>OX439433.1:14364510-15641982 GCA_949319885.1 Mecyna flavalis
ATAGAATAAAGTCTATATTGGCAGATTGATCACTCATATTATTTACCCACCGAAAGTCAGAAAATACAATTTAGCATCATAAGCAAAATGGTATTTCGGTAATTCTAACTCCCAAACTAGTAAGCCAAAATAACGCTGATTACCTTCAAATATTAAAGCAACAAACAAACACCCATTTCAAAACAAATAAACTTAAGTGCTAAGTCAAGATCGATTAGTCAAAGCAATTAGATATTAGAAACTTTGAGCAAATAGTATTAGAGTTGAGTTGGTAAGCGTTTCTGCAAATATCGAATAAACTATCTAAACTATCGATTCAGGTGTAGTTTTTAGTTAAGTAGTGTTTATATCAGTTTTTTTTTGCTTTCTGAATTCTCTGAAACGAAAAAACTCATTGAAAATGTAGTAGATTGGGTAAAAAATATTTACACAGTAACAGTATTATATTAAGGTTTTTAAACAGGCAGTTTATATTTGACGTAGACAAAACTACCAAGAATTTTCAGGTCTACAGATCAAAGGTTTAGTTACACAAGTCGAAATTCATAAAGCAAACAGAAATTATCAGACTGGAAATCTAATGTTTATTGTTTCGTCGTCTGAAGCCGGTCCATTTTGATTTAAATAAAAATAGTTAAACAAAAGTAATGTTACTGTTATGTAAGCACTGCTATGAGGCTAATCACATTCCTGATAATAGCATTATTAATAAACAAAATACTATCTAAAGATCACAAGACATTACTGACCCTCATTATCAAATGTATATTGAATGCTCCTGATCATTCTCATTCGCTCGTACCACGCCAAGGTGACAATATGAAAGTGCCTGCTTTAATATTTGTGCTGTTCCTATCAAATCTGTGTGAAGGAAGGGTAGCAACAAGTGAAGCTGATGTGATAACTGATCAAATAGAACACGAAGAGAAAAGACCGACTTTAGACTGTACGTTAAGATCTTTGAACTTTCAAGAACCGTATCCTTCAGTTATTGTGAAGTGGCAGAAACAAGTTCACGCGCTAACATGGGACTCGAATCAGCAGGTGGTATTTCACAATAATTACCAAGTGCCGTCAACATCCCACTCATACCCAAGTTCAGGAGGTCTGTCGGGGGGTCAATCTTCTGTTCCTCAAGATCCCTTCAAAGACGCCACTGTTGTACACGACAGATACACGTCTGATGATATAATTGCCTTCTTCAGTGCAGACTGTAAGAGACCGTATTAACATAAAATTTGATGTTTTTATTTCAATGACAACAAGCGTATAAACGTAACAATGTCAAAGAAATGTTCTATAGAAGCGTAAAAGAAAAATGATTTCATAAGTGGTTATAGTGGTTTCATTCAATGAGAAACAACGATTTTTGCTTTTAAGAAGACGATATTGTTAAGAAATATTGTTGGTATCTAACATTTGAAGATATGTATCAAGAACACACGAAATTACTGCCCTCGTTATCAATTAATATTCACTGAATTCATCTGATGATTTGGAATTGTGTGATGGAAAAATGGATAAAATTAAATTTTTTCGTGATAATTGTAAATGGCTTATTTTAATATAATTATAATGAATAAAGGATTTCTCGATTTATTTTTTGTCTCCTATCTATTTTGAAATTCATACCTTCTTCAATAAAAATGGACCACCAAAATGTACATAATATGTAGGTCTGTTGTATGTCCGCGTAACTTAAAAACAATATTGTACCTAATTAGATGATTCTCTTTTTCATCATTTTATTTCAGCCAAACGACGTCCACTGCTGGACATAGACCTCCCCTTTGCTTTTTAGTGTGTTTGTTACTGACAGGACAATGCTTAATGACGAAATTATATGGAACGTTTTGTTGACAACGGAACAGTGAAGATGGTATTTAACAGCATTGATAAATAATCTTTTAATGACATTTAATTGGGCACTTTCTAAGGGCACACTATGCTTAAAACTGAGTTATAACACTAATCTTCAGCCGCAGCCGTTTCAAGGGTTGAATTATGGTGGCTAAATCTCCACATTTTAGTATCAAAACACAAATTCAGTTCACACGAACTTTGACAACGGTTTATAATCGCGGGGACATATTGTTTCCTATTTGTGCTCTAGGGAAAAATGTGAATGACATAATTGTAAATTATGGAGGGTATTTTCATTATATGACTTTTAGTTTTGGTACTACGGGCCTTAGGCAATTCTAACATCTGATTTTTAAAGAGACATTGTTGATGTATACTCTACTAATATTTTTTTAAATACCACTGTCATCTAGACGCAAGACCCGTTGAAAGCTATGTTCTAATCATAGACACTACGAGTATATATGGGCTGTCATCAAAAGTAGTATATTAATCGTAGGTATTTTTTTTGTTAAAACGACAGACGGTAAATAAAACAAAAATAATTACTTATAACTTACACGAAGTTTCCTTGAAATACAATACAAAGTTGAGTATTTTGCAGGGTAGAGCCAACTAAAATAATTTTAACGGAGCCATATTTTGATAAATGTTGCCTAAGCTTCAAATACCCGCCACAAAGACCTTTTTGTTCACAAAACAATCGTTAAACTCAAAGTCGCGAAAGTCAACAAAATACCGAAGTTATTGTCAGCATCATAAATTACGGCAGATTAGTGAAATTACGGAACGTGAAAATTACTCTTGACTGTTCTCAGAAATTTCCAATAAGAATATAGTTGATAAAGACAGTTCTGCAGAAAAACTGATGGTTGGAACCGATAGATCTGTCTAATGTCCAGTGGTACGATGGTCTGAAACTTAAAAAAGGGCGAAGAGTTATTGTTCTTCGAGGATACAGTGGCTAGAAGCCACTGGTTTATTCCAATTCAGTTTTTTATTTATTCAAGTCTGACAGGTGATAGTTACTGATAGAGACTGACTGACCGGTGGACACGTGGTCTCAGACATGGCGTTGGCGGGAGGGTAAGATAAAGGGCTATGGGGGGTGGTAATAGAAAGGAGGGGCATGAGTTGCGGCCTTCGTCACTCTCACTCATCAAACTTTGACCGCCTCCGTGGAACAGAAGCTAAGCCGCTCGGGTATACAAAAAACGGAGGTCATGGGTTCGATTCCCGGTTTGGGTCTGGTTGGTGGTAGGGCTTTTTTAGAGTCCGACTGGCTAGCTACCACCTACACAGGTAAAATCTGCCGCCATAACAGCTCTGACTGTGTTCCGGCAATATTAATGTGGGAGCTGAGCTGAGCAGAACTGGCAGCAGCATAGCTCTACCACACAATATGTCTATTCGCAGTTCGGAGTCCATAAGTGGCTCGTACGAGCATGCAAATTATGCGTCGTTAAAAAATAATTTAACAAATGCATCAACCATTATCTCCCTTTATTGTA
Source organism: Mecyna flavalis (assembly GCA_949319885.1). NCBI lineage: Eukaryota > Metazoa > Arthropoda > Insecta > Lepidoptera > Crambidae > Mecyna > Mecyna flavalis. The sequence goes on from OX439433.1 coordinate 14,367,885, forward strand.
CTTATTAATTTCCAGTAAAATTCAATTAAAGTTATTTACTCTACTAAAAATCAATCTTACCATTTATAACCTATATCATAAAGCTTAAAATATCAGGTTAACTAATAATAAACGCTCCCATATTATGCTAAGCAACACCGAGCAAAACCACCTGCAGTTTCGCGAGCAATTTTAATAACGTGGGGTCGCGAGTAATCCTCGCTGGTCCATTATGCCGTTTCATGGGCGTTTTGGCCCAGGGCTAACCCGTGTCACGCCGCCTGCCGCAGCGGACAGTCGCATTTAATATTCAATTAGGGTCCATTCGACCATTCATCAGTCTGGGCGCGGTGTCGTTCGCTGGATGAGACATAATGACAAAGTTAGGTTATGCTGGAATTTGTGGAGCAGATTAACCTATACATACTTTATTTATTCATAAGTATGAATAAAAAGTAACTATAAAAATATAACTTTTTTTAAATATTGTTTACATTATACTACCACTCACCAAAACTTCGCACGGATGGTGTAAAACATTACTTACATACCTCATCCTGAATAAAACAAACATAACAAAAAAAAAACTAACTTATCACAAAAATGATTATTTAATTCGGTGCAATCGTCTTGGATGCGGGTGGCGCAGAACCGATCGGTTTGGGGATCCTTGGAGGAGGCCTATGTCCAGCAGTGGACGTCGTTTGGCTGAAATGATGAATCATCTTGAAGTTACAAGCGCACTTTAAGTAATATTATGTACATTTTATTTTGATTATTTTTTGTTACATAGTCTGTAAATTCAAGTAAAAAGATTAGAAGGCATTTTGATAGCACTGTAAAAAGAATATCTTCAGACATTTATTTAATTAAGTCCTACCAATTAATTTATCAAGAAACACAATGAAGAAACTGTAATCTATCTGAATCGACAAATCGACTAATACTTAATATTAAGAAGGCATATCAAATATACTGAGAAAAAATTCGCAATGCCAACTAGAATTAGTGATCGTAGTAATTTTGTTACTCCGACGATAAATATTTGTATTGTTTATTAAGACGAAAAAAGATAAGATAGAAATCATTTTCCATAAAAGTAAAATGTAGATACAGACCTAATTGTATTGTAAGGTCAAAAAGGTGCAGTGAGAATGGTAGAGCATAGTGAATTTGTAGCTTGAGCATGACACCTGCAGTATAAAAAAACACATTTAACTGCAGAACCGATAACAGAATATATAACTTTTTTCGCTTAATACAAAAATCAATTAATGCTATCAAATACAAATGTAGTGACCAGTAACCAGTTCGTTCGAATCACGTGAAGTTTCAAAAAAGAGAGCGAACTCTTTTTCACCAACGGAAATGCACGAAAGACCTGTATATAATCTTAAATAACTTTTAATCGTATGTTCGTACACAGAAGTCGTAGAATATGTAGATTGTGGAATATTTACGAAAATTAACATGCAAAGGGAAAATTATAAAGCGGGAATTAAACTTCGCGGAAGTCAAGTTCGAATTTGTTCGTACCTGTACTTGTTTACTTACTTTAAAGCTATTAAGCTGTGCGAATATGTTAATACTTAATTAACGGCTTGTGTCATCTCACGTAAAATTTGATGGAGGCAGTTATTTTGTATTTAGATTTGCAAATACTCATAAAAAGAATTCATTTTTGTGGTTTGTCAAAAAACATGCAATTAATTATTTAAATCAAAAAAGTTATTGCAGCAGAAACGAAGTCTGGAAAAAATACAATTTATGAGTATTGACGAACATAACGAATCATATTGAAATAGTTCATAAAAAAAAACTACACCAAAAAGAAACGGATTTAAAAAAATTGTATTATGTCGACGGACACAGATAAGTTAAATTTTCGTGTAGTGTGTGCGTTAAGTGTGGTTTTTTTTTTATTGTTGGGAATGCATTACATATACCCTTATTGATATGGTATATTGATTTGAATGAAATAAATAATTAAAAAAACTACACAAAGAACGTAGCCAATACGATAAATCAGATATCAGTAACACTAGACCTGTCTGTATCAAAGTTCCAGCAAACGTGTATCTTTGTAGTTCCCAGTGTCTCAAAGATAAAGTATGTAATGGACACGAGTTGCATAATTTATATTGTTTGTGAGAGGGGTAACGAAATTTTGCATTCATTTGTGAGCGCTCTCGGTGTGTGACACCCAACTTCGTTTCCTTTCCGTGTTTTACATTTTATTACTACTTGTTTTAATACGGTAAGTGACTTTTTACCAACTTTTAATTCATTTTATTTGTAGATGCGGGCGCACTGTGCGAAGTAATTTGAAAAGACCTGAAAAAATGGACAGTGGTTTGAAATTATTTAGGGCAAGTTGGAATTATTTTTAACCGACTTCAAAAAAGGAGGAGGTTATATGTTCGATTGTATGTATTTTTTTTTTTTTTTTTTTTTTTTTTATGTATGTCCGTCGATTTCTCCGTCAATTGTGGACCGATTTAAATAATTCTTTTTTTATTTGAAAGTGCATAGTTCCGAGGTGGTCCCATTGTCACCATGTCAGGATCTGATGATGGGATCCCGGAAAAATCAAGGGAAAACCTCAAATTTTATAGGCTGCGCCTACGCGTTACTTGTTTTTTCTGAAGCCATTCAAGTTTTTGCGTCCGATAGACATCATTTTATGTTGATGAGCTGATGATGGAAGGTACAACTCCTTAACGGTTAGGAGTTAGGGGATAATTCTTTCAGTATTGTAGGAATATGTGGACCGTTAGTTGTATTTCATGTACTTTTGCAGCTAAGGTGATGATGGAAAGTACAACTCCTTAACGGTTAGGAGTTAGGGGATAATTCTTTCAGTGTTGTAGGAATATGTGGAACGTTAGTTGTATTTCATGTACTTTTGCAGCTAAGCTGATGATTACCCGGGGATGGGCTGGTCACTAGCCAATAAGGTTAGCACCGGCTCGTCCTAATCGGGTGTGAAGGAGAAACCGGGGGAGTGTAGTGGGTAGCGGACGCTTCGGTCTCGAGTCCCACACACAGCCGCGGGTCTAGCTAGCCTGCGGTTATGGTGCATGAACGCATTCTCCTCCTACCCATGGTGCTGAACACTTAATGAATACCTAATATTATCAAATAATACAATTCTACTATTTTACTCGTATTTTCGCTATCATTATTATGAAAGAGTTTTACTCACTACCTACGTGTTATTCACACTAAAAATAGAAAAATAAACAAACTTTTTTTAAAAAAAATTAAACCGACTTCAAAAAAAAAAGAAAAAAAAAACTACCTAAAAAATTGAAAAGCAAAAAATAATTTTAATAAAACATTCATCAAATGCGCTTATTGTCTAAGCCTATTAATTAAATTGTATTTTACGTGCTAGGTAGGTACCTACTAATCTGTTTGAAGTCGGTGCCAAGCCAAAGGTAATAAAAAATGATATATAAACAATATTATGTATTATAAAGGGTTACTTATTAATCCGCGGACGTAGGTACGTAATCTGGGTACCTACTATTTGGCTTGGCACCGACTTCAAACAGATTAGTAGGTACCTACCTAGCACGTAAAATACAATTTAATTAATAGGCTTAGACAATAAGCGCATTTGATGAATGTTTTATTAAAATTATTTTTTGCTTTTCAATTTTTTAGGTAGTTTTTTTTTTCTTTTTTTTTTTGAAGTCGGTTTTCGTGTTTAACATGGACACTTGTTTTTATTTTTGTTTGACTTTTTATTTAACACTAGCGTGGAAGAGAAGGTGGGCTGTATATAAAAATACCTAACATAAAAAGTTCGAATATTCTAAAACACTGGCAGTTGTCAGAATACTGTTTTGGGCATAAAACAAATCCTTAATTTACCATGAAACCCATTTTCAGATTCTTTGGTTTAAACTGTGGTTTAAACACATAGGCAAGAAGTAGAAGACAAAAATAAATCTAACATTTTTTTTCAGACATCGTCGATTTTCTAATAGACGTTCAATCATTTTTATCCGAGGATGAAATATTTTGCGGATCCATATCACCTAGTGATAACCTTATCAGTAAATCTAAAATTTAAACGTATTATGCAAATACGCTTTTTATTTTTATTTTTTTTATACTACATAAGTTGGCAGACAGGCACGCAGCCCACCTGATGGTAAGTGGCCACTGCGGTCTTATTCATTGAGAAACACTTCATCAGGAAGCATCGCTCAATGTGCTGCCAGACTGTAGGCTCATCTGATCTTCGAGCCTTTGATGTCAAGTGTACGCTCTTTAAACACAGAAACAATTTTCTACTACTCAACCAGTTGATTAAAATAACCTTAGCATTTGTTTATCTTTACTCACTGATAAAACCGTCTATAAATTCTCTACCATTCGCAGCAGCAGCGTGGAATTTTCAAAATGAAACGAACGCCATCTGTTTTCCAGTTTTATATTTAATCTGGTCATTCTCGTCCGGGTTTATAGAGGGTTTTATTGCAGTAACGACGATGATTGCGACACAAAAGTTTGTGTCGGGCCATTCCGTGGCCGTTCCATGTTATGTCAAGGTTATATTAGAAAATCCTTTTGTTTATTGCTGGGAAAGCGAATAGAGCGTCTTATTGTGGAAAGTTATTAGAGTCGAAGGAAATATAGAAAAACAAGTATCGAATTAACGACTCAATAGAACGTTGAATTATATCGCAGTTTTGTCAGGTTTTCCCGAATAAAGATAAATATACTTTTACAATAAACCAAATATAATGCATCTGAAACTTGCGAAACCTATTGGTTACTTTGTGTATTGAAACGACACAGAGAGGCGAAGAAATTGTAAACATCATAAAAGCATCACAATTGTCTAGAATATTGTATAGGATTAAACTTTGATAACACGGACCAATACAAACAGATGTGTTTCTGTTTATGTACACAAATGTTTGTACCGTGCGTGGATCGAACTCGCGACCTGTGATGTAGTAACCAACTGTACAGCTAATACTAAGTTGGTCGTCAAAACCATAATATCTCAACGTCGTGACAACAGGAAAACTTGGATATCTACTAATTCAGTTGATACAACACGATTATTTAATATACGAGTATATTTACGTTTTAAACGAACGTATTTGTATGGCCTAACTAAGTTTAACATAGCCCAAAGTTTGTTTAAGCCCTAAAGTTTCAGGGAATCTAAATCAATACAGTCCTGAATTTATAATACAAGGATCAAGAATTCTAAGCCTACCTGACGAAGCTTAACTAATAATATTTTGTCCCAATGTCTGTTACTACACATCCATAATTATGTATACACAGTCGGCCGGATTGCTAGAGTAAACAAAATGTAATATTATGTTCGAGCGCATCACTCAATACGCTCTTAAAACTAGGGTTGTAACGGAACTTCGCCTCCGCCTCCGTTACTGCGGAAGTTCCGCAAGAAACCGTACCTTCGCCTCCGCTTCCGCCTCCGCACACTTTTTTGCGGAGTTGTAACGGAGTTTCAAATCACAGTGACAGTGAAGAGGAAACTGAAAATGACGACAGCAATAGTAACCTAATGATATGGAAAATTTTAATTAATGAATATAATAAAGAAAACAGACTCAAATTAGACGATGATCCATTATTGTGGTGGAGAAATAACAATAATATAAAGCTTTTTCTCCCATCGTTCGCACGTAGGTACTTATCGACGCCGCCAAGTTCAGTGCCATTTAGTTCAGCTGGATTAATTTATGAATCCCTTAGAAATCGTTTGGAAGGTGATAAAGCCGCAAAACAATTGTTTGTCAAAGTTAATTTACCTCTCCTTAATTTTGATTACTAATTTTGATTACAAAAAAGTCAACTTAAAATTTTTACTTTGTTTAAATGTTTACATAAGTGTTATTATTTAAAATTAAAACTTTTGAACCTTAAATTACTATTTTATTTACATCGACTTTCACCTTCGCCTCCGCCTCCGTTAACCTCCGCATCCGCGGAAGTGAAACTCATTGCCTTCGCATCCGCCTCCGCCTCCGTTAAGAAGGCCTCCGTTACTACCCTACTTAAAACAACACTGGGGGTTGTAGCAATCTAGTAGGACTCTGGAAAAGTCCTTTCACCAACCAGACTCAATGCCGAAATCAAACCTACGATCTCAGTTGTTTATGGTTCGTTTATGGGACGTTCCTTAATACAAGATTTGGCAAATCCAGCTATTACGATAGAACGTCTGTCGTCAGAGCCCCATTACATTTAAGGGGGAAGAAACAAATCGATTGGATAACAGATGTTATCTAACTTTTCCTCCAATATTAAATTTTTTAAACCAATACTGAAATAAACAAGTTAAAATCAGTAATTCTTATTTAAGTAAAACTAACAATTTTAACATAACAACTCGTTTGACACCGCGGTGTATTCGGGACCAGTGTCAAACGACGAAGCCCCTGTCTTTTCAACCACTCGTCGTTTTGCAAAAACATCAACGCAATTTTAAAAGGCATATTCACCAATAGAATTTACCCACGACGGGAATCCAAACGTCTCATTCTTGCCGCATGGCATAGAGTCTAAAAAACTAAAGTGGCTTCGACTCCATTTACCTCACTACTTTACTATCTACTCAGCTGAGTACTTCAGCGTCGTTTCATGCGGACTAAAATCCCACACAAGAGCCATTCCTTCCGCCCGCCACACCCAATCTAACTTGAGTTACCTAGTAGAGACACTTCCCGCGCCACTCTGTAAGACGTAATAAGCGGCTCTTATGTTCCTAATTGGGTTCATTGGCTGGCTGTCGAGCCTTTACATCCGCCGAGGAAGTAGGCCTGAAGATTTTTGGGAAATACTCATGATTTATCATGCGTTGGTGCATCTTTTTAGAGGCAGTTTTGATGTTGATATTAACTATGATTTTCTTCTCAAAGAATAGTTTAAAGCAAAGAAAGGACATACTTAAGCGGTCTTAAAAACTCAGTTATTAGGATTATTGGGATGGGAACTGTTTGAATTTTAATCAATGATAAAAATATTTCATTGATTGTTATTCTTAAATAAATAAGTTTCATTTAATTTGATGTCCCACTGCAGGGCAAAGGTTTACAACATAGAACTCAGGTTTCGAACTCCCAATCTCCGAAAAAAAAGTTATATGTTTGAACCTTCTTATATTATTATAATCAAGTAATCGACATGCTTTAAAATATGTATTCTTTTTTATTTTTTTGTTTTGCGGAATCATTTATACATACTACAGACTTCGAATTATGAGGGACAATGAATAAAACCATATGGAAGACGAGGAAGGAAATATTCTTTATTGCATATAAAAAGAGCCATTGCAAAAGTCGATTTGCGGTCTTGAGTAAAATGGTCGCCCTGAGTTATTTTGACGAACGCTATTTTAATGCCAACCTTATCCGGTTGTCACAAAATGTATAATCCACTGAAAAAAGTTCTTCCGTTTCTATGGTTTGTTGGTTGAAGTGTCTATAGATTATGGAATTATTTCAGATACGTGTTGCAAGTAAATTTTCGAGTAATAAACTCTAAGGCAATAAAAATGCCATAAATAAAATGATTTTCAAGTGAATCTAACACCTCATTAAAACTAATATTGGTTTCACGACGTAGTTAATATAAAACTTTTTCACCCTGCTCACCCACCTATCACATCGGTTTGACTTGTCAAGTTATAGAGATGCGAAATAATGGACGGTTTAAAATAGATCTGTTTTGTTTTTTTTATAACAAATAATAAATATCTCTGGACATTATTCACACAGCGTCATCTAGCCCCAACCTAAGCATTAGCTTGTGCTATGGGTGCTAGACAACGGATAAACATTACTTAAATACTTTTTTTTGTAAATTAATACATATTATACATAGACACACCTAGACCGATACAAACAGACATGTTTATGCACACAAATGTTTGTACCGTGCGGGGAACTCTGGTGTAATAGCCGACTTCTCGACCATTAGGTACACCAAATGGCTCGTCAAAACCACGAAACAGTAGCGCTCAAGCTTATGTCCCGCTTGATGGTTTGCGGTAACCGTCGCCTATGAAGGCTTGTAACACTAGAGTCATCACATGAATTAAAAACATAACATTAGCTGCAAAAAAAAATCATCTTCGAAACATAGCAGAACGTCACTTTATAACGAAGAAGTTATGAAGTGCTACTTCACCTGGTCAGCGAAAGGTGTGGGTCCAATACCTGACACTAGAACGCAATCAAGAGTTCTTTAATAATAGCATTGACATAAACAAAATCACTTGGAAAACATCACATACATTGATCTGACCCCAAAATAAGGAGTGTAAGCACTTGTGTTATGGGTGGCAGAAACAACCACAAATATATGCTTAAATACAAATAAACATCCAGACACAGAACCAACACAAATGTTTAACACATAAGTGTTTGTCCTGGGTGGAATTCGAACCCACGACCCCGACAAATTGTGTTTATAGAATATTATATCGATACGATAAGCTCAGCGAGCAGTGCTGCCGCTGCTTGATTTATTAAACAAGAAATCTAATGTACTAAGCGACATAAGAAGCACAAAGCGACATGAACTGTAAGCCTGGTTTCCACCGATATAAGCGCATGACGCTTGAATACTGAATAATGTATGAAACACGCTGCTAAATAACCTCGCACTCAATAAACATGACAGACCGAGAGGATTTCTTCCCATTGCCGCTACATTTTGCGCGTCATACTCTGATATTCTCGATTTCAAAGAAAAGTTTGTAACTTTATAGAACTTTCAGCGCCATGTGTATCTAAAAATTTGTCTTCGGCACTTAACGTTCGAACTATTTAGGAGCAGTTTCACCACTTCATATAGAAATAAATCACAAACGAAAGGGCGTTTGACATCCTATTGGCAAGGGCAAAATAATTTTTTTTGTAAAAATCTGTTAGATAACAGATAAATGAAAGATAACATAGATGCTGTATTTCAATTTATCTTATTTTAGTCATTAATAGGCCGTAAACAGCATTGTATTCGTTCTGTCTTTCGTCCGCTGTATAGGTGTTTAACTAAGTTGAGTATGTTCAAGCTTCGTTTCATCATCATCATCATCATCAGCCTATATACGTTCCCACTGCTGGGACACAGGCCTTATCTCAATTGTGAGATAGTGTGGGCCATACTCCACCACGCTGGCCTAGTGCCGGTTGGTGGAGGGGTGCGTAAGGCAAGTGATCAACCTTAATGTCAGATGTTATCAAGCCGCCAAATGGCCTCTGACTAGGCTTGACGACTAATATTTACATTATAGTAAATATCAGCCGGGACCAACAGCTTAACGTGCCTTCCGAAGCACGGAGACGCTCGAAATTAATGTCACTAAATATGGTCAGAATGGTCACCCATCCATTAACCGACCGCGGCGTAGGCGCGACTTTCGTTATCGCTAACGAACCACTGTCACAGCTGCGCCACGAGCGCCTCAAGCTTCGTTTAAATGCGTAATTTACAAGTAATTAAATGTCGCTACATTCCCTGTAACTACATAGTTTACAACGGTCATTAGCCGTGTAATTGTAGAAATGCCACTGCGGGTCTGCCGATGATATTGGGCGCGAAGCCAACTTAATAATTATCTGTCGTTACAGTAACAGTCAGTTGGCTGGACATGACCACCTCAACATTGTCTATAGTAACACATTTATGTATACATATTATATTTCTCACCGAACTATACGTGCACAAGCACAGATTACTAAATAGTGTCAAAAGTAAATATTACAGCACGTACATAATTTTAACTATAAGTACAGCTGTAAAACAAGTAAAAGTGCCACTTTAAAACAGTAAAATTACTTACATTTGATTCGTAACTCTAGCAAAATCACAGAACGCCCTTTTGGCAAAACCAACAAATCCGGGACAGCTTATCTACATTACAGATTGCAAACGGTGACATCGGCGATACGGTGGGACAGCAATGTGACACGACCGAAGTGAGATCAGGCGCAAGACCAACGGCTAAGCAAGCAATATAGTATTTTGGAAATCTTTAAAACTGCATAATGATTTGTGTTAAAACAAAATCATGAGCGTTAAAAAATCTCTATACATTGTAGATATAACATCGTGAACAGCGCGTAAACAAATAAATCATGTAACTTGTAAGTTGCCGTACTGATGGACAGATTTCCCTACACTTCGGAAGCACGTATCATTTATAAGATTAGCAAGTTCGATTGTTGGTTGTTTTTGCTTTCACTAACACAGCTTTGCTATATGAACAAAACTTGTAATAAAATCATATAAATAGATTTAACAGACACTAGTTAGTAACACAATATTTTAGTAATATTATACAGACGGGAATCGTTGAGACATAGATAAGTGTTAATATTCCGGATTATTTTGGAAAAAAAAAACCTTTCAACAACAGCAACGGTAACCGCTTCCTATCAGGAGAGACATCGACGAAAAGACATTCGATGAAATGAACTATCGATAAAATTTTAATCGGTAGGCAGTCGCTCCAAATGTGATATCCGAACTTACCAAACCTGGGATCCTCCAAACGCTTGGAGAAAGAAGAATTGTTTCACACTATTCCGTATTTATAGTTTTGATATAGCTCGTATGAATGTTTGAGTTACTAGCAACATGTGTTTCAAGGAAATTCAAATCATGACATTTCTATTCTTTTACGGAAAATCAGCAAGTTTTCTCTACTGCACAACGCACAACGCTTAGGAAAACAGAATCCATTCGATTTTACTCCAGCCGACACGTCACGGACAGGTGTGAATTGACTGAAAACGTTTATATTCTGCACTTTTTCATTCGCAAATTGCATCGCATATTGTACGTGCTTTCTGAAACACAAAGAATATGGTTTATTTCATCGACGATCGATTTGGTGTAGTGGTGCAATCGGCTATTTCACAAAGTCGTGGGATCGTTCCCAACATTTGTGTGCATGAACATTTGGGTATTTCTATGTATAGTAGTAGTTTATCTGTTGTCTGGCACCCACAGTACAAGCTATAGGTATGCTGAGTTTGAGGTTGAACTGAGCAGTATGAAAAGAGCCAAGGTTTTTTTTTATTTAGAACATTTTTCTAACACTTATCTTTTGCAATTTTAGTTTAGAGTCAGAGAGAGTGAGAGAGAAATAATATGTCGCTTTAAAACTATAGGAGCAAGAATTTTAAAGCAGGAGAAAATTTTAATCAAAGGAAAGAATATACATATCATATTTTTGCTCATATTTTTAAATCGTTTTAATATGATCTATCTATAATATAAACTTTTAAGTCAGTTGAGCGATGCTTTTTATGCTACGTGCCTCTCTGCCGATTGATAAAGCCCAAAAAAAACTTTAAGTTCTCATTGTGTCTGTTCCTTACCTCACACATTTGTTAGTCGTACCCACAAAGAAGAGGAAAGCCCCCAATCATTCGATCCCAACTCGGCCAACATGTCCCAACATGTCACTGACAGGTGCGACAAATTGACTGAACGCATTTAAATCCAGCAGTTTTTCATTTGCCAATCCGCCACTGTAAAGGAGTGGGCACGAGTGGACCATGACGGATGAACGTGTCGACTTGTCGAGTCGTGTTGTCCTCTCGAACCGGATTTAACCGGATTGAGCTTGGCACTTCATCGGAAAGAGATTGCACGTTGAATTTGGTGTTGCCAAACGTTAAAAGTTATATGCCTGGTAAGCGGGAATATGACTAAACAGTTAAGAAGGGTTGCCAGTCATAAAATAAGAAGAAGAAGACCGAGACAGCTAGTAAACTCAAGCATAGATTTATTAGATATCTTATATTGAGATTTATTTCGATATTGACACTGTACCTATTTACCTGAAAACAATTCTTTAGATGGGATCTTTACATTGAGCTCGCCAAGATAATTTTCTTTTCTTAGAAATTACATTGATATCTACTTGTTAACTGTATTATTATTAATTTTTTGAAATTAGAAGTTCTTATTTAAGTACATTATTTTTTAAATTGTTTTTGTAATGTTGTACGATGTTTACGATGTTTTCCGATGTCCATTATTTATCTTGAACAGACTTAACTACATTCATTTTTCCCGGATCATGAGACCTTTCCAACCTATATAATGTGACTAAAGCAGTCAAAAAAAGAAGACTACAATGTTGATTTAATACAAAAAGTTAATTAAAAAATTTACGGTAAAATTAAACACCCACTCGATTGGGGCCGCAGCATTAAAAAAGATGAGCCGGAAAGTTCATTTGTAAAAGCAACATAATGGCTTAAATTATTTCACACACCTACGTTCGCACGCGGCGTGGTATCTTCGTCCCAAAGGCGCAATGCTTCGTGGAACGATGGACATTCATTTATTTTATCCGACAAAACGACATTTTGTAGCGTTTCCGCGCACATACTTATTTATAGCTCCCTCTCGCGGCTTGTCACAGGGAGATATGGCTGCCTTGATCCTGTCTCGACGGCTCCGTTTGTTTGACGATATTGAAATAGAAACATAGTTGCTAGGAAACTGCCTTACTTCTTAGTTTTCATTCTTAACCTTACGTCTTATCTCTGAGTAGTCTAGAAACGAAGATTGCGTTGAAAAATTCTGTAAAAAATTGGCAATTAAAAAATTTACTGTCGCGTTTCTTGCCAGTTCTCTGATTGATATAATACTATGGCAACATTTAAAAGTCTATATAAATAAACAATACTTAGATTTAAAGTCATTTATTATTAGCCTGCAAATAGTCAACTAACTATTTAGAGTGATACTCCACTGCAGGGAAGACTTCAACGTTTAAAATCAATCAACATAAATACGTAGCTTTCCACTTTTGCAATAAATGCTGTTTGGTAAACGCCAGAGTCATGTTAAAAAAGCAAATAATTGTCTACCATCATTTAAACAACGATGGTTTCCACAGACAAGTGTGAAAAAAAATATCTATGTGTTTTATAATAGTCATTAAGGTAGACACATTACGGTACAGACAGATACATTACGGTATTCCTCTTTCCTCTTACGCGTTATAATCCGGTGAAAAAATGGCAGTTATTTAACATTACGAAATCCTAATTATAAAACAAATAAACTCGCAGTAGTGAGCCGAAATTCCTTTAATTCCCTTCAGACCACCTGGGGCATCGCGCGAAACGCACCGAGGAGAAATCCTTCAGGTAATAACGCAAAGTGCCTCAACTTGGCCAAATTAAATATGAATGTCAGTAGTGTATAACGCTATAGCCTTTACACTGTGCGCTAAGGATTCTTGTAAGAATTGTATCTAAAAATGTGAATTATATATGAAAACTAATTACACATTTTTACCGAGAGACGACTACAAGCCGCTGTGAACTTCAGTGCCACACAATACTTACAAAAAAGTATTAATGCCTCGAAGGTCCAATTAAGTGCCAAGCCATGATCCTGGGGTCCTGAGTTTGATGCCCAGTTTGAGCAATATCTGTGAATTGTTTCAATGATTGACGTTTTTCTTCGTGCAGTGATACATTATTACACACAATTTTTTTTAAATTGTTCTTTTTTGATTATTAAATAAATACCCTTGGACACTATTCACACATCGCCGTCTATACTTTAGGTACCAGACAATGGATAAAAATTACTTATTACTCTTTTTATAAAAACATTAATAATATAAATAGCATTAAACTTTAAACGAGATAGAAAATAAAATGTAACTTCCCAAATCCAATTGTCGCGTCCACTCAAAACTAACCGGCACAACTGCAGCAAAACAACAGCTGTATAAGCCTTCCCGGCGTATTTACAAAGAGCACTTTCCGCTTTTTTCCGTTCCCTTGTTTCCTGTGATGAACATTAACCTGTTCAAAAGCTGAAACGACTCCCGCTGAACCACTCGTATAAAAGTTTTGTTTTTTACCAAGCGCTGAAAAATGCATCCGACCCATTTCGACGGGTCCTGACAACGGGAGGTCTGCGGTTTTTTGTACGGAATCTGGAATGTGCGTGAATTCATAAACAACATTTTAACAAGTGCTGAGATATTTTTCGAGGGTTTATTTTATTTGAATTTGATAGCAGCTTGTGGTTGACCTGCGCATAGAGGTGGGTTCTGTCAGATGCTACAATAAGCATAGTACTCATCTACTTACTCGCAGTTCCATGCTTTTAACATTTTTTAAAATATGTCGATATGTACATGACAAATTTTAAAAACAGTGTTGTGAGTTGCAGATAGTGATATTATGAAGAATAGATATTAAACGTCTGTAATAATTTGTGACAAAACCTTAACCGTGTTCTTTCACTGATGAGAAGAGCAAAATAGTTGTAAGTAGTAAAAGTAAGTTTATTTGAATTCAGTATAGAATAACCTTTTTAAACCTGCTTATTTGTATAGAATATTCTGATTTAAATTTTTAACACCGTTGATTCAATATTCAAATAATATGCAGAGTACACCGCAAGTTTAACAACACAGTCATATCAAAGTAAATCCGACAATGTGACACCCGCAATCATGTAGCCAAATTCAGAAACCACAGCAACACGTTTACGGTTCCAACTCAACATCAGAACTACGCTAAAGGTGTTTGACACATAATTTAAGGGAACATTATCCGGCGACCGGCCTAAGCCGAACTACTACCGAATAACCGCCACGCAGCTAGGGCCTCTCTTTGCACAAAAAGGACCTTGTAATCACCAACATTGGCCGAGCAGAAATGTACTCAACCACAATAATTAGAAGGCACATTTTATCTTGATAGAGGCAACACTAGAGGCTTAGTATGTTTACCAAGAACGAGAAAACAAACATGCAGTCTTGGAAGACCCGATAAATGTTTATGGAATTCATCGATTACATTGTTTGTTTTGGCGCTTAAGCGGAAATGGTTGGCAAATATCGCCTTTGATAATAATTTATATGCAAATGGAAGCACTTATCCCAACATTGTTTGCTGATCACTGGGGATAACCATTACGGACAGATCTTAAATGATTAAGTTCTAGGTACACAGTATTTGTTATCGCCTTCGCAATATCGCCTAGTTTAATCGCTTTCCGATAACTTAGTAACAATTTAGTACCATTATTTGATGAGTGGGGAAAGGAGAAATTCAATACGTCACCGAACAACGTTTAAGAATCGTTTAAAGTTAAACAAATTGTCGATTGGTAGAGGTAATATGCGTTACTAGCAGCTATTCAAAAAGTTTTGCTAATGTTTTTAAGCCTAGAAACACACTAGTCACTTAACTCATTCGTCAATTTTAATTGCCTTATATAAAGTTGTTCAGTGTGCCCTTATTTATAGAGACAAACTTTTGCCAGAGCAAAAGAGAACTTTAACCAGATGCGAGGCAAATTTTTATTACTTTAATATTTCATTACATTAAACCTGCTGTAATAAGATAACTGCCAAATGGGGACTAACGGAACATCCAGTCAAAATTATAACAAAAAAACACCATTTATCACATTTTATGGTCACTTTGTTTGTGGGGTTTCACAATCGTTTTGTTTTAATAAAACATATTTAATAGCTTTGCAACTTTATGTAGGCTTTAAGTACAAAATTAAAAGCTCACATTTAATTAAAAAATTTGCGGAATACAGTTGAAGCTACACTTTATACATAACGAAAAACCGTTAAACCAAATTAAAATTAATAAATATAAATATTTAGTACTGTAACTTTATTAACAATCATAAATCTGCAACCCATAATTTTACTGACAAATATAACCGGACACAACCACATACATAAATAAATGATGTAAACGATTGCACAAAGAGCCTAGGTGAAGCACGGGTCCTGACTCAAATAAATGGTTTATAGAAAAAAATAGTATTATTGTTTTTATAGTATTACTAGCTGACCCGGTAAACTTTGTATCACTTACTTTAGTATTTCCCTCGCAATTTTTCCATATTTTTTCATCGCTTAAACCTTGCTGGACTTTCACGAATATTTGAAGACTAGTCAATTCGTTTAAGGCGTTCTCGAGTTTTAGCGAGACAAACGAACAGCAGTTCATTTTCATTAATATAGATAATATACAATCATTTAATACTATTTCCGTAGTAACACACATAGTGCATTTTTGTTTGAAGAAATCTATGTTGTCGAAGGGAGAAACATAACCAACGAATTCCACTTCTTCGTTAATATTGGCCAAACAAGGCCAGACGGTATTTTGAGTCAATCATTCCATACAATCCTTGCCACGGTCTATGAATGCCACATTAATCGGCAATGGTATTTCTCGTTCATTTCATTGAGTTTCGGATCGGGCAAATGTATCAAGGGTTAATGACTCAACGAAATTCCCTTACTCTGCCCTAATGAAAACAAGTTGAATAGAAGGGCCAGAAATAATAATGTTATAATAATATTTCCGTATTGCTCAAATGAAACAGAAAATACCTTTTACTCAACACAAAAATAGTAACCGAATAATCACAAGACAATCTCACGGAAAGATCTAACGGAGAATTTTTGGGCGAAAGTGAATGTGAGTTTCGTGCTTATGTGCGCGTGTGTATTTGTGTGAGTGTACGTAAATAATAAACAATAAATATCTCTGGACATTATTCACAGACATGTTCATGCACACAAAATGTTTGCACCGTGCGGGGATCGAACCCGCGGCTCTGGTGTAATAGCCGACTTCTCGACCATTAGAAGGAATTGAAGCTCGTCGAAGGAATTGAAGGTAAGATGGCACTGTGTGATGAATCAGTGTGAATAATGATAATATCTGAAGATATTTCGTTACAAAAACATCAAATAAACGAATAATTAATCTATACGTCTCGTTTTCCGCAAAGTTCTTATTATTTCAGGCTTGGCACCGTTTCATACCTTAACTAGAATTAAGTTAAGTGCTAAGTTCTAATTAAATTTGATAAAATCCTTTTCTAATTAACAGGTAGGTACTTACCGTGATCCTATTTTGAAATCCTATTATCACAGGTTTTACACTTGAATGAAGTCTGTTATGTATGAGGGTATACATATTATTAGTTATGTAGGTAGGTGGCTGCGTCCACCGCTCAACGGCCATACCTCATTGCAATAAATCAGTGTGTCTCAAGCAAGCAGTCGTTTCACTCGTCCCGTCACCTCATATACAATAAAGTCTTTAGCTACGAGCTTAATAACAAAGTCTTATCATTTTCACAAAACAAATATACAATGAGTAATACTGTGAGTTTTCTAAATGAATTAAATAAATAAAAACAACCTTTATATTAACAAAATATACTCGTAGATATTATGAAACAATAAGGCACCGCTGGAACGAAGAGAGCGGAAAAGAACTAAGTGATAGGTTAATTTAATATCAGAAGTAAAATGTTTTCTTTGACAACTGGAATTGTATCATTGCGGAGAACCTCCTTTTTTAATAAAAACAATGAGAATAAACTTCAAAAAGGAACGAACGATTTTGATTTTAACTGTGGAAAATTTTATGATACCTTCGTTGTTTTTATACCCTTAGCACAAGTGCTTAAGCTGAAGCTTTGAGGTGTAAGTATATTGATTCATTTCTCTTTGTGTAAGCCACATTTTCTCCTATACGTTTAAATATTAAATAATTTGCTTTGACAGATCAAACCGTAAA
Source organism: Mecyna flavalis (assembly GCA_949319885.1). NCBI lineage: Eukaryota > Metazoa > Arthropoda > Insecta > Lepidoptera > Crambidae > Mecyna > Mecyna flavalis. The sequence continues at coordinate 14,385,476 of OX439433.1, forward strand.
AGGAGCGTATTTCCATAGAAATATTATTTACTCGTATTTCACAAAAAAAAATCTCAAAAGCTTACTTTTTTTTCTATAGTATAAGACGCTTCCACACGTAGTCAACCCTGATGTCAGTACCTATGTACCAAAAAAAAAGGGGTTCACAACCATTCGTTTCCTCACGCGATGTTTTTCGTCACCGCCGAGTTAGTGGTGAATACACGCATAATATAAAATAATATAAAATAATCCAAAAGTCCAAATCGAGGAGATTTTTATAATTATACTTACTTGGGTTGACGGCGTGCCCCTCATCCACGACGTTCATCGAAAGGTGGAGAAGAACCAGCAACGTTGCTGATAACTGAAACAAAGAAAATGATAATGACAAATTGGCTTTGGCCTTTATTTATAAATCGACAATCTCCCGCTTGTAAGATCCAGCACAGAAATTTTGCCAACAGAATCTTTTAAGTAACATGACAAAAGTCCTATTTTCCCCTAAGATATTTTAAAATGATAACGTTGTCTTATATGTTTTGCATTGTTTGGTTTTAACCCGTTGTCCTAGGTGAACGACAAACGCGACAACGCGACGCGACGCGACGCGTAAATGTCAAATAGTCGTGGTGTCTCAGCTCGCGCGTTTAATCTCCGATCCACATGGCAAAGCATAGTGACTAGTGATAAAGCCAACGAAATTCTGAATATTTCATTTCTCACCAAAAAAATTTGTCTTAACATGTCTTGTAGTAAATAAGCACACAATAAAGATAATGCATACAAACCGCCATTCAAAGCTTCTCTAGGATTTCAGCGCATCAGCCTAAATTAAAATGCCCACCCCAGACTCCGCTTCACAAATTCCATTCTACTATTCACTCCACGGCTGACACCTTCCATATTTTAAGTCGTGTACTCTTAAAACTCGCCCAGGTACAATGCATCTACTAAATTGCATTAAAATTCCGCTTTGTGCAGACTGGGGCACAATGAAAAATTAAATTTATTTTCGCAAAACCCCGACTTGAGAGTAGTTTTTTCAATGAATAATCTGGGTGGTTTACGTAGCGCTGTTTTGTGAGGGGAATGAATTTAGCGAGTTTGTAAATCCTTGATGGCGATCTATGGGGAGTGGCCGGTAGTCTGGCTGCCATTAGTTTGAGAATTAATGGTAGAAGGCAAGAACTTTGAATATCTTGAGGAATTTGGTGATTTTTCCTCACGAAGTTTAATGGACTGTATACATAACTACGGTCTATGGAAGCTTAGTTTGCTGACGGGCACGTACAATAAAATATATATAGTACAAATGAATGGCCTTATACAATTGCGATAAGAGTTGCGATTTGATTTTACGTGTAAATGGTCGTACCTACCGTAGGACCTACATGGTCGCAATATAAGCGAACGACTATTCATTTGTGTATTTCGTTACTGTTGCAGTTGTAAGGGACATTTTAATTGCGTCTTGCTTCTGCAAAACTTTTGCATAATTCGTCAAATAGGATTTGCATGATATAGCAGTAAGGCCTTAGATCTGAGTTCCAGAGCAGTGTCACAAGCATACAAATCGCAACTCTTATCGCAATCGTATGAGATCATTCATTTGTATACATTTTTTTGCTCGGACTCTCTTATCTGCAGGAGAAATTTCATTTTCTACAAGTTCTTGGAACTTTACACCAACAAAAACAGTTTCTGACAATGGCCTGCGAAATAATTCCATTTCGCCAATTCCGTTGGTAAATAATAAAAACGTATTTCTGAATAGGTCTGTACGAAAGGGGTAATTACCAGATATTGCGTGCGCGTTGATTGCCATTAATTACATTGAGTGATTAATTACAAAACTCGTTCATTAAAATGTCATTTTATTGTAAATGTCGTATCGTGAAGTTGATTCGTGTTATGAACGCTCTTTACGTCCACTGCAGATCTTATAATAGTATGAAAAGCCATTTTGTTGCTTTAACCATTTAAGAGTTAATTTACTCATTATACATAATATTTAATGACCTTTAAAATTTCAATTTTGTAATTTTATCATCATATAATTTTTGACCAGCACGTCGGCTATTTAGTTTCAGTTTCAAATTAAGTGTTCGAAAAAAATCTTCTATAGGTATTATGTGGAGTCTTGAAACTAGTTCAATAGCAAGGGGAAAATTGCCATATCCGGGAAATCATAATAGCGTCTTAGGTTTTGACGAAACTTCTTCTATATAAACAACCAAAAAAAAAACCGATGCTGGAAGGAAGAATATTTGGCAGGTTTTTGCTATCAAATATCTTTTTTGTCTTTACATTTATAAGCTCACAAGATCAATGGCTGTGCTCAAAAATAATGCAGATACGATTAAAATAATCTCTACTTTAGCTAGGTCTCTAGAGGTACAAGGTGGGCCAAAAGAAGTCATCCGATGTTGTTTGGCTCTCATTTTTTTTCTAAATGAAAAACTTCGATTCTGTTTTTTGATTATGTTTATTTGAACCTTTAGAATTTTATTGGTCATGTCGAGAAGATGATATCGGTCAAATGGGCGCCGTCACAATTGATTGCCATACGGGCTCGTTTTATGGCATTTCTCATCACTTCGGCGAGGACTTCGGGCGACAGATTCTCGCACTCGTGTCGAATGTTGTCCTTGAGGGCTTCTAGGGTCTCGGGCCTGTTCACGTAAACACAGGACTTCAAAAAACCCCACAAATGAAAGTCTGGAACGGTTAAATCGGGCGATCTTGCAAGCTAGTGCAAATCGCCAAAACGAGAAATGAGGCGACCCGGGAACGCCGCCTTCAGAATATTGGTTGTGGCTCGCGCAGTGTGTGCCGTTGCTCTGTCCTGTTGGAACCACATGTCCACCAGTCCTAATTCGTCCAATTGCAGAAGAAAATACTCGGTTAACATGGCTCTATAGCGTGCAACGTCCACTGTAGTCGTTTCCGGCGACAGCTCGACATCCTCAGCAACAGCGGCGATATTCTCGGCAAAACGGGCGCTCCGGGGCCGGCCACTCCTGGCAACGTCTCGTGTGGTCCCATACTCTTCAAGGTTGGTGGCCAAACGGCGCAGTGTTTGCACAGTCGGTGTCGGACGGCCGGTGAATCGGCGACGGAATTCGCGCTGCGCCAACACCACAAACGAATTATTACTCAAAAAAAATAGACACGATTATTCTGCGTTCTTGGGGAGTGTATCGCTCCATGGCTTGTTCACTTGTATTCTACATCTGTCTAGTCCACAAATGTCAAAACATAATTGATATTTGCGGCCATTTGCAAAAATAAGAGCATCTTCCAATAGGGTGATTACTTTTGGCCCACCTTGTATGTAGATGAAATATCGTGCCAAACGCTTAGAAGCTTAATTGGATTTAAAACAATAAAGCCGACGTTGCTATACAAGGTGTTAATTTGAAACGATGAAAGATGGGCTATTTGAACCCTTAAAATAAAAGATTATTTTATTTTAAGGATTTTTTTATGAATTTTTTTTCAACTTGTCTTGTTCATTAGTCAGAAGTTAGAAGCCAAACCAACCCGATTTGACTTTTGACTTCTGGCTAATGAACAAAACATAGAATTAAAATTGAAATTTTAAAATAAACTCTAAAAATTTTTTTAATATCTCGAGCGACGTTCAATTTCGCGGTCATCTGGAGGAAAAAGCTAAGCTTGCCTCAAAGAAATTAGGTGTCCTAGGTAAAGCAAGGTGGTATTTTACTCCGACTCATCGCCTCCAACTCTACAAAGCCCAAGTTCGGCCTCACATGGAGTACTGTTGTCATCTCTGGGCCGGAGCACCACAATACCAACTTCTGCCTTTTGACCGTATCCAACGTCGAGCAACCCGGATTGTCGGTGCCGAGAGTCTTGCCGGTTGCTTAGATCCTCTGGCATTGCGTAGAGACATTGCGTCCCGGTGCATCTTCTACCGCCTATATCATGGGGAGTGTTCCGAGGAATTATTTGGTTTGATTCCTGCTGCTAAATTCCACCACCGTACAACCCGCCACAAAATGCAGTTTCATCCAAACCACTTGGACGAGTGGCGTTCAACTACCGTACGTTTCTGCAGACATTTTCTGCCGCGCACGACTGCTCTATGGAACCAGCTTCCCGCAGCGGTGTTTCCAAGCCAATACGACATAAATACCTTTAAAAAGCGAGCATATTCCACCCTTAAAGGCGGGCAACGCGCCTGTGACCCTAAGGGGGTCCCGGGTGCTTATGGGCGGCGGTGATCACTTACCATCAGGTGACCCACTTGCTCGTTTGCCCCCCTATTACATAAAAAAAAAATATTTAAAATGAAAGTTTTTTTTTTCTATCTATATTTTTTGTACTTCACCGTGAGTTCGGCGTTGATGGAAAACGTCGTGAGGAAACAATATGTCTTCGTAATATGTTTTCGTAATTAGGGTATTCTAATTTCTCTGTTATAGGTTAAAGAGATGGCAATCGATCCAATGGATAACTTACCAAATCTTGGATCATGGTGAAAGCTTAGCCTGTCTTGTTCCGGACAAAACGCTCGAAGACAGAGATACGTTTTGTGAGGTACTTTGATAGTCAATGCGTAAGAACTTTAATGTAGTTAGAAAACAGCGCCAAATAAACCCACAAATATTTATTTCCGCAGTAATTAGTTATCGCAGACTTAACCATTAAACGCCTGAAAATAAAATAAGCTTAGATGAACGCCTTGCCGAACGCGTATATTCTAAAACTAGAAATATTTTATCTTGGCCATTTTTACTAGCCAGAGTTAGTTCTAAACAAACTTCTAGAATGTGCGGCAAAAGTGCTCCGAATTTTGCACAGCTGGGAACAGAAATTCTAGTTTTATTTAGTCTAAACTCAGCAAAGTTTATGCTTTCCGAGTAGTCCGTTTGACATATAACAGGGTTAAAAACAAATGTGTTACGATTACCGTAAACACTAATATTATAAAGAGGAAAGATTTGTTTGATGGTATTGAAAAGGCTTCGAAAGTACTGGACCGATTTTAAAAATTCCTTTACGGACATTATCCCTGACGATAATAGCCTACTTTTTAAAAATCGGGAAAGGACAATGGGTAGTGAGAATTATCCTTCCGTAATACCTATCTTGACGTGTCTGTGACAGGTGGCCATAGCTACGCATTATAAATCCAAATATAGGTACAATGACGTTTGAGAGCTTGCGAATAAAGCCTTTAAAAATATCACATTCCTGCAGGATAATGAATAGTCTACGCGAGCGAAACCGCAGGCGGAAGGCTAGTGAATAATATGTGTTTTTGCAGGGTTAGGATTTTTAGAATTTACATACCGATGAATAGTCAATTGATAAAGTGACTGAGTTAATAAAATGTATGGAGGTCGTTTTTCTATTACAAATATAAATGGAATACAATAGTGAAGTATAGCTTCCTGTTAATATCAATTTGCATAGTATTTTTGACGCTTTCGTTGAATAATGGTTTTTTCCCCGGAGGTGGGTCGGTTTGGTTAGTTGACTGCCAAACGTTGCTAGGCAATAGAAAGGCTTGCTCTTTTCACGCTCCCAGAGGAACGCTGCAATCCAAGCGACTGAGAGTAGCTGGCAATTTTCGCGTAGGTCTACCCGGCACCAGTTTGCGCTGAAGATGGTTACAGTGGAGTTTTAGTCGGAAACTCTCTTTATAGGGAGTGGAGCCCGACATAACTCTAGCTAAACAGCTGGAGTGCAAAGAATCTCACCACTTTAAAAAAAATAAGAACATCAATGTTCAAATGGCTAACTTGGTAGTCACAACACACTTTCATAGGCTATAATAATAAATTGTTCAGTGTTGTAATATTAACGCTACAACGCAATAAATATTCTAAGAGCCACTATTCGAGGGTACAAGGATGGAAAATCAAATGAACCTGAACAATGGAAAATCCCATATAGATACAGCATTAATTAACTACGGTATAGACATGGTATGATGAACGTTAAACGATAGTTGACTTTCTGAACATTATACGAAACATTTCACACAAATCACTGTGTCTAATTTGGTCTGTACGAATTTTTTTTTAGGTCAGTACTTGTGACACTCAGGACGAACATTCATGTGATGAGCAGTAGTGTTTGCCATGGTAAATGGGTGTTTACTACATATTATAAGTAATATATTTGTGGTACATACCTATTAAACAAAGTGCTTATGCTATGCTATTTACTTCGGAGTTACCAGTTTGGTATTTTCCAGGATTAAGACGCATTTACTCAATTTACTGACACACATTTTCGTTGTAAGATGCATAATCATGATTAAACCCAGAAAAAAAATATTGAATTTGTGTTTTGTTTATCATTACGCAATGTTTAAAATAGATAATGTGTGTATGTATTGCGATGCATGTAGTGGTAAATGCAAACATGCATAACAGTAGTTTCGGAGTTGAAGACAAAACCCAGTTGGAATTCAAGGCGCATTATTTGTTGGCGACACATGGCACCCAATGCCCACCAATGCACATCGTATAGTGCACAGTGTAACAATGACAGTATGAAAAGTGAATTTATGTAGGTGAGATTTAAAAAACATTTAGGACACAATTTGTTATCCTAAAAGTATATTTAAATTGTTTGAAAGAGATGAAAATAAAATCCTATTTCTACATTAAAAAAGTAAAAATCATGCTTATTCATTAATTAATTAAGTTTTTTATATTAGTATTAACTTGACCTCGAGTTCACCTTCGTGACTTAGATTAACATTAACTTAAAATATAGCTTACGCACCAAATAAATTGATAGTAAAAAATAAATTCAAACCAAGCAAGATTTTTATTTAGAAAAATCCAGACCGACAAAACAGACACTTTCATTGTTGATGCACACAAATGTACCATTTAGGAATCTAATCTGCGACCTCACGTGCAATAGCGGACTTCTCAATCTCAACCATTACAAAAATCGGTAATAATCAATGATGTCACGATACAACAATCATAAATCCAACTTTAGCTTCATATTATTGTTGCGTACACTGTGGTATTAGGTGTGTCAACTAAACGACAGTTTGATTTACGACACGAAGGATCCTCTGCGGGCAACTCGCTAAATTCGCTTATGGCTTTAACTAACTCGGGACCGCCCTGCAGATATTCCTAAGTTGAATTTGTGTTGTATTTATACGTCACTAACTGTGGGTGTTGGTAAAGTTTTGTATTTACCTATAATATGGCACATACTACGCGAATGTTGTTCTTATAATATTATGTCACGTTCTGTGCGTACAGTTAGACAGATTTATACATTCCAATAATTTTTCACCAATAGGGTCCCTCGTCCCACAGAGTCTCGTTCTTATCATCACCTAAAATTCCAAATTTAAGTCCTACTTTCGTGATGCGATCTCATAAAGACTCACATACAGCCAGAGGGGCGAACATTCCTTTATCCCGGCTCCCACACACACGGCCGCACGTCTTGCTAGCTTGCGATTATAGATAGCTTAGACGCAAATAATAGAATTTAACTTTTATATCCAATAAATCCTACACTATTAAGTATTTAGATAAATGAACTTCTTTAAGTTCGCAAAGTGAGTAATCTTTCAAAATGCCAATTCGATTAAACAAATCGTCAAAATAAATCGTATCAACTGTTTTAATTAAACCCTAGTGCAACTAATCCTGATTAAAAAGGGCAAGAGTATCAAGACTATTGCCAGTGTCTTCCCATTAATCCCGGTCTTATGCCGGGACAAAGTTAAATGGCGGATTTAAATGCGGAGGAAAGGTTTATTAAACTTCGAAGAGGGAACCCGCTAATATCCTGGTAACCTTTAGCAACTTTGGTTTTTTGTTTGTTTTCAAATGGCTTTATCGTATTCGTTCGGATGAACTTGTAAAAGTGTAACAGAAGACAATTACATTCCTTTAGGTAGCCGTTTCTTTTATGCGTATTAGTTACTAAAGAACTTCTGTTTTTGTTTCATTTGAAATAAATCTTGTTAAGATTGTGATCAGTCAATTTATTTCTTTTGTTTTTTCTCATCTCATTCTTTATAAAATAAGTGACATTTTGCAATAGAAAACCCATTATTCATTTGGTAGTCCTAGACCACCTTTCTGAAATGCGGTGTTAAAATAGGAGAATCAAAATGATTTTCGTTATAATTTAAATAATGCTACATAATATAAGCATCGATTGTAAGATAATTTATTATTTGGAAAATCAGAATTACATTATAGCCATGCCATCCCATATATCCCAGCTTTTTCCGGGACAAAGTTAGATGGCGGATTTAAATCCGTGCGAGTTTATTAAACTTCCGGAGAGGGATCCCGTTGATATCTTGGACCCATCGCGATTTAAGTTTTTCTGTTTACGTCAGACCTACAGACTTAACTATTATTTAGTTATAAAAGCAACTGACATATTAAAATACTTGCTACTACTAATAGGTTGGAAGCCTACTACAACTAAAAATTACAGTAAATTAAGTTACACAATATAATTACACATAGACTACAACTTAAACGCGAATAAAACCGCGGGCTTTATAATAGTAATATGGGAAAGTTACTCTTTCTGTTATGTATGCCTGTTACGTTTCACTATTAAACCACTGACCCGTCTTTGATGAATTTTAGTATAGACATATACCCTGGGAGAGTACAAAGGCTACTTTTAATCACAGGGTAAACAGAAATAGAAGTCTGCATAGGCAAAGCCGCGAGCCGAAGCAAGTCTCTTTATATGTATAGAAAGTTATCACTACCGCACTCAGACTTCTAAGAATAAATCCCAATAAAGAAATATTAACAATTAATAGGTATCAAAAAATATGAAATAAGTGGAGCAATAACTTTATCCTAAGGAGAATCCGCTGAAACAAAAGAGGCCAATATAATTCCCTACTAATTATAAGGTATCATGTCTAAGGAGACCGTCTGAGAATGTCCTCAAGTCGACGGATATTCGAAAATGATGAATAGGGTATTTTCTTCACGTGGGCACCCCAAAAAGAAGTAACTATAATTTATGAGTATGTGCATGCATTATTATGGAAAAACTGCACCAAATTCGACTTATATTGTTCGTTACTGTCAGAACAATGTTCGTGATAACTAAATTATTGTTCGTTACAAAGATAAGGATACATACGTAGCAGCTACACGCTATATCAACCAATTACAATGCATGGTTAGAGACCAAATGGCGTTTCGTACTTTACAAAAGTAACCAATAAAATAATTTTGTGTATACGTATGTCATATTTTTCTAAGGTCATAAAGGGCCTGTCACTCTTCAGCTCCCAAACTATCTCAATACCAGGACAAAAAGTAGCCTATAATATATTTTGTTAAGGTCTAGTCTATTTTTGTAGGGTTCATCAACATTTTATTAGTGGATAAGGCGCAAAAGTGTAACAACTGCCTAACTTTCACATTTATAATTATTAGTAGGTATGGTTTAATAGTTCGATAGAAACCTGCTACTTTAAATAAAAGTAAATAGATAAGCGTCTTAGTAGAAGAGAATCCCGTCGCGTACTCCAGGGGCCTGCAATCCAGACTAATTAAGACGCAACGCTCTCAGACTCTAGGACTCAAATCGATTATCCGATACAGGATTGTATTATGGTTTAATTAATTTGAATCAGTGCGAGTGACACTGCGTTGCTTAACCCCTGATATGATATTCCATTAAGTTAATAAATTACTTGCCTAAAACTGAATACAAATAGATTTCTTTGTAGGACAGTTGTGAATCAGAGTTCTTTTGGTATGGCTAGTACTTGTTTTTCAGATTCTGGTTAACTCAGTGGCAAGTAAAAGTGCAACGTATTCCCTTAAAGTCTTACCTCCTTATAACACGACACACACGACAATGTTCAAGGCGCTTTCTGAATCACCATATTAGCAACGCGTACTTGGGTCATCGAACTGTAATTTTAAGCGACAGAATAACCTTGAAAGAATGTCTGGATCTTCCGGGGAATTGCTGGCGTAGTAAACGCCGTAACTGTAAACGCCGTAACGGTACGTAACTGCACCATTATGGTTCGCAAATCCGAAAAGTCTCCGGTTATTCATGTGACATCTGAGGAATCGTTAAAGAAAATTACATAAGTGCAATTTATTGTGAATTTAGCGTAGAAAACTATAATAATTTAAGTGTATTTTTCTGCGAAATGCATCGATGTTCAATTTGTTTACTGTATATAGTCTTTGTTTCGTGCGAAAGGTTATGCGCATCTGATGCGCAACTGGTTCTATTGTTCAATTGCCGCTACCACGGTTGCGATGGAGCGGTTATCGTAGTTCTGCGTGTAGAATCCACTGCGCGCTATTGCTTGTGGATCGGTGCGGTATCTCATGTGCAAGATGGCTTGTACTGTGTGCATTATATAAACAATCAATGTTTTAGGTTTGATGATTTTTTGCTTTGGAATATTCTTACTTTTAAAGTTTTAACAGACTGCCTGGCGCCGTGTTTTGCAATTACTTTGAAGGTATTTGGTGAACTGTGTGCTGATGCGCGAGAATTTACTCCGGTTTTCTATTATTATTTCTGGATACGGATGGCTTTCAAACCAGCTATTTTTTATAATACTTTAAGTATTATTGGTTCTTATTGTTTTGTGGAATTGATTAACGAACTTTTTAACGTCTGTGAACTATTTAAATTAGTAATGATCCTTTTTAAACCCTATAAATTATCAATTATTTTAAAAAATGAAGAAATATATGTATTTTTTTAAACAAAAATATGAATTAAGAACTATACAGAATTGTTATTTACAATATAAAAATTTTTGCCGAGCTTGATAAAATTTTAAAATGTTTTTATCAGAACGTTCGCGGATTAAGAACTAAAACTAAGATATTTTACCGTAACTTATTAAACTCAAATTATGACGTAATTTTCTTGAGTGAGACGTGGCTGTTACCCGGTATTTTTGATGCCGAACTTTTCGACTCACGTTACTATGTATATCGAACAGACAGGGATTATGAGCGGCGCGGCATGTCGATGGGTGGTGGCACGCTGATCGCGATCAAACGTGATCTAATGATCGACGTCAGCTGTCCCGGCTCACTTCCGGCATTTCCGGATGCCGATGTGACTCATGTTGACATTTTATTGTCGAAAGGGCCTCAACCCAAACGTCTTCATATGTATTGTTGTTATTTCCCATCGACAACGGATCAAATCATTTCACAACAATTATTTCTTGAGTCAATAACTGAGATCCAGATTGGTAGACCCGAGGACGAGTTTATTATAATTGGCGACTTTAATATTAGGCATGCGTCATGGAAGGAGGATATCAACTCTAAAAATAATTTTATTTTATCGAACCCCTCCTTTGATTCAATGACCTCTCAGTTATATGCATTCATGTGTTTTACGGGATGGTCCCAGTACAATAATGTTTATAATCATAACGGCAGAACGCTGGATCTGGTTTTTTCTAGTTTCCAGAGTATAGTAACTCGAACTGAGCCCTTGTCCGAACCCGAGGATAGCCACCATCCGTCGTTGGCTGTGGACGCTTTAGTCGTTCATAAAGATTCTTGTTTAAGGCAAGCGCCTCGTACCATACGCCGTTTTCACGCTGCTAATTACGACCTCATTAACGAGGAGTTGGCTGCTGTCGAGTGGGAGCGATGTTTGAGTAACACAAATATTGAGAGCGCATTGGATAATTTTTACTCCATAATTAATAACATAATTGAGAAACATGTACCTTCAAAAACAACAAATAATAATAATTCTTATCCCATTTGGTTTTCTAATAAATTAATTAAAATGATAAAGAAAAAAAATAAATTGCATAAAAAATGGAAAGTATATGGTAGAATATCGGACTACGAAAACTTCTCTGAATTAAGACGTATTGTAAAAGAGATGGAGGTCGCATGTTATGACTTGTTTATTACTAGGTCAGAAAAAAATATAAACAGATGTTCCAAGCATTTTTGGACCTACATAAAATCTAAAAAAAATAATAACAATATCCCTGATATGCTTAAATTAGATAATGAGGTAGGAAACGACGGTCAATCAATTTCCAATTTATTCAATATTTTTTTTCAATCAGTATTTGAGAAAGATACAAATGCACCATCCGTTTCTAATATCGTACCATCTAACTCTGCCTTAATCAGCAATATTGAAATTTCTAAGGACAAAGTTGAAAAATACCTCTCGAAAATTAATGTTACTAAGGGAAGTGGTCCAGATGGCTTACATCCCTTATTTCTAAGAGAGTGTAGCAAACAATTGGCATCTCCCGTTGCGCATTTATTTAAATTATCGCTAACACTCGGCGTCATGCCTATAGTTTGGAAACGTTCGTATGTAGTTCCTATCCACAAAAGTGGAGACAAGCACAATATTCGAAACTACCGTGGTATTTCCAAACTCTCTGTTCTCCCGAAAATCTTTGAAAAGATTGTTTATGATTCTCTTTACCCCGCAATTAACCCTCTGTTGATAACTCACCAACACGGTTTTGTTTCTAAACGATCGACTGATACCAATTTATGTGAATTTTTGGACTATGTTCTTGAATCGATGGAAAAGGGGTCTCAGGTGGACGCGGTGTACACCGATTACTCTAAAGCATTTGATAAGATTTCGCACTCATTACTTGTTCTCAAACTTGAGGCAGTCGGTGTACATGGTGATCTCCTGCGATGGCTGACGTCGTACCTTAGAAACAGAACTCAAGCTGTTACTATAAAAGGTTTTACCTCCAGTTTTACTCCAGTGACATCCGGTGTCCCCCAGGGTTCCCATCTCGGTCCTTTGCTGTTTAATATCTTTATCAATGACGTCATCAACTGCTTTCAAAACTCTGGATTATTACTTTATGCAGATGACACAAAAATTTTTGCATCCGTCAGTTCTAAAAACGATTGTCAGCAGCTTCAAAGTGATCTAGATAGATTGTGTGAATATTGTACTCATAATGGACTTTATTTAAACGTTGATAAATGTCACACAATAACCTTCACAAGGAAAAAGAAAATTATTGAATTTGATTATAAACTATACGACACGAAACTAAAGAGGGTGACTGAGGTGAGAGATCTTGGAGTTCAACTGGATACTGGCTTATATTTCGAATCACATATAAATAAAATCACTGCAAAAGCATACAAGTTACTCGGCTTTATCTTTCGTCAAAGTACTGAATTTAAAAACGTAAACACTTTTATGCTATTGTATAATTCTTACGTGAGATCCCAGTTGGAGTATGCATCTTCTGTGTGGAACCCAATTTATTCCAAATATATTGACATTATTGAAAGGATCCAGAATAAATTTATTAAACGATTATCTTATAGGTTTAAAAATTTCAATTTTAGTAACATTGAGTCGTTGCTTACTCGCCGCGAACACAGGGACCAAGTATTTTTATATAAAATCATCAATGGTTTAGTAGATTCTCCATTTTTGTTGAACCGGTTGACATTAAGATGCGCAAGACCTAACGCACGGCTTAAGTCCACCTTTTCAGTTCCCTTATGCAAATCCAATTACAGAGCCAACAGTTTTATTATAAGAGCAAGTGAAAAATATAATACCACTTACAGTGACATCGACGTGTTTCATGTTAAGAAGGCGTGCTTCCGTCGTCTTCTTAAAAAAATAAAAATTAAGTAACTCTTCGAGATCAGATAGTATCTGTGTACGCAGTTGTAATTTTAAGTTACACTTACTTTTATCAATTTGCAGTCTTATTCCTAAGTCCTAACTGTTGTACCTGCATTATTGTTTATTGTTAGCGCCGATATCGTGTTTATCAACAGATTTATCTTTGGTTAACTTAGTAGTGAAAACTATTTAGGCTAATGTATTATTTTAATGTTAAGTTTAAATGTATTAAATTAAGCTGTTTGTTTTCCTAATAAAGAAAATAAAATAAAATAAAATAAACGCATCTAAATGCAACTGACACCGAGACAGACCATTAAAATAACAAAAGCTGTAAAGAAAATGATTATGTAATAATAATTCAATGGGACACTTTTTGTAAACACTCAAAGGATTGAAGGTGCAAGAAAATAATTCGTAAAGTAGGGGATAACAGAAATTGCATCAGCTCTATATGGAACGGAGCGGCGACACTCCAAGAAGTTTTTAACACGATTTGCCTCACAATATTTCGAGATCCAGTAAAAGAATAAAATTGTCTTAGGAATGAACTCGTCGACTTGTTAAAAAGTTTTCTTTGGTGAGTGTGTAAGGTGAAAATCTCAAGCCATTTTCGTAAACAGTAAAACTATTCGATTCTAAGTTGTCTTTGTCGTTAAGCTGCTCAAAGCCTTAATCATGGATGCAGATGTACTTGGATCTGTTTGCTGTTATTGAAGAAGCATATTTGAAAAAAAGGCTCGATGATTAGCGAAGCCTACACTGTGTGGAAAAACGTCTCAATGATATCCGCTTACATCTATACTATAAATAAAAAGAGGAAAGATTTGATTTTTTGTTTGTGTTGAATAAGCTCCGAAACTACTGAACCGATGTGAAAAATACTCCCACTGTTGGAAAGCTACACTATCCCCTGGTGACATAGGGCATACTTTTGACATACTTATTATCCCGGAAAGGGGAAAGGGGGGGATATTAGTAAAAAAGGAATTACGCGCGGGTGAAACCGCGGAGGCGGCCGCTAGTATTAAATAAAAATATAGCACCTTGGGAAAAGATTCAAATTAATGAGTATTTACTGTTTGTTTACAAAATGTTGTGTGCTTATCATCAAAATACCAAAAATATCACATAAAACACAAATAATAGTAAGATCCCTTTATTAGTGGTACCATATTTGTCGTGAGCTAAACCGCTCAATATTTCTCAATATTAAAGTAATCAAGCATATATTCAATTTACAATCTTATCCAGTGTTTCCAGCTGCAACTTCAAAATTACCTTTATACAAAACTTTTCGAACAACGAATCCAATCTTGGAACTTTTCTAACTGAACTGAACTAGTTACGTAGCGAAAAACAATAAATAACAAAAGTACCCAATATAGGCGAGAAAGTGAACAAATTTTATCTGGTCTATAACACATTTTCGACATCCTGGAGTATTCACGACCTGAGTTGAATAGAAAAAACGTAGGAGCTATTTTGTCGGACAAGTTTTGCTCCGATAGATATTAGGTAACTGATTTTGATTAGATAGTTCCCAAGTAATAATTGAAAGGGACAATTGTCCCAACTTTGTCGCTTAAAATAATAGCATTTTAAATTTAATTCAATGTGAGAAAAGTTCGGAGATTTTTTTTTTTGCTACCTGGGAATTAAACTCCATAAGACAATCAGAATCTGATTGTCTAATGCATCTGATGCATTATTTTATTAAATAGAAGAAAATTCAAATAATCGAGTGCATATATTTTATATTTATCTGTCCTGAGATTTTTCTTTATCTCAATGCCAAACATAAAAATTGGTCCTTCAAAACCTAGTTTAAGGGAAGTAAGGCACACATTACTTTGTTTCTGTTTGGAGCAAGCACCAACGCATCCCATACTATTTACGAGTATTCCGCTGTGATAACAGGTCCGTCAATCACAGCGGCGGCGTATCACTCGGGGCGGGTGATCCCGCCGCGTGATCTGCCGAGGGCGGTTTATCTAAACAAGCAGCCTTCCGCTGGCCGGTAGGTTAGAGAGATAGCAGCCATTTGTAAAATTCAACGAACCCGTGCTAAGGATGCTTTACAAGTATAAGGGGCACTTTCAACACTAACATATAACTTCGTGATATCTTTCGGATAGCAGTTACATACTCATACCTGTCAGTGATGAAACTGGCCATCTATAATATATAATCTACTAGCGGCCGCCCGCGGTTTCACCCGCGTGGTTCCCGTTCCCGTGGGAATTGATCAAAATCCTTTCTTTTTAATATGTATTCTGCTATTCGGGACGGAAACAAATCCAACAAATCAAAAACCATGGCAATCGGTCCAGCCGTTCTCGAGTTATAAGTGTTGTAACAAACACGACTTTCTTTTATATATATAGATATATAAAACTCAAAGGTGACTGACTGACTGACATAGAACGCACAGCCCAAACCACTGGACGGATCGGGCTGAAATTTGGCATGCAGGTAGATGTTATGACGTAGGCATCCGCTAAGAAAGGATATCTCGATATTCCCACGGGAACGGGAACCACGCGGGTGAAACCGCGTGCGCCCGCTAGTATATTATAATATTTCGGTTTTTTTGGTTAGGGGTTTTTTGTCTTGGAAATACTTATTACAAGTTTTTACTCTTTTTATTATGGCGTAAGTAGTGTTCTTCGTCGCTTTTAATATAACTAATATATTATTTCTTACATTAGAGATATCTATCACACAAACTTTTAATGCACTGTTTAAAGTTTTTTTTTTTTGTAAACAACAAAAACACAAAAGCGAAAACGACAGAAAATACTAAGTTAAAATTCAACGAACCCGTGTAAAGGGCAAGGCCAAACTTACTAGTAAACTTATGATGGCTTCGCAAATGTGTGATTCAATGCCTCGATGGTCTAGTGGTTTAAGTATTGAGCTGTGATCACGAGGATTGAGTTCAATTCTTAGGCGAAGCAAAATTTGTATCAGTTTTTTTTTAAAACAGCTTGTATTTGTGGTCGCCCTCCGCACTTGGCAAGCGTGGTGATTAAGAATCTACCCATTATTGTAACAATGACTAGCTTTAAACGATGGAGACATTTGCCCATAATGTGAGTGTGTGTATACTATAATATAGTGGATGTTCATTTAAATCCGAAAGTTTCTTTTTTCGTGAAAGAGTTACAAACGCCTTTCGCATTTATAATTTTAGTCAGTTTTAATATGACGCCTTTATAACAACATTTATTTGCTTATACTGAAAGCCATATTAGACTACTAGGTTTGCACAGAATATTGCCTGCGGAGTAAACATTGCTAGTAATTGTGTACAAATCCATTTATGTCACACTGCAATGAAATGGACTTTATCATTAAAAGCTTGTTATCGTCACAACGATAGGTATACATATAAGTTAGGTAGGTCATTAGTCCCCAAGCTTGTTCAGTAATATGGGTCAAAGCATAAACTAGAACTTTGTTTACCAGATTTCAGAAATCGATAATGTTATTAAAGAAAGCGCTAGGTTTCATGAACAAAATTTCGTATACGTAAAATCGCTTCTAAAAGTGTCATACTCTATTTCACTTGCATACTGAATAAGTCATCCAACTGTTGTTATTACCTTCTTTATTATCATTATATAGTTGCAAAGTATATACCCAATACCATAAAAATATAAATATAATCTGAGATAAGTTGTAGCGAGTAAACCCCAAGTATATAATAGTGGCAACACGAAACTTATTGTTTTTTAAAGACTGTCGTTATTGCCCTATCTTACACTTTATAGATGCAAGGTATGTAATTACATCGTTGATAATTACCAACCAACCAAAAACCAAAAAATATTTATTATTAGAATGGAGTTCGTGCGTGTGCACGAGCCTTTACAGTCAGAACATGTTGATGGCTGCAGGCGGTTTGCTTCGACGCAGTGAATTAGGTCAGTGCGCTTATCGTTCCATGTCACATAAATATACATTATACATCATACTTTACTTCTGGGTTGTCTGGTAGAGATCGCTTATAGCGATAAGACCGCCTATATTGTGCGTTTTTGTTATTTTTTATTGTATTTTTGTCTGTTCTATGTGCAATAAAGAATATTTATTATTATTATTATTATAGGATGACATAAAATGATACTATTATTATCCTAATGATCCGTTGAGAGATTAAAAAGCATTTCAATTTGCAGTAAGGTAGCTAGCCGTCTAGCTGGTAAGCCGTCACAGCGCCCTATGCCATTTAGAGACACTTCACCCCAAAGCATTGTTCAATGTGCTGCCATACTGTAGACTCCACTGATATCATTCATTTCAAGTGTACTGTACTCAAGTATAAATCTGGAATCTGCCACCATAATTATGTATATTTTTTTATTTTTTTAACAACATCAGTTGGCAGACAGACACGCAGCCATCCTGATGGTAAGCGGTCACTGCGGTCTATTTTATTGAGGGACACTTCATTACATCGTCACTCATTGTGCTGCCGGACTGTAGGCTCATCTGATCTTCGAGCCTTTAATTATGACACATTATCTTTAAAGGAGAGCCACAAGGTAAGAGTTAAAATATTGATGTTGATGAAGGGGGCATCTCATAACGAAGGCCCCACATAACTCTTTGTTATCCTTGATGGCGGTATGGGTAATTGCATACCCCATCGTGAAAAAAGGAGTTCCACTCACCACTCTCTTTAGTGTAATAGCGCGGAACGTATTTCCCACTTTAAATGGTGTAAACGCATATAGGATCCATCCATCCATATCCATAAATTTACGAATAAACAAGATTTTCCATCCGCCTGACTTTGAAAGTTATAGTAATATTATCATCCTGATATACACTTTCAAACAGCCATTTCACTCATCTTACTCTACTTTTGCCAAATATGTTTAGAACTAAACATAAGCAATATTGTTGTAAACAAATTTGTATCATAAACTCACACAAATCATCGCTGTGGGGTATGAGCCAACTTGAGCAATAAAAGGGGAACAATATGGCGTCGGAGAAAATGGCCAAATGATGGTAACATATGAACAATACTGACTTTATGAACGAACTGTAAAAATGTTTTCGCATACGCCTTTTTGGGAACAGAGAAAGAAAAATTGTGAAGCAAAATGAAGTGTCAAGTTACTTATGATACAGGTTTCTAACTTTGGGAACAAGTAGAAATTAAGAGAAAGAGACATCAATATTATTTTTTAAACTTATCTCAAACCAAACGTTTTCTTTTCCAAGCCTAGCCATTAAGTTGTGGAAAGCCATTCAGGCACATGATTTTTTTTTCTATAATATGCTAGTATTAAATATGACAGGTTTTCAACTTTATAATACTATAATCATCCTTTTTCTATTTATATTTGAAGTGAATTGATGTTTATGTAATTTGATTATAGAAAATGCCAGTTCCAGTTTCAAAAACCAAGCTTTCAATTCCCTTTCGAACTTACTCGCAGAGACACTCACCTCAAATTATAACTTTTGACAAAAATAAGGGTTGTCCCTCTAATTTTCTTTTTCCAGGTGTAAGTCGTATTCCGTCCTAAATTATTAACTGGAGGGAAGTTGAACGACAGTCTGCGGCGGCTGTAAATCTTCGTTTCGGCCTCGACAGAGAGCAAGGTCAAGGAGCTAATACCTGTCGCCTAGAGTTGTTTTATTAAACGTTCGTCGGAAAGAATTGTGGCCGGCGATCGGGAAGTTTGGTTACGAAAATGAGAATGTGTGTACAACATTTTATATGTACAATAGAAAATGTTTATTAACTACAAACACAACACGCACAAACTGGGTCGGTCAAACGCTAAAAGGTGGGCACCGGAGTAGGGCGTTGTGGGTAGTGATACGCTTTTGTCCCGAGTCCTTAACGTTTTGCTAACCGGCAGTTAACCCCAACTCCGATTGAGATACAGACTATTAGAAGAAAGAAAGAGAAAGTACATTGTAGTTAATGGTATACGCGCCTCAGCTTTCACTGCAGCGCTACCAGCTCTGCAGTGAAAGCTGAGGCGCGTATAGTTCTAATAATTTCAGTAAAAATCAAATGGGGATTTTGTCAATATTAAGAAATGGACAGAATTATAACAATTGAGTTTGTTAGCATGAATTTAATGTTTACTACATGCAGTACTTTGTCAGTTGCTTGGCATTAAAATTTGATCTTGTCAAAACCGGTGATCATTTTACTCAGAATATTAGAATTGCACAGCATAATTGATAATAATTGTTTATTGGTTCCATATCGCTCAATTATTACAAGGAATATTTTTAAGGTTATTGTAATTCCACTACACCACTAACAGTGACTTTAAAAAAAAACACAAGGTACTTTGTATTTTACAAGCAAAAAAATTAGAGCCAAACCATTTTCTAATCTCCGAATATCTTTTACAACCAAGATAAGAATATTCACTAAAACCAGCTATTCCCGTATCAACGAATATGGAGCAGCGTTTACGTAAAGTGGCATATTTTAACCTGTAACATAGTTTCAAAGCTTTGCCGTGGAAACTTCGTTTGGTGCTCAGCGAAAAGAAAACATCTTCAACAATTTCAAGCCAAGGGTTTCCTTGCATAATTTTGGGTATAATGTTTTGATATCCCGGAGCGAGCGTTATAGCTAGATGCACTATAACTTAATCCTCATCCTAATATTACTTTAACGTTAACGCCTCGTTGGTCTTTTGTTTAATTACGGAATATCAGGGTCCTGGGTTCAATTTCTGGATCAAACAGAGTCGTTTTTTTTTCGAACACGGTTTTGTTATCCTCAATCTGCACTTGGCAAGCGTGGTAATAAAGCTATTACATATTTTTGTAGCGATAACTTGATTTCAAGGATAGAGGTCTTTGCGCTGCAGTGGGACATTAAATAGGATGATACTTTACTTTACATTACATTTTATATCCGGCACATAACATCAAAACGGCACATAACTTAAGTTATACGTTCTCAAAACTTTTCGGCAACAAGATACTAATCGGATCCAATAGAGCCTCGCAACATACTTAGAATTTTAACGCCTAATAAAGCTTGGATTAGCTAGAACGGTCCTGTTTTCGGAATACATGTGCAATCGTTTTATTTGTCGATAAAAAATATTTCCTAAGTGTATAAGATAACAACTTGTTCTGTGTTTGAAAGTAGAGAGGAAACTTATTATGGGAAGCAATCTAAATTTAGTAAAGGTCGTCTATTTCGCCGGAAAAATAAATAAACAGTAAGTGGAAATTCTGTATAAAAAAAACAAATGTAACCTGGCACCTGGACAAGTAAATAAAATTATGTTTAAAAATAGTTCCTACAAAATAAGTCTTTTTTAAGATCTATTTTTAAACCTAATTTACTCGTATTTACTCTGACATTGAGGATGCATTAACTAAAATTGGCTTTTCTATATAAATTCCACAGAGATACAATGTACGTAAACCTACGCACAGTGCTCACGCTTTGTTTACGCAACGGAAACAAATTAAGAATGATGTTTGCACTCCGTCCTCTTCGAAAGTTAACTGTGACATATTATCGATACGTTCGCAACAGGCAACCCTAACTCAAGTATATGAGCAAGTTCGCTGCGAAGTCTGTTTATCACGCTTCTGGGGGGAGTGACCAAACAGGCTTTATGGCCTAAGAAGTGGGGGTAATGGCTTTTGCGACCTCCTCACAATTTATAGGCCTAGCGAAAAGTTTAAGCCGGGGCATTTTTACTTAGCCTTTCCCTTATTAGCTTTTAGGACATTTAAAATATCTCTGGACACTTTACACCCCTTTATCCTCGTCGTGCCAGCAACTTGTACCACCAGTGGCACGATAAGGAATTGTCATTCCTCGTGGTACCACTGAATGATTTTATTTGCTTCTACCTCAAACTAAACATCGTATGGGCCAGTCCACGGATTAACATTACTTATACCTAATCATATTTCTTTTTGTTAATACATAAATATTACGAGTAAATATAGAAATACCCAGACTGATACAAACAGACAGTTTTGTTTATGCACACAAAAGTTTGTACCGCGTAAGTGAAGCGTGCGAAAACGAACCCGCGACCGAGCCGACTTCTTAACCATGACAATAAATGGGTTTTTTATAATCACTGTATAATACAACAAACTTTAATAGCATCGCCAGTAAAATTAATTTTAAATTTTTGGTATTTCAACGAAACACTAATAATAAGCCATAGTCATCAGGAAATAAATTACGCTTGTTTGGAATTGTGGAAGCAGTACCGTTTTCCTTCCTTATAACATTACGCTATTGTTCAATTTCTATTTAATCTTAGTCGACATCACGTTCCCTTACAAACTCTATGTACCAGCGACAATATAGCGTGACATTGTTCATGTTCGTCATAAGCGAAGCCAGTCCGCCGCAGAGCCGCAGGCGCCATGTGTCGGCTCGCGGCTTAACGAAGATTTACTGACCTCACCCCACGTGTATCTACTATCTACAGTGAGCTGCTAAGAGCTGCTTTTAATCTAAACTGGAATAGATTGAAGAGAAGATTGTTTGCAGGCGATGCTGTTAAGGTTGACCGTTTTATAAACTTCATTATTATAAATAAACAGAGATTCAACATATTTTATGTATTTATGAAGCAGCTTAGTCACATCCAACTTTTCTAAATAATGAGTTTCTTTCTTTAATAGCTCTACATATTTTAGTTAAAAAAGAAAGTGGAAATTAGAAAATAATGCAACATTTTTATTACAAGTAGTATATTTTAAATATAAGCGTTGCATGGTGGCTCTTCTTTGATGCAAATATGGAGCGTAAACTCGAATATATTATGTTACACATTCAGGAAAAGATTATCTTACTGGGTAATCTGTTGATGTCATATCATATTATAATGTATGATGTTTAATACTCACCCGTGTTCCAGCATCGTTCCTTTGGTTGAAAATAATAATATCTTTGTATCAGCAACGGTGTATACGTTTCTACTGGCTTTTACGCATTTTGTCGTTTTTATCTTCATTAAAACATATTAAGCAAAATCTAAGCACTATTTCCTTTATAGAAGTCTGTATATGTATACTGTCTAGTTTTGGTAGAGAAAAATCCATATAAACTAGAAATTATGTTATTGAAACAAATTTTTTATCTTTTATCATTTGATGTTAGGGCAATATATTGCCTTAGTATAATTATGTGTACTGATATTGCTTTCTGTGACGTAATATCGCCATAAGTGAAACAAAATATTTGTTACACGGTTTTAATATCTTTGAAGACGCATATTATTTGACTCTGCATGGTTCATATCATAACATATTATTTTCCTCATTTTGTATTCGATGGATTTAAAATCGGAAAGACGAAGACTTAGAAATAAGCCATATGAACTTCACACGGCTTTAGCAATTCCCTTTCACTCCTGTATGAAACGAAGCCAATATTTTCTCCTTTTCTTATTAGATATTTTTTTTAACATATTATAGTAATTTATATTATTCATTAGCTATTTGAGGTAGCCACAAATATTAAGCGAATGTCGTCCAGCCCTCGAGGAAACAATGTCTCAATCCCAAAACTTTAAAAACCAAAATTTCATTCCTTGGCATTCGCACGAAACAACCGCCCACCTTGTTTATCGTATCGTATTTATGCGAACACAACAGATTTTCTCTTAGCGGCTTTTTATTTTGGCAAAGAAAGAGCTGGAGTTAATGAAATCGTGATTACAAAATGTTGTTGTTGCACGGAATCCGTGTCGGAATATACTCGCGAGGAAAATTGAGGATAGAAAGCGGAACCGGCCCATTAAATTTGGAACGTGGACTCGACTCCTACTCGCATAATGTTGAGCAACTTAAGTCTGCTTTAAACCTGCATTTAGTGAATGTTTTAGTGAGTCTTTTATATATGGGTTTGTTGTGCTTCACCTGTGTGTGAAGTTAAAATGATTGAAGTTTGGTATTTTTCATAAGATCTCCATAGCTAAGAATTTTTATGCAGTCAATATTCACCTTCTAATAAATTGCACCAAAAGCACGTGCATCAGAAACAAACATATATTATTGTTGTTGTTGTATACTAGACAGTAATATTATGACAGGAAAAATAGGTGGTTATCCGTTTACTAAAGTCTCTAAGATCAAGGACATGAACTGAAACTACATGTACTGTACCAAACGGTCTTTATTAATAAAGAAATCCAAAATGATCACGGTATCGAAATAACTCCAAGTTAAATGAACACAATTCAGCAGATTTTTTCTCAGCTACATTCATTTTTGAGAGATAATAGGTTAACGAAATTGTGATTGCAAAATGTTTGTGCTTGCACAGTATCCGTACTAGAATAATCTCCGAAGTCTGTGGAGCATCGAGATAAAAAGTGGAACTAACCCATTTAGAACGTGGGTTCGCATTGTGCTCGTAATATCAAGAACAACTTAAGCTTTTTAAAACCTACCTACTAAAGTTTGTAATAAGGGATGCATTTAAAAACCAACCAACAATCGACAAAAAAAGGAAATCCCGGATAGAACAAAAAACAGTTTTTGACAATTTATTGATGAGATGCTAGTTCGCTGTAAGTAGATCAGCTGAAAGGTATTTTGCTCATGTAGCCAGCCCAAGGGGACAATAATTTGAGTCCTCCGGTCAGCAAAGGTAAAGGAAATGTAAAATCACATCCTTCAGGCCAATGGAAATTGCCTAATAAAAAAAACTCAAGAGTATATTTTAATTCGGTCCTGTGATTAAGTTGCGTATTATTAAATAACTTACAGAAAAACCGATGAAGTCATTATTAATTTTCTACGACTACGACTGTAGCTTTGGTTACGTTATTTAGTTTAATGAATGAATAAATACCTGTATTTTCGAGTATTTGATAAATAATAGAACAACGCATATCTCATTTTGTATCTAAGTAGACTAAAAAAATGTTTTGTAGTAGAAGAGCCATGCTGTTTTACAGTACGAATGGGTTGGCTCGTTCGGGGAAGTACCACCCTCTCACATAACACAAGCGTGAAATAATAGTGACTACTATTGTATGTCGCTGGTTTGTGAGAGTGCGGGAGCTTAAAAGGCCGGCAACACATCAGCGATCCCTCTGGTGTTGCAGACGTCCATGGTCGGCGATTATTGCTTACCATCAGGCGACCCGCTGGCTCGTTTGCCGCCTCTGACATAAAAAAATGTCTACATGAAATAAATAACCCGAGGAACAAAACCACACAAATAAAATAAAAAAAAATATTTTTTAAAATTTAGGTTTTCATCTTGGTGAAAAAAACCTTAATAATCGCTCCCAACTTTATGTTAAAAGAGATGGATTACCCAATTTTTTCACTGACCCCTATAATAAAAGATAATAATTGTGTTACACTGTCGACTCGGTTCTGATTAATTGCAGTATTTTATTAAAGCAGTCTCGTTCCGACTACTGTTTACATTTTATCTCTCTACAAATAAAAGGGATCTGAAATAATGTTAACATTTTGAAAATGCACAGAACTGCTACCGAGCTAAGATAAGGACGTATCTATAGATGTAGCTTTAGATATTATGAAAAGGATAAATTTTTTTATAGCTTAATGGTTTCAATATCTAAAATACCTTTATTTCAAAAAACAAAATAATCACCTTTTAAGTTTTTTGTAAAATCATCAGAATATCAACATTAATTTGAAATACATAGTATATTTGGTGTAATATTAAATTGGGTTTACTTTTATATTTAAACGCAGTACACAAATATTATCAATCTAATTAACTTAACTTACTATGGTGTCAGATTAATGAAACTTTTTATGCAGCTAGTTAGCTGTACACACATAATTAGTTATGTGTGTATAGTAAGTTCCTCCAAAGTCTGGTGTCCACAAGTAGAGTGTTTCCTCAAATATCGCAAAAAAAAATCTTCTTACGGCGTGCCCAAACGTCGCTCAAACAAATTTCATCAGTCTCATACAGTCGTCTGCTCAAATCCCAATCGGCTTCTGTATCGGAAAAAATCAATGCCCTGAATTCATTTGTTCACGAAAGTCCGAAGGTTTCAAGAAAAAGTTTTGAACGAAATTTCCACTTCGAATTTAATTATACGCCAGATCCGAGAGTAAGTACAATAAGGGAATCCCCAAATGTTTCATAAATATATATACTTAAGATTCTTGTTGGCTGATCCCTTCGTGTGTCAGTAAACTTTTGTACATCTAACCTTTTGAAATGATATCGAGTTCTTATGGTTTGTGGCAACAAACAGTATTTCAGTGCCTTTTTCACTCCCATAGCGTTATTGGAATGTTATTTCTGAAACACTCTTACAGTATAAAGGGCGTTGTTTAGTAAGCTGATACATCATTGTAATTTATAATTATTTATTTAAGATACCTAATTTTATTTTTATCATAGTATTCTCTGTATCTAATCGGTTTTCTTTAATCAAAGATCTATTCAGGATAAAAAGTATGTCGCTATTTAAAAAAAATAAGATAGGTATGTGTTACGCACAAGTTAACTTCATTTAGATTTTACCTAGATCTAGTTGTAAAGAACTAAATTATACGAATCATAATATAAATTGTGAAAGATCTGTAGAAGCCATGTGGTAAATCTCCTTTATTCTACAGTATTTTAAAGAAACAAGATTCAAACTTCTTTAAGTATTCATTGCAGGCATGAAGAGTAGTTTTTATGAATGTACGGAACATGAATGTACTATGAAAAGTACAGTTACGAAATGATTTCCTTGCAGCTCTTTACAATCTGTTTAAACTTACACAAACTACAAGATTACTTCCAAGAAAGCCAACTCTCTTAGTACCTAGTTCCATTTAAATTTCGTATTAAAAGTTAATTACTAGGTGTTTGTCCTGGACGATATATTTTAGAGTTGGTGAAAGTTCGCTGTTTCACTTTTAGGAACTTATCCGTGTCTCTCGAGGTTTAACGAGCAAACTTTGTGAATAATTCGCGACCTCAACGAGTTTGGATGTAAGGAATAGCCGGCTTTGGATGGCTATTTATCGAGGCCAACTATCGTCTATGTTGAAAATGCGCATTTCGTTGCGGATTAATTGTATACATTATTTTAGCGTGCTGGTTGAATTGTGGTCGCAAATAGTTTGTGTGTTTAGGTTGCCCGAATGGCGCTCCCTAACCTCAAATTGCTGTAACAGGAGCCTACGGGATGGTTTAACATCAGAGAGGTTGCAGTAACTTGTTTAGATTTTAGTCCCACGTAAGCCGCAGAAACTAAATATTAGTACTTCTGTTTTGTGGGACGCCTGTACTTAGCAACGGGCGTCGTTGGGCTAATAGTGATTTATGTTTCGAAAACCAAAACTACACAGCCTAAGTTTTAATCTGAGTTTAACTATAGATTGGTAAATAGAAACCAAAGCGAAAGCGTTCTATTAAGTTAATCAGAAAAACATTAGTTATCTGATGACACAAATTATATTCATCATTAATCATTTTGATATGTGGGTGTAGCTACTCCGGGAGTGTAATAATAATACTTTAGTACTAACCGAACCGAACAAAGTAATAATATCTACACAACAATTTCTATATAAATTATGACTTTAATATATTATTTAACATTATCTGGTTTGATGCATTTACTGCTTTTTAACATTTTCATTGATCATACTTGTGCCTAGTCATTACTTACATTATTATTTACTAACTGTCCACCCCTACTTAATAGAGGTATATAACCTGCTTATGATAGTAACAATCTCAAAAAATAATCTTATTTGGTACATCCATAAGTATATTTTACATTTTTCTTTCACCTTAAAATCCTTCAAAGAAATCTAGACGTGCGCCACACAGTAAAAGTGGCATGCAAAAAGTTATCAAAATTAAATATTTAACCCGCACATTTGGAAGAACACTCCATCCGCCATATTCCGCGGGAGCGTACACATCTACGTTACTTGACAAAAAATACGTGAGCAAAGAGAAAAATACCGTGCAAAAAGCTATGGCCATAAACATTACGGGTCACAGTGGAAGTGCCCACGCATATACGTGAGAACACCTTTTCCAGGTGTTGGAGGTTGGGACAAATACCGTCCTTTCCTAGAAGTAACGAAGCGATACATTAACACCTAAACCTTAGAACCTTTCTCAGTATCTACTCGTTTAGATCAGGAAGCTACAAAAAACCAGGAAGCATTTTTGTCACTTAACCCATCAGTTAACCATTAGTTTTCATGTGACGCCTACAATAACATCAATCATTATTGAGATTGTATGATCATATTTCATTCTAATTACAGTGTAATTGTCATTTCATGACAACGAGTATTGGCTTCTCATAGATGGTATTTTTGACCATATTGGAACAAAAAGTTGCAATGAATAAATAATTAAATGGTTCCAAACGATTATTGGCAGTATGACGTGAAAGGTCACTGAGTTTATTCTCTTTAAAATACCACCAAGAAAGCTACAATAGTTACAGCAAATATTGGAACGTATGTAGATACGTGGAAACACCTTTCCCGGGGCATCAGAGGTAGGAATAAATAGACCGTCCTTTCCTACCTAATACCTTTACCTTTAATACCTAAACCCTTCTCCTTCTTCCTATCTCGGGATACCACACGTATAGATAAGAAATAAAACCAGAAGCATTTTATTCAATGGCTCCACTTAGCCTGATGGTAAGAAAAAAGGAACCCAAATTGCTGTGACAACGGACGCAACACCAAGGCGATCTATGTGTTGGCACCGTAGTACAAGATGCTGGCTTGCAAGATGCTATTCTCAAAATTCCTTCAAGTTATATTATAACCTAAGTTACAGCAAATATTTCCCAAGATACGTGCGAACACCTTTCCCGAGGAGAAGTGGGGACAAATACCGTCCTTTCCTAGAAGTAACGAGACGATGCATTAAGTCGTTAACTGGCGGAAAGCTCTAGAGATGAACAATTTATCGTTTGGTATGATATGAAGTTGTTTCCCGCCTCCGGTTTCTAGCACTTTTATGCCATGGAAAATGCTGTGAAAATTTCCCGCAAGTAAGTGCTGGGCAACAATACTTTTCTCATTTTGTTAAAAGTGAAACTAATTGAAACCACCTCTGTTAAGTTCGCTAAAGCCACTTGGATCATAAAATACGGAGGTCGTGGGTTCGATTCCCGCCATGAGTCTGGTTGGTCATAGAACTTTTTCTGTTATTCTATGAGAACTGAGCGTTACCCAGGATAAAAGTAGCATAAGCTCTTTCCTGAGCTCTAATCAATTCATCAAAATCTTTACTGAAAGCATAACAGACAGAGTTCGCATTTATTATACGAGTATTAGAATCACATTTATTATTTGAGTGTTTATATTAGTATGGGTAATTTTATTCAGTCCATTTGGAAATAATTGTTTACGAATTCCATCCATGCGACTTCTGAGTTGAGTCGTACTGACCTTCTTTCGAGACAGCCGCAACAAATATATACTTATTTCGGACTCAAGCAGTTTAACCATTTGAAAATATTTATATTTACCGCATCGCCCAACGCTGAAGCAAACTTTTTAACAAGCCGACATGTTCATTCCAAGACAATTTTATTCTTTCACAGGATCTCGAAATATTGTGAGGCAAATCGTGTTAAGAACTTCTTGGAGTGTCGCCGCTCCTTTCCGTATAGAGCTGATGCAATTTCTGTTATTACCTACTTTACGAATTATTTTCTTACACCTGCGATCTGTTTTGTATTCTTTTGAATTATACTCATTCTCTTAACAGCTTCTCTAATTACTACTCTGTCTCGGCGACACAGTAGTTACGAGGCCGCTTATTAAAAATTAGGTTTTTAATAACCTTATTTTTATATGTATTTGCGGGTTAAATTCTCGCTAATATTACAAATATGAAAGCTTGTGATGATTGATGGATGATAAAATTACTGAACAGAATAGATGTAAGCTACTTTTTGTCAACACACCACTTTGAAACAGGGCTGAAGCTACAATTTTCTTGTTTCTTCAAAGTTTTATTCTCAACTAGTCAGATCCATTGACCATGTGATGTGACGTTTCATACCATTTGATATGATGGCTCTACTCGGCTACTATGCTATAATATTATATGACAGTATGATAGTTAGTAGAATATTGACAAATACCTAACGCTCTTCCCGTACATAGTTAATTTTAAGTACAGGTGTAAAATGCCGGCATTACGTTTACAATCTCCATGGTACAGTAAACGGTTTGGTATTATACAATGCCATCTATGATTTAGTTAATGGGTAGAGTCAACTCTCGCCGTCACAATTTAAATGAACCTTCAAATGGCTAATAATAATACGAGCCAATTCCCTTTAACATAGGGGTTTAAAGACCTTGTCGTTAACGTAATGTTCGATACTTCCTTCAATAAAATGTCCCTCGATGAAATACGTTGCAAAGCTTACCATTAAGTGGCTGATGTTAAAAAGAATAAAATTAAATATTAAATGATTCTCATTAAGGACTTAAATTGTAGGTATACTTTTTATTCTATGAAAACTAGACTAGGTACATTGTTACAGAAAATCATGTTTACCTTAATATAAAAACTTATTACGTTAATGACATTTTGACATGTCTAACGTACTCGTAAACATGCTAATACATGTAAAGGTGAGTTGTGTTTGATAAATATGTCCACAATGTACTTTAAGTTAACTGCTTCTATAAAAGTCTAATTCAGAATCCCTCATTTATATGTATAGGCTACAAAAGAAAACTTGATAAAAAATTAAATAGTCAAATAATAATAATAATAAAATAATTCCAACGCCAGATTTGAAATGCTGATTCTATCGAGAAAAATCCGAAAAAGAACTCAATAGTAAACTTTTTTAATCGACAAAAAATATCTTATAATTTTTGTGGTATTATACTTATAAAATATGTAGTTATCTCCGTATTGAAGAGCTGTGCCTCCAGATGCTCTACCATGTCACAAAAAGCGCTGTGGCCAGTGAATTAATATGTAGCAATGTAACAAAAAAATAAGGTAGGCAGGTAAGGTATAATAAACAAAGAAAAAATAATATTGGTAAACAAGAAGCTTGCCCTTACTTACAAAGAGATTGAAGATTTATATGAAGGTTGATAAGATATAAAGGCAGTGGATGTACAACTGACAGGTCATATGAGTAAGTAAAGAGCATATTGCGTCGACCCCAATTAGATTGGGATAAAGCCAGGTACTAAGGTAGTATTGGCTTATCTATATTTCAGAAAATAGAGGTTTAGCGGTCGCTTTTATGAAAATAGATCGGACTGTGATGTTATACTTCCTGCGGTAATAGGTACCATACTCAATATCTCATATCCGGTGTAATATGAAAAAGATCTTACTCTAGATGATATTCTGATATTTATAGCTCTATAATATTCTGATATCCGGATTTTCACAAAGAATCTATAAATACTTCGAACTTATGCCAAAACAACCAGCATGAAGCTCGTATAAATTACGACTAGAAAAATAATAGGAATTCTAGGTGATCATATTTTTATGATTATAGTTTTGGATATGAATTACGAAGTGTAGGTATGGAGGTAGAATAGTAGATCTTCCTCTCGACTGAGTCATTGATCTGAGGAAATATCTATCAGACGGCCACACACAGTGAACTAAACCCTCGTGACAATTCAGATTTTTCTGTCGGTGAGTATGATTATTAATAGCTTATAGATAAACTTTCAGGGACTTATCAGACAAAGGTAAAACGGTTTTTTTAAACTGAAGCCTGATGGTAAACGGCCATTAAGGGTTAGGTTTCGAGCCTTTGATTTCAAGTTTATTGGCTTCAACATGAATATTACCGAAACACAGCCAGAGCTGCTCACCTATCGCAACTAGCCGGACTCTGAAAAAGTTCTACCACCAACCAGAGACAAGGTGGGAATCGAACCCATGGCCGGGAATTATACCCGAGCGGTTTAGCCACTGTTCCACGAAAGCAGTCTGAAACTGGGAACTGGCCTTTTAATGGATCAAACCAGTATAAAGTATTACTGATTATATTCCGTGTAATTATAATTCCATTTCCATGTAAACCAGTTTATATAGAATCATTACTTTGACAAAATACCTGCAACGTACGAGTATCACGAATATAATAGGCTAGTTGACAAAATTTGGAAATTCGTTTAAAACTATAGTTTAGTATCTATTTTACCCCAAATATATATTATTTTTAGAAAAATAGGCCTTTTTCATAAGTATTTTGCTTTTTTAGAAATACTTAAAATTAACTTTGGAATGGCCAAGACTGTCATGGCGTCTTGAATGACGTCTATCCTCGCGAAACAATCGAGTTTGTTGATGTCAGTCGACGAGATCATTATACAGCTGCAACCGGTGTTTTGCGAGGACTGACGTCACGCTTCTCTGATTGTTGTTTAATGTCACGTGATTAAATAAATAATTTTGCCGATTTTAATTTCCAAAAATATTTGTAATTTTATATTATTTTAGTAAAAAAGTTGTTTTTTTGTTTACTACATATCATGATTAATCATTAGAAACTCTAAGCCCTCCGATTCATTCTTAGTGGAAACAAGCCTATTATCTACAGATATAACTAAGACTAGAGACGTATCAATTTCACCCATCATTACGCAATATGTCAATTAACACACCTAGCTTTATACCTATATTGTATTAAAGTCACATCGCCTAGGAACATCAACAGCTATTGTAGGCACGGCAACCCCGCCCCGGAGGGAAGGCACTCTGTCATACCTCCCTTTGTTGCGCCACTAATGCTTCTTAATGCGGTCGGTGTACTAAGAGCTCGGAAATAGCGGGGTGCGTTTATGATTTTTTCCGTCGCATCTAAGTGGAGTTCAGGTGAGAAAATTACACCTTGACGTAACCTGTGATTTGTTTAAGTTTCTCTTTAAGTGCTTTGGACTTTGTTTGAACGATGTTCTATTATAGAAATTGCTGTATAATACTCAGTAACTGAGGGCTAAGTAAAACGTTTCTGATGTTTATGTTCTTTTTATTTGTTTTGATGTGCAATAAAGGATACCTAAGTTATATTATGATGTTAGGGACCAGTTTCACCGCTGAGAGATAAGGTCGTGTTTATTTATCTGATAACAATTTGCTGTATTATTTTTTTTGATAGAAAATAATAACTGCGTCTTTTGTACTTTACTTTTGTTTTGTACAATAAATGTTATTTTTGGAGTCGGTGTCGGTTTCGGTTACGTCCCCTTAGGCCACGTCGTTCGACCGGCTTGTCCGATCAGTCGTTACGGCTAGGCTGGCAACGACTTCAAAAATCACATTAATGGTACAATAAATTACATACAATGATATACTTTCATTTGAAGATGTACCTATTGGTGTGGGTTCGAGCACCCGAAACAATAATATTGTATGCTATCATGTCGAAATCTATTTTATATTCAGAAAGGACAGCTTGGCTATTACAGAACAAAGAATCGATAATCAATTTCTTATCTAATACAATCTACCTATTGTTTCTAGTACAATTACAATAATCATTAAAATAATGCTTCTATCGTTAAACAATCCGTGGGAAATGAAGCATGCGGTGCCTTAGTAATTACGTTTCGAACAATTTTCAGTTGATTTGAAACGATAATCACGAATAAATTAGTAGCTACAGAGGTTTTACTCCAATTTTAAAGTTCTTTAAATATACTTCTTGTGTAGCAGATATCAATAATTATAATAGGGGTTTATTTAGAAACGAAAGACAGTTAAATTCACCAGATTATTATAAAAATATCATAATTTTCCTGCCCATATACCACACTACGAGTTTATAGTTAGCGTAGGCACACTATTTTTGTCTCCCTCTTGTTTGGTGAAAGTATGCATCTCCTTGCACCTGCATTCCTATGCACTATCGGTCTCACTTTCAGACTTCATCTTATATACTCATTCCTAATCTTATCACTTCACACATCGGTCTTAGGCATCTCACTAGCATGTATGTACTTTTCTTTTATTAATCTTTTTCATCGCGTTATTAATTGTTTATTAAAAAGGAAATTCGTTTGAATCAAATATAAACTTATAATACAAGATCTCTTTACTAGTGCAAACAGAAAAAGCGTGACAGGCATGATGTCCCATTTTAGCCATTCGATCATCATTATACAGTTACAATAAATCGCAGCAAGAAAATTCCTTTAACAGTTCATATAAATTTTATCCAAACAAAAAATAAAATTAAAACACTGACCATAGTCATAATTATTTGAAACGTTCCCAAAGCGTATCAGATCCGTCCATTAAATTTCCATTAACACTTCAAAAATAATTCATATTTCATAACTGTTCATATAAAATATACGAAAAGCAAACAAGTACCCAACTAAAACACAGACAATAAAATAGTTGGCATGCCAAGTGACGTTCCTTTATCTAGGCCAGCACTTGACAATGGTCTTAGTGAAGTTAATTGTGTCCCGGGAACGAATCCCGGGTAATGAGCCGGCTCGCAACTAGTGCACTGCTGAACTACTGACAGCCTATTAGTGACTTGCAGGGCACTCTATTTAAAGGGTTTATTTACAGTAAGCAACGTTTGTGTTTGCAGTAATGTTCTATTATATTCACAGTAATATACATAGTATTTAGGTAAGTTAAACTTTTACTACTTACTCGTACTTTATAAGATTATGTTAAGGAATAAACTTCTAGAAGTATCAAATCCATCCACCTTTACACTTTAAAACTATTACATCATAATTTTTCATTTAAAATATACTAAAAACAAATTCCCACTCAAAACACAGACAATAAAATAGTTGGCATGCCAAGTGACGTTCCTTTATCTAGGTCAGCACTTGACAATGGTCTTAGTGAAGTTAATTGTGTCCCGGGAACGAATCCCGGGTAATGAGCCGGCTCGCAACTAGTGCACTGGTGAACTAGTGACAGCCTATTAGTGACTTGCTCGGCACTCTATTTAAAGGGTTTATTTACAGTAAGCAACGTTTGTGTTTGGAGTAATGTTCTATTATATTCACAGTAATATACATAGTATTTAGGTAAGTTAAACTTTTACTACTTACTCGTACTTTATAAGATTATGTTAAGGAATAAACTTCTAGAAGTATCAAATCCATCCACCGGTTTACACTTTAAAACTATTACATCATAACTTTTCATTTAGAATATACTAAAAACAAATTCCCACTCAAATCACAGACAATAAAATAGTTGGCATGCCAAGTGACGTTCCTTTATCTAGGCCAGCACTTGACAATGGTCTTAGTGAAGTTAATTGTGTCCCGGGAACGAATCCCGGGTAATGAGCCGGCTCGCAACTAGTGCACTGGTGAACTAGTGACAGCCTATTAGTGACTTGCACGGCACTCCATTTAAAGGGGATATTTACAGTACGCGAAGTTCGTGTTTATTGTAATGTTCTGAATTAAGTATTCACAAAATAATTTTTTTATTGTTATTTGTATTGTAATTATTTGAACGTGAGGGGAAATGTATTTCTATCTTTGGTTTCTCTTCTTTCTTTAAAACATGAAGTAGATACTATTTTAGGTAAGTCGAAACTTCAACTTTTGACTTTGTATAATAATATCGTGTTGAGAAATAAACTTCTAAAAGTTGACAAACAAATGCCATTGAAAAGATTCTACAAATAATAAAACAGGTCGTTGGGACGTCCACCACCCTTGTACGAGCTGCTGGCTGTACAATCTTTAGAAGATGATAGGAATGATAGATTTAAA
The DNA here is from genome assembly GCA_949319885.1 of Mecyna flavalis. Taxonomy (NCBI): domain Eukaryota; kingdom Metazoa; phylum Arthropoda; class Insecta; order Lepidoptera; family Crambidae; genus Mecyna; species Mecyna flavalis. Next base: position 14,420,816 of record OX439433.1, read on the forward strand.
CTTGATAACTTGATTTATTGCTTTGATTATGATAGGTATGAGTACAAGCGATGATGAACGAATCGGTACTGAATTAAATTAGTATAAATTGATGCAATAGCGTTAAAATGGTGATAGTACAATATGTGCGGTCAATGACCGTAGTAACTATGTATGTATTTAATAATCTGTGGTACAACCCTCAAACTTAGATATTTAAGTTTAAGTTCGTCTTGCAGGATTACTACAGAATGTACCAGTAAGACTACGTATTATACCTATTAATTCATGGTGATTTCCTAATGTCTTAAGTTAAATCTCATAGTCAGTACCGTGAAACCTACGCCCTTCCCTTCCGCGCCATAAAAATAACTAAATTAATGCACTATATAAATACATAGATAGATTTATCGACATTTACCGTTCAATCATTATTATATTTGCCCAGAAAAAACGGTATTCACCGGAAATTATCATTATATTTATTTTTGTAATTTAATTTTGCATGGTTCTTTCTTTTTTACGAATCCCCAAAATCTATTAGAGAGCAGCGACGACCCCCGTTATTGAGGAAATATAGAAAACGCGAAAATAAAGGGTCGGGAAATGGTTTTATTTATTTTTCTCTTTCCAATAACACATAGGGTGCAGGAAACATTAAACGTTAAGTGTTAAACTAAAGCCGATTTGCTGTTTTTGCTCCCCGATGTTATTACAAAAATTGATAAATCCGAAAAACCATATAAGTTTGGTTTAAGATACCTACAGAATAAGTATTTTAAACAAAGCATAGAATTGCTTATAACTATCTACCAAATCAAGATTCACCGTTTTGTTAGACATTTCTGAGAAGATCGGGCACAGGTCTTGATGATTTTTTGAGTAACGCAGACTGCAGAGTGAGGACAGAGACTTAGAATTTCCTAACAAAAAACATCCAAGAAGACTTTTCCAGTCGGAACGCACCTCAAATGAAGGCATTGCTTTAAAATGCAACTTACTACACACTTCGCTTCTGAGGCAGTGAGAACTCGTATAAAAGACGCATATACAATGTAAATACTCCTAATAGTAACAGCAGTGCTAAGAGAGCAGTATTAGCGAGTGAAGACATCGACTTTTCACCGACCCAAATGGAATGACTGTTTGACTATAACATTCTTTTTACTAAAACGTAAAATGACTACTTTTACAATTTTCAAATGCTAACTATGTATTATATTCTTGAGTTATGTATGCCTCATAAACTCATGCCTAATGATGTAACGCTGTCTTAGCCACTTTAACTATACGATATTTACTATTGATATATTTTTTACATCAAACAAACAAGATTTGTGACCATCAACTTGCATTCGGCAAACCTGATTAGTAAGCTAAGTCGTCACGATGATAATTTAATTTCAATAATGGGGCCTTGCTATAGAATATTAACAAACTGAAACTTACTAACCTGTCAATCATAAGCTTTTATCTATACTTAAATATAATGTAACTCATTTTCACATTTTCACATCGGGGTGCTAAGTGAAAAGCATTATGCGCGGGTGACGCACTCGGAAGGGCCTTTCAGCGAGCTCGAGTGGGACGAGTTAGACTCATTAACTCATGCCTAATGATGTGACGTTGTCTTAGTCCCTCCCTTTAGAACTCTATTAAATCACACAGCGAGGAACTCGGGAATTATTTCGGAACGCCAAGTGGTTTCGAGGCTTTTTGTAAGAGGAAGAACTGTTCAGAATGAAATTTTCCTGTTTTAAAGATGTTTTAATAATATGAAACGATGAATAGGACTGTTACATTTTTTAGCTTTTAAAATTGTAATCTTTCAATTAGGAGAGATCAAAGATGCTGGAGGTTGAAAATGCAAATGCTACAACAGACGATTTACAGGTCAATATCGACTTTTTTATTGTTATGTTTTTGTTTTCATGAGTCTCAATGTTTTTTACATATTAATAAATCTTCTTAAATTAAAAAAATATTTATGTACCTATTGTCACTTTTTACTAATGGCTAATTTGTTGTGACATCATAGGTTGCTAGTTCGATTCCCGAACGGTACAAAACATTGAAGGTATTCTTATGTAGTTTGGAGCTAGAAGGCACTATGTAAATAATCTCCAAAGATATTTATTATCTATTTCAATGCTGCAAGATAGTCACTCTTTTTATATAAAAGTCCATTTTATACTCAGTTATTTCCTTTCATTGAAATAATTGACAATCTGAAAACATTTCACGGAGATTTAAATGTACATCTTTTTATTCCGAAGCATCAGTTTGTGTAATAGAGTTTGAAAATGGTGTTTCGGGCTTGAATCCCTACAACTTCCTGATCGTCTTTATCTGTTTTCTAAGCCTTATGCCCAGCATACAGCTAATTTAAAGTTAAGCCGCTATGCTATATTAATAAACTCTCGTTCTTCTATGAATATTTTTACTGCTGATACAATCTCGTAGAGAAACTTTTCATACCGAGATCAAGGTTTTACTAAGGATTAATTCAATTCAATGCCGGTATGTAACGTAGAGGATTTATGAACTATACTCCCCATTTTCCACACCTTCACCCATGAACCCATTGTTGCGGATTTACCCCGCAAACAAAAGACAATCGGCTGTATCTGAACTCAGTGCAACTGCAAGTTCATTACGCCCCTTTGTTAGACCAGATGATAATATTACTTAAGCCATTATACACCGCTCTTTGTCCCACACAAAGTAAATAAGGATGCTCCGTTCCTTGTTCACAATACAGCTCACTCCATTGTTGAATGTTTTACAACTGCGCTGTAAAAATTCCTATACTGAAACTGGAATTAACCAATAAAACTCGGATGTCGGCTGTTACGTGAAAGTAACACTTTATTGAATGTAATACTGCCGGAGTTACGGTCAGTTTTAAGTGTGCATTTGGCTATGCAAACGACTTGAAATGTAACTCGCGTAGGTCTTAAAACAGTCTAATCGGCGTTTATTCAGCTTGTTGCAAATAAATGTACGGATATATTGTTCATACAGCTAAAAAAAGTCTTCTTATAATCATTCTTAGTATAATATTATATTACGTTTATGCGTCATCAATGCGTTTATTTTAAAACACTTAAAGCAACTACCACTTTTGTGGAAGATTGGGGTCCATTCCCGTCTGAACTTTAGAGTTTGACTGGCTAGCTATTGTACTTAGTAATTGACTTATAATCGTAAATGTTGACTCAAACAAATTTTCACACCATCAGTGAAAGAGAAGATAAAACAGAGCACTGTTGAATGTGGTGGTGAAGGCCAGTATTAATTAACTCTGAAAAAGATCTGTCCTTTTTCCGAAGTAACCAACAATATTAGACCACTTATCGTATAACAATTGAAACGTCTGTATATGAAAAGGGTTCAAAGATGGTATTCGGCGATATTTCCAAGCAAAATTACACTGAACCAAACAAACTGAAGTGGCAGCTTTGTGGTGAATTATACCTGTGTAATAACTGCGCCGTCTAGCCCCAAACGAATCTCAGTTTGCTATAAGTGTCGGAAAACGGATAACCATTACTTTAATACATATTTTTTATGGCCCAAGCTTTTTGGAACTATTATGTATTGTATGTTATTTAGTACTAGTCTGTAAGTTTAATTGGCTGTTGTTATTCCTTAATAATGAAATAAAAAATATATTTGAAAATATATGTATAGTCTGCAATATACAGTGTGTACATACAAAATGAGATCTTCATGCTCACAAACGTAGTGTGTGCAAGGATCGAACTGCCGACTTCTCAACGATTCTATCTAATTGGTCGTCTAATAAATAAATTACAATAAAAATATATTTGGCATAAAAAAAAAACATTTCACCGTCCAAACATTGTAAGAAGTTTAAATAAACGCTATGCGTCAACTGTCCATTTGTGTCTCAATGCAGGCATTGTGTCACCTTATACCACAGAATATATAATAGTACCTTAAACATCGCTGCAAATTACCGTCAATCATGAGACATCAGTGGAGAAACCTCGTCGGCTGAATACACCACATATTTCAATGCATGTTGCGTGAAAAATGGTGTCTCATCACACACCTGACGTGAATGGCTATAAGAATGTATTATCAGAAACATAATGTTTTTACGAAGTTTTTGTAAACTTACCATTTTGATTACCAGAGGATTGGAGCAGAGGTAAAATAATAAATTACATACGTACGAAAGTACGTATTCTGTTTGTGTTGTAGAAAAAAAAAATAGACAACGTCACATAGCATTCTTTTGACTTGTTTTAATTAGTTATTGAGGATTACAACCTTGAGAGTACCCATATTAAAATAGAACAAAGGTTACTAGGAAACATTTTAAAGTAAGCTTCTAAAATTGTTAATAAAATAGATAGACAATCAATAAGTCAGAATATTTTACCTGGCCCTGAATAGGCTCTTATTAAAACCTACACGTGCCTTGTAAGCAACCTAGTTTCATAAGTGTCACCTGTTAAAATCCCACTGAAGGATAAAGGCTACAAACATTGAAATTAATTCTTCAAATTGTAACAATGAAAATACCCTGAAAGGATAAGTATCGAGTAGCCACAAGCATACCAGCGCTGTGTGAATAATGTTAAGGGTTATTTACTTATTTATAACACGAAGTAGCTGCAGGGTAAATGCATTTATCGTTATACTCAAGTCATTGCTACAAAAATAGGTACTGGCTTGCCATCTTCAGATTGGTCACAAACCCCTTCTGCGTACGAAAAAACCAACACAAAGTTTTGCTCGACCCTGAAAATTTTACCCACGACCCCGAAATCACGGCCCGGTATCTTTACAAAATCGACCCGGTACTAAAACCATCGAGCCGTTTATAACAACTAAACTAAATTAGACTAGCTGAATAAAGTATAAAGTATCGGCCTATTACTGTCCCACTACAGGGCAAAGGCCTCCATTATTGAAATCAAGTTATCGCTCCAAACACAAGCTGCGTTCGAAAAAACCGACACAAAGTTTTGCTCGACCCGGGAATTGAACCCAAGACCCCTAGATCTCGGCCCGGTACTTAAACCACTAGACCATCGAGACTAGCTAAATAAACATCGTAAAATCAAGTCAAAATCCACACCTACGCAGCGTGGTAGATGTTTTCCGACGGTACATAAATCAGGCGAGGCCGTCATAATACGGGATTTAGAGATCCCCGTCCCATGAGTTTTCAAACTTTTATGGGTTCACTGGACGCTCCAAGAATCCCGCCTAATCCCGACCCGTATCAAATTAACCGTTGGCTCGTTTATACTTATTTTTTTTTCTGTAATAATGTCGATATTAAAAGGCTATCCAGTGAATTCGTTTATGAGGCTTTTTAGTGCTATCATTTCCCTTCTTTGCTTTGTTTTATCGTTTGGTTAATCAAGTAGGTAATAGGGGCTTCGGTTTAATCCAGGCACACGGTTACGTCTCAACGTTTCCTTTTTCACTCTCTATTCATACCGATTAAAACTACGGAATGACGCTGATGATCTGTAAATTCAGATTATGCACCAGTCTGATACATCATCATCATCATCAGCCTGTCATACTCTACTGCTGGACATAGGCAATAGGCATCTCCATTCTACGCAGATCATCGCTCCACCTGACCTGAGGGCGTCCTGCACTACGTTTACCACCACTCCACTCTAGTTTAAATAATAAATATAATATATCATTCAATAAATTTATCCTCCACATTATTTTAATTTCAATTACCTACCTACGCACGTTTCATATTTCAATAATTGTGTTACAACACAAAATAACAACAGCCGCCGCATTATGTAATTCGTGGTTATAGTAACCGTAAATGTAATAAATAACGTATCTTTAAATATAATTTTATCTAGCTTGTCTGAATTGTCACTACTAAGATCCTATATTTTTTAAGATCTCGTACTTTCAAGTTTCAACTTCGTAACTTCCGAACAGAGTAAAGCAAACCAGTATAATTCTTACGTTTTTAAATATTCACCTGTCTCCTCAAACATCTATAAACTTTGCTAAAACTAAAAAATAAATCGTAGAACTGTATTCAAGACCCACACAGTATATTTATTTACGCCATCTATCAAAAATTATCACAAATGTATCAAGGGACCGACTTACATTTTATTCATGTGCCATTATGGTAATATTTGAAGCACGTCTTTAATGTTTAGTGACTATAAATATACTCATTTCTTTGATATTTGAAATAACCGAGTTTAGTCAAGTAGTCAAGAGTAACATTGTATAGCAATCACCTACAATAGATACACCAACCAAGAGTGGTGTCAATAAGCCTGACAGAAACAACGTATAAAGAAGTACCGTCAATGGGGGATATTTGAGACTACAGTATTACTTAGGACATCGAAAAAATTTATGTATTAACGTTTTGTTCAAACTTTATCTCTTCCGTGATGCTGACAGCAACTTCTCTGCTCCAGCACTATGTAAGTGTTGCCATAATGATTAGTCAAAAGTTATCATACGACAATGTACTGTAGTCTCAAGTATCCCCATTGACTTAGAAAAATCGGATTCTGTGTAGATGATCAATGATGGATTCCCTAAGACTTGTGGAAACAGTTGAGCTACGCCATACCGTAGTTTGTATTGGAAAAGCGCCCAATGAAAGCATTGCCAGCAGAGGCTTGGTAATTGTGGAGTCTGCCGCCATTGTCCGCATTGAATAGGGCCCCGATTAATTGTTAACAAGTCTGTTTTATCGTTGCTCCGATTTCGGGAAAGTTTATGATAGATTGCTTGTAAAATTAATTTTGGACATCATTACATAATGAGCGATCATTATCTTGCGTTTTCGTTACATTGTTATTAAATATTTCACTGTCATTACAATATCTGAGCCGGATTGAAAACATGTACACGATTTAAATTAACAGTTTCAGTAAAAGTTTAAGAATCACGAAATTGTGTTTATTTCCTTTTAGTATGTATACCTAATAAATATATTATCTTAACAAATATCTCTCTCTCTCACTAGACATCATCCACACAGCGCCATATAGCCCCAAACTACGCATTAGCTTGTGCTATGGGTGCCAGACAACGGACAAACATTACATATACTTTTTACCGATACAAACAGACATGTTCATGCACACAAATACATTATTCAATAATTTATTCTTCGTCAAAATGCAAAGGTACAACGATGAAACGTTTAAAATATCAAATTTAAAACATATCGTAGAAAATGTTATGTCGGGACCAGGGGCAGAAATTGAAGCTGTTGAAGAAAATTCCAAAAAAAAAGTTAAGACTTTGTTTCAAACAATATATAAATCCATCCAACCACAAACATATTGAGCCTTACCACAATGTATAATGTAAATAGCCTATTTATAACGACTCGTATATACGCCATATACGGTCAAAGTGGAGCTTTTAAATGATTGGAGCAATTTGTTTGATTAAACTCCTTTGCACCCTACTTTCTAGGCAAGCATTTGTAGTTTGTAGCTTTTGGGGCTTTGGAAACTTTTATAAGAATAAGATTTCTGGGTCACTTCTACAAAGATTTCGGGTAAACTAAAAAAGTTTAAGCTACTAAAGGGGTGTCGACAGTTAACTTTGCAATTTAAATAAGACGTAAATCATAGATAATCGAAATCCATTCGATATCTAGGCTGGTAAATTTTCTCCAGGCGGGTACCATAGGTACCTTTACGTTCTGGTATGAAATAATGGCCCTATAGTGAAACATAAAGGCACCATTCTTAGGCTACCTACAACCCTATCGAAACATCAATCTGTATTTTGAAAGCAAAGAAAACATTTCCATCAAAATACATTAGAAATTTAAAAAACTACTTTTTTTTAATGTTTGCTCAGCATTGAGATAAAATATCATAATGAAACCTTCATTTTTTACGACGTCTCTCTGAAAGTTGCTGAATTGTGTGAATATCGGCTGTCATCCCTTTTTCTCAAGACCCGCGTCTGTTCAAGTATTGATGATTCAAACAAATTTAGAAATGCTTGGTTCGATATCAACGTCAATATCTGAACTGTAAAGAAAGGCCTTACAATGACCACCTTTTCTCTAGTTCGATTTGAAATGGTCAGTCAAAGATACCGCAGGCTTTTTAATCAATCACTCACACCAACACAGTAAAAACATTTTTATTATACACTAGCTGTGCCCGCGACTCCGTCCGCGCGGATGTCGGTCTTCGCGTGGATGGTTTATTTGTCCATTTTGAGTAACTCTGACAATGACATCAAATAAATATCTATTGGACCCACATACGGCTAGGCCTATAATACTTAATTAAGGAGATCCCTCTATTGAGCTACTGCTGTTGAGCTTGCGTTCTGTAGTAAGTATTTTTTTCATAGTAATTCCGACCTTTATAAGTAGCATGAAGCAGTAAATTATTGACAGTGACGAAAAGTTTGCAATAATTAAAAAGTGATTGTGACAATGCGACAGAAAGTTAATTGAGAGCTTCAGCATACACAACATTGTTAGTGAGCTCGTCCGGAATATGAACATGAAGATTTCTTGGACTGCTTACACGGGAAAGAGCTACGTAAAGTTGCCCGTGTGAAAAACAACTCGCGGTAAGATCTACGCCAGCAACTCCTAGGGTCTGACCTTGAGCCTTATTTATTGTCATGGCGTAACACAAAGCTACAGGAAACTGTATTCTCTTAAATTGAAATGGAAAATTGTTGGGAATCAATGGTATTCGAGGGATTAAAACACTTTCCCCGGCACCACAACCGGTTAAAATTTCAGCTTCAATTACGTTAGGTTGTAAATTAACCACCTTCAATCGAGTGCCGTTACAAAGCTTCGGAGGACTTAAATTACGAAGAAGAATAATAGGAACGCCGATTTTTAACTTAATTATATGTGAAGGAAGTCCAGAAACATCTGCAAAAGATTCATAATTCATTCTAACGTAATAAGCAAATCCACTTTTGCTTCTATTTATCCATGGCAACAAATCTAAAGATTCTGCTTCGTCATGATCTGATGAACATAAAACTCTATCAATATTATGACGAAATCTATCTCCACTGAGTCGAACTTCACATTGCTCATTTGTTTCTAATGACCGAATATCATTTATTCTTTGTCTTTCGTTTGACAAATTATCTATATTATTTTGAACTCTTAAATCGTAGTTTTCGCGAGCTGCCTCTAAACGACGCAAACGGTTTTCGTCACTTTCAAGAGATCGACTCAAAGCGTGACGTTCACGGTCAGCCGTCAAACGACCTTGATACTGGGTGTAAGTCTCAGACTCCCGTGACAGCGCGTGACGTTCGCGGTCAGCCGTCAAACGATCTTGATACTGGGTGTAAGTCTCAGACTCCCGTGACAGCGCGTGACGTTCACGGTCAGCCGTTAAACGATCTTGATATTGCGGGTACGTCTCAGACTCCCGAGACAATACGTGACGTTCACGGTCGGCAGTGAGGCGTATATCCCTTTCAGTAAATGTTTCAGAGGAGCGAGATAGTGAGTGACGTTGACGATCAGCACTTAATCTCAATTCGCGATCGGCACTGCTTTCACGTGCTCTTGCTTCAGCCGCTATGTCTCGCATGCGGTTTAACCGGGATTCTCGCTCTTCGGTTGATTCTTGTGATCTAGCTAGTCTCATTCGCTTAGCATGTTTCGATGTTTTAGTAAGAGAAGATCGCTTTCTGGCAGGCATCGTGTTACAATAAAACTGTATTAAAAATAAACAGAAATACAATGAAAAATACAATGAAATGAGATGAGAGAGAGAAATATGAGTTAAATAACTAACCTACTTTACCTTATAACCTAATTACTATACCTATGTTTCCAAAGATAAACAAAAAGAAAATAAAATACCAACCTAAATAAACCAATTCACGATGAAGACTTAAACTACGTACGTACTATATTTACAAATAACTGATCGGAACAGTCTTAGAATTGACATCAAATCCAGTAATCAAAAAGCACGGTTTAAAATTACACGCGTACAATATTAATTCCACACTAAACACGTCCGCACGCATCAAAATTCAGAATTTATATGCATCGCGCGGCGCGGAACGCCGTCCTTATATAGGAGTCGGGGAGGCGGGACGTCGTGCAGCCCGCTTGTGTCGCAAACGGTTCAAGCCAAATCCGACTTTCGGCGCTACAGGCTACGGCGCTGAATCCACTGTGTGTTCGCGGTTCTACAGAATAACGTCAATGAATATCAATGAATAAAACTGAAAAATTAAGATTTTTTTTTTCTACGTATTTTTCCAGGATAAAAAGTATCCTATTTTATGCCCAGGATAATAAGGTATAATTATACCAAGTTTCATCGAAATCGAACCGTTAGTTTTTACGTGATGCCTGAACATACAGACAGACAGACAGACAGACAAAAATTTTACTGATTGCATTTTTGGGATCACTAACGATCCCTTATCACCCTTTGCTAGTAATTTTTTAAATATATTTAATGTACAGAATTGACTTCTCTACAGATTTATTATAAGTATAGATAACAAAAAGCATCTTGCGTTCGCTCATGCATGTACCGCGGGCCGCCGGTAAAAGATGATGGTAAGATAACCAAACGGCCCAAATTATCGGGATTGTCATCCTGTTGCATAGCGTCGCGTAGATGTACATATTCATCAACTCTCAACTGTCTTTGATTTGTACGTATATATACCAGTCGTTCAGTTTCAATTTTAGCATACATATCAACTATGAATTGATTAAACAAACCTCGGAAACGTTGCAAATACAATAGTTGATCACGTCTAATCTGCAAATGATAGCAATAAAATTGAAGAGAAGAAACTTTTTTTCTGTAATTTAAGGTACCTGTAACCGGGTTAGTTTGGTACACTGCAAAATTATAGCCATCCTCTCCTCGACAGTAAATTAAGGGGTACTGCAAACTATCATATGCTCTGTGAGTTTCATAAATACGCTGCAGACGGTTGTCTCTAGTACGAATCACGATATCTCGTCTATCACATTCTTGGTCGACTAATACTACTGCGACTTCATTAGTCGTAGGTGCATTGTAGCGCCTGGGGTGTTCTTGACTTGGACGTCTATCGGCATTGATTACAACATTATAATTGTCACATTGCCCTTGAGGAATAGATTCCAATGCTGACTTAAAACTATGCACATACGTATTGACCTGATGTAACATATGCTGAAGTGCCAAAATTAATTCTGCATTAAGATGTGGGAAATTTGTATTTCGTACAGCTAACTGTTCGTTATAATCAGATATAAAGTAAATTTGTAAGAATTTCGGTTGATTTTCTGGCAACAGTGATCCAATTAGATGGTAGACTTGGCCTTGAATTTTGAATGTAGGCATGAATGGGCCTTCGGATATTTGTTGAGCGCCAAAAGAAGTCATTTGAAATGCATTATTAAAAGCCCGAATATTATCCAAAAAATGTTTGGAATGGGTATGTTCTCCTAAGAGCAATGATTTCAAAGGCTCCGGTGGATCTTCAAATAGCGGTAAATTCACTTTTCCACCAGAACAACAAAATCCAGCGGACTCATGTCTCCATTTCAAGGAATTACAATGAGAACAAACTATATTCATCTCACCTATCTCTGCAAAAGATTCATAATTCATTCTAACGTAATAAGCAAATCCACTTTTGCTTCTATTTATCCATGGCAACAAATCTAAAGATTCTGCTTCGTCATGATCTGATGAACATAAAACTCTATCAATATTATGACGAAATCTATCTCCACTGAGTCGAACTTCACATTGCTCATTTGTTTCTAATGACCGAATATCATTTATTCTTTGTCTTTCGTTTGACAAATTATCTATATTATTTTGAACTCTTAAATCGTAGTTTTCGCGAGCTGCCTCTAAACGACGCAAACGGTTTTCGTCACTTTCAAGAGATCGACTCAAAGCGTGACGTTCACGGTCAGCCGTCAAACGACCTTGATACTGGGTGTAAGTCTCAGACTCCCGTGACAGCGCGTGACGTTCGCGGTCAGCCGTCAAACGATCTTGATACTGGGTGTAAGTCTCAGACTCCCGTGACAGCGCGTGACGTTCACGGTCAGCCGTTAAACGATCTTGATATTGCGGGTACGTCTCAGACTCCCGAGACAATACGTGACGTTCACGGTCGGCAGTGAGGCGTATATCCCTTTCAGTAAATGTTTCAGAGGAGCGAGATAGTGAGTGACGTTGACGATCAGCACTTAATCTCAATTCGCGATCGGCACTGCTTTCACGTGCTCTTGCTTCAGCCGCTATGTCTCGCATGCGGTTTAACCGGGATTCTCGCTCTTCGGTTGATTCTTGTGATCTAGCTAGTCTCATTCGCTTAGCATGTTTCGATGTTTTAGTAAGAGAAGATCGCTTTCTGGCAGGCATCGTGTTACAATAAAACTGTATTAAAAATAAACAGAAATACAATGAAAAATACAATGAAATGAGATGAGAGAGAGAAATATGAGTTAAATAACTAACCTACTTTACCTTATAACCTAATTACTATACCTATGTTTCCAAAGATAAACAAAAAGAAAATAAAATACCAACCTAAATAAACCAATTCACGATGAAGACTTAAACTACGTACGTACTATATTTACAAATAACTGATCGGAACAGTCTTAGAATTGACATCAAATCCAGTAATCAAAAAGCACGGTTTAAAATTACACGCGTACAATATTAATTCCACACTAAACACGTCCGCACGCATCAAAATTCAGAATTTATATGCATCGCGCGGCGCGGAACGCCGTCCTTATATAGGAGTCGGGGAGGCGGGACGTCGTGCAGCCCGCTTGTGTCGCAAACGGTTCAAGCCAAATCCGACTTTCGGCGCTACAGGCTACGGCGCTGAATCCACTGTGTGTTCGCGGTTCTACAGAATAACGTCAATGAATATCAATGAATAAAACTGAAAAATTAAGATTTTTTTTTTTCTACGTATTTTTCCAGGATAAAAAGTATCCTATTTTATGCCCAGGATAATAAGGTATAATTATACCAAGTTTCATCGAAATCGAACCGTTAGTTTTTACGTGATGCCTGAACATACAGACAGACAGACAGACAGACAAAAATTTTACTGATTGCATTTTTGGGATCACTAACGATCCCTTATCACCCTTTGCTAGTAATTTTTTAAATATATTTAATGTACAGAATTGACTTCTCTACAGATTTATTATAAGTATAGATAACAAAAAGCATCTTGCGTTCGCTCATGCATGTACCGCGGGCCGCCGGTAAAAGATGATGGTAAGATAACCAAACGGCCCAAATTATCGGGATTGTCATCCTGTTGCATAGCGTCGCGTAGATGTACATATTCATCAACTCTCAACTGTCTTTGATTTGTACGTATATATACCAGTCGTTCAGTTTCAATTTTAGCATACATATCAACTATGAATTGATTAAACAAACCTCGGAAACGTTGCAAATACAATAGTTGATCACGTCTAATCTGCAAATGATAGCAATAAAATTGAAGAGAAGAAACTTTTTTTCTGTAATTTAAGGTACCTGTAACCGGGTTAGTTTGGTACACTGCAAAATTATAGCCATCCTCTCCTCGACAGTAAATTAAGGGGTACTGCAAACTATCATATGCTCTGTGAGTTTCATAAATACGCTGCAGACGGTTGTCTCTAGTACGAATCACGATATCTCGTCTATCACATTCTTGGTCGACTAATACTACTGCGACTTCATTAGTCGTAGGTGCATTGTAGCGCCTGGGGTGTTCTTGACTTGGACGTCTATCGGCATTGATTACAACATTATAATTGTCACATTGCCCTTGAGGAATAGATTCCAATGCTGACTTAAAACTATGCACATACGTATTGACCTGATGTAACATATGCTGAAGTGCCAAAATTAATTCTGCATTAAGATGTGGGAAATTTGTATTTCGTACAGCTAACTGTTCGTTATAATCAGATATAAAGTAAATTTGTAAGAATTTCGGTTGATTTTCTGGCAACAGTGATCCAATTAGATGGTAGACTTGGCCTTGAATTTTGAATGTAGGCATGAATGGGCCTTCGGATATTTGTTGAGCGCCAAAAGAAGTCATTTGAAATGCATTATTAAAAGCCCGAATATTATCCAAAAAATGTTTGGAATGGGTATGTTCTCCTAAGAGCAATGATTTCAAAGGCTCCGGTGGATCTTCAAATAGCGGTAAATTCACTTTTCCACCAGAACAACAAAATCCAGCGGACTCATGTCTCCATTTCAAGGAATTACAATGAGAACAAACTATATTCATCTCACCTATCTCTGCAAAAGATTCATAATTCATTCTAACGTAATAAGCAAATCCACTTTTGCTTCTATTTATCCATGGCAACAAATCTAAAGATTCTGCTTCGTCATGATCTGATGAACATAAAACTCTATCAATATTATGACGAAATCTATCTCCACTGAGTCGAACTTCACATTGCTCATTTGTTTCTAATGACCGAATATCATTTATTCTTTGTCTTTCGTTTGACAAATTATCTATATTATTTTGAACTCTTAAATCGTAGTTTTCGCGAGCTGCCTCTAAACGACGCAAACGGTTTTCGTCACTTTCAAGAGATCGACTCAAAGCGTGACGTTCACGGTCAGCCGTCAAACGACCTTGATACTGGGTGTAAGTCTCAGACTCCCGTGACAGCGCGTGACGTTCGCGGTCAGCCGTCAAACGATCTTGATACTGGGTGTAAGTCTCAGACTCCCGTGACAGCGCGTGACGTTCACGGTCAGCCGTTAAACGATCTTGATATTGCGGGTACGTCTCAGACTCCCGAGACAATACGTGACGTTCACGGTCGGCAGTGAGGCGTATATCCCTTTCAGTAAATGTTTCAGAGGAGCGAGATAGTGAGTGACGTTGACGATCAGCACTTAATCTCAATTCGCGATCGGCACTGCTTTCACGTGCTCTTGCTTCAGCCGCTATGTCTCGCATGCGGTTTAACCGGGATTCTCGCTCTTCGGTTGATTCTTGTGATCTAGCTAGTCTCATTCGCTTAGCATGTTTCGATGTTTTAGTAAGAGAAGATCGCTTTCTGGCAGGCATCGTGTTACAATAAAACTGTATTAAAAATAAACAGAAATACAATGAAAAATACAATGAAATGAGATGAGAGAGAGAAATATGAGTTAAATAACTAACCTACTTTACCTTATAACCTAATTACTATACCTATGTTTCCAAAGATAAACAAAAAGAAAATAAAATACCAACCTAAATAAACCAATTCACGATGAAGACTTAAACTACGTACGTACTATATTTACAAATAACTGATCGGAACAGTCTTAGAATTGACATCAAATCCAGTAATCAAAAAGCACGGTTTAAAATTACACGCGTACAATATTAATTCCACACTAAACACGTCCGCACGCATCAAAATTCAGAATTTATATGCATCGCGCGGCGCGGAACGCCGTCCTTATATAGGAGTCGGGGAGGCGGGACGTCGTGCAGCCCGCTTGTGTCGCAAACGGTTCAAGCCAAATCCGACTTTCGGCGCTACAGGCTACGGCGCTGAATCCACTGTGTGTTCGCGGTTCTACAGAATAACGTCAATGAATATCAATGAATAAAACTGAAAAATTAAGATTTTTTTTTTTCTACGTATTTTTCCAGGATAAAAAGTATCCTATTTTATGCCCAGGATAATAAGGTATAATTATACCAAGTTTCATCGAAATCGAACCGTTAGTTTTTACGTGATGCCTGAACATACAGACAGACAGACAGACAGACAAAAATTTTACTGATTGCATTTTTGGGATCACTAACGATCCCTTATCACCCTTTGCTAGTAATTTTTTAAATATATTTAATGTACAGAATTGACTTCTCTACAGATTTATTATAAGTATAGAAGATCGGTTGGCAGACAAGCACGTATCCCACCTGATGGTAAGTGGCCACTGCGGCCTTTTCGATTGTGGCACTCTTAGCCAGAAGGGTCGCTCAATATGCAGCCATACTATGTATATATAATACGGTTTCACCCGCGCGTAATTTCCTTTCGGGATAAAAAGTATCCTATGTTCTAATTCCGGTTATAAACTATACGTGTGCCAAATTTCATCTAAATCCGTTCATCTGTTCTTGAGTTATAAATAGTGTAACTAACACCAACTTTCTTTAATATATATATAGATATATGTATGCTCCTCTGATCTTCGAGCCATTATTTAGTTAAACACACATCCGCACTCAAATACAGCATTAGTTACATCACCACCGCACCGCAATTTACGTCGCATTTAGTTGCGTCAATTTAAGGCTCAAATCTGCAACTTTTGCCTAAACTTGAAGTGCCTCACTTCTGCCAAAGTTACAAGTTGCGCATAAAGTCGTCTCACATCGTCGAGACTGGAGATGTACAAATTAGGCTGGGGTTGCCCCCAATGCGTCAGTGTAAACTTTGAGCCCAGCCTCATAGAGAACATTAGTCCGTAGGGGTGCCACTCGTATAAGTCAGTCGTACTTATTTATAAAATAAAAAACAAAAACTTTAAAATGTGTTCTTGAAAGGTGTCGCTGCGTGTTAATTGTAAATTGTAGTTTTCGTAATTGATACCGTTGTTTCTTTGAATTTTTAAATAAAATATTATTGTAAAGATTCTTTATTTTCATTATGGCATTTGCACTGTAGTGGGACTTAAAAATGATACTACGTAAAGTTTTAATTTCTCACTTTTTAATTTTGAACTCTTACTTTTTTGTTAATTTGTTTTTTGTTAACTCGAACAGTGGAATCACTTTTCCAGACAAAATTATTTGTATGTACTTTAAGTTTCTCCACCGACAAGAGCGATGCTCTTAAATTAGATTTGACGTTAAGTTAATACTAAATTCCATGCAATAAACATTACTACTTATAGAAATTTAAACGCTCTTAAATTGATACTAAGTTCCTTACCCAGTTTAATTGCTAAAAATAACATCCACCCAACACAAAGTACGAAAAATAACACCAACTTCCAGAAAAGCGACATTACAATCCTAGTCATATTTCCAAGACCCATTAGTTGAAAATTTCGCCATTAAGAACATCAGAAATGACTATGCAAATTGTTATGCGGCAACCCTATCCGCAAGGCGACATTATCGCGTTGTAAAACGGAGATTTAACGACGGCTCCGCAGGTAAAGCTGAGTGTTACAGCCATAACATCTACCTCGGGATTTGCTGTATCCATCCACACCCCTTGTGTTTGTACTGTCATAGTTGATGCGACGCAATTTTTCACTTGGATGGATTCTTTACCACTAACTAACAGCGATGAAACATTTCGTATACAATCCTAGCTGTGTGTTCTTGTATCAAATAATCAAGATGAGAGAAATTAATTTACCCGTACATATATAATATACAGAATTTCATATTATTATTTATATCATGATTCATGAAACAAAGAAAGACGCCCCTGGTCCGTGCACTTAAGGTGCTAAACAAGGTACATGAGAAAACTGATATTTTCTCGTGTTCTTTGATGGAATTCGCAATATATACTTTATATTTTATTATGATTTTAAGGAATTAGAATAAGGATGGCCACGATATTGTATTAGGTTAAGATACCTGTAATGTTAGTGTAGGTTTTTTTGTAATTAAATAAATAATTTACTCAAAAGTGGGTGGGTGGATACGGGCTGATTAAATAGATAGATGATTCGTAAGTTAATTACCAGTTCCCTATGAAATTCTTTAGTAAAAATATGAGCAAGAGAGTAGTTAAATGCATCTGCATGGAATCGCATAATAATTTGTCAGCACCAACGAATTTAAATCGTTGGTCAGCACTCTATAAAATATCTGGTCTTAGCCATCGCCAAGAACTTTGCCAAACTAAAACGCCAATTGGAACTGGTAGACTATCGAGACTTTGTAAGTGCTCTATAGAAGGGATTACTTTAGCAGTGGAGACCGCAATCTCATCAACTTTGTAAGAATTAGAACATTCTACAGTTTCTCGGACTGTTTCGATCAGTTTATCGAGGACGTCGCTAATGCCTTAACGTATGACCAAAGAATTAAGAAGAATTGAATTTTATAAATATGTACTTGGATACATTTTGATGTAATACTCTCTATTTAGCATTACGTATTTGGCGTCGCCAATGGCCATCAGCTGTAATTTTTAGAGATTAGCTGGTGCGAACAAATATACAGTTTCACTATTATTATTAAGGTTTTTGTAACTTATAACAAACTGAACTTTAAACAGCACAAGACTTACTTTTATCGTACTTTCTATTAATACTTGTGAAAGGGTGGAAAAATGACGATTACTCTTTCAAGAAAAAACTACTGAACGGATTTAGATAAAACCATAACTTATAGCACTATCCGTTTTAACAACAGCTTAACAAATTCAATGCGGAATTTACCATAATTATCTTCTGTACCTATATACATGTAGTTTAATGTAAACTACTATAATGCATATAGTGCACGCAAATTTAAACGATTCTCTTACAAAGAGACGAACTAAAACTAACGTAAACAGAAACCGCCCGCATTCCCGGGTTTTCAATAAATTAATCGACCGTTTGAAACGCCGGGATCTTTGGAGCCAATCTTAATCTGGTCCCAGTTGAACTTGTTGGTGAGATTAAGTAGTTTCTGAATTAGCAGGCCGGGAATCAACTAAACAACCCATAGATTTTCTTCCTCATTTAACTTTGGCGCGTCTCAGATAAGTAAAGCTAGGATACGGTAAGTTTGAGAAGCGTTCACTAACGACTTTTCTTGGCTGGAACTATGATGAGAGCGGATCAGTGTACATTTCGGTTTCGCCTAACTTTGCTGCCATATTGACGAATAGCATGCAGTAAGTGATGATAGTAAGTAATGGAGATAGACGGATAAACTTAGAGGTAAACTAAAAGATCTAGAGGCTAACTAAGCGCTTCCAGGCAGGGATCAGCGTGTTGTAATAGAGGAGAAACCAACAGACATTGCCCAAATTTCTGTCATAACTGGAAAGAAATGGCTGCTACCTTTAAGTTGTCTTCCTGCCATTTAACCTGAATTGAGGCACATTTCCTCGACCAGATTGTGTAAGCGAAAAAAGCCTACTCCTGCTAAATTCATCAATGAAAAACATTTTAATAAAAACGCTATTTAATCATTACTGAAAATTTGATTGCTGAAAGTGTCATGATATAATTAATTTGAATATCGGCCAATTTTTCTATTTATAGGTATATATGTTTAGCTTTTTCATTTTATTTCATTAGCAATTTATTTTAGTGTAAAACTTATTTTAAAACTATTTAATTTTATAATCTTAATTTTACCACTTGTATTAGAATATTTAAATGTCAAAGCTTAAATGAAATACTTCGTCTATGTTTAAGCGAAATTCCTCAGTCAACCTCTTACGTTAATACGATGGCTAATTACGTCTACCTACTTAATACAATTTAGAAGATTGATTCTAGAAGTTCTCTTAAGTCTTAAGTTGAAACCAAGCCTTTCAATGGATTAAGAGAGACGTAGGATTAGTCGTTAATTAACATGTGTAGTTAAGCTACAGTCGACCGCACATTTAATACCAAATAGATTTGACCACTTTCCCACATATAGCTACATTGAGTAACTACAGCAGCTGATACTATATCTATAACTACTCGTAGTTTTTATTGAATTTTATTAGCGAGAGTGTGTTCTCGTAGTCTTTCATCTTAAAGTTAAGATAAAACATACACTGCGATATTTAAGTATTTCGCTGATAATATGCTGCCAAAACGAAGCTACATTTGTAGTTATAAAATCGTCAAATGTACCCTAACATGCCCAGAATCCAACAAATGTATTTATTTCCACACAAATAATTATCCATTCCGTTCCAAATAAAACTTCAACTACACGTTTTCGCGAATCGGAAACACCGCAACTAAATCTCTCGTGTTCCGAAATTACTGTTTTATTTGTATATTAAAGTGGAATAGTATTTATTTTGAACAATTCCGCCCTCAGCATAGTTCACTTTTATGTAGAAATTAACAGAGCAAATTGTCGGGCAACTGCGGGTCTAAAATTCGATGTTGCATTATGCGGATCGCGCTCGACTAAATCTGTTCCCGATACTAATGCAAATAGCGTTTCTGTGTTACTGTTAAGGAGCTAGTATTGTATCCTTGATATCAATGGACGGAAAATCTACACGACTGACTATAACAGGGTTATGATTGAAGCATTGTTTTGATTTGAGTTCCATACTTAAGATACAAACGTTTTTGCGATACCTCATCTAACCTTGATACTTTATTTCCACGCTGCGTGCACATTTTTCATTTTAAATATACACACCACATCACAGAATCACATTTATATAGAACTAGCGGGCGCCCGCGGTTTCACCCGCGTGGTTCCCGTTCCCGTGGGAATTGATCAAAATCCTTTCTTAGCGGATGCCCACGTCATAACATCTACCTGCATGCCAAATTTCAGCCCGATCCGTCAAGTAGTTTGGGCTGTGCATTGATATCTATCTATGTCAGTCAGTCAGTCACCTTTGAGTTTTATTTAAATATATTTTCAATTTAAATCTCAATTCAATGACCTTGGCATCCAATGAAATAGCACTCAAGTAAATAAACGTTATTTTTATAAATTTTTGGACATGACAAAATTATTTTAATCATTCTATTCAACTGAGCGGCATAGGCACATACATACATGCATAGTTGATCGAAGAATTCAATTGATTGAATAAGAACATCGCTCGCCCCTCTTTCCAAATTTTGTTTAAATACTAAAGATAGGTATATTTTCAACTATACATCAAAAAATACTGAAATGTACATCAAAATAACTGATTGCACACCAAAAGTTAGGTTAGGTTAGCAATTCAGTATTTTTTTGATGCACAATCAGTATTTCTTGGTGTGCAGTTAAATACAACCCCTAAAGATTTAAACAATTTTAAAAGTCCATTTGCATGACACCGTTCGCAACAACACAAAAGAAAATCATTAATTCTGAATAACGGTGCACAACGAAAGTATTTCGGATATTGTTTTCGGTAAATTTCATATTTCACGTGTCTTCTTGTCCCTGGCGTTCATATCTCACATTTAAAATTTCACCACAGCGAAAATATCGCGCAGTTGGAATAACTAAATATTGTGTTGTGTTTATTTTAGAGTGAAACGATTTTCCGCTGATATTCGCTTGACTGTTTCTGTTTTGGTTTCAGTTTTCAGTTTATTCATGAGGTTACACTTCACCTAAAACAACTAATATTTGTTTAAATGTGACTTGAACGCTTTTATGTTAATAATAAGATACATCTTTATTTATTTTCTTTCTTACAACAATGTCAAAGTTACGTGTTTCGTCAGATGTCTGTGTTCTCACACAGTCTCCCGACTGACGACTGTTCTATTTTATATTCTACCTGTTCTATATTATGAGTTGATCTCTAATATTGGGCAGTATTTTTCCAGAAGTAAAATTTTGACTTTTCATACACACAAAAATGTTTCTCCGAGTGTTTTGTCCCAATCTAGTCACGGTACGCTAGCACTTTGGCAAGTCCAGTTGTTACATTGGAGAGACTAAAAATACAGATAAAATATACATAAGAAAACAAAGGCACAGGTAATAAACCCAATTCATTAGAGAAGCATCTCAATATTCCCTATTCTGAATTCCATGCAAGAATTGGGTAATTATCTAACAACGGAGTACACTCGCAAACACAAACTAGAGTAGAAATTGCAGCAATTATTTTAATGTGTGCTCAGAAATATACTGTAAAATTACATTAGCATACGGTAATGGTGGCACTACCTAATATGCAGCAGATATTACCTGGAAGCAATCAGCTTAGGATGAACCAGCTAATTTGATAGGAGAACGTCTTGCAACAGTTACATCATTTACATTCAAAATGAATTGGTAAGCTTACCAATAAGTGTCAGTTTCACCATTTTCAAATAAGTTCCTGTTAATTTATCTGACGCTCAATAACGCTGTTTTTCTTTACAAACTGACAGAAGTGACTACTGCTAAGATATCTGACAGATGTGGCTATGAGAACTAAATCATAGAACAGATCACTTTACTGTGGGTATAAACTATAAAGTGGGTACGCTTGTCATAAAAGGCTTAAATATCAAAGCGGTGTATCTATATAACATTGGAAGAATGTAAGTCTATTGTGGCTATATAAATGATCAACAGTATTTATAAACTAGTTCAAATAGTAACAGTTTATGAACTGATGCTTAACAATCAGATAAGACCATTAATAGTTATAATAACGCGACACAAATGTCAACATCACTCAGTCACAGTATTACAAAAACCCTATATTTGTTGTAACTGTGACTCAGTGTACGGAACATTACATAGGTCACATATTGACGTTATGACATCGTACATAAATACAGAAATACTAGGCAAATTGCATTTAGTGTAAGAAAACAGTATGGGTTGGGTAGTCAATATCCTATTAGAATCTGAACTGTAACAATTAACAACTTTTAAAGTAAATTGTCTTTTTATCGAAACTAAAATATAATTATTATAATATTATCGGAACCTTCGGTGTATGATGTGTCAAAATATTTTGTTTATATAAAAATGAACAATAAATCAAATATATTTATGAATATGTAATTCACATAATGCAAGGAATCATTGGTGATAACAAAGCTGAAGCTGAAAAACATTCATATAAAACAAAACGTTTATAATCATGTGAAGAAGGTGCAAAAAATAAAACGAATTAAACTTTAACCAACTGCATTAAAAGATTATTTTGCAGAACTTTTAAATTACTTAATTCTATCGCGACTCACTTTGCGACGAATTAACCCCAGCGGCAATATTTCACCGAAACTTATTTAATCTATGACCGAACAAAGTTTTTAAGAGTTTTGTACATCTGTCCCACTTTGCAAGATTCCAGAAGTGAGACGGCAACCGTCTAATCGCAATTATCAAAATTAAACCGAACATAATTTTGCGTCAATCAAACAATTTTCATATATTTGCATACTAGCAAGTTGCTCATTCAACATAATTTTACATATTATTATTATAAGTGCATGAGTTATCACGTGCTCATTTCCATGTTATTGGTTCTGGTCTATTTAGCTGTAATTGAAATATGTAATTACATTAGCGTCTAAATTAGCTGAGAGAATAATGTTCAAGGATATTATTAACAATAAGAGTCTATCGAAAGACGTGTTAACAGTTAAGTTATGGTGTTAACAATGTAAAAAAGAGGTGTTGAAGTGAAGTGGTCTTAAATGCCGCTTCCTTCTCCTGAAGTCACCAAGAAACAAATGTGAAGTTGATAATGTTGTCTCTAATATTTATGCGCTATTTTAGCCACAGATTTCAGCGGTGTGGTATAAGGAAAGCTAGTACAGTCAGATAATTCTTGCTTTAGTGCCATTGATTATCTTATTGGTCTATCTTCTCTGTAAATTGATGGTGGTGATCGAGATGGTGTTCGAATCCAATGATATTCAACGTCTATTCGTTTTGTTTAATCTTACAACAGGTTACAACTGCTTTAAAAAATACCCAGCAAATCATTTATAACATAGTATAGTATGACAAAATAGATTATTATTTCAATGCATTTATTTTAATTTTTTTATTTCTCGTTTCTCTTAAGTTCAAAATTAATTACTTAAGTCGGTAAGATACATATTTTAAATCTCATTAATAAATACGTACAAAACTGTGAAAAGTAATTCGACTTACATTGACAACATTTAGTTTACCTCAATACAAACAGTGTATTTTAAAACACCTTTTATAAACATACTTTTAGTGGGCAATGAAAATGAACTGCACACTTAAAAATCCTTTGTATCAAAGTGCACTCTATTTACCGTGTGACAGTGTTCACTTTTACTCGTCTCATTTATTCCTCCACAAAGCTTACCTCACATTACATTGTTTCAGCACAAAGATCATAACACAAAGAGGTTGCAAACAACAGAGACATTGCCGTCAGCGCAGTATGCGTGATCCAGGCTTAAAGTGAACATTCTATGCGGTAATAAAAACTAAACCATACAAAGGGGGTCTAATATGCTTAGCATGTGTCGGATTGCAACTGAGTTTAGCCAGACTTTAAATAAAATAACAGGAGCAAAGGCATTCTGCATGCGCCGCCTTTGAATAATGGATGTTAAAATTGTCAGTGGAAAATTTAGTTTAGAATTCACATTGTCATAACGAATATTGATTGTGAATTACAAATGAATATGTCCATTCGGGTTTTACAAAATGCTGCCAACTTTGTTTTTATAATGTCAAGAAAATGCTTTTGGTCTAGTAATTGAAGTACCAATCAAAATTGGAATGTGCATGTTTTGAACTTCTTAATAATAACTTTTATTTCAGGCGAATGTATTTTATGTAAACATAATATATTTATAACCTTTATTTACTTGATAGACAGACGTGTAACACCGTTGACGGAAAACGGACAATTTATTCACACCAGGAGTCTTTTCAATGTGCTGCCATCGAAAGTTTGTAAGGATGACAAAAACTACAACAATAGTATAGCCTCATGTCAGAATAACACGTTTTATCACGACACCTTAATTCTATGACCACACCTCGCAAGCGAAGCCGCTGTTGGGAGCAAGTACTGTATAATTAATTAATCTTAAATTATTTTGCATTTGTTAATGTTACCTCACATTACAATAAATCATAATAATAATATATGTATTATAATATTAACAATGCATTGACGGCTATGTTTACCTGTAGTGATATAAATGAGAATATACGAAAAATATATTATACTTTTTATTGTTAGCTGTTATTTACCGCGCATATTTTAAAGAGTTAATGTCTGTAATTCAATACAAAACCACAACAGACATCAGACCGGAATATTGGCTCATTGAAATCATGGTTCGTTAATCAGGAATTTCACTGTGATGGTTAATTTATGGACGTAAACACAAAAACCGCCTTTACCACGATGATTATAGAGGTTATGCGATAAAAGCATTGCTATCGTTGATTTACAAATATGTGAATGTCACTATGAAGTAAGGAGATTAACCGAAAACTGAAATTTTGGAGCAGTATAGTTGGCGAGATGAATACCGTGTTGTGCTATAATTTGTGGTGTAAGTGTCACTGAAAGTTTTTTTATTTCATTTGTTTTGGTATTGCGCATTGATAAAAAAGTAACGTGAGTTTCTTATTTTACCTTTAGGATTTTTTGCCTACCAGTATAAGTCTGGAAACTCTTTACCGTCATAGTCATAACTGTAGATGGATAAACAATGAACATTTTGAAATAGGGTTGTTACATAAATAATCCTGGCAGGGTCGCCATGCAGTGTGTGGCGTTGGAGGCGCTAGGCGGTAAATAAAAAAGGTGTTGTCGCGACTGTAAGTTTATTATAACTAACTACAATGTCTTAGCCTATCTTATTATACTAGAAAGAGGGGTAAAGGTCGCTACACACTACAACTTATATTATGCCCCTTTTGTGATAAAAATGTAAACGTGGCTTACTAATTATTTTAGCAACGTTATAAAAAAGATAGTTAATGGTGTGCGACAAGGCACTACAATGTCACCACTGTTATTTATTTTGTATAGTGTTGCCATAAAATGATGTTAAGCACCAAATTTTTTTAAACAAAATAAGAAGCAGTAACAAAATCTCTATGATCATTGTCTCATAATAAGCCGCCACCAGAATAACAGCCTGGAAAATAGCCAGTTACGAGTAACTAGTTTATATGCAGCCATGATGAGATTCTGACTGAACTGAACTGAAACTTTCGCAACTGAGTGTTTTATAACGTTTTCTGGTGATATTAACTTTACATTTCCTTTTTGAATTGTTCAAAACTTTATATTGGCTGAGTTGGGAAGTTGAGTATTGTAAAATAAAATTAGTTACAGGAAGTGTTTTAGTAGGTACTTGATTACCAAGATAATTTTATTGATACACTTAGCCTTTATTAAAGTTAAAGTACTCGTTATACCTATACTATTATATATGTTTAAATAGCCACATTTTACTGAAGAGTGAATTATAAGCACAAATATATTTTAGTTTTATACGTTGATAAACATGTCTACAAGCACCGTAGTCATTAGTAATTAAAATTCGTGAAGAATATCTTAGAATAATGAGTAAATTTACTTCTACATATTATAACTATTATCTCGTTTAATTCCGAAATTATTCATTTGTCAGGGTTATTCATCAGTTTAGTTGTTGCCACGAGGAAATCAGAAAACCTCGGAACAAGGATAAGTAACAAAAGTCGTTGATCTCCTAATAATAGCTTTAATAAGATTGAGCGAGATAATATTTGTTTCTATTCTTACCCGTAATTCGATAATTGGAATCAACCTTTAGTCACTTCCTTTTATCTTATTTTATCTGATGTTAGTTTCCAAAATTTTATTTATAATGTGTCTTGGAAAAACTAGAATTTTAACCACTCAAAGCCGAACCGGCACTCGCGTGCCGCTTAACAATAGATTTTATATTGTGTCTGGTTTTCCGGGGCTAGAAGGATTAATAGCATTGTCTTTAATAGGCAATTTTTTTATTGAAAACACAGAACAAAAAAAATTTCTTATTGAAAACGTTATGTAATTATTGTCATTTTATTTAGGGTAATAACAAAAAATTAAAAATTTAATAAAATTGTACAAGCACGCACGGACACTAAAATGTGATAATAATAATTGGAATAGATTTGCTGAGTTTAGAAGGAAGGAACCGCATGAATATCTTAAACATAACAGCTCAACGTGTCGCGAGAAGCACTTTACAGATTACCGAGCACTCAAATCACGGCTGCGTGTGAACTAGACTTGATACTCATGCCCTGGAGGCAAGAAGGTTAATTCCACTTTGTACACTTGAGTGAATTCACCTGGGTGTACAAACTGGAAAAGTTAGTGGACTTTGTTCGCCGCGGAATCATATCATCTGGGTGCATCCACATAGATGAACTAAGCGGAACAAATCAGTGGACTTTGTTCACCTCGGAAACAATTTACCTGGGCGAACACGAACAGAAAGAACCCCTAAGAAGGATTTGGTATTTTTTTTTACATTTAAACTAAGCCATCACTTGACCACAAGATTTCTTTCATTGTTTTAGGTTTTGCAGACTAAGTTATCTTTCTTACTCCATCATCATCTTCCTACTACTGGGAAAAAAAAATATATAATATATTTTTTTGGCACATGATAATCCTAAGAGAACAATCGTAATTTAAGTTTAAAAATACAAACGATATATCCATGAGACTTCTAAACTGATGGAAATTTTCCACTGCATAAAACATCAAAGTTTATGGATTGTGGAAGAAAAACCAACCAGTCTCTAAGCAGGCTGTAAAATCGAAAGCCGTAAAGACTGCTTTCGAGTTCAAAAAGAGTCGTTCTTTTCTGACAATAAAATAACATCCCTTTTTGAATTTGGAACCGAGTCAAACGAACTCTAGTAACGGACAATGCTAATGAAGAGTTCGTTCACTCGAAACAACCGACAACCCAAAAGCCTTGACCAAAAAATAAAAGACAAACATAATAAGCATTGCACTTGGACGTTCCAAAGTTTCGAAAAAAGAAACAGATAAAAACGCCGCGGAGAGCGCTTGTCAGCACAATATCCCCGGGCCCTAGTTATAAAAGTGTACTGGGACAAGGAACACAGATGCGGCGTAGTTCCAACGCGGTGTAAGCAAATAGCAGAAAGCGACACTATGATATCGTAAAAACGCCGAGGAAACTAATTTTGTAAGTAAGAGCACGAGAAAGAACTTTTTGCAGAAAAAAATTCTTTGTGTAGTTAAAACTTAACCTAATTACTAACGCTATAATGTAATTTTCTACAAACTGTAATTACTTTATATAAAAATTTATTACAATAATAATAAAGTTCATATTCATAACTGATAAGGTTCTTTTCAGTTTAGTATATTACGATGATTGTATGTAAAATTAACTTTTTATAACTTTCTACCTGTCCGCCCTGGTTTCGCACGAGTGAAAGAATAAGAAATACACACACACACACAAACACACACACACACACACACAACTCGCAAGAATAACTTTCTGTTTATATAAAAGATAGAAAATGTTTGTGTGGAATCAAAATCATTCCTATCGAAAGATGTCTATTGCTAAACGTAGACCTGCCCCAAGGAACTCCAAACTATTGCTTTTTATAAAGTAAGATTTAAACGAATGCACTTAGAATAAGTAACAACGTTATTATAAAAGTATTCTAAAAACTTAAAAATCATTTGTCTACGCTATAATGCTTTTATGTAATACAGTAAAAAAGCAAACACAGAGTACCTAAGCGACGATAGTATTATTAAAATATTTTAAAGTGTTAAGCTGTCACTTAGGCACTACAACCATTTGTTTTCGTCAAACTTTACTGAAAAGAATGAAACTCGAGCAAAAACGATACGCCAACTAAATTGAATGAACCCGAAACGCGTCCAAATGGCATTTGTCATTTGTTTTTGCGGTGGTCAAATGAAATTTAACTTAACGCTGGTAGCTTGTGACAAATGAAAGCTGGGTTGGCCATTGACGATAGATTGAAACTCCCAAGTTCCACAAAACTATGAGCACTTAAATAAAAAAGGGAAATAAATGCACAATTTCTCTGAGTTGTTCGCCGTCGTTAATGAAAGAGCTATTGAAAAATCTTTTTAAATAAAGATTTCTGAGTTTTGTAATATGTAGTTGGCTTGATTGATGGCTGCTTTAAGTATTCTACTATGACCTTAGGATTCGATTCACCGAACGCGCTTAGTTTTAGACCTTCAAATTACATTTAAGATTTATGCTCAGGACCACTTTGGCAACAATGCTTTCTTTTATATTAGTACTCAAGTAACAGTAACTCCACCTGTTGGAAAGAGGCAGTCGGATGCAATTACGGAATAACATTATGTATACGTTTTGTGCGGCATTAATGCTGCATTTAAAGCGTTGAAATTTTGCACTTTGCAGGTTATTTATTTTTATACAACAAATATACGTTCTCGAAAGCCTGGTTTAAACGAATTTTTTTAAAAACATTTTTGGTATAAATTTTATTTATTAATTGTAAGGAGGAATAGATCTCAAAAGAGATTTTGCCACATAATGGTATAAACTTTTTTACAATGCTTATTGCGATATGTAAGTGGGCATGGTTTTTACTATTCTAATACTGGTTGTATCTATGTTTTTGCGGCGCAGATTTGGATCACTTATCCAACAAACTGTAATCTATTACGTCAGACGTGACATACCTACGTAATATATGTAAGGCATATTTAAACATTCCTGTAGATATCTGTTTGAATATATTATATAAATATTTGCATAGCATTATCGATAGACTTACTTAAGATAGCAATTTCGGCAAAAAAAATTGATCTTTTTACTCCGATCTTTTTTGTGCTGAAGTTTTTATTTTCAAAGAAGAAAGTAAAATTACGCAGTTTCATTTTCTGTAGAAATCAAAAGCAAATTAATAGAATGTTAAACAGCTTTTTTTTATCATGATAATTTCCAAGACTTTCCAAGTGATATAGACCTAAGGTATTAAAATTGGCTAGGAAGTCTTAGAAGTTAAATTGTTTTAAAAAGTCTGCTTTCTTAGTAGTAAAAATCCATTCGTTTTCATAGGGTTTCTTTCACTTTTTCAGACCGACAAGTTCATATCATTATATAAATAGCTGTTCCGTTTGTTAGAATCTAAAAATAGGTATGTACCTACCTATGTATTATAATATAAAAGTCTAAACATCACTCTAATGAAATCGTTGGCCGGAATATAAAATACTGTTTTGCTAAACCTTTCTAGTTTGGTTTGAATAATATTGCTTTGTTTTTTTTTTTTTTGGAACTGGAAATACTTATTATTATTTTGAAATTCTACATAATTATGAATCTTTCTAGCAAAATGAAAATATAAAATGATTAACGTACCTCCATTGTACTACCTCGTCGTCCCATGGTTACCCCACATCACTTTAATTATCCCGGAGTACCTGAAACATATGAAATATCGTTAATTTTTCTGAAATAATAAAGAGACTGCTGTTTAAAAATTAATATAAAGTACATATCCTTGAAAATATTTACACAGCGCTATCTAGCCCCTAATCACAGATTACTAAATAGTTACTATGTTTGTACATATGTATGTACTATGGGTGCCAGACAACAAATGCACTTTATTTGTATACTTTTGTTTATGTAAATACATAGTTTAAATAGAAACACCCCATTTTTTCATATTAAACTTTATCACCTTCAACATGAACAGAAACATAAAATTATTAGAATATTCCAGGAGGTACCTAATGGTAATTTTCGGTAATTGAGACAGACATCCGTTGATAATAATTAATAAAACAGCGGAAGGGAAATAAAAGAGAATCACCAATAACGTAAATGGCTGCAATAAATAAACGTAACAGAGAGAGAGAAATTTGAACCGTTTCAAATATTTATTTGAGTAAGAACGAATATTATTAATGACTTTATTATTATTATCAACTTTTCATCTCGTTATTAAGGATGAAAATGATGTGGGAAGAAGTTTAAGGGAGGTTCAAACCTCCGGCACTCTCGCTCACCAAACGAAGCGCAAGCAAAGCTTACAACGTACCGTAGCTTTACTCGTACGTTAGTTGACATACTAGATCTGGGTAATCTTAGAACATGGTCCAATCGATTGATCGCGGTCGATTTTGACAATCAAATATAGTGCAAAAGTGAGTATACAAGATCAAGTGCACTTCCTATTCCCTCACTCTCATGACACGGTGGGACAGCATAACAAAATATAAACTATACTATTCAAATCAAAGACAAAAAGTAATTTGTTTCGATCGCTCTAGCACAGATATCGCGTGATACACCGCGCGATACGAACTGGACAGCTGTTGGTGATTAGGGAAATCGGCAAAATCTGATAAATTATTCCGTGGATTCGGTTTCCACGTTATTATTATTTATTGTCATTTTCCGACTATGACTTGATGGAAAAGTGAAGTAATTTATGTCGTTCTAATCTACGTCATCACAACACTATTTTTATGTTAATGTAAACTATCTATCTAAATTACTCTTTATTATTTGTGTGCTCTACATGTCTATTTATATCAGTCGTGGTTTTCCTATGAATTCCATTTCATTTAATATATTTACAAAAAAAAGTATATAAGTACAAGCTAATGCTTAGTTTGGGACTAGACGGCATTGCAGTATAAATAATGTCCGAGGATCTTATAAAAAAAATCGATTTTTATTAAAGATCCCTCTTTTATAAAAATCGAATATTTTTATGTATTTTATGTATGGACTTCCGCCTTTGGGTAAATAATATAGAGGGAAAAGGATAGGAAACAGAAGATGGGGCGGCGAGAAATGACCCAAAAATTCCAGCAACAAGATATGAGTAATGAGTATCCAATTTGCAAAAATATCTTTTTTACTAAAAATACAGAAGTCGGGTAAGTAAATATAATAAAGCTTAAATTTTCAATCCGTCAGTGCTCTCCGCAAATTATGAATATTTTGTTTCAGTGCACTTTCAATAATCGATAACTCACGCCGACCACTCGCATTTCATTGATATTTTATCAGCTGAAAAATAGTTAACACGAAATTTACATTTTATTACGTACAAATCCTGTTTATAGTTGATGCGAGTTCGAAAGCTTTTCAATGCTTAAATAATGCTCATCGAAAAATTTATGAGGCGAATATAATTATTAAATCTTATCGCGTAATTTTATTATGGCATCTACTCATTTTGTGACTGGATTGGTATTGCTAGCCATTTTGCCGCAATCTAGCGCTGCAAATAAAAAAATATTCATAACGTATGCCGAGATAAAAAGTAGCCTATATCCTTCGCCAAAGACTAATTTATGCGTCAATCAAATTTCATTAAAATCGGTTCTGAGTTTTAAACGTAAAAGTTACAACAGACTAACAGAGTTACTTTGCATTTTTAATTTATACATGGAATTAGTCGCTCACATGTATTAAAATAAGTATTATTTCCTATTTCAATTCTTGCAATCTCCAGCAGAAACCTTTTATATTCTGAATCTACTTCTAGAGCGTCCTCAAAACTCCGTATTCAAACAAGTTTAAGTCCGTCAGTCAATAGTAAATATATTCGGCGCCCAAGGTAAATTTTATTTGTCTCGTTCACAGAGGGAAATCTGAGGAATTGGCGTCACAAGTGACAATGACAGCGAGGAAGACGTGCAAAGCCTTTCTTTGGTCGAACAACATAGTTTATGCCGGGAGATTGCGATTTCTGTTTAGAGGTTTCTATGTGGTTCCGTATGTTATCCGTATTTTGCTTAGTTTCGTTATTGATGCTTATGAAATAGTAGTCGTTGGGTAGACGAGTTTCGACTACGGTGGCCAGACGTTATTGTCAATTAGTCAAGCAACATGCTGGATACTTATATTATAGATCACAAGAGAGTTCGCTAGTATCAATCAAGCTCTCATAGTACGTTGGAACGTCAGTCTGACACAATCAAGAAGAGATCAGGCGCAGGTTTTTTTTTATACTAGGTCAGTTGGCAGACAGGCACGCAGCCCACCTGATGGTAAGCAGCCACTGCGGCCTATTCCATTGAGGGACGCTTCACCTGGAAACGTCCCTCAATGTGCTGCCAGACTGTAGAGTGTAGACTCATCTGATCTTCGAGCCTCTGATTTCAAGTGACTGGCTCCCACATTAATATTGCCGAAACACAGCCAGAGCTGTTATGGCGGCAGATTTCACCTGTGGGGGTGGTAGCTAGCCAGTCGGACTCTGAAAAAGCCCTACCACCAACCAGACCCAAGGCGGGAATCGAACCCACGACCTCCGTGTTTTTATACCCGAGCGGCTTAGCCACTGTTCTACGGAGGCGGTCATAATTATTATATATTTAGCTTTAGGTTTAGGCTTTATTATAAATTATGCACAGGAGTGTTTTTTAAGACTTTGGACTGTGACTAAGTATTTTCGTAACAGAAATAGCCATCTTGGCTTTCCTTAACCTTCAACCACTAGGCTATGTTGGTCCATTAAGTCTATATTGGTAAGGGATTTTCAAATATGCATAAATAAAGCTTTATATCGTTACTTCCTACAACTTTTTTAATTTTCCCAGTAAATAAATTAAAGTTATTTTCTAAGTAACATTTTAAAATCAAATATATATATCTCCAATCCAATAGAAGATTCAAGGTCAATGGCGTCAGATAACACCAACAGATATAAGTTCAAATCAAACTACATATAAAAATGATGCACAGATATCAAGCAAAACACAAAGAGTAATAAAACTCACCGTTCCCGCAGAAACCCATCGGATTCCGAAATTGAAAAATTCGTCCGAAGCATGAATTGCGACAGAGACCCTCTATTGCGGGCGAGCCAGCTTTTGTATGATAAACGAATAGACAAATCGCTTTTTTATTCAAATATCGATATTGTTTTAAATAATCTAAGAAGTGTTTGAGACCCAATCTATTCCTGTATTGGTCTTTTATGTTCTCTTTGACACATACAACTGTATGACTGGTAAATGTAGAATAATAGAGATTGTATTATGTCTGTGATAGAGTCACTCTATAAACCTTGATAATTTATGACTCCTATGTGCATCTCTGAAGCATTTTTGTAATGGTAGAGCCATGCTGTTTTACAGTATGAATGAGCCGGCTCGTCCGGGGAAGTACCACCCTCTCACATAACACCAGCGTAAAATAATAGTGACTAATATTGTGTTTCGTCTGGTTTGTGAGAGCGCCGGAGGCCCACACCCCCATAGGCCGGCAACGCATCAGCGATCCCTCTGGTGTTGCAGATGCAGGTGTTGTGATTGCTTACAAGTCAAGCGTCCCGCTGGCTCGTTTGCCGCCTCTGCCATAAAAAAAGAAAACATATACATATATACTTTATTTAAAGTATATGTTGATTTGGTTATAACTAAAGGCGTATTATTCTGTAGGTTTCACAGGTAATGGAGCGGAGCGGAAGGGGTTGGTTTTTGTTACGTCAAATGCCGCGAAACGTCAATCCGGTTGATTTCATGGGTCACTACGTCACATGTATGACAGCTATGTTACGTCACATATCACTCCGGCATCGATCGCTCTGCTACCGCAGGAACCTGCTCAGTTGAGCGCTTCTCCTGTACCATACCACAGAGCATATTACTTATTGCTTTGTACTGCACATATTACTTATTGCTTTGTACTGCTTGGTCCGGTTATTTTACAACCCAACAAGATTTTGTGTTGACAAGTTCTTATTGGAAAACAATTTTTAGGGGCCGTCCATTAATCACGTGAGGTCGTTTTTCTCATTTTTTGACCCCCCCCTCCCCCTGGTGATATTTGGTGAGGTTTGGGACCACCCCCTCCCCCCCCCCCCCTCTGGATCACGTGTATTTTTTTGGAAGTCTATGTAAAGGCTATTTTTGACGGGAAAAAAATATTTAAAAAATGGCGTTTTGATTCGAAAAACATTTATATGTATTTGTAATAAAATTAATGAATAATTAATTAATGTTGTCTTCGTCCCACGGAGTGGCAAGACTTTCATTTAAGGTTACAACTGGTAAAGATTCTTCTTCACTGGCAGTTGTTATTGGCTGAGAGGTTTGTGACATATTAACTTCGGTTTCGTCAAGCCACTCGGCACCATCATCCTCGCGCGGCGCCGTTCAAAATTTCGGTTCAGAAAAAGCGCTTTTTGACAAAAAATAAATAAAATTAATACACGTGATGTCTAACGAGACCCCCCCTCCCCCCTTCGTGATGTTTCGTGATGTTTTCCGTACCCCCTCCCCCCCCCTTTTGAGCCTCACGTGATTAATGGACGGCCCCTTATGCAAAAGCTACAAGACTTTAAAGTCTAATTTCAGTAAATATATGAACTCTTATTTTCTTTTAAGCTTAAAATACCTCTAAGTGTAATATCTATCCTAAAAACACTCATTTCATTCATCGTCTTTACAAACCAGGTTATATCGGTTATAAGAAAACGACTTGAGCAATGAACACTCCAACAACTCAAACGATAATGCAAAACAATATAATCTGTTTCATAACCTCATAACCTCAAAATCAACCGATGCTCGACGTACTTTGTAATTGATACTAATGATATTTTAACGTTCCATTACCGTAAGTGTTTCCGCCCCATCGCACCACCCGTTGGTTATTTTTATTGCAAGCTTCGTTAAGTACATAGCGCTCTCCCATATTGATTTAGTATTTATGGAACTTTGTACTACTTTTAAGCTGTGTTGGTAGAGTGGTTTCGAATGCTACTTTGATTCTAATTTCGGCGAACATGTTTGATGAGTATTTACTATTTGCTCGGAAACAAAATAATAGATCACGATATCTACTAGTGCGAATTTGTGCTACCACCTAACTTAATAAATAAAAAATATCAGGCAGCATCAAAAAACATTGGTATGATCCCAAAGTACAGCCTCTCTTTCAAAAAATCTTGTATTCTGGTTTCTCCCCGGTCATTGTACCAGTACAGCCACTAATAAACTTTTCCGAGGGTATTAGAGACGTCATGGAGGTAGGCAAAATAACTGCGCTGATCCTCGTTGATTTCTCCAATGCCTTCAACACTATCAATCATGACGTCCATTTGAAGATATCTCATATGTGTTTGTCTCCATTAATACTACATCAGACAGCCCAGTGGTTGGCCTCTTATTTCCGTAACATATTATAAGACATGTCAACAAACGTTGATCAGATTGTTTCCCGCTGCTCCTTCCTCAGCACAGATGTTCCTCAGGGTGGTATTCTGACCCCATTTCTCTTTTTCATCTTTATTAGCCCTATTTGCTTACGCTATCTCTCCATTACACCAAATAAGTCGTCCAATTACACAAATTATATGTGGATTAAAAGGATTTTGTAACTAAATCTTTTAAAAACGTGTGCTAAATCAACAATCACAGAGCGTTAATTCACTAAATGTAGGTTTAGTAACAGACAAAACTTATCTTTTGTCATTGAACAATTCCAACGAAAAAATAAATTAAGCCCTAAAGAATTACTCTTCGCAAATGAAATGTTTACACGCAAGCCGCGAGCGTTCATAACAACAAAAAAATATAAGTCAAAATAATTCGAAAAGCGATCTTTTCACGGCTCATTGCAAAAGTAATAAAAGCAAGGGAACGGGCAATCGCGGTAAAACGTTTTGTATGTAAATGGAAATCAATTCGCCGAAACACACAAAAGCAACAAAGAAGTCTATGTCATTAATGTAGGAACGATAAGGCTTTTATAATACTTTTAAAGGAAACTTAGTATGAAGATTGGAATCGATAACACTTAAACTAAGTAAGTGTTCCTAGGATGTTTCAAGGGCATATTTTGCAAAATGAACTTACCTATTAACTTTTACTTAATACCAATAAGTCACTATTAGATACATTGGTAAGACTATTACATGTATAATGTCCCACTTCACAGCAAAAGCCTCCATTATGAATATGATTATCAAGTCAACATCAAAATGATGGGTGGCCTGGTATTTTTCTGGTCGATAAGAGGCCAAATCATTTTTTTTTTTGACGCAAATCAAGTTTTCTTAGTCACATGTTAAAATATTAGAAGCTACCAAAGCAATGTACAAAAAATAACACTAAATTGACATAATATAGACGATTGACACATAATATACAGTGGTGGACATATAATTAAAGACACTGAGGAGATATTAAGTGTTCAGTGTTTACCTACCCTTTATACTTTTATTGTATTACATTTATTATCTTGCAATATTACTTAAATTGTTCTTACGGTTATCGTAAAATGTTTGAAGTAAAATAAAGATACATAAGATGTTCTATTAATTTTTTTTGTTGGTAAAGTTTATTGCATGCGGTACGAACGAATACAAAGACCTGGCCAACTAATTAAAGACAGACTCATTAAGTAACTATAAAAAATCAACTTAATAAATTTTGAAACGAACTTGATTTTAATACATTTTGGACGTATTTTAAAAACATAAAAACACGACATTAATATTTTGTCGCATGTCCTTTAGCAGCAATAAAAGTCCAACCCCGCCTAGGCATTGATGCCTTCAAATTATTGCAGGTTTGAATCGAAATCTTCACCCATGCATTTTAAACGTCGAGTAAAGTTGATGAACATTACTTGTATGTTTTTTTCCTTTAATTTTCTTCACATTAGATCACATGTTTTCGATCGGGTTAGTGTCGGGACAGTACGGTGGCCAATCTAAAACTGTTACTTATTGGTTCCTTAGCAATTCTTTGACTCCTGCTGAAGTGTTAATGGGATCGTTATCGTGTTAAAAAGTCTATATCACCGGCAAATGTTCATTGGCGTAAGGAACAAGACTTTTTCTAAAATACTCCTTTAATAAATTTATTCCTGCTACCTTGTATTTTTTTTTATTAGGTCCCACATCTTTATCAGGAAAATATCCTCAAATTTTTGTATTACCCCTCAATGTTCGACTGTTATCTTTGTGTACTTTGGATGCATTTTTTTATTTGGGGGACGCCTAACGTAAACTTTTCCTTTAGAGTTAACCATATTAATTAAAATTCTTCGGAAATAAACACATTTTTTCTCAGTCTTTCTGTCCCGATGTGAATATTTTTGGGCAAATCGTAATTTTGCTCCTATTTTTTTTTTCCTTCAAACGAAGGATCTTAGAAAAATTTTTTCAAAAAAGGGTGACTTCCATAATTTCCTTCTAATCGTTCTGTTAGATACTACTTCAGACCCCTCTACACCAAATACTTCATAACGCATGACTTTTGAGCTATTTGATAGGTCTTTTTTAATCAAATGATGCTATTTTTGAGGTGGTTGTTTTTCTCGGTCAAAATTTCCTAGGCATGTGAACCGTATAAAACTTCTTAAAATTCCGGATATCGTCTATAACCATATTTTAGAGCATCGTTAGTGACCTTTTAATGTACTGCCCGAGTAACCTTTGATATAATTTTTTTTTAATTTTCTTCCTTTACTAGGGAGAATCGCAACTTTTTCCCTTTCCCATACTAATTCATTTTTATCACAATAAATACTTAAAGCAAGTTAAAAACTAAATTAGTTTTTGCTTGTCAGGATAAAATCTGCATAATAGAAAAAGTTAAAGTGCTCCTTTTATGGTTATGCTAACTTTAGAACATGAAATACGCACTGTCTTTAATTAGCTGACCAGCGAAAAATGTATCGACAAAGTTTGTGTTACATTTAAAAAAGGAAATAAGACTAAAATATTGCTTTAATAACCTTTTTTGTATCCGCATTTTAAAAATACGACAACAGTGTACGTATAAAAACCAATAAATATGGAATTAATACTTATCTGGGTCTCTAAATACCGTTTATTTTGTTGTACGTAGTCAACATAAAGGGTGTCTTTAATTATATGTCCACCACTGTATATTTATAAGTTTAAAAAATTAAAATAAAACAACTTTAAACGGATGAAAACTCGCGTATATTCTACATTTTGAAATTTAAACCCGACGTTTCGACTACTTTTCAGTAGCCGTGATCACGGTATGACTCAGGTGTTATGCGTCAAACAGTTATTTTGAAACGTCGGGTTTAAATTTCAAAATGTAGAATATACGCGAGTTTTCATCCGTTTAAAGTTGTTTTATTTTAATGAGTAGTAACCGTGTAAATATTAGAAATCATTATGTAAACCAGTTTAAAAAATATTACCTATACTATGGGTTCATAAATTTAGAATATAAATAAATAAATCACCTCCTTGTTCTGTTTTCATCTTCATCATATAATGCTTAGAAATATAAAATACTTACACATAACATATTTATGCATTTTTCACCGTTCAAATCCGACTCACTGCATTTTATATTACTCATAAAAATATATCACTCAAATAAACTACACGTCTATTTATCTCCACCAACCCGCACTGGGTCCGCGTGGTGAAGCCCACACTATCTCACAATAATTGAGATAAGGTCTGTGTCCCAGCAGTGGGAATGTATATAGGCTGATGATGATAATACCTATTTATACCTCCAAGAATTATTCTGTTGTAAGGTTTCAGCATAGGAAAAAAAGTACTCAGTACTTTATCTTCAAACACCGCACTGCGCGCACTCTAAAACAAAATTTTTACCCGTTTCTCAGTGCAAACAAAAAGTGGGCTGGTCAATAGCCTTTAAGGCTGGCACCGGCTCGTCCCAATCGGGTGTGAAGGGGAACCGGGGGAGTTTAGTTGGTAGTGGGCGCTTTAGTCCCGAGTCCCACACACGGCCGCAGGTCTAGCTAGCCTGCGGTTATGGTGCATAAACGCATTCTCCTACAAAAAAAAAAGTGCAAACAAAAAGTGTACCTACTCTTTCTACGATGGTTTGAGGCAGATACAATGTAAGTCAATTTTTATCGAGAACCTTAGAATGTATAACAACAAATATTTATCTTTCACCTAAGGACTTCCGGACTTCGAAGTAAAAGCCGTCGAAAATTGTCAAGTACGATTTTGTTGATATAGGTACGGGGAAAATTTGTTCACTTGATGTGAAAATTCGAGTGTGGGCTTCCCTACTTGTGTGAAAATCATTCGATATTAAAAACAAAGTATCAGCTCTCCCATACCGCTAATATGAATATGCAAGTATAATATTAATTCTTATCTTCAAGAAATATTCTATTTGAAAAATAATTGGTTCTTTGGTTAAAAGAAAGCAATTTCTTACATATACTTGTACATCGTTACTCCAATAATAATTGATAATAATATGTATACCTAATTAGTATTTTCAAATATAATTATCAATCAATTTCGGATTCTTTATTTTCTAAAAGCCTAGCATTTTTATTATAATTATTATTTTTCGAAGTTTTTCTTTATTGCAGTAATGTCACTACATTTATTAGCCCCAGTTATATTTTATAGAAAATGTGTCTTATGTTGTTGAACTCAAAACGGTTTCACAGAAAATTTTAAAATCAAATGTAAACCAAACATTCATAAATTGGAAACGAGCTTGTATATAACCGAAATAGGGTTGTGAAATTAAAAACAAAAAAGGTGAAATTGTTTAATAAAAAAAAATACATTTATTTTTACTACAAAACAAGGGTTTATTTAGCCAAGACATGACCTTATATATATTTATTTATTAGAGACGGCTGCGCCCGAGTTACCCAGTCCAATCCATGTTCAGACCAAATAACTAACTAATGTACTCGTATTAGAAAAATACTAGAACTCACGGTTTTGGCGAGCTATGAGTGCGACGGAATAGGGAATGCTTCTGTGTTCCACAGCATCTACATTGTACAAGTAGGTTCATCGTAATAGTTCACAGTCATCGTATCCAAAACTCGGTTAAAAGGACATTATTAACTCGAGACGAGATCAAAATCTCCACTCAGGAAACCTGAAGCCGCAACCCTATCAGACAGGCGAGCTATAAATAATGGCGGACACGGTTGCACGGTTTATATGCTAATTGAAATCACTTTGAGGCTTTCTTCGGGGCTATAAAATAGGCTGTAAAACTTCTCAGTGCGATTCAAAGAATCCAGTGGGAGCGAAGGGGAAAAGTCAATAACAGGTGTTGGTATTCTTACGAGTTTCGAATCCATAAAGTAAAATTAAATGGGAACATGAATCTCTTAAGGTGCCTGTCCACCGGCGCGGAGCGAGGCAGCGGAGCGGAGAAACAGAGAAATATTAACCAATTGGATTGCACAAAATCTCCGCTCAAACAGGGAGTTGCAATTCTATTGGTTAATATTGCTCCGTTTCTCCGCTTCGCTGCCTCGCTCCGCTCTGGTAGACAGGCAGCCTTACGATTCTTTTTTCAGGTCTAGTTTTTAATGAATTTGAATATTGTAGCGTTTTTGTTTCTATTAGGTAAAAGCTTCGGTAACTTTTAAAAAGGTTTATTATCAGGATTGATGGTGGAGCTTAATTGTTAAGAAGCAAAAAGTTAAAAGTTAAAATTTATATAATATACAATCTACCTATTATTAACATCTTCTCTATTGAATGAAAAATTCGATGATCAAAGAAGCATAATGTATGACGCAGGTTATACGTTAGTGATGCCCTTATATGGGATTGACAAAAACTTGCCGCTTGACGCTAATAAAAATATGACATATGATAAAAAAATAATAAGTAAGATGATGAATAAATGATTTCTATTCTATTCTATAAGGTTTGCTTGTCTGCCAACTGAAGATACCTATGTAAAATCTTGTCTTAACTTACACATATTTTAAATGCGAAAATGAAAATGAATTGATAGTTGCTATCAACTTTTGTGAAAATAATAAGAGACGTGGGAAAAAAAACTAACCATAATTAATAAAAAGTACGTTCCAGAAAACCTGCCAGATAATTTATTTCAAAAAATCACAAGGCCTGGATCTTTCCTTGATTCTACGTTTGCATATCGCTTACTTGCAAATTATGAAACTTGAAGCCTTTGAAACTGGGTTTTAATTTTTAACTTTCATTTTTTCTAGTTGTACGGTTGCAGGAATAGCAATAAAGTTAGTTCCTTAGTATTATTCACGATAAATTGTGACTCGTTAAAACTTAACGTCTTGTTAAATATTTTGTGCTACTTTTATATAACTTCAGTTTCTAGACAGCAGCTCAGATTGTAAATTTAAAGTCCTCACCCTATGAGAAGCAGCCACTACAAACTATTTCATTAAGATACACTTTGCTTGCTTTAAACGTGCATAGCACAATATATACTTTTTTATTTTTTTCTTTGCTTACATAATCGCACTAAATTATTCATCTTAAGTAATTCATCAGAATTATTGTTATTTTTTTAATACCTTGTAAAGTCTTAGGTGTTATAATCCAATAACCATTCCTTTATAATCTGATATTCATTCATCGAATATGTGTTTATTTCTGATTATAAAAAAAACATAAAAGTTAATAATTATTATTTTTGGCTACGCTATTTACGTAACGCTATTACTGACTATTACCTTGTTTGAAAAGTTTGAATACCTAATAATGCAGCCGAAATATTTAAAAAAATTATCCTTGGACAGCCCTACGAAACTACCATACTAAACAAGTTTCGATAGTTTTAGAGGCAGACAGTAACTAGCACACAAAGAGAAGCCGCAAACATCAAAGCGACGCAAGTGAATAAAATAGTTGCGTGTTAGGTATTACGAGCATTACTGGGTTACCAGTATGTGAAAATATCTCGCGTAATCACGCACTTTGTACGAAGTGTTACTATTGCGTTCTCAGACTAATAAATGGTAGTGAGTTTCAGTACCACCTGACCACTAGCTAAGACTATTGTTTAGGCCTCTTAACGACATCTCAAGTTTCATTCCTACTTGGAATTTACATAGTATATAATGAGATTTTTAGAAACCGTCTAAATCAAGGCAAATAACACAAGAAAAAAAAACGTTTATTATTACCATAGTTAATGTTACAATGTTTTGTATTTTTTTTCTAAATCTATTGTTGTTAATATATAAATACCCACACCGATACAAGCAGACATGTTTATGAAGACAAATGTTTGTAGGTACCGTAGAAATAAATGTTCATCTTCTATCGTGCAGGAATCGAACATTTATGTAAGTAAAGTATCGATTTGATAATAGTTTGATCCTACTTTTAAGTTTAAAAGAAAGAAGCCTCATAATTGAGCAAAGAATTGCAAAGCTATTTTAAAAGTGTGGTAAGTGTTATATTGCGGATAACAATTATGCGAAAATATCTCAGTTTTTACGAATTGTTACCGTCACATCATAACTAAGCCAGCAATCAATTCGGTTCAGGTATTTTCATAACGCTGGATTGGGTAATGATTTAATTAAGGACACTCTGACACAGTTTGGGACGCCCCAAATCTATTTTAGAATTAGTGTTTTCAAAGTTAGAATATGATAATGAGTACAGCTAATAAGCAGCCTCTTCAACGTTCTGTGAATATTAAGTTGGTTTTTATTTAGTTCATTTCTAAAGAAAACTAAAACTGTTCAATATTATAACTAACTAAGTTATAATATTGAACAGTTTTAGAATTGCATTATGACGCAACACTTTTGAGTGAGATTTTGAGTATTACACCAGAGGTAGCGGGTTCAATCCCCGCACGTTACAAACATTTGTGTGCATGAACATGTCTGTTTATATCGGTCTGGGTATTTTTATGTATAATATGTAGGTGTTTACGACGACGATATGACGATGATGATCAAGCTGTCTTTTAAGAACATTATTCTTAAAAGAAAATACATACCACAACCAAGTCAACGAATC
The DNA here is from genome assembly GCA_949319885.1 of Mecyna flavalis. Taxonomy (NCBI): domain Eukaryota; kingdom Metazoa; phylum Arthropoda; class Insecta; order Lepidoptera; family Crambidae; genus Mecyna; species Mecyna flavalis. The sequence goes on from OX439433.1 coordinate 14,464,193, forward strand.
CTTAATTAAATCGTTACCCAATCCAGCGTTATGAAAATACGTGAACTAAATTGAACGGCTCGCTATTTAGCGTATCACGCGACGGCAACACTTCGTACAAAGTGCGTGAGTGCGAGTGAGGTATTTCCACATGCCCGCTCAGTAATGATGCCCAACACGCAACTATTCACCTGGTCTTTGAGCCAATTTGCGGGCACTCTTTGTGGTTCGACTATTGTCTGGGTCTAGAGATGTTGGAGTTTATTAATAGGATAGTTTATTCCGACGTTTAGTGCTTATGCTTTTGTTAGTGTTGATTATAATCAATTTTGATAACTACTAATAACTTTTTTATTTCTTCTTTTTGTTCATTTTTAGTCGGTAAACTGGCACGCAGCCCACTATCCACACTCGTTATAGTCCACGCATGCTGAGCCGTGTTAAATTAAATTAGGCTCAAGAGCTTTTGTATAGATAGTTACATCTTTGTTATAAGGACAAAAAATATTTCGTATTTGACGCAGTTACCAAAAGTGTCAATAATAATCGTTTTTGGAAATTGTGAATACTACAGTAAAAGTGAAACATTTTAAATGTTGATGAAGCTACGTAAAAATACCTTATCTTAAATATTTTAATACTTATTGATATAATAGAGGTATGCTCTAAGATATTTTTATTTATTTAATAAGGGTTTTTTAAGGGCAATAAACTTGGTCCCCTTTTTTTACTAATTGTGTATAAATGTTTCTATTCAACGTAGAAAAATCCCAAGACATTTTTATCTCAATTCTTTATTTATACTAGACAAATAGAACTAAAAGCTTCACAAAATAATTGGCACAAATAAAAAGAGAGTATTGTTTTACCTAATGGTAGTACAAGATGTGTAATAGACAGCTATTTTCGGGACAAATAAGTGTCTAAGTAGCTCTTGTGGTATGTAAATACAAACAATATTAGTCAATAAACGAACCAATTAAGTGAATACACTGAGCTTCTATGGAGATCAGTGAGTGAATATGAAGCGTGTTTGTCTTACAGTATTCACCTATAATAAGAATTTTAGGGACGTAATAAAAGACTATTTGAATTTGTATTTGAGGTGGAATTACTACCTTAGGTCTGATTTGTTTTGAGGAGCAGCGTAAAGCTGACCTCGACGTCAGGCGAGATGACATAAAAGCCCGACAACCCGCCTCCATTCTATATAATTACATAGAAGGTAAACTCACGTGCACTCTTTGCGATCGGGTGTTTACCAATAAGATTGGCTACTCGAGCCATCTTCGGGCGCACCAGCGCCGTAATGATTAGGAGTCGAAGTAGTCGCCATGACCGAAATCGGTCGGACTTAATCATCATCATCAGGTCTGATTGCAAGCTAGATTTTTTTTAGTTCTACTGGCTAGCTACGGCATAAGTACAATCTTCTGCTATCTACATAGTTGTCTTTATTTTCTTGGCCAGCAAGACCCGAGGCCTTGTGTGGGCCATAAAATCTCTAGTTGTATTCTGGCAATAATAATATGAAAAGAAGGAAAAAATATATAATTTAAAAGCCTAATAAATCTACCCGATTTTTATGCAAGATTAGTTGGCAGACAGGCACGCAGCCCACCTGCTGGTGGGCGGCCACTGCGTACTATTTCATTCAAGTCTTCAATTGGCCGACAATCCCGAAGACATCTTCTTATACCTTTGTTAGTAATATGAGACTAACCTGGTAAGTAAATATAATATATACTTGTCACAATGTTAGACAAACTTAATAAAAGCATCAACATCCAAACTGTATCCTTAAAATAAGATCTAAGTAAAAACAAGACGAGATAGTGGTATCCCAAACATTTTTAATAAGCGAGTATTTTATAATAAAGCACTAAAGGCTGACTTACTTTATTAGGTTTGGTGAGGTTATCGTCCTCAATCTACAAAGACTCTGTATTCATAAAAACATCGCGTATAGTACAATTTAAAGTCGCAGCACTAGCGAAGAATATCCCGAATAGTTCCAGACTTATTGCTACTAGTTACACCAATTTATTATTAACAGCTGTACTAAATGCAAAGTTAAGTATCTTTTAGAGCTGCTCTAAATTAGCGGACTATAAATTATTGAACTGAGCAAAAAGAAAATACTACCTTTCTAGGAAATTCTAAAAAATATATAAATAAAATATTGGTAATAGTGGGTCTTGTCAAATTTCTTCATCAATGTCCTCCCACTTATACATCCTTGAATAGCAACTGGTAAACCTAATAAATCCATCGCATAGAGATCTTCATACTCAAATATAACACAACGTTTCCGAATATGAAATCTTGCATCGCGCAAGCAAAAAGTATAGGATACAAACAACATACCAAAATGGACCAAAGTTTAAGTTAACTAAAAGTTATGTGCCTTGCTTTGTCGAACCATAAACTAACTTGTATGTGTCCCCCTTCTTTCATCATGAAGTCGTTCAAATGATGCGTGAAAAGCATCTTTAGGCTCATACGGCGACACCAAAGAACTGCGTCCGTTGTCATGGCAACATGGACTTCACTATTGCTTACCATTGCGTTAAGCCATTGAACTACTTTATCTTCTTTGGAGTAAAATCTTCCACTTTATGCACAAAACACCTATTCAGGCCTGCAAGTTTTTCTCGCTAGCATTTTACATTTTTACTTAATCGTATTACTGGTTGAATAAATACACTGCGGCACCCCGGCGTCTACTCGCGGGTGCCAGCCCTAAGAAACGAAAGGCAAATTCTACCAGCACACTAATTGGGTGCTAAAATAAATATTTAAAAAGGTGAGCGAGGGACGTGAGGTTTTAACTTTTCAATTACGTCAATTAAGAGTGTCGAGCGCAGCTGCCGGCTGAATTACTGAGACTAAAATGACCGTCTTTTAATGTTACTTTGAAGGGAACTAATGACGCGATCGTGTTTGAATTTTTTTCGTGCTAGATTTCTACTGAATGGCGCGGTTGCTTTGTTAAAAATAAAAAAATATTCTTATGATTTTTTCTCGTGCGCGTCCCTATTACTTAATGTGACGAGATTTATGAATTTTAATTTTTCCATTTCACTCGTTTCAAACATACGGGTTTATTTAATTTTCATAATGTCTTTATATTTAATATTTACGCAAGGCGTCTTTAAAATAATATAAAATAAAATGTTTCATAAAATATTATTATAGCTTGTATGTTTTAAAAGCACCCAAGCCAATGCATGACAAAAAGTAGTAAATTTTTTTGTGGTAAATTAAGCTACAACTATTAACAAATAATAATCTTCGAAGTCTAACATGTTAGAAGTGGCATAGTGTCTATGAAAACGCTGACACCGAATGAACCAAGTATTCCATACAATGGAAAAAGATAAAAAACTCAATACTACAGCGTTTAATAAGTTCCGAAATAAGAGTATATCATCTGCAAAAAATCCTAGGTAGAATTTTCCTAAACTAATGTTATTTTACGTCAAACTTTGCCCTATAACAGCGGTATCATTTCACGCCTAACTTGGCATGAAAATATTTGACAGTACGAAGGTCAATTTACGACACTTAGTGATCCAGAAATAGGCATGAGAACTCTACTATACTTCAATCGATTAAAAACCTAAAAAAATCCAACATTAGGTCCAAAGTCCACGTACATTTAGCATGTGTGTATAGTTATTTCGGTCTATGGAGGGTGCGAAAGTTCATTGAGGCGGAACAATACCCCTACTACATGTTCCATTTAGTTTCTAGAGTAGAAGTTTCTCGTATCGCTAATAGAATCAGTGGCGATCTATGCACTAACAGTTTCAAGATAACTTCAGTGCGCTTGAGTTCACAGCTCGCGAGAGCCGAAGTAAACTCTACTCAACTAATAGGAATGTTGTATAAAGAGCTCATTTGAATAGGTGAAATTTATCTTGGCAAAATGATCCTTATCACATTGAAACAGGTTCAGTATAGTTGGTTTGTCACAAATTTTACGCAAGCGATTGCAAATTATTTGAGAAGTGTTGTGCAATAATAAAACCACGAACACTTCTCTAAGAACTAGTATCAGTGCGAAGGTAAGAAAATGTTTAAGTTGAGTTTTTACTAGTTGACGCCAAAATTCAAAGATTTCATTATCATTTCAATCAACATTAGCCTATCACCTTCTATTAGGTACTGATGTCACTTATTATTAATATATTTAAAATTAACGTAATTATAAGTTAATAATATGCTCATAAAAGAATCCGCAGAAGCCGGTGTAAAGAACAAAAGAAACTCGTCTCCGCATAAAACTTCTTCGCCAGACAATTTCCCGGCTTTCTGTGGTACGGCCGTGGTGTTATAGTCAACGAGTGAATATAATTGCGACCTTCCGATTGCGGCGGCCATTCCGCCCGCAGAATGGACATCCAGCCGCTCCGCCGAGTACTGCTAGAAATGGAAATAGCGAGGACTAGGTGCTAAATACACAGTAGCTTTTTTTGATGTTACTTCCCTTGATCCACAGCTACTTAAATTTCAATTGCTTGAGGAAGAAAAACCTGCCTGAAAAGTCTTTAAAAGTCAGATTAGCGTAGGTCGATGTACTGAGACCAGACTGCCTGGACCAAGCCTGCTACTCTGGTGTAAAGCCGTCTCCTGACCCATTGTTATAACTTTCGTTGCACTAGCTGAATTGTTTCATTCCACGAGTGAATATTTGCAAGCTTGCATTGTGCCAGCTACTCGGCTTTTCGTACGATGGACAGCCCTTAAAACTTTAACTAGGAAATGGAAAATGCAAATTCTCTACTTGAAGCTTTCATTGGCTAAAAGGGCCATAAGTGCCAGAATTCAGTATATGACATAATCTAGTGGTTGACCCTGTTTGATGTACCTACATGTATAATCGAAGAAAATTTGGAGTTACGTGACATTCGATTTGTTCTTAAAATTAATATTTTTATTTCAACCGTTTCACACAAGATAATAATGGGTTGGTACATGTTGTAATCATTTATGGCAATTGAAAAGAGTAGGTATATCTGAAGTACGAGATCTTCTCGATAGAAAACAGCATTCTAAAGCCAGTAGTAGAGCCACTCGCATGTATGCCAGTTGCGTCACAGCGGTGCAGATAGGCAAATAGCTAAGAATCTTAGAGACTTAGAAGATACATGTCTCATGTCTGTATGATTGAATATTAATGAGTAATGAGTAATTACGTGACGCAACTAATGCGTCTAGCTCTGATAATGGCACCATGAAGAGCGGGCAATCAGTTAAAATAGCAGTCCTCTCTTTCAAGAATACCAATCGACGTTTTCGCGTAGTTCCCTCTCTCGCCCAGTTTCTCACCGCAAATTATCCGTCCATCCGATCTACTGTGCAACCACTCTTATGCTATACATTCAGCTGTGGATTCTGACGGTTAATTAGTTCAATCAGTGTTGCAAACGTATATTTGCAAAAGTTATTAAAATAAAATTGTACTACTGTATAGTGTAACCTCCTTCCCCTCTCTCCTTCCTGACACATAAAAGTAGTACAAAAAAAGCTATTCTCTTCCTCTTTTCTCAATATTCTCTTCTTAAAGGGGGGTCGTCGAGGCTCGGATGCATTATCTGAGACTCTGGCCGCTGGTGTTTATAAAAGGTGTTCGTAATGTTCTTAACACCAGGTGTCACATTCTTGTTTCCCCCCACTATTTTATAAAAAAAAAAGTACTACCAATGAACTAAGAAGAGTCGCCAGTAATACAAAATCTTCTTCAAGTTTTTGCAAAATGATCCAAATCATTATTTATCGCATATAACTTGATGATTACTTTGTCTGGTGTAAAGAAGAATAAAAAGCTACTTAGATAAAATATTGCGAAAAATAAAGACGACTTAAAGCTCAAAACAACATCAAAGTATATTCAAATAAGCTTTATTTATGAGCTAACACAAACGTACCGGAACCAATACATTAAAAACTCGGTAAAAGGGGATCTAATTAATTAAAACCTGATTCCACATGCTGAGCACATAATTATGGAGTAAAAATGAATAGGTTGAGTGGATTAACATTTAAAATTTGCAATCCAAGGGTTTAGCTATTAAAGTAATTAATCACATTTTCTAATTATATACACTTTGCTACTACAAGCGTTTAAATTAATGAAAGGAAATGTAGTAACTGGCATTTCTTGCTTTTTCTTTATGATTGTTCATCACAATGTGAGTGATCATTGATCTTATTAATGATATCGAATAACAAAAACATTTGACGTTCAAATGATGATTTAATAACAATAGTTTGCATCTGTATAAAATATAATTATTATGATTACGAGTAAATTGATTGCTGGAATAAGATAAACTTACTGTGTATCAAGCTATCACGAGTATCAAGTACAATAAAATGTTATTTGTATTACAATGAAAAAAAAGATCTTGACCAACTTGCTACATTTATAAAGCTAGACCAATGTGTCTAACTTATTTGCAAACTATGTAATAAAAATTACTAAATAAACTGTTTGTTAAATAATTACTTCTATTATTGTTTAGTCATTAATAACACGACTATGAAAAAGCTGGAAAGCTACACCATTTTTAACATTTACTTCAATTTAAATTGAAATCAATAACTCTTTCTATTGATATTTGGGAACAAAGTCATCACAATGCGTACTTCACTTTGACGCGAAAACATGAATGAATAATGGTAGCACCGCACCATCAAGTCAACTGTAAGCTCATCAGTCACCCCTTTCCATTAAAAAAGATATAGCTGACAAAAAAACCGCTCAAAGCCGCTTAAAGTTGTTAGCGCGACGCATCAAAAGCGAGTAAAATAAAAACGGACCAGTTAAAAGGCTGTTCTGTCGAAATACTAGTCCAATATTTCGGTTCACAGTTTTCACTGTCACTGATGTCTGTTACAAAACAAATTGACAAAATAAAAAATAAGCCGTGTTTCGTCGTTTATTGTTTAAAATGTAAGTACTTTTTAATTTTTAAACTCTATTTGAAACAAAATTAATAACAAAAGGCAGTCAAAATATGTCAACACGGAATATCTGTAAATATTTACAGATATTTTAGCCAAAAGACGTCGACTGCTGGAAATAGGCCTCCCCCAAGGATCTCGAAACCGATCGGTCCTGCGCCACCCGCATCCAGTGGATTCCGGCGACCTTTATAAGATCATCGGTCCACTTTTAATTTTGGAAGGCCTACCACGGCTGCGTTTCTCAGTACGTGGCCACCACTCGAGGACCTTTCCGCCCCAACGGCCTCACTCAGACGCTTGCTGTGAGCGAAATATCCTATAATGTCAAATTGATAGATTTCATAGTATTAGGCTAAACATTTATGTAACCCTTTCCTCTGCTTGTTAAAATCAGCAACGCAACTAATATGTCTTTTGCAAAATATGCGAATAAATAATAATTTCGCCGTAAGCTTTAAATCTCCGTTGACGTCATGTTGCTTCAAATGTGTTCAAGTAAGAAACACATGGATCACATGTTGAAAGTGATCGCCAATGCATAAATTATTGTTACATTGAAGCATTGTCTTAGGTCCGGCCCGAAGAAATACGCTCTCATCTAGAAGGTCGCTAGGTCGTATCTCATCGGAAACAATGCTGAAGGTATTCTAAAGCTTAATATTGTGCATGGCAAAAAATGCCGCGAGAAACGACAGTGCATGCAGTTGTAAAAAACTAAAAGGCTGGTTTTAGTGTTATGCGGACCGTCATCGCGTCAGTACTAGAGATGGGTTTATGCCCTGGCATATTGGGCGTATTGAATAAACGCCGGATAAATGCCCGTTTACGCCGAATAAATGCCCTTGGTCAGGGCAAAAACTGTAACATAAATTTTATTTAAAAAATCATTCTGGTACTTCGATCACTAATAAGAACTAGATACACAATCAGCGGCCAAAAGTGTCCTCACCGAAAGAGCTCCTAAAATCAACATTTAGGTGGACTTTTATCTTAGTAGCATTCGAACGCTCCGACAATAAACATGCCTAAATGCTCCTTCTAAAAGTGCAAAAATCACCCATCCAAGACGAAAAAAAGGATGGACTTTCATATTTTCGGGAAGTATTAATATTATCATTAATTATTATTATCACTTTTATTAAAAAATCATCGTAATATCATTTTTAAAAATTAAATTGAAATATACCAGTAGTTATAACGCAACTCAATTGTAAAGACCTCCAAGCCCACTTAAATTGTTTGGGTTATGTTCGTTTACTCGGTTCCATTAATCCGTGGAGACGCTATTGTTTGTAATTTTTTTTTTATTATTAAAATACAACTGTATTGTTTTTTTGTTTAATATGACTTTGGTACTTTTTTAAAAGTAAATATTATACAAACATATTATAATAAATTAAATTTTTAGTGGATGTAATAAATTTAACATGTGAGATTTTATTGGAGTTTATCCCATATGAGTCGATATAAGAGGCCCTCCTTATAGAAATTTTAATGAGGAGGGGAAATACAAAGGATTATGTTACAAATGTTCATCATTGTATTAATGTATGTTGTGGTGCTTAAAGTTCTGAAATAAATTTATTATAATATAATTTATATAAAGGTGTGAAAATAGTATAAGTGTGACCTGTGAGCGTGATTCACTTAATGTTATTATTATTTTTTTCAATTTTTAATATAAATACATAATTAATGATATCTGTGTATATTTATTTCATTAATAAATAAATGTTGTGACTGTGTAACTAAAACTAAAATAAACCCATTCCAAAAATCCCATACCAATATTTACAATAAAAACAAAAAAATACTTTTGAACAATTCGACTCCACCCCGTTCCCTGTCCTTGCGGCGAGCCTAGGTCGTAAAATTTTTATGGTATTTGGCGCACTGTGATTTGTCGAGCGCGAGCACTCGTAATAGCTTTGCGAAATACAACTTCACGCATTGCACGTAAGGTTGAGTTTACATTATTCCATCTAGAATTTTGCGAGAAAGAGAAAGAACTAGATTTTCGACCGTTTTGAGGCGACTTTTGCATGGCATTGTGTATCTAGTTCTTTATTAGTGATCGATGTTCTGGTAGCTTTAATTATGTGCGCAGAAAAGGTAAATTCATAAAAACATTTAACTAACCTAATATATTGCAATAAACCATAAGAAAGGAGATAATTTTTTTGGGACTATTGTGAAAGTGCCGGCCAACAAAAAAAATTTGTACGTATCGATAGAACTAGCCATTTAAAGCAATAGTTAATATGGCACGAAAGTTGTAGGATCGCTCTGAACCAAGTTATACAAGTTCTAAGATTCACTTTTTTCATACATTTTACTGATTTCTGAAAGTACCGGCCAACAAAAACTAATTGTACATACATATTGTTAGAACTAGCCATTTGAAGTAATAGTTAATATAGCACGGAAGTTGTAGGATCGCTCTGAACCAAGTTATTTAAACTAGTTCGATGATTCATCATATTCATACATTTATTGACTGCTGGAAGTGCCGGCCAACAAAAAGTAATTGTACGTACACATTGTTAAAACTAGCAATAGTTACTTGGCACGGAAGTTGTTTGTAAACAGGAATTGGCTTAGGGTGGAAGTGGACTCCGATAGTAGTGGGAAAGGGTTTTTTGCCCCCAACAACTCGAACTGCAAAAAGAAATCGCGGTACATATAGTGGATTACGTTGAAATAAGCCTCAGGAACCCCGTTGGATCGCAATGAAAGGAAATGAAATGAAAGAAATAATTTATTCTGCAAATAGATTTTAGAAAAATACTTTTGCACGTCAATCTTTTTTCCCCTACCAGCACTTCGACATCAATGGCCTGTTAAGGAAAGAAGAATACACACCAGATTATCGCACGAATAACACAGTCAAAGGCCTTCTCCATGTCTAGAAATAGGAGATGTACAGGCGTATCCCTTGTTCTATATCTCTCCATGGCGATCCTAAATGCAAAAACGGGATCCATGGTTCCATAGCCGGGGTTGAAGCCATATTGGCTCTCCAAGAACGAACACACCTGCCGTATGTAAGAGTCAACTATCCGTTCAAAAAGTTCATGGTGTGGGATATGACCGAAATTTCGCGGTAGCTGTCGCACTCCTGCACTGATCACTTGCCTTTGAAGACCAGGTTGATGACACTCAGCCTCGTCTGACTAGGATCCCCTCGGTAAGCATTCGGTTATAAAGGGATTCAGGGGAAGGTCAGGTAGATGTACCTCTTTGTGCTGCTTTTTCAGCGGCTCATGGTAATACGAGCGAAATCTCTCCTTCACCACGAGGTCCTCGCATTACAGAACATCGCGCCTGAATGATCTCCTTTATTTAACTGTTTAGAGTATGCTTTACTACTTGAGTAGTAACTGTAACTATACTTCGGTTCACCGATCGTGTCGCCCGATGACGCCGACGCGACGCGGGCGCAGGACAGTTCCGGGGGAGTAACCGCCACCGCTAGATTTATGTAATTAACGAGAGTTAAGTTTTTTTTTGAGGCGCTCGTGGCGCTGCTTGGACAGTGGTTTATTATCGATAGCAAAAGTCAAGCTACCCTCGCCGCGGTCGGTTAATGGATGGGTGACCATTCTGGCCACAGTTCGTGACATTTATTTCGAGCGTCTCCGTGCTTCGAAAGGCACGTTAAGCTGTTGGTCTTGGCTAATATTTACTATAATGTAGATTTTAGTCGTAGGCCTAGTCAGAGGCCATTTGGCGGCTTGATAACATCTGACATTAAGGTTGGTCACCTGCTTACGCACCCCTCCACCAACCCGCACTAGGCCAGCGTGGTGGAATATGTCTCACACTATCTCACAATTGAGATAAGGCCTGTGTCCCAGCAGTGGGAACGTATATAGGCTGATGATGATGATGAAGATTATTTTTTATAATTGTACCTAAATAATTCGAACTTTCAACTGTGATTTTATAACAAGACTAATTATTTAATTAAAATTATTTTAATTTACGAAAATACTGACACTAAGTTCCATTTAAAGTTAAGTTCCTGCATGATTTCTTAGAACTTGTAGTTATTTGTTTTTATGCCCAGTAATCGGACATTTATTTGGGCGTAAACTCATTTATGCCCAATATGCCAAGTTTATGCCCATTCTGTCCATATTTGTTTTTGCCCTCGACCCATCTCTAGTCAGTACGGATCACTTCGCGTAAAGCGTTCCGGGCAGCTGCGGAGCTATCCGCGCGGACGATCGTCCTTACCGACCCTACATTACTCTAAAACGCTCCTAGAAGCTTAATACAGATTGCTCTACGCGGAGTGATCCGTACTGACGGTCCGCATAACACTGAAACCAGCCTAAAGTTATGTGGGTGAAATTTAATGTAAAATGTTAAAAATCCACAAGGGTATCAATGCATAACTAAAAAATCCCATCCGGATATTACAGCAATAATCATCACTCACATTCATAACTGTTTTTCGATCTCATTATGATTAAACTTTCACGTGTCATTAATAACTGAACATTAAAATTATTATAGCTGAGCACACGAAATAAACCAACTGCATTTAACGTACAAATACCTGATTTTATTATCTGCCGTCCGGCTTACAATGGCTCCCAATTATATATCGTTCATTTCGTTAAATAAATTTCGCCTTGATAATAATGAATCAATTGCATCTATATCTACGGGTGCACAGGGACCATTGTTTACACTAGGGCGCGAAACAGTCTTTTCCTTTCACAAAAGTAGGTTGGGCAAACTCTGTATAAAAAAAAATTGTAAGAAAGGTCTGATTTAAATTATAAATTAAAACTTGTACCCTGCAGTGGTACAATAATAGGCTGATATTACAATATTACATTGCTGGTTACCAGGCCATTGAGCCAAGCTGTCCAGCCGTTTGTGGCTTGGCAGTTAATGCCAATATTAAGAAAACAAAAGCAGCAGCGATTTTTAATACATTCACCGACCCGAATTTGGCAAGCATGACAATAAATAAATAAATAAATAAATAATAAATATCTTGGGACATTATTCACTTATGATTAGAACAATAACTTCATTTTAAGTACACTTTCATTACAACACATTTGACATTTACACCTTGCTCTATGCGTCTTAAGTCGAAATTCCACCCAGAACAAAAATTGTATGTGATGAATAAACAATTTATAAATGTTTGTTCTGTATCTCAATATTCATTTGTGTTCAGATATTGAACAAAAGTTAATTTCTCACGTTGATCTTTTTTGAGAGGGTGAGTGATACACGATACGTATTTTAAGTGTGTCCACTTGTAAATTGCAGTGTAGAATAGCTAAAGCAATATCCTGGAAAAGCTTACGGATGCCGTTACGTGCAAGACATAATAGCTGTTACAAGCTACTGCTTAAAAGTACAGTCAGCTGCGCATCAACCTAATCTAATCGGTGATAAAGTCTCAATGGAAATATAACTTTATGCGGCGAGCATTAAACTGAAAATATAATAAAGTAAAATATACAAAAATGTTCACATTATAAGTTGAAAATATAATGTTCCGCATATATAAAGCCGATCTAAAAAGTTTATTAAAAATGTATTTATAATAATTCTGAATCAATGGATTGGACAGATGTTATTTAAATAAATCTGATTGGAATTGGCAGTTTCTGGAATCTGCCGAAAACCGTATATTGGAAAATTTAAACGATGCGAAATTTAATATATTTTTCAAGAATTAAAAAAGTAATAATATCCACGATAATTCGTGTAGAGTACGTAACGAATATATGATGCAACTTGCAAGTACCTACAACAATATTAATAAATCTTAAACGTTTTCACATAGCGATGTGCTGAACTAGATAATAAATGAACACACCAAGATATTTTGGTCTGAAAATACAGATATATCAGGTCGTCTAACTGGGCTAATGAATTTAACGTGTGAGCGTTTCTATCTTATAACATCTTTTAGAGTCCTATGTGCAGCAGTGGACGTCTTTCAGCTGAAATGATAATCCTTTAAAAAGATTTGAAAAGATCTCCAATAAATGTGCCGATACTCAAGGCATCTACATCAATCAGCAGACTAACAATAGCGAAAGCGATCAACGTTTTGTAAGGTCGATCATTAACTCTATAGCCTTAGCGAAGGATACACTAAGACTTTGGCAAGTAAGTACTTAACAGTAATAGTCTAACATTTAACTTAATAGGTAACTGGCGTGGCGTGCGATGGGTATGCTTTAAGTTTGAAATTGTTACTTAGAGTACGAGTAAACCTAACTACCTTTAAATGTAATGTTTTTAACGAAAAAAGGTGTGACTCTCTTTTTAGAAGTAATCGTGGTCAGGGATAACTCAAATAGTAATAAACGAGTTGCGGTAATCTAACACCGATTACAAGACCAAACTCTATTCTTATCACAAAAAAAAAAGCAAAATCATATTTTAATGACAGTTTAAATAATATGTTATCAAATTTTAATTATCTACTTGTTCTAAGTTAACAAAATTTATAAAGATCATGTATATCGTATTACGAGTGAAAAACATTTTATATTCGTTTTCTCAATGAATTATTACGTACAAGATCCCGTTCCATAAATATGAAAAAAAACGAAAGTACAACTTCGCTTATGCAAATCTCTCGCAATTTCATTTCATTTGTATGACGTAAACAATTGTGTTGATTACTGCCAAGTAAAAAATTGCTCGCAGAATAAACCAATTTAGGTGCGATTTACACGCGGCCCCGAAATTACGAACAATGGCCAGTCGGTCGTTGAATGGTGTTGCCACGCTTGCCAACGACGGCCGGAGGCGCTATGTTTCATTTGAATTATTAAAAAATCGTCTAAAAATTTAACTTTTTAACTGCGCGAATAAGAATAAACACGGAGGTTTGCGGTTTTGGCTAAGTCAGAAGAGGTTTGTTTTAAAAACAGGAATGGCGCGCAAATTTATTTTGTCGTTACGATACTTGTGTTACAACAATCATAGTCACAAGACAACCCGCCTCAAATCTGACTACATATTATATATACCTTTTTTTTTCGGAGGAGAATGCGTATAATATGCAACATAACTGCAGGCTAGCTAGACCTGCGGCCGTGTGTGGGACTTGAGACTAAAGTCATATATATCTACATATATATCCCAAATTAGTAATGTGTAACGATTATTTGATTTCAAAAACCAAAGTTAAATGCTTGTAAATACAGAAAAAAACAACGACATCTATATTGTTATAATATGGTGTATTACTGTTTATGTGCTTACAAATCTGTTTCTGTAGGCATATAAACCGAATAGCTCGATTTGTCAAAACATCATAACAATTATGTGTATGACAAATCAGTTGGTTAGCATTTTCATTAGGCACTAGTTTACATCGACTGAGCACGTTTTGGTCGACAAATTATGTATCGTTGAGTTAGAATGGAATTCATGAATTTTGATAATTGTTTGTAATGCGCCCGTTTGTTTGCAGGAATAGTAATAAGTAAATATAAGCTCATTAACGTCCCACTACTGAAAGGTATATTTTCAAAAAGTCATTATTACGATAATAGCTACGAGATTAATTAAAATGCTTTACAAGTCTGCAGATATAATATAATATTTTCCTTATTTCAGTGAGGGCACTTCTGCATCAATTAAAGAACACAGTAGGCTCCTCTAATCATAAAGTTTTAAATAAAGTGTACTGGTTATATAAATATTTACGCAACACAACCAAAGCTAATATGGCCAGGTTGTCGCTAGCTAGTCAAATCCCGAAAATGTTAAAATAACTAAACGTATTATATAAATTAAACCCGCACCCTGATAAAATGGACAAACTTAAGCAGACGTATTTTGTAGTAGTTTAATTTAATACATAGTTTCGCATTCGTAGAACTGAGTGCAAATATTTTACATTCCTTAATACCGTAACATTTATTGTCAACGACAATGACGGTAGCTAACACAGTAGTTAACTTTTGCTTAATTCAGCTGTAAACAAAATGTCAATAGATTTAAGGAGTTTCATTCATTTCTCTTTTCAGATGGTTCAACAGAAGCGTTTGATGTTCAATAAACGAACTTGATGACTTTAAAATTGGGCATTAAATAAGGTGTTTTTGTCGCATTATTCATTATCTCGCGTTGAAATTGTAACAGCCTTCCCGTTTATGACTTCTCTTAGGTGGTAACTATTTTGATAAAATCAAGTAGATTATCTGTTTAAGTGTGAACATATATGTTATGTGTTGTCCTTTTCAATATGCTCATATTTTCTAGGCACTTCTTGCCAGATCCACATGACATTGGAATCAATTTTCTTTAAATTGGAAATTTAATACGACCAAAGATCCTTCAAAAGTAGTATAGTATCATTTTCTCAAAAGTCGGGAAACGTATATTGTAGCTTGATGATTAAAAGCACATACCAGCTTATCCAAAATATTTTGGACATGGCTAATAGCTACCCTTATCCTTTTAAAGTTTGATAACGTCTCTAATTTTACCATATTATCTGCTTTGATACGTAGCCGACGTCTTAATAAAGCAGGGCTCTTAAACTGGGAAAATATGTACATTCTACGTAAAATGTCAACTTCAATAAAAAGCTAACAAAGTTCATCAGGGAGTTGTTGCACCCGCAATTGCAGCACTTTCCGGTTTGGCTCTGCTGAATCTGCCATGGAGAATTGTTCGTATGGAATTTCACGCACTAAATGTGTCCCGCGTCCTTTATACGCTTATGAATGACTGTCTGTCTGTCTGAGTTTTATTCTGTGCTGGCACTTTGCGGGGATTTACGTTGTAGTTTTGTGTTCTGCGGAGTAAATTTACTGTTATGAGTAATTTGGCGTACACGGGTCATCGTTGGGTTTTTAATGCAGTAGACAAATGAAAGTAGGTTCTGAATCGTTTGTGACCTTAATAATGTCTGCTTTTTATATTATGCAACAGACAACAATTAATACAAATTAAATATGTATGATAAAAAGAAAGATATCGTAACGTCATCTTGTCTTATTATACCAGAACGACGTGGAACTTTACGGTATGATCAAATGCTTAGGTACTTTGGAAATAAAACAGCTAATACTAAATAATATATTATGTCCAATACCTACTCATAGATAACCCCAACCGACAACACTGATGCAAATAACCTAACTCAAAAATAAATAAGAATAAAATCTCTTTACTCGCGAAATAAAAATTGCAAAATGCTACTCTGCAACGATACATTATTCATCCATATCCATTAATCATGAAAAGCACATGCAATACCAGAAAACATTCTAAAGCAAACTCAACCTGTCAAACATCGTTTCAATCAAAGACGTTAATTTACATCTGATGACGTCACCAGCGATCAAACGCTGTGTGAGGAGTAGGTTTATTAAAAGCCTCTCATAATTCCGCCTCGATATAAGTCTGATACTTATATTTCTCTTGGAGCCCATTTGCGGCGGATTTCCTCGGCAAAGCGGGAATCGTTTATTGTATGGCGTAAAGCACAAGATTTCGAGATTTTCCTTAAGGATCTCGTTTATTTGTTCAATTAAATTTTAAACAAACACTTTGTACATTAGTGCCTTACAAACGTTCGATGCTCTTACTACAGGCGTCAGACTCGGGTATAAGCAAATTATGATGGATTTTGTATCTATGTTGAGACGGCAATTCCATGATTTTAATAATGTTGTGAGGTACACCAGCACCATGCAGCAAACAGTTCCTGTCTGTCAATCGAAATGAGCTAGCTCGACCGGGAAGTACCACCCTGTTACAGAGCATCGACCCACGAGTAGTAGAGTAGCTTTGCTATTGCGTTTAAGACTGCCGGAGTTCCAACTATGAGTTGACCTTATCTATATAAATAAGTGACTACATAATTTCCACTGGGAGAGTTATATCAAAATAAGTACAACCTATTTAATGTCTCTCTTAATATTAGATTTAACGCGTTATGTCATCACTTGTACCGTACGCCACTCCAAGGGACGCCATCGAGTGCTAAGTTCGCGTGAGCTAAACTTTTACCGCGACTCCTTTTAACACTTCTGCAGCTATTTACATTTTATTGCTCCGTCTACAGCCCTACGTATAGACGGCAGACCACTTTATTTGTTTTCTTCGAGTCTATTTACATTATTCCGTTGCCTGTTTTCGAATAAGACAAGTTTCATAAAGGAAATATTGTGTTTCACAACGGAAATATTTTACTTCAATTATATGTTTAAACAGAGGGATTAAAATTGGGGAGCAGTTTAATTTGTATCTGAAGCTATTGTTACACCGGTATTGAAAGATAATTACACGGAAGAAATTAATTCTAGAAATAGACTCATTATTGGTAAACTGTCTTGTCAAGTTTGTCTTTGGCTGCTGCTAAGGTATGTTAGTACTTATTTATCATTTCATTGCAAAGTTGAGAGCTTGGTTGCAAGACTAGGTTTCCAAAGCAGAGGAATCATACCGTTGACCTACTGACCGTTTATGTCTATGTTACATAATTGTATATTTATATACTGCTCATGCATTTATTTCTTTTTACCTCGATTATTTAAACATACCTCTTAATATATTATTATTATGTTTAAAATCAATAAATCCCAGGACATTATTTACACCGCGCGGTCTAGATTCAAATCTTATAGGTACTACTACTCGTATGAGTGCCAAACAACAGAGCTAATTTTTACTGTCTTTGATTTCACATTAATCGACGTAATGATGCCTGATATTTTTACTTATCGTACCTAATATGTATGTATATAGCGCTAACAACATAAACACATATTTATAAACAGTATCTTTTCCCAGAAATAAGATTAAACGATTAAACAGACTAACCGACAGAAGATATTTTGTTCGCAGATTTATGAACAACAACAAAGTCGACGCAAAAGAAAGTTCGTTTTGCGTGATGAAAGTTAATATAGAATAAACGAACACAAGGAAAAATATTTACGTCTTCGACAGATCTTATTCCTATGAATAAGGAATTCTTGGCTGTTACATGGGAAGTCGTACGTGGTCGTTTTATGACTGGGTGTTTAGTAAAATGAACAAATGGGCAAAAGCAAAACAGTTTAAAAACATTAAAAAAAGTTTTATCGATTTTTAACTATTATTCTTGAAAAGGGAAGCAAAAACGCAACCTACAAACATTGAGTAACATCATAAACTGATGGCAGTTAATTAGTAAAAGGCACTTAGAAAGGTATGATTTTACTTACTCTATATACGAGTACAGTAACTTAACTGTTAAACTAATGCCTAATTTTTTATTTGACGTCTAGCTCTAATACTATTTCTAAGATCTTGTTTATGGGGTTTCTGTTTTTAATTTGTAATTTGTTTTATATAATGTTTATACCTGTTTATCAAAAGACGATATTATAGTAATCAAATATTATACAGGTACCGGCAAACTTGTTGAACATCGGTTGACGGAGAGGGGGAAGGTTCGCGCATGTGCTCTTGCGCGTGACCAATAGTGCGCGCGAATCTCCCGAACGCCCGCGCGCGATATTGGTCAGAGGACTTAGAGGAATGCTTCTGACCAATAGCGCGCAGGCGGGTCAAAATTTGTGTTCTGCGCAGTCCCCACCCGATATTTAAGACGTTTACCGGGACCTGTACCAATCATGTGAAACTAAGTTCGTAGTTTTTTAACGATCTCATCAAGATACTGTCAAAAACAAACTACTTTAGTTTCTGCAACAAACCTAATTAGTTTGTTTTTGACCTGACACCTGATATTTTGAAGCAAAATGCTGTACAAGTTTTCCAAAGTTTAAAGGTTCTTGTTTGAACTAAAATTTTCTACGAAATTACAAATTTTCTAAGAAATGTTTACTAAGTTTTATGCAACGATCGCAAGAGCTTAACAAGTTTATAAGGGGTCAGTACTCGAATAGGCCGGTCAATGGCCACAAGGAGGGCACTGACTTGACACTCTTAGGGTGCGAATGGGAAACAAGGGGAGTTAATGGGGACAAACATCTTTTATAGTCCCGATTCTAACACACAGACGCACGTGTCTTTAGAAGTCACACACAGTACCTGTATTGCTGATCATTAATTTACACGCTATCTTAGCACAACTAAATACTTACAAATAAACATAAGACTTTTTTGTTTCTAATGTCGATTTGTTATTTTAATTTCACACGTATTTTCTCTCAAAATATGAGTACTTATATACAAAAGAGTGAGGGGATCTATGTAGAGAAGGCTATTTTCTAATGGTAGCATTATAATGGTGATTATGACTCTCAAACAAATAAAAAAGGAACAGATTGTCCGTTACTTTAATTCTAAACAATACCTATTACCCTATAAAATTAACGCGATAGACTTCGAACGTGAACAGAATCTAATTATAAAAAATATGGAAGTACGCAAATGTTGCTACGAACCATATTTTACAGATACAAATTCATAATGAAAGGTATTATACCTACATCCGACGGTTTTCGTCATTTGTTTTAAATATTTTATTTGGTTAAAGTTTGCAGGTACAATTATATCTGTAAGCTGTAATTTGATGGAACTTGAGATTATTGCGAAATATGGAATCTCTATTTATAACTACATAGTAGGTACGCCAGAATAATTAATAGTAATTTTAGTAAGTACTACAAAGATACGTACCATCATAATTATTATATTTAACAAGAACAAGTAAATAAAAAAATAAAATCAAGGAAATGAAACAAAAGTACGAGTATACTGCGATAGAGAACGAATGGCAAGTGTTGACGTGGCAGTTACGATCCACGGAGACGGATTAAGGACACAAGGGTATTAAAACGCGAACGTAGCAAAGGCTTTTTTTTTAAATACAACCTGGTCTGCCTATTCCTACATCCGTGCCCTTTGATTTGACTAAAGACTGCTGGGGTCTTGAAATGCTTGGTAAGAAGAAAATTTGTACTTCATTTTTTCTGTTAGGCGTCTTTAACTGTCTGAATTTTAAAATATTGTAATACATGACATGGAAATATTAAACACGCGTGTCATGTAAATCACTTGATCTAAAAACGCAGCATTGAGGATTCTTGTATTCTTATTATAAATATGCTATGTGATATGATTTCCTCCTCTGAACCTTAATATTATAAAAAATGCAGAAATTTCAAATGCATGAAAAGACAAGCGGACGTGGCCTATTTAAAAATGATTTCTTGGTACAATCTTGGTCTGCGAGAAGTCGTCCTTAATACGGCATGGAAACACTCAGAAGCACTCGTTCATAATATCCAGGCGCCTATTGTTGACACACTGCGCCTGTGACCCACAAACTCACTGCGCGGTAATGTAGGCGGATGGCGCGCCCCTGCTTAAACCACAGTCAAACGGGTGACGGTGAAACATTTCCATTTTAAACTGGAAATGGGCGAGTTTTAGGTAAGTGTGAAAACTAGTACACACTTCATTTTATGGCATAAAAAGACTTAACGACACACAGCACCCGTCACATACATATACGCTGCGCGGTAATGTAGGCAAATAATATCACGGTCCCTGCTGAACGAGTGACTTTCCGTTTACTGGGCAATTCAGGAGAGTTTAGAGGGTAGTGGACGCTTTAGTCTCGAGTCCCACACACGGCCGCAGGTCTAGCTATCCTGCGGTTATGCTACGCTAAACACGTCCTCATCCGAAAAAAAATGTACACCTTAACCTGCGCCATCATCGAAGTAAACCCACTGCGTTTCTTTACTGTGTCACCTACACTGTGCTCTCGGTAACTTCACCACGCTACGCGTTCGTATTAAAATGTGTCGCTTTCGTGGTTTTTGGGGCGACGTTTTATTTGATTAGATGTCTCGAGATTCGTAATAAACGCCCTCACAAACGTAAACACTGACGGGATTGGAATATTCAATTATTCCTATGGTTTGCCACGTTGTAACCATTACAATTGTCAGGGATGAAACGCAATTTTATTGCGATTTGATTATATTTTCCTGTGTAAAATCTCCATTAATGTTTTTATAAAAAATCGAATAGATTTATTTGTTTTTATTATTATGTCGCGATATACTCATATAAGTATAAGTAAATCAATTCTAATTACGTAAAGGAACAATACATATTTTAAATCTTTAAAATATTACTTAAATACATAACTTCGAATATTTTAATCATCGTTTATCTTTGGCCTCGTCTATTTCCAATCACATGAATAATAAATTAAATTTATCCGCCCCAAAGTAAAAGCTGTTTTGGCCAAAAAATAACAGATATTTACTGGCTCTGAATAATTTAGACGGGAGGCTTGAGACAAAGGCTGTAGAAAGAATAAATAATGAATAGATCCTTATTAAAGCCGATTAGGCAGATCTGGTGAGTAAACACGGTCGGTTTTAGTAGCCACTAGAAGCTAACTAACATGAAACGGTATTTAAGTGCTCGTTAGGTACAATCCCGCTCCGTCAGCAGACCGTACTGTGGGTAGGTCGAATATTATTCAACTGTATGGCTCTATTAAAATTGTAACAGATCAACCTCATTGGAACAAAGATTCAATCGTTATAATTTAATTTAATTGTACTTGATTACGATGTGATAATAGACGAGACAAAAAGATAGGGCACAGAGACTAGTTAAGATTGTTGCGATTACCTTTGAGTTGGTCATATTCCTTGTAGATATCCTTGGGAAATTGGTGGTACATTCTAATGCCTTCGAATCATTGGTTTTCACTTCAAACAAATTTATTTTCAAAGAAAGTTGTTGTTGTAATTATAATAGAATACCTTTCAAAGTGTCACATTGACATTTGACATTACCTTTTATAATTTTGGAGCATCGTATGAAGCAAAGACTAACAATCGATGATGCCATAGATAAAATAATAGTGTTACCAAGATCACTTGTAAATAAATTAATTTTATTCATAAAAAAGTCCTGAATAATTTAGTAAATAATGTATTTGATAAAATAAACACTTAAGAGGTATAGGCGGGGAGGATCCATAGACAATTATAGAGTAATTTTGTTATTGGTATCTCTCGACTTAGCACAAAAAAATCTAAAATTAGTGTACATACATGTCATTGGTTATAAATATGAAAATACATTACCTATGATGTCGAATAAACGGAGAACTTAGAATAAAGAATTACTTTCATAATAAGTGTACTACGAAAGACCAGTGCGTTCATCAAGATTCAATACTTAAATATTATGTTAATTTTCATAGATAGAATATCATTGGGATTAAATTAAATTCCTAGACAAAAGGGAACGGGACTTGATGTGGTTTATGTACTTCTATGATGTTTGCTAGTTAGATTCATTTCATCACTATACAGAGTTGCCAAATAACAATAATAATAATAACCGGCTTATCTTAAATAACACAAATTTAAGAAACTAATGACCATAATAATAAATATATTACAGGCTAACATACATGCAGATAGATAAATATACGGAGACAAAGGGCCTATTTTATTTACAAGCAAGTAAAAAATGGTTTTATTGTTCATCACAGATATTCGCATTTACTAAGAAAATAAAGGAGATTCTTAAATCTTAAATAGATAAATAGTTCCTAATAGTGTTGCCGTGAAATTGATTGTCCATTGATTATTATTAATCGATGGTGCAATTGGAGCTCAAATAATGACAACCGTTATGATAATCGAGAGTGTACCTAAACGACACCAATGTAATCGATAATATCGATTCTTACTTTATTCAATATAATTTATTATAATCGAATTAATCGATAGTATTGTCAATCTAGAATAAATTAGCATATACCATTGGTAGGATTCGAAGATTTTATTATCTTTTGAACTTTACTTTAGTAGGGATAAATGCGGTTGTCTCACTTTTCTATTTATTAAGATAAAACGCCCCATAGTGATGGACAAATCGATCGAATATAGTATTCTCTAATACACTATAGGTAGTTGTAAGTACTTATAAATAGAATTGTCTTGTATCCATAAGATTTCAGCGTTATAGGAAAAATTGTAGGCTCTCCATGATTTCTTATAAATCTCTATCACAGCCTTATAGAACTTGAGTTACTACTGCGTTAAATAACAACGTAGGTTATAGACGAGTAATTATTGGCCTAACAAGAATAAAAATCTAAGTAGGTAGGAGCGTTCATTACAAAATCAATGGTTGCAGAATGTGGCTGTGCGTTTGGAACGAGAAAGCTAAGCGACTTTCTCCAGTTGTCAGTACGCAGACGGATGATTATCAAATATCGAACTGTTTTTTCTGAACTGTTAGTTTTCATTACTACACTACTACACGAGTCGGTCGAGCTTGGAAATAGATCTGAAGTTACCGTTTTGTAGCATACCTATTTATTAAAATAAGTATTTTTACTGGCTGCATTTATGTTAGCACATTACCTAGGTCATAGATTCTTCCGAAAAATATATAACAGAACAAAGAAGCTATTACATGGTATGTATGGTATGTATAAAATCGAATTTTTCATCTCTAATTTCATCCATACAAAACTGTAGCGAATCCCTAGTTTATTTTATAACAAGCCCTAACATTTAATTTTTCCAAAAGCTCTTACTTCACCCCCAAACCAATATCAACTGAACGGCAAGCAATAAAGTAACATTAAATAAAATATCTAATAACCTACGGCCATTCAGTACCAAATATGATATTCTACCAAGTCAATATCAATACAGATATCAATATACGACATTGTCCTAATTCCGGAGCGTATATTCCCCATGTCATCGACACTAAGACATACGATTCCACAAACAATGAGACAGAACCGATATCGGTTTCACTAACTAACAACGAAGTGGTAATTGAGCTTGTATCTCATTTACTAGTAGAGGCCGATGACGCCATAGCACATTTATATACAACTATTAAATTGGAAGCGTATCGTTGAAAGGCAGTACATTGGTAGAACGCTCGTCTGGAAAATTCGAAAGAGCAAAAAGTGCCAAACCAGTCAAAGGGTGGAGAAAAATTCAACAGAAATAACTCTTTAAAAGGAGCTATCCAGGCAAGTATAGGTGTGAAATAGTAGTATCTTTATAATGGCATTTTGCTTGTGCGCTTGTCACCATTCACTAGTGACTGCACCATAATATTATCATACGTGTGGTTGATCGTAAAGAAGTTAAACATTAAGTTTACATAAAATTAAGACCTCGAAAATCAGAGGAGCCTACAGTACGGCAGCACGTAGAGCCATATTTGCTTGTTAAGTATTCGAGGCAGAGGCCTTCCTTAGCCCCAATCGCAGGTGGTCTATGGTAGTGATCCCTTACTATCAGGTGTCAGTGTCACACTTGCTTGTTTGCCTTCCTCTTTCATTATAGTGGTATCTGATCTATTTCGTGGGGGTAGCTAGCCAGCTGAATTATATGTAAAACTAGCGGGCGCCCGCGGTTTTACCCCCGTGGTTCCCGTTCCCGTGGGAATATCGAGATATCCTTTCTTAGCGGATGCCTACGTCATAACATCTACCTGCATGCCAAATTTCAGCCCGATCCGTCCAGTGGTTTGGGCTGTGCGTTGATATCTATCTATGGCAGTCAGTCAGTCAGTCAGTCACCTTTGAGTTTTACATATATAGAAGAAGATAGTCATGACGCAAGCACAATGACCCGCAGCTGTAGTGGGCCGGCTAACAGCGCCGCCATTACCGTCCTAGCGCAGTGCTAGTTAGCTGCTTTCTTCTCAATTAGCGCTGCGTCCTTTGTTTAACGATCCACGTATTACCAGCGCTCCAAACCGTTGGTATTCACATAATTGTTTTTGCATATTATGAGATGCAAAGTTTTGTTAATTTTATTATAAAAGCTGAGGTTAGTTTTTGCTGTATCTGATGCCGAAATAAGAAATATTATAAATGAGAAATATCTTTGTGTGTCCTTCCTTCACTTTGCAACGGAGTCACGTAATTTTTGGTATGGAGATATTTCTAAAAATAACATTTGACTGTATCATACGTGGCGACCTCGTTGCAACTTTTAGTTTTATGCCTTACCTATCTACCGCTGACTGCTCTGCTTCAGATATACGCAAGCATCACACTAAATGAATAGCGCTCTCTAAAAACTATTTTATTATAATCTGCGCGCAAGTACTTGTCACCTACTGAGGTATGCACGGGGGTGAAGGGGGAGATTAAGCAATGGACAAGCCGCCGTCACTTTGCCTACTGCGCGCTGACCGATAAGTGATATTTCACTAGGAAGCATCGATCAATTTGCTGCCACTCCATAGATAGATAGGTGGATTCAGTCTTTCCATTGCCTATAGCCGCTCTGTCCGAATTTATTACTTTGGTTTCTTTAGTTAATGTTTCCTCATTTCTTATTCGATCACGTGGAACAATGGCGTATTACTTTCATCGATCTACTTCAGCCTAAAAACCTTATCCTATTCTAGTCAAGTTTTACTTTGTGTTTTGTGCAAAGTAAGTGTAGTCACATCTGTTGGGTATCAGAATTAATAAAACTCAATAATATTTGTGATTTAAATTCGTACCCAGTTTAAAAATTGCAGATCATTTAAATTTTATCCATGTGACTTTAAATTATCGCGTACAAAAATACATAATGATCCAACAAAAATTTCGTACGATCCTCTCACGTAGTCCCCATAGGAAAAACAATCATGTTTTGTTACACGTCCCAAGCGGAAATAGCAAAAAAACACGGCCCTTTACAAACTTGCAAATTGCTTCTTTTCAGGAACATCGAACTTGTTTCCTATTAGCGAGCAGTGGATTTTTAGTTGCCATCTAAAATCGTGATGCGAAACTCTGTGCAAATACTAATTTACAGCTTAAATATACTTAAAGTTGAGTCGTTCGTTGAGGTAATCCGATTAGGTCGTCAGTGGCTGCAATCTCTATTAAAGATATATGAGCTAAATATTTGTAATTTCGTTTACTCTCAGATTGAGGAGTCAAATCAAAATCTAATCTCATTTAAGAACATCGCTCTTGTCAGTGGTGCGACTTCCACTCTTCTCTGGACTCTGCCAGCACTTTAAGTTCCCTATACGTTTTAACATTAACTTTTTCCCGTAGCTGTTGTATGTAGTTTCTACTTGGTCTTTCTTTTCCCCTTCTTCCTTCTATTTTCCTTTATAGGTCATAGCCAGCTTAATTTCATTATCCTTCTCCAACACCACATCTCAAACGCCTCCAACCTCTCTCTATCCCTTTGTGTCATTGTTTGTCATGGACAAACATCTCGCAGCAGTATAAAGCGATGCTCCATATATGTTTAATTATAATAAAATAGATTACATAATTTTGGAGTAGATTTATAGGAATAATGTCATTCTTACAGGGTTTCATTACATTAAGGGGAAAGAAAGAAAATTTCTCCTTTACATTATTTGCTTAAGATGCATTTAAAATCACGGACGTTAAAATAAAGCTTCTGTGTGTTTATTTTCATACTTTATTGAAAGCTGACACTGCACTGTTTCTTTTGATATCACCAGTGTCTACAAGCTTAAGTAATTCCATAACATCAGATGATAAAAAGCTTGTTTGTTTCCTCTGCATTTAAAATTCTTCTGCCCCGTCGTCTACTTAAAGTTAAGCGAACACTAGTGCAAATTTCTTCAGGAATAGTTTCGCCAAAAGTTACCGGTACCGGTATACCTTTACTTCTTTGTTGCTCAAATACGAAACGAAGAGACAAAGTTGAAAAATTATAATTATATTGTTATTTTTATAACTTTATCCCTGCCATGACAGGCTCTGTAGATTTGTAGTTGTCAGTGCAGTGGCGGGCGCAGTAAAGTCCGCGTGACAAACAGCATGAGGACGCATCCCGCGCGCCGTAACTCACGCTGCGGGCGTCTCCGGCAGCCTTTACATTCACACAGAGCATGCTCTCTGGACTAACCGCCTGTAGCTCACAGTGTTGAGTATTTTCCTGCTGTCGTCTCGGTGTAGCGGGCGCAGGGCGGTGCCAGACAGTAACTGCTTAGTTACTGTTTGGCACTGAACTGTCTAAGGGCAGACGTGGCGCTTACCGTCAGGTGTACGATCTGCTCGTCTTGTTACACATTGCAATAAAAAAAAATATTACTTGGGAACGGACGCCGCACCTTTGACTATCTATCTTTAACAATAGATGATTTATATAGATTCATCCTCCATTTATTTTTAAAATTCTTTCCTACTTGGTGTTTCTTTAGGTAAATGCAGAAGATACACTGAAATGGCCACTTCGCAATATCATAATTTGATAGGCATACATAATGCTTTTAATCAGCAAGAAACAGCATATTATGTATAACTGTGACAACAAGGCATTTTGGCATATGTGTTTCCTAAATTTATTATTTCAAGTTTATAACTTGAGCAATTTTTGGAATATTAATAGACATTCCTTATTTTAAAGTTGAACTCAATTTGGTCGTGAATTCATATTTTTCCTGCTTTAAATTATAGTTAACATCGATATCGTGCTAAAATATTTAAACTCGAATCCTTTGAAAAACAATAACTGCCTCTACATTTTAATAATGGATAGTTAAAACGGTACCGGATTCACTGAACTTTATTTAACCAAATTTTAGCGAGAATTTGTTTTCAAATCTGGACACAAGCTAAGTGGTATTAATTTCAAACGCAAATAGTAAACAAACATGTTTATTGACGTCATTGGAGCGTGCAAACGAGAATACGGGACACATTTTGTGTTGTATAATACCTAGATGCCAACTTTAGTTTCAGTATTCTGTCAAATATTGTGCATCTAAAATTCAAAACAATATTCAATGTTATTTGCTAGTTGCAAGTAACATATTAGGTATGACACAAAGGAATTATAGCACGACTGACTGGATGGTGCCTTTGGTATACCTAACCCTGCTCTATTAGTATTCCTCGGGTAACAAAATACATGCCCAAAACGTCGGGTTTTTTTAGATGTAGAAATATACGCGAGTTTATCCGCTTTAAGTTGTTTAATTTAACAAAATACAGATAAATTATTTAATTTAGTACTAGTACCTCTTATAGGATTATTGATAAGTGCCCAATACTATCGGATATCGAAAAAAACAACATTGTTGCAAAGATACTCGCACTCGCACAAAAAAAATGCATCGCCGAAATAGGTTCCGCCGAGTTATGTACTCGTAAAAACTTAAAATTCTATGTAGGACTTGGAAATATAGAAACATGCAAAAAAAATTATAAATCTTTCACTTTTACACACACACTTTTAAATATGTTTAATGCCGTCATCGAAGCATACAAATGAAGATTGCACAGAACGGCACCAGTAAATTGTATTTGCTTTAATTTCAATCAGCTGTCGTCTGCGACATGTTTGAACTGGAATCTGTCCCTTTTAGAATGAATTCCCTTCTTCAAATATCTTAAAGGAAAAAGGTATTCGAAATTCATAATGGAAGACTGACGATAATTTATATAAGGGGTTCTGGATTCTCTTTGATGGTTTGACTGCGAGGTGTACAGTCAGTACAGCACATCAGGCTACCCTAATCTGTCAAATTTCTTCAACCAATTTTCAGTTTAATTCATTTCACATAGAGTTCTTTTTCAATTGTGAATTTTTGACAGATTAGGGTAGGTTGATTTGCTGCCGTCCCGCACGTTAATCATACAGCGCCATCTAGCTCCAAATTAAGCATTAGATTGTTATATTGGCGCCAAACACCGGATAAACAAACGTTATTTACCTACATACTTTTGTTGAAATTTATGATAAGTAAATTCTTAAAAACCATAACTGAGAGTTTTTTTAAGTCACCAATTTAAGCTTCTGTAATGATTCCAATATATGGTCATTTGAATTGTGAAATATCCAGCATCACTGCAAACCCAAATATTCTGCAATGTGATATACTTCAAGAAAAAAACGCATCAAAGACCCTAGTTGCAGGTGTCCATAGGCGGAAATGATCACTTGCAATCACGTGTCACATTTGCTCGTTTTCCTTAAAATAAATTATATACAATCCGGGATAGCAATGTACAGTCAAAAGCACGTCAGACTATACACTTTGGACTTTGTACCGATCTTATGTCGGCGGCATAAGTGCTATTATCGAACTGCAAGTGTTTACCGTGATGTGCTGTTGACCGTACTTACTAGTTTATCCCGAATCGAGTTAACAGTGGATTAATCTTCTATCCTATCAGGCAATTAAACCATCCTCTCTGTCCCCAAATCACGGTCATAAACTCCCGAATCCACCAGTCGTATCGAGTCAAACGTAATGTCGAATAAAATAGGCACGCAATACGTAAACATCAACATCGGGGGACTATTCCGTATTGCGAAGGAAATTCCGAATTACTGCGAAATAAATTGCTTCCGAGTTGTATAAAGGCTCCAGTTTAGGCTTTCTGTCGGATATTTTCTAATCCAACGCTTCTGGCATAGTAGAAACAGTGCAAAGTACGTTAATTTCATACAAACGAACCGCGCGGCTTGTATGCACCTAGGTATCTATACCTCGCAACACGCACACTCAAACAAAGTCTCGACCCGTTTCTCAGTGCTTTATCAGTCGGTCTGGTCAATAGCCACAAGGCTGGCACCGGCTCATCCCAATCGGGCGTGAAGGGGAAACCGGGGTAGTTTAGTGGACGCTTTAGCCCTCCCCACTTCGCCTCTCTCCTCTCATTTTGCGTTGCGGGTGCGTTGCGTCGCCGTCCGTCCGTCATTTCAACGCATCGAGTGGCATGTCCACGGCATGTCGTTCAGATTTATATGTAGAACGACAGAACGACACCGCTCAGTCGACGCAGCGCTAACGCAACGCACAGACAACGCCCGTGTGGCACCGCCAACCTTACGCGGCACTGAATTACAATTTAGCTAGAGACCGACAAACTTATCTGTTCCGGTGGCCAAAATTGGAACTACGTGAAATGCAATGCAAAAACGATATTTGATGACAGTTCTAAATAGACAGTGGCGACGCCGCCACCGGAACAGATAAGTTTGTCGGTCTATACAAGTGACAACACTGGGACAAGGCAAGTATACAACCTGGTAGTAGGCAATTATGTATATCACGGATTGAGCCGGAGATGTCCTACTGATTAAGCTTTCTACTATGCTTCTGATTATTACAGGGGATTTAGAAGGCTGGATTCCACCGCGTCTTATCCTCGTTTTTTGGGGAAATATGTATGAGAAGCAAACGAGAATACTTCTATCTTGACATTGACGTTTATCATGACTTCCCTGCGATTTACTTAATCGGATATATTCGAAGCATTTACGTAAATCTTCCTGTAATAAGTCAAAATATACTTACATTTTTCTCTCTTTTTTTGGTTGAGCCAAAACTTATGAAGCTTACCTGTGGAAAAGAAAAGGTAGTGTTATCACATATAATGTAGTGAAACTTACGAGGCAAGATTTAAAAAAAACATGGATAGCATCTTATTTCAAAATATCACTGTCAAAAGCACTGGAGAAGACAACAATTTATTCAGATCGTTATCGACAATATTATTATTTATTTATTAAATTTTAATTGTAGGAATTGAAATACCTATGTTTCTTTGTTAGCATTATTTTTGTTATTGTAGTCATTTCTCAAAATTTCATCCCACTATCTCACTTAATTTGTCAAACAAAGAGTTTTTCATGAAAAATTATTTCCAAAGTACCGTGGAACAGATTCCAATCTTCCTTTTCAATTAACGCACCAGCAGCTCAGTGTTCCATTCAATTCAGTTGCATATTAAATTTATTGTCAAAAATATTCAGTTATTTCCTGCGCATACAATTAATATCCTGCGATATACGGCCATTGTCGAATGTGACGCGTCACTATCTGTGTAATGTAACCTGCGATTGACTATGAAAATTCATTAGGGAGAGTCACAACTAATGATGTGCCGAGTCCCGAATGGTCTATTTGGTATTCGAATATACATAGGTATTCATTAAAAAATCTAATTAGTACTCGAGGGGCACTGGTATTCGAATACTTTAGCTTGCTCTAGTATTTTTTAAATCGAACTTGTAGTTTGCTTTCCTATTATTTTATCACAAATCAAGTCAGTATGAAGACGTTCCATATTTAAGTTACTTAAGGTTCGCAATGAGTGAAGTTAGAAGGTTGCTATTAAAGTAAACGACGTGTGATTCGAATAACGCGTAGGTACTCAAGTATTGGTAGATCCGAAAACAGTATTTTCATGTACGAGTATGTGAGTATTTGCTCGGTATTCGAGTCAGTATAGTACCCGGCAAACATTTTTGAATCGAGTGGGGATTGCGTAGAACTATAATTTTAAAACGCGTGCGCGCTATTGGTCAGAAGCATACCTTCATGCGCGGGTGACGGGATATTCGCGCGCGCTATTGGTCACGCGCAAGTGCACATGCGCGAACTTTTCCCCACTCTTTCGACCGAGCGTCAAGAAAAACTTCTTGATGGTCGGTTGACGGCCGGCAGCTATACTCGAGTCAGTGTGACGGCACATCTCTAGTCACAACAGCCTGCGGCGGGGCATTGCTGCGACACTTATTACTGAACCCACACACAGGCTGCACCAGGGCGTAATGTACTGCGCGCGGGAATGTTCGTAATGAAGCGACGCGATTGTTTGTTGAACTATAAATTACTTTGGAGCCATTTTAGGAGCGATGTAGTATTGCCTTGGTTGCTTTAGTTTTATGTTATTTGATAAAAGTATAGCACACAATTATTGTACATATTATGTGATTGATAAGATGATAATAGGTACTTACGACTCGTATCCAGAGTCGCGAATTTAAATTCTACAATCTAGCATTTAAATCAGTACAGTATTATTATATCAATCACTGGCGGCCGCCT
The DNA here is from genome assembly GCA_949319885.1 of Mecyna flavalis. Lineage (NCBI taxonomy): Eukaryota > Metazoa > Arthropoda > Insecta > Lepidoptera > Crambidae > Mecyna > Mecyna flavalis. Next base: position 14,495,951 of record OX439433.1, read on the forward strand.
CCGCGGTTTCACCCGCGCGTAATTTCTTTTTTCAAATGTCCCTTCCCTTCCCCCCACATTTCCGGAATAAAAAGTACCCTATGTCGCCCGAGAATAGTTTAACTTTCCAACAATGAAAGTTCAGTAGTTTCGATCACCAAATATTTATTCGACAATTAAAATATTTATTTTAGTATGTAGTCGATTATAATTTTATTATAACTCGTTCATTATCATTCTTTTAAAATAACATGCAACCTTTTTTGGATCATTAAAAACGCTAGCAGCATAATTTCCATTTTGACAGTAATAAAAAGAAAATAATTGTTTCTTTTTCCTTCAAAGGCGTTTAGAATTTTTTTCTGAAGAATCTAGCCAGCATCAAGTGAAAAATTTGCATAATAACCTGCTTGGTTTTTTCAATGTAACTGGCATCAGAGTTACGATTAATATGACAGCAATAAAAAAAAAACAAAAAAAAACTACCTTAAAACACTGAAAAGCAAAAAATAATTTTAATAAGACATTCATCAAATGCGCTTATTGTCTAAGCCTATTAATAACATTAAATTGTATTTACGTGCTAATTAGGTACCTACTAATCTGTTTGAAGTCGGTGCCAAGCCAAATAGTAGGTACCCAGACTACGTACTGAAAGCAAATATGATTGAAATACAACTCAGTTCATATTTAATATAATTTTTACATTATTAATTTAACATATTTTTATAATTAATAAATGAATTCAATTTACAAATCAAATCAAATCAATTTAAAAAAAAATATTAAGTAACTGTCATTTGACTAACGCAGTGGATTGGCATTCGGGCCATTCGTGCGTTCGTTCGTGGTCCGCGCGCGTCTCGATACAGACTAGAATGGTTGACTTGTAACTCGTTGGAGAAATAAATGATTTATCAAATCTAACTAGTTATTTGAGGTGTTTATTGGGGAAAGCTTTCAATCAGAAGTGGTAAGTGCTCGTCGCAAGGATCAATGCGCCGGCAAGCTGATTCCTGACCGGGAAAACTGTGAGTTTGTAAAATTTATTTTCTATCGGAACTGTCGATTTACTTTTCGAAATACAATGTTGTGTTGTTATTATCTTCGAGTGCAGTGAAATAATAAGCTCATATGAAAACTATTTAAATCACTAATAACACCTGGCGAACGTGACCTTGAATCTAAAAGTGAAAACGGATATTTTGTTACTAAATATTAACACCTGGCGAGCGTGACCTTGAATCTAAAAGTGAAAACGGATATTTTGTTACTAAATATTAACACCTGGCGAGCGTGACCTTGAATCTAAAAGTGAAAACGGATATTTTGTTACTTAATATTTATTGTGACTTATGTTTATTTTGTTTCTTTTCCTTTTAATTTTAAATAATGTTTTGTATTGCGATTATACTATACCTAGTATAAAATATAAAATAATATGATGTGTATTGTTTGATGTGGGTACTATAAAAGATTAGGAATATGTATATCCAAACAGCCAGCGTTGCTTCCAACAGTTTATTACTCCTCTACAGTCAGAGACAGAATGAACATTTTTACAATCACACGCAGCTTTTATAACATCATGAAAGTAGTAGGGCGCGGCCTTGTGGGCCACGTGGATCGACGACCAATCACAATCGAAGAAGTACTAAACTAAAAACTAATTGTTTAGCAACTAAAACAATACATTTTTGTTTAACAATAAAAATTAATTCATTTGAATTCATTCAACATTTTTTTAAGTATAAATAAATAACAATTTCAATTAATAAAATAAATTACACTTTGCACATTATTAGCAAAATATTTCATTTGTTTTTAGTCGTTTAACAACTTATGATTCTTAAAAGTATTAAATGTAAATAGATTTAAACTTCTATGTTTATTATTTTGTAATTTTTGAATCACAATAATAGTTTTTTAACCTATTTTTACTAACTATTCATCATAATAGTTTACATTCGTCCATCCTGACAGCTAATGGCGTCCTCGCCGATTATTTACATCATAATCAATGTTGCTTTGAAATCTTTACCATACTACAATGCTATGATACTACACTGTACACCTTGCTAACATACTAAAACTCTTGTAGACGTTGACCATACTACTCTGCTAACATACTAAAAATCTTGTAGACGTTGACCATACTACTCTGCTAACATACTTAAAATCTTGTAGACGTTGACCATACTACTCTGCTAACATACTTAAAATCTTGTAGACGTTGACCATACTACTCTGCTGACATACCAAAAATCTTGTAGACGTTGACCATACTACTCTGCTAACATACTTAAAATCTTGTAGACGTTGACCATACTACTCTGCTAACATACTAAAAATCTTGTAGACGTTGACCATACTAATCTGCTAACATACCAAAAATCTTGTAGACGTTGACCATACTACTCTGCTAACATACTAAAAATCTTGTAGACGTTGACCATACTACTCTGCTAAATACCAAAAATCTTGTAGACGTTGACCATACTACTCTGCTAACATACTTAAAATCTTGTAGACGTTGACCATACTACTCTGCTACAATACTACACTCTACACCTTGCTAACATACTAAAAATCCTGTAGACGTAGGCCATACTACTCTGCTACAATACTATACCATACTACTCTGTTACAATACTTATACCATACTACTCTGTCATAATACTATACCATACTACTCTGTTACAATACTATACCATACTACTCTACTACAATGCTAGCTATAAAACTTGACAGAATATAGAAATAAACCATATCATATCATACTACTCTGCTATAATACTACACTCTACATCTTGCTAACATAATAAAAATCTTGTAGACGTAGGCCATACTACTCCGCTACAATACTATACCATACTAAAAAAATCTTTAGCATATTTCTAATAATATGAGGTCAACAACATAATTTTATATGTAACAACTATTAACAACAAAACATAATCTTATGAAACAACAAACATAATGATCACCAACTCTGTAATGAAAATTCAACAACAATTATTCAAACCAATTAAATGCTTACAATATTACTTATTTAGGCACAAAATATCCCAAAATAATACATTATGCATATTAACACCAAGTACAATATCAATACTTTATCTTGATTTATTATATAAAGGTAATTAAAACAATTAACATTTCAAGGTTCAGTAAAAAATGATTACAAATCTATGGCAGTATATTGTATTGTAATGACCAGTGTTCTTAAAACTTCAATTATTTCATATTACGACTAGCATTTTATACTGAAATTATTTTCTATTTCATTGTATCATTAAGAATCTTAAATACACTGTTTAATTAATGACTAAAAGGAAATTAAAATACACATACAAAACAAATCTTTTTACTTATATTTGATTAAAAATTAATGCATACAATTTTTCTTTATGACTTTATCAATTACATGAATTAATCTCACTTATTTGATTTACCTAAAATAATTAAAAATAATAATTATAGCTTTGCCAATTTTGTTTGCAGCTGAAATCAGTTTTGTGAAAACACTGACACTGCAAAAGCCATCCTCAATAGCACATTACAATCTATTTCAGTCTGGTTATTATGCGTATGCTTACTCACATTTCAGATACAGCATAATATTATGGGGAAATAATACCATTGATGCTAATGAACTCCTTAAAATGCAAAAAAAAAAAAATATGTTTAAGGATAATAGCCCAAATTTATACATAATAATCAATCTTGCAAACCTTAAAAAAAAATTGATCTTTTGACTTTACCCTTATTTAGTGAATAAATACCATCTTTTAAAAAATATTCGTTATAAGGATTCGACTCCATTTACTTTAATCTTTTGGACATAATTATAACGTTATGTTTTGACCCCGCATTTGATATTTACAGGACAGTTTCCTTTTCATTTCTTTGAACTATTTTTATAACAATCGTCTGTTTGATGTCCGATGCTTGAACAACTACCACACCTGATAATAGGCTTAGTACAGTTAGATACAGTATGGCCTTCCTGTTTACAGTTAAAGCATCGAATTATATGCGAAACAGAGTTAGTATTCTCTCTTGTATTATTTATTATAATTTTACCAGAACCCTTAAATTCATTTTGTTTACTTTTGACATTACGTAAATAATTTAAAAGCTTATCTGGATCTTCAAATTGGGCGGCTTCTGCTCCTACCCTAATTGCTCTATCCTCTATGCCAAAAATAATACATTCTACAGCTCTTTTTTCAAAAATTTCACATCTGTTCAGTAAGGCAGTCTTTTCATAAAAGTAATCTTCTAAAGATTCTCCAAACCTAGATCTTTTCTTAAGCATATCAAATAACATTTGGCCCTAATTTTCTTCTGACGGAAAAGCGGACCTTAATTTATCCTGCCACTGACCCCATGTGAAACTTACGGAATTGAGTCCCTCATACCATCGCTGAGCGTTTCCTTTTAATTTTGGAATTGCACTAATAACGATTTGTTTATCCGTCCAGTTATAAATTTTAGCTATTTCGTTTACTTTATTTAACCAAGTATTAATGTTCTGATTTTTAGCGGATGGATTGAATTCGGGCACAACATTTACATAGTTAATTTTATTACTACTATTGTCACATAATTTATCTAAAATATTGGAAAATTTTAATAATAAATCAGAGTTCTTAGTGCATTGTTGACTTACCGAATTATCCGGAGTTTTTAGGACTCGCGTCCTTGTAGGGCTACGTAGGGTGTTACTGCGGCGACGAGTGTCACGGCTGCCAGACCGAGACGACGTACTGCGGCTGCGATTTCTCCGAGAACGCTGTTCGCGTCCTCGTTGTGAAGGGCGACTCTGCCGGGCCGACGCCCGGCTCCTTACTCGAACTGGGCTGCGACTCCGGCTGCGGCTGCTGCGGTGAGCAGCGCCGTAATATTCACGTCGTTGCAGGCTGCGCCCCTGACGCTTGCCAGCCTCTTTCAATTGAAATATGAGACTGCGACTGCGACTGCGTGGCTCGCTTCCTCGAGCTTTGGTAATGGAGCGCCGACTGCGCCGCCCATGACGTTCAAAACGCGAGGTGTTGCGACTCGGGCGTTCGGTATACCGGTCCTCGGAATTATTACATTTCGTAGAGCTCATTTTATTTAAGGCGTCGAGGATCCCGCTTCTGAATTTATAAAAGATTAGGAATATGTATATCCAAACAGCCAGCGTTGCTTCCAACAGTTTATTACTCCTCTACAGTCAGAGACAGAATGAACATTTTTACAATCACACGCAGCTTTTATAACATCATGAAAGTAGTAGGGCGCGGCCTTGTGGGCCACGTGGATCGACGACCAATCACAATCGAAGAAGTACTAAACTAAAAACTAATTGTTTAGCAACTAAAACAATACATTTTTGTTTAACAATAAAAATTAATTCATTTGAATTCATTCAACATTTTTTTAAGTATAAATAAATAACAATTTCAATTAATAAAATAAATTACACTTTGCACATTATTAGCAAAATATTTCATTTGTTTTTAGTCGTTTAACAACTTATGATTCTTAAAAGTATTAAATGTAAATAGATTTAAACTTCTATGTTTATTATTTTGTAATTTTTGAATCACAATAATAGTTTTTTAACCTATTTTTACTAACTATTCATCATAATAGTTTACAGTACTTAAATACTTTAAGATTGAATCGGAATCTTGTTTTAGTTGTGATATTTGATTGATTAATAAGTATATTAATTTGTTTATGTGTCGTTGCGTTTGTATGTATCATTGAAATTATTATAAGAAATTATTTGGTTAATAAAAGCTAAGGCTAATATAATTTGAATCGTTAACTATGGGGTCTGAAAGACGTTCGCGTTCACGGAAGCGGCGAATATCGAAACACCGTCGTCGTCGGTATTCCACTCATTCTAGCACCACTGAATCATCCTCAACATCTAGTAGTGAACACTACAAGCGTAACAAAAAATCGAAAGAAAGATCTAGGCACAAGAATCATTATCACAAAAGTTCAAAAAATAAAAATAAAAAGTCAAAATCATCTAAATCCTTTTGCAATTTAAGTAGATCACGAACGTGTACACCTCCCGTCGTAGAAACAACTCATAAATCTAATTTAATAAATACACATACTAATACGTCCCTCAATCATGAAACATCAAATAACTTGGACTTAAATACTACTAATAATAATGCAATTCCTACGCAATCATTCACACACATTAATGTTATACCCGAATTTGATCCTAATGATGGTTCACAAAACATTGAGTCATGGATTCATAAAGTTAACGAATGCGCTACTATACAGGGTGGAATTTTGTAATGCCACCTGAAGGGGAAGTACTCTTAATACTAAAGATAGGAAGTTTTACTCAAAGAAAACATTCCTTTATTTTTGAAAAGAAAAAAGCCTGCATTCAAAGGTTTTAAAAAATTTGCTTGCCGCAACTTTGTAATACCACCTGAAGGGGAAGTACTCTTAATACTGTAGATAGAAAATTTTACTCAAAGAAAACATTCCTTTGTTTTTGAAAAGAAAGATAACTGCATTAAAAGATTTTTAAAAATTCGCTTGCCGCTCCCGGTAATCGAACCGACTAAAATCTGTAAAACTTGCACCTTGTACTTTTATTGCATCGATCGTTAGGGACAAATAAAAGGATAAAATCTCTCCAACAAAGTTCATAAATTAAATGAAAGGAAAACAATGAAAAAAGTGCTTTAACTTGACCCATTGAATCAATAATATAGGATTTCATTGTTTTCCTTTCATTTAATTTATGAAGTTTGTTAGAGAGATTTCATCCTTATTATTGACCCTTACGATCGATGCAATAAAAGTACAGGTTGCAACTTTTACAGATTTTAGTCGGTTCGATTACCGGGTGCAGCAAGCGAATTTTTAAAAATCTTTGAATGCAGTTTTTTTTCTTTTAAAAAATAAAGGAATGTTTTCTTTAAGTAAAATTTTCTATCTACAGTATTAAGAGTACTTCCCTTTCAGGTGGCATTAAAAAATTCCACCCTGTATACTCATGGAACGAAACGCAGATTTGCCATTACGCTTTAGCTAAATTAACGGGTCTTGCCAAACGATGGTATCAAGGACTCCCATCTCTTCTTTTTAGCTGGGAACAATGGACGGAAAAACTCAAATGTGCGTTTCCTTCAACAGAAAATTATGGCGACCTTCTTCAGAGAATGTTGCAATTACGTTGTAAGATAGGTCAGCCCTTAGATGTCTACTATTATGAGAAAATGATTTTGATCAATAAGTGTGAAATAAGTGGGCGTAAGGCTGTAGGGTGTTTAGTACACGGTATAGATGATAAATTTATCAGAATGAGTGCAAATGCATGTCGCTTTGAAGAACCAGAAAAACTCCTCTCATACTTAAAAACACTGGCACAAAGCGACGGGTATGCTATTCAGAAACGTAAACTGCAGTGGAACAAAGATTTGCCAACACAGTCTAGTTTTCAATCAAACAATTTTGAACCCTCTAAGCCAGGAATAGTTTGTTTTAACTGTGGGGAAGTTGGACACATACGCACTAAATGTACTAAGCCTATGAATAGGTGTAACATTTGTCGTCGAGTGGGTCATATAGCAAAGAACTGTCGGAACAACAGAAACCAAACTAATAATCCTTCTGACATTAGCAAAGAATCGAATAATTTGCTCCAAATCACTGCAGAACCTAGCGATAAAACTGTATTGAAAATTGGTTTAGATGGTACAAATAGTGACAAATATTAAAGATATAAAACTTAATGGTTTCAAAAAACAAGCATTTATTGATTTAGGTAGCAATTGCACTCTTATAAAGGAAAGTTTAGTGCATGAGATTTTTGGAAGCTATCAAATTAAGAAGGAATTACCAAATCTTAGAGGGTTTGGTAATACCAGCGTCAAACCGTTGGGAACCATCAAAGGAAGTGTTATTATTGATGAGGTTTGTGCTGAAGTCGATTTAGTGATAGTTTCCGATCATTACATGCCATGTGATATAATTGTTGGACAAACATTTACAGAAATGCCTAACTTAGTCATGTACAAGACATCTAATTCTTTAGTCTTTTATGAAGCCCCCGATACAAGTTTTTCTGATACTAGTTTAAAAATTAAACTTAATGCAGTTGATAAATCCATCTTACAACCACGTACAACGTCTCCTGTGCAAGTTAAAACATTAACCGAATTTTCAGGTTCCCTTTTTGTTCCAATGAGTTACTGTTGTACTGGTCAGAAAAAATATATTGTATTGCCAGGACTCTATGATTTTCAGGATAATAAAGGCTTCGTCATGGTGTCAAATCTTGATAAAAATCAATTAGAAATATTGAAGGATCAGACAATGGCAAGAGGTTTAGGTTATAATGAAGTTGAGGAACCTTATATTGGGACAATAAGAACAAATACACCATTTGAAACAGATAAATTACCTTTAGGTGATATTCAAGTAGGAACAGAATTATCTCAGGAAGATGAAACTAAATTCCACCAATTATTACAAAAGTACCGGGATTGTTTTGCTTTAAATTTATCAGAATTGGGTAAAACTAATTTAACAGAAATGGTGATTAAACTTAAAGACGATATTCCCGTTGTTTATAGTCCGTACCGAATGTCATTAAGAGAAAAAGAACAGTTATCCGATATAATAGGCGATCTTCTTAAAAACGGAATAATACGCGAAAGTTCCTCCTCATACGCTAGCCCAGTCATTCTAGTAAATAAAAAGAATGGGCAAAAACGTCTATGCATAGATTATCGCGCATTAAACCGCAAGACCATAAAGGATAAATATCCGTTACCTCGTATAGAGGATAAATTGGATTCCTTAGGTGGAAATAAATATTTTACGAGCCTAGACCTAGCTTCAGGCTACTATCAAGTGCCTGTAGCAGAGGAGAGTAAGCACCTTACGGCATTCATAACTCCAGACGGTCTATATGAATACAATTGTATGCCATTCGGCCTAGCGAATGCACCAAGCGTTTTTCAGAGGGCAATAAACTCTATGTTGAATGGTGTACAGCAAAATGTAGCCCTTGCTTATATGGATGATTTGCTTATTCCTAGTAGGTCCATAGAGGAAGGCTTAGAAAAACTCGAACAAGTATTTAATTTATTGAGAAAAGCAAAATTGACATTAAACATTAAAAAATGTACATTCTTTCAAAACAATATCGACTATCTGGGGTACGAGATTTCGGAAAATGGTATTCGGCCTGGAAAATTTAAAATTGAGGCGGTTAAATCATTTCCTATTCCGAAAAATGTCCATGAAGTTCGTCAGTTTGTTGGCCTAGCCAGTTACTTCCGTAGGTTTGTGCGTAATTTTTCAGCAATTGCAAGACCGCTAACAATCCTGACTAAAAAAAATGAACCGTGGCAATTTGGTCCAGAACAAATGAAAGCCTTTGAAACCTTAAAGGAAAGGTTAATTAGTCGTCCAATTCTAACTTTGTATGACCCTAAAGCTTCTCTTGAAGTACATACTGATGCCAGCAAGTTAGGCATAGGAGCAATACTATTGCAAAACAACGGTAAGGGTCTCCAACCCATTGCTTATTACAGTCGGCAAACTTCACCAGAAGAGCAAAAGTTTCATTCTTATGAGTTGGAGACTCTTGCCGTAATCACAGCTCTAAATAGATTTAGAGTATACTTGCTTGGCACCACCTTTAAATTGGTCACGGACTGCAATGCCATCAAAAGCACTATGACCAAAAAGGACTTGATTCCTCGGGTAGCGAGATGGTGGATTGCTATGCAAGAATTTGATTTTTCAATAGAATATCGTGCCGGAACGAAAATGAATCACGTGGATGCATTAAGTAGAAATCCTATAAATGCAGAAAATCCTCCATCTCGTGATGACGACGATCAAGTTTTCAGTATCCACTGGGATATAAATAAAATAGATGTGGCTGATGAGAGATGGCTTCGAACGGTACAACAGGCTGATAGCGAATTGCAGCGAATTATAGAAATTGTAAAAGATCCGGAGAGCACAAATGTGGTAGATATTAAAAATAATTATACCGTTAAAAATAACAATTTATATCGTATATTGAAAAAAGATGACACTATCAGGCTGTTGTGGGTTGTTCCAAAGTCTGTAAGGTGGCAAATTGTTAAAAGTAATCATGACGATGTTGGCCACTTTAGCTACGACAAAACATATGATAGAGTAAGAAAAGTCTATTGGTTTAAAAATATGCGGCGTTTTATTAAAAAATACTGCAAAGCTTGTTTGAACTGTGCACACAATAAGCTACCTGGCGGGCCAAAGGAAGGTATGCTTCATCCCATTCCTAAGCCCGAAAAGCCATTTGAGATGTTGCACGCTGACCACTGTGGACCATTCCCTCAAAGTAAAAAGCGCAATTGTTATATTCTGGCAATCATAGACTCTTTTACAAAGTTTATTTACATAAAACCTGTAAAAAACTGCAAAAGCAGAACAAGCATTAATGTTTTTGATGAATATTTCGCACTTTTTGGGGTACCACGCAAACTGGTTACTGATAAGGGTACTAGTTTTACTAGTCGAGAGTTTAACAAATTCATTAACGAAAAGGGGATAAGACATATAGTAAATGCTGTCGCGACACCCCGAGCCAATGGTCAGATTGAGCGCTACAACCGTTCCATTGTTGATGCGCTTACTGCAATAAATCATGAGCGACCAGATGACGAATGGGACTTGATGATACCCCAAGTCCAATGGGGCTTAAATAATACGGTGAACAAGACTACTGGGAAGAGCCCAGCAGAGATATTATTTGGTTTTGCTCCCACTGGTGTTTCGGACGGTGCAATGAATTCAGTTGTGTCGCAGGTTAATATATGTGAAGATCGTGAAGAACTTAGAAGTGAGGTCATAGATCGCAACAAAAATCAACAAATAAAACAAAAGGATAATTTTGATAAAAGACGAAAAACGGCTCATGTTTTCGAAATTGGGGACCTTGTTCGAGTTGAGCGTGAAACAGGAGCGTCATTACCAGGTCAATCAAAAAAGTTACTACCTAAATGTAGCGGACCATACAGAGTGGTTAAGATCATAGGGAATGATAGGTATGAAGTCGAAGATACACCTATAACCAAAAAACCGGGCAAACCGATTTATAAAGCCATATTTTCGGTGGATAAAATTCACCCTTGGTTAGTGTTTTCTAATGACCCTATAGATAGCGATTCGAATGATAGTGTTGTTAATTAGAGTGTAAATTTGTATTGAATATAATAATATGTTTGTTTCAAATCTTTATTGACTGCATTCCAGTACTAAGAGTAGCCCTGTGTGGCGATGTTAGCCCTGTGTGGCGATGTTAGCCCTGTGTGGCGATGTTAGCCCTGTGTGGCGATGTTAGCCCTGTGTGGCGATGTTAGCCCTGTGTGGCGATGTTAGCCCTGTGTGGCGATGTTAGCCCTGTGTGGCGATGTTAGCCCTGTGTGGCGATGTTAGCCCTGTGTGGCGATGTTAGCCCTGTGCGGCGATTGTAGCCCTGAGTGGCGATGTTAGCTTTGTGTAGCGATACCGGCCTTGTGTGGCGAGGCGATACCAGGCTTGTGTGGTGATTACAGCTATAAGTTTCGTTACTAGTTCTATTGTGCTTATTATGTTTTGTGCTAATTTTTCTAATAACATAGTTTGATTAAAAAAAAAATGTTTTGTGAGTTTGATAAATATAATGAAATACTTGCAATGTAAGTAGAATAAATGTAGTTAATTTCAATTATTTATTTTTTTAAATTTCGATTGTCTATTAATTGCTGTTTAAATTAAGTATCATAATTATGTAAGAATTGTAAAGTTAGTACTGGTATTGTGTTTTCTCAAATGTCAAAAATGTTCCTGTTTCTTGTGATGTCACATAATTGTAACTATCGTAACACGCGAGGACGCGCGTACAGTCAGAAAAGGCCGAATGAAAGCAAATATGATTGAAATACAACTCAGTTCATATTTAATATAATTTTTACATTATTAATTTAACATATTTTTATAATTAATAAATGAATTCAATTTACAAATCAAATCAAATCAATTTAAAAAAAATTATTAAGTAACTGTCATTTGACTAACGCAGTGGATTGGCATTCGCGCCATTCGTGCGTTCGTTCGTGGTCCGCGCGCGTCTCGATACAGACTAGAATGGTTGACTTGTAACTCGTTGGAGAAATAAATGATTTATCAAATCTAACTAGTTATTTGAGGTGTTTATTGGGGAAAGCTTTCAGTACCTACGTCCGCGGATTATTTGTAACCCTGTATAATACATAAATTATTAGGTATGTATCATTTTTCATTACCTTTGGCTTGGCACCGACTTCAAACAGATTAGTAGGTACCTAATTAGCACGTAAATACAATTTAATGTTATTAATAGGCTTAGACAATAAGCGCATTTGATGAATGTCTTATTAAAATTATTTTTTGCTTTTCAGTGTTTTAAGGTAGTTTTTTTTTTTGTTTTTTTTTTTTGAAGTCGGTTTAATTTTTTTTTTTTAAAAGTTTGTTTATTTTTCTATTTTTAGTGTAAATAATACGTAGGAGTGAGTAAAACTCTCTCATAATATTGATAACGAAAATACGAGTAAAATAGTAGAATTGTATTATTTGACAATATTAGGTATTCATTAAGTGTTCAGCACCATTCAGTAGACCAACTAAAGATGCAGCCCGCAAGAGGGACATAAGAATTAAGAAGTCGTACCCTTTAGCTTCCATCATCTTAGTTGTACCTTCCATCATCAGCTTAGCTGCAAAAGTACATGAAATACAACTAACGGTCCACATATTCCTACAACACTGAAATAATTATCCCCTAACTCCTAACCGTTAAGGAGTTGTACCTTCCATCATCAGCTTAGCTGCAAAAGTACATGAAATACAAATAACGGTCCACATATTCTTACAATACTGAAAGAATTATCCCCTAACTCCTAACCGTTAAGGAGTTGTACCTTCCATCATCAGCTCATCAACATAAAGTGATGTCTTTAGGACGCAAAAACTTAAATGGCTTCAGAAAAAACAAGCAACGCGTAGTGTGCGCCTATAAAATTTGAGGTTTGCCCTTGATTTTCCCGGGATCCCATCATCAGATCCTGACATGGTGACAATGGGACCACCTCGGAACTATGCACTTTCAAATAAAAAAAGAATTATTTAAATCGGTCCACAATTGACGGAGAAATCGACGGACATACATAAAAAAAAAAAAAAAAAAAAAAATACATACAGTCGAACATAGAACCTCCACCTTTTTTGAAGTCGGTTAAAAAGCAAATCTTATTTTTAAAAGGAATGTCAAAAAGTTTTGAAAAGACGTTGACCTTCTTTATTTTAAAGAGGCACTGGCAACAATGCTTTGACAGCAATAAAAAGTTTTTTTTTTTCTTTAATGGCGTATAGATTTTTTCTGAATAATTTGGCCAGCATTAAATTTTTAAAAACTTATATTAACCTGCTTGGTTATTAATTTGATGTATGTAACCTTCGTGTTTATCTTGTTATTTTAAAGTAGCACTGGCAATGGTGCCACAAAAGTTTGGCAGTAATAAAAAGTAAATTAAAAGTTTTGTTTTCAAGTAAGTAATTTCTTTTTTTAAATATCTTCCCTACACATTTCCGGGATAAAGAGTACCCTATGTTCACCGGGGATAGTGTAGTTTTCGAACAGTGAAAGAATTTTGAAATCGGTTCAGTATTTTCGGAGCCTATTCAATACAAACAAACAAACAATCAAATCTTTGCTCTTTATAATATTAGTATAAATATAATACTGAACTGATTAATAAAGTAGATGATAATATTAAGTAATACGTATTTATAAAAGTTTAACTTAAAAAGCAAAGCAGATTAACTTTATTTTAAGTGATGAAAACAAAACCTTTTATTTTATCTAAATACAGATATAGTAGTACAAATTATATCAGATAATATAATACTAGTACCAAACGTACAACAGCTCCAGTGAAATTACTAAAATAATACCTACATTTTCTTCAAACATTCAGAGATAAAACATCCCCACAAATCCTGACAAAAATAATTTATACCGCAGAAGGCAAATGAAAGACAGACACCATAATAAACTTAATTGCTCGGTATTGTACCTCGGTTCCTTTATTAGATTTTAAGCGTACTGAAGGCCTCTTGTAGGCCCCTCCAAGCTGCTCGCCATTACGCAAAGTTCTGCAAAGAGGTCCCTTCAAAACAACTGTCGAGTGTGACCTTAAACGTGTTCCATAGAGGAACGCTTTCCTTGTTATTTGTTAGAAACTTCCCATTGTCGGGTCATAGTAGAAAGTGCACACAGTACGTTGTCTTCATACAAACGCACCGCGCGCGACTTGTACGTGTGCGCTATTAGTATCTATGCGTCGACGCGACGCAAGCACACTAAAGCAAAATCTTTTTGTCATTATTGTAATCGTTTGTTTATTATTTTCAATCAATGTTTTAAATACAAAAATTTCGATTTCTACAACAAAACTAATAGGTAATTTAACAGAAATAAACGAATCATCGTAAATAGTTTGTAGGTACTATAAAAGAAGAAAGATTCCAAACATGAAACGGGACGTATCTAGTATAATACGACAAAATGAAAAAGTACATGTCAGTGGTAAAATGTGTACTACATTTTGTGATATTTAAGTGGGCTTATTTATCGTGGCCGCCGTTTGTCAAAACGTCAACACGACTTATAGGTACGTGTGCGCAATTAGTATCTATGCGTCGCCGCAAGCACACTAAAGCAAAATCGCTTTGTTCGAACTAAGGAACGGGTCAAGATTTTGTTTGAGTGTGCGTTCGGCGACACAAAGATATTAGGTACGAATGCACTACATACAAGCCGCGCGCGGTGCTTTGTATGAAGATAACGTACTGTATACTTTTTCTACTATGGTCGGGTATTTCCACTACTCTAATACTGAAAGATATCATGGATTCTTGCTTTCTTTCACACGAGTTTGTAAGCGTTAAACTTTGTAATGAATTGGACGTTTATACATCTATCTCCAACTGATAGTCGAATAGATACATCAAAGTCTAATAGCCACTTTAAAACATGTCGCAAAGGAATAAAAATTCTTACGTGTCCTACTCGTATGTTTCTCGATAAGTACAAACTTGGACTATTACAGTGCCGAATAAGTAAATGTTTTTGATTCACGAATTGGTACCAATCTATTTAATATCCCTGCAGGGTAAAGGCCTAAATTGTTAAAATCACAGAACAAATTTTCTGTTCCGTAGAAGTCAGATATGTAGAGATACTGGCTATATCACCACGTTTGCTAAATGCGGATTGGTGATCACAAATCCGAACTGTATTAGACCGACACAACCAGAAACTGACGGAAAAATACTAGACCCGGGAATTGAACCCAGAACCGCGAAATTATGGCTAATTACACAGGTCAACAAATGAGTAACAAATTTTTGGTGCTGGCAACCCTACCATATTATTTGATAATGGGCGTGATACTGAGTCTTAAACAAGTTTTTAAACGTCAATCCTACGTGTAGTTTTTGAACTACCCTCAGTTAAAAAAATACACCATTTTCACATGTTTAATGTACTTGCATTTTTTCAATTAGTGTATTAATTCAATTCTATCGATACGACACCGTGTATGAGGAGTTGTTTAATTGGTCCGTATACAATTTGCTACAATTGTGGTACATTTGTATTGAAAACATCAGAAAAACCATAAAAGCCTCCGTGAAAAAGGCGTATTTTGACAATTTTAAGATCAAAATCAAAGAGTTTTACCGGCCGTGGCTACCACAAATCGCTTGTAAGTTGTGTGTTGAACATTTAAGACATTAGGCAAGTAGCAAACGAGCACATTTGAAGTACAGTGTACCAATGATTTGGACAGAACCGAAAAACCACTCGGATGACTGTTATTCCTATATAATGAAATTTCATGGCATAAATAGAAAAAAACTTACATATCCTAACTTGACATCTGCTAAAAGGCCCGTACCATACTCAGACAATACTTTAGGAATGGAACAGTCAGATTCGTCTGTTACAGTCATGCCAGCAGTCGTTTTGAATAAACAAGTCATACATTACACAAAGTTTCCAGGTTTACGTGCAGATAAGAAAAAAAAGGGATCTTCGATGGTCCTCAATAAGGACTTTAATCAAAGATAACAATTTTATAGACCTTATGAATTATTTGGAATCAATGGCTTAGATATCGTTCGTCCAAGTTGTTACAAAATTATTAGGTAAAGAGAAGACAGAAAACTATGTGGAATCAGGTCAGGATCTTTCAGATGGCATTAAAAACCTTGGATGTGACATGAATATACAAGAACACTACCTGCACAGTCATTTGGACACGTTTCCTGATAATCTTGGTTCCTATAGAGAGGAACAATGAGAATGTTTCCACTAAGGTGTAAAAAGTGATTGAAGATATATACCAAGGTCGCTGGGATGAGTATATGATAGGTGATTATTGTTGTAGTAACACGCGGGAGTGTCATGAATACGTATATAATAAGAAAAACAGAAAAAGAAGCTTCATTCCTGTAAAGATACGCGAATGAATCTTTAAATACTGCTTATTTTATTAAATTAACACATATGTTGTATCTCCAAAACTACACGTAGGATTAAAAAAATAAGTATGCAGTTTTAATCTGGGTACACAATATACTGAAATTCAGTAATTGTTTTGGCGGCACCAAAATCACTGTTGACCTGTGTTATTTAAACCACTTGACCAATAAGAAGTTAGTATGTAGGTGGATGATAATGTAAATATTATGCTTGAATATTTCTCACATAACGCCATCCAGTCCCAAACTTAACGAACCTAAGGGAAACTAAAAGACGTGATACATATTGTTTTATTTTACCGAAGAATATCACAAGCACTTATGAACAAACTATATTAATTCCCTCACAGCTTGAAATGGAGCAATCGATAAAATCCACTTTGCGGATGACGAAGTTATGGCAAGATTGAACGAACTTTAAATTTATGGCATGTTAATGCACAAGAAACTGTTTCAAGATATTTTGTTGCCGAGGTCCGAGCTGAATATTTGTAGATTATTGTAATTTATTCCGATATATAATAAAGCATCGTTGCTCTAGTGGTTTAAGTGCCTGACTGTGACCATAGGGTCCTGGGTACAAATCCAGAGTCAAGTTAAAATTGTGTCGGTTTTTTTGGACATAGCACGAGGTTGTAATCGTGGTAATTAATCCTTTACCTATCATTACAAGGATTATTTAAGGGTTGTATTTAACTGCACATCAAAAAATACTGATTGTGCATCAAAAAATACTGAATTGCTAACCTAACCTAACCTTTGGTGTGCAATCAGTTATTTTGATGAACATTTCAGTATTTTTTGATGTAACTTAAAAATATCCCATTATTTAATGCAATTGATGGGGGCATTTGCCCAGCAGTGGGATATAAACAGGCTGATACGTTACGTTTCTGTTATAATAATTTTAATTTTGATTAGAGCCAGCCATCTGGTGTTGAGTTATATAACCGCGCGGCGGGTCTAATTACAGTTTTATCCTAAATATTTCAGGCAATAATTTATTAAACATTCGTATAGTGATTACGCGTTTGTTCAAAGTTTATCGGTTGAAAGCACGCTAAATATATCATGAATGTTTATTGATTCAACTTGTTTTATTTGATGAAAGCACGCTTTTCAAATTATGGTAGAAAATAAAATGTGTGTCTAATATTTATCGGACAAATCAGATATTTAACAGAAATCACGATAATCTGATACAAAAGTAAGAAGCTTATGAGGATACATAATCCTATTGGTAGAAACAATTACCTTATCTACGAGTATACTAATATAATAAAGAGGAATGATTTGATCGTTTGTTTGTTTTTATTGAATAGGCTCCGAAAGTAATGAACCGATTTGAAAAACTGTTGGAACACTATGTTGCTACACTATCCCCGGGTGACATAGGGTACTTTTGATCCCGTAAATGTAGGGGAATAAGGGATAATTGACAAAAGATATAACGCGCGGATGAAACCGCGGAGGCGACCGCTAGTCTTGCATAAAGTAACTAAACATCTCGAAATTAATTTCTAATTTCAAATAGACCAAAATGTCTCTTTTATACGAAGTTGTATTTATCTCAGTCAGGAGATTTCAGTTTACGTTCAAGAAGAGGACTTTGCAGTCTTTGTTGATCTAAAACTGAGGACAAACAGACCTAAACAAACACTGGTTACTTAGATTCGCTAACTGGCCTATCTATCTAAACCGCAATTGTGAATTGCTATCACATAACGTCTCTGTGTATATCTGATAATTCTAAGAAAATTTATACACTAGCTTCGTAAGAAAGGGAACGAAAATAAATGGCATACTTTAAATCTTATCTCGAAGTCATTATTTTTGTAGGCAGTTACCGTTGCCTATGGACGCATGTAAAACCAGAGTTCTCACTTTTTTTTATGCCAGAGGCGGCAAACGAGCCAGCGGGTCGCCTGATGGTTAGCAATCACCGCCGCCCATGGACATCTGCAACACCAGAGGGATCGCTGATGCGTTGCCGGCCTTTTAAGAGAGAATACGCTCGATTCTTTGTAGGGCCTTTATGTCGTAACCGTCAGAAAATACTGCTGCAGTGAGATTGTTCCACAAAACTTGCGCTATGCCGACCGCCGCCGAAAAATTGGTTCTTTCCACTGCTTGCACTACACAATGCCCACTACTCTTACTCACGCCCCACGAAAATTTTGAGGACTCGCCATCAAATATGAGTGGTTTGTAAGAATCTAAAAGTAGTTTGGATTGATTCCTTCTGCGCCATAGGCGCGGATAGTGTGCGTTCACCAGGCTTTTGTTCGTGATTAACTTATAAATAAGTAGGTGTGAGCCGTGAGGTGCTTATTACATTTTAGATGGATTGTCAATAAGTAAGATATTTTGACGGCAAACTATCTTATAAGTTACTGACAGACAGATTTCAACGTCATGTCTTCTAAAGTCGTGATTTTCATACTAGTTTCTAGTAGAGACAGGAGGAATTTCATTTGATAAGTCTACATCGTGTCTAATATCTACTGATAAAGTTATATTGCCTGGCTATTGTCGTATAGCCAGGTAATAAAGGCCGTATTGTGAGTAGAGAGCTGTTATTTTGACAGAAACAATAGTCACATAACAGCTCTGTCTGTGTTCCAGCAATATTAATGTGGGAGCCAGTACACTTGAAATTAAAGGCTTGAAGATCAGATGAGTCTGGCAGCACATTGAGCAACGCTTCCGGATGAAGTGTCCCTCGATGGAATAGGTCGCAGTGTACGCTTACATGTCGGTGGGCTGCATGTCTGTCTGCCAACTAATGTGGTATATAAAAAATAGTCAGCATGAAATGAGGCATGTCAAAAAAATTTCTTCGTTTACCATGTAACACAATATTACTGTCACCTTTTCAACACCTATTCTAAAACTCATCGTAAAAATTAGCCTAGGTAGAAAGTCGATCGAAATTGATATTTAATATTGTTGCAGAGGTTCTCACAAACAGGATTAGAGGCACGTGACTCGGACGCACGCAAATCTAATTGAGAGTTCCCGACAGGGTTGTCGGCAAGGCTTAGTTTAAGATGATTCTCACAATTTTATCTACCAATTTTAAATGCCCGTAGAATACCAGCGTCGTAGCTTACTAAATCGTGATGTTATGTTGAGTTAAATTTTATTTTTTTTATCTTGTTTTTATAACATTTTGTGTACTATGATTGGGCATAAAAGATATAACAATGGATTGATATTTTAAGCAATTAAAAACAACAGCGTTTTTCATGTTTTTTAAATTGACAAAACTAACATGAAGTTTTGGAGTACACATTTTTTTTATATATTAATTACCAAACATGACAGTTAGACATGGGCGTTTCCGATATTTTACATTAGCCGATATGTAACTGATATGGAGCTACAATATCGGATATGATATCCGATATCACATATCGATTATCCTCCCAAAAAAAAAAAAAAAAAACTGCAACAGTACATGAAATACAACTAACGGTCCACATATTCCTACAACACTGAAAGAATTATCCCCTAACTCCTAACCGTTAAGGAGTTGTACCTTCCATCATCAGCTTTGCTGCAAAAGTGCATGACGGTTCACATATCCCTACAATACTGAAACAATTATCCCCTAACTCCTAACCGTTAAGGAGTTGTACCTTCCATCATCAGCTTAGCTGCAAAAGTACATGAAATACAACTAACGGTCCACATATTCCTACAACACTGAAAGAATTATCCCCTAACTCCTAACCGTTAAGGAGTTGTACCTTCCATCATCAGCTTTGCTGCAAAAGTGCATGAAATACAACTAACGGTTCACATATTCTTACAATACTGAAAGAATTATCCCCTAACTCCTAACCGTTAACGAGTTGTACCTTCCATCATCAGCTCATCAACATAAAATGATGTCTATCGGACGCAAAAACTTGACTGGCTTCAGAGAAAACGCGTAGTGTGCGGCTATAAAGGTTGAGGTTTGCCCTTGATTTTCCCGGGATCCCATCATCAGATTTTGACATGGTGACAATGGGACCGCCCCGGAACTATGCACTTTCAAATAAAAAAAGAATTATTTAAATCGGTCCACAATTGACGGAGAAATCGACGGACATACATAAAATAAAAATAAAAAAAATAAATACATACAGTCGAACATGGAACCTATATCAAACATTCTTCACTCACTTATCATTACACTATAAAAAGCACTTAAACCAAATTAATCCTTATTACGCTCGAGCTTGAATCCATTTTGCTATGTGTATCCCTTGCGAATATAAAAATGCCGCGAAATATACTTAAAACATAATCGATACAAGATAAATTGACTCTTATTGCTAGCAAATAAGAGCGGAAATCGTCTACCCATTACGCCGTAATATCTGAATAACCGCCTCATCTCTTTTACTCCAATGTAAGTATTCGGTATACTTACATTGGAGTAAAAGAGATGAGGCGGATCAGAAAGAGAAAAGGCGAATATCAACTGACAAAAGATATCGATAGTACGGTTATGAATAGTTTCGGCGATATGAGTTTTGTTGTTTTGTTACAGTTTTTCGATATACAGTTTTGAGTTTTGGTTTTGATATTATAGTTTTTAGTTTTTGAAATATCGGTTACGTAAAATCCTATATCGATATGATATGATATCGAACTGTTAGCCGATATAAGATACGTTTTGATATATCTGTCTCATGTCTAATGACAGTAGACAGTAATGTTTCAATTTCAAATGAATGACAAAAGTTTGTGTTTTCAAATTTTCTTTAAATTTATTTATAAAATATAGTCATAAGTGATGACAATGCCATGTAATTAAACTAATCAGACCGTAATTTACTATATGCCATTATTGTTAACAAAATATCATCATACTACCGCACAAACTTTTGCTCCAGTCGCGCCACGTACAGTTAAATGCACGTCAAACGTAACACTTTGGACTTAGTACCACTCTTATGTCGGAGGCATAAGTGCTAATCGAACTGCGAGTGTTAACCGTGATGTGCTGTTGACCTTACGATCCCAGCGATAACGGCAACCCTATCCACAGGCGCCAGCTATAGCCCGACGACTGCATGCGAATAAACATGCGTCAGTGTAGCAGCGTAACGAGCGGTCGCTTTGCCGCTTAGAGGGATGCTGTAATTGGGTCTCTGGGTCAGTTTATATAAAAACAGTTTGTAAAACAAATTATGTGAACTACCTTATTAACATCAAGCGCTGAGTGGAGTGTCTTTGCACTTGTTCAGCTTTGTACAGTTTTCTGTGGAATCTATGTAAGCGCTTTATTTAAATCTAGTTGTTGGTTTTCGCTTGAATCGGAATCCAAGATATGATAACAGTTATTGTAATTGATCGATTAACATTACGCATTTTTGACCACCTCTGTCGAGTAGTGGCTAAGCCGCTCGAGTATTAAACCCGAAGGTCGTGGGTTCGATTCCCAATTTCCCACCATGAGTCTGGTTGGTGATAGGACTTTTTCAGAGTCCGACTGGCTAGCTACCACACCCACAGGTGAAAGCTGCCGCCATAACACATCTGGTTGTGTTCCGGCAATATTAATGTGGGAGCCAGTACACTTGAAATTAAAGGCTCGAAGATCAGATGGATGAGCCTACAGTCTGGCAACACATTGAGCAACGCTTCCTGATGAAGTATCCCATTGAGGGCAATAGAATAGGCAGCAGTGACCGCTTACTATCAGGTGGGCTGCGTGTCTGTCTGCCAACTGATGTATTATAAAAAATGCATGCCTTGATAATATCAAGTAAGGAGTACGACATGTGGCAATCATAAAATTAGCCATGTCAAAGACCTTGCCTTGGAAACTTTTACAAGTAATTCAAAGAATAACTTATATTTTGATTATGGCACCATGCACTGTTTGCAAAATACCATTCATCATGAACAATTAATTTTAAACCAACAAGATTATTGAAACCCTATTTAAGGCGAATAAGATTAGTCCAAAAAGCCAAAAATCATATATCATTCTCTTTGATATTATATTTAACTTATTATATTTTCAATTTTAAAATTCAATAGGTATTATAAGTACAAAAAAATAACCCATTCAATAACTTTTATCAATTCTATACAACATAACACAAATATTTATTTAATCATTAACACAAAATAGTGTTAATATTTAACGAGCCGTCTGTTAAACGACATTTAATTAGCAGGTATCAGTTTTCCGGGGGTGAATTAATTATGTAGCTGTTAAATGGCTGGCTGTTTGCTGCGTAAACACATCCGTTGCTTTGAAAAATTTATTCACTCCGGGTTTGGACGTGGCATGCATTAGGTCGCCAGGCGTCAAAGGGGAAATGTTTCTTTGCGCTTTGCAGTATGTTTAAAGATTTTACTAGTCTTATACTTGCTAGAGAAAGTTTGGTTAAATATTAGAATTTTTAAATTCTTTTTAGAAATGAATTTTATGCAACTAGACAAATAGGTTTGAGATATAGATTAGATTATTATACTCATATTATATTGTGACGTATGAAGACTATTGAAGATGTCGGGGTCACCAATGTGACGTATAAAGGTCACGTATCATGACGTCAACGAAAAGAGAAGATCTTTCTCAGAGCTAGGTGTCTGTGCTCGGGGACCGCGGCCCAATGTACCGTCTTGGTGTGTTGTATAAAATAAATGCTAGCTGAGAAAATAACTCTGCTGGATGTATGAAATCCAGGAACTGTGTACATTTTCCGGTAACATATTATAATATACAGGGTGGCCCTGAAAATCGTGGATCAAACGAAACAGTGAGATAAAGGGGGTCATTACCGACATAAACCCCTCTACAGTATAACCTCACGTCGACTCTACAAAAAATTAAAGCTATTTTTCGTTTTGAAAAAAATAATGCCTTATTTTGTAATCAAATGGCAAAATAATGAAAACAGATTGTTTTTTCTTTCTTTTTTTTATGTTCAATTATTTTCAAAGAAAGCATCTTTACATAAAAAGTATCTTTACCACTGTAGGGACACAAATTCGTGAGTAATGGCAACTTTCTTAAAAGAAATTAAGTTTTACGAAAAATCAATTCCAACTTCAAAACAGTACTGTGAAAAAAAAATGTAGGACCGACAAGTGACCCTGTATCAAAAAAATAAGCCTGTTTTATCACCATTTAAATGAGGTATAACACTTGGCTATTTGTAGCTAACTTATTTTACAAAACTTGTTTATTGGCGCCAGGTCTAACTTTCAATAAATTCAGCTATCAAAAAAAATCGTTATTCGCGTTGATTATTTTCACTCTTTACAATCCTAGAGCTTTAACATTGGAAGAAATACCCGGTATCTTTTGTCCTTTTCACATTCGGGTCGGGTAATTACCCGACTCGGGTCGTACATACGATCCATTGTTTTTTTGGCTCAGGTTC
The DNA here is from genome assembly GCA_949319885.1 of Mecyna flavalis. Classification (NCBI taxonomy): domain Eukaryota; kingdom Metazoa; phylum Arthropoda; class Insecta; order Lepidoptera; family Crambidae; genus Mecyna; species Mecyna flavalis. The sequence goes on from OX439433.1 coordinate 14,519,926, forward strand.
TTATAAGCTTGCGCGTACGTTTGGCCCACCGCTCCCGCCGCGGCGGCGAATCAGTGACTAGCTACCTGCTTGTTATTACGCACGTGTTCTGCCAGTTTGCTCTTCAACGTCTCCTGAACGGACTCGGATTTCTTGTCTAACTGTGACCTAAGCTTGCCATACGGACTGTGAGTCTTGCCAAACTGTGACCAAAGCTTGCTATGCGGACTCTGTGTGATTTCTTGCCAAACTGTGACCTAAGCTTTCCAATCGGACACTAATTCTTGCCTAACTGTGACCTACGCTTCGCCAGATGGCCACTGTAAGAAGAGTGAAGTACAGCTGACCGTACTCCACTCTTCTTACAGTGGCCATTACAAAAGCCGTAGATGTAATGCATGTCAGCATCGGGTGTGAAAAACAGGGGAAACCAGGGTATCTTAGTAAGTAGTGAGACGTTTTTTTTTAAGTCCCGTGTCTTAAATGGCCGCGGATTTTACTAGCCTGCAGTGGTGTTAAGCACACCACACACTCTTATCCGCATTAAAAAATGGGCTCCAAAATCAGTTTACCTAACATACATAAACCACTTAACCGTGACCCTTAATAATGTTTATGTATCTATATTACCAGTACACATTTTACGTAACAGAATGTACACACATTTCATAAAACAATCTTCAAACCATTTCACGTAACGAGGCTCAATTTGTCCCGCAACACCTGACACGACTGATCAAAATGCTCAATTCGCAAAATTAACAATACCTCGACAAAAAAGAAACCACTCAAGTGAAATTTCCCCGCCCTGACTTACTTCCACCACCTTTGCAGTATAAAAGAAATGTTAAATACATACGAAAGGCATTTTCCCCATTCAGTATAATTACGCAGTAGAGCAATATTGGGAATTGGAACAGAATAAAGGAATAAGCATTTCAAATAAGCGGAATCCCAGTCCGAAGAATTTCTTTGATTAATGCGACTTAGTAGGCAAATGAAGGTTTGGGAGGTATGTTCCGTTGAACAAATAAAAGTGATTTACATAATAATGGAAACAAACCAGGAGTGCTTCCGTTCGCGCTGACTTCGGGCGATAATTTGCCTCACGATGATAGGATATGACAGTCATTAGTAACTTGAACACCTACGAGTTTTAATTTGTTTCCTTATAATGTTGATTTGGTTTCGGCATTGTAGATGGGCCAATTAAGGGCCTCTAAAGTACCGGTATTATTATGAACTACAGTACTTATAAATTATAAAGATTTCAGATAGGTACATATAATACCTAATTTGAAACTTGTTTAATAATAATTAATATGCGAAATGAAGTTATGTATCATTTTACAGGGGTTAAAAGTAAATTTTACTCTTTCTCTTTCAAGCTCTCCTCTTTCTTGAATAAAGCGCAGTGTTCGCTTACCATCAGGTGGGTTGTGTGCCTATCTGCTAAATGAAGTGACAAAAATCTTTCATTCCCATTTTAATGCTTTAAATGCTATAATTATAAGTATATTTATTAATGTATTATCAAAAACAAACCTGTTTGATAATCAGAAATCCGGATTCGACAAGTTTTATAATCAACTAGCCTTCCGTCCGCGGTTTCACCCGCGCGTAATGTCTATTTTCAAATATACCCCCTTCTCTCCACATTTCCGGGATCAAAAGTACCCTATGTTCACCGGGGATAGTGTAGCTATCCAACAGTGAAAGAATTATTCGAATCGGTTCAGTAGTTTCGGAGCCTATTCAATTCAAACAAACAAACAATCAAATCTCTTTTCTCTTTATAATATTAGTATAGATTTTATAAATATAAGACATTTCCAATCATGGTTTGAAATGATTTTAAAAAAGAGAAAATTTTATAGTAACAATTTCTAACAAAACATCACATGAAGCTTAAAACTTGCCGGGCTTTTGAGCAATATGTCCTTTCGCGCCGGCTTCCGAGGGCAAATTTGGACGCTCACCAAGCAAATAATAAACAAATGTCAAGTACCCGACCGACTCTGGAAATGGTTCCGTAATATTTATTTCTAGACAGAAATAGGAACAAAATAAGAGGACGACAAAAGTAATAGTAGACAGACATCTAAAATGATGGCATAAGGACATTGTAAAGCTGCAAACGTATATCGAAAATTGAATATACAACTTATTTATGCTAGATCAATTTTAAGATAAGCACGCGGCCATCTGGTAAGTGGCATCTGTGTTAACTGTGGCTCAATATGCTGCCTACATTCATATTGCCGTTATAAAACTAGGCAGACTTCGGCAAACATCTTTATTAAAATATGTAGCAGAGCCATTGATAGTGTTAAAAAGAGGTAGATACGGCACTAGCGCTCGAAAAATGCTCCGCTCATATTGTGTTAATTGACACAAATCATTTTAGACGCATAATGTCAACGGTTGGTGAAGCCGAAGCACATAGATTTAGTATATCTCGACGGATCAAATTCTAATCGCCGTGCGTCAAAGGATAGCATATCTACCTCTTTTTTAAATACACTATCAATGAGCAGAGCTACCAATATTATTTCTGACATTGACAAGCCTGAGGTATTATAGCGGATATTATAATGTTGTCTTATCAGAAAACAGTACTAGGACTCAAATTTAAGTTATTACTGTAGTATCAACACAATTTTTTTAGGCGATTTCTACTCTAATTGGAAGATTTGCACGTATCCCACCATAAAAGGTAAGCGCATGGTTTTTTTCCACCATGGAAGCTTTGCTAAATATGTACGAAATGAACAAGAAAAAGTGACAAAAAGTGTCAGGGCCACTATATGTTTTTGCGAAAATTTGTTCAAGAGAGCAAAAAAGGGATCTTCCAGAGATGTAGTATGCTACGTTTATATGTATGTGTTTTATATCCACATACATTGTCTGTATTTAAGAGAGGCAGACACCAAATAATATTACTTTGCTATCGACAAAAAATTACAAACACCTAAAAATAACTTATTAAACACATTTGGCATGAAGAATAAAGTTATTAATATAGATTAGGAAACCTCAAAATTTACATAACCCAATTTGTATGTTCAATAATCAGGACTGACGAAGTTTGTTTATTCCAGTCTTTTGTTTCACTAAATGAAAATTGATTTCTGAATTTATTCAATCAAATTGAGGTCCTCAATTTTAATTGCACGTTCGAAAGTTTTTAGCGGTTTGTATACAACACTCCATATTGTGGTTAGAGTTCAAAACAATTCTAACACCTAAATTGTCGTAGAATGAAATTGGATAAATTTTCAAGGGTCAGAGTATTGAGAAAAGCGTAAACACATTTTAAACAGAAGAATTTTTTTTTTTATACTATAATAAAATAACAGCCTCAATTAGAAAATATAATATCAGAATGTGCTGACACACAGTAGGCGCATAGAATATTTGTTTTAAAAAATTAATTTGTTTTTAAAAATTAACTTTTTTGAAGGTAGGTATAGCTAGTTGTTTTGTTGTTTGGGTGGATAGGGTATGATTAGAAGTACTTAGTAGTAGTTGTATTAATGTCGAAAGTAAAAAATCTAATCTCGTTGTCCACGACACTGCTTTACTAGAAAATAAACTAGTAAAATATGTTTTATCTACATCCATACCATAATATGTCTATTTTATAGTCAGGAGCGATGAGCAAACGCCCTACATTTAGATATAAGTATCTGTGGCTGCATCGTAATGTTTACATTTTAGTATCGGTAACCGATACTTTAATTACGTTCAAATTTCGAACGTCTTCTTAAAAAGTAAAAATTAATGGATTTGAAGCTAACATATGTAAGCAAAACATCTTGATGTATTTTCAAAGGTACCAGGAGAGCATAACCGCAGCGTAACTATTCATTAAATCAAAGAGTTTGAAAGACGCGAGCTAGCCTAGCTTCTTGTTCTTCTCTGCTCTCCTGGTACTACGGATTATATTCCACGCGGTTTCACATCGATCCTGACTTTAAAATAGACATTTATCGTATGAATGAAGATAAAGTTATGTATGTGACTGTACATAATTAGGCATTAAAATACTCATGTGATCCTTTTATGAAACTCACTTCGTTCGTTTCATAAAACCACATTCGTATTTTAATGACCCTCATTATGCAACAGTCACATAAATAACTATTACAAAACCATTTTTGATTTAGGATTTGCGACTTGTATTTCGGTATCCGGTGCCTCTATCCGCGGAAATTGACGCAATAGTGAAACGGAAACTCTGCCGACGGAAAAGCTACCCAGTAATAGAAATATTTAATATTAACATTTTTGTGGTTGTGTTCGTAGTTTTGATTTGAATATTCATACCGCTTATAAGTTTTATTTATTTCCTGCCTTATTAAGTGGGCGGTGGCACTTCATAGTCTCACTTGGACTTATTCGGCCATTGAGGGACTATATCCCTCAATAGTCGAACAAGTCCAAAAAGCGTTGCTCAATGTGTCGCCACACTATAAGCTCATCTAATGATCGAGTCTTTTATTTCAAGTGAACTGTATTTATATTGTTTTCTTTCGCGCCCTAAAAACATTACCGCGATTGACATTTCCAAAGACAAAAAAGGTAATTAATCATGTCGGTACTGGTTCCCTGAATCATTCGCTGTCATTTTCCATGTAAATAAATCGGCTAATGTGAATTTTCAATTTGGCCAAGTAGGAGCGACACGTATAGCGGAAGTGGGCTTTGGAGGCAATTTAGAAACCATTAATAATACTCGCGTCACGCGACCGCGACGCGTTTGGTACGGGATCGATGCGAACAGAGTTGACATACCAGTGAACGCATTATCTGGCTGTGTTTCGGCAATATTAATGTGGGAGCCAGTACACTTAAAATCTGAGGCTTGGAGATCAGATGAGTCTACAGTCTGGCAGCACATTGAGCGACCCTGGTGAAGTGTTCCTCAATGGAATAGGCCGCAGTGACCGCTTACCTTCAGGTGGGCTGCGTGCCTGTCTGTCAACTGACCAAGTATAAAAAAACCCTATCGGAAAGTTCTTGAAGTGGAATTATTTTTTTGGAAGAGCGAGCCCTGCGGCAGTGTGTGAGACGCTGAAATAAAGCGTCCAACTCACTCCACCTACCTACTTACTAAACTACCCCGGTTCCCCTTCACACCCGAAGAGGACGAGTTGGTGCCCGCCTTGTGACCGGCCGAATTTAAGTTAGTGTACTGTTTATTTTTTATTGCTCTCTGTTTTGCGTGTACCTACGTGAGATGTTAAAGGAGGTTAGATAGATATGTCTTATTGGTTATTTATAATAGCGTGGCTGGTGTTTTAACACCATCAATATGTCATTTACCTATTATTGGAATGTTTTTGACTTTTTAATGAGAGAGGCCTCTGTCCTATACGTTTAGACTCTGGGCTCTCTTTGATAAAAATAATTAGGAGCGCAAGTTATACCTACTGGATACAGAAAATGTGAATCTACATAGAAGCCTATATAATCTCTTTTTTTTTCAATTATCTGTAAAAATTGTTATACATAGAAATTGCGTTCACCAATACGAATTGTAAAGCGTATTTCAAGCTTAGTTTAGGTATTACACAATTAAGATTAAAAATTATTTTTACAATTAGATTTTTATTCAAACGCTTTCTGACACATAATCGATGGTTCTACAATAATTTTACCTTCAATCATTTTTCTTACGATCTTTCATCGCTTTCTATTTGTTCATCTCAACCCAAAAGTACAATTTCCAAAACGACGCCCGTTTATTTTTCTTTTAAACAAAGACCTTATTTACGACTAATCTAACTTCTTACTTATCATAATTCCAAACAAGCTCTTTACCCCTATCTTAGTGCTTCACAGTTTATAATTGACCCCCATGCAAGTTTTAACAATTAGACAACTTCCTCTTTTATGTAAATATTTAAGTAAATTAAGGTAGATGTAAAGTGATGATAGAAGAAATTTTGACGTCGTAATCACAGAGATTAGGAAATCACTCACATTTACCTCACCTCTGTAATCTACTGGTTTGGAATGAGGCTTTATTTTGGGGTCCTGGCTTCAATATTTTATTTTATTATAAAAAGTTTATTGCCGCTAAAATTAGGGTACAAAAGCGGACTTAACGCTAAAAGCATATCTACCAGTAGTGTTGCCCAAATTCAGTCTTGGTCTTGCAGTCTTGGTCTTGTTCTTGCGTTTTTGCAAGACCAAGACCAAGAACAAGACCGCGTATTTTTAGCAAGACCAAGACCAAGACTGACCGTGCAAGACTTGAGCAAGAACAAGACATAGCCTGCAAGACTCTTGCGTCTTGCAGCTAGGACTTAGCGCTATTTCACTGAGTAGTTAGGTGTAACAGTTCGGTGTATAGGTAGGTACGCTTAGGAATTCTATGAGACGCAAAAAACTGTTTCAAAGAATATGAAAAACTGGACCTATGCGCATTACGACTAATACCATAAACATAGCGAATAAAAAAATATCTATTAAAATCAAACTGAGTGCATGCATAGTTATGTTTTAACCATCGGCACTTTGATAATGCGTCATCAAAGGTTTTGTACTTACTTCTCAAAGAAATTTGCCGCTTTTCGGAAGTACATGGTTATGATACACGCGCCGGCGGCTTCTTTTGAAATCTAAAACAATCGTTGCCGCCACGCCGAAATCATAACATTTGACACTATTTGATTGCCGCCATAGGGCGTAGGTATACTCATGCAAAATAATTTCGAATTTTAAGAGTACCTACGTTCCAAAGAATAAATAAGTTTCAGAGTGCTTAGAATGAAAATGAATACATTATACTGATCACGCAAGAAGTATTATGATTAGGATAAAATGGTAAGGATAGGTAGTAGACTTCCATGGAAAACGACATATAGGTCAGTTGATTTTTCGAATTTCTTATCAAATCTTCAGTTATTTATTAATCTGCTTGATCTTTACTATGGCTATGTTAATTCAAGCTCACAATGTTCCAATTCTAATACGTTTTTCTAAGATTTAAAGTAAACTTTAATAAATAGTAATAGACTAATAGGTAATTGCAAGACTTGCAAGAGTCTTGCTGCAAGACCAAGACCAAGACCAAGACTGGGAGCGCAAGACCAAGACCAAGACCAAGACCAGGTGTATTGGCGCAAGACCAAGACCAAGACTGGCTAAGTCTCGTCTTGTTCTTGCATTTGGGCAACACTATCTACCAGTCAACCATGGGGGGAAATGAAATGCTTGAACGCGGCAAAAAGCGAAGTGTATTTTCAAATGAGCAAATTTTGTGTCTGGTAATTCGAACAGAGCTCAGGTTTTTGATGACCAAGCTGCATTTGGAAAGTCAGCACCCATTATGACAATTAACTTAATATTAATGATGGAGACCTTTTTGACGTGGGACATTAATTATCAGGCTGATGCCAATTCTTCTCTAAAATAGAGGCACTCTTCACTAACCAGACTAAGACCAGCGAAACAAATAAATACTTATGTAATAATTTAACTGCTACCTGAAATACTTTTTGTAAACAGTATTTGCAAAATGTCCATCGCATTTATTTCACTGTTTTTCTTTCCAATTTGCTGCAGCAATCCGCCTGATTGACAGCGATGAGGTTTCTGATGACACGTCATTCTGATCAACTCTCGCCCGTTCACTGTTGAATTTAATTGCATCGTTACACCCAATACACCTCCAGTAAACGTACCTTGTTTACTATTTAACGTGTTAAAATACGTGTATCGAAAAGGGCAAAGCGGGAGTTTTCATATAAAAATACTTGCTTCTATGTAGATTCACATTTTCTGTATCCAGTAGTATGTTAGTATAACTTGCGCTCCTAATTATTTTTATCAAAGTGAGCTCAGAGTCTGAGCGTATAGGACAGAGGCCTAAAAAGTCAAAAACATTCCAATGATAGGTAAATAGCATAATGATGGTGTTAAAACACCAGCCACGCTATTATAAATTCAATAAGACACATCCATCTAACCTCCCTTAACATTTCACGTAGGAACACGCAAAACGCACCTACAAAGGTGCCGAAATGGGAAGGTGCCGAAACGAAACGAAACCCGCAAAACAGAGAGCAATAAACAATAAACAAGCCTACATTTAAATTTAGAACAAGGAATCCGTCAAAACCCGGCATGTGTGTCAAACAAACATGGCGTCAAGTATCGCGAACAACCGCTGGATAAACCGCCTGGGAAGTTGCCGATCCGTTCACGCTTCGGAAGTTTGAACGTGTATCACGCGCCGATACGTCGCAGAGCGCTTCCGCACAAACTTCGCGCGCTCAATACTATCGAGTATCGACGATGGGTGTTTTCTTTCTTTAAAGCACTTGTTTCGAGCTATGAACACAGATTAAGTTTGCGAATGGATTTTTATTTGGATTTTGCTGTTTGTAACATTTTAATTTTTTTTAACGGTCGGCAACAAGATCGGCATTTGGCATGGTATTAATACCTTTTCCAACGCCAAATATAATAGCTAAATCGAATAAAGATCTGCTGTAGTACATATAATACATTTTCAAGAAGGTGAGCTTGGTAGGTCCCTCTCATATATTATAGGACACGTTTTAGACTTTATCGTAACTTAGAGAAAGGTTTTTGTAAATTTATTCACTCAATTTTTTAAAGGTTGTAAAATCTTATTTTCACCGACACTATGACGATCGGTTAAAGAAATTACAAACACGAGAAAATGTTACAAAAGTATAATAAAGTGTACGTGAATTTTGAAATAATACTTTACCTTACGGAATGCTATTACGAGTATATAATGCCCATTTGGCATAATGTGGCTTTGTAACGCAAATACTGGTAATCGGCCACCGGAAATGATATTTGCGTGCATTAAAATTGTCATAAAATCTTAATTTCCTAACGACACGACGAGAAACGGGTAAAAAGTGTCAGTCTATTTCCATTGCAGGGCAAAACCCGCCATGCCATGCGGTGTCACACTGTTGTCACATACTCGACTTTTGTCAAATAAAAATGAAAACTTGCTCGGTACAGTGTTTATAATGGCTGACAACTATATTTTGGAGATCATACATGCTGCATAACTTGATGGCGCATGTAATATTTAGCCCTTTTTTTCTTGGTGGTGATTTCTAGGTAGTAGGAACACATCATTTACGCGCAATTCGATGAGTATGTATTTTGCACCCACACGACTCTAGAGTCAAATACATATCATGCCAGATATAGACAATTTTCACTGCTTTCTATTGTGTTGCAATAGAATAAGATTTAATTTATGATGGCCAATATTCTACTACTACTTAGTATTTTCATAGGATAAGGCACCCCGCGAGATATGTATGTTGCCTCGTATGGAACTCGCCTCTAAAGCCGTTTGTACCATTGCCCACTCAGCTCTCCAGGTTTCCCCTTTATACCTGGAAGGGACCTTGTCCCCTTGGGGAAGGGTTTGCCTTTTGGCGCCATACCCACACACAAACACACACAAGAATTTCTTCACTAAAAAAACTATTATGCCCTATTTTCGACTTAAATTTCAGAATCCAGCTGGTCAGCTACCACTACCTCTACACATGTAATATCTATAGCACTAGCAGTAGTTCATTTGAAGTAATGTCGAAGATCAAAGAAGCCTACAATGTTTCGGCACGTTGAGTTATACTTTATGATGAAGACTATCATGGTAGCCACCTGAGTATAGGTAAACATAAAAATGTCTCCCACATCAAGTTTTAGTAAGTAATGTCAACTTAAGGTATATATATCAGCCAGCGGAGGAGTGTTTGAACACGCTAGTGAAACAATGTATCTGAACCGATGTGTGTAGCCCATCACACAGGGCAAACTTTAGACTGGTAAATTGGCAGGTAACTTTGCTGCTTCTAAGGATTGCCAGGCGATCCGGAAAATCCGGAAACTTATATTTACTTTGTTACTCGTCATGAATGAGCACGTAGGTACACAACAGGGTCTTAGTGACTTACGGCATTGTTTACTTAAAAAATGTGTATTGTTATTTCATTCAGATAAACTGATAGAAAATTGAAACAACCGGAGGGGGCGACAACTCATATATGTAATTAGATATATAAATTGATAACTTTTTATGTTTTTACAAGTTTCCAGGTAAAACTAAAGAAAATATTTATATACCTACTTACATGACGTGACCGACGCGTCAGTCCACTCTCACCAATGTAATTTTATCGTTTTGTACGATAATAAATTACATAAAAGAAGTATTTAATTAATTTAAACATTACCTATGTTATTTTAAAGAAATATTATTTTCTTGGTCAAATGCCTTTGAGAAAAAAACAATGAATTACAGCGATTTTACTTACTGATTGAACCAGATCCAAAAAAGTTTTACTGGATCAGTATAATACCGATTTATTTTACCGGACTGAACTTCTCTAGATTGCAATCCCTAGCACGAACTAACCAGCAACTTAATAAGCCACGAGTTAAGGTTTACGCAAGAAATTTTTGAAATGCACGGGTTAATAAAGTTTTCCTTACGCTGTAAAATAGTTTTAAGTACGGACGCTTAGAAATATTTTGTAATATAAGTTTTATAGCGCAATATATTACATTTTATAAATTAGTTACGACAAAATTGCTGTATATATTTGATCCGGTAGACAATACGTACATTTTGAATTTAGATGTTCATGTATGATGATGACGCATGTTTACTGAAATAATTTGTAACAACTTAAATTTTTAAATAATCGTAAATCGTGGGCCAATTCTGTTGTGAAACTTAGAAACCACTTAACTAATTTATGAAATTTGTATGAAGATATAAAAAAGTGATTGTCTTACTGTATTTCCGCAAAGAAAACACGACCCAATTACAAATGCGCATAGTCACAACCACACATAGTTTTAACATAATCCACACACTGAGAAACAAACTTCAACAGGCGTGTTTCCAAACCAATACGACATGAGATTCCTCTAAAAGGTAGTGTTGTTAATAATGGCTCAAAATACCATTATTTCCATAAGGAATCGTGCATGTGGACACCTGCATAAGTTTGGCCTATAAAGGCCAAACTTATGCAGGTGTCCACATGCAGCGGTGATCATTTACTATCTGGTGGCTCATTTACTTGCTCTCTAATCGATAAAATAATGAAAATATCTCAAAATGAGAAACAAAACGTTACTATTATCAAATCAAAGCGTACATTTCACGCACAATTTACCGACGGTTCTATACACAAAACGTATGAGAGTTAATTACCTTAAACAGAGAAACGGCTAGGACAAACAATGTTAATTACGGAGCAATTGCTGTTGCTCGAGTCATCGCCGAACGTAAAACCGAAGCCAAACAAGATTGTTTAATCACAATCAACATTGCAATGAAGCTTTGCTCGAATCTAATTTAAGGATCAATGGACTGCCGTGTACACCGTGTTGTAAGATCGGGTTTCTCTCTTAACGAATCTCTCTGACGTGCCAAAGAATTACTATGTAAAACAAATTGCTGAATAAATAATTTTGACGAGCCGTTTGGTGTAATGGTCGAGAAGTCGGCTATTACACAAGAGGTCGCGGGTTCGATCCCCGCACGGTACAAACATTTGTGTGTATGAACATGTCTGTTTGTATCGGTCTGGGTGTTTCTATGTATAATATGTATATATTTACAAAAAAAAGTATATAAGTAATGTTTATCCGTGGTCTGGTTGTCTGGCACCCATAGCACAAGCTAATGCTTAGTTTGGGGCTAGATGGCGCTGTGTGAATAATGTCCAGAAATATTTATTTATTTATAATCTGCGTTTCAATTTAAAATGTACGGAAAAGGCTTAAAAAACGCTTATTTATTTTGACAACCGATTTGGTGTAACGGTTGAGATATCGGCTACTCGTATTGCATCAGAGTGCAGAGGTCCCCGGCACGGAACAAACATCACGATGCTAAGAACATGTATGTTTTTATCTGCCTAAGTATTTATTAAATAATTTGTAAGTATTAATTAACAATAGAAACCATGAATTAAGTAATTTTATCGGTTGTCTGGCACCCACAGCATTATCTATGCTTAGTTATGGGCTAGATGACGACGCTCAAGACCTCGTTACACTGGTCTACTTGTAACCTTACCAACAAACCTAATACATAGTTTTGTTTTTACGCTTCATTTTGTGAGTGAGAGTGCCAGAGGGCCGATGTTTTCATATATAAAATTATTACGCTACGGTGTGCTTGAGGCCCGTGCTCGCAGAACAGAACTCAGTGCACTCACATTGTAACGTCTCGCTCGATTTGTGATAAAACTGCGCCCGTCGCGCTCACACGGGACGAATACTGAATGAATACCATGTGCCGCTGTTGGACCTTTTAACTTTACGTACAATGTTTACTTGCTTTATTTTTACACGAACACTAAGAACATTGGTTTGGTATTGACAGTCGATTTTATTTTATAATCAGGAGCTCTAAAATCATCTTCGGTTGATACGCTATCTAGTCACAAACTTTTTACTAACCAAGCCTTGTATTATGGAAAATAAAATTACTCATAAACATATCTAGTTTTTTTCCGTGTTCAGCTCATCATAATAATATCATCTCTTTTAAAAAGGAGTCTCAAATTAAGTACCAGGACTTGTGTTTTACCAAAATGTCAAAGTTTTGTCCTAAATAAAATTTTATCCTATGGCACACAAGTTTGGGACAACAAAAAATGCGCCCAATAAACCACCCATTATTAGATGATAAGACAGAAAAATCATTTAAGGGCTGAGCCAGTCCAAAAACTTTCCTAATTCGTCAACATTTACTTAAAACTCAATTTCTTAAAGTGGTAAAAAATTATACTCTCCATTCCGTCGATTAGAAAAACGATTTGCGAAGCGATGAAGAGTAAGCAACGGTCCGATTCTTGTATCAGGGAAAAGGCAATTAACTTGAAACTTCTTAACTGGAAATTCAATCTTGATGAAGGCTTTTTTATATCCTCCGTGTAATATAATGAGAATCCTAATTAAAAAAAGATATCGGCGTTATTGTTCGTGAAGATATCCGAAGAATGTTGGAAAACTTAACCTTTTAATTAGTCATTTGTTGTTTCTGTTGAGTTTGCGACATGAAATTCCGTAATTATAAAATCAATTGAGCTCGCAATTATGGAGTTTAAACTAGTTATGTAGTTATAAGTGGTGTGTAATAAATTATTAGCCCTGCCGCGACCATTGTACGCTTCCTAGTAATTTCAAATAGAAATGGCTTACAATCGCATGACATTGTATCCATGCATCGCCGCTTTGGTTAAAATATAAATGCATACTAACATTATAATTCAATGAAAGAATATCCATTTTGTCCTGCTAAGAAAGAAATGTATATTATTAACAACGAATAAACGACATGTGTGTGAGCACATTACTTTAAAACGACTATGACAAACTGATAAATTCTTTGGTTTTATCAGGACATGGATTGTTAAATTGAACGTCATTGTTGTTAACGATATTATTTACCCACCCGAGCTAGTCAGCTTGATTATTATTTAACGTAACGTACCTAACGTAACTTTATACAAATATAATGCTAATTCACGTGATTGGCTAGGACGAATCTTTTAAATATCAGAAAATTTGGTTTTCTATAGTAAGGGATTAAGGCTGTATCTCAAAATGACACAACGCAAGTAAATAAAACTAGAACGTTCTTAATTTGGCAGCCCTACACAAGAGTCAGTCAACCGACTATGAAGTCTGCTACGAGAAGCTACGAGCTACGACGAGCTACGGATTCCGCTACGTGATAGAATGCGAGAAATCCGAAGTTATTCATATCAGTGCATTGGCGCGTTTCATCTGAAATTGCTCATCATTTGGAGATATCGGAGTTCTTCATGGAGCTTAAGATAGTTTCAATTTTAGATAATCTTTACTTGAACTTTTCCTATTATAAATATTTTAATTAGAATTTAAAACAAAAATAAAATACTCGTTTACAGTCATTTACATCATATTATTTAATATTTTCATTTTTTACAATTAGTTACATTTGGAGTTAACTTCATAGCTTTTTGTTCAGTGGTTTAGACATAAAATCGTAACATAACGGTAACCTTCTTTTGTATTATAATATTAGTAGGGTTTTTTACACAGAGATGTATTGGACTAGAGCCCGCCAGTGTAGCTACTTCGCGTGCCCAGCTACAGTCCATCGTACTGAATGTGCCGATTCTTAGCTTTAGTCCCGCGCGACCGTTCCCCTTGTTAGACGTCAGACGAAATAGCAAAAAATGACGATTTGTGCTATTTTAAGCTGCAAAAACAATACCAAAAAGATAACTCCACAAAACAAAGATGTTTCCTTTCATCGGTAAGTCATTTTGTTATCTGAATACGCGTAATTTATTTTAAAATGAATTATTTATCAATTTTGAGAAAACAATTATGTAAATAATGCTTAAGCCGCGTGAATCGCAATTTCGTAATACATTGCGTATTTTATACTGGCCTTCCAATTGTATTGCGTGCTTTATAAGCAATGAATATCAAACAAGGCGGTACTTTCGCATATCCTTTAAGTTTCGTGGCACAGGCGTTTTTAGTCAAATACAGCGATTAGTGATGTTCGTTCTATGCAACATACACATAATGTATTAAAATCGATTAAAGGTACCTAGTCGATTTTGGAAGCAGGAATGTTAATAGGCTATTTGACAATGTGAAAAATAAAATCAAGCATAAAGTGACAATTAGGTTACATTAGGTACTGTCAATCGGCGTATAAATTAAGAAGAGTTTAAAAATGGATATTTATTAACATTCGTTAAAAATAATAATTTATTTATTTATAAATTAGTAAATAAAAATCACGTCACGTGCCTCACGTCCTCGTTTACCTCCTTGCGCCTACTTGTGATTTTATGCTTTCGTATCTGTTTTAATAGCATTTTCCTATTTATCCATTGTTATTGTGATTTATTTGCAAAATTACACAAATTCGGTGAAGTACTTTTACTATGGAAAACGATTTCGTAAAAGCAAACAGCAGAAACCTGCCCCAAGTAGACGAAATCATGGTCGGCTTATTTTTTGAAAATAATTCCGATAAAAAATGTGAAAACACCAAAGTAAGTATAATAATCACTTTAGTGGTAACTTATACATCATAACAGAACTAACAGACGTTCATCTATCCCCCCCCCCCCCCCCCCCGGCCGGTACCGCCGCAACCGCTATGTCCCTGCATTTTAAATCTGTAATATCTTCGAAAATATTCATTTACATTACATGATGTAAAGGGCCATATTGATCTATATTACATGCACAATTTATTTAAGGTACTTTATTGGATAAGGATTAATACTGTATTGCTTAAAATCACTTTTTCGTAAATAAGCTATTATTTTATCGTAATAAGTAAAGGAAAATGATTGTTGTGGGGTATCCCTAAGAGATAGACATATACCATCGCGGACTTTTTTGTAAAACTTTTTAAGGTGTACAATATTGTAGTACATTATTTTGATCTATCTCGTAGGGTTTAGCCAGCGTTTGCAATGTAAGCGCAAAAAATGTGTTAATTTACGACCTCACATAAGAAACCTCTACAATTATCAGTGTTTCTCTACTATATTATGCATGTTTTATACATATAAACTTTCCTCTTGAATCACTCTATCCATTAAAAAAACCGCATCAAAATCCGTAGCGTAGTTTTAAAGATCTAAGCATACATAGGGACAGACAGACAGGAAGCGACTTTGTGTTTTATACTATGTAGTGATTTTTATAATCGAATCGAGAATCGAGACGAAGTGGGCGTGTCCCTACTTCTCATCACTAAATCGCGCTCGTTACGTCACAGTAGGTAAAAAAAATATGGCACGGTCGGTTCTCATACAAAATGACGTACTTGCGGGGTCTATTTTAATCTCTGGTCTGTGGTTTTTTAGTTACAATAATTATTGTTGGTACTTAAAACAAATAAGAATAATACCTTTTAGGCTATTAGTTACTGTTATTTCCAAAGACTTTGACTTATCATTAAATTCATTGACAAATATCCTTAGCACCATTAAGGTTGGCTTAGGAAACGTTTCATCAGGCAGGAGTTTAAGTGTATTAAGCCGCATGCAGACTGCCTTTGATCTGAAGTGGGTTTGGGCGGCACTTCTCAAAGGCATTCGTATTCCAGATGAACGGTAATACCTACTTCCGATTGCCCGAGACTTATGTTGAGACGATCGGAAGTTATTTCAAAAGTGAAGTTACTTTTGGCGTGGTCGTAACTGAATGGGTCATCTAAATTACAAATAAGCTAAAGCAACCCGTAAGTTTGGTTTTTAATATTATATTAGCGGGTATTTTTAAGGCTTTGTATACCGTTTAAATCGTATTAATCCCCTTTATCCTCGTCGTGCCACTAACTTGCTCCACCAGTGGCACAAGAAGGAATTGTCATTCCTCGTCGTACCACTGAATGCAGATACATGCAGGGATGGTCTTATTAATCTTATGCTACTGAAAAATAGAATATACATAGATACATTGCTGAGTAAATTGATAGAACAATTTTTTTTACAATATTTTCCCACTCCAAGCTATGACGGGTATGTCTACTGTAACGCATTTAATGTAAAACCTATAGAAATCAGGAGTAAAAATACCAGCTCTGGACGAACTATTATAATATTTCTCGAAACACTTTTATAAAATTTAAAAGGTAGAAAAATAGTTTCTCTCTATTCTACAACTTTTACTCAAGGAAACAAGAAGTCGTTTGTTTTCTAGCGCCGGCGTTTTAACAGTTCTTGTACACGCACATGCCCGCTGTTGACAGCTAGGTTAAACTTATTAATTGAAAAACCTAGGCGTACTTACATTCCTTACTTTTACATACCCGGGCACCGGCTCGACCAGTAATCGGGTGAGAAGGGAACTGGAGGAGTTTAATGAGTAGTGGGAATAACGTGTTTAGTATAACAGTACACTTGAAATCAGAGGCTCGAAGATCAGATGAGTCTACAGTCTGGCAGCTCATTGGGGGATGTTTCCAGGTTAAGCACTGAGGGCAGTGGAATAGGCCGCAGTCTGCCAACTGAGCTAGTATAAACTGTCTTGCACGTTCTGTTGCCGTGCGACTCGCGACTACGATTGTCATTTTTATCATCAGCCTATATAAAGTTCCCACTGCTGGCACAAAGGCCTTATCTCAATTGTGAGATAGTGTGGGCTATACTCCACCACGCTGGCCCAGTGCGGGTTGGTGAAGGGGTGCTTAAGGCAAGTGACCAACCTTAATTTCATATGTTATCAAGCCGCCAAATGGCCTCTGATTAGGCTTGACGACTAATATCTACATTAGTAAATATCAGCCAGTACCAACAGCTTAACGTGCCTTCCGAAGCACAGAGACGCTCGAAATAAATATCACTAAATACGATCAGAATGGTCCCCGATCCATTAACCGACCGCGGCGTGGGTAGCTTGACTTTCGATATCGCTAACGAACCACTGTCACAGCTGCACCACGAGCGCCTCTTTGTCATGCTACCCAGTATTCCCCCGGTGTTACTTTCACGCGCAGATGGGATGAGCCGGAATCCACCTTGTGATGATTGACCGGCCAGGTCTTGCTTGCTTGCCAAAGCTTGCAGAAGTTACACGGGTAAATGTGAAATATTCAACAGTGGATAATTGGATCATTACCCATCAACGCACAACCGAATTTTGCTAAGTGTTTTTGATGCTAGTTCAGTATTAGTAGAAGTAGTGTAATATTAGTTAGAATTAAGGAAGAAAATTGAAAAAATTAAACCCTCAGAAGGTGAAAAAGTTTTCAAAATTACTAAAAAAATGCGGTTTAGAATGAACATGTGTATAATTGTAGATGTCAGGTTCTCGGCTAAAATACATTTTTCACTTCAACCGCTAAGAAGACGCAACAAGAAATGAAATTCCCTGCGGAAAAGACAATTAAAATGAGCTAATTTGATTTGGTCCCGGAGAACGTAGACTCAATTCCCCCTGTGTCTGGTTGGGGGTTGAACTTTTTTATAATCCGTCTTACAAGACTTTGAACCAAGGAAAAAGACACAGGTTGAATAAGGGCTATATAATATAAGCGTATGGTATATACGGAGTGGCAGATGCACCAACAGGTGGTCTATGGGCATATCTGCCAATTGATATAGCATAAAAAATATAAATTCAAATTATGAACATTTCACTTAGATCCCCTTCCACCTTCGAGTATAATATCCGAGTTCAACCGATAGCTTGTTGAAACCTTACAATATTCGACTGATTAGGAAGATACACGTGAACTTATGTATTGAATAAAGAGAAAGATCAATTGGGTTCCCCTTTTGCTTACCATCAGGCTAAGTGGAGCGAATGTACCTACTGAGCTACTATAAAAAAAATAGAGTCCGGACCCGTGCATCAGTTAGAATTTATTTCATCGCATTTCTAAAAATGGCCTAATGAATTTCATTATGAATAACTGCATTATTTTGCGAATTTATGGTAAAATTGTCTTTTTTCTTTGCGGCGATTAGTTACCGCTAAGTCACAAATATAAATATTTTTTTGACATAAGAGACAAAATGCTGATTCCCCTTCGGCATCGCGGCAGTGAAGAGTTTAACTTTATTAACGCGACACGTAACCCAGCCTTTGATCTCGATTGAATTTGCCGCGATGCGAGGGAACTTCTTAGAAATCGTATTCTCTAATAAATTATACCAACCTACTTTGTGCATGATGTAATTATTTTACCCAAGCTGACGAAATTATAACCATTCTATGTTCCTGACGGAAAGAGGAGTCAGTTTAGAGTTATTTTTAAATAGAATTAGCTTTGTAGTTCCGACGGTTTTACCCTGATTAGCATACAAGGAAGTTGTTTTAAACCGAGACTAGAAACATAGACTTTTATAATTGGTAATGCTATTTGTTTGGGTGAACAATGAAACCTGCATTAGAATTTGAGTTTCCAGGATCTGAATGACATTTAGATCCAGATTGTAACAATTTATGTTTTTTTAGTCAAGTTTAATCGTACCCAGTGACTGAAAAATGGAGACGTGAAAAAGATGAAAAAAATACATAGACTTCCACGACTAAATGTATCCTTCTTCACTTACTACTCTCCGTGCTGAAGTTGTACAAAAAACTTTATTGACACGTAGGCAATACGTAGGTCATTATAACAGCCCAACTTTGAAAATCTAGGCCTCCTTTGATAACTTTGTACCTTCTTTTGAATAATGCCTTCCCAACCGCGTCTGCGACGTTCGCGTGTCTCAACACGAGCGTGTTATGATGTTTACATATCATAAACAAAAACGTAAAAGCAACGGAATTATTCATGTCTTCAACGTTGCCTTAAATGAATGAAAAAGCAGGCCAAACCTGACTTTCAAAATATTCATAGCCTAAAACACGACCGTCTACTGGGATAAGGATTTGTAAATAAATGTTTTGATAACACACGAAGATCGGTGTACAGTCTGCAGAAAGTAGGTGGGTATTTTGACTTTCTAAAATACCTTACTGTCATGGTAATAAGGCTTTATGATGGAAGCTCTGGCTGGGAAGTGGTTTTCAATGCTACTTTGGATACATGAGGTCGATTATTCACGCCTAGATTTTCTATTTTCGTATTTATCGCTGGCCAGTATACTTTACCTACATTTACAGCAAAGAAAAATCAGAGGGTCTCGTTTTGATGGCACATTAAGTGACGGTTTTAGGTGAAGTGTCGTACAATGGAATATCACCAGGTAGGATCACAAGTCAAGGCTGGCTGACACATATGTATCATATTTCACTCAACCATGTCATAAAATGCAATGACCCGCCATATAGTGAGAATGCTAGCCAGCTTTTGAAAACACTGGAACCGTTACAAAAATACAAAAATTTTGATGCTAGAAACCACAGCAAGCCCCGAAAAACAATCTACAAAAATCATCAATGTCCAGTCGATTGTTTAGAAACGCTCTCCAAACATTCCATAGATTTTTTATTTACGGGTTCAAATAAAAATCAATGGAATGTTTGGACCACCAACAAAAAATATTCGAAATACATAATATTGAACCAGTTTCTAATGCGGTAATTTTCCGAAAGTTACCGGAGTATGTTTCGGATAAAACACGCTGATTTTTCTCTGTTCTGGTAGCACTTTAAAACGTTGCTTGCGCAAAAGACTATTGTAAAGGATCTCCGCTTCGCTCCGCTCCAGCCTTAGCCTTTTCTAACCTTTATCCATCAGAGTCGATTTTCGCCTCCGACGTTGTTTTTGTTTAACTTAATATCTCTCAAAATATAGTCTCCTCTGTGTGTCAGTACGTTGGATGTTTTACTGTGACCACAACGCGTTGTGAGCTATTTTTCCGCTTGCAATGAGCGTTTTTGATCTTTAAGCGTAACATATACATATAAAGAAAGTGGTGTTAGTTACACTTTTTATAACTCAAGAACGGATGAACCGATTTGGCTGAAAATTGGTGGAAAGGTAGCTTAGAACCAGAAGACCGACATAAAATACTTTTTATCCCGGAAATATGGGGGAAAGGGGATAGTTGAAAAAGGAAATTACGCGTGGGTGAAACCGCAAGGGCGCTAGTAAATAATAAAATAAAAAAATCAATGAACTAAATATAGAAGTCATTACTTACCTCCGCTTTATAACGATGCATTTAAGTAGGTTACCGTGTGCACTATTCAGTCACTGCCCTCCCCTAATGTCACTGAACATTGTTTCATTAAAAATTCACTTTCGTTATTTATAACGATGTATTAAACTAACATTCGCACATTTAACTGTACATTTATTAAACCAAGTGGGTAGTTTTAGTTTACAATCGAACTAAGTTGAGTTGAAGCGTAGCGCGATGTTCGTAGCGTGACTACGAGCCGGCGTAGGCGACCGCGCGATCGTAGCCTCCGCGGCAGACTGAATCACTGAACGAAACCCGCTTCGTTCTACTCTTTGGACGACCATTAGTAGGCTTTTTGAGCACTTAAGATTTTCCTTTCGGCGCCGTAATGAAGGTTACCCTAGTGGTAAATTAGTAAATACTATGGAGCTGCTGATTTAATTAACAGGAGTTTATTAATTTTAATGTCCTTCTGACTCATGATTTTAGTAAAGTGGGAAACCGTTTTTCTTCGTCGCACGCCTTTCCGTTTATTATGTTTTAAAAATTAAGTAGGATTTCTTGAACTCGTGGACTTGAGTCTCTCTCAGCATCCGTAATGAAAAAAATCTCAATGTTATAATTCTTAAAAATGGCACTATGGAATAAAATATATAAATACTAAATAACTAAGTACTTTTTGAACAGAAATTATCGGATTAATCTATTCTAATACATAGTTCAATTTCTCAAAGAAACGTTTGGTTAGGGGATACCGGGGGAGTTTAGTGGGTAGTGGACGCTTTAGTCTCCACACTCGGCCGCAGGTCTAGCTAGCCTGCGGTTATAGTGCATAAACGCATACTTACCTACCCACCTATCCAAGCCTAAAACTATTTTATGTAAACCTTGAACGTTGGTGTAAATAAGTTCATAAATACTTTTATATTCCGCTATGTTTTGGTTTTTAAATTGTTGTTTTTCAATTTAACAAAAAATCATTCATTTTATAAATTTTTCCTCAAAGAAAAAGCCCTAGAACTTAGCTCTTGTGTTTGTACTACAAATATCTATCGGATGGTAGGATAGATAGAATCTTACATACAACATGATGACTAAATGTGCTGGTTCGATGACCAGCCTAAAAATCATACTGTATTACCTATATATTATCCTATTGTATGATGATATACCAAAACCGTACGTGTTCTTAATTCCTATAAAGACTACGTTGTTTCTGAAATTTACATGAAATTGCCGACTTTCGTCCATTATTTTAAAGAACAAGTACATGTTCTTTAATATTTTCGTGCTTTAAAAGTATTAAGGGGTAATTTTTAACAATTTATGATGTTTTGCCTTGTGGAAATTCTTCATGAAGAAAGTTTCCAAGTTTTAATGCATGTTTATCCTCATAATTCCTGGCTCTGGTTTACTGACGGACTTCCGTGTTCCATAAAGGGTCGGATCAATTTAATAAGTTTGTTATAAATTGTGTTTCCAAAAATATGCCGAATCAATTTATCAGAGAAACATGACCCAGACATCAAAGTTGATTGAAATTTATTTAAATAATGTTCTTATAACTTTGTGTAATCACGTGACCTAAGATTACATGATAGTATGCGTGGCATATTCCTTTGTTATTAATTATGATGAATTCCCTTTACTAAGAAGCGTCTCCAACACGCTGTCATACCTACTGAAGATTAAAGTAATTCAGAAAACTAGCTATAGGTATCTTCAAGCAATCACAGTCATGAATTACCGCCGAGCATAAGATTTTATTATTACGTTTACATAAAACCCCATACTCGCTGAAATTCAAACTATTGTTGTATTTAATCAGGAAAACTCTAAAATATTTAAAACACGAAGAAAAATAATTTAGCTGCTTAATTTTACTTGACAATAACTTATCGCTAAACAAATTTCGTGTTAATATAAGTATTCCGTGTCGCAGACACGTATTTATTGTACCGTCTATAAATAATATGCCCCTTTATTCCGACCCGTCGACTAGTTGTGTTAAATAATATTAAATTAATTAGTCCAGTGCGTGCAACTCCACACGAAAACACTTCGAGCGACCTGCCTACAGTGACATAGCCTTAAAACTTAACCATTGCACAGTACAATGTAACCACTAGGCAACCTAATTTCGTGCATGGAACCAAGCAATTGCTATTTTCAAAAAACTATAACAGCGCTTTCACACGGGCAGTCCAGTTTTTTGCAGGATCCTGTTTTCTGCAGGATCCCGTTTGATGGCGAATGTGTTTATATGCTAGCGTTCACACGAGCATCCCGCATGCGGGATACTGCAAAAACCCGATCCGGCATTCGGTTTTGTCACTAGAAACTGGATCCGTCGTCCAGTAAAAAGCGGGATCCCGTTTAGTCGCACAAATATTTATATAGCAGTGTTCACGGCCCTTTCACACTGCAGTCCAGTTTTGCAGGACCGTTTAGTCCACAGTTTTTTACTGGATCCCGCAAAACTGAACTGCCATGTGAACACACCGTCCTGTTTTGAGGAGGATACATTTAAAAGCTGGTCCTGCAAAACTGGATGCCGTGTGAAAGGGCTGTAAGGCTAATATTTTAAAACTTCTATTTTAACCCTCGCGACGGAAGAAAAAGTGTTATAAGTTTTACCTGTCTGTTTTTAGCCAAGACAAGGTCGATGTTTTTTTTTATTTTTTGATATGAAATGAATTAAGACCGATCGTTCAACTTAAGAGCTATTTTTCTAATAAAAAATATATATTTTAAGTAAAGCCTTTTTGAGAGACCCAATTTCACGAATTAATAATTTTTGCACGACGAAGTTGCCGTAAAGCCAGTCCGCCTGATAGTAACTAAGAAACTCATTACCGTAGCCCATACTAACACCAATGGCATCACCCGCGCGTCGCCGCTGTAAGAAAATCGTCTTTGGTTTCAATATTGTTACAGAGCCACTTCACGGTTAACCATATATACTATGCACACCACCACAGAGGTCCGCTCAGTCACGCGAATGGCACATAATGTACTTGTACAACGGTTTTATGGGAGAGATTAATACGTTGTGTAGCGATTGAGACCGCTTTGAGTGGGGGAACAAAGGGAAAATGAATGGTGACAACTTTGATGCTTGATCTCTATAGACGGAACACGAGTTGATATTCATCTTATGTATTAGATAAAAGTTCACTGTATTATGAAAGGCCGCAAAGTTTTAAACTTAA
Organism: Mecyna flavalis; assembly: GCA_949319885.1. NCBI lineage: Eukaryota > Metazoa > Arthropoda > Insecta > Lepidoptera > Crambidae > Mecyna > Mecyna flavalis. Next base: position 14,543,753 of record OX439433.1, read on the forward strand.
TTACCGTTACGCCCACAGGACATAAATATCTTAAGGTCACATCTGACCTAATAAAATTTGACAGATTATTACAGCAAAATAGCCTCTCTTCTGACCTTTACCTTCGATTAATTTTCTAGGTAATCCTTTTATCAATCTTGCCTTGAAGAATCATCAATAAGAAACATGAGGAACTAAGATATTTATTAAATGCTTTTACTTTTTAAAGCATCGTAACCACAGGATAGCGGAACCTACTAACGCCAAATAACACCTGAAGGACGAAACGCTCCCCGGTGATATTCACCACCATAGTGGTCAGACTTATTTAATTTCATTTGCCCTTTTATTTATACCTAATATAGGATATTAGGAAACATTTCAACCACACAAAACTATAAGTTAAATTATCTACTCTTACTGTAATTACCCACTATCCTCCCCATCAGGGTTTTTATATCCTCATTACGCTCCTAGATGCATTTCACTCCAAATGCACGTTTTCGCCAGTCACAACTCTCCTATTTATAGTTGTATGTAACTGGCTAAAACGTGCAACTGTCACTTTCGCCTTCTTTATTCCTCCCCATGGAAAAATTTTTTACTTTGCGAACTCCAACATCTCTTAATATAGTAAAATGAACGACTGGAAGATTTCTTATCAAAATTAATGGAGTCGTTTTGTTTAGCCCTCTCCGTTTCACGATTACGCCAGATTATAGATTACGGTGCAGATTTTAACTCAACGTTTTCTAAGGATTCAATCATAAATTGTATTAATTTAACTACGAGTAGATTGAACCAATCTTTCTTTCTTTCATCGTATGATTAACCACTTAGTTACTGTTATTCTGCTGATAGATCTAATGAAATGCCTCAACGATCTTAATATTATATGACCAAGCTCTTGATGAAATTAATAGTTTGCCTTGAAGTTTCGCCATAACGGATTTTTTAAAGTAAGAAGTACTTACATTCGTATACATACTGTCTTAAATGTTTATTATAGTGGCAATTTTCACATGATAGCTTAACAGTTGAATTGTGTCCTATAACCAAATAAAACCGGCCAAGTGCGAGTCGGACTCGCCCATGAAGGGTTCCGTAGCAGCAAGTATCATCATAATATAAAAGTTCTTGTAGTTCTTTGTAAGTTTGATCGACGTTTTTATATTTGAGTTGATTGAATGAGAGGAAAATTTGCGGTTTACGATTTATGACGTTTAAAAAAAAAACTAATTACTTGAGAATGATCCCAATTTTCAATGGAAGTTTGCATGGTAATGTACATCATATATTTTTTTTTAGTTTTATCGTTGTCTTATAGAAGTTAGAGGGGGGGTGACCAACATTTTACCACTTTGGAAGTGTCTCTCGCGCAAACTATTCCGTTTAGAAAAAAATGATATAAGAAACCTTATTATCATTTTTAAAGACCTATCTATAGATACCCCACACGTAAGGGTTGGATGATGAGTTTCAGTTCTAAGTATGGAGAGCCCCCAAAATTTATTATTATTTTACTATTTTTGTATGAAAATCTTAATGCGGTTCACAGAATACATCTACTTACTAATTTTCAACAGTATAGCTCTTATAGTTTCGGTAAAAAGTGGCTGTGACATACGGACGGACAGACAGACAGACAGACAGACATGACGAATCCATAAGGGTTCCGATTTTTGCCATTTGGCTTCGGAACCCTAAAAAGGTATAATTATATCGACCCACGACCTCCGCGATTGATCCCGATCGGCGATCCGACATGCGCAAGTATCTCTGCCTGTCGGTCTGTCTGTTACGACCTGGAGAGTAACATGCTACTTTTTATCCCAGAAAAATATCATAGTCCTGTGGGATAGCCTCGTATAGCCAAGCCGTGACCAGAAGTGCGAAATTCCTTGCTTAGAATTCTCCGCTTGTTTTCCTGTGTACCCTTGGCTGTTCCCTTGATGGTACAGTGGAAAATAAATTTTAACCGCTGTACCCTTGGCCGTAAAAACCAACCAAAACAAATGAATATCGGAAAAACAAGTAAATGTCGAAAAAAGAAGTGAATCTCGGGAAACAAATGAATATCGGAAAAACAAGTGAATGTCGGGGAAATAAATGAATATCGGAAAAATTAAATGAATGTCAGATCACTGGACAATGTTTTTCTACTTGTTTCCCCGTCATTCACTTGTTTTTCAGATATTCATTTGTTTCTCCAACATTCGTGTGTTTTTCTGACATTCATTTGTTTTTACCAAAGTTCATTTGTTTTTTTTTTTTTTTTCAAATTAAGGAAAAACCAGTCCTCTTGGTCACGTGTACAACTTGATTTGGTTGGGTTTTACGGCCAAGGGTACAGCGGTTAAAATTTATTTTCCACTGTACCATCAAGGGTACAGCCAAGGGTACACAGGAAAACAAGCGGAATTCCGCTTCTTTCAAATTATGACTGCGTTGAAAGTCAAGACAAACAATTTTATAAGTATAAATTGAAGATATCAGATTTATACTCTGTTACTAAGATTTAGGTTAATCGGATAATCTGACAAAGTTGTTTTGACTGGACGTATTAAAGTACATACTTTAAGTACATACTAAAATACTTAACTTTTCTTCAGTTCACACAACAATTTCCACAACAAGCAATCTTAAGCAAGTTATAACGAAATCATTGTGCGAGCAAAAACTCAAATATACTAGCATTTAGACTCAATTTACCTCTTAATTAAAAAGCTTTGTATTTCTGATAAGAATCCTCATGCTTCGTAGTAATTAAAATTTAAGAAACAAAGCACAAAAGAAATTCGAATTACAGGCATACCCGTGGTCACAGTGCATAGTTTGCCAGTGAAGTCATATTCGTATATTTTATTCGCGAATAATGTCCAGAGATAAACTAACGAAAATGAACAATATTTATTTATTTATCATCTACACATATAAAGCTTTTGCTATGGGTGCAAGAAAAAGATAAACATATCATCACTTTTATACTTTTTGTAAATTATGTTATTATGTATTGTGCACAGAAAAACCTACACCAAATACAAACGGCCATGTTCAATGCACACAAGTATTTGTACTGAGCAGGGCAGGGACAATCGAACCGTAATGTAATATTTAGTTTAATGATGAAATAATATTACGATAACCCATTGTATTTATGAAGGGGTAGTTACATAATATGTTACAATATTGTTAGGAGTTGCATCACTGATATGGGCCATTATCATTTTTGTGTTTTTTTTATGTGCACATGTCTTAAAAATAGAAATCTTATTAATTTATTTAAGTTTTATATTTAATAATGTTTAAGACAGTTTATTGTTTTGGGATTTCTTAAAAAAATTACAATATTTATGTTATTATATATATATATTATCATTGAAAAACTGTCTAAAAAGTCAGCTCCATGTCATGTGCAAACTCCGTTTTTACTCAATCTATAATTTAAAAAATATTTAAAATCGCTTATAATACACGCAGTTTATTTTTTTTTCTACTTTCAAATGAATAAACTTTCTAAAAATAAAAAAAAAGTTTGAATATTTATAAAATAATTAATTAAAAAAAAATTTTAAACTTTGTGCAGCAAAAAAATATCAGCTCCATGGATGAACTTTTTAAAGGTACCTAGCTAAAATTTATTCGATCGGCTAATACAATATCTGAACGATTAAAGACAGAGTATAGGTGGACATCTTGCAAATTTATGACAGTTTGTCAGTTCTGGAAATGTAATTTCGATGCAACGACTGCAAAGGTAAGATTTTTTGAAAATTAGCAGGCTATTTTGGTCATTTCCGTGGATAAAGTATATAATATTATTTTTTTAGTTATGGTTTATTGCAATATGTAAAAACAATGAATATATAGAACGGTTAACTAGGTAATTATTCGAATTCCGTTATAAGTAAGTAAGGTTATGAAAAACATATTTTAAGGTTAAAATGTCAGCTCCATGGGTGTCATCTACATGGATTCTAAGTATGCACGGAAATGACACGAGTCCATGGAGCTGATAGTTTAGTCTTCAATTTACAAAAAGAGTCATGAAATTTCTATTGTCAATACTAGGTAATCATGGCACCATCGAAAAGAAGCACTTAGAGGAAATCAGACGTAAAAAAAGGGAATGCAAGAGGCGGCGCAGAGAAAAAATTAAGTCTAATCCAGTATTGTACTTTTCTCGATTTTCTGGAAAACCAAAGGGAAAATAGCTTGGCTCGTATTGGAAAAATATTGTAGGACCTTATATCTTGCTTATGGTTTTCTACGAATCCTATCGAAAGAGATTAATATTTTTCGCAAAATTAAGTCCATTTTTGATAATGGCCCATATATGATTGATTGCAGCATGGCGGCGTATAAAGACAATTTCTCAGAAATGAAAATCTAAGTCTAAGTATTAGCTTGAATCAGAATTCATAAAAACGGTAAATAATTTCTTGAATAGTATTTAATTTCTTTTTAATATCAATTGTATTTTGTAAGATCTTCATATTTTTTTGAGCCATCGACTTACTGGTATATAATTTGTGAAAAATTATTTCAATTTAAACCTGAAGTAAGTAATCATGTTTAATTATAGAAATCTTCTCGATCGAAAAACATTACATCTTCAAATATCAGCAACTTTCTCCAGATTTTGGAGAAAGTTGCTGATATTTGATGATGTAATGTTTTATTGTCAATTCTGTTCAATAAACAGTTATTAAACTAACTATCAATTATGCTATAATAAGCTTCTTTAGCTTCCATTAAGAAATCAAACTTCAACCAATTAAGTGAACTAACAACTCATTTACACTCAGACAGAACGTAAACAATGATAGACTCAAAGTCACTCAAAGTATACCAATTTGATTAATTTAGGCTAGACGATGATTTAATTTTGTAAAATTGTAGTAAGAATATCACACAAAATCTTGAATTATAAATAATCAAAAATAATATATTATATTATTTAAATTAAAAACGGCTTTTGAAGTCGATGTTTACACGTGTAACTTTCACTGAATTGCAATCTTTTTTTAAAATGTTAGTTCAGTTGGCAGACAGGCACTTAGCCCCACCTGATTTACGTTAGTAACTATTTAGAAATCTGTGACCTGATGGTAAGCGGCCACAGCGGCCTATTCCATTGAGTGACGCTTCACCAAGAAGCGTTGCTCAATATCAGTTTGACAAAATAGTTTGACCACCCGGAAGAACTGGAATAATCCCGGAGCAGTGCCATTTGTACCATCAATGGTACTGACTAATGGTACAGGTGGTCCAGCGGGATAATTTGGTATCATTTGTACAATCAATTGTACTAATGGGATAAATCAGTACCATTTGTACCATCAATGGTACTGACTAATGGTACAGGTGGTCCAGCGGTAGGCTCTCCAGATCTCCAAGCCTTTAATTTCAAGGGTACCGGCTCCCATATTCACATTGCCGAAACACAGCCAGAGCCGATATGGCGGCTGATTTCACTTGGTGGTAGATAGATAGGCCGACTCTAAAAACGTCCTAATAACTAGATCCAACGCGGAAATCACATTGAGCGACTCTCTCTTATGAAGTGTCCCTCAATTGAATAGGCCGTAGTGACCGCTTACCATCAGGTGGGCTGCATGTCTGTCTGCCAACTGATTTGGTATTAAAGACCGACTTATCTATTGTCGTATAAAACGCATTCCGCTATCATGTACTACACTTATAAAAGAAGGAAGACACTTAATTTCCGCGCTTACTATCTACTATGAACAAGTGGAATTTAACAGTTTTCTAAGAGAGATAGAGGCAAGTATTGCAAGCTCTTACCGTGACGGCATTTGCTTCACTATATTTGTTAGCCTCTTAGCTGACACAATAGTGTAAGTTCACCTGCAAACTCCTTGCTTCCGGCAGTTGTCTGCAAACATCTGCTCGCGTGCCTCTAACACCATTATTTTTGAGTTTCTTAACTCGCTAGTACTTACTAACTGAATCTACGTTGTATAACTAGCAACTTCATTTTACGACTTTTTGTTAACTTGTTGCTTTTTTTCAAAATTGTAATTTTGCGTTAGATACCTATATCATGTCTAAGCATTCTAAAGTAGGTACCTAAGTATCTGTTCCACTGTAGGGCAAAGGCTTCCATAATCACGGTAATATTATGGAATAAAATTAATCTATACAATGATAGCCTACAATCCAGTGCATAATCACCACGCTTGCCAAATGCGGATTAGTGATCACAAACCCGAGCTGTACTCGAAAAAAACGACACACTCGTAAGTTTTGCTCGACCTGGAGATTGAAACCTGGACCCTGAGATCTTTTTCAGGTACTTAAACCACTAGACCAATGAGGACCGAAAAAAATATATTCACTTTAGGTCTAACTTAGACCGTTATGTCTGATTCTACAACTAGGAATTAGTTTTTATTTTCCTTATTTTAAAAAAAAATAAACCTTTTTTGTCATTCAGCACTATCTTAACTCATTATTTGCACTACACTTTGGCAGACAATATTTTTTTTATCATAGGTCAGATGGCAGACATGCTCGCAGCCCACCTGATGATAAGCGGCCACTGCTGCCTATTCCATTGAGGGACGCTTCACCTGGAGAAACATTCCTCAATGTGCTGCCAGACTGTAGACTCATCTGATCTTCGAGCCTCTGATTTCAAATGTACTGGCTCCCACATTAATATTGTTGAAACACAGCCAGAGCTATTATGGCAGCAGATTTCACAGGGTGGTAGCTAGCCAGTCGGACTCTGAAAAAGCCCTGCCGCCAACCAGACCCAAGGCGGGAATCGAACCCACGACCTCCGTGTTCTTATACCCGAGCGGCTTAGCCACTGTTCCACGTAGGCAGTCGAATCAATTGGAGTTAATCAATTCGCTTTGAATTGTGAGAATATTCTCAGTGGATCCAAATCCGTATTTAAGCTGGGATGTTTGGGAACACATAGGGGACACGTTTATTCCGACTAGTCCGATTCGTAGTTCGATCGTCGAACTGTTCGGACATTTTTTGTCCGAATAGTCCGACTGGAGGCACTAAAACAACCGTAGGTTCGTGAAGCAAGATGAAAATAAATTCTCGCAAACTAAAAACGATGGCATGCTGACCAGATTTCATGATGCTTAATGTTAACTTTGGATTTAGAACTTTGGGTACATCCACTAAAACCAAAAAGAAAACTTAGCAGGAGACGCAGGAGACCCATGTATTGTCGATCATTGTTATCTAGCGCCCATAGAATGCTACGCTTTCTCTGGGGCAATATGGCTGTGTATGAAACGTCTAAGAATATATATCTATATTCGGTCTCGTTGCAATGGCAGCGGTATAACAAGAACAAGAGCCACCGTTCACATAAGAGTGGACCCGGATAAAAATATAGCCAGTAACTTTGCTTTACTCCTGTGTCTAAAAGCTATTGTGTCAGAGACAATATTGTACGCATTCTTTAAGGTTCGCTACTCACAGAGCAGTTAATAGTGTTGCTTGTTCTTGCTGTTGGTCTTGTTGTACAAACCTAGCAAAAGGACTGGTACTGTACAGTAAGATAACTACATATTACAGTAAGATAACTACATATTAAAACTTACATCCCAGCGTATTCCCGATTGCATCCAGTATGGAGCTCAGGGTCCGCTTCGACTATGATCCTAGATTTGACAAGCCTGGTTATTACAATGGAGCGATTGCCATCTGACCTCCGTAACCCTTACAAGGGTAACCAGACCCACTTGGAACATAGTCGGGACCAACTGCTTTACGTGCCTTCCGAAGCACGGAATCATCATTCTTTTCAGACATTCAGGTGATTCAAGCCTGCAATGTCCTAACCAAACTGGAAACAATCACACAAAGTGATGTTCCCCGTGGGATTCGAAACCACGACCTCCGTTCGTGTATTAGAGCCAAACGCTCTTACCACTGTACCACGGAGGCAGTAGTTTGGGCCATACCATTTTTAAATAATTAACTAGTCTGGTCTAGTAGATTTGAGTGCTCGGCCATGATCTCTGGTTCAAGTACCTTACTGAGCAAAACAAGAGGAATATTTTCGGCAACTGGCCACTTTTGTAAACGTCCCAAACAGACCACAAACTAAAGTTAAATATGAAAACAAAATTACCGTACAATCGCTGCATCTGTTCGTATTACTCGTATTTTACATAGCAAACAATACGTGCACGTAACCCAGTAAGTTAGCTCAGCCGCGAGTTATACAGTCACGAGCATCATCCATTCAAATATGAACCCTATTTCATGCACATAAGACTTCGCGTGTAGGCGTAATGTCATTACCTAGCAGCAACTATGTGCTCGTCAAACATGACGCAGGACGACACTCAAAGGAGCGCTGCATCCGAGCAGCTCCTGTTTGCTAACCAATAAACCGGAATACTTGAGACAAATACTGTATGACATTATATACACCACTTTGAGAGCTGAAGCAGCTTAGCGGTTTTAAATACTGATGCATCTGTTTGACGCATCTGTATTCAAAACCGTATGTTACTATTATCTTAATGACATAAATTCTTCTGTGCGTCTATTTATCACTTAACTCATTAAACGGCTGGACTCGATGGGTTCCCAGATGCTTCAAAACATAATTGGACCCGGTAGGTAGCGCTGCTGTCGGTATATCACAAAAACTGAAAAGCAAAAAATAATTTTAATAAGACATTCATCAAATGCGCTTATTGTCTAAGCCTATTAATTAAATCGTCGGCTTATTGCAAGAAGTCATTAACTACAAAAAGTCATTAACTGCGATATTGACATGGTTGGAATGACCAAAAGTTGCTCTTTATTATGCAAAAATCACTAAATTTCTATCTGCAATAGTTTCGAAGAAAAATTTTGTTAAAAATTGTTAAATGCTATTTCAAAGATTTTTATTGCAACAAAATTAATTATTTTCCCTTAGTGAATTTTGTAAAGAGAACATCGTGCGAATGTTAACAGTTAGTGATTTTTGACAAAATGAAGAATGTTAATTATATGGCAGCAATACTCCATGCAGGAACGAACTTGAGCCTTGTAGAGGTTTAGGAGCTGTTCCGCAGTGAAGAAGCGCCTGACTCTGGAAAGGATTCCAAGGTTTTTAGAGGCAGATGCTGCTACAGACTCTATGTACCCAAAGTTTAGGTTGGAAGATAATTCCATACCAAGGAGCTGTAGTCGGTCAGATAGAGGGACAGATACGCCACGGAAAGAGGGAGTCAACTTAAATGCGCTCTTTTTTGTGGGGTTAAAGCTGACCAAAGTGGCATCTCCCCAGTCTGAGACAACTGATTCAACTTGTCCAACATGTCTGATCTTAAAGTCTCAGTTTCACCGCTACCTGTACGTGCATTGGACAAGTATCTCTCAACTACCGTGCTATCGTCAGCATACCCCAGAATTCCGGGAGTAGCCAACAGATCAATAATATGTAGCAGAAAGAGTGTAGCCGAGAGTACTGATCCCTGAGGGACGCCAGCATTTATTTCAGGCGTGTCGGAGGTGAACCCATCAACAACTACTCTGATGGGACGTCCAGTCAGAAAATCTTTGATCCAAGCACAAACCGCAGCGGGGATCCCATAGGAAGGAAGGATGTTTGCCAATAGGGGATTGTGCAAGACCTTGTCAAAAGCCTTTGATATGTCCAAGGACACAGCAATGGCCTCACCATGGTTTTCAATAGCATCGCTCCATTAATGCGTTGCGTACATAAGAAGGGCCCCCAGTGGACCTACCTCTACGAAACCCGAATTGCGAAACACTGAGGATCGTTGACTTCCAAATACGCAAGAGGAGCTGGGCAATTTCAGCTGCTTTGTTAGGTATTCTCTCGCTGTCTCCTCATCACCAGTGTGGGAACGATACAGACAGGCATAAATATTTTTATTATGACCTGTATCCACCAGCAACCAAACAAAATTGAAAATTTGGAATCTTCAAGGTCACGGAGACGTCGATTAGGTACAGATGTAGTCTCGCAAATACACACAGACCCCAGCACGCGGCTTGAATTTGTACTCCAGAATGAATCCTGGGTAGTGCAAGTAGGCCGCGTCAGCTGGACATCCGATTTGCGTCACCGTTAGTCCTTAGTACCAACATATGAAGCTTGGCCGATTCGAGATAATGGTGAACCGAATCGAGATTGGAGTGCAGTCCTCTAAACTTGATCTTCCTAGATTATCACTTTATAATTTGGCTGTTGACATTAGTAAGAAGTCATTAATTTTTAATTTGTTTTAAATTGAGGTTTGGCAAAAGGCACTAATTACATATTTTAATTTTTTTTAAAAGTCCTAAGGTATATTTCGATGTGTCGATATTTAAAGCAGATAAATAAATTTAAGATCTACAAGTAGGTATTTTTATTTTGAATGTACCTTTTATACTTTATAAATAATAGCTATTTTTATTTCCAAACTTCATTAAGCCATTTCTCTAAATCACGATAATGCTAGTTAATGAGTTCTTGCAATAAGCCGACGAAATTGTATTTTACGTGCTAGGTAGGTACCTACTAATCGGTTTGAAGTCGGTGCCAAGCCAAATAGTAGGTACCCAGATTACGTACCTACGTCCGCGGATTAATAAGTAACCCTTTATAATACATTATTATTATATATCATTTTTGATTACCTTTGGCTTGGCACCGACTTCAAACAGATTAGTAGGTACCTACCTAGCACGTAAAATACAATTTAATTAATAGGCTTAGACAATAAGCGCATTTGATGAATGTCTTATTAAAATTATTTTTTGCTTTTCAGTTTTTTAGGTAGTTTTTTTGTTTCTTTTTTTTTTGAAGTCGGTTTAATTTTTTTTAAAAAAAGTTTGTTTCTTTTTCTATTTTTAGTGTGAATAACACGTAGGTAGTGAGTAAAACTCTTTCATAATAATGATAGCGAAAATACGAGTAGACTTGTATTATTTGATAATAATATTAGGTATTCATTAAGTGTTCAGCACCATGGGTAGGAGGAGAATGCGTTTATGCACCATAACCGCAGGCTAGCTAGACCCGAGGCCGTGTGTGGGACTCGAGACCGAAGCGTCCGCTACCCACTACACTCCCCCGGTTTCTCCTTCACACCCGATTAGGACGAGCCGGTGCTAACCTTATTGGCTAGTGACCAGCCCATCCCCGGGTAATCATCAGCTTAGCTGCAAAAGTACATGAAATACAACTAACGTTCCACATATTCCTACAACACTGAAAGAATTATCCCCTAACTCCTAACCGTTAAGGAGTTGTACTTTCCATCATCACCTTAGCTGCAAAAGTACATAAAATACAACTAACGGTCCACATATTCCTACAATACTGAAAGAATTATCCCCTAACTCCTAACCGTTAAGGAGTTGTACCTTCCATCATCAGCTCATCAACATAAAATGATGTCTATCGGACGCAAAAACTTGAATGGCTTCAGAAAAAACAAGTAACGCGTAGGCGCAGCCTATAAAATTTGAGGTTTTCCCTTGATTTTTCCGGGATCCCATCATCAGATCCTGACATGGTGACAATGGGACCACCTCTGAACTATGCACTTTCAAATAAAAAAAGAATTATTTAAATCGGTCCACAATTGACGGAGAAATCGACGGACATACATAAAAAAAAAAAAAAAAAAAAACATACAGTCGAACATATAACCTCCTCCTTTTTTGAAGTCGGTTAAAAATTTCTAAAACAGTACAAAGTTCAAGTTCATCTCAATTCAAAATAAGAACTAGTGTCAGCAAATGTTTATAAATGTCGTAAAATCAAACCAAACAAATTCACCCACTCTCGATTCTCCAAAAAAGTACTTCCCCAACATAAGAGATGTCCATAGAATTTCATTCAAATTTTAACCCTTGACGCCATCGGCCGCGCCGCAAACGTCCCCAGCGCATTAAAGTTTAAATTTAATCCTCTTGCGTAATGTGCCAACACAGAACCTCACTTTCGGTCGGGCGATACACCGCGCAGGGAATCGCTCCCGGTTGACCTACACAGTTTCGAGAAGCCTTTGTTCTCGAAGGTATAATAGTTTTGTCTCTATTTGGATTGTTATTGTCTACTTAGCTGCGAGCTTAGTGACTTATAGTTGTCGAGTGATTTAGATGATAACGTGTAGGTAAAAGTTTAGTTGTGAAGACGTCACGAGTACGAGCATTCTATTTCTCGAAATCAGCTCGGGTTTGTAATCAACAATGCACATTTGGCAAACGTGGTGCAATACCTATCATTGCAACGTTGTATTGACTTGATCTTAATGTTAGGGACCCTTTACACCTTTAATAGAACATCTTAGTTGAATTTTTAGGTTAGGTAGATCATTGGGCAGACTGATGGTAACCGGTCATTAATATTAATGCGCCAAAGTTAACATACCTTGCTAACTAAGCTGCAGCTAGTTATCAAGTCAATCTAAACTCCGGTGTTAATTGACTTGATAAAAAGCAGGTCAATTAATTTGAAACACGGCCGCGCTGGCAATCGCTGACTGCAGAGTAAAATACAGCTGTCTTACCCTTACTCAAACAATATTGTTAATTAGAAAATAGGTATAATTCGTGTCTGCTTCTTTAAGCTTTAGGTATTTCGTTGAAGGCATCAGAACAGATGTTCTTCTCTTCGTAATTATTTTAAGGTACTCATTTAATACGTCTCATTTAACATCTTTAAAGATTCGTTTTTGTTTTGCAGGATAAAAGAAGATTGCATGTGTCATTGCACCACTAATGAAGTTTCAGACATGCTATGCGTAGTACTCAAAATCCTCTTTTATTTTCAGTGGATTTTAGTGAATTGGCTAGGGACTATCACAGGGACCACGGGGAATAAAGGTCTTTTGCATGTCGGAGTAGTTTATATTTAAGTACGATTCTATTCAATTGACGGAAGGAACATGCCACGACGTCTTAAATAAACAAGAAAACTAGCAATAAATCCGATAAAATACTCATATACCATTACTGCAACTATACGAACCCTCTTCTATTCGCTGGAGTAACCCTTCAATTTCCAATCACGTATTTGGTAAGTAATTTGGCCATCAATGCGGCTTTAAATGAACGGTCGCAAGGTTTAACCCTCTCCGAGTCACCGTTCCTTGTAAATCTGAATGATCTCGTTCCCAACCCTTGAATGACCAAGCGTTTCACTATAGATGAGGATACCGGAAGAGGCTATTTATAAACCAAACACAACACTGTTGTACTACGGTCAATGTCAACAAAAAATAAAGTGTATACGGAACTTTCTAATAAGGATGCGACCTTGCGCTATTTTGACCGATTTAGCGCAGTGGCTACAAACTCGGCTACTACGTCATAGATGCGTAATCGATCCACATAGGTTTAGAACATATCTATCAAGTTATCTATACTACTTACTACTAATATTATAAAGAGGAAAGATTTGATTGTTTGTTTGCTTGTATTCAATAAGTTCCCAAACTACTGAACCGATTTGAAAAATTATTTCATTGTTGGGAAGCTACATAGGGTACTTTTGATCCCGGAAATGTGGGGGGAAGGGGAGGATATTTGACAAAAAGAATTACGCGCGGGTGAAACCGTGGAGGCGACCGCTATACATAATAAATGTAATAAGTGAAAAGGGCAACTGATAAAAATCCAACGATTGAAGAAACACGAAGTTTGCAAAGAGACATTAAGAAAATAGACTGTACTATTTGTAACTGTGATCGCATGATAATATAACTATGTATTTTAACCCATGGGAATGACATTATTAATTGTGAGTCTGTATGCTACAGTCATTATGATACCCAGTTTGCCGGTTTTTCTCTATAATAAGTGCGCAGACGTGTAGGATGCGAGGTTAGTAGTAAGAGACTACCGTTGCCCAGACATCTGTAACACCAGGGCATTGCAAATGCGCTGACGGAATTTAAGGCGTCTATTCCCAGTCATCATCTATGGCGGAAGGAATGCGTTGGTAAAACACGGGTCCGGTCGGGCTCTTTTTTTCTTGGTTTAAGCGTTAAAAGACATTGACAACTGTATAGTTAAAATGAATCGCCGAAAATGCGCCACATATTTGCAGAGTTACTGCACCAGATTAGAATTCATTTTATCTCTGTTTTTTGTCAGGACAAGGTTCATTCAACCATGCGTAGGCGGGGCGGGTAGCAGCTATTGTGTGACTTTTGAAAACAAGTAGGTAAAACGAAGTTAAGCCGTACAATTATGTTTTATTTTTGCCAGTTAAAAATATCAAGATAACCCGAAAATATAGGTTTTACACGTTTGTACAACCTTTGTATAAGTTACAAAACCTTTTTCTATATTCTACAATTTCTCAACTCGTAAAGCAACATACGAGTATCAAGTTGAGATGCTTATTGCGTTCACGTTTTGGAGACGCTGTCCCGTTGTCCCGACGTCCCGCAGGACGGCAGAATGTCCCGCTTTATAGAAATGCGTTCCAAACCGAAGCCTTTTGAAAAGTTATTTCCTTTCCTCCGGGAAATAGCGGGCTATTTCAGAACTAATAATGTGAACAGTTGTGACAAATTAGATTTTATGGCAGTAAAACAAAAAGAAACTAAGCAAATAAATAAATAACATACATTGATATTATCCCAAAGTAGCTTAAGTTCTTCATTATAGAACCAACCGGTACAAAAAGTATTATATTTTTATTTAAAAAAAAAACATCCAGAGTTCCAGACACTGATGAAACACAAAATAAGTTCTTCACATAATTTTTTGGTTCAGTTTTTTGGTTTTTCGTCATTTTTGCAATTTTTTGAAAAAGATTTTGACTTTTTACAAAAAATTCACCATCTTGTAGACCACGTTGAGACGCGTCTTTTGACACCTTGTTTACCAACTTAACCCCAACATTGACAACACCAGAGCGATGTCGCATTTCGCTGCAATTGGCCCCCTACTAACGCGATCGAAAATACATTTCCAATGTTAATAACTATATTCTATTCTATAGTCAACCCCATCGCTTACCCATTTGCGATGAAATAAGTTACCATAAACTTTCTTTGTTAAAATTTTAATTTTATATAAAACAAGCTAAAATCTAAGTCACGTAGATAATTATATGCAATTTTAATACTATCTAAACTGCGCTACACCGCTTTACCGCAGTTAAACTGGTTCAAATTGTAAAGTTTACTTGCGTGTTACACTCTAGTTTTGGTTCAAAATATGTTAATTGCTGTACGTGATTAAAACCTGATTACGTTTTCTTAATTTTGTAACTACACTTTAGGTTTTGTGGCGGGTAGTCGTCAGGGGTTTAATGTTAAGTATGGTTAAGTTAAAAATATATAAAATGGAGTTATTCTTGTTTTGTATGTGAAACGTTTGTTATAAATCGGATGGATGTTATTCACTTTTTGGTTCACTCGCAGTTTCATTCAGGCATTGATATCATCGCTCATAGGACTCTTGGTTGTTTTCCTAACTAAGCACTTTTGTTGACTTAATAAATTAGTAATTGTGTTGTGTAAATATTTGCCTTGCTAATGTGCAATTGTATGTGAAAAGTGTAGCAACATTTCAAAAAAATAGTTAAATTAAAACGAGTTTGTTCAGTAAAATATTCTAGTTAAACCCACTTCTAAAAACACGTTTGCTACCGCATTCATAAATTCACATACGCTTCCAATGTAGGTAAATGTAATTCACATTTAAAAAAAACTTAATCCCACACTCAAGCGAATCAACATACGTTTTAATATCCGAAAAATAGAACATGACGCCGGTCCATTATTGCTGCTCTGCGAACTATTCTATTCGACGCATACATTTTAACGTCGAAACCCTCTCGCAAACAAGCTGTTACTAACATTGGAGATGAATTTTAAAAAATGTGATGCCATTTTTTGCGTAAAAGGTCTAACAAGCCGCAGCTCCACGAATGCCTTTTTACATTTTTGCAAAGCCGACGTTATTTCGGGCAAACAGTCAACAATGTGTTATTTTTTAACGCCTTTGCGACATAATTTCGACGTTTTCACGTCGGAACGCCGGCATAAGCGACATATTTAGAGAATTTCGCATGACGCTCCATCAGGTTGTGCTGAGGTTGGTTTTGTCCTTCATTCTTGGACACGCCACTAGCATGCATAGCGTTTATTAAAGAGATATGCTGTGATAACGTCGTGTCCTGAACGTAATTCCTCGGCTTTATATTATACAGTGCGCCGGTCATATCTCAAAATGTGTTGTTGAGTTGGATCTTTTTAACTTTCATTTACTTCACTTTCACTTGCTTTTTCATATATTCTTGCTCTTTGTTTGAAATCTCTAAGATCTTACTGGTGGGGGAAAGTCTGGTGGGACAAATGGGATGACGTACCAGGTTTGGAATTCGTGTGATAATTAGCGATAAAGACAACGTGACTGAATTTCGACGGTATGTGGAGCAACGCATGAAAAAAATACCCCTCCCGCCACACTTGTATGTCGCAGGATCCTACTCAGTTAAACGCTACGCCTTTTAACATAAAAACAAACTAGTACTCATGGACCCCGGATTCAATAACGCAAGACGGACATTGAAACCCGGAACGTCTCAGTAACACGACGCAGGCTGTACACTGCGGGTAGATACTTGGTGGCAACGATCCAGTAATGGACACGAACAGCTGGCGCGTCACGTGGCGACCCGGATATTGTGCCAGTTAGCTCGACTCGCCCGTCCAACTATCAACACTTACAACGGGTACACACGGCGCTGTATACTGACCTGTCAGAAGCCGGTTGGAACAATATTTATTTTAATTAAAGACAAAAGCAGTTTATACTAAGGAGGATTTTTCTTTCTGAACATAGATTGATAACCGATGGGGTAGACGAGATCTTGAGTGGGACCCGTGGCTCTACATTTATTATTGAATTCGCTAAAATATGTTCAAATGCTTTTAGGATAGGACCTTTTTGGAGTTGCGTTACGCGACAGTGATGACTTACACACACACACAGATAAGTATTATTATGCGTTGCTATTTTGACAAAATAGTTTGACCACCCGGAAGAACCGAACATTACGGACAAGCGCAGTTGACGTCATTTTTCGCTCCATTCCAAAAGGTATTATCCTAGCATTTGAACCGGATAATATTTTTATTTTTGAGAGGTGGACTTCACATAATACGAAACAAATGAGACTCGTCAAGTTTAGCGTCCAGGTGTTGTTCCCGCCTCTTTAATATTCAGGCTGTATTCAGGTTTCTTCTGTATAAAATCATAGAAAATATTTTTTTCAATTTCACCTGCTTTTACTATCGAGATACTAAGGAACATAAGTTTAAAATATGTTTTTTATTTTTTTCAGAAAAAAAACTAAAATCCATGCCATACTTAATCACTAAATTGATCCGGAATCATCCAAGTCGGATTTAACAAGGCAAGTTTAGCGTCCACGTCTAGTTCAAACGCCTGTGTATTTCCCAAGTTCCCAAATCGAGGCGCGCCTGTGTCCGCGCGCGCTTGCCGCGATATGCAGCCCCGTGATGGCCATGTTCCGCAAATATTGCCCTGTTCCATATTGCCGCCGCAATGAAACTTGTCGCCGCTGGCTCCGACGACTACTACACCGTAACAAAAAAATGTTGCAAATGCAATACGTTACATGTAATTGGACTTCATCATTGGAGACGAAGTCGTTGCTACTATACTCCATAAAACGTAACATGTTTAGAATGACAGCTGTCAAAGTGTTGTGGCTCTCTCGCTCGCTCTCAATAAACCTCTATCGATGTGTCTCACTCTACAAAAAAAATAAAATCTTAGAGATGAGACACATCGATAGAGGTTTATTGAGAGCGAGCGAGAGAGCCACAACACTTTGACAGCTGTCATTCTAATCATGTTACGTTTTATGGAGTATATAATTATTTTCTGAGCGCATTAGTTAGTGAGTTGATTTATTTCAAGGTATGTTGACGTCAGAATCCATAAACAATATCGGCATGTTCAATGGATTAAAATTCCGAAAATATTTCTTAGTTTTCATTATGGCTAACATGACAAAGCATAAAACAGATAATATCTTTTTAACTTTATATTATAGTCGCGCCTAATGAATAGACTGGTAGAGAATGCCTAATGGCATTAATTTCACCACTTGTACATATTTTGTGTGGGAAGGTATCAAATAAAATGTAATCGATAGAAACGTCCAACAAGTGACCAGAGTAACATTCTGGCAAAGCTATTTTCTGTCTTCATAATAAAAATAAAACTTAGCTAAAGTAAAAGAACTGAAATACTTGTAATATTTTATCCGAACTTACATGTAATAAATAAAACAATCACACTTTTTCCGTACCTACTTAAACTATGACGGATAAAGTTAAAACTATTTTTAGTCCAGTCATTTTAGGATTTCACCTCGGAATTCGAGATACCCAGCTGTAAGTCTGTAAATACTTTTATATTGACACCCTAAAAGTTGTCTTAAAACCTACATATGGTAGGGTGTACGCAACTATTAAATTTCAAGGTCAAAGGGTCCAAAAATGGGACTTTTTTCACTATTTGCTCTCCAGGGCCAAAACTATGCTTTTATTGCGAATTATGTTTTCCCCACTTATAAACTGTATTAAATTACTTGCAATTTGAGCCTAACAACAGCGCTATTGACTCTATAGGAGCCAAGCTATGGCACTTTGAAGATGACCAATATTTGTTGAAATAAGAAATTTTCAGGATACTCCCACTTATTTCGTGAAATATTGGCAAAACCACTTGGCCTATGAAGAAAGGTCACTGAAAACATTTTGTAGTACATTTATTAAACTTTTATTAGAGCACAAAACGAATTCTGTGAGACTAGCTGTTCCCTCACAATCTCAAAAAAACGAAAAGAAGGTAAAATGGGTTATATAGACAAAAGACTATATAATATTGGGTTATTGGAAATTAGACGGGAATGCTATAAATAGTAGTGGGTGGAGATCATTTGCGATCGTTTAGGCTCGCTTGAAGTTTGATTTGAAATCTAATTTCTAAGCAAAACATAAAATCATCATTGATTTTATGACTAACCGAAAAAACTGCGATTGTCTAAAAATTATAGCCTGTAAATGCAAAAAAGGATGTAGAAGGGCACGCAAATGACCTCCACCCACTACCTATATAACATTCCTGTCTAATTACCAATAATCCAATATATATAGTCTTTGTCTCTATAACCCATTTTAACTTCTTTTCGTTTTTTTGAGATTGTGAGGGAACAGCTAGTCTCACAGACTTCGTTTTGTGCTCTAATAAAAGTTAAATAAATGTACTACAAAATATTTTCAGTGACCTTTCTTCATAGGCCAAGTGGTTTTGCCAATATTTCACGAAATAAGTGGGAGTATCCTGAAAATTTCTTATTTCGACAAATATTGGTCATCTTCAAAGTGCCATAGCTTGGCTCCTATAGAGTCAATAGCGCTGTTGTTAGGCTCAAATAAAAGTTAAATAAATGTACTACAAAATATTTTCAGTGAACTTTCTTCATAGGCCAAGTGGTTTTGCCAATATTTCACGAAATAAGTGGAATTAACCTAAAATTTTCTATTTTCGAGAAATATTAGTCATCTTCGAAGTGCCAATATTTCTCGAAAGCTTGGCTCCTATGAAGTCAATAGAGGCCTCCAATTGTAGGTTTTTTAATACAGTTTATGAATGTAGGAACATCGTTCACAAAAAATGCATGGTTTTGGCCCTGGAGAGCAAATAGTAAAAAAAGTCCCAAAATTTCGAGAATTTTTAGTCCAGTCATTATAGTAAGTTCACCTCGGAATTCGAGATACCCAGCTGTAAGTCTGTAAATACTTGTATATTGACACCCTAAAACTTGTCTCAAAACCTACATATGGTAGGGTGTACGCAACTATTAAATTTCAAGGTCAAAGGGTCCAAAAATCGGTTCTTTGCGCTTTTTTTGTAAATATCTCATTTCCTATGGGTTTTTTGTAGAGTCCGACCGAAACTGGTTTTCCGGCCGAAACCGAAACCGAATGTTCGGCCATGGCTTCAGTTTCGGCCGAAACCGAAACTCACGTGGTCAAGTAAATACTGAAATTTGGTGCATTTTACCCATTATTTTGCATTAATTGGGACATGAAATGGAATCACAGTATATGAATCTTGTTGTAATCATTTATTTAATACTAGACTTCCGCCCCTGGCTTCGCTGGCGTAGGCTACACTCTTTTAACCACCATGAAACCCCCCAGGTAACTTTCAAAACCCCGTTCTTAGTGGAAACTTACACATAATGACGATAATGAAGACCACTTTGAAATTTACCAGCAGCCGGAAAACGACGATGAAGAGGAAGAAGATGATACAAATTATAATAAAATATAAATAAAAATAAATGTATTGAATATTTTTAATGAAAAAAATCGTTTTTTTTTTCATCATGTAAGAAGTTATTAATATTAATTAGGTTCAAATTCTCATTAACAATTCTGCAATAACATGGGCAGGTATAAATTGATACTGAATAAAAAGTGGATAGGTTAGGAAAAAATTATAAAATTTGAAATGAAAAATTGACAAATCATTGATTTATCGATAGTTCATTAACTATTATGGCGCGTTTTCGACCGGAGGCACCGGTTGACCTGAAGTGATGCTGTGACCGCGCGCTCTCCGCCCTCTATCTCGAAAACGGTTCACCGTATAAAATTTTTTTTAAACAAAATTTGTAGAGAATTTTGTATTCTACAATATTGATAATAAATACAAATAGCATAAAACCCATAGGAAACGAGATATTTACAAAAAAAGCGCAAAGAACCGATTTTTGGACCCTTTGACCTTGAAATTTAATAGTTGCGTACACCCTACCATATGTAGGTTTTGAGACAAGTTTTAGGGTGTCAATATACAAGTATTTACAGACTTACAGCTGGGTATCTCGAATTCCGAGATTCATACCTAATTTAAGCTAAAATGACTGGACTATTTGGTAAAAACACCTTTGTACACATAGTGTGAACACTGTGTTTCTCGAGAGATTAAAACTTTATTTAAATACATATACAATTAATGTTCATTTAAATATTTTTTTATTTCTAATACTGTAAAATTCATGTTCTAGAAATATCAAATATCGTTCAAAAATTTTATCCACGTCGCGAGTTAAAATCTTCGATAAATGTTCGTTCGTTAATTAAGAGTGTCCAACTCTAGTTATCTGTAGAAAAAATAATTTAAAAAGTATGATGTAGAATAAATAAGTCTTAATATATGTATCCGATTTAGATTAAATATTTATTTTAAACATACCATATATTAGTTCTTCTTATTGACAACATTCGTAGTATATTTTTACATCCATGGTGAACTTTACTTTTTCGGCTTCTTGCTGAAATAATAAGAAAAATAAGAAATGGCACACTTTAAAACCAGTATCCAAATATTTTTATGATAAAATAAGACTTGATTTAAAATTCCTTAGCAAACCAACAAAGGTATCAATTTACTAACGCAATGGACATAATTTTTGGATTCAATAAATATATCGAAATAAATTATTACTTGTAATGATTTATTTTCAGTTAGCGGTGCTCTTTGGTCTCCGTAACAGTATCAAGGCTCAACTTCTTAAGAGTAATTCTCTGGGAAATCTTCCGAAACAAGAAAAAAAGCTACATTAAATAAACAAAAAAATAAATACCAACATCATTCCCTTATACAGCTCCGCAAGAGACTTCTTCGGTATATCAGGGAAGTCCGGGTACTTGTAGAAAGTCGGCAGGTACGTGTCGTATTTCAGATCGTAGATGTGCTTCTTTAGGAAGGGCTCCATATCCTTCGGTCGTGGGAAAAATGTCGCCACATCTGTTTAATATAAATATTAAACATCACATTATGCAATCTTATCTTATCTCGGAATATGTTTCTAAATAATAAATATGGCGTTCAGCCTTTGTAATAAATTTTTGAAATTATAAATTTTTAAATTTTATTTAGTCCACTTTATGGTAATTTAAGTCAAAGCCACCAGAAATTATTCCTAGGGACTATAAGAAAACATCGCCTATTTAATTGTGCTGCATAACTGTAGGTTCCTGTGGCCTTCGGGGATTTATCTAAAAGGTGTAAATATCTATAGCTGCCTTCCGGAAAATAAAGTGTGGGAACTAGAAAACTTCAAATTAAAGGCTTTCTTATTAGTAGACTAGCCAACCGTATCGCAGCGTGTCGAGCAATGCTTTCTGGTGAAGTTTCTCCAAACGGAATAAACTGCGATTTCCGTTTTCCAACAGAGGTGCGCCAAATGTGTCAATACATGACCGATTTCGTGTAACTTCGTCGTCTATTTGTACTAGTCTAGGTGTTTTCTATCACCTAGTAAAATGTGTATATATTTTTTTCAATAATGACAGCAATATTATTTTATTCGTCGTCTGGCACCTGCAGTAGAAGTTTTGCTTAGTCTAAAGCTGGATGGCTCTTTGTGGATGTCCCAGAATACTTTTAAGTGCCTTCTAGCTAGTGAAGCATAAAACGTTATAAAACTTTTGTGCCGTCTTTATACTTGAAATTAAAAACTTACTTTTATCATAAGAAAGGTTGGCTATCGACTGCGCTATCGAGAAAGACACCTTATTCAGATCAGCCAAAGGTGGGTAGATGCGTCCTTTAGCCAAGTCATCCTCGGAGACGAATTTAGCCAGCGCCTGCAACATAACATATTATATTTTCCTTTCTTCTATTTGTATAATTTGCTCTGCGAGGAATTGAATATAACTTTCCTGTTATTATTGTTATAAGAGGAATGTGTTATTTAAAGTTTATGTTGAAGTCATGATTTATAATGATAGCGAAATTCGTGGAATCAAATCTTACCCTACACATACATATGAAGAACATTTGTGTTTGTCTTGGGTCTCGATGTTCATGTGTAATTAAGAATTTATAGTACCTTCGTTGATTTCCATACCCACAAGCTGCTTATTTTGTATTTTATAAAATACTAGAGGTCGCCCTCGCGGTTTCACCCGCACGTAGTTTCCTTTTTCAACTATCCTCCCCTTCTCCCATATTTCCGGGATAAAAAGTACCCTATGTCCGTCTCCTGGTTTTAAGCTACCTCTCTACCAATTTTCAGCCAAATTGGTTCATCCGTTCTTGAGTTATAAATAGTGTAACTAACACCACTTTCTTTTGCATGACCAGATGTTTTGCACGTCAAAACTTTAAACTTTAATATAATTTAATGACTAATAATTAATCATTAAATTAGTTTAACGTTTTATTAGGAATATACGGTATTAATTAGAAAATTAATAAACGTTAAAAATTTGTTAATTGTGAATCCCAACCCGAACAATACGTAACTTTTTAATTGAAATGCCACAATAAAACATTTTTCTCAATTAATTAGGACCACAAAGACTACCCGATGATATAAATCTTTAACCCGTTTTGAACAATGGACAATTTAATTGCCAAATTTTTATGACTCGCATATGTCATAAAAAGATGAGATACCAAATTCTATTCAAAGGAATATTATGTGAGTTTATGGGCTAGTTTCACCAATGACAGATAAGTTCGTGATAATGTATCTTTTAAAAGCGTTCTCTTTTGTAAATTTTAAAAAAAGAAGCCTCGTATTATTGATATGTAACAGATAAATGGACAGGCAGTTATTTACCTGATAGTTGTGAGACTGGCCCTAGCTGTCAAGTTGCTGACCCACCAAACTATCAGAGTAAGGATATAGGGAGTGCATCCGTGCCTGCCTCATTGCAGCATAAAATCTAATCATGCATCCTCCGCCGCTATACCTAATATTCAGCTAACCTTATTAAAATCAATCAGCTCCGTTCCATCATCGAACGACTCGACTCGGTCAAAGACTCCATCCGTATACAGTGGAGATACCGCGCGTACTGACTAAGCTATTCGCTGCATCTTTTTTGATACGGACTGCGCGGGATTGGAACTCTCTGCCGGGATCGGGGCTCTTCAAGGCCAGAATTAACGGACTTTTCCTAAGCCAGTGCGCTCCATTGTAGACCGCATTGTTGTTTAACTCCAGGCCACTTTGTGGTCAAGTGCTAGCATAGATCAATTTTTTTTTTTTTTTTTTATCAAATGGAACATACCCTCGCAGCTTCTAGGAACATGAAATTCGGTATGGAATGTGCCATTGTGGCAATGATGCCGAGGGCGACTCCAGGAAAGATGTACGCGTTGTTACCCTGCCCAGGGAAATATTCCTTCCCGTTGTAATTCACAGGCGGAAAGGGAGACCCTGACGCGAAAACACAGCGCCCCTGCAACATAATCATAACTAAAATCCTGAGGCTGATATTAGAGTCACGCTGATGAGCAAGCCATCAGCGCTCATATCGACTGTTTGAGTTGCAAAGAAAAACGGCAGTGTGGCAGTGAACGCATCAATGTGACTCTGGGAGGGAGGGACCCTCCCTAGGACATACAGTCTATGGGGAAGGATTTTGGGTTATGTAGCATTTTCGTTTCTTTTTTATTATTATAAGCACAAATTTGCATAAACCAATAAACTTGGTTATACTAATCAGGCTCACAGCTAACACACAGGCAAGTGTCCCAATTATTGCTACGAAGAACGCATTCGAAAAGATTCTTGCTTGAGACTCAATTATAAAGATGACAGAGATTGCACGCTTACAGTCAAAAGCACGTCAGACGTAACACTTTGGACTTTGTACCGCTCTTATGTCGGGGGCATAAGTGCTATTATCGAACTGCAAGTGTTAACCGTGATGTGCTGTTGACCGTACATATTTCTTGAGACTCAAACACAAAGATGACAGAGTGCAGATTACCTAGTTATCCAATGATGGTATTAACCTGCATAATTCCGTCCCATATTCTCTTAGACAGTAATTATCTCACCTCTGTATTATCATATGCAGCTTGAGCCGTACACTCAGCTTTACTCGTCGGGTTGGACAGAGCAAATATTATCGGTCTCTCGGCATTCTTCCCCATTTGCTTTAATATATTCGGCGTGAACGCGCCACCTACTGTCGAACAGCCTGGAATAACAAATACGTGAGGTTTTGCTTTTTCATAAATGCCACAATGTGGAAACAAGAACTTAAAGATTGAAAATCCTTTGAATCGTATGCATTTATTGACATAACAGTCTCAGGCGCAAATTCCACAGTCCTAAAACTCTACAGGACTTATACCTAATAAAAAAATCGAGTAAAGCACGATTTGTTTGGAGCTTCAATTAGAAAATACAAGCACCAGGTTCGCAAAAAAATTATTATAATTATTTGAAAAGGTTCATCCGCAGATACATCACAACGACACCAAAATAATAGCAATGTCTGAGTATAACGTAGGTATAAAACATCTAAGAAAGCTTAAGCTGACATGTATTTGAGACATTTGTGCATACATAACCAGTTTACTTTAAATATGTAAGTAGAAGCTTAAGAATATTAAGAATAAATAACGCACTCCAAAAGTAATCGTACAATCCAAATGTTCGAAACTTTATTGCAACGCTTTTAACCTTACCCGTTGTCCTAGGTGGGCGACGCGACGCGACGCGACGCGACGCGACGCGACGCGACGCGACGCAATGCGACGTAACGCGACCAATACTTCACGCGACGTGTGTCCTATGTCCGTGCGCGACAAACGCGGCAGTAGTGTTTAAACCATGGGCAAATATACTGCGTTATTACTAGAAAATTCATATTTTAAATACTTAGCCCTACAGAAACTTCGTAAACATAGAAGAAAGACAACAAATATTATATATTTAGAGCGAAATAAATCTGTCAAAAGTGTATTCATACTCCTTCACAAAAATTCCTTTCCAAATGTCAAGCCGTCGCGCGTCGTCGCGTCTTGTCGCTCAAAAAACAAGTCCGCATTACGTCGCGTGTCGTCGCGCACTGACTAACGCGACAACGTAGGCCACTATCATACACAACGACCATTTGACATTTACGCGTCGCGTCGCGTCGCGTCGCGTCGCGTCGCGTTGCCGCGTTTGTCGTTCAACTAGGACAACGGGTTACACGAGTACTTGTGAAAGTCAAACGTCTACCAAACACACCATTTGTCAAACTTATTTTAAAAAATTGGAAGATTAATAATATTTTTTACTCTCGGGACTCGGGACTATGAGTGGTTACAAACGTCGCTACATATGCTTTAGGTTTTAAAATATCAGCAAGCCTCTATAAAATTTTCGTGTGGCTAATTACTAGCATGGCGGCGCGATGGCGTTGATAAGAGATCTTTAGGGAACTGGCAATCGTAATGCTGTTTTCTTCTTTCATAATTATAACGAAAACCACTTTAAATCGTGGACTTTCACGGGTCCAAACATACCCCATGCACATACAGCGTTACATATAGCGTTATCACACACGGCTATTCAATCGGCCAAGGGATTGTCGAAAAGTTTGACAAACATCGACAACATACACTCTTGAACTCTGAAAGGCCTTACTCACCGATGAGACAAGTCGGCTTGAATTTTCCGACAGCACTTTCAAAGTTCTTCTCTGGCTCGCAGTCCTTGCCGTAGACCTTTGACAGTTCGGGACAGCCCCCGTCCCGCTTGTTGGACAGAAGACCATCGACGTCGAACATGTACACTTTGTTCTGGGCTTCCTTTATATCTACACCTTCTTCTACCATTGCGTCGACTACTAGATTAGCTATGCCCATTGATGCCTGAAAGTTTAAAAGTGTAATATGGGTTATACAAACAAGTGTTGGGTAGGTATATACAGAAAGAGCAATGATCTAACGAGCCAACACTATAATATTGAGCGATGGTATCTCTTTACTTCATCCGAAAGCATAAGCAGCAAAGCCAAAATGCCTATTCCATTAGGCAATATCTATCAGCAATATCACCTAAGATAACTATCAACGCACAGCCCAAACCACTGGACGGACCGGGCTGACATTTGGCATGCAGGTAGATGTTATGACGTAGGCATCCGCTAAGAAAGGATTTTGATCAATTCCCACGGGAACGGGAACCACGCGGGTGAAACCGCAGGCGGCCGCTAGTAATTAATAAAGCCATCGCGTATCCTGTTTTAGTTGCCGATGAATTAGAATCATTTTTTAATTAAAAGTACCTACCTATAGGGTTTTTAGGGCGTAATTGCTAACTAAGATTGGGTTTTGTAAAATTTTACCCCTAAGGGAAAACCACACGGTTTTGGAGTTAAATTTCTTCGGGATAACGCTGCGTAAAGTCTAGTTACTTATTATCAAATGTTACTTACGGAGCCAGCTCCCAGAAACATGAAAACATTATCCTTCAGCTTAGTCTTAGTGACTCTCATCGCTGCAAAGAGCCCTGCGACCGCAACACTGGCCGTGCCTTGGATATCGTCGTTGAAAGTGCAGTATTTATCTTGGTACTTCTCAAGAAGGCGAGCTGCATTCGCATTTGCGAAGTCTTCGAACTTGGTGAAGAGAGAAATAAATTTTATTTTATACTAGCGGTCGCCTCCGCTATCCTATCCCCCCCCCCCTTACATTTCCGGGATCAAAAGTACTCTATGTCACGCGGGGTAGCTTTCCAACAGTAAAAGAATTTTTCGGTTCAGTAGTTTCGGAGTCTATTCAAAACAAACAAACAAACAAACAAATCTTTCCTCTTTATATAATATCAGTATAGATAGGTAAATTGGGCCAGTCAATACCTTAAGTAAATGCATTGGGGCATAGAAAAACTATGAGATTAAATATTTAATCAATGAGAGCATGTTCACATGCATTCGCCCACAAAACGCGCGACTGCATGTGGACAGGATGTATGAACTAGGTACCTCACGATACACCTAGTACAGTACGTTTCGAAACGCGCGAGTGAAAACGCGTTATCTAGACAAGCTCTTACTCGCAGAAGATATAATTGTAGGGTAGATACTTCAAACTTGAGAGATCTTACCTGCAGGAGAACATTTGGGCCGAATCTCTGCGTGCAAGCTTCCATGAATTCGTCTATGAATGCATCATATTCTTGCCCTCTGATCCGCTTGTGTTGCAAGCCGATGTACAACGGATCTTCTAGAAGTGACTGTTGAACACGGTAATCAGAAAAAATTAAAATCATTTTTAAAATTTCTTAAAATAAATATGAAAAACGTGTAGTCCAGCTGCTGATTACAGTGATTACTCTTAAAGCATTAATTATTATTAATGGTTTAAGAATAATTAAATTATGATACATTTTAATACTGCCACTTCTATTACTGCGACAATACCCTGTCGAGTTTGTTTCTGCACTTATAGAAATAATGTCACATTACCAGTTTTATTTTTTATTTATCATATCAAATTTTTCTTTATAAATATTATTTTTTACCATTTTTCTATACCGATAATTAGCTATACCTTAGCGAATTATCAAATGGCAAAGGCAAAAGTGGCAGCCTGTTAAATTAATCGGGATAAAATGTGGCATGAATATTTTATCGATACTAACCTGATTATCAGTTCCAACATCAAGTATGACAGGAAGACATTGATGTGGTTTTATCCCAGCCAATGCCGTGTATAAGGCTAGCTTGCCAATAGGTATGCCCATGCCATAAGCGCCCAGATCCCCCAAACCCAATATTCTTTCACCATCAGTAAACACAATGGCTCGGACATCGTGTTCTGGCCTGGAAGCAAATTAAGGGTTCTAAAAGTCACCGTCAGTTTTTAAAGATTTTTCTTCTATAACCCAATTGGTTATTCTGATGTCAAAGTTTCTCTAAGATCGCTTATCAGGCATATGACATTGCTTTTATTTGCCTAATGCGTTGAAACTTGAAGTGCAAATAACCTCAGCGAGACCTGCAGTAAGTACCCTTGGTGCTCTACCCTTTAAACTCCCCCGATTTTCCGTTCACACCTAAAAGGTGATCCGGTAGCCGCTTGTTAGCGAATAATCGGCCCAAGTCTATGACACTAAGCTAAGTATTTTTGATCTATAGCCTCCCACACACAATGTCAGATCCCAGTAGCCTACGTTTATTGAGTTTAAATGTATTTTAACACAAAAAAACAGAGGTTGCCCCAATTTGAAACAAGATCAAGGGGTAAGGGGTGCATTTTCTCGCGCATTTGTTTATCGTCATTCGACTTTTTACAATTCGTAAAATTTCACCTCAACAACCTAAAATGTTTACGATATATCAAATTACCAATGCTATTACATCATAGGCCTAGCTGGCAATACATTTTACGCAGAAAATAATATCGTTAGATACCGCAAGGAAGAAAGAAAAAGTCGCAATATTATCTACATATCCACAAATTACACAATCTCGTCCGCCCGACTCCTATTGACGGTTGCATTAGGGCACCCTGCCAAGACCAAACAGCAGACAATGTAAACATAAATTACCTTATTGACGACAGTATGGTGATGTAAGAAACTAGATAACATAAGTGTAGTCATCTATTATGATATACGATAGCTATACGATATTGAACTGAGATTGCACGTGGATACAAAAATGACTGATTTGTCGTTTTTTACTTGAGAATAAAAAAAAGTGTCTACCCAAAATTGCACCACAAGATTACAAATTTCTAAATTGTACAGTTATTTTTAGAATAGGTACATCATAAAGGTTCTTAATGGGTTGTCGTTTCAGTCTCTTCTGCATCTGCTAAATTGATGATCACAAAGTAATCTGTCATTCTCATTGGTAAATCTAGCCCTTAATCTATATATAAAACTCAAAGATGACCGACTGACTGACTGACATAGATATTTATCAACGCACAGCCCAAACCACTGGACGGATCGGGCTGAAATTTGGCATGCAGGTAGATGTTATGACGTAGGCATCCGCTAAGAAAGGATATCTCGATATTCCCACGGGAACGGGAACCACGCGGGTGAAACCGCGGGCGGCCGCTAGTACAATATAATAATAATCACTGGGATACCTATTTGTAGGATGCAAACACTGTTTAACTTTCCGTGACTTTTGAGCTTCTGTAACTTTTCCCTAACTTTCCAGCAAGTAGAAGCCCTACGATTAACACAATTGACTAAGCACGTTCAAGTGCAATGCTCAACGTACCAGTTATTTATAATTCTCAGGATATTCCCCTTATCATGGATCGTGATGAATAGACCTCTGCTTCTTCTGTAAACGAGGCCGAATTTCTGACACGCTAAGCCTACAGTTGGCGTGTAAACTATAGGTAGATATTTCTGGACATCCTTCGATAGTACAGAGAAGAATAACTTCTCGTTTCTGTCCTGTAAATAGAGAATCATATTTTGTTTTTGACCAGCTCAAAATTCATTTTGAGACATTTTTGTCCGTTACGTTATCCTTAGTATAAGTTTATAGGTATCATATCAAATAATAGAAAAACTAGTCTTCCTCTCGCGCTTTCGTAAGCGTGAAAACAATGTTTCCGTTAAAATTTTATACTATTCATGTCACTCTCCAGTTCCCGACTTTACCTATCTACAATCAAAATTCACGTCAAAGCTTAGATGGATTTTCTTCCAAGGACCACTCTATAAATAAATATGGACAACATGACATACTTACATTGATCTGACCCCAAAGTAAGTAGCGTAAGCACTTGTGTTAAGTATAGGTATCGGAAACAACGAAGGTACCTACCACAAATATTTACTTAAATACAAATTAACATCCAGACACAGAACAAACACAAATGTTTGTCCTGGGTGGGATTCGAACCCACGACCCCTGGCGAATAGGGCACGATCAATACCAAATGCGCTATCGGGCCAGTTTATATCTGAACACTTTTCATAAAAAATACAGACAGTTACTTTCGCATTTATAATATTCGTGAACAGCTATCACAGTCCACTGCTGGACATAGGCCTCTCCAAACGCTCGCCACTCTAATCGATTCTCAGATCCAGCCTCATCCAGCCATCTTGCATTTATAATAGGTATTAGTATGGGTCATTACCTGCAGGTCACTAAGATAAATGTATTTATTCAAGTCGCTCTCGTATCTGTCTACACTGAGTGTCACAAGTGCCAACTGATCTTCCTGGGTTTTGAATTTAGCAGCCAGCAGTCCATGTATGCCTAGCGCCTGCCGCTCTTCAAGAGTGAATGCGAGGCCCTTTAAAATCAAAATTTCAATACGAAAAGTCTGATGAAAATACTACAAGTATTATATAGACATCTGATAAATTTCGTCGCCACTTTATACATTGAAACCAACTCTCATGTTTTTCTGAGTTAGTGTACTAGGCATTTCACACCAGGTAACATTCTGAAGCTAATGAATGCAATGGCTAATGCAATTTATATAATGTGTCTTTCTGTCATCAGTATATAAAGCAGGGGTCAAGCACAAAATAATGCAGAGGTTAAACATGCTTCCGTATTTATAAGAAGACGTTAGAAACTACTGTTAGATTCTGTTTTGTACTAGGTATTACTTCATTACCTGCTACGAATCCGTTATACTTTCACTTTGTTTAATCAGTAAATAAATAGGTATTTAAAAAACAATTACATGTAAGAAACGGTACCTTGTTCAGTCGAGGCTCCTTCAAATAATCTATACCTCTCACCAAGTTTTTGTAAACTGTGGGAGAAACAGTTCCAGAAGACCTTCTGCACGATATTACTAATGAATCGATAATTTTAGCATAATTTACAACTAATTTTACATTTCTTTTATAATCTGCAGCTTGTTTGTATCTGAAAGAAAATAAATGTTTAACGTTTGGTAAAGATACCAAAACAGTAATTATAGCTCTGTAATTAATTGATATAAAATACTTACATTAATAATCTAGAATTAGAAAGCATTTCTAAAATATTTTCAATTTACAAATTGAATTACTTCAAACCAACTATCAAACTTTATTGTTTTCCTTTCACCATTGACATGTCTCTACAGAGTTTTTAAATAAAATTATTAAACTCTTCTGAATTTCTTATAAAAAGATCCCAACAGAAACGAACTAAACTTGCGAATACACTCAAGGAAATGCTCCCGAAGATTATAATCGGATGTGAAAAAGGCTCGTAACAACAGACAATCATCTTAGCATCAACATAATATCCTATTGTGTAAAACACCATTCGTTCAAGAAATTTATGATAGTGCTAATTATTTAAAGAAATTATCGATGTGTTACACGTTTTTATTAAGATTTAAGCATTATTTTGTTTTAGATCCCGTATTATTAAAGGGGACCTTTATTTTCACAGTAACTCGAAAAGGAACAAGACAACTTAGGGCTAATGGTCTTCAACGGTCCGCCCCGGATATAAAACACCTCTTGAACACCGCACCCCATTAAGTTAATAATTTTTCTGACAGTTTTAACAGAAAAAAAATATAATTTTTCATTATATTTTTTTCTGATAATTATCAGAAGCTCATCTGACAGTGGAGAAATTATTTCACTATTCTTAAAAAAATTGAATTTGTATGGTACTGTAATAAAACCAAAATAAATGTTTCGAACATGTTTAATTAGTAACATCTATACTTCTGTAACAATTGAACTAACTAAACATACATTAACGTTTTATATTCTAGAAGCTGCGTTATTTGCCAGAGGAAAACAAGTTAATTGACCTAACAGTAATAATTTACAATTATTGTAAAAATAAATAAGACCCTCATACGTCATACATAATTGAGAACTTATTTTGAACAATTCCATCATACTTTGTAGTTTTCAGAAAGGCATAGATAAATAAATAACGTAATACATTTGTACAACTGTTTCAATTACCCATAATTTATAAAATATACATCGTCACAGCAACATAATCACTTAGTATCGAACGATACTTCACATTAATAAATAGACCAAATAAATGAAATACTTAAAACAAACTTTTCTTTTCGCACAGCGAAATGATTGTCTCACTACTAGAATATACATCAAAAACTAAAACTACAATAACTTTCCAGTCAGTTTTTTAAATATGAATACGTTCAAACTGTTTAATCTAATGCGAATCATGTAACGAATTCACTATGTTAGTATTATTGTATTTTATTTTTAGAAATTAGTTTACTACAAAGACCATTTTTACGGTTAAATACTTTAAAACTTTAGCAGTAAAATACGATTAAAAAGGCTAAACGCGATATAATGACATTCGAAGTGTGAAAATTAAGTAAAAATTATGGTGTGTTCAGTCGACAAAAAGCTCGCGTAACACACAACCTAATAAAAAAAAATTACCTAATACTTATTGTCTTGAAGAATTTCCTACAAGTACGAAATTCAGTCATATTAAAAAATGCAAACATAGCGAAACTTTTTGAAAACTAAAATTTTGTTCCAATCATAAATATCGTGTTCAGTCCACTTTAATTATTTCAATTAGGTACATTACAAGTTCAATGCATAAATATAAATGCGATTATTTCGTTGTTCGTATACGAACCATTTCTGTTTTTGACCTATCCTGGATTTCAATAAATCAATACTAAATTTTTTTTGAAAATAATACTTCAACGTTACAATTTAAAAAATACTTTACTATAGCGATGTAGTAAATATTTTCTATTATTCTAATTCATCGAATACTGAATCGATTTAGTTTATACCTATCCCAAAAAGTGGCACTACATTTTCGCATCGTAATATAATAATAATTTAAACGATCTACGTTCTAAATGTCTTTATTTATTTTTACTTGATTGGTTCATGCCTTAATATATTCAATGGGAAAATGCAATATTACATGACCTGTATTGATGTTTCATAGATATATTTCATTAAAATTTAATGCTGCAGTGACTAGACTTTGATTGAAATTATCCATCCCATAAACGTGTATAAACCATACTGTCATTATCATAAAATACTCACAACAATAAGTAGTATGATGTTTCCAAAAAAACATTTCATTTTACCTTAAAAATAAATTTATAAAAATAACATAAGATTCAACTATACAAAATATGACGCAACATGAAAATGATTTTTTTGATGTCGAAAAGTAATAATGCATTACGATTCGCTGTTAAAATTTATATACAGGGTGGAATTTTGTAATGCCACCTGAAGGGGAAGTACTCTTAATACTGAAGATAGAAAGTTTTACTCAAAGAAAACATTCCATTATTTTTGAAAAGAAAAAAACCTGCATTCAAAGATTTTTAAAAATTTGCTTGCCGCAACTTTGTAATACCACCTGAAGGGGAAGTACTCTTAATACTGTAGATAGAAAATTTTACTCAAAGAAAACATTCCTTTGTTTTTGAAAAGAAAGATAACTGCATTCAAAGATTTTTAAAAATTCGCATGCCGCTCCTGTTAATCGAACCGACTAAAATCTGTAAAAGTTGCACCTTGTACTTTTATTGCATCGATCGTTAGGGACAATTATAAGGATGAAATCTCTCTAACAAACTTCATAAATTAAATGAAAGGAAAACAATGAAAAAAGTGCTTTAACTTGACCCATTGAATCAATAATTTAGGAGTTCATTGTTTTCCTTTCATTTAATTTATGAAGTTTGTTAGAGAGATTTCATCCTTATTATTGACCCTAACGATCGATGCAATAAAAGTACAGGGTGCAACTTTTACAGATTTTAGTCGGTTCGATTACCGGGTGCAGCAAGCGAATTTTTAAAAATCTTTGAATGCAGTTTTCTTTCTTTTAAAAAATAAAGGAATGTTTTCTTTAAGTAAAATTTTCTATCTACATTATTAAGAGTACTTCCCTTTCAGGTGGCATTACAAAATTCCACCCTGTATGCGAAACAAATTATCACTAAAACGTGCAAATAAACACTAAGTTAGATATTGAATATCACACAGTAATACCGTTTAGACTAAAAGTAATTTGCCTGTGCAGAAAGGTAACGTGAACGAAGCTAAATTAAGTGTTACAAAGGCCCCATGAATATTATTTATCAACATTAAAGACATGCAATTTTGAACTTTATTAACATTAAAATCTCTCTTCTACTCGCTACCCGCACGTAAATGTACTATAACACGGTCAAAACACTACACGTTTGAATAACTGATGATTACAAGCATCTAATAGTATTCAATGTATAGGAACGTCACATTCCATATTAATTTTCGTTATTTATATATATTTTTAGCAATGAAAACACAAAAAAAATGTTGTTAAAAATAATACTCATTGTAGGATTTTAAATGAATAGCCAGATACATGTAGATTTTTAAACATTTCCTGAATGGATTGGTGATCTAATAATAGGTTTAACCACTCAATCCCGAACCGGCACTCGGGTGCCGCGTAACAATAGATTTTCTATTGTGTCTGGTGATCCGGGGCTTGAAAGATTAAAATACTCGTAAACAATGGACAAAATATTGAACACTCCAAATCAGGGATGTAACGGAGGTGAGTTTATCGGAACCGAAATCGGAACCGGAGTTTTTAAATTTGATTTATCGGAATCGGAACCGGAACCGGAGCAATATCGGAAGCGGAAGCAGAAGTATTTGCAACAGAGAGATTTTTGATTTAAGGCGATAAAAAAATTACCCTAACCTAATAACCCTATAAACATGTGTCTTGTGCAATACAAATTAACAACAATTGAAGAATTAATCGACCACTAAACGCACAAGGCGGAAGGGAGGCTCCCAGCGCGACAGGTTGAACCTGATTGTAACGGGCCGCCACTTGCTCCAGGCCGCACTCTCTATTGCTATGCTTCGACTTCCGATTAAAACTTCCGATTTAAAAGTTTCGGAACCGAAATCGGAACCGGAAGTGTAATACCAATCGGAAGTTCCGACTTATCGGAACCGGAACCGGAGCTCCGTAACATCCCTGCTCCAAATGATGCCATCAGGCGGATCATGCCCATCGAAAATTTCCTACGGAAATATCGACAAAATGAGTACCGCACACCTAAAGGAGAGGTCACACCGTTTCCGACCATATTCATAGACGATCGATCATATTCCACCATGTTTATTTATGAAATAATTGACAATGGTACGATTTATGATTTAATTCAGTTTAGTCGAGGAGTATAATATTGCATATGGCAACACTGAACCTCTGAAATTCGTAGCCAACATGAGATGACTTTTTCAAGGCGGAACCGGTCCTAAATCTACCACCCTTGTCTAAATATTAGCCATATCGCTTCGGATAAAGCACACTGGGTTTCGCGTAACGAGTGTAGCCTCTCCTTTAATCTCAAACATCGCAAGGAAACAATGGTGTACCATTATATAGTCAAGGTGAACGCACAGATATCCGTCATAGCACACTACAAGAAGTGAAATGTGACACAAATACTATGTAAAGTACTTTCCTACAAGGAAATATTATGTAAAGTACTTCCTAGGACATTGCATGAATACTTAATTCGTAATACGATGCAGGCCTGAACGTCCACCTTTATAAGAAATAAATTATTAAAAATTATTAATACTGGTTTTTAGATGTTTTTGGGTACTGGCTGGATGGGGCGCACGTTGAATTTCTCCTCTGGTTTCCAATCCCACACGACCGGCATGGCGCTCTCGTAGAAATGGTTGTACATTTGGTTTTGAATGTGTTTCGACAGATCTTTAGGCTCAGGATAAACAGAAGCGAGACCTGTAAAAAAACCAATATAATTAAAATTAATTATTCAAAATAATAAAATATTTATTTATTTTATTCAGACACGATGGCAGAATGGCATGCACCCTACCTGATGGTACGTGGCCACTGCGGCCTATTCCATTACAGGACACTTTATCAGAAAGCGTCGCTATGTGCTGTCACACTGATACTACTCGTATAATAAGAAACAAGACTTATTTAAGCCTGTTTCTCTATGAATTAATAATCACCAAGTTTTTTCTTATGACAGAATCGCATACGCTGCTTAAATCCAATTTAGTACTATTTACTTCAATTATAACACTGCATTTTAATTAACCATAATACGATAACTAATATACTCAATACTAAACTTTATTATTGTTGAAAGTTAAATACAGTATGAATTACACTTAGATTGTAATAAGATACAAAATGACCAAAAATATAAAATGATATGAATAAGCTAGCACGCGACAATAATGTATTATTAACTCAAGTGCATTATTATCTCAAGGAAACAATAATAAATATAGAAAATGATTATCAATACTTATCAATACTTTAAACCACAATTAAAGTATTTTAATTAGAGCCAATTTATACTGTATATTTAAAAAAAGATACCGGTATGATAATATTGTCGCTAGGCAATTTGACATGTTATGATTGTTATCAGTATCATTCGCACGTTTATCAATTATATTTATACTGTTCGCTAAAGAGTTTAATCTATATGCACCCGAAATATTCCACAACTACTCTAACCACTTTCTATTATTAATTAACTAATCAATTTGTCTCTGTCACCTGCTGTCACCTCATAATATATCCATCTTCAATAACCACATCCAAAAAGACGTCCAACTTCATTTGGAAAAATAATAAAATGTACAGTTTACATATGGACAGGGTATTCGGAACCAATGATTTTGTTCTGATTTATTGAATCATAATTCGGCCAGGGATACATGTCTGGTAAATGACTTGTGTAGTGATAATCGAATTGGTACTTCTTCATATGATCTTCCAAGTTATTTGGTGTAGGGTACACAGAAGCGAGGCCTGGTGAGGAAATATTAATTACTACAAACGGAGCCCTTAACTATGAAGGGGTATATTTTTGTTAAGATAAAATATGCCGTTATTTATTCCGTTTGTGTGTATATCTGTATATTATGTCACATGTCACGCCTCTTGAATGCTCTGTTATCATAAAAAATTAATAATTTTAGCTCTACCACTGTCACGCCATTCTATCGGATTCGAACACTGAATATAAGTTATAACAACTCAAATAGTTCCCATTATTATTATGCAACGCTAAAATCCTACTGCCACTTCCGAAGATTGCTTAAAGTAATATCTAAAAATATTAAACATCAACAAAGTCGTCTACACGAAATAATACATTTTAGTTTGCATATACAATTTTTTGTCTTGTTTTCATATTCGGTGAAAAAGAAATCTTGGGCGGGTCAAGGGGGAAAGGCACTACTATTTCCCATATTTTTTTGTGGGTGTTGTTATTGAATGTTTTTCAAAAAATATCGCTGGCGAATTTCACAAATCAACGTCTTACCTTCGTCATAGGCCATCTTGGCGACTTCGATGGCAATAGCGATGGACACCTCTCGCACTTCCGACAGGCAAGGGTAAATGCGGCCCATGGCCAGATCTTTTTCGCTTACGTAGTGGGCAAGAGTCTGGAAAATAAATTATTATTTTGAAAAGTAAAATCATGTTACATAAAATCTTATATAAAAGTTAGTTATAATGTGTACACTTGTACAGTCTGAGACATTTTTACTTTGATCAGAAGGAGATTAAAATTTAATCACTTTTTAAATTGTGATCAATTTATTAAAAACAAATTAATCCTTTTTATACTATACATACCAAAGTTTGTGAGGATTTAAACTACTGAAAGAATTTAGTTAGATCAAACATAATAACAAGTGTTTGTAGCAACGCAAAGAAGAAAACTATTATCATGAAATCAAATCGGAATGTCATTACGATTAAATAATTTATTTTATGATTTCCTATAATATTTAGCCAAAATAGGTGCTCTTTTCCTAATGAAATGAAATGAAATAATTTATTCTGCAAATAGATTTTTAAAAAAATACTTTTGCACGTCTGTCTTTTTTTCCCTGAACAAATATTAAACATGTAAGAAAAAGTTACAAATTAAAAAATTATAATATCAACTCACTCTAGCAGCAGTCAGGAACATAGTTTCAGGTATATGATGTGTAGCGGTTGCGATGACTCCGAGCCCAACTCCGGGGAAGATGTACGCGTTATTCCCCTGTCCAGGGAGGTACTCCTTGCCGTTGTACTGAACTGGGGGGAAGGGGGAGCCGGACGCGAACACGCAGCGACCCTAGAAAAAAACATTAGGGATTATGATGACCAAAATACAGAAACAATCTTCTTGAAAGATTCTTTTCAATCCCAAATCTCCTGATTATTTAAAAAGTAATTTTAAATTTCTTTGTGATTCCCATGACCGTCAACTTCGATCAGCTAGCTAATTGGCGCTCACTACTCCCCTTTATCATACGGGCTTCATGTCCGACTCCTTTACTCTTAATGCTACACGTCTCTGGAATAGTCTCCCTGTCAGTATTAGGAAAGCTCCAAATAAGTTTGCGTTTAAAAGGCAGGTTCGTGATTTCCTGTTAAAAGCCTGACGTGGTATTTATTTTCATCTAGGTTTTCACTTTCCATAATTTGAATCATTATTTAGGACATCATCATCAATATGTATGTATATATGTAATATGTATATAATTAATAATAATAGAAGTTTGTATTTGTGTATGTTTATTATATTTAATAATCTTGTTTTGGTAAAATTGTGTATCTTTTAGGTATTTTTTTTTTTAAGTTAGCTCTTTGCCGCATTTAAGCATTTCGTTTTTCCCAAAGGTTGACTGGTAGAGAAGGCTTTTAGCGTTAAGTCCGCCTTTTGTACCCAATTTGTGTGGTCAATAAAGTTTTAATAAATAAATAAATAAATAAACAAATAGGTGATACTCTAAGGCGAAATTCAACTGTACTGTTTTCATTCCCAAATTTCAGAAGGACAGGACAATTTTCAAATTCTTGTGCCAGGTCACAATGATGTTTACCAACGTTGACTATACTATTTTATGTGTGCGGCATGAAGGCACCAGTCTACTTGAAATCTATACGCTTAGATCAGAAGCGCCTAAGGTGTATCATCATCATTGTAAGCACGTCGTAGTCCACTGCTGGTCATAGGCCTAAGATTAATACATATCGACTCGCTAAGAAGAAAAATACATTTATACTTTTCTTTTCTTTACTTTTCCAACTAAGTGTACTTAAAATAATAGAAAATAGAATAAGCGCTTGTCTACCAACTGAATCAGCATAAAATAAGAATGGTGATATATCTATTTATACTTTTATTTTAATTAAACGCAATTCAGACATTGCGAAATTGAAAATTTGTTGCCGATAGTAAAACGGTCCAATAACCAACGAAATCGAACTTTGAAGCTAAATAAAATAATTTCTCTTGGTTTCAAGAATTCAAAAAAAAATTTAGTAAAACTCACCTCAGTGTGATCATAGGCATCCTGAGCGGTACACTCCGCTTTACTGGTGGGGTTGGACAGGGCGAAGATGACGGGCCTCTCTGTGTTCTGGGCCATTTGCTTCAACACGTTCGGCGTGAAGGCTCCACCGACCGTTGAACAACCTGGAATAAAATTGTAATACATTAGTATTGATTGTAGGTACGAATTGGACTAAGGACATTATACTATTTAGACTATTTACCATTACTTAGTTGATAATAATAAAAATTATAAAAATAAGTAAGTAACCCTAAGTTACATTGACACGCAAGCCGTTATAGCAAATGTATGTATCTGCCAATTTTTCTTTGCAGTACAATACAATCGCTATATTGCAAGAACAGCGATATTTGCTGACAAATACACTCACTAAGGTATTGAAAAGAACAAATGAGACCATATTTTTAGCGTGATCTAAATTAATTACAAAAGTAAACAATGAAGTCCCCTAAGCTTAAGAATAAACTGCAGATTTGATCGTTACCTGTGTTAAAATAAACGAATGGTCAAAAATTGTTTACCAATAAATTAAAAATATTTTTCGCGGATTACGCCTCTTAATGCTGTGATTTCGGAGCCCTTATTGTAATCCCAGAAACAACAAAAGCCTAAAACTCTAATCAATAAGTTATAGCTATAAGTTACGAATAGTAGCCAACACTAACCAATCAGACAGCTCGGCTTGATCTTCGCGACGCACTTCTCGAAGTCGGTCTCGGGTTCGATGTCCTTGCCGAAGTTCTTCGCGTGCTCAGGCACCCCGCCCTCGCGACGAGTCGACAACAGTCCATCAACGTCGAACATGTACACACGGTCGCGCGCTTGCCTCTCAGATAGGCCATCTGCTACCATCGCTGCTACGGTTAGATTGGCTATGCCGTTTGCCGCCTGAAAATACGTATGTTATTTAAATAAATAAATATAAATATCTCTAGACATTATTCTCGCAGCCCCAAACTATGCTTCGTTTAGCTTAAACATCATGTACTATCCAGTTCAGATGCTATTAGGATAATAGCTTTTGGAATGGAGCGAAAAATTACGTCAACTGCGCTTGTCCGTAACGTTGGCAACGTAATATAATATCTGTGTATGTATAAGACATCACGCAGTTAACGTAATTTTTCGCTCAATTCCAAAAGGTATTATCCTAATAGCATTTCAATCTGATAGTACTATAGGTAGACAAGAATTTTAAACTTGTATATTTACTCATAGCAAAGGTTGTAGAAGCTTACAGTCTAGCTTAGCATTGAAAAGTGCTTTCTATACTCCATAAAACGTAACATGATTAGAATGACAGCTGTCAAAGTGTTGTGGCTCTCTCGCTCGCTCTAAATAAACCTCTATCGATGTGTCTCATCTCTAAGATTTTTTTTTTTTGTAGAGTGAGACACATCGATAGAGGTTTATTGAGAGCGAGCGAGAGAGCCACAACACTTTGACAGCTGTCATTCTAATCATGTTACGTTTAGAGGAGTATAGTAAAGTCTCTCAATAGAATAGGCCACTTGTCATCAGGTCACTTGGCTTTTGACTGGCCCTATGGCATTTGTTAGTAAGGCGGCCCTATCCGCCAGGGGTCGCATGATCGAATCCCACCTAATACGAACATTAAGATTTGTGTTTGTGTGGTCTGGGTGTTTATTTAAGTATGTATTCGTGTTCCCTTCGTTGTTAATAGTCGTTTTATTAGTAGGATTATTTCGCAGTTAAGCTCTTTACCATGCTAAACGGACGGATGGATAGACCAAGATCCAATAATAAGAGATACCAATCATTACAAAAAAGTGTCATCGTAAACAATTCGGTTAT
Source organism: Mecyna flavalis (assembly GCA_949319885.1). Lineage (NCBI taxonomy): Eukaryota > Metazoa > Arthropoda > Insecta > Lepidoptera > Crambidae > Mecyna > Mecyna flavalis. The sequence continues at coordinate 14,585,706 of OX439433.1, forward strand.
CCGACCCGTGTTATTAACCTACGGTTATAATATAGAGTGTTTTTGATATATCATCATTAGAAATTTAACTATAGCTGTAAAATTGAATTATTTAACTAAAAGTAAACAATTTGACTACAACTTTAGCCTAGAAAACGTTTATATCAACAAACATTCATGATTGAAGTCAATAAATGTCGAGAAGAAGTATCAATTTGTTATCTTACTCTAGAAGCGGCTTAAATATTTAACGAACATGCATAATTTTCAAGCCAGGTCGTTATGAACGTACTAAACTAGGCCCATATCAATATTAGTGCAACAACAATACAATGTGACATAGAATTTGCATCAGTATAGTTCGTAAACCCGAATTATTTAAGTGGAATTTAGAATAGATAGCATATACCTAAACATATCTCCGAAATAGAATAAGAAAATGTTTAAAATATTTATTGAAAATTATTAGGCATGTCGCGTGACGTCCCGTTCTATTTTTAATACTACTTATACTTTATTATTTACATATAATTAGAATACAATTCACTTGCTATTTACAACGAGTAAATTGTATTTACATCTTTTGCCATAAATTAATAATTATGTCTACAAGAAGTAACAATCAGAAATACTCTTTGGCATAACTTTCCACGACACTGATGAGTATTGTCAACGAAATGCGCCAACGATAGGTACAGATTTAGAAATTATACGTCTGAATATATAAAAATGAAAATTTTTTGTTGAAAGAAAACTGGAAAGTTTTGGATCATTTTCAAAAAATATTTCACTGTCATTTAACGATTTCACTTTGGTATTGCGAATTGTTAGGCAAATAAAAACAAACGAATATTTGTTGTGTTTTTAAAACTTGACGTTAGCATACTATCAGGACGTCTGTTTTACTGTATTTTTTATATTATGAGCGATTTTATAAAAACAGATGAATGAGTATTTTTTTACTAGTTAATAGAGGGTGAGAAAAATACACGCGGACTACATCTTCCATGTTATTTTAACTTTCTATTACGCAAGTTTTGCCCATATGATTAGGAAACAAAAAATAATTTTGACTGTTGAATATTATGAAAAACTGTTTTTCAATGAAAAAAAGCTTTTCGTTTAATGTTATGAATTTTGAGGTTAAACATTTGAATCAAAACACCATGTTCGCCTTAAATATTGATCTGGGCGTCATAATACGAAATAAACTGTACCCCTTATCATTTGTCATTTCCAAGCCTGTTGACCAAAGTTGAGAAATTGGACCAAAATGACTTAACTCCTTTGATGTTTTCATTTCATTTCACTTAACACAATGCATTGTACAATATTGATATAGGCCAAGTTTAACACATCTACTATAACTATACTCACGGAGCCAGCACCAAGGAACAGATAAATATTCTCACTGAGCTTCCGTTTTGTCACCCTGACAGCTGCCATCAGACCAGCAACGGCTACACTGGCGGTGCCTTGGATATCATCGTTGAAGGTGCAGTACTTGTTGCGGTATTTGTTGAGGAGGCGACCCGCGTTGATAAGGGCGAAGTCTTCAAACTGTGGAAGGAAGAGTATGGTTAATTTTGTATTATCATCTACTGTTATTACATTATTTAATTAGGGTTTGCTTAAGCCTTAATGTCGCAGAAGGAGGCAGCGGAGCGGGAGCGCGAGGAGGACCCCCACGCTGCTCCCCTCCGGCGCAGACGGCCAGGCCGGAGAAGGCGAGCTCACTTAGCACGCCTCCTCCGGCCTGAGGGTTGACCTGCGGGCGGGGGTAGCTCCCCAACGTCCGCATTGCACAGGTTGCTCGAGCCAAGTCTGAGGGTCACCTTGTTTCTCGGGTGAGGCGCCACCCCGACTTGAGGCCTCTCAAGTCGGGGTACCCGGGGATGGGCTGGTCAATAGCTAACGCTGGCACCGGCTCGTCCCAATCGGGTGTGAAGGGGAACCGGAGGAGTTTAGTGGGTAGTGGACGCTCTAGTCTCGAGTCCCACACACGGCCGCAGGTTTAGCTACCCTGCGGTTATGGTGCATAAAAGCATTCTCCTCCGGAAAAAAAAAGGGTTTGCTTAAGCCTGTAATGGAAAAAGCAGTAAAATTCTTCATTCGGTATTACAAAAGTGTATCGGTATTACAAAAGTGTAAGGTGCAAATTATGGTGGGCTCTATTTTTCCTTTGCCTTGGAGTTAAACCGTTTTTAACCCCTGATTCAAAAATAAAGGTGTTATTAATTTTACAGAAAACAACTGTGTGGCATCGTATCTCCTAAACCTGACCGAATCCCATACCTTTTTTTCAAGCAGTGATCAAGATAGTTCTGATGTAAAATTTATACACACTAACAAGGCAAATAACGTTATGTAGAGTGAATGACTCCTACAAATGTACAACGGCGGTTGAAGAGTTTGCCTACAAAGGAAAAATAAAAATTCCATGGGCATTAAAATATTTTTCTATCTTAATAAATCAACCAATTTATCGATTTATTATCTTATTAGTAAATAAAATAATGAAACATCCAATCATTTGAATATGTTATCTTCATGATATGCTTTGTTATTACGAGGTAACTTGACAATGAGATAGCGTTATACGTTATCACCTGTTATCTCAGACCATCATACACATAACATTACATAACGTAACTTTTCTGCCATAACAAAATATAACTGCCGCCATGAAACAATGGCTAAGACGCAATAATAGAGAACATTACATACTAGTTGTAAGGAAGTGCCTATTATAACATACATACAAGATATCGATAGTTCAGTGGATTAAGCACCAGCAGGCCATAATCTCGGAGTCCATTTTTTTCTCGAAGAAGAACTACCCACTAAACTCCCCCGGTTTCCCCTTCACACCCGATTGGGACGAGTCGGAGTCCTGGGTTCAATTCCCTGGTCTAACAAAATGTACGTCGATTTTTCGGCCACAACTCGGGTTTGTGGCCACCAATCCGCACCTATCATTGTAGCGAGGACTTGATTTTAATGATGGAGGCCTTTGCTCTGTAGTGGGACATAGGCTGATGCTATACAACAAATTTATATTATTATTTAAATTGATTATTTATATATAAAATATAACGTTACACATATATTTTTTTATTATATGTTTATTGCTCGGGAAATTCCTGTTAGACACATCTCGCTTATCACAAATGTACCCCATTAGGTGTTAAGTGACAAAACCGTCAAGTCACGCGGCCGGTGTACGATTTGAGGAAAGACATGTAATCATCGGAAATCGTATGTTACATTACGCAAAACTAAATCGACATTTATCTAATCTAGAGGTGAATCACACCTGATTACCATGGGGTCTGATGGAAGTACTTGTGCAAAGAAATTACGCGTACTGCAAAAACATTGTGACAATAAGGAATTTGGTATTTCTTTAAAGTAGAAAAGTACTTTAAGCTATAAACAGCGAAATTACAAAAATATAGTGATAGGACCCCGAGATCTCGGCCCGGTACTTAAACAACTAGACCGTCGAGGCGTTTTTCATAAATATCATCATTATTAGATAATATTATAGCTTAGTATCTAAATTACCTACAATATTATTGGTACCGATTAATAATTTAAATCTTCAAAGCATTGATTTGTATTCGTAATTAAAGTTCAGAAACGGTATACCTATTATACCTTATCCGGTAATTGTAAATAAATAAAGCAGTAGTATTACTTACGATAAGATAGTATTGAAGCTTAGTTATCGCATTTCTGCTAAGCAACAAACAATAGATTAAATCATTCGGCACTCAAGACTGTTTACGTTTTTATCACTAATATCGTTTGTTATTATTAGGTAACCTGACAATACTGCAGATCAAGTTATGCTTTTTTATCTACCTAATATTATACGAGTAAGTGCTATTCGCTTAATATCCTACTGTAAGGCAAAGGCCTCCTTCGAAATCGAGTAATCGTTACAATATAACGAGCACTGGCCTAATCACCACATTCACATGCGGATTTTTGATCGTATTCGAAATAACTGACACAAGGTTTGCTCGACCAAGGAATTGAACCCAGGACCCCGAAACCTCGGCCCGGTACTTAAACCACTAGACCATCCAGGCGGTATATTATACTCGTAGATCATACATAGAAGTCTGTCTTTATTATTAAAAATAAATTAATGTTCGAATATACCGTATATAAAAATTAAGTTAATTTTAAAGCAAAAACTCGTTTTGACAAAGTTATCTTTGGTCATAAATAGTTTTTTTTTAGTGCGCAGACCAGAATCACGTGCACTTGTATCACAAAAATATTCCTACCTGATGTACGTAATCTGAACTGTGATAATCAAAAATTCCGACGCATATCTTAAAAAAACCTTGCAGATGTGGTTTAATGATAAATATTATAAACTGTCTTTAGATATCAATCAGCGAACCGATAGGTGCCTAGCTTATTAAGAGGAAAGGCAGGAGCCATTTTTCCATACAAACGCTGTCCCCTGTTTTCTCCCTGGATAATGCCATTAGTGAAATATTTTTTTTTTCCAAAAATCTATGACCACTATTTGCATGTCCCTATGTTTTCCTTTTTTTCATAAATTAATAATTAAGAGAGATATGAACCTTCAAAAATGTAAAAAAATGGCCAGATTTTCCGCTGTGTTTAAACATCCAGAAAACAAATTAAACTAGATTTAATTAAAAAAAGGAAAATATAGGAACACGGTCAAAGCCTTTCTTTAATTTTTGATGAAAAAAATAGTTAAATCGGTCAAGTTTTGGAGGAGAAATCAGGGGACTACGAAACGTTGATTTTCCGTACTTTTAATAGGTATTTTCGGTCCAAGCTGCAGTTGTCTCTATCGCGCTCTGCGGGGGAGGCTTGAGGTTGGGGAGACGCGGACTAATACGTATACTCTCTATGACGTGACGTAGTCGATAGTTATATCGATATCCTAGTGTTGTTCATCGATATCGATATTTCCAGTTAGAATATTTTGCGTGAAGTGCATTTAGCAAATTGTTGTGATGTTTTATTGTTGGAAGGTATTATGTAACTGATAAACTTTTTCTTGACAATTTTTTATGAATTATATACTTAAACGCCTCGACTAGGCCGTCGGATTTAGACAAAAAAAGAAGCTAAATTCGCATTTTAAGTATATTGTATCTGTTAGAGTAATGTGATTTCAAATTTGCAACTTCGAAAAACCTGTGGAAACTGAGAAAATCGAGAAAATCTTCGAAATTTTGGGACTTTTTTTACTATTTGCTCTCCAGGGCTAAAACTATGTTTTTTTGTGAACGACACACTACACTAATAAACTGTATTAAAGTACCTACAACTGGAGGCAGCTCTATTTGACTTCATAGAAGCCAAGCTATGGCACTTTGAAGATGACCAATATTTCTCGAAAATAGAAAAATAGAAAATAGGTTTTACTTACTTATTTCGCAAAAAACTGGCAAAACCACTAGCCCCACGAAGATGTCTGATATCTTTTGTCACAGACCGAGCATTGAACCATGTCCTTTACCTTTGCTTGAGTGTTACATTTGCCACAAGAGAAAGCCATATAGTCCAGTCAACGAAGCTCTAACTTTGCCATTTTAGATGAAAAGCTGAAACTGGTGCCAAAATTTTTGTTAAAGACTCCGTAATAACATACTAAAATGCAGGGTCGTGAGTCACCGGGGTCATAGGAAAAAAAATGGAAAAGAGTGAAAAAATTACTTTCTCCTGAAAATCTCGAAAACTAACAAAAATATAAGAAAACGTTCCAGACAAAAAATGTAGAGAATTACTTTTTCTACAGAAAAGGTTATTATCAATTTTCGCGTATCGCGCACCGTTTCCTAGGAAATCGCGTACAAAATGCGAAAATTCGCACAATGTTTTTCGTTTCAATAGAATTTTTACAAATTTTTCAATTAAAAATTATTTTTATGCATTCTTCGATATCCCCAGACATTTCCGTCTTATTTTTATTGATTTGGTTCAACATCAATAAGTGCACTATATACTCGATTTCCTAGCAAACGGTGCGCGATAAGCGTAAATTGATAATGACCTTTTCTGTAGAAAAAGTAATTTTCTACATCTTTTGTCTGAAACATTTTCTCATATTTTTGTTAGTTTCCGAGATTTTTAGGAAAAAGTAATTTTTACTTCCTTTTCCATTTTTTTCCAATGACCCCGGTGACTCACGACCCTGCATTTTTAGTATGTTATTACGGAGTCTTTAACAAAAGTTTTGGCACCAGTTTCAGCTTTTCATCTAAAATGGCTAAGTTAGAGCTTCGTTGACTGGACTAATATATCTTTTAAAAATATATACATACAAAAAAGAACTAAACATTTATAACTTTAGGTACTCGTGGAAAGTTCCTAGTAACAAATGCGAATTAATTCACAAAAAGCGATAGGGGTACTCGTCGGATCCGATCCACGGACTTATCAGTGACGATGCGCAGTACGTAGCCACTGTACCAGCAAGACTTAATACTATCTGTCGAAATTAGTGACCTGTTTTTTCCTTTGCATTGTCCGTGAACATTTATTTTATCGTTTTTATATCTAGAGCTTAGAAGCATTAGGGCGGATGTCGATTTTGCCAACTTTACAGGAGAGAGTAAAATAAAAATTCAATTTTATCGGCAAATATTTTAATAAGTACAAACAATACGTAAATGATTTCTTTGCATTTATTTAGCTAAATAAGTAACTTTCCTAGCTTTATAACTAAAGTTTAAAAACAATGTTTCTAAACAGTGAAAAATTAACTTATTTTAAAAAAATGATGATATCCGCCTTTATGCCACTAAAATTATTCAATGTATTTGTTCAACTAATTAGTATATGCCCATACGGCTTTATGCCTTCAATTTAGGTAATTAAATGTGATTTAATGTGAGGTGTATGTCCAAATATAACGTAATGCCTAAACAATAAATCAATATCTATTAAAACTTAACAAGACGAAACTGCAAATGCGACTTATAGTGTTCATTTATTAACTGGGTTTTTTTGGCAAAAAGTCGGACATCTCTTAATTGACTAGACTTTTTACCCACACTTAGTTATACACACAGACACTTATGTAGTTTTTTTACTTATTTTATTCATACCGATAATAAACACGGTTGATTATTAGGTAAGCGTCAAGATAAAGGTTATAAAGATCAGATATAAGTATTTTGAATGTACTTAAAGTAAAGGCACCTATGATGGACGCGGACCAGCCATGGACAGTTTATAATTAACAATTAAAATTAAGCAATCTGGTTTTTCTTTTCAAATGTAAATAAATTAAAACTCAAAGGTGACTGACTGACATAGTGATCTATCAACGCACAGCCCAAACTACTGGACGGATCGGTCTGAAATTTGGCATGCAGGTAGATGTTATGACGTAGGCATCCGCAAGAAAGGATTTTGATCAAATCCCACGGGAACGGGAATCACGCGGGTGAAACCGCGGGCGGCGGTTATATTTAGTAATAACATAAATCCGTGATGCCAGTATTTAAGCTCCCATACCAACTGTTTGACAGCCGATAGTCATTTCCATGCCGGTGTTTTACGGTTGTTAGTTACGCGGTATTACCTATTAAGTGTCGGGAATCTTAATTTCTTATAAGAATCGCGACGCCCTATAAGTTACACTTAACGTTTTATTTTGTGTCAGGTGTATCGTCGTTGGATTTCACGACATTTAATGATTTATGAATAGTGGTAATACATTATTTTTATGTTATAACCGAAATTACATTAGCATTCTAATCCTAAATTTTACCGGTGTCCGTTACTGGATATTATTTAAGCACGTACACAGAATCATGGACAGAGTGTCCATAAAGAGGATTTCATTGTTTTTGTTTTCTTTAATACGTCATACGTCTGCTTACTCAAGTATATTTTACTGTTTCTAATATAAATCAGCAGTAAATTATTACTCTATCCAATAATGGACATATTAGAAATTCTGTCCATGACTAGGTGTACATAATAGGCTCACACATTCCCAATACAAAAAAAAATTTTCATCCTAATAGGTCCAAATCGAGTACACACAAGAACAAATGGCCAAGACTATCAAAGAAATAAGAGAAATCGAGTAAAGAATTGCAAAATAGAGCAATGAAAAGAGAGCCGCTTGCTCCTAACTTTAAGGCAGCTTCACGAAATATTTCCATAGATACAATAAGAAACGGATTTCGTAAAAGAGGGCTTTTTCTCTTTGGCCCGGAATATGTCTGAAGATCTGCCTTTATCTAGTCTTACCATAAGTTTTGTCCCAATTTATTTAAGAGTATTTGAGTCTGAGTAATCCGTCAGCAGAAAATCATTGTTGGGAAAATGAAAATTTCCTCTAGGAATATTTATCTCGTATTATAAAATAATACCTTAGGGCTTATCGAAAAAGGACAGGTCATCTGTTGACTGCACCCTTTCGTCTCAAATGAAAGTTGTTGCAGAGACACGCCACGCGCGGTGACCATGGAGGAATTCTTTTTTCAGATGAGATTTTTTTACGGTTGAAGAAAAAAATCATAGTCAAAATGACAGGGCATGTACACAACTCCCAAAAAGCTACTAGGATAATTCCGATGGTAGAAAAAGGTCACTACCCAGCATCTGTGATGGTTTGGTGGGGCATGCGTGTCAAACGTAGGGGTGACAAAGCTCCATTTTTGTGAACCAAGAGTGAAGACACGTGCAACTACCTAAGACATTTGCCGCTACTATCATGGAGTGATCAACCTATCTCCCATACTTCAGAACCTGAACATGAAAGAGAATTCGAATTATTGCCACCAAAAAACCCCGAGGCATGGATGGATAATATTATTGATGTCCATAATTGGAGGTCCGGCATTGGATCATTTACTTCGACCATGCCTGAGTAGGAGTGTTATTTTTTAATAATATTTTTATTTTACTGATCATTTAACTGAAACTGAACATTGAATAATGACTGAGAAAAGAACATTTTATTTACCTTCAAATCCAAAAGAATGTGTATTGAAAAATGAACCAACTACAAAGAAAAACCAAAAAATGTTTCCTTAAACTGTCCATGACTGGTGACTTTACCTTACTTCACTTTTGTCGTCCATCATTAAATTACAACTAAAACTCCACTTTTAATCACTCACTACTGATCAGTTAACAAAACACCAACAGACCGAAGGGTAACTATTTAATAATTAATTAATCTGTGCCGAAAGTTTTTTTTTTTTTTTTTTTTTATATTATAGGGGGGCAAACGAGCAAGTGGGTCACCTGATGATAAGTGATCACCGCCGCCCATAAGCACCCGGGACCCCCTTGGGGTCTCAGGCGCGTTGCCCGCCTTAAGAGACGACAGTTATTAGGTCTCATATACCCAGTAATTTCACTAGCTTCAGTGCCCTTTCCCCGAAACACAGAAATGCTTGACACACTTCTATTTCACGTAAGTAAAACAAAAACACCGAAATGTAAGTAAATAAACAGAAACAATGCGTGCAAGGAGCAAAGGGAGAGGCGGCCAGACATAGGATCGCGCAAAGACCAATCACAATGTATCTCATTACACTTAAACTGATTTAGTGTCAGTCATTGGACACGCCGTGACCAATGGATAATGCCCGATGTCACTAATTTTTTGGCGCCATATTTTAAGTAGTTCACATCCATAACGATTTATTTTCACATTGGCCCACCAATGCATTCACAAAGTTACTAAAACAAAAGGCATAAAGCCGTATATCTGCAACCGTTTTAATGTTATTTATAGGAATCTTAGATGCATAATGTCGGAAGTTTAGTTATGATGAATATTTTAAATCACTGTTTGGACCAAAAAGGCGTAACTCTTTTTACGTAGCCTTTGTGCGAATAAATTTTTTAAGCATAAGGGCCAAACTTACAATCCACCAAAAGAAAGATACAGCAATGTAGACGCAGAAAGATGGAAGTAAAAATGAAACCTTAAGGTTCTAATGATTTTAGAAAAGCTGTCAGAACCGACATTATGCACGAAATTATCTCAGCCCAGAAAAGAGATAGAAATACAGCTCCCAGTGGTATGGAAAGAGAAAGAAGCGCTTATCTCTGATATCCAATAAAAAATTTTTGCCCGATCTGCACATCCGCCCATATGCTTCTAGGCTCTAGATATATATAAGCAGAAATCTTTTCTTTTGTTCTATTCCTTCTTAGCTGTGTGCAGGCGGGCGCGGGGCGTGGGGGCGGCGTGGCACGCAAACATTGACAGTCTCACTCACACATTGATAGCTCGGTTGTTCGGGCACTGCGCGACAGCAATAGATTTTACAAAAACCCAATTTTGAATTTTCTCACCCTTAGTATGTCCTCTTAATTTATTTGTCATTGTAAGTAAACGCTAAATAAGGTTGTTAATAACTTTTAATGTGATCATCAAAGCACAATCACAGTGCTATTATTTATGCTGCTTTTTTTTTAACTGTAGCACAACTGTAGCACATATTGTAAAACAGTGTTCTGTGCAAAGAGGTTTTTATAGCTATTATCATCTATAGTGTTTGTTACGCAGAAGTTTAGGATAAATGAAAATATCACTATTATAGACCCAGCTCCACCTCATAACTTCCCTTTTTTATACAATAAGTTACTTATTCTAAATGATCACTTTACCTGTAACAGTGTATTTTGCCCGTATCTCTGCACACAGGCCTCCATAAATTCGTCAATGAACTCATCATATTCCTTTCCGCGCGCTCTCTTCTGCCGCAAACCGATGTACAGCGGATCCTCCAACAGGTCCTGCGAAAACACACCTAATTTTATAACACATAAAGACAATATTTAAACAACACGATACTGTCACAACGTAATCGCGTTATGCGCTACGACCTAGAAGTGACAGGATAGACTAAATTATTTGCGTTACAAATAGATCCGTGGATAAAGTGCATTATACGGAAATGGAATGATCTGTGAGCACGCAACCGCACGATAACATCTAATACTATGTTAAACGATTTCAAGCACTTATTGTAATCAGAACTTATTAGGTAGGTAGGTTTTAAGGGAACGCAAACCGGTAAGGCCTATTTTTTTACGAGAGTTACGCACGTGAGATGCTTTTTGATGAACCTTTTTAATAAATTTAAGTGCACTTGATCAGATGAGCCCACAGTCTGGCAGCGCATTGGGTGAAGCACGCTTACTGGTGAAGTGTCTCTCGATGGAATAGGCCGTAGTGGCCACTTACCATCGGATGGGCTGCGTGTGTGTCTGCTTACTGACGCGGTATAAAAAATGTCGAATGAAAAACTATTAGGCAACGTCTAAACGTGAAAAAAAAAAATCTGCATCGAGATAATCATGAATAAAAAAAACGATGGGTTGCACTCCGGGAGTGCCGGCAGAAGTGAAATCTTGAATATTAACGTTGTGCATTTTTGATATTTTGGAATGGTTAGGGAATAATTTTACAGCGCCGCTAAAGAAGTTTCCACTTCAAAAAAGGTCCAGACGAGTTTGAATCGAATCCACGCATCATCATGGCACATAAGGCAGGGAACTCCCAAATGCGCAATCGGGCCTGCGAGGCCAGTCAACAACATGAAAAACCTTGATCGTCTTTGACACAATCAGCTGTTAATGATTTCCGAATCCATTATTGCTATCAGTCCGAACAGAAACATTTGATAAGAGATTAGAGAAGAATTATCAGGTGATGTGTACGTGTTTACATTCGCCACATGGAAAACAAGTGATCGTTTTGTATTCTTGTAATATCATTATCAGGCATATCTTCATATAAAGGGAAAAAAATACGAAAAGTTTATTATTTACTCGACGCTTTTGAGGGGACTTGATACAAACTTTCAAAATAATAATGACTGTAATTTAAGATTGTTGAAGGGAAGGAAAACCAATTTATGTCCTAGCTATTGACCTATGGTATCTATGACAACACCGGCAAACTTGCGGGAGAACTGAAACCGGCAAGCTTGGTACGCTTGCACCAGATTTGACAAGTCCAGTTACATATTATATTTCGTGGTCACCTCACATTCGAACGAGCGACTGCCATATAAACTCCATAAACCTTAACAGGGGAATTAGACCAATCACAACTATTTCAACTGTGCACTGCAGGTTTTCTCAAGATTTTATCGTCACCAAGCTTGTGAAAAATATGACCACACACATGTGCGACTTTTGAAACCACTGTACCACTACATCTCGCTAAACTATACAATCTATTTTGAAAAAAAAAATACCGTGTTATATTAAAATACCAACCTGATTATCGGTACCAACATCCAACGTGATAGGTAGACACTGGTGAGGCTTGATACCAGCCAGCGCAGTGTAGAGGGAGAGCTTTCCTACCGGGATTCCCATCCCGTAGGCTCCCAAGTCCCCGAGTCCTAGAATACGCTCACCATCCGTGAACACGATCACTCTCACGTCTGGTTCGGGCCTGTGGTACAATATATCTTATGTAATTTATTTATGCAACTTAACCAAATAAATGCTGATTTGGACAGATGACAATGATGATCCTAGGAGATCAAACCTACGAACTCAAGCGTGACCGCCGGATTAAATTTAAACATTTTAAAAACAATCCAGCAATGACGTTCAATATACAACTAGACACCCAATCTCTAAGAAAAATTCCTCAAAAAACGTCCGAGCGGCGTTGACACAGATGACATTAACACATTCGTTCAAATTAACAACTTATCTCGTGGCAGTTAGTGTTTAATGTCAATTGTATACAACTAAACGAAAACTCTGCCCAATAGTCGGGTGGGCAGACTTTTGCTTCGGACAATTTTTGAGCGTGATTGGGAGTCTAGTTTTTTAATTGAACGTCATTGCAATCCAGATAATAATATAAAGTTACTCTTTCTGTATGGAAGAGCCATGCTGCAGACAGTTCCTATCTGACAGTCAAAGGCTCGACTCTTTATCCTCTCCATACATCCTCAGTCTTCCCCCTTCCTTACTCCTATATTGTTTCATCAAAAACAGTCAACACAAGCCCTTGTCACATAACAGGTGTCTGAGCGCTAGTCACCCATTACCATCAGTTGCCACTTCTTCTCTTAAAAAATAACATGGCAATAAAAGACATAATAATATCGCGTTCTCAAGGATTCACGCACTTACCAATTTTTGAGAATGTTGAACACGTGGCCTTTATCATTGATTGTGATAAAAAGACCCCTGGGTCTTCTGTAGATGAGGCCGAATCTCTGGCACGCCAGTCCCACAGTTGGCGTGTATACAATTGGCAGGTATTTCTCAATGTTCTCCGAGAGAAGTCGGAAGAATAACTTCTCATTTCTGTCCTGCAATAATTCAATAAAATTACATGTTTGTTGTACAGAAATAGAAGAAATGACTTAGTACGGGTGCAGCCCACAGGTATATTACAAGTCTAGATTACTAGACCCGGAATGGCGTTGATAGTGAGACAGGACGAACAATTTCTTAAGAATCAAGTATGTCTTTGAGAAATACATACGGTGAGGGCAATTAAACAAATTAAACTTAAAATATTCACAAAGCCGATTCTTCAGTGTGCCCGTGATTATAAAAAATTAGTGATGTGCCGAGTACGGTTTGACTCGAGTCAGACTCGATTCCTGCTTTGGACTCGCTTACTCGAATACCGATTTATTTTGATTCGAGTACGCTGTACTCGATTCCGGTACTCGAGTCAGTAAGAATCGATTCGTACTCGCAAGCTCGATTCTATTTATGCGAGTCCAACTGACTGAAAAAAGTGCAAAAACTGTGATACAGAATCACAGTTTTTGCATTAAAAGATTTCAAAAACAACAAATTTGTTTAAGCACCTAAAAAATCTCATCCTATTATTAACTTTACTCAGATTGACAATATTACGATCATCGAGTCCGTCCGGACTCGAGTCAATATTCGAATACCTTACAAAGAAATCGAGTACTGCGCTCGAATCAGGGAATCGAGTCATGATTCGAATACCGTATAAACTGACTCGAGTCGACTCGATCCACCAAAATAGCGACTCGGCACATCACTATAAAAAATAAATAAAAGCTCATCATGTCAAAGAAAAAGTTTCAAATGGATCGAGAATACGATTGGAATAATGTCTGTTTTAAACATTAAGAACCAAAGAATAAAGAACAGAAAATACAATCGTCACAAATTAATCTATTAAACTTCCAATGCCTTTGAGGAAAACTCGCAAATTCCAAGTTAATTTCCTTAACTTTATCCACATCTCGCAGAAGTTTCAAATATTGCGGAATGAAAATACTAACAAAATTATAAACATACCAAGCGGCTACATCGTGATATAAAAGTTTATATAGACTCGAGGATTGTACCTCATTTTAATTAAAAACACAATATTGCAATATTTTTGTTTTAAGCCCAGTAAATTCAAATGGAGCAAAGAACAGACAGCATCAGACAGCATCAACTTTAATAGAATAGGTAGGTATGTTTGTGACATTCGCGACATAACCTTGAATTATCACAACAATTACGAGTAGTTTAATCAACTGTAAGTCTGTAACCATCTAGTTGTTCAAATTATCCGTCATCGCTATGCTATAACAATTATCACTAATGCAACTTAAAATAGGCGCTAATAAATCTTTCTTCGAAACAAATAAGGATTTTTTTTTATAAGAATTTAATTTGTCTATATCGTTTTTGTTTAAACAATTCTTCCTTACTAAACATTAACTTACGATGCGAACCGGTAATGCATACCGGTTCGCAGTTGATGGTAAAAAATCTTATAAAAGATATCCTTAAAATTTGGCACAACTCTTTCATCAGAACACCTGCAATGATTTAAGACTAAAACGATAAAGTAAATAGATATTATGTAGATAAAATAAGATTAATGATTAAATGTGATCACAAAATGATACCTTATTGACGTCTAGTCACCTGTAACTCGACGAGGTAGAGGTATTTGTTTAGGTTCTCTTCGTATCTGTCAACTGATATTCTGCAAATTTCAAGTTGTTCCTCCTGACTTTTGAATTTTGCTGCCAAAAGTCCATGGATGCCGAGGGCTTGACGTTCTTCCAACGTGAATGCGAGACCCTAGAATTTGGAAAACATTACTTTAGTCTAAGAGTAAAACGTTCAGATGAAGATTTTTATTTTAAAAGGGTCATAAATTATGAAACAGTTTTGATTCGACTAACGTTAAAAATTTCAAAATTTTTGTTTTTATTCCAGCAACTTTTCTGTCACGGGAAGCAAACCTTGACATCTCAGTCTGATACTTTATACTTACACCATAGACGGACACAAAAGTATTCTTATTAGCGATTCGATGGCTAAGATGAAAGTATTTGAGTTAATGCCATGCAGCATGCTATTCCAACGAAAAAATTTCAAGCAAAACCAAAAATATCTGGGCCATCCCGTATAATTTATTACCTACTCCGCATCCGTACTTTTTATATTCCCTTCCGAGAAATCATTAATTTTAAATAGTAAGGAAAATGTGGTAAACTGTAGTAATGATTAGGGAAAAATATATATTTTCCTTGCGGAAACAACTCCGTACTTCAATGTAAAAAGTAAAATCCATTGCTCGTCATTTTACTGAAGTAATACCACACCGCTAATAAGCAAAGATGAACCAATTTACTTCAATAATATAAGGTAATATTGTTACTCTACTGTTACTAACCATAGAGCTTCTTAACAATGCGTCGCATTATGTGCCTTACATCAAAGTCAAAGTCAAAGTCAAAGCATTTATTTGCAAAGAATAGGTACAAAATAATGATCTTATATTAAACTCTCGTGCCAGTTGCAGAGAGATACAGTGCTTACTATTCTGCTTACAATGCAAAATGTGTGTTATTGAGAAATTCGTCAATGGAGTATATACAGCAGTCTATTAGCCATTCCCTCAACCTACGTATTAATGCAGGTAATGGCCCTTGCTTAAACCTGTCCGGGATTTTATTATAAATTTTGATGCACATAAAATAACAGCTGTTTTGGAATAGAGAAGTCTTTGGGCTAAAGTCGATAACAAGTCTATCTGGGCATCGAGTATTTCTCGGATATATTTCTTTTGCCGTTTTGAACAACTTCGAATTTTGCTTAACGAATTTGAATGCCTCAAGGATATACATACCAGGAACAGTGAGAATCCGTAACTTAATAAATAATGGGCGGCAGGAGTCGAAAGGTCCTTTACAACATATGGCCCTTACACATTTTTTTTGTGCTATGAGGACTCTTCGAACATCTGTGCCATTACCCCATATAAGGAGTCCATAGCTGATATTTGATGCAACATATCCATAGTATGCAGCTAGTGTCACATTCATTGAGACTTTACCAGTCAGACGACGAAGGACGTAAACAAATCGATTAAGCCTGTTACAGACTTTGTCGATATGGCTCACGAAATTCAAGCTTCTGTTTAAGTCTATACCCAGAAATGTTGTATTATGTACTCCTTCAATTACTGTTTGGTTATGCTTAATTTCAAGATCGATATCTTTGCGTCCTTTAACATTAAATTGCATAAACTTAGTCTTAGATAAATTAACAGTCAGATTATTCATGTCTAAATATTCTATTACATGCCTAAAGGTATTATTAATGTCATATTTATATTTAGTTAGGTCGTCACAATTAGATTTAATAACTATTGAAATGTCATCTGCAAACATTATACAATCATGATTTATAGTATTTGGTAGGTCGTTGATATATAATAAAAAAAATATAGGACCTAGTACGCTTCCCTGTGGAACACCTACTGTATTCGTCCTATAGCCGGAACGGTTTGGTGTTACAATTTTGTCATGACCCACACTAGTAATTTCTACGCACTGTTTTCTGTCAGTGAGGTACGATTGGCACCAAGAGAGAGCATGTCCTCGAATGCCAACTTTTTCCAATTTGTTAAGCAGGATGTCGTGGGACACACAGTCAAACGCACTGGACATGTCGTAGTAAATCACAGTCACGCGCTTTTTAGCGTCGAGGTTGGATACAACTTTGCTCACTAGTTCGAAACAAGCGAGTGTAGTTGACTTTCCTTTTTGGAAGCCGTACTGCTCAGGTGTTATTATTTTAAACCTATTACAGAAATCCATTAGCCTCTTCTGCATTGCCTTTTCGAAAACTTTGGATAGTACAGGTATCAATGTTATTGGGCGGTAATTTCCTGGATCAGTTTTATCATTTTTTTTATGTATCGGCTTAACAATAGCTAATTTAAGCACATTAGGGTAGGTCCCTGATTCAAATGATAAATTGATTAGGTATGTTAAGACATGAGCTATTTCATACCTGCATAGTTTCAAAGTTTTGGTACATATTTCATCGTATCCAAAAGAATTAGAGTTTTTTAAGGATTGTATGATATTAATAGTTTCTGTTATTGTTACCGGATTAAGGAATATTGAATTTGGTATCCGCTGTATTTTTGACAGTACTTTCTTTTTAATGTCAGGGTCAGGGTTATAATGTCTGTTATTGCTTAAGTTAATATAATAATCATTGAATGCTTCGGCTATTTCACTTGCGTCTGATATTGTTCTATTGTCAAACTGTAATTCCCTTATGTCATTGTTTCTGGAAAGGTTGTCTGCTTCATCTTTAATGAGTTGCCAAGATGCTCTCGAGATATTTTTACTGCGTTGAAGGTATTTATCGTTACATAGCTTTTGTGCTTTGCAGATACATTTTTTTAAGATTTTAGAATAATTGTAATATGAGATTTTGGTAGAAAGACATTTTTGTTTGTAGTATTTAAAACGTAAAAGTCTTTTAGTTACAGCTGACTTTTTGAGTCCCTTTGAAATCCATTTAGGTTTCGATGACCAAGTCCTTACTTTGATTTTTATTTTTGGAAAACAGCTTTCAAAAATTAAGCTTAGGATATCATGGAAGCTCTCAAATGCTGTGTTTATATTTCTTTCCTCAAAAACATCTGAAAATGAAAGAGCTTTTAAGTAATCGCAGAATTTTCTGATGTTATCTGAACTAAAATCTCTCCTATAAATAAACTTGTATTTTAATATTGGTACATTTTTTACAGTAAACGATAACATCTGGGCTGTGTTATGGTCAGACAAACACAACGGCAGAACTGTTCCTACAGCTTTTCCAATAGAACTTAAAATGTGGTCTATACAATTATTTCCTCTTGTTGGTGATGTGATATGATCAGTGAGGTTGTAGTTAGTCACCAAATCTTTGAGGTACTGAGCCGCTTTAGTGTTCTCTAGAGTGTTGATGTTAAAGTCACCTGCGACGATAATATTATGCTTTGGAAATTTTTTAGTAAGTTCGTACATGATGGAGTCGAGCTTATTTAGGAATAAGTTGGCAAATTTTTTGTCTGAAGTGTAGGCACAAACAATAATTAACCTATGTAAGGGTATATTTACTGCACAGCACTCGAATATCATGGGTATCGTATGTTTATCGCATGTAAGTATCTCTCGATAGGGTACTTCTTTCCTTAGTAATATACACGCGCCGCCGCGTTTTGTGTTTCTTGAATAATTTGCTGCTAATATATAGTTGCGGATGCTTAGAAGTTTTTTGTCTGTTTTTTTAATAAATGTTTCCGTTAGACATATTACGTCCGGATTAATATTTTTTCCCTTTAATTCGCATAGTGTGATTTCAATAATGTCCTTTTTGGATAGGAAACCCTGTATATTTTGGTGTATTATAGTGAAAAACTTTGTTTGCGAAGTTAGGGGTTTTAGATTTGGGGAAAAGGGGATGCTACATTCAGAATTATTTCCGAAAAAACCTACTGTCAGATTGCGATTGGAGTCGATAATAGTCTAAGATAGACGTTTGCTTATAGCTTGGCGTATAGTTATTTGTGTCAATGCTTGTGGTGTTGTTACCTTTTAATGTTTTTTTGTCAATTTTGTTGTTGTGGACGTGATTTCTTATAAAATTTACATCTAAGTATTTGCGATCGTAGTCTATAGAATCTATGAGAATGTTTAATCCATAGGACATATTATATACATATTTTGGGTGGTACTGATTAGTTTGCAAGAAGTAACAGTTGTTAAATTTTTTACATATCAAGCTCAATTGGTGGTTCAACATTGTGTTGTTAATATGCTTGCAATTCAATACATTTATCACTATAACAGTAGTGTTTTGCAATAATTTTAAGGTACTATACAATTCGGATACAGTAGTTAAAGGATCGTTATCGTTTTCACCAACACACAGCACCACCTTATCAGTTTCACCTACGACTAGAGTATTACATATACTTAAAACTTCTGCTGTGGAAGCATTCGGCTTAGTGAACGCTTCCACTTGGTACTCTTCATACTTGCTATTTTCTCGTAATTTGATAAGTTTTGTTGCCATTCCGGAACATTGTTGGGTACTTATAATGTAGATTTTATGTTTTTCTGAATGTATTCTTGCTTTGGTATTATTTTCTAGGATCGTCATGCTTGTGTTTGATAAGGAATGTATGTCTTTTCGTAATTTTTCCTGAAGTTGGTTGACCTTTTCCTGTAATGCCGCTATTTCTTCCTTAGCACGCAACAAATGTTGTTGCGTACTATGTATTTCACGCTGCAGTAGTATAACAAGGTCAGGTTCCGCTGGGGTGTTGTTTATGGAGTTAGGAGTAGAACACGATAGGCGCCGGGGTCCCCGATTTTTTTGTGGTGTGGGCGTGGACGGAGTGTTAATTTTTCGAATTTGCTTACTTGTAGCTGGTGATTGGCAGACTGTTTTCAGTAGTTTTATCTCCTGGGATTGTTTATGTATTTGCCTTTTTAATTCATTGTTTTCAATTATGTTGTTTTCTAATTCATTCTGTGTACTGTAAAGGCATGTTTTGAGTTCATTAATTTCAGCCTTCAGTTCTTGAGCCTCCCATGTTATAGTCGTATATTCCATACTCGTTGTAAGTCTCTCTTCAGAACTGTCATAATGAGTTTGATTGTTACTAGTATTTAATGATTCACAAGTTTGGGAAGCACTGTCTTCACTTAGGCTTTGGTGTAAGGGTGTAGACTGTTTTATTTTGGTTTGTATTTCAGGTACAGATTCTTGGTTCGATGCTTGCTGAATATGTTTTAGAGTAGATTGTTTTGTTGAAGTTAGTTGTTTCTTTCTTAATGTTATATTTTCAACTTCTCTAGGGGTCGTAGGTATGTCTTGCTTAGGTAATTTGTTTGTATTTGTGCATAAGTTACATATCCATGAAGATTTACTTTCCGATGTCTTTAGTCTATGTAGTTTTTCCGAGAGTCCCACGCAGTCAAAGTCAAATCTCTTCTTACAATGAGAACAGAGAACAGTACTTTTTACGTCTCTTTTTCGTTTGCACTTACTACATGTTACTTGTTGGCGTAGGTTGGTTTTTTTTTGTTCCTCCATTTTATCCATCTATTACTGTTAAGATTAGACAAAACAAAAAATAAATGTAAAAACAGTATGATACTTGTATTTGTGGAGCCGCCTGAGATTTGATCCGTCGTCCAGTTGTTTCGACCGTACTCTTCAGTGCACTACACTAGCGATCGTATGGTTCAGTCGTCGAAAATAAGCACGCATATCAGTAGCACAGAGTGGTGCGTCATAGCTCCGTAGGCAATCGGAGGCGTTCGATATCTCTCGGAACTTGACTCACCTGTCGCTCGGGTCGTCAAGGCGTCGCGACGCCGTTATGCAATTTGTAATGGTTTCGAATCACAACGTTTTTTTCCGGATACTTTTTGTGATAACATTACATCACGTAATTCTTGATATCGTTGATGGTCACAATTCACTAGTAGGCATCGTCAGGAACAATTTAATATAACTTTTAATACGGAAATGTTAATATTACTTAGTAAAAAGATTTTTTGACACGGAGCTTAGTATAAACACTGCCGCTTGGTCGACACGGCGCGCGCGAATTCCATTTCAAGAACATTGAAATTAATATAGGAATGGTCTTACACGACTTAAAATCTTCATGGTTTGAACTTATGCCACGTCATACGATTAGTTAATACCCAAAACGGAAAATTACCCGCAAATGAATCACTGAGGTAAAGAGTTGTTTCGAATTATGTACTTTAAAAAACACCGAAAATGTTATAATACCTTATTTAACCTAGGGTCTCTCAAATAATCGATGCCTCGCACTACGTTCGGACAGACGATGTTGCCAGTGACCTCGTGGTATTCTCTGCAAGGCACCGACGAAGACTCGAACGCCGGACATTTCGCTAGCGCCAATGCTATCGCCCGGTTCGGGACTATTGCATTGGTGCAACATCTGGAACAAAATATATATATATAGATACAATGCATAATAAAGAGTTTAACTTTGACTTTTAAATACACCCAGGGTTGTTTACATTTCTGAAACATGAAGAAATAATTGCCCTTGGTACACCCGGGTGAACTATGGAGGTGGACCATGGGCAATGACTGATCAAAGACATGTACTCATTCTCAACGATTTAAAATTGGGATAAAAAGCGGAAATAAAATTAATGTCCATAGGATCAGGACTGAGTCTTGAAAACTCTTATTTCGCTTCAGTTGGCAGACAAACGTGCAGATCATCTGATCATATGCGGCCACTGTGGGCTCTGGAAAGTTCTACCAGATTTAAGACGTGACCGACCGGACGACACACGGACTCGATTTTTGGGCCCGGACAGTATAACTACTGTTCCACCAAGATAATTCAAAACTCCTATGGCCTGTGTCCCAGCAGTGGGAACGTATATAGGCTGATGATGATGATGAATTTAAAACTCACCAAATTGTACTGTCCATCTGCGAAATTTGCAACAAGCTTGCAGAATGTTACTCGTACATTTTTACTAACCATTTAGCATTAACTTTTTAGGGAATCTGTGTCACAACAGCATTGAAAACATTATTCACTAACTGTACTTTACACGTGTAATACTATTTCCTCACCTAGGTATTATCTCACATTCCGCTTTTGATTCACAAGACGTGTAGTTTGTCTAATTAAAACCCACAAGCGCTACTACGGTAAGTGTCGCGATAAAAGATAAGTGATACCTGCTGTGATGTAAGTAGCACGTCAATAATGCAGAAGTGTTATCGAAGGCACGTGAGTTTAAAGTATCTACATAATACCTATATGACGCGGTGAAAAATAATCGCAAAGATCTTTAATATTTTAATTAAACTGTAACTTTAACGCCGACAAACTAATCGACGAGTAGATTAAATAGATTATAGAAATATCCTTTATCAGATGCACTTTAACTGGGTCTAAAATAATTTACAAAAAATCAACCCAAACCAAATAGAATTACGCGTGCTAACACATGGTTCTTTTTGGAAACAAAGATTAGAGTGGACAGAATAAGACAATTCTTCGGAATACTCGCTCAAACACTTTGAAAAAAGCTAATGTCAAAAAGCATAATTTAATTAAACCAGACAAATCAAATCAATTTATCCATAATGATTTCGTCGGTTTTAAATTTAAAATGTAGAATATACGCGAGTTTTCATCCGTTAGAGTTATAGTTGTTTTATTTAATCAATTTATCTAATTAAACATATAATTAACAAAACACGGTTTTCTTGTCTTTATGGATTTTCTAGGACAATTTTTGTAACAATTACTTCGAGGCCAAGTATGATGATAATGTGTTTCATGTGCCAAGAACTGATTATTTATTTACTATGCCAAGGCGTAAACATTGTCCCTCTTATTACAAAACATAGTTTGAAAATGTTACCGGGTTTAGTACTACACTTAATACGGCTAAGACTAAGTGAAACGCTATTACAAAACGAAGTTTTACGTCATTTCGAGTACTATCAATGGTCTAACTCTAAAGTTAGACCCACGTTAGACCGCCGATGCCCCTAGTGTAGCAATGGTCTAACTTTCAAACGTTAAAACCAAATCCTGGATCGTGGCGAAAGAGTACCCCAAATAGTTTGGGACAAACCCTCGGAGAAATGGGAACGTGTTTATGGGAACGTAATTCCCTATTTTACTTAGAGTAACATCAAAGGCAGAAAAAAAAACGTACAAAAATATTACACGCTAATTAGTAGATACGCTCTAAAATGCTGGGGGCAGGTCTCTGACGTCTGTGTTACATAAAATAACAAGATAAAAATGATTACACGAAATCTTATTTACAAACCATTTTACCTCTGAGCACGACTTTTGTTTGCGTCACTAAAGAGAATGTGACTAAATCACATCTACACGTATTGTTTGTAGACAAAACACTATTATTAGGTGCCGTTCTACGACACAAAAAACATCGTTTCGTTCATCACTATGCCAGTATTAACTCATGACTCATTATAGTAATTTAGAAGCTTTATAATGTTCACATATTTTGAGTAAGATAAACTAGTGTAGTACACGTCTTTTATCAAAATCATCCAAAAAGCGATCTAGGTGTTCCATAAATTATACTTAACGGTCAGATGCAGAGAAATACAACAAAACATTAAATTTTTATGTTATCACATAACTTTAATCCACAATACGCGTAATTTTTATTTGACTAAAGAAAAAATCATAACTAGGTATAACACATAGGGGAGAGGCTCGCACGTTTTGCAGTGCTCTCGTTACAAAAGGCACGCAAAAGGCTACAATATAATATACCTAGTTCGGCATAAAAATAAGGAATATTCTTTCATAGATATTTATCTACGCAAAAGAAAACAATGCAAGCATGTTTATCCTATCCTAATTTGATTTGAACCTTTTTGTGACCTACCAACTCCCCGGTTCCCATTCACACCCGAAGAGCGGAGTACGTTCCTGGCACATAAATCGGAATCGATACCAGGTGTTCCATATGACCGGTCGATCGAAGTTAAAGATACAACAAATATACATGTCTACAAATATCTATGCACAATGCAAATCGTTGGCAAAAGCGACGGAGGCGTCGCGTCAACTCGCGTCACGTCGCAGGAAAAAGTTGACTAACCTTCGAGGGGTCGGGTATTACGCGCGACTGCTGTCCGCAGTCAGCTGTTCATCTTGTTATACGAAGTTATGGTATAACGAATGCCCATACATATACAAATATAAATTCAGATATGTTAATGTTATTGTAAAATATAGGCTAGCGCTTGATCGCATGAAACTGAAAAACGTGACTTAGGCAGTCTTAAATTAAAAGATGCAGCACGCTTTCCTAGGAGATAACCTACTTGACTAGCGTCTTGAAAACCACCAAATGTAAACCCTCATTCCTTAGCAGTTCGAATAAAAATATCTGGAGGTAGGAACTTACACTGTATATAGTGTGGCGTTTTAGGTCAAAGAGTATGTTTCAAGAAAAAGAGTCATTAGCAGGTCACTAGAACAGCCAAGAACAGATACCTAATGTCCTCCAAAAATGTGTAAATTATTTCTAACTTCCTACTCCGTATTTGCCCGTAGTTTCGCCCGCATAGAATTGGTTCTACCGCTTTATCGCGATCTCGTGAATCCGTCACGTTTTCCGGGATAAAACTCAACATTTAAGCGTAAAAAGGTTACACATGACGAGAACAGGCAGTTACTTTCGTATTTATAATTAGTGACAAAACTTTAATAGTAAAATTAAATTTTGTGTATTTTTCTCAATGGTCTAGTGCTTTAAGTACCGGACCATAATGTGCTAATAACTTAATTTCAATTATGGAGGCTTTTTCACACTGCAATGTCACAAAATCAAAGGTTTTATCTTTACTTAGTAGATTCCTACCTAGTAAACCACTTTCACGGCTATCCTGTAGACTAAACAAGTTTTCTTTGTCAAGTCACTAATCATGCTACGCTACGATTCATAGATGAGTGTACCTATTACCAATTACGTCATGTATGACTTCATTACTTTGAAGTAACATTATGCGCATAGACTGATAATAACTTGCGGTGCAACAAGAACAATATCTGTAAATACAATTTCGAGGTAACCGAGATCGATTAGAATACGAGCATATATGTATTATGACAGTTCCTTATCCTATTATAGTACGAGTATTCTTTTATCCAAATATTTTCACTAGACATAAACAATCGTTCGCATTTTTCATAAATCAAAAACAGTAATAATACGGTAACGTCTCCATAATTATAATTGAAAGTGATTTTCTTAAATTAAACCAAATATTACCTACTCTTCTCATCTCATCAAAGAAAAATATCGATTGTATATTGTATAGGTTGGAGAATGGCGAAGAATTTTTTTAATACAAAATTCCGGATTATTATCTAGGTAATATCTTTATTAAAGAGAATGTCTGTCAACCTCCACATTTCTCCTTCAGATCGACGCACAGACCGTCTATTTTTGAGTCAAGTTTACAGCAGCTAGTAAAACATGCTTCATAAAAAATAACGTAAATAATTTTGGGAAATGAAACAGCAAGATTTTAGCCTGAGAATACAAGAGGAGAAACATGTGACGATATCTTTTGTTATTCAACATTTACAAGAATTTTAAATATCACCTGAATTTAGGTGTGAAGACCATTTGTCTACTTTAAAATTACACACTTCACGAGCTGTCACTAGGTATTCATTTTAAACATATAATAGGTTAAAATGTGGTTAAAATTCAACGATTGAAAATTTAAATTATCCGTAGCTTTCAAATTGTTGAAAATTTATCGATGCAGATCTTGATAATTTTAACCATGTCGTCACGAAGTGAAAGCTATTTTCAGCAAAGATTGTCAGAGATAAAACACTCAAAAATATATTTTATTTAACAAACAAGATAAAGCCTTTAATAACGATCAACCGAACCTAATGTCACTAAGGAAAAGTTTATGATAGGCCTTGAGATGACCCCTTATACTATTAAAAGATTTTAGTAAAGGCAAGCGATCTTTTATGCTTTTAGCATTCTATGCTCTTCCAGGCGACATAGATACAGATAAGAATGTGTTTGTAATATCATTCAAATGTGTGACCCACGCATGATGGTATATATTCATAAACGTAACTATCAAATTGTGTGACATCAGTAGTGCTAATTCGAAGGTAACGCATATCTGCCTACCACAAGTGGTATTATGTACTAGTTGTGACGCTGTTCATGTGAGTATTCTTTTATCCCGCCTTTTTAACCAGAAATTACCTAAGTATTTACATACTGTTGTCTTAACCAAACACACTATCACGACGAGTTTATGTTCTATACAGCACAGTCGCTGAATGAAATACAAATGATAGATTATATAAACTTTTTATTCAAGAACCTAACATATTGTTTTAAAAAGGGTAACTATAATCGGGTTTTGTTTTAGCTTATAATATGTTAATTTCCAAGTCGAATGCCTGGTAGCATAAAAATGCGCAATATAATAGTGCTAAATAAGTTCATAAATTACAGATTTTTGACTATAACTAAGGTTGTCAGTGTCGGTAGTCGAGAGATGAATTATAACAAGATACCTACCTACTTTTTTTTTTTCATGAATAATTGGGAATTTGGGAACCATCAAGTTTTGAGAGACTTCTCTCTACATAAAAAGACCCATTTGTAGCCCTTCAGAGAACTTTAGAACTATCAAAAAACTTTTTAAACGTTTTCCTCATGATGATTCCATTCCTTCTGTAGAATGAAACATCCAAACCTTTAGGCGCATTTGGTCCAATTCGCGGTTGGACCAATTCATGTTATTCGCGGTTGGTCCAATTCGCAGTTAGTCCAATTCTCGGTTGGTCCAATTCGCGTTTGGGCCAATTCGCAGTTGGTCCAATAAAAAGTGTATTTCCAAAATTAAACAAAATAACATTTTTTTTGTATATAATGTACTATATATATATATTCATCATCATAATTATTACAAATAATCTAAGCACATATTGTAATGTTTGTGTTACCGGCCAAACCCGATTTCAGGACAAACTAGTTTTGCCTAGGCTTAAATAATTTAAGACAACATAGAATATTATTATAAAAGGTTTTCAGGGTTTAAAAAAAAATAACCACGAAGGCTAAGGCGGGAGCTCCGCTTCGCTTCGCTCCCGCCTTAGCCTTCTAACCTATATCCATCCGAGTCGATTTCCTTAGATTATGAAATTATCATAGATGATTTTCAGAAACACCTTGCAAACTAGAAAACATTACCTATTTTGGCCCAACTGCGAATTGGGCCAACTGCGAATTGGACCAACTGCGAATTGGCCCAACCGCGAATTGGACCAAGTGCGAATTGTACAGTTTTTTTAACGTTTGGCCAACTGCGAATTGGACCAAATGCGCCTAAACCCATCCAAAGATTGAAATACTGACTGGTTTACCATTTGTTCCTCCATTTAATTTTTTATAGAGCACAGCACTTAAGAGCTTTCTTATGGCTTCAATCGGGTTTCATCCGCAATAGGCTGATTCGATAACGTTCGACTTAATCTAAAATTTCATTTTTCCGGCTGAAATAACTGCTCCTATCTCTACCGTTTGATCTGAAAAGACGGCCAGAGTGACAAACGAGCCAGTTGAATCTAGAATTACTTAGTTTAAAGTTAATTGAACAAAGATTACGCGAATTAAAAAGTTCTTTCTGTCTGAATGCGAGCATTGATGCGAGTTTAGTCTACCAAGTTAAAGCGAAGTAAATTAAATAGAATATTATTTCTCGTATTTCAAGTACGCTATGTTAGTATAAAGCTGGCCCTTGCCTAAGGGTAACAAATGGTTAGCTCAAGGTAACATGGGGTCGAGATTCCACCGCCCCACCCTTAATAAACATTTACTTTACGCACAAACCCATTTCAAAATAAATCAGGACACCTGTAGAATATACAGACTTATTCAAAATGGTTGATCCAAATGAGTTGATTTTTCCATACACAAAAAGGTGAGAATTGAACAGTCTTCTCGGCTGTATACCTACGTTTGCATACCTATTTAAGGCGAACAACGGTCAATGGAAATCAATACTAGGCAAGATAGTTTTCAATGTCGCAGGGTTTAAGTTACTAATGAGAAGCACCTGCGACTCAACTTGAACTTTTAGTTGCATCGATAACGCTAAATTGGTACACGATATAATTTCTGTCACATTTTGTGTTTCATGACGAAACTCTAAAACAAGACCGAAGCAATGATTATTGTGACATTTTTTATTAACACTAAAGAAATTGGCAAACAGGAATGTACCTACTGTGGCCCAGTGGGCTGAACACTTCACCAAGAAGAACTGCATCCTTATTGCTTACAATGTGAAAGCAAGTAATGTAGTACAAGAAGTCTACTCGTCTGGCCTTTTTATTTCAATGGAACTTACCTTAGTTATTCATAAAAATAATTAATTCTCATTTATTTCAAAACTGATCGTGTCTTTTATATTCACATTACGACTATTGAATTGTGTCATACTGTACAATAGCATATTCGTTAATTACTATTTTCCGCCACAGTGTTTCAACTGTTTCATTGAATTTTCGCTACATGCACTAATGGGTACTAGAAGTACAGGCTCCGGCAAACTTCTAGACTATGGGGTGGGGATTGCGCAGAACACGAATTTTTACATTCCCGCTATTGGTCAGAAGCATACCTCTGACCAATAGCGCACGCGGGTGTTCGGGAGATTATTGGTCACGCGTACTAACTTGTATTTATATCTTTACCAACATTTAGGCTATGATTATTATTTATTTATATAAAAAAATTGTCATGACACACCTTAAACATTTTAATTTTAGGCAAAACATTATCTATTTTAATACAAAAATGTCATTGACATTTATTGTAGGTAGTTAGTTACTAGTTGTTAAGAGGTCAATGACATTGTTTATATTACAGAAGTACGGATCCAGCTTCCGAAACAAGCAGGAGTCGCCTAGTCCATGCATAAATCCATGCATTAGAAAATAAAATTACGATTATTACAGCTGGAAGTCAACCCCAATAATCTTATGCCTAAAGATACGCACTTATTTATGGCATGTAATTTATGCAGTGTCCCAATTTCCAATACTGCAGCATCCATGACGTAAGTGGTAGATACGTACAACGCTTGTAAGACAGCCTGGCGACATTATATTCATTACAGATGAATACACTGCCTACATACTACCATAATACGCGTCCTATACTCGTAGCCATCGACCTCCACGGAGTTTTCTTACGGGAATTTATAGGGATTATGATGCCCAACCTCCGTCGAGACAAGGCTATGCCCTGAATACGAGCAAGTGACCTAGTTTTATGGGAATACGCATTTCGATTCGAAATGTGCCCTTCTTACTTGAAATAGTGCAACTGCATTTTTTATTTATGTAACAAATTATTTTACTTCATTATGCTTTTTATACCAACTCATTCTACAATAATATTAGCTTATCGAGGGAAAAGACATATTATGTTATTAAAGTGTTCTTTTTTCATTATTTTAAGCATAGGATAAAAAAAAACAATGTACCTATTTCACCCCTCTCTCAATTCTCTGTTCAATCAAAAAGCATTGATTGTTATTATAAAATGGGGGATTCGTCGTTTGACCCCGGTCCCTGAATACACCGCGCTGCCATAGTCTTTGTGCGGTTGAAATAAGGACTATGACACCGCGGTGTATTCAGGGACCGGGGTCAAACGACGAAACCCCCTATAAATGCCTTGGTTTGATGCAACAATTACCTAAATTTATTTTTATAAGGCATTTCTCTAAAACTATAACATTATCATTTTTACTTGACAGTAAATAAAAGAAATGCATTAAAAAAATAAACTTAAATTGGTAATTGAAATGAATAATGCATTGAAGTCACAACAAAGGTGATGATGGCAAAACAATCTCACTGTATAAATTTGTCATTATATAAATCGTAATATTACATTTATAAGAAAACAATCAATGTTATCATAATTACCTAAGAATTATAACACAGTAATAATGCAAAATATTTACTCTTTTACTGTGCAGAGTATGTGCCTACAATGTTGATTGTATAATGTTGCCAAGTCTAGTAGGACTAGGTATCTATAAATAGTCTGCATAGATTTGAATTTTTACTGACATTGCTGGTGACATTCACGAATTATAAATATGAATAATATAATCTAGACTATGTTTGTGCCTAGCCTAGCATTCACAATCAACCCAGTTTGGTTGCACACAAGACAATGTTACAATCTTTATTAATAGTATAAAGAGGAAAGATTTGTTTGTTTGTATTGAATGGGCTCCGAAACTACTGAACCGATTTGAAAAATACTTTTGATCCCGGAAATGTGGGTGAATGGGGTGATAATTGACAAAAAGAATTACGCGCGGTTAAAACCGGGCTGGGGACCTCTAGTAGAAAAATTTTTTAAACAAAAATATTTGTCCTAAGTGGAATTTAAACCCACAACTCTTGTGATATTTTATTAGTAAACATTTAATTTGTTTATTACTACTAAAAATAAATTAGGACTAAGATGTCATGTGTTATACAAACTACTACAAATAATGTAGCACTCTTTACATCAAAAGTATGTTTACTTATTCGTTATCAATATTAACTTAGAATTCCTTACTTTAATATTTGTTTCGACCCCATAGTTAAGATAAGATTTATCATAAATAGTTTCTTTGGTGTTACAATTAAGAATTACTACAATATTCATATGTTATGTATACCTATAATTACTTAAATGTTTGTTGAATACTTTTGCTTTCATTAGTATTCATATTTTCTCAAGGGCCACTGAAGAAGCTACAGCAATTCATCATAAAGTTGTCTGAAAAGTCTGTTTACGAGATGTTGACTATTATGGAATAGTCTCTTTCTGTTCCAGAGTGTGCAGTTTTAATTTTCACAGTAATCTTTATATTTTACGGTTGACATTAGTCTGATTAAAAGTACCATTTTCCCTACTTATTTGAACCATATTCTACCTGTTTAGAATTGAATGGACACTGCAAAAGATATTAATTATTATATTTTAGTAACATTCTAACAATGTTTAAAATCATTTAGTGATAAAGAAATACTTTTTATACTCACAGGATAATAATTGTAAAAATAAAGACTACAGTCCTTACATAATTTAATGTAATTTATAAAATCCTATGAATGAGTGGAAATAAAATTTAAAATACCACGTCTTTCTGAGACAAACATAAAATTAGGTTAATATTATTTAGACAATAGTTTAAATATAGACGAAGCTGCCGTATGCAAAATAATAACAAGACTGAAGACATGCCTAACGATCATAGACTCGAACCAACAAAACAGACTACATGAACTGAAGACTACGCCCCATCTAGTGCGCTTTGACTCGCGCTAAGCCAGTTATATTAATAAAGAGTTAGACCTTGAAATGTGCTAACTAAACCGTTATAATACTTCCTAGAAATTTCAATAACAGCGTGACCGAAAATCGCTCAATACATCCCGCCAACGGCGGTGCTTATTTTGGGCAGCGTAAGTAACTCGCGAATGGTGTACTAACTTCTCGTTATAATCTATTAATAGTATAACCCTCTCACGAATTCACAGAGAAGTATTCAGTAATAAAATTGACTCAATTTGTTTATAGATCGGTTATAAAAAACAGCTGTCAAGTTATGTAAACTCCGAAAATAAATGGAAAGGTACTTACAATAATGATCTGGGAACGGTGGAAAACATTTCAAAAAATTATTTTCATCTACAAAACCGAAATTCTCAGAAAAACAGATTTTAACAAGCTATTTCAATTTAAATTTGATTTAATTTTAGATCGCTAAAGTAAACGCCCTCCATCCAGGTGGCAGTGATGTGACTGACAGAATATTTTTTTTGAAGTTTGAAGTTTTGAACATTGAAGTTTCGATTGGATTCGATCGTGTGCGTTCCACTTGTTTATAGCTAGACTGACCACTGGGGCCTTACTATGAGCTCTTATAGCAGGACTTAAATTGAACTGCTCTGCTTTATTGTACCATGACAACGTTAAAGCAGGCCTGTGGCAGGTCAGTCGCAGCGCAGGGCAATTTACTTTGACGTTTTGACAACCGTTCACCTTTTTTTTTGTATGGACGTTTCGTACCATGAGCGGCTTTAAATGTCAAGCAAAGCGTCTTTTGAACGTCCGAAACGTCAAATAAACCGATCCTTAAAAAGCTACTCTGGAGTAGCTTTAACAGAATTGTTTTGTGATTGTGTGAGTGAATCTCATATTTTGTCGTCTTAGAATAATTTTGTCGTCGAATTTTGTTCCGTACCTTTTCGTGCTTATGTTCATGAGTCTCTTGTGCCCCGGTTAGGAGTCAGTATTTTTGTCAAACGTAAGTATCTTTTGATAAGAAGTGGATTATTAAAAGTAAAATTAGCGTTTAAATAAAAAGTAACCTATTTTAAAACATTTACACCTATTTTTGTAGAAGTGTGACGAATTCTTTAAGTATTTGGAAACAGAATTCCAATAAGATGGGAGAAATAAGCTGCGTCGCCTTCGCAAAATAAGTGACCCGTTCGAAATGGAATGTTTATGATACAAGCATGTCTATTTAATTTGTTTATGTCTATTTAATTTGTTTACAAAGCCTGAATGTCCGGTTGGTAAGCAAATAAAGAAGTGAACTGTGATATTAGTATTTAGAACTTCAATTATTACAACTTGTGGTAAAATAATAATAATCTAAACATTATATTTCCAGATTTGCAATGCTAAGAAGCTAATATGCAAAAATTAGAAGTGTAGATGCAAGCAATCCCAGTGCTAATCAAGATTCTTTCATTTGGTCAAACCATGCTCTTTGCCCACACTTGGAAAGCTGAGCACTAATAAGGCTTTATGGTTTTTAGGTAATATTTATTATTGTGTTTTCATCCTAAACCTACTAAGTGACGAGCTATTTGATGTAATTGGTCGAGAAGTCGGCTATTACACCAGAGGGCGGGTTCAATCCAAACAGGGTACAAACACTCACGAAGCTGTAGGCAGAAGGTGGCAATGGCTCAATAGGTGCTGAAGTAACCTGTGCCATTGTTGGAAGTTAGGTACTGAATGTGCTTCTGTCAAATGTTCTTGATTAAGTAGAACTCTGTAATAAAAACATGAATGATTTTAAGTTTGTCACATACTATAGTATGATAGAAGCAAATATAAGTGCAGACAGAAGATAATCACTTATTAATTAGTTTGCTCTTTGCCGCATTCAAGCATTTTGTTTTTCCTAAAGGTTGACTGGTAGAGAATGCTTTTAGTGTTAAGTCCGCCTTTTGTAGCCAATTTGTGTGGTCAATAAAGTTTTTATAAATAAATAAATTACATTGTTACTTGTTTACATATCATTTCCGTAAGCTCATCAACACAAGGTCCTTCTATAAGCATCATTGATGATTATTATTTTGTTCAATCTTGGCTTTCAGATCTACCCAGCACTGGAATTATAATAACAAATTATATTACAATCACTTCATGTTATCTATACTAATATTATAAAGAGGAAAGATTTGATTGTTTGTATTGAATAGGCTCTGAAACTACTGAGCCGATTTGAATAATTCTTTCACAGTTGGAAAGCTACACTATCCCCTCTGGTGAACGTAGAGTACTTTTGATCCCAGAAATGGGGGGAAGGGGGTGATATTCTATCATTCATGTACTTAGTCTTAATAATTAACAATATTAACTGAAGAGTTGAGTGAGCCTTTGTGCTGCTGCATTCCACATAATCTTCGGATGCTCCAGAAATTATCCTTAGAATATTTCAGTCAAAGTTCGAAAGTATAAACGAACATGGAAGTGTTCAATGGGGATAAATGATAATGAAAGATAACATCTAAAGTGGTTCGTCAAAGAATTCAACAAAAAATCGTAGTATTCTCAAATTGATAACCATGTTCTCAATCAATGTATATAATCACTGTGTTATACTCAATGAAGAACATGCATTTCAATGACCAAATCGTATTAAATCACGGAAAAAGTTAATTTTTTTGCCTTTTTCAGAATTACAGAATAAAATGCATTTGCCACTTGACATTTCGTCGCTTATATAACAATACCGCGTAAGTCGAAAAATGGCCATGTGACGTTTTATACGTCATTGGATAGATCTTTTCATCCCGCATCCAATAGCGTTATTTATAATTTCGAAATAAGCCAATCACCGCAGTTATTTCAATAGAAACGGCACCGCGCAAGTCGTCGAAGGTGTAAAAACCGCACAAGTCGTCAGTTCGCCATATTAACTCGTGTTGTAGTGAGACTACGCCGCTACGAAACGTTTTTTGACTGCTTTATCAACAAATCTTCTTCTGATTTAAAAAAAAGGATGCTAACTCAATTAATCGTATCGTATATTCGTGTTGATTACTCCTTTTCCTCTTGGAATGATATTGTTGCCGGGGTGCCTCAGGGTGGCGTCTCATCTCCTCTGCTTTTTTCAAATTTTATTAATAGTACCTATCACTCATGATCTCTCTTCTTCCTACCATCTCTATGCAGACTACCTACAACTTTACTCTAGTGGCGATCTTGAAGAGCTCCTAGGTGTTATTGAGGGCATTAATACCGACTTGACACGAATCTTAGACTGGAGCAACTCGTTTGGGCCAAATAATATTAGGTGGGTCACGTCAAATCACAAGGATTGACTGGGGTTCTTTACCACCAATTGTGCTTGACGGTGTCCAGATAGCCTTTAGCCGAGTAGTTAAAAACCTTGGGGTATATATGGACAGTACTTTGACGTGGGATATGCAAGTCAAGGAGGTTAGCAGGAGAGTGTTTGCTTCGGCAAGTTTCGTTAATAGACTCCGCAACTTTTTACCTATACCCACTAAAATTGTTCTAGTGCAGGCCCTTTTACTGTCTTTGCTCCATTACGCTGACTGTTGCTGTATTGACCTTTGTGAAGCGTCTCTTAACAAGCTAGAGTGATTGCAAAACTTTTGTATACGTATTATCTTCGGCCTACGTAAATATGATTACGTTTCGGAATACCGAGCTCAGCTTGGCTGGCTTCCAATACGACGTCGTCGCGATTTGCATGCTCTTAGCTTACTGTTCTCCATTCTTTTTAACCCTTTATCTCCTCCCTATCTTAAAGAGTGGTTTCATTTCTTGCAATCCACCAAGGGTCTTGATCTGCGTTCATCCCGGAAGTTACATCTAGTCTTTCCTCCTCACTCCACTCAGTTCTACTCTCAATCCTTCATTGTTTATTCTATTCGCCCGTGAAATTCTCTCCCCCTTTCTAACGTGAATCTCAGACACTTCCAATTTTCAAATTTCGTGTTAAATCCTACTTTCTTTCTCTCCGCTGACTACTGCTTGAGTGTTGTCATTTTTATGGTCTATCTTGGTTGAATGTTTCTATTGTGTGATATCCGTGAATCTGATACTATTCTATTGTATTTATTTTACTATATATATGTGTAATATGTTTATGTATGTTTATTTATATGTTTTGTATAATATGTATGTATGTATATCGACGCTTAAGAACCAAGACCATCTATCTACCTACACTTTTAAGTGTAGATAGATGGTCTTGGTTCTTAAGCGTCGATATGTGTATTTATTAGAGGAGTCTAGAGTCAAATTTATTACATATAAATATTTTTCTTTATCTGTGTCTTGCACTGCCCTTTATTCTGTTCAAACTAGTTTCCTCTTTCCTAAGGTTGACTGGAAGAGATCGCTATTAGCGATAAGGCCGCCTATATTGAACAGCTATTATATGTTACCTGTTTGTCCTAAAGTGTTTTGTGCAATAAAGAGTATCTATCTATCTTATAATAATGGGGAAACTTTCTTTGACAATCTAACTGAACTTGTTTGGCAGATTTGTTAGTTATGCCAATTATGTTTAAATGTGAAACATATAAAAGGTTTATAAATAACGTCTATAGACTTTATTTGAATGTTGTCACATTAATAAATAAATAAATAATAAATAAATATCTCTGGACATTATCCACACAGCGCCATCTAGCCCCAAACTAAGCATTAGCTTGTGCTATGGGTGCTAGACAACGGATAAACATTACTTATATACTTTTTTTTTGTAAATACATACATATTATATATAGAAACACCCAGACCGATACAAACAGACATGTTCATGCACACAAATGTTTGTACCGTGCGGGGATCGAACCCGCAACCTCTGGTGTAACAGTCGAATTCTCGACCATTACACCAAATGGCTCGTCACATTATATTTTTGTTACTTAAAAATATTAAGATTGGTACTTAATAAAAAATTTAAATACCGCAGAAGTCTTTGTTTTGTCGAACTAAAACCGCACAAGTCGAACGTGTAGTTATACAGCCCTAAATATACATCATTTGACCTATAAAAGTAAAAAAAAGGCCAATTTAAACCAATTTTTGAAGTTACTAAACATGAACTTAGTATTGAATAGAATTAAAACAGTTATTTGTCTCTCCTGAAAACTTGTCATAATTGACTTGCGCGGTATTGTTGTATAAGCGACGATTTGTATTATTTTGGTGTCAGAAACGTTTAAAAATTTAAGTAGGTTAAAAGGAATAATCGGCACGCACGGCTCTTTCATAGTTATTGCTTCACTTATTGAAAACTACTGTAAATCAAGAAAATTATACTGATAAAGTAATCTAAACCCATAAAAACGCGGTTTTACTTGAGCATTCGTATTATAAAACATAATTTAAAAACCGGTAAAACGAAAATAAAATCTTCAATGGATTTTCGAACGAATTCGATTGAACGGTAAAAAGACCAGAGACAAAAGAAACCGTTCACCTTCATGTCAAACAGTGCAATAGTCGTTCACTTTTTAAGAGGTCATAGTATGGTTTTAAGCAGGCCTGATTCTGCCCTGCTCGAAAACTGCACTGCGATTGGATGGTTTTCTTAAATGCTCATGGTAAGGCCCCTGATGATCTTTAAATTGAAATATTCATCTAAATAAAGAAATAAGGAATTCATGAAATTCACATTATTGCTAAACACACTTTTACACACAATTAATCATGGAATTAATGTTATTTAAAATATATATTACGTTACGTCTATGCAATTAATAAACATAATTATTGCTATTGATCTTATTTTAGCCGTCGCCGTCGATGCGTCCGCGTCCGAAAGACAAAAAAAAAAGACTATTGTTTTTTAATGTCACATGTTCTGTCATTTCAATCAATATGACATGACAATTTAGTCAAATTACATTGACAGGAGGAAATCGTGCGACATTCATTCGGAGAAATTGTTAGATTTTATTAAAACAACACAACACAAGTGGTACTTCTATTCGGAAAAGTACTAAATTAAAGGCAATGATACGAGAAGATGATCCTCAGTTCCGCATAACGCCGTTTCAACAAATGGCATCAGCATGTTCCGGTGCTCTTATAACCTCGTTATTTAGTAAGTATTTTTAATTAAACTGTAGTTTCAACAAGTTTTACTCATATTCTGTATCCTTTTTACCATGACTCAAATATTGTGTAACATGATGTTTTCAGTGACCCCGTTAGATGTTGTTAAAATTAGACTGCAAGCCCAACAAAAGGCACTGCTATCAAATAAATGTTATTTGTATTGCAATGGGTTAATGGAACACTTATGCCCTTGCGGTGAAACAGCATGGATACCTCGGAGAGTACACTTCCACGGCACAATTGTATGTAGACACAATCTTAATTTGGTTGAATTGTTGCCTGTTTGTATTGATGTTTTTTTTTGCTACATTGAATAATTTACATCTTAAATTTAAAGCTTGATAAAGTATTTATAACATGACTTAGAAATTAGATATAAAAATGTTAGTAAAACATTTTTATATCTAAAGCTATCCAACAATTACTATTTGTTCAGATTCTTAAATTTTAATGAATCATAAATTTTATAATATTTAGCACAACTAAAGGGGTTTGAAGATTTTGGCCTTCCTATGCGTCCGCCATTTTGTTTTTTTTTCAAAATAGCGTTCACTTAAAATTTTATCAAAAATCGATACCTTATATTAATACAATCATAATATGTTATAAGACAAAAACTCGTAAAGTGTCACATTTTAAAGATATAAGCAACCAAAGTATAGTTTCTTTATATTGAGGTTTTTTTTTCTCAAGTTATAGTTCACATAAAATTCATTCAAAAATAGATACCTGATATCAATACAAACATAAAATGTCATTAGACGAAAACCCGTGAAGTGTCACGTTTTAAAGATTTAGGCAACTAAAGATTTATTTTGAGTTTTTTTTTGTCTCGAGTTATAGTTCACATAAAATTCATTTAAAAATGGGTACCTGACATCATTACAAACATAAAATGTTATAAGCCGAAAACTCGTAAAGTGTCACGTTTTAAAGATATAAGCAACTAAAGTTTTACTTCTTTATTTTGAGTTTTTTTTTCACAAGTTATAGTAATAATGACATCTTATGACATTTTATGTTTGTATTGATGTGAGGTATCCATTTTTGAATGAATTTTATGTGATTTGACACAAAAAATCTTAAAATAAAGAAGTTAGGCTTTAGTTGATTAAATATCTTTAAAACGTGACACTTTACGGGTTTTCGTCTTATAACATTTTATGTTTGTATTGATGTCAGGTATCCATTTTTAAATGAATTTTATGTGAACTATAACATGAGATAAAAAGAAATCTCAAAATAAATCTTTAGTTTCTTATATCTTTAAAACGTGACGCTTCACGGGTTTTCGTCTAATGACATTTTATGTTTGTATTGATGTCAGGTATCCATTTTTAAATGAATTTTATGTGCACTATAACTTGACACAAAAAAATCTTAAAATAAAGAAGTAAACCTTTAATTGCTTATAGCTTTAAAATGTGACACTTTACAGGTTTTTGTCTAATAACATATTATGTTTGTATTAATGTAAGGTATCGATTTTTCATAGAATTTTAAGTGAACGCTATTTTGAAAAAAAATCAAAATGGCGTACCACAAGGTAAGCCAGCCTCCATACAAAAATCTTCAAACCCCTTTCATG
Source organism: Mecyna flavalis (assembly GCA_949319885.1). Classification (NCBI taxonomy): domain Eukaryota; kingdom Metazoa; phylum Arthropoda; class Insecta; order Lepidoptera; family Crambidae; genus Mecyna; species Mecyna flavalis. Next base: position 14,624,601 of record OX439433.1, read on the forward strand.
TGTTCCCAGTATAAAAATATGTAAGAAAAAATTTAATAAAAAGGATTAAAAACATAATCACGTTAAATATGTCCAGTATAAATAGATGGAAGAAAGATTTTAATGTAAAATGACTTAAAAAAACATTGTCATTGATTTCAGGATGCCTTCTACAAAATAGCAAAACTCGAAGGTGTGCCCGCATTATGGTCCGGTTTAAGTCCTACACTGGTTTTAGCGCTTCCATGTACTGTGATATACTTTGTCTCATATGAACAATTGCGATATAAAATGAAAACCTTTTATAACAAGATGACAGGAGACAGTAAGTACCTTTCTTTATGTTTTTTTTTTAGTATTCACAAATGTACAGAAAGCAGCTGATCAACCTACACAAACCTGTTAAATTATCTCAATCAAAATAGCACCTTATGTGATTACACATAAAATTCTGTGTCTTAACAACTGCTGTATCTGGAATTATTGCCTTATCAGTCAGCTATTGCTCAATGCATTTGTTCTGATTTTGCAAAGATCCTGCAATGGAATAAAATAAATAATTGTGCTCTGATATTTTCAGTATTACCAATTTTTCTTCACATGCATGAGATTATTGGTTTGAATCTATTAAATTGTACTCTACAATATCAAGCTTGGTTAAATAAATCTGCATAGCCATTATAACTGACCGTATGACCTTCTCAGGGGTTTTTTTTGTCAGCAGATGTAGGAAATTAGGAATTAATCACACCAGTGTAATAGTTGGCTTTGCCTTGACTGAACATAGTTCAAGTGTACTTTACATAGTTCAGGTTACAGAATTGTATTAACTTAACAATAAATATTACAATAACACAAAATATTTTTAATGAGACATTGTAAGTGCCTCTAAAATAATGCATTAAACTTTCATAAAAAATTTAACATGGAGTTTATAATGCAACAGTTGATTTCACTAAAACATCAAGGCCAATGTGTTGTATTGTAACTTAAACATATCTATCAATTTGAACCTTAACATCTAATGATGTTAAGATGTTTTTTTGTGTTAATACACAGGGTTAGCATAATCGTAAGTAGGTTCAATTGTTTTTTAATGCAGATAATGTATACAACTGGTACCTACTGGTAACTAATGAATGTTTTACGAATTTGTAATGAAAGAAATGTACAATAATTAACTCTACACAGCATGATATCATTAATGCCATTAACATAGGTTACTGAGTTAAGGATTTGGAGCTAAACATTAAGGATTTGGAGCTAAACGTAACTGACTACAATGTGCTTTTGCAAGTGACCCTACCAAGCAGGGAGTTAGGAGTTTGGATCCCATGAAATGAATATTTGTGCTTTTCTGCATCTCATTGAGGACACAGTACTTGTAAATAAATAATTAATTATACATTTTCAGTGACCCAACCTATGTGGATACCAATGATAGCCGGTGCTACAGCTCGCATGACAGCCGTGACTATAGTTAGTCCTCTGGAGTTGATTAGAACTAAAATGCAATCTAAGAAATTGACATATTCAGGTAATTCTTAGTCTATGATTATTTTTGCTGTTGAAGATTTTAGCTTTAGGTTTTCACATTTTAAAGTTAACACAACCATTTCTTCTTTTAGAAATCAACTCTGCTCTCCGGCAAGTCATTAAACATGAAGGCTATCGAGGATTATTCAGAGGATTAGGGTCAACACTCTTGAGAGATGTACCATTTTCAGGTGATTTATATGTAAAAATAAAATAATGTGTTCTGATTAAATAGCTACAGTGTTCAACCACATTATTGGTTTAATTAAATAACATTATGATTGTTGTCACATTGTTTTCAGGGTTATATTGGACAACATTTGAGACAACAAAGAGAGTATTTAACAGGCCAGACTCAGAAAAAAATACATTTCTATTTAATTTCTTCTGTGGATCTGTTGCTGGCAGTGTAAGTAGAGATATTAATAAAACTTTTAAAAGTAGCTGAATTGTATTCTTATCTTATCTTAATGATTACCATCTTTTTTTAGATTGCTGCATTTGTGACATTACCATTTGATGTTGTTAAAACACATCAGCAAATTGAGCTTGGTGAAAAAGAAATTTATACAGGTTAGTTTAAGAATAATTCTTGAGTTTAAATGTTAAATAATTGTGACAAGCCTGACACTAAAATGTAGTAGAATAATTTTATAACTCTGTTTATTAAATACTAGCTTTCAGCCCGCGGCTTCGCCCGCCTGGTCTACAAAACTTTCATCACCTATTTTATCCCCTTGGAGGTAGAATTGATCAAAATCCTCTCTTAGCCGATGCCTACATCATAACATCTACCTGCATGCCAAATTTCAGCCCGATCCGTCCAGTGGTTTATATATTTATGTCAGTCAGTCAGTCACCTTTTAGTTGTATATATTTAGATGTTTAATGTTCTATTTTTTCTTTGTACTCAGATGGGAAAGTTCATCAAAGAGCATCAAATATGAAGGACATAGCTAAAACAATTTATCACAACCACGGTGTAAAGGGCCTCTTCACTGGACTTTTACCCCGGATATTTAAAGTAGCACCAGCCTGTGCCATCATGATAGCCACTTTTGAATATGGAAAACAGTTCTTCCAAAAGTACAATACACAAAAGTATAAGGAGAAAATGCAAAGGTATAAAAGGCAATTATCTACTAACCATAGCTTTTCTTATCAAAACATGTTTTTCTTTTTAGCATGAGTTTTACAGTAATTTAACATCCTGATTTCTTTTTCAGTTCTTGCTAACATTTGTTATTTTTATTTTGTTTTTTTTTTTGCTTCTAAATGTTATTCCTTTTCAGGCAAGGAATAGAAATAAAAATAATAAAAAGTGAATAGTCATATTCCTTGCATTATTAAGGTACTTCCTTTAAATTCATAGTTTGTTGCAATCTATATTTTTATATTATTAAACACTTTATTTGTATATACTACAACCCAGCCAGTAATTTTGTTTGATCTGTATCTTTATTGATTATACTTTTCTGAATATTTTCTGAGGAATACTTTACATTCTTATGATTTATGCTTTTGTTATTGTAAAGAATAGCATTTCTTTATAATAACAAAAGCATATCATACAATTAAGAATCAGGATTCCGAACTCTTAAGTATTAACAAAATTTCATACTCAGACCAAATAAAGGTTCCATAATTGCACAATCTTATAAAAATGATAGTTTTGTTGTATAGTAATACTTGGCCATTACCATTATTCATAGATTTTCTACTTAAATACATCTGTATTACATCCCAAAGTAGTAGCTAAAGCAAGCAAATAGGTACAGATTAAACAACATTTATACTGGAATAGTAAAACATACCTACATATTAAGCATTTGTTGTTTCATTTCCATTAATTCAATCTCATCTTATTAAAGGACAATGCAAAAGTTGCTAAGAACAATGGGCCCAAAAAAAAAAGTTAATGCGCAGAGATGAGATGTATTCTATGTGAAAGACCACACACACACCATCAACTTTATTATGGTGTTACCATAATCGGTCCCAGGGCGAAAAAGTTATCGTCCATAATAATTTATTATTTTTATATGAACATAATATTAACATAATAAACATATTTTTTTCACTAGGACAATTTTGTCGTCGCCATAATAAAAGTTAAAGGTGTTTAATAGATCTACTTCGTAGGCTATGTCCCAAATCTGCACAACCAATTTTATTTTTGGGCCCAGTCTTTTGCATTGTCCTTTAAAAGAACAGAATTAATTTAGTTATTATAAATGGGTTTTCTTGAAGTTTAATTTCTTCATTTTGTTTACAGGCCTCAGGAAATTGTATTGATAGGCAAGACCAATACTAGTGACTTCTCATGATTGCATACTATGAACTAAACAATGGAACCAAACAAATAAAAGTAGATATTAATGCAAAGATAGCCAGGCATTGTAGTGATATTGAATCTTTGGATAAACCAATAAATATTATTTTATTTTATTAACAATGCAATGTTTTAATGAATTATAATAATTCATGTTTTGCGGTTTTTAATACAGTAGGTTATATTATAACACAAATGTGTTTATTGAACGTGATATAGATTTAGCTGTTACTTATTTTGTCAAAGTTGTCTGCTATATTATAGGTAATATAGGTATATGGGAATCACAATAAAATTACAGCCTTGTATTAATATTGACTTGGTAGATAACAATTTAGATTGAAGTCAGTTCAGATCTTTAGTTGTTGGAATGTTAGATTTTATAATTTGGAAATGCTAGACATGCTTACAAATAAATTAATGTTGCTATTTATGTGATTCATCATCACTTGGTAATACTGTGTGGTAAACTGATTGGTTTTCTTAGCAAAACCCTTTTATTCCAATGATTATTTTTATCTAAGAAACACAATTATTGTGATGATAAGTAAACACAGGTGATGCACATTGGTTATCTCATCCAAAACAAATGAATTTGATGTTAACTAAAACAGTTAATTAAAGCAATACATACATATTATTTTTGTTAAATAATATTTTAATCCTGCCTGAGTTTATATTTATAATTGAACCAGTACATTTTGTATTATATTTTATTTATATATGTATTCTTTTGGAACAGTGTAAATGTAACAACTTTTGTAAATATTTTTGTTTACACTGGTCAACATGGCTGTTGAGCTTACTTGAAAAGGTAGGCTTTAGTTTAAATTATTGTTTGTAAATATTGCACCTGGACCTGATTAGTTTGTAAATAGAATAAAAATAAATATTGTTCCTGTGACATTGAATTTTATTTATATTGCATAACAATTAAGATTTAACAGTCTTGCTTTTGGATCATTATGTGGGTTGCAAACCAAGAGCTAAGCTAAGGTAGTTTAGCTTAGCTTGCATAGCTGACAGTGTCTCATACATTGTGTTCAGTCTGCACACAAGTATGAAAAACCACTTCTACTCCAACCTTAGTTTTTCACAACACTATTCATGATGTACCCATAGCTACTTTTACTGACACTCTGAAACAGCCACACAAGATCCATATTAAAATGTGTAACCTTTTTTAAAAATACATTTAAACCCAAGTTTTCACATTGTGTTTACATCTTAAATATCTAACCTAGACATAAGTGGATAGTGTGATCTATGTTTACTATAGACATGGGTAAGTCTGTTAAGGTTAAAATAGAAATATCTTATTGTTTAAATTGAAGGTAGGATAATAAAAGAAACAGTAATAAAATACTTATTTATTAAAATATTCTTATAGTAATACCTATCAATGTACAATAGGTCCTAGTGGTTCTGCTTTTATATTCCCAAGGTCCAATCTACTGTCTATCGATTCATCTATTTGACCGACTACCGCGATATTATCACCACGAATAATGTGAAGTCCAAGCACCACTTGAGCTACTCCAGTCGACGAAGAGAACACCCTTTCGTGAGATTCGTCTAAAATTATGTTAATCGTCTGATCAAATCCTTTCAATGTTCCAATAAAATTTCGGCCGTCTGATGTTATCACTGATACAGTTTGATTCACATAGTTTTCTAGCCCCGAAGCCATTTTTAGCTTTAAATGCTAGGCACGTTGTTTATTCAAACGAATCCTTGACTATTTTTGGGTAAAAATTCATAAATCCGTTCGGCGTTTTCAATGCAAAACAAAACTTAACCTGGAAACGTCAATGTCAAATATTAACTTTTTTTTTTATTCACGTTTTACGGCTCTGGGATTTAACTATTAGACAATTTATTTTAAAAAAGTAACAGAGTTCAACAAGCGGAACATAATAAAGCAAGGAGGAATATGTAAAAAAAAACTCCTTGTTGGCTTTTTGGACTGGACATACAACACGAGACAAAAACTTAACTGTCAAAGTGACAAAGTTCTGTTTCTTGTCTTCTTGTCGCTTTGTTGCTATTTTGTTAAAAATAACCTTTTTATTATTCAAAGAAAATGATTAAAATTAAGTAAAATTAAACTAACTTATTAAGAAGAAGATTATCAAAAGTTATTTATGAAGACTTTATAGATATACGCATAAATAACTTATTAAAAATAATTTGAAAATGTCTAACGCAATAGTTCAATATGTTTTACTTCGTAGTGATCTCCTGAAAGAATTAGGATGGTCTATTGGCGCTTTAGTAGCACAGGCGTGCCATGCTTCATCAGCTGTCCTTCATGTGTACAGAGAAGATGATTATACAATTCAATACTTGAATGATTTAGACAACATGCACAAAGTGGTGTTGGAAGTAAGTTGCAGTTTATTTAGATTTGATTTAGTTGTATTTAGTTCATTTAACAACTTTTGTCAGAAAGTATGACCTCTTTATTACTACTAATTTATTAAATTAACTTTAACAGGTAAGTGACAGAAATATTACATTATAACTATACCTACTCTTAAACTTTCAGGTACCAAATGAAGATGCGTTGAAGAAAGTAGCTGCAAAGTTAGAAGAGAATTCCATAGCTCACAAATTATGGATTGAACAACCAGAAAATATTCCAACATGCTTAGCTATAAAACCATATCCTAAGGAAGACGTGAAAAAGTTTGTAGGCAAATTTAAATTGTATAAGGCTACTATGACTACCTAGTTTATTAAATCATAATATTTATTATAAAGTAAAAATAACATTTTATTTATTTAATTGTTTATCCTGAATCAGACATAATTTCTTTGATTTTTGAAAATATTGTGCAGTATAATGTATCATGCAATGTTTTGTAAAATATTATTTTTTGATTATATTTGACCTCATTTTTAGAGCTATATGTACCTATACTACCTATCTAAAAGACAATATTTTACAATAACTAACTCTTCTCAATTTTATTTAAATCTTTAAAAAGTATTAAAATAGAGGCTATCCCTCTTCACAAACCCTTCTGGGACAGATTCCACTGTAAATTGTATGTTAACTCACTAGGATCTTTTCATTTAAAATATACTAATGCAGCATGTCATTTTCGTTCTTCTTACTGCAAACTTTGTTTTTTTTTATTGCTATTTATAGGAAATTAAAAAAACAAAAACAGTTCAAATAATACCCATTAAATTGATAAAACTAAGATACATAAATAAAAAAAAGAATAAAACCATGGTGCATTTCGTCTCTAACAAATAAATATTATTCCATCCTACCACATAAAACAAATGGAATAATTTTTAAGTTTTGAGTTTACTTTTTGTGGAATTACTTGATTACACAATATCACACATTGACATAGAAGATTAATCATTTCATTAATGTTGTGAGAATAATTTCAAAGTTATTTGAATATTATGTAAATATAACATATCATTGTTATAGGAACCAATCTATGTAGTATTTCTGGGTATTTTAGTTGACACTATCAACACATTTGCCTTTTTTTTTAAGCTGGTCTTTTAAACGAGTTCACTATCAATTTACAAGCATCGACTTTCATTACATACACAAACCAAATAATATAAAAATGCTTTTTTATTTGGTAATAAGTTTTAAAAAGGTAAAAAGTTTTTAATTTGGTCTGAGATAGTTACATAATTATTTTTGTCACAACACAATGGATCAAGGCGGGATAAATACTACATTTTGCATTTTATCCCGCCTTGCTTGCTATATAAAATGCTTTAACTGTTTAAAACTCTATCAAATTAATAGATAAAAAAATAAACATAATACGGTCTGCTGCCCTCAGGTACTTTAGTATACAGGGTGGAATTTTGTAATGCCACCTGAAGGGGAAGTACTCTTAATACTGAAGATAGAAAGTTTTACTCAAAGAAAACATTCCTTTATTTTTGAAAAGAAAAAAACCTGCACTCAAATTTTTTTTAAAAATTTGCTTGCCGCAACTTTGTAATACCACCTGAAGGGGAAGTACTCTTAATACTGTAGATAGAAAATTTTACTTAAAGAAAACATTCCTTTATTTTTTAAAAGAAAGAAAACTGCATTCAAAGATTTTTAAAAATTCGCTTGCTGCACCCGGTAATCGAACCGACTAAAATCTGTAAAAGTTGCACCCTGTACTTTTATTGCATCGATCGTAAGGGTCAATAATAAGGATGAAATCTCTCTAACAAACTTCATAAATTAAATGAAAGGAAAACAATGAAAAAAGTGCTTTAACTTGACCCATTGAATCAATAATTTAGGAGTTCATTGTTTTCCTTTCATTTAATTTATGAAGTTTGTTAGAGAGATTTCATCCTTATTATTGACCCTAACGATCGATGCAATAAAAGTACAGGGTGCAAATTTTACAGATTTTAGTCGGTTCGATTACCGGGTGCAGCAAGCGAATTTTTAAAAATCTTTGAATGCAGTTTTCTTTCTTTTAAAAAATAAAGGAATGTTTTCTTTAAGTAAAATTTTCTATCTACAGTATTAAGAGTACTTCCCTTTCAGGTGGCATTACAAAATTCCACCCTGTATATTCTGTGCCTCAGGTGCGATTTCGTAATAAAGAAAGCGTCCAAGTAGATTTATATTAAATGATATATAATTATTTAATTAATTAGGTAAAGTACTTAAATTGTTTTTTCAATATCACTTTCACGAGAAAAAAAAAATACTTAATCATCAAATTATTTTTTACAACAAAAAGTGTGAAAACAATACTATGGTACTGATACTGACCTATTTTTATAATAATATTTTTTTATCTGCCTGTATTTTTAATTTCATTATTAATTCATTACGAGTGTACTCGTACTTGTTATATTGTATGACATGTGGATCCTTCATCGGGAATCTGGTGGGATATTTTAACACTTGCCGGTAAGGACCGTGTGGCCTAATGGATAAGGCGTCGGACTTCGGATCCGAAGATTGCAGGTTCGAGTCCTGTCACGGTCGCAATTTGTTTTTTTTATAGCATCTGTGTTTGTGTTCTAAATATCAGAATTAGAAAAGATTTTATTGATGGAAGTCTCGCCTTGTTAGTCTAGCGGTTTAAGTCTGACCATAATCTCGGGGTCCTGGGCTCAATACACGGGTCAAGCAATATTTTGACGATTTTTTCGAATACAGCTCGAGTTTGTGGTTCATTCCCGATTGTCCCACCAAGTTTGTCCCACCAGTGGGACGAACGGGAACTCTTATTTCACTTCCCGTTCATCCCACCACCAAGTTCAGTGGGACGAACGGGAAGTGAAAATAAGAATTCTGATCACCAATCCGTATTAGTCAAAGCTGGTGATTCTGAAGTCGGTTGCTATCATCTTAACATTTTTATTATACACGTACCCTACATTAAGAGCTTTGTGATAAAATAAATGCACACGTTTGTTTACCGTTCATATGTAAATCAGTGTTGCAATTTCATTGAAACATAACAGACTTACTCGTAGTAACGTTATCTGATCAATGTTCCGCCTTCGTAAAGTTACAACAAACATTACTTACTTATGTAATGTTACGCGGTTAAAGTCAAGTTTTATAATTGCAATCGTAGGCCGAGACCTTATTGCCATTGAGGTCACAATGAAACCGGTTCACATACGAGTAGTTGTCTAGGATAAACCTACCTTGCTTCTGTGCAACTTGATGACCTATTTATAACATTAGGTACGATTAATTCTAAAGATGGGAGTATATTTTATAAGTATATAAGTATGATGTTAAATGTAATATGTTTTTAACAGTCAAATAGGCGGAATGAACCAAACACACACAGACCAATATTTTTTAAATTGTAAAAATCTAAAATTTTCTTGTTTGTAATTATTTTCTGCTTGACTAAATTTTTGCGTATTTTTTAAAATATACCTACTTACACATTTTTAAATATTTTTTACCTAACTTTTTCTGCTCGCCAAAAAATTCACTAATTTGTGAAAATCCCGTAATGCCGTATGCTATGGAACCCTCCAGCCGCGTCGCATTTTCATTGCTTAGGCCTAGCAATTTTTAAATAATCTGCACACACATAAATTTTATGATAATTAACTTTACGTCTAAAAATAAACGCAAATATATGGGCTATATATTCTATTCGTAGTTTAATTTGACATTGGTACAGTCAGCACCAAAACGATCTGAGCGTTCAAACCTACCAAAAATATCTGAACATTTGACAAAAATCACTCTTAGCACAATACTTTTAGGCGTAAATATCGTTTCTTGTCATTTGTTCGCAAATAACAAATGAAATAGTTATTTGTTATACAAGAGTGCAAAGTTGCTTTTTAACCGCGTGTTCAATTTTGATGACCGAGGAAGCGAAGGATTCTAAAATTGAATCACGAGCGCAGCGAGTGATTCAAAATTAGAATCCTGAGCGTTAGCGAGGGAATCAAAAGAGCACGAGGTGAAAAATCTTTGCACTCGAGTGCAACACGTAACTTTTCATTCCACCTCAGCGAGGAAATGACTAAATGCAAAAAAAAAAAAAACGTTTACAATCACAAGAAAGAACACCAAGAAGAAAAGTTGTATGATATATTCGGCACCATAGAGGTAGCAGTAAATAGGTTTAATGTTTTTTTTAATTCACAAACTTAGTGCACACGATGTTCTAAATTCAATTTACTTTATCCTCTAGAGAATAAAAACGGCTTTTCCACTCAGATATTGAAGATTAAAAATACTCTTTCCGAGATGGTGGGATGAAAATGTCATTACCTTTACGTCTTGAGGTAATGTTGTTTTTGTCAAATGTTCAGATAAGTACTTTTGGTGGTTTTAAACGCTGAGATCATTTTGACGCTGGCTGTACTTATATTATTTTGTACTCTATATAGGTACGTTGCATCACTAAAGCCTGCGTTCTAAAGATTTGTATTCAAAAATGCAAATTTTGTGGGTCAAACAATGGTGAAACATAATATACATCCTTTCTTACTGAGCGACCTCGTGCGTTAGCGACGAACATAAAAGTATCTATTTCTTACACACATTGTTTATCCTCGTGTTTGAATTATTGGTTCTTGTTTTGAGTGGAGACATGCAGTCCGATAGCCTAGCCGTCTACCGTGTTATGGTCGCGTCAAGGCCACATTAGCAACCGTTCAATAGGTACAAAACAATACTTAGATCTTGATTTGTTTTCTGTTCAGGCATCAGGCCTACTTAATAAAGAAAATTTCGTGGGTTCGCCCTTTAGGGTGTTAAATAAAGTAATGGCAACTAAGACAGATGTGTAAGGTAAAGGTATGTTTCAAACGTCGCCTTACATGCGTGGTACCCATGGAATTTTTTCTTTGTGCTTGCTCGGTGGTCAATATAGGTGGAGCCAGCCATAATAAACTGACTCTATCGTCGGCTTATTGCAAGAAGTCATTAACTACAAAAAATCATTAACTGCGATATTGACATGGTTGGAATGACCAAAAGTTGCTCTTTATTATGCAAAAATCACTAAATTTCTATCTGCCATAGTTTCGAAGAAAAATTTTGTTAAAAATTGTTAAATGCTACATATTTCAAAGATTTTTATTGCAACAAAATTAATTATTTTCCCTTAGTGAATTTTGTAAAGAGAACATCGTGCGAATGTTAACAGTTAGTGATTTTTGACAAAATGAAAAATGTTAATTATATGGCAGCAATACTCCATGCAGGAACGAACTTGAGCTCTGTAGAGGTTTAGGAGCTGTTCCGCAGTGAAGAAGCGCCTGACTCTGGAAAGGATTCCAAGCTTTTTAGAGGCAGATGCTGCTACAGACTCTATGTACCCAAAGTTTAGGTTGGAAGATAATTCCATACCAAGGAGCTGTAGTCGGTCAGATAGAGGGACAGATACGCCTCGGAAAGAGGGAGTCAACTTAAATGCGCTCTTTTTTGTGGGGTTAAAGCTGACCAAAGTGGCATCTCCCCAGTCTGAGACAACTTAGAGAGACTGATTCAACTTGTCCAACATGTCTGATCTTAAAGTCTCAGTTTCACCGCTACCTGTACGTGCAATGGACAACTACCGTGCTATCGTCAGCATACCTACCCCAGAATTCCGGGAGTAGCCAACAGATTATTAATGTGTAGCAGAAAGAGTGTAGCCGAGAGTACTGATCCCTGAGGGACGCCAGCATTTATTTCAGGCGTGTCGGAGGTGAACCCATCAACAACTACTCTGATGGGACGTCCAGTCAGAAAATCTTTGATCCAAGCACAAACCGCAGCGGGGATCCTACAAGAGGGAAGGATGTTTGCCAATAAGGGCATCGTGCCAGAACTGCCAGACCTTGTCAAAAGCCTTTGATATGTCCAAGGACACAGCAATGCCCTCACCATGGTTTTCAATAGCATCGCTCCATTAATGCGTTGCGTACTTATGAAGGGCCCCCAGTGGACCTACCTCTACGAAACCCGAATTGCGAAACACTGAGGATCGTTGACTTCCAAATACGCAAGAGGAGCTGGGCAATTTCAGCTGCTTTGTTGAGGTATTCTCTCGCTGTCTCCTCATCACCAGTGTGGGAACGATACAGACAGGCATAAATATTTTTCACATTGTCACACAGACCCCAGCACGCGGCTTGAATTTGAACTCCAGAATGAATCCTGGGTAGTGCAAGTAGGCCGCGTCAGCTGGACATCCGATTTGCGTCTCCGTTAGTCCTTAGTACCAACATATGAAGCTTGGCGGATTCGAGATAATGGTGAACCGAATCGAGATTGGAGTGCAGTCCTCTAAACTTGATCTTCCTAGATTATCACTTTATAATTTGGCTGTTGACATTAGTAAGAAGTCATTAATTTTTAATTTGTTTTAAATTGAGGTTTGGCAAAAGGCACTAATTACATATTTTAATTTTTTTTTAAAGTCCTAAGGTATATTTCGATGTTTCGATATTTAAAGCAGATAAATAAATTTAAGATCTACAAGTAGGTATTTTTATTTTGACTGTACCTTTTATACTTTATAAATAATAGCTATTTTTATTTTCAAACTTCATTAAGCCATTTCTCTAAATCATGATAATGCTAGTTAATGAGTTCTTGCAATAAGCCGACGCTATGTAATATGTGCTTATTAGTGTTTCAAAAGATTAAAAGTAGTGAATCAGTGGGACGAACGGGAATAATCCACTTTGAAAGTGTAGCCACTTCTCTATATTCATATATTCTTTCTACTAAGAAATAGTAGGCTACACTTACTTACCTACGTGCTCAAAATATTAACAATGTCAGGTATTACGTAAGGCAGGACAGGCGGTATTAGAATGCAAAATTAGACTGATACGAGTATTGATGTCGATCATTATAATAGTTTAGAACAATATTTTAAATAACTTTCAGCATACACTTGATGCAAATAAAAACTTAAAAGTAGATTTAAATAAAATATGAGATTATTAGCGTATAATGGCACAAAACAAGGTCTTAAGCCAAGGGAACCAGAAAAATGGAATCCCTAATCCTTATGCTAAGATCGATACGGTACCGATACATATTTTCTTTTGGGCACTAGATATTATCTCGAGACAAAGTAGCCCAATTTTTTTCCTAAAATCAATGTTTATTCAAAGGACAACGCAAGAAGCTGTATGGGCCCTGTCCCCACCCACCAACAGACTTGGCACTAGTTTCAATATTATTATGACATTCCATATAAAGACAAATAACCATTTTTAATCCAAAAAATTACGGGGTATTCAAAAACAATAAAATCGTGCTTATGCCGTACGCCTAAGATTCAGAATTGCGCTGTAAGTGTCTAGCTTCAAGTAGACTCGACTGTAAAATATTTTTTAAGATTACATTTTGATTGAACACTTTTATTTAGGCCAGGGGGGTTACTCTTGATCGCCTGCACATTATTTTCACAATTAACTGTGTCAAAAAAATACTTGAAAAATACAACATTCAAATTCGATTTGCGTGAAATCCCCATTCCTAAGGCGGATATCGTCATACAAAAAAAAGATCAGTATGGCAAGAGGTATAAATAGAGATACGTTTGAAATCTGTTGGTGGGTGGGGACGCTCCTTTGCATAGTCCTTTATCAAAATAGGCCCAGCGGTTTAGCATCATAGGTATAAGACAGATGGACAGTTACAATTGCGTAAACAAGTATAATAGGATAAAAAATAGGAATGTTCAGTTATTTTGAATTTGTATATTTTGACCGCTCCCGTCACAGATCACCCGTGGACTAGTGCCACTAGTGGTTACATCGCTTGTGTCTGAAATTCGGAGATCGTTCGGAGGTTCGATTCGCCCGCTGCCCGGTAGTCATTTTTCAGTATCCCACAGGCTAGCAACCAGGTAAGTTTTTATTTTGGCATTATTAATTAGGAATCAGTACTTACTCTTGAAATTAAAGGCACAAAATTAAATATCCTGCTAGATTGTGGCAGCTCTTTGAGAAAGCTGATATACCTAATTAAAATACCTATAGAGGATTAGAATAAAGAGCTAGATGTTTTTGTATTTATTAACAAACAGATTATAAAAAAGCAAACTGCGGCCGTTCATAAATACTGGTATCATAATGGCACTAAGTGCTTCGTAAACAATCTCATCTCATCCAAGGTCATTATGTTGTGTCTAGTAACATTGTTTTTAAATCAACAATAATTAAACTGGTTTCATAAAGCAAAGGTCATTAGGTGTTATGTAGGTATCTTTAGTCCACATGGCCGTATATGTGGGTGCCACCGGTCCGCAGTGCCAGATATTTTCCCGTGAAATAGAAGTGTGTCTATCACTTCTGTGTTTCGGTGAAAGGGCACTGAAGCTGGTGAAATTACTGGGTAAATGAGACCTAATAATTATACATCGTTATCGCGCGGGCGGTTTCGGGGCGACGCGTGGATACTGATGAATAGGGTTGCCACGCATGGATCTTTTTTTTTAAATTATATTTGACCAATAAAAATATCGATTTTTAAATCGATATTATGCATTGAATCTATTTTTAATCCTAAATCGACCACTGACACAACAATGTTACCTTACGATTTTTTTCGGTTTCGATAACTTAACCAATTTTATGAAAATATTATTTTTATCCTAATTACTCATTTATAGCTGTATGATGTCAATTTCTGACTTACTGGACTGAATCAACCCTTAGAGAAAGTGTTGCTAACTTAAACAACGCTTCTACACTACTTTGTCCCAATTTTGAATACAATATCAAAATAGAAATAATATTCTATTTATCCTCATAAGGTATTTATCCTCATAAGGAATATACATAACATGAAAGGCTTTAATTTAAAGAATAAAAAAACATGCAAATATTCTAATACTCGTTATATACGTGTGACAGCCCTTCGGTCATCTATGCGTCGCCCCCAAACTGCCCGCGCGATAACGATGTATACTAATAATTACTATCGTCTCGGTGTAGCGGGCGCAGCCCGGGGCAGTGCCAGACAGTAACTGCTTAGTTACTGTTTGGCACTAAACTGTCTAAGGGCAGACGTGGCGCTTACCATCAGGTGTACCTACGATCTGCTCGCCTTGTTACACTCTGCAATAAAAACCATGGCTGTAAAAACCGCGACACATAGGTACCTACACATGCGTTTGGGTGAAAAATCTTTTTAATGCATTAGTAACTATCTTTCCACCAGCTTTCGGATACAAAAAGAGTAAGAAAAATCGGTACACCTATTTATTAATTTGTGAGGTGGACTACTAGAGGCTTATGATGATGATGAGATAACAAATAAAATAAATTAAAAATACAGTCGAAGTAAAGTCACCTTCTATTTGGAAGTCGTTGACAAAACGTGACTGTACAAAACGGAAGATACATCGACCTTCCTGGGTAACAACAAGTTTTGAATTTCTTGACGTGTGTTGCAGTGTAAATTGCGATTTGTTTACATGTTAAAGATACTCAGTAAAGTTGAGCTGCTAATAAACGATTCAAAAAGGCATCCAAATTGTCAAACCTTTTAGTATTGTTCGTGATACGTACCGAAATGTACGGCCTATTGTACCGATTGTACGTCTCGCTATCTTTTGTCATACCTACTTTAAAATTGAAGTAACAAAGTGGGGATGGCGCCCTCATTAAAAAAATACATCATGAGAGAGTCAGAGTCGAATATTCAGTTAATTATAAAGAAAATAAAATTAATTGTTGTTGTAATTTCTACGTTATTACAACAACAATTAAATGTATCACTTTTATGAAGTATTTGTTTTTTTTATACTACGTCAGTTGGCAGACAGACATGCAGCCCACCTGATGGTAGGCAAGTGGCCACTGCAACCTACCTATTCCACTAAGAGACACTTCGCCTGGAAGCGTCGCTTAATGTGCTGCCAGACTGTAGGCTCATCTGATCTTCGAGCCTCAAAAGCCATTCAAAAGCAAACAATTATCTCCTTACGCAGTCGGATAAAACCTGCTGATGTTAGTGTCACTTTTCCTTTTTATGGTAAAGAATACGCAACTATACCTTGCCCTTTTTATAACAAACTAAACGCAGGATTTTTTACTTATTACCGTATGCTTTGATAAGATTTTTAATTCAATCAGAGCACTGCACGCGCCACTTGGCATCTACATCGGCTTTAACGAATAAAAAACGAGTCGCATTGCATAGCATGCTCACGATCTTGTTTCCTTATATCAACAGTGTCAGCCCCACTACAAACAGCGTTGTTGTTATTTTTCGGTATGCCTTTAGTATCAATTAGTACCGCGTCATTCAAACCTTCGAACGTCCGAAGGCGGTTCGCAATGGGATCGGTCGCGATGGACAAGTTAGATATTATAGTTCTCGGTGCTACTGGGTTCACGGGGAAGTTTACAGTGAAGAATTTAGCGAAGATAATTAATGCATCGGAAAATGTCAAGTTCAGTTGGGGGATATCGGGACGGTCGAAGGAGAAAATGGATAATCTGCTGACTGAGTTGGAGGAAATTGGTGAGCAAATATTTTCTTTTGTCATTGATATTATTAAGAAAACTTATTTTTGGGTTGTATCAAACAATGTTTGCTTGCGAATGTTGCTATTATTCATTATAAAATTTTGTAAATCGCGGAAATATTTAAAGAGGAATTTTTTAAATTAATCGATATAATTTTATTAATTACTGAGCAATATTTATTTAGTTACTTTATAAACCCGCGTTCCGTTCCCGTTCATTACAAAACATGATAAGAAAAACTAAAAATAAAAACAGTCACATTTATTAATTTTTAATACCATGCATATGACGCGCGAAGACAAATATATATACGGAAAATGGGAAATAGAAGAATCAGCTGTTAGATGTTTTGTGTACACAGATGTTTTGTGTGTTGCGGATGTGCTGGGTAGAAATGATGAATATTTTACCTAATCAATTAATTTTATTATAAATAAACTAACCATCCAACTAACTATGCTGAAAAGAAAATTAACGTACCTATTCATCACATAATTTAAGCCGTAAGGAATAAAACACGTCGATCGATAACTTCATTCTTACTTATAAATTCAATCAATTAGTATAAACCAATATAACAAACTGATATATTATTTTTAAAACATTGACGCCATCTTTAGTGTGTGGCCAAGGTCCTCAGCAGCACTGATATTCCGGAAGAGCCTTATCTTAAGAATAAGCCTATAATAAGAAATGGGTCAATGTTATTACGAGTTGATAAATATAATTGCCGCGCAAAGCTGACCGCGCGTAAACGTGCACGTGCAAAATGCATTCCTTTAAACACCGTGCAAGCTCAGCAAATTTTAATGCACAGAAAAAAGACAGTTTAAGGAAAAATACTTCACCTATATCTGTATGCGACACATTAAATGAAGTGTTAAATGACATGAAGTAGGCACTCAATAATATAAATCGGAGACAAAATTGTTTTTGACTTGTTTCTTTACAAAGATTATGAACACAACGTCTCTTTGAACATTGAAGGAATCACCGCGTCGTAAACAAACGCACGCAGGACAAAACAAACTATAAAAAACAGTAACAGGCGAATATATAACAATTTAAAATGATTAACATTTTAGGTTCCCCAAATAAATTCTGGCTTTAATTAAGTTTAAAATGGCAGATAGATGTTATATTTAGTATTTTAAATTAGATTTTTATTTAGAACTAGCTTTTCGCTTGCGGCTGCGTCGACGATGTTTTGAGTATAAGATACATCTTATACTCAAAATACATTACTGGGCTCAGTAATACATTACTGTAAAGTTTTATCGAAAGCTGTTAAGAAGATTTGTGGGAAAAAGTAATATAACACCGTGTCGATCCATCCTCCCTAGAAAAAAAAAACATTGAAGAGCATACCATTTGCGTATGCACATTTGCTTTTCCTTGAACATGTGCGAGCTATATCATCATAAAAAAGAACCAGTTTTAATATACATGCCTAGGCATGTATATTAAAAACTGGTGGTGGTGACTGGTAGAGCTAGCTCTACCTACACAATTTTTGTTGATAAAAATAAATTAAATTTATTCAAAACCTATTTATAGTCAAGTAGCAGACTTCTAGGATCCAGTGTTCTTTCAAAGAACACGCTTTTGAACAGTGATTGATTTCGGCTAAGTAAAAATCCACATTAAATAGATTATTATTAAATGGCAACCAATTTGGTTGATGACTTAATGCCCAAGCGGTCGGATTGATTTGTTTTATAAAAATAGTAAATATTTTAAAATTATAAAGAAGTTACGTTCGTAAAGATTATGTACAAAAAAAAATTCAGATATAAAAGCGATGTCTTTTTTTTTGTCTTCATGGTCTGTCCAATTTACGAAATTACGGCCTTTACTCCTCAATGTTTTTTTCATTTTATTAACTCTGAATAGATACTTTTGATTCAGAATTAATCGAATAAAAAAATAGGTTCCCTATTTTTACGCATAATTTTTTTTGTCATAATTTAACATGGCATACTTTTATTTATCCTAATAATAGTTACGCATAATATTGTTTTGGCATAACTTAATAGGCATAATTTTTTTAGGCATACCTTCTTTAAGCATAATAATTGTTAAGCATAATATTCTAAAGCCATAACTTTTCGAAATACTTTTCCTATATAAATAAACATGTTGGCGGCTTAGGGGTGGCCCAAGGGCCACCCCCGCCGCACCTTAACCTACTGTTACACAATAATAACTTGTAGACATAAAACAATATGTCTAAAAATTTTATGCGAATCAAAATTAGGGCAAAAAACATTAGTCTAAACGATATTTATGCTTAATGAAACAGTATGCGAAAGGGCAATTACGACAAAATATTATTATGACAAAAAAAATTATGCCAAACTCGTTATGCCAAATTAAATTATGACAAAATAAGTAAAAAAGGGAAAAAAGGGGTAGTAAAAAAGGGATCCCAAAAAAATATGATAAAACAGATAGAACAAACATTCAATGAGAACAAACTTAATCTATAGTGATATAATATGAATCGACCTCTACCTATCGAAATAGTTACGGAATTACATAATAATGTTAATGCGGCCCTTGCCCTAGATGAAGGTATTCTTTGGTCAAAGTACTGAAGCTATGGAAAACTTCATACGATGGTTTCATAGTTCTTATAGAGTTTCAGATTTCCCACTGTCAGATAAGTCAGTGTTGATTTATCTGTCAGATAACCCAGATCTTAATATTTATCAGATCAGATTTTAATATTTATGAAAAATATTTCCATAGTTTTTATTACAGCATTCTAGATGTAACAAAACCCTCATTTTGTAAGCAACGAAAGATTAAGTTGATAAGTCGATAACATGCATGGAAATAGGTTTTCATTTACAGTAAAATATATTAAATATATTCATGGGGGATTGTCTGATTAGATTGACTTTTGTTAAGTTTAGTACACAAATCCATATTATCGATTTATCAGAAATTTCACCCGCACGTAATTTCTTTTTTCAACTATCCCCCCTATACTTTCCCTCCCCTACCCTATGTTACTCGTGGATAGTAAAGCTTTCCAACGGTGAAAGAATTTTTCAAATCGGGATCCTATTCAATACAAACAAACAAATCTTTCCTCTTTATAATATAGATAAACGGAGATCTGTGGAAAAAAGTTTACAATACCCCATTGATGTGGCAAGTCGATGTTGCTAATTGGAATAACTCGAATCTACTGTAATATGATGATAAAGTGAAATTATCTGGTGAAAGTCGGTCGGCCACGGTGTCTACAGTTGCATGCCAAATGAACGTATACAAAATAAAAACAAACCAATCTTTTTCAGGTGAAGAAAAGAGTAAAATCACCGTGATAGAATGTGACATCGCCAAGGATGACATCAAGAATGTGACTCGAAGGGCAAGGATCTTGCTAAACTGTACCGGACCCAACACCATACTCAGCGAACCGATCGTAAAGGCGTGTATTGAGACTAAAACACATTATGTTGACATATCTGCTGAATTGTACGTGAGTATAGTTTCTTTTCTTCATCTTTTGGTCGCTTCCATAGAACAGTGGTAACACCGTTGCGGTCTTTTCGTCCGGTTTTTTAAAACTATGGATAGGGAGTTACGGCTACTTCCTACCGGTTGCGCACCATGCCCACACTTAACTCCCCGGCCTGAAGGTGATTGACCAGTCCATCCATGATACCCTGGCCATCACTCCCCCCAGTAATCCCTAGACTGCGTACGTTGACTGACCCCCGTACGCTGGTCGCTCGCAAGCTTGAGACGACTCACCACGGTCCCACCATCCCGGCTGCAAGCCCCACAACCCGACTACAAGCCCCACAATCCGGCTACAACGCCCCCACGATAAAGTAACGGCCCACCCATAAGGGAGGCATAAATCAGCAAATCTAGGTAAATAACAAAAGTTTTATATAAAATTATAAACCCCAATATAAAAACTGAAGGAAAATTTTACAGGCGGCGCAATTATCTATGCTAATTAAAAAAAAACTAAGATAACCTACATGCCGACAAAAATTCTTATTGGTAATTAAACGGGTGTTATGTGTTATTTAATAGTATTTGCTTACATTATAAAACTCGATTTATTGATCACAGATGGCCAAGATGTTGTAATAAAAACGCCTTTAAATGCTTACACATTGAAATTTATGTATTCCAAATTGCTAATAGCATAATATCCGGTTTTTAAACATTATTATGGTAGGCAGTATTGTCAAGGACATTTTAAACCAAGTATTTATGTATCTACTGTTAGGCGAATAATTGGTTTACTCGATTAACACATCACTATGGTCACCGCGTACGGTGCCCCGCACTAGCCGGAGAAATTGACAGATAGATTTACCGCGCTTGCAATGTTTAATGCCGATTAATGTAAAAGCTTATTAAATTGTAATTATCAAGAGAAAGGTCTTTATATCTAAAAGCTCAGAAGTGCGATAAATTACTCACGTGCGTAAACAATGTTTGTAATGTACGGCATAAACGAAACTGAAAAGTTGCACGGATTGTAATGGCGATGAAAAAGTTTTAAAAGTAATTTTCTGTGAGAATGGACAAGTAAACTATGCTTAAACCAGTTAAGTAAGCTATAACAAGTATTAAGGATTACTTTTAATCAAGATTCGACGTGTATTATTCTAAATTGGAGATTTGGATTCTTGTGCAAAATTGACAAGTTACGACAAGTTTGGTTGGTTGAAAATGTTCACATCTGCATTGAAGAGGCATGATAAATTGTGATGGCATTGCGAAATGATGCTTGTTTTATTGATGGAAGTTCAGCGTGATGGTAAACTAAGTGAAATCTTTGGTCTTGGTTGATGAGTCCCAAGGTCAGAGAAAGACTTGCACTTATATGTATTTCTATACCTTGATAAAGCCATTGAGAAGATGGTTGTACCATATAAGAACCCTGTGTATCTCAAATACATTATGACTGGATAAGCGTACATGGATATAAAACTGTACTATGAAGATTATTCGATATGCTAAGAGGTGGCATGATGACATGATTAATAAGCATCATATGAGATCAGCTGAATAGAGTGAAAGGATAAACTAATTAGAGCATTTCCATTTTCTATCAATTAATTATCACCAATTAAGGAATTAGTGAATTCTGTCAAATTGCCAAGCGCAGATCTCAGAGTTTTATTATAATAAATTTGGCATAGGAATGCCTTGTCAACTAAGTGATGAAGTCATCATTGGTACTCTTAGTACTGGTGGTCATGTTACTAGTTCTCTTTTTCAGCATTTATTTTCAGATACTAACTTTGACAAAGGATGTATCGGCAGTGCACCTTATGATGTGTACTCAAATTAAGATGTTTCTAATGTGGTAATATGAGCATTGTGATCAGAAATTAAATAATTAAGGAAATAAACATTGCCATGTTAAGGCAGATTGTTTTAAAAAGATGGATTCAAATAAGCATTGTTAATTTTGTTATACATCAAATAAGTGCAAGAGGCAATCTAAATCAGTGACACATTATTAATGACTTAATGGTACTATAAAGTGAATGGATCATGATATTATATGAAATAATATTTTAGAGGACAAGATAACCTCAAGAGATGTTAAGTATTATTGAATAAGTAAAATAAGGATTAATATTGTGTTTTAAACAAAAGAACTGAATATATTGCAAAGGTAGAATAAATTGAGTGAAACATGGGCTATATTACTAGTCTAGATGATATGACACACACACCACTAAGATGAATTTCTGGCAAAATATAATTACTGTTGTCTGGTAAAGGATGATTGGAAAATGTACATTATGTGCTAAATTTGGACATGTTGAAACAACCTGCTACAAAAAGAAAATAAACACAAGTTTTGTTCTTTCTGAAAGTGTAAAGGGTGTGTCATTGAAGAGGAGAAAGAATCAGTTGAATTACATAAAGTAATCATGGTGGCCATATGAGGCTTATTATAAATACACTGCCGTGAGGGGCCTAAGGTGTACCTGCCGAGAGGGGCTTATTATAATACACTGCCGTGAGGGGCCTAAGGTGTACCTGCCGTGAGGGGCTTATTATAAATACACTGCCGTGAGGGGCCTAAGGTGTATCTGCCGTGAGGGGCTTGTTATAAATACACTGCCGTGAGGGGCCTAAGGTGTATCTGCCGTGAGGGGCTTATTATAAATACACTGCCGTGAGGGGCCTAAGGTGTATCTGCCTGAGGGGCTTATTATAAATACACTGCCGTGAGGGGCCTAAGGTGTATCTGCCGTGAGGGGCTTATTATAAATACACTGCCGTGAGGGGCCTAAGGTGTATCTGCCGTGAGGGGCTTATTATGTTACACTGCCGTGAGGGGCCTAAGGTGTACCTGCCGTGAGGGGCTTATTATGTTACACTGCCGTGAGGGGCTTAAGGTGTACCTGCCGTGAGGGGCTTGTGTTGTGCATGGCCGTGAGGGGCGCACACTGTATTGCCGACAGGGGCTTGTGCATGGCCGTGAGGGGCGCACACTGTATTGCCGTCAGGGGCTTGTGCATGGCCGTGAGGGGCGCACACTATTGCCGACAGGGGCTTGTGCATGGCCGTGAGGGGCGCACACTGTATTGCCGACAGGGGCTTGTGCATGGCCGTGAGGGGCGCACACTATATTGCCGTGAGGGGCTTAATGGTGCAAGGCCGTGAGGGGCGCACATTGTATTGCCGTGAGGGGCTTAATTGTGCAAGGCCGTGAGAGGCGCACACTGCATTTCCGTGAGGGGCTTATGATGCTACAATGCCTTGAGGGGCTCTTGGTATACTGCCGTTTGATGACGGTATCTTTATGTAGGTGGATTTTGAAGCCTGGAAGCCTGAAGGAATTTTGCAGAGAGTTGCAGTAAAGCTGTCCGGGAGGAACCTACCACGGAAGAACTTGTAGCAGCATGGACATTTGGAGAATGGAGGATCCTTCGGGGACGAAGGACTTGCAGGATGGCCGACTGTTAGGCGAATAATTGGTTTACTCGATTAACACATCACTATGGTCACCGCGTACGGTGCCCCGCACTAGCCGGAGAAATTGACAGATAGATTTACCGCGCTTGCAATGTTTAATGCCGATTAATGTAAAAGCTTATTAAATTGTAATTATCAAGAGAAAGGTCTTTATATCTAAAACTACTAAAGTGCGATATTATTACTTCTATTTTAAAGAGTTACATAAATAATATGCCTAAAAATCCTTTTTTTGACATTTCCTTTCAATGTTGTTTACGTGTATCTTCCGTACGCCGCCATGGATGTGTTTTTTTTAAATTCGTTGGTGTTCCGGTATTATACTGTAGGAGCCAGCATATGAAATCTTATCTCATTGAGCGACGCTTCCTAGTGAAGTGGCCCTCAATGGAATAGGCCGCAGTGACCGCTTCGCTTATTACCATCAGGTGGGCTGCGTGCCTGTCTGCCAACTGATGTTGCACAAAAAACATTTTTTAAAAATTATGAACGTATTTTATAAAAATATATAATATTTTTGCCGGAGTGCTTGTTCTTATTTTTTATTATTGTTTGAATCCCGATTGAGGTGATCCCGATTGTAATTGGCAAAATATCAAATAGAACAGCCAAACAAAGTGAAATAATATCCCTATGGACTATCAATAAATTTAATGTATTTATTTTCAGCACATGATCAACCTGTACAGAAAATTCCACAAAAGCGCTGAAGATGCGAACGTCTTGGTGGTTCCTGCTTGCGGATTTGCTGTTATACCAGCAGTCAGTGGCTTGGTTCTTTTAGAAAATAACTTTAAAGGTAAGCTGACTGACCTAAGTAATTTGTAATTTAGTACTTGTAATATTGTGGTAGGTACCTTTGTTAATTCTGATACTCATAAAATCTTGTACATTAGGCATTATTTCTATCTTAGCCTAAAAAACGAATAAGTAAAATTCTAGGGAACTGTGTTAAAAGAGAGTCCTTTTCCTCAAACCCTTTTTAGTTTATGATTTTCAGCAAAAATAGGTATCCCTTTTATCTTTCCTTTTTTCAAATAAAACTTTTACTTAAAAGGGGCGGAATCAAAATTTCCATTAAAAAACACAAGACACGAATATTTTTTACGAATCATGTGTCCGCCATTTAAAAGTAGTCTTTTTGTTTTTGTAGAAATATTTTTTATACGTATTAATGATCCAGTTAAATTGATCCAAATAAAAATGTTTATGATATGCCCAAATGAACGCAAAGACCAAATGTAAATAGCCTAGTTACTTTGCATAACTGCATTAGTTTAGTTGACCCCGAGAATTATAATGCGTTGCGTACGTAATAGGTAGGTACTCGTAATAGTAAATAAAGTAAGTATATTTTGATTTTTGTTTTTTTTTTATACGTTTAACAATATAATATAACTACTACCTACTACTTTAGTAAAAGGAGATCATTCAGGCTCCATACATTTTTGGGCCTTTTCTCAAAGTGCCGGCCAACAAAAAAAAATGGTACGTATCGATAGAACTAGCCATTTAAAGCAATAGTTAATATGGCACGGAAGTTGTGGGATCGCTCTAAGCCAAGTTATCCAAGGTCAAAGAATCGCTATTTTCATACATTTTATTAATTTTTGAAAGTGCCGGCCAACAAAAAATAATTATTACACATTGTTAGAACTAGCCATTTGAAGCAATAGTTAATATGGCACGAAAGTTGTAGGATCGCTCTGAACCAAGTTATACTAGTTCGATGATTTGAGGGTTATTTTTTCATATATTTATTGATTTCTGAAAGTGCTGGGAACGTAGAATTATGTTTAATATGGCTAAAACTAATCTTATCAGATGTCACCACATTGAAAAAGTAGCCAACTTCAATTCAACTTCATACTGGGGGCCCAGTCTCACTGCATAAAACTGTCCACTTGTCATAGATCTGTGCGTTAAACTCAAGCCGAACCCACTGTGCACCGGAGCTGACAGTGAACCAGTTTAGAGCCACTGGGATAGGATTCAAGCCGCCATGACCGAAGCGACAAAGGCGGTGCTTGGCACGTGTCAAGGTGGACGTAAGTAAGCTTGACAAGGAGACTTGGTGGTGGAACGACTTAGTACACGTGGAGATTCGGGGTAAGAAAGAACTCTTCAAGAAGTGGCAAGTGTCCAAATCTCTTTTAGATTGCGATGCGTACATGCGTAGATGCGTGCGAGCTGCTAAGCGTGCCGCGAAAAAAGCTGTAGCCGGAGCTAGGCGATACCAATAGTAACCGCCACGCGCCATAATATGATAAGCTGGAATCGTCTGAGGGCGGAAGCTTATTTACCCTAGAACGTGTCAAGTTCTAGGGTCAAAGTATACAGGACACTACCAAATTCGCTACCAATTCGCGATATTCTGTTATGCGAGGACCTCGTGATGAAGGAGAGATGTCGCTCATATTACCATGAGCTGCTGAAAAAGCAGCACAAAGGGGGAACAGCCACCTGACCTTTCCCTGAATCCCTTTATAACCGTATGCTCACCGAGGGGATCCTCGTCAATGGAGGCAGAGTGTCATTACCCCGGTCTTTAATGGCACGGGATCAGTGCAGGAGTGCGGCAGCTACCGCGGCATTGAGGTCATATCCCACACCATGAACTCTTTAAGCGTATAGTCGCGTACGGCAGGTGTGAACATTCTCAGAGAGCAATATGGCTTCAACCTCGGCTGAGGAACCATGGATCCCGTTTTTGCAATAAGGATCGCCATATACAGAACAAGGGATACGCCTCTACATCTCCTGTTTCTAGACATGGAGAAGGCCTTTGACCGTGTTGTTCATGCGATAATCTGGTGTGCATTGCGATCCAAGGGGGTTCCTGAGACTTATGTTGACAATGTTGACATCATCCATTATATGTACCGCGATTCCTTTTCTGCAGTTCAAACCGCTGTTGGGGACAAAAAACCTTTTCCCACCACTTTCGGAGTCCACTAGGGATCCACCCTTAGCCCATTTCTATTTAGTATAACTTGGTTTAGAGCGATCCTACAACTTCCGTGCCAAGTAACTATTGCATCAAATGGCTAGTTCTAACAATATGTATTATTTTTTGTTGGCCGGCACTTTCAGAAATCAATAAATGTATGAAAAACTAACCCTCAAATCATCGAACTAATATAACTTGGTTCAGAGCGATCCTACAACTTCCGTGCCAAGTAACTATTGCATCAAATGGCTAGTTCTAACAATGTGTACAATTACTTTTTGTTGGCCGGCACTTTCAGAAGTCAGTATATGTATGAAAATGATGAATCATCGAACTAGTATAAATAACTTGGTTCAGAGCGATCCTACAACTTCCGTGCCATATTAAAAATTGCCTCAAATGGCTAGTTCTAACAATATGTATTATTTTTTGTTGGCCGGCACTTTCAGAAATCAATAAATGTATGAAAAACTAACCCTCAAATCATCGAACTAGTATAACTTGGTTCAGAGCGATCCTACAACTTCCGTGCCATATTAACTATTGCTTTAAATGGCTAGTTCTAACAACGTGTTTAATTATTTTTTGTTGGCCGGCACTTTCAGAAATCAATAAAATGTATGAAAATAGTGAATCTTAGAACTTGTATAACTTGGTTCAGAGCAATCCTACAACTTTCATGCCATATTAATTATTGCTTCAAATGGCTAGTTCTATCGATACGTACCAATTTTTTTTGTTGGCCGGCACTTTCAGAAAAGGCCCAAAAAAAATGATCTCCTTTGCATTTTAAAACATATATGTAACTTTTTTGACCTTCCATACCCATTTTATATTTTGTACTATAACAATTAGTGCGTTTAATTGTTAAACAAACATCCGCAACGCAATGAACATTTCTTATTATGCTGAGTGCTGTATATTAATAAAATAAGTATTGCTGAATCTACATACCGCAAAAATAACAATGTGCAATTATGTACAAAAATAAAATCTGGTAAGGTAAGCTGGTAAGTGTAAACATACGATCGCTGCGCGCTGTGTGAAAAATGTCTAAGGTATTAAAAAGCTTTACAAAGATCATGGTTTTGTAAATCAAAATACTCGTACTTACGATATTTAATACGATTTAGGGACATTTCTGTTTAGGACAATGTTCATTGCTCATTTATTTTCAGGTACGTTGACCTCAGTAGAGTGCTACACCGAAGTGAATATACCAAAGAAGGCCTATATCCCCGGTCCTAGTAAGTGCATTGTGCACTACGGGACCTGGGCTTCCCTGGTATATGAATTGCAGAACATGCAGGAATTCCAGCGATTGAAGGCCGAGACTTTCCCAGAGAAAATACACGAACCGATGCCGCAAGAAATTAAGAAGTGAGTAGCTTAACCATGCTCCGAGTTCCCCATCTTCCCCTCGTCCCCTCTTTTATAAACAAATTATCACGTTCGTTAGTGTCATAGCTTGTCCCATTCGAGTTTGAAGGGGAGATCGGGGAATTTTGTAGTAAATGAGACGAAAGTCTTAAGTCACTCACAAATTAATAGTCGCAGGTCTCACTTACCGCAGTAACCGGTGCTTAACCTTTTGGACGCTAAAGTCGTCTGTCTATACTTGACAAGCACCTGCGGGCCCTATGCGCCAACGACGTCTATACTCGATTAAAACCCTGCCTCTAAAAATATGAAATAAAATGTTTAAAATGATTACTGGTATTTATTCCTTACATTCGAAAATAAAGAATAACCCAGCTCTGGCATACAGGACACGCACGCACGACACAGTGCGGTCGTAGCTTGGCGTTAAGCGGACTATTTTGCGCACAAAAATTATATTAAAGAACGTGTTGAATTCAAATCATCAAGGAAGTGGGGTAGGAATGATAAATGTGCTAATAAATTTAATATTTTTTTTTTGCTTTTTGCTTTATGTACTATATCATTCATGTCCGGACGAAGGTTACGCACAAAACATCTAGATAATCAAGTTAAAAAAAATAATGCTAAAAAATATAAGTAAAGTCATTGTAAGGCTACAATGCTACATTACTTTATCAAGCAAGGTTGTTTTACTGTCCGCAAACTTTAAAATTGGACTACCAACAGACGCAACGTGTTTTTGAGCGGAAGAATACTGCATTTGCTTGCTGACGGAATTCGTATATAAGTAGGTATATTTGTAACTTTAGGATGTCGGTCAGCAAATTACTTTTGTAGACTTATGTTACGTTTCAATATTTAAAATTCAAATAACTAAGTATGTAATATGTACATTTTACTATGTTTTTTTCTCAGATTTAAATAACGACTATCTATTTACTAAACGCAGAATTTGGTCGGCTTATTCTTTACTTTTATTTGTTTTTTTTTTAATTTGTAAAACAATGTAAAGTATTTTAATACATAATACCAAGTGCATAGAATATTATTCTTATTTGGATTTTCTTATTCATCAGCAATGCGTAAATAATAGACGTTGATCGTTATATCTACATGTAGTATGATCTACTTCCCTATTTATGGAGAAATCACGGTACATTCTCTAGATCAATCTTATAAAGACAGTCTTTAAAACATTATTCATAAAACGCATAACGATCTCGCGTTGAACGAAACGTTATTTCGGCGGTGAAGAATCAATAAAGGCTAACTCGCACTTTTGCCGAAAACGACCTTTGAATGTAGTTCGCTTTAAAGTTGTAATTTGCATGCTATGGCAAGAACACAGAAGTCAAAAGCCTTTAAATTGACGAGTTATTCAGCTGAAGCATTAGCGGCTAAGACGAATTGCGTATTTTCTTACTGCCAATTCTATCTAAGTGCGTATCTTTGCTGCCAATTCCATCTATCTCGCTACGTCGACGTGCTTACTCCACCGCTGTTTGTCGTCCACTGCTGGACATAGGCCTCTCCAAATGCTTGCCACGCTGATCGATCCTCGGCCACTCACATCCAGCTCCAGCCATATTGAGCAGATCACCACTCCACCTGGCCTGAGGGCGTCCTACAATATGTTTACCGAGACGGTCTTTAACCCCAACGGTTATCGGTTCTACGGCTGATATGGCCAGCCTACTGCCACTTCAGCTGGCTAATCCGGCGAGCTATGTCGGTGACTTTGGTTCTCTACCGAATCACCTCATTTCGGATGCGATCCCGCAGTGAAACGCCGATCATAGCTCTTTCCATAACCCGCTGAGCGACTTTAAACTTGTGGACTAGCCGTGCCATAAGTGTCCACGTTTTGGCTCCGTGTCATGACGGGCAGGACGCACTGATTGAACACTTTCGTCTTTAGGCATTGTGGAATCGGCGAAGAGAAGACTCGTCGTAGTTTTCCAAACGCTACTTAACCCAACTGAATTCTTCTATTCACCTTGTCCCAAGTTGTTTCGATCCTACTGCAACGACTGCCCAGGGTACCCATATTTTTTAACAACTTCAAGGACGGCGCCGTGAAACGCAATCGGTTCCGGTAGAACATTGAACATGACCTTGGTTTTGTCCAAGTTCATGCGTAGACCGATGCGTAAAGAAGAATCTGCCAGGTCATTCAGCATCTGTTGTAGGTCCTGCAGCGTCTCCGCCATTATGACGATGTCATCTGCGATTCGCAAGTGAGAGATGTATTCGCCATTTATGTTAATGCCACGTTCTTTCCAATTCAGCATCTTAAACATATCCTCCATTGCATTTGTGACCAACTTCGGGGAGATAACGTCCCCTTGTCTCACTCCTCGATGCAAGGTACAGAATTTGTCTGCTTTGTACAGACATCTCATCACTTGTTATATTGCCAGTCTACTTGGCAACGCTGCAGGGACTCCAGAACGGACTAGATTTCAACAGAGTCGAAGGCCATCTCATAGTCCACGAATGCTAGGGACTGATTATACTCTTCGGTCTTCTGTATACTCTGCCGCACAGTGTGGATGTGGTCTATGGTGCCGTATCCGCTTTCGCAAAACAGTTCGTGATCACTCTTGAGAATAGCCGGGAAATACGAGTATAGGCGGGAAAAAAGGTGTTCGTACAATCTCTCGGAAGAAGCTTCCTGACGAAGCCGACCACAGCAAGTGCAGAAGTAATTGCCTCAAAGCCGGCAGTCCTTTTGGTGGTAGAGGACT
This sequence comes from Mecyna flavalis, assembly GCA_949319885.1. Classification (NCBI taxonomy): domain Eukaryota; kingdom Metazoa; phylum Arthropoda; class Insecta; order Lepidoptera; family Crambidae; genus Mecyna; species Mecyna flavalis. Next base: position 14,655,466 of record OX439433.1, read on the forward strand.
TCGATGGCCTGTTATACGCTTCGCATGCATCTCGAACTGTTTCCGAAAATGAGAACTCTAGAGCCAAGCTAACTAACTTGCCATTACACTGAAGACCTGCCAGAAGTCAGCGTTGGCGAAATCGAGATTGCTCTTGTGCAGCTTAAAAATGGGAAAGCCGCTGGAAACGACGGCGTTACTACAGAGCTGCTTAAGGCTGGAGATAAACCCGTACTGAGGGAACTCCAAAAGTTTTTTAACGCTGTCCTGTTCGAAGGGATTCTAATTGTTTATTATTATGATTGGCAAATGTAAAGAATTTAATAAAAATAGGGATTTCATATTTGTGAATAAAACTCACGATAATAGGAAGATTCAGTTTATTAACGTGAGTTTTATTTACAAATAATAAATTTGAACTATTTTGCGGCTTTTTTATGGGTAGCAGAAACAGTTATCTGACACAAACAAAATAATATAATCACGATTCGGACCAATACCATCTAACTAACACTATCTTTGTAAAACAGGTAGTTACATCGATAACGTTTTCATTGTTTGATTTCTTAAATTTTTATATTATTTAACTGATACAACAGTTTTTAATAAATTCACATCCAAAAGCACAAATCGTTTTTTTCGTCTCCTGTAAAATTTGTGTTTTGTTAGTTAGCCGTTATTGATTCTTCACCGTCGATTTAAATTTTTGTTTCGTAAAATACCGGATTTGTATTGACGGTCGTGTTTTGGTAATCGATTGGACTTATAAGGTAGCAGGTCGATAGTCGATTATCTAGTCTGCTAATCGCCACAACGTGGGCATCGGCTTCTCTGTTTATTTGGGAGGGGAAACCGGGAGTTCAGTGGGTTTATCCGACAGACGTCTTTAGTCCCGAGTCCCACAAGTTATTCAAGGTCAAGTACCTACCTACGTGGCAGGCAGGTCTCACAAGGTTGCGGTTATGATGCTTAAGCTCATTCTCCATTCTCCTCAGAAAAAAAAGAGAGGTGTTCGGTTGGGTGGTCTGGTCTTTTAAGTGACCGCAATAATTAAGCAACGTAGTTAGAGGGACACTATCAGGATTGCATAAGGCCACCCCGAGGATTTGATCACCATTAAACACCTGCTAACTTCCTTGGAGCTGCTTACTCAAGCAAGACTCTGTTGGACCCCCACCAAGCTTTGGACATGGATTATGTATTCTATGGCTAAATGCAGCGCTCTCGGGGTATCTTACTTCCGCTCGCATTTTTCAAGGCTACCGACTGAGGATGAAATATATGATCTAAGGAGGGTGAAGAAAGAGATCGAGTGGTAGAGTCATGCTGCAGACAGTCCCTGTTCCTATGTGTTTCTATATTTTTAAAATAAATAATCTCAAAACATTTATAATGTATTTTGTTTATTATTGTTTCAGATCATTTTTCCATAGGAACAAAGGAAGATTGTGGTTCCCGTACCCTGGGCCCGACGAGAATGTTGTGGATATGTCGCAAAGATATCTTTACGAGAAAAAAGGCAAAAAGCCTTACCACTACAAGATGCACGTCACATGTCGCTGGTTCCAATTCATAATCGTCCCAGTCATGATATTGTATTACTATTTATGCTACTTTAAATGCTTTAGGCATTTGTTGTGGAAATATCCAAGATCTTTCACACTAGGCTACATATCACATAAGGGCCCATCTGAAGAATTTGCAAGAGAAACGAAATATGAGATGATACTGACGGGTAGAGGTGTGAATGAGCATTCGCAGAAAAAAACTTTGTCAGTTAAGGTATGTCCATGACTTGACTTGTTTTTTTTTATAAATCAACTGTAAAATGAGACAGATTAGATAACAATATATAATTAATATGCTGGCTCGTCCGGGGAAGCCACTCTCTCACATAACACCAGCGTGAAATAATAGTGACCACTATTGTGTTTCGTCTGGTTTGTAAGAGTGCCGGAGGCCCACATCCTCCCTTAAAAGGCCACGCATCAGGGATCCCTCTGGTGTTGCAGATATCCATGGGCGGCGGTGATTTTTTACCATCAGGCGACCCGCTGGGCTCGTTTGCCGCCTGACATAAAAAAAATTACTGGCTGCCTCGAAATAGGCAGTAATAGCGTGGGTTAATTACTGAACAATCAGTTCAGTAATTATTAGCAGTCCAAAGTTAATAATCCGAAGCGAAAAGGTTTTTTTTTAGTTTTTATGGGAGCTGTGTGGCAGCAAAGTGGTACTTATATAGCGTGAGGTTGATGGTTCGACTCTGCCTCGCCGCACACCTATAGCACGATTTAAGCCATCCAATAGCTCCTGATTTCTCTACGAGACCGAGAGAGCACCCGTTACTAACTAGGCAATGCAATCCCGATCCCGCGGGATCCCGAGGCATTTTACGGGATCTATCCCGAACCAAAATATACTTAGGACGGGATAGTCCGGATTATCGGGAGTTCGGAACTATAGAGAATTCGTGAGACTAATCGCGCATTAAAAGGAAATTATAGAACCTTACTGAACCTTACCTATATTATCATGAATTGTAAAAGAATAATTGAAAACGTTTCATTTCTTTAGGTTGCTGGCTGTGACCCGGGGTATGAAACAACCGCCATTGCAATAATAGCAGCTGCTTTTACTATATTAACTGAACCCACCAAGGTTCCTAAGTAAGTTTAAGGCAATCTAAGTAATATCATTTTTTGTTTTTGAATCATTCGTCGAATCGTCGTCGTGTGTGGTAGAGCCTTGCTACAGACCAGACAGTCAGTCTGTCTGTTGAAATAGGCCGGCTCGACGGGGGAAGTACAGAAGATCGACGTATGACTAGTGCTTCCCCTTTTTTCTACTATAAACTCCGTCCTCTTCCCTCATATTTTTCTATAAGTATAGGTACTTTTTTAAAAGGTGGGCAACGTATTTGATACCCCAGTCCATAGGCGGTAGAAATCACAGGTACCATCAGGTACAGTCGGCTGCAAAAAAGCTGTACTAAATTTTCTGCTATATACGTTCAACCTTATGACTACGACAATATTTAGAAGGCATTTTGGTAACGTCAAAAATGTTCATCTACTTTTGCTGCTACTTTATGGGGGATAGTGCATCTTTCATAAAAATCGATGAGAAAACGGGTTATTTTATAAGGAGTATAGTGGCCGTCTGGTTTTAAAGATCAGATTTATTTGATTTACCTTGACTCGACGAATATATCGATACCACCCATAGATAACAGTAATTAGATCTCTATGATACCACCCAAGGGCGTCGCCAGCTTATGATTAAGGGGGGGGGGGGCAATGGGGCGATATTATTTAGGAGAAAAAATATGAACGCCGAGAGCATGAAGCGCTTTCATTGCGGCTAGCTACATTTGATCTCTAGCTGCGGCTAGCTACATTTGATCTGCAGGGGGGGGGGGCAGGGGGGGGGGGGGCAGGGGGGGCAGGGGGCAGGGGGGGCAGGGAGGGCAGTTGCCCCCCCCTGCCCCCCCTTGGCGACGCCCTTGATACCACCTATGTTTAAATAAACCCTTTACCACTACATAATAAAAGCATATGCAGAGACGGAAAACATATAGGAAACTTGTTATTTTCATTCAATCAATGCAACGAAAAGTTAAATATGTACTGTTTTAATTAATATTTATGCATAAACTCTTGCTTTTCATTGCAGAGGTGGCGTTGTTCCTGCTGGCGCGGCTTTTCAAGGCACGCAAATAGTTGAAAATATATCAAAAACTAATGTTATTACTTATGAAATTATAAAAGATTAGATTTTGGACCTTTTAAACATTAGCGAAAATAAACCAAATGATAAATAATTATGATTCATTGATAATTTGTAAAGAATTTTATTATCATTTAAAATGTATAATTATAAGCGCATTTTGAGCGTAAAAGTCTTTCAAATTATACTATTATTTTCAATAATGAAATAAGTGTTTTTACTTACCTACCTATTCCTTTATAATGTTTTCTTTCTTGCACTTTCCTTCTTAACCCCTTTAAAAATATATTATAATAGGTATCTTTTTTATTTATTTATTTATTTAAACTTTATTGCACAACAATGGTACAAAATGGCGGACTTAACGCCATAAGGCATTCTCTACCAGTTAACCATTGGGCGTGAGCGTGACTGAAAGGAGCGATTGGTGCGGTTATTTAAAACTCCATACTTATTCAGCCTCACATTGCAAATATAATTTTTTTAAAATAAACTTAAATGTACAATTTTACATTTTTGTCGCAACAAGATATATATTTTTTTCATTTATTTATAAATATTTATAATCTTTTATTAATATTATAAGCAGTGTTATTGCAAGTTATGGAAATATTAAATTTGTTTCATTCAAAATTTATTTTCAAATAATAAAAGGTAAACTTACAATTTTTTTTTTCTAACTTAATGTGATTGGTTGACCAAAAAGAAAATTTATTTTTTGAATTTTTGAATCTGTTGTCATGTATAATTGTAGCTTTGGTTTTTTTCTCAGAAAAATAACTGTTTTTTTAGGCGCCGTATAGTTTTTTTTTATGAATTTTTTTGTGAGCCTAGCTGAGGTAGGCCACTTATCTCCATAGACAACTAGAATCTATTATAATGGAGCTCTGGCCGAGGCGCGCAATGCATCTAACTAACAAATCACGAAAGGACATCATCCACTTTGTATGGAGATTTGGGATAAAAAAAAAAGTTAGCGGCCAGAAATAAATTATGTTTTGTTGGAATGGGGACAGGTGTAGAATAATTTTTTTGTATGGCGACAATACTCTATATACCTTAGATAACGATCTATAAGTGAAATAAATAACATCGTCTTACCATTTTATGTAAGATCTGGTATGATTATTACTATACAATTTTCACCTGAACTACTACTATTTTGATCGCCTCCGCAAAGCCGCTAAGTGGCTAAGCCGCTCGGGTATAAAACCCGGAGGTAGTGGGTTCGATTCCCACCTAAGGTCTGGTTGGTGGTAGGGCTTTTTCAGAGTCCGACTGGCTAGCTACCACAGGCGAAATCTGCCGCCATAATAGCTCTGGCTGTGTTCCGGCAGTATTAATGTGGGAGCCAGTACACTTGAAATCAAGGGCTCGTCAATAGCCACAAGACTGGCACCGGCTTGTCCCCTTCACAACATTTTTTTTTATGTAATAGGGGGGCAAACGAGCAAGTGGGTCACCTGATGATAAGTGATCACCGCCGCCCATAAGCACCCGAGACCCCGTTAGGGTCACAGGCGCGTTGCCCGCCTTTAAGGGTGGAATATGCTCGCTTCTTAAAGGTATGTATGCATGTCGTATCGGCTTGGAAACACCGCTGCGGGAAGCTGGTTCCATAGAACAGTCGTGCGCGGCAGAAAGTGTCTGCAGAAACGTACGGTAGTTGATCGCCACTCGTCCAGGTGGTTTGGATGAAACTGCATTTTGTGGCGGGTTGTACGGTGGTGGAATTTAGCAGCAGGAATCAAGCCAAATAATTCCTCGGAACACTCCCCATGATATAGGCGGTAGAAGATGCACAGGGACGCAATGTCTCTACGCAATGCCAGAGGATCTAAGCAACCGGCAAGACTCTCGGCACCGACAATCCGGGTTGCTCGACGTTGGATACGGTCAAAAGGAAGAAGTTGGTACTGTGGTGACTGCTATATTAAGACAAGTTTTGACTTGAGTGAACCGCGTATTGTACAACTAAAATCCTGAAAACGGCTACTTCCCATTTTGTAAACTTCCCATTTGTTAAACCTCAATCTGTGCCTACTCAAAAGTTGCGTTTGGTAAACATTTTATTTACTTCATACATTTAGTCCCATTTCGATTGTTTACCAAATGGGACTAAATGTATGAAAAACGTATGTAGTAAATAAATGTTTACCAAACGCAACTTTTGAGTAGGCACTGATTGAGGTTTATCAAATGGGAAGTTTACCAAATGGGAAGTAGCCCTGAAAACAAATTGTTTTCGGTCTAAGGGCGGAAACTGTGTGAAGTGGGACCCGCGCGCGGTTCATACAAAAGTCTCCCGCGCGGTCGCGGCACGGGTCACTTTTGTATGAAATGAAACCGCGCGGGTGCCCGCTTTACGCAGTTTCAGCCCTTATGTCTTACTTGGTATCATATCTCCGAAACCAAATAGATTTCGACTTTGACGCCATAGTAAAAAATAATGGGGTTTATGTGTACTATACACTTTTGTAATTAAAATTGATGGCCGCTAAAAAAAAATTTTATCCCAAAATGGATGATGTCCTTTCAAACGTGATTTACTCGAAATCAATTATTTTCCCTTGAGGTCCCTTTTTGGTAAACCACTCACTTAGATAAACAAGTTTTATTTAATAATGAGGATTTCTTGGGCTTTCTCTACTAATTTAAAAAAGGGTCACTCAATGTTCGGACCTTACTCTAAACCTGACGGTCATGGGTGAGATCACCAAGTGGAATTCATTAAGATTTTTTTTTAAATTCAAATACCTATGTATAAAACAAAGACTTCAAAGTAGTTGAAGGGTTCAAGATATTTAACTTCATTGCATTATGTACATACTTCTTCGGGTTTTAATATTTTCTCAAAATATTACTATTTGAATTTGAATACATTATTCAAAAATTAAGATTTATACAGTCGGGCAGCCTCTATATTACTATACTCTTTGGGCAGCCTGTGGCAACTGGCACTGGCAACACTAATAACCAAATGTCACTTGGATGACAAAAGTAACGTTTTGGCAGGTTTTGGCTACAATTTATTAATTGGAAAAAGTCTATGTTTCACTGCGAAATTCAGTAAAATACAACATTTTTCGTTTACTTCAATAAGTTTACATGGTAAGTTTTCATTTGCTGATGTTTAATTTATTCTCAACATTGTTTTAAAATGCGACAAATATTTCGCTTACGATCACGGTGGGTTGCTCTGTTCATGTTTGTCAATCGTTCGTATTACATATTTGAATAAAACATGGATTACTTAGCAATTAGTGGAGGTCGAAAATGATTAGTTACACTAAATTACTAAAAATAGACACCGACAGAATCCACTGGACTCCACAGATACAAGTATTCAATCAAGTATTGTTTTTTTTTCGCTGTGACAAGGTAATCATCTATAAGTGACTCATTTTCCTTTTGGGATTGGATCATTTTACCTTAAGCTGAACGTGAATCCTAGCAGTGTAATTGAACCTAATTGAGAATGCTGAACTAAATTTTTGGCCATCCAATCTGTGATAAATTATGATCACATAACATTAAGCTACATACCTATCTATTAATTACATTCATTAACTAACTTTGTTTAATGATCTGTTTCTATGAAAGATAGTAATAGTATTTCTGTAACTATTTAATCAATGGCAATGACATGAATAAACATAAAAACTTAGTTGTTAGAGGACAGGCTAAAACAAGTTCTTCCTTGTTTTTTTTTTATACTAGGTCAGTTGGCAGACAGGCACGCAGCCCACCTGATGGTAAGCGGCCGCTGCCGCCTATTCCATTGAGGAACGCTTCACCTAGAAGCATCCGTCAATGTGCTGCTAGAATGTAGACTCACCTGATCTTCAAGCCTCCCATTTCAAGTGTTGTAGCTATTTACTTATTCCCAAAAGCAGAGAGTAATAAATAATAAATAGTCTTTTATCAGATAATTTACTTTTTATGACCTAAATAATTATCTCATTCAAAAGCAACTACAGTATTGGTAGTTGCATTGCAAATAAACTCTCATATTTTTAAATTTAGGCCTATTAATTCAGATAGACAACATTGATTTAATACAGCGTGTATGTATGATGTTTGTCTTATTAAATTTCAGATAACTTGATTAGAAAGATGACATCGTCCAATACACTACAAAAGGCCATTGACCTTGTCACGAAGGCAACTGAGGAGGATAAGAACAAAAACTATGAGGAAGCACTTCGATTATATGAGCATGGTGTAGAGTACTTTCTCCATGCAGTGAAGTACGAGGCACAGGGGGAAAGAGCTAAAGAAAGTATTCGAGCTAAATGTCTTCAGTATCTAGACCGAGCGGAGAAACTGAAGGAGTATCTTAAGAAAGACAAGAAGAAGAAACCAGTCAAGGATGGTGAATCTAATTCCAAGAGTGAAGATAAAAAGAGTGAGAGTGACAGTGATTCTGACGACCCTGAAAAGAAGAAATTGCAAGGAAAATTGGAAGGCGCTATAGTTGTTGAGAAACCTCATGTTAAATGGAGTGATGTAGCAGGCTTAGAAGCTGCTAAAGAAGCTTTAAAAGAAGCTGTTATTTTACCTATTAAGTTTCCTCATCTGTTCACAGGTAAGAGAATACCATGGAAAGGCATACTCCTTTTCGGACCCCCTGGTACTGGTAAATCTTACTTGGCAAAAGCAGTTGCTACTGAAGCAAACAATTCCACATTTTTTTCTGTTTCATCATCAGATCTTGTATCCAAATGGCTTGGTGAATCAGAGAAATTAGTGAAGAACCTCTTTGATCTGGCTCGCCAACACAAGCCAAGTATCATCTTTATTGATGAAATTGATTCTTTGTGTTCATCTCGATCTGATAATGAGTCTGAATCTGCCAGGAGGATCAAAACTGAATTTCTGGTTCAAATGCAGGGAGTAGGTAATGATATGGATGGAGTATTGGTCCTTGGAGCTACCAACATACCTTGGGTCCTTGACTCTGCCATTAGGAGGCGTTTTGAGAAGCGTATTTACATTGCTCTACCTGAAGAGCATGCACGTCTAGACATGTTTAAGTTACATTTAGGTAACACTCGACATATGCTGACTGAGCAGGATTTGAAGGTTTTGGCTAGCAAGACTGAGGGTTATTCCGGAGCTGATATAAGTATTGTAGTTCGAGATGCGTTGATGCAGCCTGTCCGTAAAGTTCAATCGGCGACTCACTTCAAGAAGATTTCTGGGCCTAGTCCTACAAATCCTGATGTAATTGTAAATGATCTGTTGACTCCATGCTCTCCGGGAGAACCAGGGGCTTTAGAGATGACATGGATGGAGGTTCCCAGTGACAAGCTTGGCGAACCGCCTGTGACTATGTCCGATATGCTGCGATCTTTAGCGACATCGAAGCCAACTGTTAACGACGACGACATGGTTAAACTGCGAAAGTTTATGGATGACTTTGGTCAGGAGGGTTGAAGTATGTTTACCTGCTACCACATTGATTTTAATAGATTTCGATGTATTAGAACTGTTGCACAGTGCCTACATAATCTATGTTGCAAATGCAGTGGAGTTTTTATTTTTATAAGATGTATTTTTAATGGTAACTTATTACCACACTTTACTTATAAAGGAGATGATTTGATTTTAATGTAACCCATCTATGGCTTGAAATAACTTTTTGCGCAACTTATTATGAATGTATGATACTTATTTATTTGATGTTGGCTTCATACCAATTTAGAATGAATTAAAGGAGGATGATGATGATGATGAAAGGAGGATGCCAATTCTGGTCCCACCTCCAATAGCTATGTGTGTTACATCACTGGATAGGTATTTTTGAGCTGAATAAAAGTTACTATGGCGCCAAGTTCCAAATCTTAGTCCGTTCAGAGTTATTCTTTTTTTAAACATAATAGTTTTACAGGATCCAAAAATAATGTTAAATGTTTTTTTTTACAAAATGATAATCTTAAATAGATGTTATCATTAACAAATGCTTTTTTATAAAAAATAATGTTAAATGTTTTTTTTTACAAAATGATAATCTTAAATAGATGTTATCATTAACAAATGCTTTTTTATAAAATAAAACAATGTTAAAATATTTTAATAATAATCATTTATTTATCGCCGCCGTCCGTACCGGTATGGCACCCTCGCGAAATACCTACCAAAAAGTCCCGCTATGGTACCCTTCAGGTTTTGGGACTGTGCGAGTGAGACCGATAAAAAGGTTTTTAATTCAATGATCTGTATGTTGGTATTTACATAATATGCATATAGTACAGAAAAGCAAGTAAATATTATTAATTGGTTGCTGCTAAAACTACAATATTTAATAAAGAATAACTCTGAACGGACTAAGATTTGGAACTTGGCGCCATAGTAACTTTTATTCAGCTCAAAAATACCTATCCAGCGATGTAACACACAAAGCTATTGGAGGTGGGACCAGATTTCATAGAAACTCTGTCATCGTCCTTTGTAAATTTCGTTTGCTAGTTTTCACCATCCTATTGTGAAAGTAACACCAATTTGCCTTTAATTATTAGGAAAATAGTTACATCTTAATGTTTACTCTGAAACCCAATAATGACCTTTTAGTGAAATTATATTTAAATAATGTGGATTATATAAATAATAGGTAGGTAGGTATTTGATGTCATGTTCAAATAAAGTAATGTTGAAAGTTAATATTGGCCTATTTTTTGGATTATTCAAATTGTCTTCATATGTGTAATTGTGTATACTCCAATTTTATCTATATTAGAAGAATAATATACAGGATGGCAAATGGAAAATAAATGTTTTAAACTATGATTAGGTAACAGGGTTTGTATATGTAATTCGATCGATGTGCATTCTACCTACCTAATTAACGTAAAATACAGTTCATAATAATATATCTGCTTCAAAATTATAAAGTTGAGATTATTGTTACTTGTGATTATTTTGTTGTGATATTCATAAATATCTGATTTTAGGTACCGCAATCAAACGGCATTTGAATTTTGGTAATATCTGTTAGATCCGTATTAATATAGAAAACTATAAAATTGCGTGATTTGATTGGTAATAAAAGAAGCCTTTCTTTGAAGTTTGCGTAATAAATTATAGTTATCACATCTATATACTTACATAATATTCTTTATTCTTAGGTTTAAAATTAGTGTAAAACGTACATATTTTTGTCTATTTGTTTTATATATTGTTATACTAAGCGATTAAATATAATGTTAAAATTAATCGCCTTTGATTTCAAATAGTTGATTTAAATCAAGAACTAGTATTCGTTATTAACATTTTTCTCCCTTTTGTTAAATTCACATGTTTAGTAATATTATTATATTACAACTGTTTCCATATTTTATGAGTTTACTATTATGCCCCTCTTCCATACCGATACCTCCGAATCGATACTCTACGTATATATCGATAAGGGAGTATGAAGGTAGCTGTATGATAAGAGGCCTTGCGTGCCCTCTCAGCAACCTCTCAGCCATAATTATAAATGCCAATGCTATTATACTGTAATCCGATGTAGCTAATTCATGAAATAACTTATGTAATACTCGGTACTTACTTACATTTAATTTTATGAATGTCTTGTATCTACGATGATGAATATAATAGATATTCTATTGATATATTTTCTTGTATATAATTGACTGGGAGAGAATGCCATGAGGCATTAAGTCCGCCTTTGTACTTGATTTGTGCAATGAAGCTTAAATAAATAAATAAATAATTTTTGCTTAATAACAGGTAAAAGAAAACATAAGGAACAGAATGACGATTTATTTACACTTTGACATTAATTAAATCTTAAAAGTATCACAGTATCTTGTCGTACAGTCTGACGCCGACACTCACTAATATCATCGTAAACATACTGAATGCATTTTTCAAACTTGACGAGTTTGTTTCTGGAACAAAGGAAATGTTAAGGTTTGGGGTTTTCTACGCTGGGTTTGAATATTGGTTTATACATGCATAGATAGTAATAAATTTAAATAGCTATCAACTGGTCATTAAGCAAAATTTTAAGTAATTGTGTTTTGTGCGTTTACTACACAGTTTTTCTATAAGTATTATATATTCGACTTTACCAAGAAGAGTAAGTCGCTCAATGCGCTTTCATATAAGGTTTCCCATATCTTCAAAGTTTTTAGGTGTCTGTTACAGCTGCTATAGTGGTAGGTTTCCCTGTGAAGGTAGCAGGTAGCTAGCCGGATTCAGAAAAACTACCACCAACCAAACCCACGGTGGGAATCGAACCCACGACTTCCGGGTTACGAATCGCACCCACGACGTTTAGAGTAATAATTACACTAGCGGCTCAGCCACTGTTCCACGGCGGCTTTCAATTTGAGCTAAATCTTATTAGTTGCCAAACATCATTGTTATTAACCTATCGTAACAGTTCTCTCGCGGCGATGCGTCCCCAGTACGGCTATGCAGCTGAGTTGCATCAGAGGCTTTGCTGGCGCCCTCAGTCCCAGGGTGGACACCATTAGGCCTTGTGGAGTCTGCCTGGCGCCGTACGCTACGAGCATGGAACGGTCTGTCACCTGGAATGGTAAAAATTTAAAAAGTTAATATTGTTGAATTCTTCTGACTATTCTAGTTGTATTTATGAATAAATATCCTTTGACCGTTCCTGCTCCGTAGTACACCTAGCAGGTTCACCTGGGTGGACTACGGGCACTTGTTCTGACCCATGGTTCACCTGGGTGAATTACGGAAACCGAAGCAGACCCGTAGTCCACCTGGGTGGACTACGGATACTGACTAAGATCCGTAGTCCACCCTGTACCGGTCCACCTCGTCGTGATGAAATAGCTTAGCTATAAATAAATTAAGCCACCATTTAAGTTAGGGGGCAACTCGTCCCAGTTCAAAACTGGGCCCGGGGACCAGTTCCACCCTTTCTAATTTGATAGTGGTCAACTGGTCCCATCTTGATTCTGGTGTTGGGGCCAGTTGACCCCTGAATATTCTTTAGGGGTTTTTTGGTCCCAACGTGATGTTGGCTCTAACGCAGGTAAATTGAACACAATTATTAAAGTATGTAGGTGAACCTTCCGGTTATTGGAGATGTATTAATTTGTCAAGCATTTTTGTCCAATTACCATTAAATGCAAATATCTGAAGAGCTATGTATTTAATTTACATTTGTATTTAAAAATTTTTTTACAAAATGTTTGAAAATTTCGGAAAACAAATGAATGTCAGGATAACAAATGAAAGTCGGGAAAACAAATTAATGTCGGGAAAACAAATGAATGTCGGGAAAATATTGTTTATTGATCTGAAGTTAAAAAAACAGGTGCAAGCGATTTTCGACCTTATCGACATTTACCAAAATAACTGATTTTAATGAACTAGCAAAGATAGTCGACTAGCGGTTGCGAAAAAGCAACAAAATTTTAAATGTCACACATTTTATTAAAATATAAATCCCAAAAAGAGTGTGCGATATAGCAAAATTTAAGTCTGGGTGAAATGACGATGCCCAAACTTTGGAATAGTCGTCTCACCCACAATCGGCTATAGTATTGGGTGAAATGATCACTAATAATAATAAAAAGGTGGAAACTCACCCACTGGGTGAGTTTGTAGTGGGTGAGTAGCCACCTAAGCCGAATGAATCGAGTATTTTCAAAAACTGAATACACGAAATATTGGTGAACATAATATATTTTATTTTATAATATCCTTAACCTTCTATCTAATAAATATCATTATAATTATATAAAAAATATATGAATAAAAAAAATATCTGAAAGAAATAAAAAAAAAACATATAAAAATACTATCTAAAAAACCTAAAAACCTATCTAGATAATAAATTTAAGCAGTGTCCATGGCACGCTTTTGAGGTGTACCAAGGGTCATATACCTAACTTTCAAAGTAGCAATAGACCACCTCTCGGGTGTACTACGGATAATAAAATTTATAGTTTTACCCTTAGTACACCTAAGAGGTGTACTATGGGTCAGAACAAGTGCCCGTAGTCCACCCAGGTGAACTTGCTAGGTGTACTACGGAGCAGGAACGCCTTTGACCTAGTAGATAGATATCTGCACAATCCTTGTCTATAATAATTTTTACTTCTACCATTATTTTTAATTATGGGGAAGTCAGTCGCATTTAGGGTTACCATATCTCAGGATTTGTCCTGAGATTTCAGGATTATTCGACTCTTCTCAGGATTCCGGCCGGATTTAGCAAATCTAGTGATAACTCAGGATTTTTAATAAAAAACAGGTTACATTTTAAAGATCTCTTCTACTACTAAAAAAAATCTTCTTTTGGTAACAATTGCAGTTAAAATCAATACTTATGTATTAATTTAAAACAAACTTAAAATAATCTTCTTTTGGTAACAATTGCAGTTAAAATCAATACTTATGTATTAATTTAAAACAAACTTAAAATAATCTTCTTTTGGTAACAATTGCAGTTAAAATCAATACTTATGTATTAATTTAAAACAAACTTAAAAGATCAAGCAAACAATCAAAATCAAACAAACTTAAAAGATGCGCAAGATCCGCAGTGTATACAACGATAATACCTAATACGTTTTTGAGAGAAAATTCTCATCTGTAGAAAATCTCAGGACTTTTCCATGGAAATCAGGCCTTCTCTCCGGACTTTTGATTTTTTCATCTGGTAACCCTAGTCGCATTACGCTCGCCCTCAGAGAAGGAACGTTTCCACATGTCCTGAGCATCGTGACGTGACTCTGTAAACGTTTCATGTGTTAGTGTTGTGTGTGTGTGTTTATGTTATCTCGTGTCTCGGTTTAGCCGTGCTTGTGTTGATGTGATGTCTTTCGTACCATAATATGACATTTTCAATCTGCCCTTATACTCCTACTCAAGTGTGTGTGCTAGTACGTAGTGAGGATAGCTGCTATCCCGATCCCTGTTAGTGTTAGAGGATTCAGGTTGATAAAGGTATGAACTAGCCTGGCCATTCGCTAATAACTGGTAAATATATGAATATTTACCAGTTATTAGCGAATGGCCAGGATTGACATACGCTCTCACATTTTTCATATTTGTCATAATATATAGTTCCCTAAATTGTAAATGATTGTGTAAGTAAATACCTATCGCACAATCTCACTGTGCTAAAATGTATGTAGGTAACTGTATGTGATTTAACCACTCAAAGCCGAACCGGCACTCGCGTGCCGCTTAACAATAGATTTTCTATTGTGTCTGGTTTTCCGGGGCTAGAAGGATTAATGATAACACCTCTCCGATTTTTATTATCATACAGTTAAAAGAAATGCTCGAAATAGTTTTGTGTCTGTAGGTTTTGTAGAAGTGATGACAGGGGTCCGGCATTCTTATTTACCAGACGAAACGCAATAGCCAATCTACTACTCATAAGTCGGTATCACAGCTTAGGAGTGATAGGGTGCTGCTTTCTCGATCGAGCCGGCCCATTTCGACTGTCAGACAGAAACTGTCTACAGGGTGGCTCTACCATTCATAGGTACACAATTATTATTGAGACTAATAAAACTCATCCCTGATTTTATTCAAGATCCTACTTACAGATGTCCATTGGCGGTAGTTAGCATTCTTACCATCAGGTTTTCATAAAACTTCCGACCCCACGAGTCTTCGAAAAGACGTCATAATTATTCGCAATATCTCACAAGGACCTTTTATTACGAGTATACTCGTGTTAAAAGAAATGCAAGAAAGTTTACCCTAAGCCCGTCAATGTGCCACTGCAGTTCAGGTGCGGGGAAAGACGGAGCGGATGAGCAGTTCACTTGGAGTGGCTCTTCTGCGGCGTACGCTCGCTCCTGCCCTGACACGCGAGGACTCTCGCGCGGGAAGACTGGAATCAAACGATTACTTATTAATGGTGTGTGCAGTCGGCAGCCCATCAACCTACAATATGTCAGTCTCAATTGAAGCAGAAGGTTTACTTAAACATTTTTATAATAAAAAACTAAAAATGTTACATATTAATCATATTAAAAAAATGTATTCTTGAGAAAGAAAAAAGTTGGGTCGATTTAATTGGTCGGTTCAATGATCAACTAGTTGGTTAGATTGGAATAAAACCTTTCGTCGGGGATCCATTCTGCACAACCAGTTGGTCGGTTCTGTTGGTCGGAGTGAAAGGACAGATACCTATAAATAAAATCAGTTTTGACTTCTCTTTCAATTAAAAAGAGGAAAAGGAGGGGTGATCGTAAGGAGAATTTATGGAAAAAGATGACGAAGAGACGTTTTTCCTTTAAATTATCTGACAGCCGTATCTTAGAGCCTCTCATCTACTTACAATATACTTCCATGAATGCCTCCGCTTGGGCGGAGTGGAAGGACGGCCCCTCCTTCGACACCTCGCAGCGGTACAGCCCTCGGGTCCGGAGGCTCAGCTCTTTGAGGTGCACGCGACGGGCACTGGATTTATCCAACTGTAAATAATTAAATACAATCTCTATTTAATGATTTTAATGAAAAAACAATACATGCAAATAAAATTCTTTATTTGCGTAAGACACATTTATTTGACGGTGAAGAATTATTTCAGTAAAGAACTATTTCATCCCACTTACCTCTAAACTACCCCTTATATCACTATTAATTTTAATAAAATACTTATTATAGATTTTTTTTAAAATTAAAGTAATTAAAAGTAACAAGGATCACTCGGTGGCAAACTTAAACTCTTTAACTTGAAAATAGTTTATTTATTTTTAATGCATTTAATTTCTTTCAGAATTCGCGATTTTGTTTTTCTCACATCTACGAAAAGTAAGTATGTATGATGTAAGAAATATCTTGTTATCCGCACATATTATTCCGTCTTCCCCTCGCAACATATCCAATATTCCCCAAAACTACAATAGAAGGTACATATTTCCGCAAAAATCTTACATCTACGCTGACGGCTGTACCTAATGAAGGTGTCGCTTGAATTATAAATTACACAATTTAGGTTAGGCCTAACAAGTTCTCGAAGCAACTAGATCTAAAGATAAGCTGATGTTCATCTTGTCACGTATCCGGGGACACATAATATAGCAGGCACAGGTTATAGGTTCCTAACTTTGCCGTAATGGCCATCATACATATTAAAAGAACCTTGGGGACATACTAATGTCATTATCCGTCCCTTGTACTATTTTCTCATGTCCTAACAAAATTATAAACATTAAAATTGATGATCGGTAAAGGGACAAAGGCCCGATCGGAGCTTGGAGTGGTCGTTACATGGCCACCGTTAAAAGATAGGCTGTGGTACAGAATTAAGGCTGTAAGTACAGAATTATATTTTGTCAGAACTTTTGTTAAAGATAAACGTTGAGATGCTTATTTTCCTAGATAGATTTGGGAATTATGTTTACTAGTTTTAATTTTATTACTAGTTTCTAACACATTCCACAACTTTGTTACCGGTTACTAACTTTCACGTTTTGTTACCAAGAACGCATAATTTCACAACTTTGTTACCAGTCACTCATCATAGTTCAATTAAGTATATTACCGGTCTCTAGCTTATCACAACCTTGTTACCACTTACTCATAATTTCACAACTTTGTTACCACTCACGTCAACTTGTATCCCATCCACACTGTGCGCGTGTTGCGGTGGCCTCAGTTTCGGTATGAACCGGTAGAACTCCTCGTTGTCTCGGTACCACTTGACCGAGTACAGTTTCCCTCCTTCCAGGTCGAAGTCGCAGGTTAGAGTGGCTGATTCCCCTCTCTGCTTGAACGGGGGCACTGACACTCCGACCACACGGAGACATATTGACACTGGGAACAATAAAGGGTTTGGGATTAGTAACGTGCTTGGCTTGCTATCAGTAGCACTATTTATCAGTAGTATCAGTACCATTGATGGCACTACCTTACCTGACACAACTCAAAGCCAGTAGGTACCCAGTAGGTAATATCTACTATTAATGGTACTAATCAATAGTACGACTGTCAGTAAGGTACTTTAATACGCTTTCACGCATAAATCACTCAATCGATGTTGATAAAATTTGGTACAGACATAGACTAGACCCTGGGAAAAAAAAAAGTTATAGGCTACTTTTTATTACAAGATAATGCTATGTTGAAATAGAAATGTTTTGACTTTTTGTCTTTCCTTCACGTCGCGGGAATAGTATTGATGCTGGAAAGGGACATAAGCAACTTTTTATCCCAGCAAAGTATCAATACAAATAATTATAAAATAAAGTATCTAACCAGTTCCAAAATAAATTTCAGTTAGAAAATTAGACTGTACCTAAGTACCAGGTACTTACAGGTAATTCAGGTACTTTTGTGCTGTAATTCCAGCTAAAAGAAGGCCAATTGAAACAAAAATATTAGAGCGGTAGTATTTTCATAGTGATATTATAACTTAGGGACTTTAAAAAAACAGGTAAAGCGGAAACGCATTTCAATTATGTGATAGCTCTAATGCCTCTAATGTTGCATGCTAATGCCCATGGGCAATGGTGATCGATTACTATCAACAGGTGACCCTTTTCCTTGTTTCCTTACTTAATGATCCATAACAATAACATAGATACTTCTATGAACAATAAGTAAGTTAATGTTTTATACAGTTTTTATATACCCAGCAAACATTTTAAGTGTTTTGGTCCAAGACTAAAGAATATATTACCAATTTAAGTAAAAATAACGTCCCACGCAACATTTTTTTTCACTTAATACACACTTCAACTGCTACGTCGAAAGTAATTAAAACGTTATTTTCACTGAATTTGGTAGAGAACTTAAAAGTCGAAAGTAAGTCGAAAAAAATGGTAGAATTGACGGTTGAAAGCTTGACCAATAAGTCATAAATACTTGTAAGTGATTGCTTGGTATTTGCGATGTAATTATTTCTTATTCAGTGACCATTAAGGTCATCGATTCTAAGTTGAATATGACACCAAATGTGAAGTAAATCTCACCAATAGTAAATACCTAAGTACGACAATCAAGTGAGAGATACTTGTAATGTATTTGCAACACCGTTAGGTTATGTTCTGATGACTTTAACGTTAGATTTACTCAGTAATTTAACTTATAAGTCTTAGTGATGTTGGCGACTTGACGTTTATCGTGGTATAGTTAAAAGTAAGTCAGTTTTTGGCAAACTACGACGTATTACATGTAACCTATCTTTTATCATTAAAGTTTTACTTACTGTCCAATGGGCAAAGATAAAAAACTGTACAGATATTCCACTTCCTACTATACTGCCCTACTAACTTCGATCACTAATAAAGAACCTACTAAGGACAAAAGCGGTACCTCAGTGAAAGCAAGTTTAGGGATAATTGATGTTTTGTAAAATTAGGTTTATCGTTCATTTAGCGACTGTTATTTTTAGTTATTAAATGTAGTGTATGCATGTATAATATTAGGTATATTTTCTATCACAATAGTTAAAATATGTAAAATATACATGGAAATGCAATAACCGTGAGTTACTGCTACACCGCTTAGATATTACAAACGGTAAACTGTAAAAAATTTCAACTGTAGAAACAGAGCGAGCGAAGCGAGCGTGCCGCCGTAGCGGGCCGGCGAGTGCCAGAACCGAATCCTCAGTCAATATCGATATTGACTGGTTTTAGGTTTTGACTGTAACATGTATACATATGTAGTACTGTGTGTTGCAATGTTGAAAGGATTGCGCCTACAAGCGCCAGAGAGCGTATCACAGTTTAATATAATATTTATTATATGAAAATCAATAATTGGTAAAACTGTTTTGCTTATAACTTTCTTCTTCCATACACTAGGATTAAAAGAAAAACGTTCCGTAAAATAGTTACCCTAAGCCTTTAAATCAAACCACATTTCAATACTGTTCGTGAACTTTGAGGTACCGGGGCAAAAACGCCCGATGGTCTTTATTAGCATCCGATGCTCATCCATCGGCTTCCACACCATCTTTTCATGAAAATTCATCTTCAAGTCAGTTTATAAAATCAAACTGATGATGACAATGTACAGAAAAATAATAATGAAGAATCAGAAAAGGAAAATTTTGAAATGAAAGACTCAGGAAATAGGTAGGTACTTTTCTGTCCTTGTTGTTCTATGTCGGTGCACGACACAAACAAAAAAAGTGGTTGGAATTATTGACTTAATTAGGTAACCTGATACCATTTAGTCGCAAATATTATGTCACATTGACCTAAAATAATTACCAGATACTTATAGGTCAATATTTAGGTTAAAATAACGTTTTGGTAAAACCGCCATTTTATTTTAGTAATCCGAAGAAGTGATAATTCATAACGCATATTTTTTGTTGTTTTTTCTGGGATAATACCGTTAAATGTCACATCTACTCGCTTATATTCTGGTAATTAGTTGGGTTTATTTAACTAAATACTGCTAAGGCAAGATAATGACCACTATTATTAAATAAAATATTCATCTTGACATTAAAAAATAATAATTCTTCACTATATTTGAAGCCCATTAGTAGATTTCAACGTTAAATCAATAAATGCACGAAGAAATTTTCATCGCACAAGATTTTGTCGTAATATGGCGTTGTAATCAAGCGCGATAATTTGGAAACTTAGCAAGCCGCCATTATTATATCAATGTTAAAGAGGTTAGCTTTTTGGTTAGACATTTTGTTTGTGTAAAGGTAATATATTTTTGTCTCTTTTGCTCTCCATCGCTACCGATATAAACTTCACCTAAATATGTAATTTAATAGTAAAAAATACGTTAGATCCACGTTTAAAAGAGGTAAATGATTACCAAAATAGTAATTGCAACTACAAGGCACGTCGTGGTAACGTCGATTTTACGTCGAAAATATGACCTATCCGTTGACCTGTCGGTTGCAATTACTAGAGTTACGTGGAATCCACGTAGCCCGCACGTGCCTTTTTTCCCCAAATAGGTGGATTCCACGTCGATTCGAGGTGCCTCATTTTGGTCTCCGTAAAAATTGCCACTTAATATTGGTATTTTTATTGTTATTTTGACCTAAAATGTTTGCTGGGTAACTTATTGTTTTGTCATTAAAGTTGCTAATTTGACTTACCAGTCAAGAATTCAATAGTATAAATATAAAAATAAAAATAGGGTAGAAAGGTTTTCATTATTATACCGTCAATGTGGAACTCAGTGCTTATCTAGCCTTCGCTACAGTTAGCGTGTAACTATCAAAATTTGTAGCTTTGTAGTCTGAATCTCTCTTTCTCTGAGTGTTTGTCCCGATTAGTCAGGGAAAGCTTGCACCATGATCCAGGACATTAGATTGACTAGATTCCCTCTGACTTTCGTAACCAAGTTAGTTCGTAACAACGAAACTATTTAGGTAGTGCATTTTTTGTCGGAGGAGAACGCATTTACTCGCCATAACCGCCGGCTAGCGACGCCTGCGGCCGTGTGTGGGGCTCGAGACGAAGTCCCAATACCCACTAAACTCCCCCGGTTTCAATAAACCCAGATACACTAGGTGTTAGTGTCGCAGTGAGTGTGTAAGTGCTAGTTAAATAAATCCAGATAATTCTAGTGGTGCGTCGCAGTGTGTGTGTGTTATGTGTCAAAGTGTGTGTACGTGCTAATGTCCTAGTTTTATGTGTCGTGAAGTGAAATCAAGTGAGTGATAGAGGAAACAGCACGAGCGTGAAATCGACGGCGCCGTCTACCTTCAGTTGGCCTGAGCTGAAACCAGGATGGTGTTTACACAATGGAAACTCCAAGCAGGTACTATACTTGAAGTAGATAATACTTGTAGATATTGCGTTTACTACTGCTATTACTATTAAGTTCATTGCGAACACAGACCAATCAGACCAGACTGGCTCGATGGCGCATTTGGTAGTGTGATTAGTGTCCTTGCATTATTTGTCAGGGGCGCGGGTTTGATTCCCAAAAGATGAACATTTGTATTTATACTGTGTCTTAATATTGTATATATTTATTATTTAAATATTTACATATAATATGTATAAATCCAGCGTGATTGATTATACCCTATATTTAACGAGGGAAACATTATATAATATTTTGCTATTTATCGATTATTTTATGGTTGTGGCGTGCACTGGGATACTCTTAAAGGTAATACGTGTAAGTAGGAAAACGTCTAGGATAATATTTTATCAACAGCGCACTCAGGGGCTTGTCGTCCCCGAAGTGCTTATGCTAAATATCGTATCGTATGAGCTTAGTAGTGTGTTAGCTTAAAGAGCACTAAGCCGGGAGGATATAGTTTGGAGGTCTTTATAACGCTTACGTCCATTTTTATGACTGACAGATAAGATCATGATAATATTTTATCCGTCTAATCCCTTTGCCAATTAAAAAAAAAGAGACAGCATCTGGACAAGATATATTAGTTACTGTCTAAAACACCAATATTTACCACTTCTTTTTTTTGGCATTACGAGAAGGTACAAATAGACAGAATAAAAATACGATCAAGCTTGTTTATTCAAGGATTAAATTTTAATTCACTACAAAACTCAATAACGTTTAAATTGTTTTTTATTTTTTAATTTTACTAATATGTGTTACAAATACGAGTAGGTTAATCTCAAAATGACTTCATTACGTAATTTTTTTTATTAAAAACTAATTATAATGAGCACTGGATATTTATAATCCGAAAACATTATAATGACAAATAGAATGAATCATTAGTGTAAGCAAAATTCACAAAAACCTACCTTTAAAATAACTTAAAAAACAAACGAGAACCGTCCGCCTCATTTTAACTTTCATTAGTCACACACGTGCAAAGTTACAATCCGCTTTAGACATCGTTATTGTAAAACCGGTTTTACAAAATAACAGATTGAAGTTTGCGAACGATAACGAGGCAAGTTTACCTCCGTAGCACAGGCGAGCGTAGCGCTACGCGTGTCGGTTGCAACTGTTGCTACGGATGCTACCAGTGCTACGCGTTCCCTGGAGATACTCATTACGTTGGATAATGAATATAGTACGACACAACTTTCGACGTTACTTCTAAATATAAGCACAATTGTATTGGACACGTTTTTGTTTCTTTTATAATTATGACTGTATTACATACATGGACTTATTAAGCCATTTGGTGTAATGGTCGAGAAGTCGGCTTTTATACCAGAGGACGCGGGTTCGATCGATGTGCATGAACATATCTGTTTTTATTGGTCTGGGTGTTTCTATGTATAATATGTATGCATGTATTTACAAAAAAAAAAGTATTTAGTAATGTTTATCCGTTGTCGACAACGAATGTTGTCGAGCATAAGCTAATGCTTAGTTTGGGGTAAGATGACGCTGTGTGGATAATGTCCAGAGACCAGATATATTTGTTTATTGAAACAAATACTTACTATCAGATACATAGGTATACTTACTACGAGTATTTACGTAGATTCTCCTATTGGTCAACGACTTATAGTGTGTCTTGGCTTCAGAGACGACATTAATCTAGTTTAAATATGTATGAGTTAAATAGTTTATGTATGATCGTTTTTATTTTGAAGTTGCTTGCTAAATCACGGGCCAACAGTGTTACAAAACTGACTTTGGCAGACTTACCTATTGATCAACTTTAGCTAAGTATTTTGTTAAATAACAAAAATCGAGCAATGATAAATTTTACCAATGGAATATCAAATATGTAATTATTGGCTTCATTACGACCACTTGAAATTTCATTCTTATTTAAATTACATGATCTAAGTTATATAATCATTGGCATTATCAACTAAAAGATGAAATTACCTATGACGTGGTTATTGTATCAAATATTAAATTATTAAGTACTAATTATATAAGTCGTATTAAGTCGTATATTATGCAATCTATACTTACTTACTTACTTACTATACTGGCGCAGCGACCCGAAGTGAGTCTTGGCCTCCGATAATAAACGTCTCCATCTTGGTCTATCCTGCGCCACCTCCTGCCAGTCGTCTACATGGAGCTCGCGCAAGTCTTTGAGGACCTCATCCTTCCAGCGGTACCTGGGGCGACCTACCGGTCGCCGACCACTAGGTCGTCCCACGTACGCTTTCCTCACTCCACGATCCTCGCCCATTCGCTCCAGATGACCAAGCCAGCGAAGTCTTTGGCTCTTTATCTCGCCAATGATGTTTGGCTCATCCACCAGGTCCTCGAGCTCTAAGTTGTACCGACGCCTCCATGTTCCATCGTCTGCCCGCACAGGTCCCAGGATCTTTCTCCAAATCTTCCTTTCCGCCACTCGGAGTTTGGTCTCTTCCTTAAGGGTCAATGTCCAAGTCTCGCATCCGTACATAAGGATTGGTCGTATAACCGTTTTATAAATACGGATTTTTGTACGTCTGCTGAGTATCCCCGACACCAAAACCTTGTGCAAAGCTGCACTACAACGGAGGGCGTTTTGGATTCTTGTGTCTATTTCTTCTTCCCTGGTGTTGGTATCCGTTATAGTGCAGCCCAGATATTTAAATCTGTCGACTCCTTTGTACGTGACCCCTCCGGCTTGTAGGTTTCTTCTTGGTTCCCGGACATTTTTGTACCTTTTGATGTGGACGTACTCGGTTTTTTGGTGGTTTATCCTGAGACCGATCTTTTCTGCTGCCTGCGTAAGAGTTTCCGTGGCTTGGATCACCTGTTGTTGTCTCTCTCCCAGCAGAGCAAGATCATCCGCGTACCCAATCACCATATGCTGTCCATTTAACTGCACTCCGCCATCTTGTGCTATCACTGTTCTTATGACATGCTCCAGTGCTAAGTTAAATAGCATAGGTGATAAAGCGTCCCCCTGCTTTAAGCCAGTCTTAATTTCAAATGGAGCGGTGAGTTCCGCTCCTATTCGAACCATCGCCCGACTCTCCTTTGTAGCCACCACTACCATGTTTACAAGTTTGGTCGGTATGTTGAAGCTTCTCAGGATATCAAAGAGGGCAGTACGATCAATACTGTCGTAGGCCTTTGCAAAGTCCACGAATAAAGAATGGATGTCCTGCGCATATTCCCATTTCTTTTCCATGAGCTGACGTAGAAGGAAAATTTGGTCAACTGTACTACGATTGCGCCTAAAGCCACACTGGTAATCACCTACAATGGTCTCAGCATATGGCTCTAGCCTCTTAAGCAAAACGTAGGACAGGATTTTATATGCGGTTGGTAATAGGGCAATCCCTCGATAATTCTCACACCTTTTCCTAGAGCCCTTTTTGTGTACAGGGCATATTACCCCTACATTCCACTGCTTTGGGATTTGTTCTGCGTCCCAAATTCTAACCATGAGGGCGTAAATTTGTGAGTGAACTTCTGCACCACCATACTTCCAAATTTCTCCCGGAAGGTTATCAATACCGGCATGCAATCTATATTATCTATACTAATATTATAAAGAGGAAAGATTTGATTGTTTGTTTGTTTGTATTGAATAGGATCCGAAACTACTGAACCGATTTGAATAATTCTTTCACTGTTGGAAAGCTACACTATCCCCGGTGAACATAGCGAACTTTTAATCCCGGAAATGTGGGGGGAAGGGGGGATATTCGGAAAATACATAACGCGCGGGTGAAACCGCGAGCGGAAGGCTAGTTTCTAAAAAACTAGGCCGCCTCCGCGGTTTTACCTGCCAACTGAAGTCGAATAAAATAATAATAATAGTAATATGAAAATTGCTTAAAATGTTTAAATTAATTTTTTACTAATACGTAATTAGGTACCTATAGTGTTTTAAAAATAAATTATCCATGCGAAAAGCTGAACGAAAATGATACTACATAATTAAAGTATAATGACCATATTCACTTTGTTTACACTCATTATTTTAATGAAATTACGTAATTTATAGTATGGACTTTCAGTCTTATGGCGTAACGTAAGTGAATTCAGTGGTTGGTTTTAATTATAGTGCCAAATTAACACGGTCGGAACTCTGATAATGAAGTGGACTGAATTTTTGTTCATTATACAGGGTGTTAGGTAACCCGAGGGACATATTTAAGGAGAGTGTTCAGAATCCGATTTAGAGTTCAATTCGCTATAAAAAATATATCCTTAATTTTTTTCATAATTATCCTAATAATTTATGTATGCATGAACTACCTAAAAATTCCGTGTGCTGAGCGGCCGTTTACGCCCGAAACTCAAATTGTCCGCGATTACAATTTAAGTCGTACTTGAACGAGTTCACGAAATAGGTAGGTACTGTGAAGGAAAGAGTGCCTGCACGTTACGCGGATTTTCATGTTTCGACTAAGGTTATTGACAGATATTTACCAGAGTTTTTATTGATTTATACTTATTTTGTTATATGAAGGCATGAACTATTTGGGGTTTAAATATGTCCCTCGCATTTCCTGTCATACTGTATATAGCTTTTAACTGCAGAGTAAATGCGACCAATATATTTGCTTGGGAATTAACGAAGAGAATGTACACTGTGTAATTTTTTACTGGAATTTAATTTAAACAAACCAGGTGGCCGAGTTAGTGTTATTAAAACAGTAAAACCAGGCGTCCTGCGAAAGTTTAGCCTACATTTGCTAAGTTAGTTGCAAATGTAGAGTGTATAGAGTGTTAGGAGGTGGGGGAATAAAGTTAATTGTTATGTCGCCAGCGTTTTAACATTAATGAATAATATTAATACTGCCCTACTAAGCGCAAAAGCGGTATCTCAGTAAAAGGTAGTTTCGAGATAATTGATGTTTTGTAAAATTAGGTTTTTCGTTAATTTACCGATTGTTTTTTTTGGTTTTTAAATGTAGTATATGTATTATATTAGGTCTATTTTCTATTACAATAGTTAAAATATGTAAAATATACTTACTTCTAAGTATATTTTACATAACCGTGAGTTACTGCTATACCGCTTAGTAAATACAAACTTAAAAATTGAGATGCCGCCTTTTGCTTAGCATTCCACCTACATTCGTCCATACAAAAGGATATGGATGTTCAGTCAAATAAAATACATATTATTATAAATAAAAAAACAAATCAAAGTGCATTTATAAAGTCTTTTATTATTTAAATTTATAATGACGAGCCATTTGGTGTAATGGTCGAGAAGTCGGCTATTACACCAGAGGTCGCGGGTTCGATCCCCGCACGGTACAAACATTTGTGTGCATGAACATGTCTGTTTGTATCGGTCTGGGTGTTTCTATGTATAATATGTATGTATTTACAAAAAAAAAGTATATAAGTAATGTTTATCCGTTGTCTAGCACCCGTAGCACAAGCTAATGCTTAGTTTGGGGCTAGATGGCGCTGTGTGAATAATGTCCAGAGATATTTATTTAATTATAAAAAAATATATTTAAAAAAGAGACGTATTCTATGAATTCTAATCAGTCAAAAGTGGGGAGTTCTCTCCAAAAGTTCATTTTTTTTTGTTATTATTTTCGAAAGATTTCAAGATAAATATCATTTTTGTTTGTAGAAATACCTTTAAACGTTGTGCCAGTTTCATTTTCAGAAAATATTCGAAGCTGATATTTTTCAGTGTTATAAATTTCTAAGGATATTAGCGGTATATCAATAATACGTAGCCAATCCGCCGTATATTGGCCAATACTTTTTGGTTTTTAAATGTAGTATATGTATTATATTAGGTCTATTTTCTATTACAATAGTTAAAATATGTAAAATATACTTACTTCTAAGTATATTTTACATAACCGTGAGTTACTGCTATACCGCTTAGTAAATACAAACTTAAAAATTGAGATGCCGCCTTTTGCTTAGCATTCCACCTACATTCGTCCATACAAAAGGATATGGATGTTCAGTCAAATAAAATACATATTATTATAAATAAAAAAACAAATCAAAGTGCATTTATAAAGTCTTTTATTATTTAAATTTATAATTATAAAAAAATATATTTAAAAAAGAGACGTATTCTATGAATTCTAATCAGTCAAAAGTGGGGAGTTCTCTCCAAAAGTTCATTTTTTTTTGTTATTATTTTCGAAAGATTTCAAGATAAATATCATTTTTGTTTGTAGAAATACCTTTAAACGTTGTGCCAGTTTCATTTTCAGAAAATATTCGAAGCTGATATTTTTCAGTGTTATAAATTTCTAAGGATATTAGCGGTATATCAATAATACGTAGCCAATCCGCCGTATATTGGCCAATATACGGCGGATTGGCTACGTATTATTGATATACCGCTAATATCCTTAGAAATTTAAGGTAAAACAGGGTAAAACTGAGATAGAGAAAACTTTCATAACGCTTTTTTTATATTTTTTAAGTGACATACCGCTACATGGCTTAGTTCAATAGATGCGTATTTTTCTAAGCTATCCGATGCCATAAAAATCAAATTTTCGATTTTTTTTGAGATACCGCTTTTGCGCTTAGTAGGGCAGAATATTACGTGTAGGGACTCGGTCATTGCAACGTCACGTTTCGTATCGTCATTGCATTTGTGTTGTTATATAAATCCTAATTAAATGACATTTAGTACCTAAGTAGTGAAAGTGGGCTAGCAGCTAAGTCCAATTTTCACTCAGTTAATTTGGACGTTTTTCTCTCCCAACACGTTAGGTGTTGAGAATAGCCGAAGAGTTCAACATATCCCCAAGATAAGGTGCCTAAGGGCACTCTACTAAGACTAAAGACGTTCGTCTCACTACCTACTAAGCTCCCTCTTTCTCAAACAATAAAATTATAACCAGACTACAGTCGCGACTTACATAGTACTGCCAAAATTCTTCTTAGCGTCTTAGCGTGTCGATGGCAATTAAACTAAATTTTCGACTCCCAATACTGAGCAACACGGATTGCACTCTCCGTGGCAGACATAAGCTCCTCCTGAGTACAGGTGACCGGGCAGTTTGGGCAAGATGTTAGGTGACCCATGGTCTGAGGGGTAAAACCACACTCGCAAGCCACACCCAAACCATCAGTGAACCCCCACCTGTGCAGGTTTTCTTCATTCTCATTGCCAAAATTAATAAATAGTATATTTAAAATATACTTAAGTAGCATTAACCTTAGTGTGTCAGCCAAGTTTAGCTTAGGAGCGTCCTCTTGAAATTTTTATTATTTGTGCTGGTTTAAATAATGAACAGTGTTTTGTGTTCCCCCGATACCATACAACATTCTACGTGACCACTGATTCTGCAAAAATAAACCTAATTTGAACAGAGAATTTCAAAGAATAACGAATGCCACGATCTATCCGACTAATAAAGTGTATACTTAATGCATAGAGATAAGCACTCAGGTCGTTAACACGGAGTTCAAAGGAAATTCCCGACGTCAATAAATTCAAGATGAAGTTCTTTTTCCACTATGCGGCACTTTTCCATTTGCATCGACATAACTTTGGGAACTGCAAAAGGAATAATGTTTCAAAGCTATTACCGCGACCGGAGCAATAATGAGAGCTTGTCAAACTAGATAGCGTTGTTTCTGGAATTAATTAGCTATCGCTGAGGGTTTGTCTGCGTTTTTTAATCAACAGTGTCCTAACTTTTCTTTTTTTATATTTGGACTAAGCTAGCATTTGACCACAAAGTTGCCTGATGTTAAACAACTAAGCGGTCTACGATGGAGCGCGCTTGCTTAACTTACGTATTAGGTATTATCCAATAATAGGTATCTATCAGAAAGAGTCCTGTCGAAATCTGGGTAGAGTGAACTTGAAAGAAATATACAGAAGGACAGACAGACGTTTTCGTTATAGTTATTCTCAATTGCTTCCATTCAAACACTATGAAACAAAGCCTTAAAAATCATAAAACCGAGAGTGAACTATTCTTGTGGCTAGCAAAACTACTGTAGTTTACCCTCTCTGTCAAAACGTCTCATATTTAAATAGTAATATACTGTAAGCCTACTTACGGAATGTATGCCAATCAGTTGGAGTAAACAGGTGTTGACACAAAGATTAAACATAAACTAGTTCTACAAAATCGTATTTTAAAGAAATATTAAGGTTAATATTTCTTTAAAATACGATTTTGTAGAACTAGTTTATGTTTAATCTTTGTTACAAACAAAAAGAGAAGTATAAATCTTTCTTCTTTATTTCTCTACGTCTCTTAATTTCGCGCAACCATTGAGTGATTCTACCGTGACGGTAATAGAATTAGAAAACGCAATGGTAGGTTACCATTAGTGAATTAACTATTAATCAATCTGCTATTGGGCCCGCGTGCTAGCTGTCACTCAATACACCAAGTCGTCTTTTTATTTTATATTAGCAGATTAACTTGCCCTGAATTTGCGTCATAGCCAACGCCTTGTCTAACAGCTATAAAGTCATCGACGTACAATAATTGACGAATTGTGTTTCGAAGTCACGTAGAGAACTCTGGTCTGGGACTAGTGTTCTGGAAGCAATACTAGATTCGGATCAATTATTTTTATTTTATCTCACTTGTTGAAACAAGTGACATAAAAAAGTCAGCTAACAGGCACGCTGCCCATCTGATGATAATCGAGGGTGTCAAATGTTTATGGTTTGTGTTCACAACCCGCAGGCGCAGAAGGCGTTTTGTAGTGCTATCACTTAGCCACGAAAGCGGTTATTTAATTATAGCACTAGCAAAGCAACCCAATATCGATAGAGATAATGTATATTCGGATCCGGTCACTTACATTACCGTAATGGCGCCGAAAATAATAACAAAGAGTAATAATAATAAACACGGACTTTAATTGTCAATGAATTTTAATAATAATCTATCCTACATTTTGCGTGGGTCCGGCTTGCCACCTTTAATTAAGTTTCCTTTATTAAAATAAAATTTAATTAATGCCTTATTAAAATCGTGTTAGGTTGGCAATTGGGCTTAGTTAAAAATATAATATTTTTGTTGGTAATCCTTAATTGGATAACATAAATTGGCCAATTTTATTGACGAGTAGGTTACGATCAATTTGTGAAGACGGTACAAGTTTTTTTATTATCTGAGATTAGTAGTTGCGGTCTTTTCATTGTTTTATGTAATTTTCTTCAACCGTTAATAAAAAATTTTTAAATAATGTCTATTAGCCAGATTAAATTTCGCTATAATTATGTCGGTTCTACAACACCCAACAAAACCCAGTTGTTGTGTTTTTACATTGTTAAATTCTTAATGTGAAGTTGCTATTAATAAATGATTGATGGTGCAGTGACGCTTCAAATCGAGCGCTGCATACGTTTCCGTTATTAGTTGCTGATTACATTATATATTCATCGCGACCAAGATTTACGTAAACAGCCTTATTATGCGCTTGTAGGGTACCCATGGTACCCATATTAGTATTAGGACTTGCACATTTACTATAGGAATAAAAACACTTAAATGCTGAAGGTAGATAGATTTTTATTTATTTGTGCTAGAGTCATGATGCAGATAGTTTAGCTGTCAGTTAGTCAAATTGAACCAACTCCACCGGGAAATTACTACCCCCATCTCAAAGAAGACCTAAGTGTGAGTAGCTTTGCTATCGAGCTTCGTTTGGTGAGTGAGGGCGCCGGAGTCTCTATCTTGTTTTTCATAAAAATGTGATTAATTTTTTTGCTACAATGCTGGTAGGCTCTTTTGATCTTCATTCTCTTAATAACAAGTGAACTCGATTACATTACGATTAGGTGTATAATAATATTGTATATTTGGATAGATTAGAGGAGAACTAGTCTTATTTTTAACTTAATTTGTGAACCCCAGCCCACGGGAGTGCAGCTTCATTCAAATGCGCGGCTCCTGTGCACCAATTCACCGTGCAATTTACGCCGGTGAAACTTCCTAGTTTTTACCGACCGCGCGCCCCTGCGCCCCACACTGTGGTAGGAGTCTCTGTGTTCTTAATTTACAAATGATACTCCTTTATGCAGGTACAGTCTGCTTCTGACTGTTGGTGTTGCGGTATAATTTATTTTTGATAAAAAAATGTATACGTTCTAATTTGGTTTACTTAGTTTTGCAGTCAGATTTCGTGTATGGGTTTGCGCAGCTTGGCCACTTTTGTAAACAAAGTTTCGGCGCTACCTATGGTTGTGAATCCCACCTAGGATAAATGTTCGTGTGATGAACATTTCTTTTTCTGGTTGATGCAATATTTAGGTTCGAAAAATACATACGGAAACGACATAAGATACGCCTTCTGTGCGTCGTGATCGTGTAGTAATTTAAAACAATACTTGTGGAATTGTTACTATTTAATTTTGTAGGCTGGTCAATCGCCACGAGGTGATGATGGGTCGTCCTGTTCGGGTGAGGGTGTCCTTAGTTAGGGAAGATCCAAGTCCCACACACGTTCGCAGGTTATGCTAGCCTGTAATTATGGTGCTTCTTATTAAGGGAATATTACTTGTGTACACCACAACACTACAATATATTACGCGTAGTTGGACAATCTTAGAGATTGGGCACTCAAGCCGAAACTCGGTTAATGCTCCCCATTACTATTATTATTTACAGTCACTAGTTTGACGAGACCAGAGAGAAATCAGGTGCAGAACTAACAGTTTTACGAGCTTCGCACGGTGGTATTAACACCGCCAATTTCCTGCTCAGTAAGTGGGAATTTCCTGAGAGAAAATACTAAGTTCATATTTTTGTACGAGCTAGACCCTTTAATATTGAAAAGACCACAGTGCAGTTTGTAATACGTGAAGCGTTAAGGGAAATGAAAATATGATACGTGATAAAATTGAAATAATATCGAATGCCGTAGTAAAGCAATCTTGGACTCAATCTAAGTCATATTGTATCGCTACTATTTCAAGTTGCATGCTGGTTTCATGTGATACGGACAGACTTTTAATGCAGGATCAAAAACCTTAGAAGTTGAACGTTAAAAACACGAAAAATATTATAGCTTCACCTACAAAATGTTGTCATCAGTTATATTTTCTAAAGAAGTGAGAAAGATTAGAATTCTCTTATTTTAAGGAGCTATCGGCATGTTAGGTCTAATACAATATGTTGGATGATAACTGCCATTTTCTATTTTTGAAACAAACTGGAACAAAACTATAACCGTTTATTGGACTGGTCACAATGATGACTAAACAACTTTTCTGAGTCCTGTGTTATATCCATCTTCTTTTAACTAAATAAATTATTTTTAAGCGCCTCTGTTTCCACATAATGGTGGAACCAAGAGATGCAATGCGAAACGATGTTTTGATGACCTGTATGTAAAATCAGAGTAATAGTACAAGCCTTTAAACTAATGTATAGTCCTTAAATTAAACATTAGCCATTTATAAAGATATTGAACCACCATAAATAACAAACCCCACGTTGGGTGCCATTTTATAAACTTGAATTAGTAACAACTTTTATAATTGCTTACTACTCGGACTGCACTATAAGGTAATAAAACACACGTTTTAAATTCGTTTAAAAACGCGTGTAAACTTTTTAAATTAAACAGTGTAGGAAGGCTTGTGCAGAAAGGTGGGCTGTCAAAGTTTTTTTTATTCTGACCACGAAGCAACGTTATTAATAATACCTCTACTATTTTGTTTAAGAGATTCCAAAACAAAACTTAAGTTTATGACAGCCAATTAGCATTTCACTAGACTACGTTAAACCACCCTTCGTGCTTTAGTGAAACCTTGACAGGCCGTTATTTTACTTTTAATTAAGCATAGCTTTATTTCAAAAAGTTAAGTAGTTATAATAACGAAGGCAATTAACCAAACGCCTACCGTGGAAAGGGAAAAAAAAACGTACGTGCAAAAACCACATTTCAGTTGTAAATGTACATTCACCAGAAAAATCACCGCGGAACACATTCGTGTTTCACCTTAGCTGAATGTTACGAAACTGCTTTATGCCTTGGATTTAAGAGATATTTTCGTGTAAACGAGACACCTGACCGTAACAGCATTGAAGCGCAACGCTGGCATTCTCCTCAGCTGCGCGATCCGAGAACAAAGAGCCTGACAAAAGTCGCGTTCTTTTCAAATATCCCTGTGTAAAATAAAGAATACCGCTTGACAACGTTCAGTCAACATCTCATAACGAAAAATTGTAATTTTCTTGTTTAGGCGACGACTCATTCGTTGATGATTCAGTTATAAATACATGAATCGGCTTTAAATAAATACATAATAATTATGTATCTACACAACTTTTAAAAATAAAAGAAGCCATCTTAAAGATTAGCTACTGATAATTTGTCAGATATCAATCAATAATGCTGCCTTTAATAACTGACAAAAAGATGGTATCCAAAATATCTGGCAAAAAATGTTCAGGAGCTAAGTTGAAAAATTGTGTAATATGTCCCATGTTTTTGTAAATAGGCACAAATCACAATGTGGCCTATTTAATTGAGGAACACTAACAACTAAACGACTGGCTCCTCTGTTCATTGATTAGTCCTTCACTGGCACATTAATGTTACCAAACACGAGCTAAGCTCTAATGTTAACAGATTTCAGCCGAATTCTTTATATATTCTAACTTATTAAATACAAGTACATAATCTCAAAAAGAAAAGAACTAAACAAAAATTTACCAACAAGCAAAACAACCTTTGAATATTTCCTACACAAACTGTTATAATTTAAGAATGTCAGCCAGACAGGCCGTATGTCGCCAGCGTCCATTGCGGGCGCCGGCCACAGACTCTGCCGCCAATTTGTTACAACACCTCACAAAGCACCTCTTTTAATATTATTCCAGCCGGGCCCTCTCAAATTAAACGCTACAATATTATATTTGCGCCGTTATGAAAAGCTTGCGGACGTTCGCGTTTTTCTTCTTTTATTTCTTTTGACAAAGAACGGAATGCTGGGTTCAATGAGTTTGAGGAAGGCGCTTTGTTCAAGTGCGTGATGTGTAAAACAGCTGACTAATGTAAAGTTGGACGTTTTCTGCAGGTGCTATTTTGATACTTTTGGGGTGAAATTCAAGTTTAGACGTTAATGTATGATTGAAAACAAAGACAAGTTTTACTTAGAACGAATCTTTAAGGTTTTTGATTCTAAAATAATGGAAGGGATTTTTGGTTATGTCTGGTAAAAACATTTTACTATTTTGGCGCCCAACGTGGTGTTTCCATAAGCCGCTTAACTTTTATTTTCTCGTTTGTTACGTCAAGAACTCTTCGATAGCTTCAAAAACCCAATTGTCAATACATTTTACTGTTATTGTAATGTTTTCTTTTTTTTTAATTAGGTATAATGATTTTCTCTATTAGTGTTGAAACTTACTCTTAATTTGCTTAAAAATGCCATTTAATTATCGTTATACAAATCGTTATATTTAATTATAATATTCATTGGGTGCCGTGAGATAAACGAGCCCTTCAAACTTTAGAATTTAACAAGTGACATTCGCACTTCACCTAGAAACCTAAGGTATTGTTCGCACCAAGTTAGAGGCAACAAGTGTCCCTCTGTGAGGTTATTAAGTTCTCCACTGCCTCTTGTGTCCGACATAGCAAATAGACCTCTTTACCCTCTTTCGCCGTCCATTTCAAATACGGCTATGAGTGTCGCAGCAAGACATTGTTTGTGGAAACTGCATAAGCCTTAAGCGGTAACTTTCGGGTGAGAGTGTATATGTTTTGTATGAAATATTTTTACCATGTTGTACTGATTAGCAATGTGCCAAGTTAATTATCTCACTTACATAGTAATCCTTGTTTTGTTTTAGTTAAATATTTATAATTGTTCTACAAATTGGACAGCACGAGCTAAACTGAAACAGCCCAACCGCACCGTTTGTCTGCTGCAAGTTTGCACAGAAGGGGGGGGGGGGGGGATAATATTTGGCTTCAATAACACTTGCACCATTAACTCTCCTGCGTCCGCAATAGACATCAGACTAGCTTACCACAATTCCACACCCTAATTTATACTCTAACCTAGATACGAAAAGTTCAATTTGCCTTAAACATATATTCGGTTAGTGCATGTTTTGTGGAGCGAATATGGTTGTAACTGCCACTTTCTTTGCAACGTGATTTGTGACGTAATCTTTGTGGTGTAAAGTCGATATTTGTTTGAATTGAACAGTGCCGATTTATTCTATTTCATGCGAGTCCAAATTGCCGACAGTTAGGTTAACTGTTGCTCGCAGTGCTTTCTATCTGTGCCATTGTACTGCTCGTGATATATTGCTATACAGATTAAGGCAAAAAGCTTCTGTAACAAATGTTGGCAGCGCTGTGAACATGCTATGAAATATTGTACAGCCGATGTGCTGCCTTCGATAGCAGACCCAATTACTGAAATTTTGTAACCAACTCACAGAGTACGTAAAATTAAGTATGATAAAGGCCTCCCATGATGACATTTACGTCACAGAGATAGTTGCTGGCTTAATAATTTCTGGCAAATGAGGAATGCTGATCGCATACTGGCCGCCTTATGGTAAGCAGTTTCAATGCTATACGATACTATACGTTTAGAGACATCACTCGCGCGTCACCGATATTTTGGTAGGTTAAACGCTTAAAATATCTGTCGTTGGCTCGTCATTTTATATAGACATCGAAATTGTAAGTTTTCAGTTGAACACGCTATAAATTATCATCTCATACCTTCCGAAGTCGTTTAGATTTAACTCGCACTAACAATATACGAAGGGTATAAAATGTGGACATTGAACTGAGCTCGCGTACTGTCCATAGATATCTTCTAGTTATTACCAAGACAGTATTATCCAGAAGTATCAATTCACATAAATTTACGGGACGATATGGCGTTTATAGCATCGCTGGCCGTCGGGCTACAATAAAACGCCTTGTTTTATGTTAAACTTTATGAGTTATATTTTATAAAAATAAAATACCTGAGGAAAAGAAAAATAGCGATTTTACACTCCCAAGGGATACTTTTATCTTATAACAAGATATATTAAGGGTATCCTTTCGAATGACGGTATATTGTTTTAATAAAATTTATATTGATACTTCTTTCGTCCATTTATACGATCGAATTAAATTTTTATAGTAGCAACAGAATTCGGTAGCATACATATTATGTACGCTCGTCAGCAACTAACAAAGTCCAAACGTTAAAAAAAAGAAGTAAAGTAAGCTTATAAATACATATCTCATCTGCAAGGAAAAGCCAACACAAATTTTGCTAGACCCAACAATTAAACCCCAAAATCTTGGTCCACAAAACGGAAATGCAATTATTCTCTTACTCTAATTCGATACAACCAGAACATTTTCAATTTGACTTTTTGTAGTTACAATTTGTAACTTCTTAACTGACTTGACGAAAAAAAAGGATAGGCCTTACTGCCTTACCATCATAATGACTGTCAGGAATGCATTGCACATTGATACTCCGCTGATCTACAGCAGCCTACAGTCCCCTAGCAAGCTTAATAAAAACTACAAACATATCTCCAACAAAATCTACGTAACATCTAAACATACGCTACATGCAATAAGTCGTAACAGGCACGCAGCGACTTCAATTAAACTTAGTCCATTCGCCAGGCCACGTGGCGCGTGCATAATACACTGGCTGCGTCGCCGCCAGTTAGATTGCTCGCACAATAATATTGAATAGGTCGTTGCAGGAACAGCGCGTGACGTAAACTGTTTAGGTTTCTCCTGGACGCGAAGTTTTAACCCACGTTAAACATGTATGCTCAAATAAACTTGTATAGTAAAGGGCCAGTTGTAGCGCTTCGTAATCAATTCCTTTGTCCAGTTTTGTAGGTGGGTCGAATGACTCGATGGCGGATATCTGAAGTCCATGCCAAGAGAACAAACATGATCATTTCTGTAGTTTAGTAGCTGGCACTTTGCATCTAACTTCTTATTACAACCATCAAGCAGTACAATCGTGCAAGCGATTATGACTAAATAGATAGAAAAGACAGATTACGACGACAATAAGGCATTTTCGAATAATCAGTTTCTTTCCCGGCTGACTGTACTTGTTGCTGGACGGAAGCAGCACCGTGATATCACTGATATTACTCGTGAAATATTCACGTGAACAGAGGACGTGAGAATAGCCTAAGTTTAATTAGAAGGCGTGGTTGGCAGTTACGCCTTTTTGCTTGTAGTGCGTTGCATGTATTGTTTTGTTTCATTAGAAATATTATTTATGCGTAGAGCGAATCAGTGAATACAGTAATTTGGTGATAATTTTATAATTTACTTAGTGCTACTTGTCTTTGGCCAGACATTATTGCAGAGGACTGTACTAGCCTATTCAAAAAACCATTACAGAGAGTATGCTTCGATCATTGAAATGAAGTCATGGTTACAATGATGATTGTTTTAATCACCACGCATGCCAAATTATGTGGATAGGTCATCAAAAACCCAAGCTGTGAAAAAAGTGCACAAAAATCCGATCCGGGAATCGAATACAGCACCACGAGATTTCGGATCGGTCCTTAAACCACTTGTCCATCGAGGTGCTTGCTTTATGAAACAATAATAGTGACACATTAAAGTTTCACACACGCACAACCTAATCTGTGATTTGCTTGACATAAGCCAGGGAACATAGCAGTGTTATTGCTTGTGAAATATTCACGTGAGCCCAGCAAATAGCCTAAGTTTAATTGAAGTGGCAGTTGCGACCTTATGCACGAAGCAAGTTGCGTTCACCGTGTTTGTAACCTATGGGTAGGATGTAGGGAATCTAGGATTTTATAATAAATATCTTTCTTTCTTTTAAATAGCACCAGAAATACTAAAAAAAATGACTGCGAGTATCACACACAGCGCATAATAAAAACTGCTACAAAATTATTTCATGGCTCATGGAAATAAGTATCGCATGCACAAACTAATTATTAAGGTTTCTAGTAGGCTAATACTGTAAATGCGAAAGTAACTGTCTTTAAGTTTCACGCTCTAACCACTGAATCGATTGTCATAAAATTTATAAAAGTCAAAAAACTAAACATCGGTACATAAAGGAAATAAATACTTTTTATCCCGTGGTAAATCGTAAATTCCATGGGATAACAGTACCAGAAGTGTTTTTGTTTGTTCTTCTTTCACTTCGCACCGGATCGACTTGGTTCTTGGTTTGGGAATAGTTTAGAAGCTAGAAAGTGGCATATATTACTTTTCTCCTGGAAAAATATCACATTTCGCCGGGATAACGAAGCTTCCTCACGAGCGAAGACGCGGGTCGAAGAAGCCTTCCTAGTTCATTATGAAAAAAAAAATTAATGTCCAAAACTACCACATAACAAAATATTTGTTTGTGTGTCAGACTTAGTAGGTTTATGAGCTAAATAAATTGCCTGTCCGCAGCACAGCTGTTTGTGACGAGCCCACGGCTAATAAGCTTCGCTCGTATTCGCACCTGCCTTTGCGTCAATGTAATCTGCAGTGTCAACATAGGTGTTATCGTAGGTTGTACTTTGTAGTTTAAACAAGCTTGTTTACATATTGGGTAGATAAAATTAAATGCCAGTTTCACCACTATTAGATAAGTTCAGATATATATGCGAGCTCTCTCGCCGCTTAAAAAGAATACAGAATCATAGATTCCTAACCTATAATTAATTTATCAGGAACTTGTTTGAAACTTGCTGTGAATGTAATCATGCCTGCTTATGTTGTAAAATTAAAATCAAATGAATGAATGCTGTGGAAGTAGCTTTGGACCCACTATACAAGCCAATAGACAACCCCACTAAAGGGCAAGAGTCTCCATTAATATTACTAAAGTACTATTCGGTTCAGATGCTATTAGGATAATACCTTTTGGAATGGGGCGAAAAATGACGTAAACTGCGCTTTTCCGTAGCAACGCCAAATAATATCTGTGACAGTTGACGAAATTTTAGTTCAATTCCAATGATATTATATACAATTGTTCAATTCCAAAAGTTATTATTCTAATAGCATTTGATAGTACATTCAATATTAACAAACAATCCCATATGCAAATACATTGACCGGAGGTGGTCTCAATTTGCTCAGAATTCAAGTCGGGTGCGCGCATATGGAATGGATTGGTTCTATTACCGCTGCACTTGCACCGGACCTCTGACTGACCTCTTTGACGGGAAGCATAATTCAATGTTCTGTCCGTATTCCCCAAGTAGGTGGAGTCTACCAGAAACTAGTTAGGTATGTAAGATGCAGATCCGAAATTGTTTGGTATGAATAAAGAAAATATATCGATTATAATAGTGTATTTTGCAGGGCAAATGTCTTCTTTGAAATCAAGTCATCGTTACAATTGAGGTACTGGCTTAATTATCATGTACTAGCCTTCCGCACGCGGTTTCACCCGCGCTTAATCTCTTTTAACAAATATCCCCCCTTCCCCCCACATTTCCGGGATCAAAATACCCTATGTTCACCGGGGATAGTGTAGCTTTCCAACAGTGAAAGAATTATTCAAATCGGTTTAGTAGTTTCGAAATTGTTATTCCCGCAGGAATGAGATGTTTCCCGTAGGAATTTTATTGCCTTTGTCCTGTTCCGGGATATAAACTATACGTGTGCCAAATTTTATCTTAATTCGTTCAGCCGTTTAGGCGTGATTGAGTAACAAACATCCAAACATCTAAACATCCAAACATCCAGACTTTCGCATTTATAATTTTAGTAAGATTCCCCCCACATTTCCGGAATCAAAAATACCCTATGTTCACCGGGGATAGTAGCTTTCCAACTAGTAGCTTTCCAACAGTGAAAGAATTATTCAAATCGGTTTAGTAGTTTCGAAATTGTTATTCCCGCAGGAATGAGACGTTTCCCATAGGAATTTTATAGCCTATGTCCTATTCCGGGATATAAACTATACGTGTGCCAAATTTCATCTTAATCCGTTCAGCCGTTTAGGCGTGATTGAGTAACAAACATCCAAACATCTAAACATCCAAACATCCAAACATCCACACATCCAAACATTTAAACATCCAAACATCCAGACTTTCGCATTTATAATATTATATAGTAAGATTAGTAAGATAAGATAAGATTAGATAGACACTACAAAAAGGCTTTGTTATCCCAGGGTCACCAAAATACGAGTTTTGCAAGAATGCAGGCTCCGACATTAAATATTGCTGGAGAGATGTTAGTCTCACACTCAGTTGCAGAAACGTCCATTAAAGTTAATGTGTCATTAAAGCTATTGCTGTCACTTTTTATTTTATGACAACGAAAAGTGACAGCATTAGATTTAATGAAGCATTAACTTTAATGGAGCTTTCTGCAACAGGACGTCAGACAGTTAGAAAATCTCCTACCATTAACCAGATTAATTTAATTACTGTTGTCGATTTGTCATTACATTTTTATGAAACAATTGTAAAACATTTAGAAGGACAGAAAATGACTAAAACGGTAGTTTTGAACGCGGGACACCTCCGTCCCTGCATTTTTACAGGACTTGCGCCTAAGGCTTGTGACTGACGATTTTCGTCAATCGCTAAGACAAAGAGAAGGGTGAATATTAAAGGGTCCCTCGACACTCGAGCGGGTTTTCATCAGGCGACGAGACACCGGTGGGCCCTTTCAGACCCTCCTTTTGAGATCCCGCGCAAGATTAGGCACTAGTTCTTGTGGTGTGACTCTAGAGATGTGCTAAAGTCAAACTATTTTTTGAAGTCCGTTAACAGAGCTAGTTAGGTCGTTATTTTTTTAAAATTTGGGTGTGACATCAGAATAACAGTTGGAAACATGCAACTAAATGACGCGGATCCATTAAAATCGTATTCGAGTTTTCTGACTTATGTATGTTTTTTCCTAGATGTCTCTAAGATAGAACATATTTTTGCAACCTGCTTTTGGAATAGTACAATATTGATTAGCTTATTCGTTCAATGCAATAAGCAAAAATGAAAATAAAATAAATAATATAATAATCAGGTATTTGATTCCGTGGTATTTTCATCTAAAGTAAACTTAATAGAACATAAAATTTTAAAACTTATACGAGTATGACTTCTAAACAAGTTATCGGCTACGGCGGCAAAACTTTACGATCAACATACTACACAAGACAAGTGATAGCATAAGCACATGTGTGCTCTCTGTTTCCTCTATTCATGCATAAGTACATGTATACATTTTAAATTAACTCATAGGTTGACTATAACAGTTTATTGAAAATGTAAAAAATCCAGCGCAAACGATTGATATGCAAAGCGACGTTAAATAACAGGCAGCTAAGGCATCGAGACGAAAGTCTACCAAACAACTGCACGAAAACAATTTGTTCAAATTATTTCCATCGACATCGGCTCAATCCTTCGCCTGGTTCGTTATTGCACGTCATCAGTAGTGCGACGGCACTCGACGCCGCGATGATTCAGCATTCTCAATCCAAAAGCCTTTCACAATTCCACTCTTTCATTCTCCACATTCGAGCCTTTCCAGTTCACGCAGCTTAAACGTCACGCGGGAACTTTGGATCTACTGACGAATGGATCGCGTGTTACGGTATATGACTTTCAGAAGTTTGAAGTATTTTGGACTTTTTTGGAAATTTTAATCATTTTTATAAAGTGAAGTAAGTAAATTTATGTTCCACTGCAGGGCAAATCACAATGATAGGTACTGAACTGACTCAAACACAACGCTTGATTGGTGACTTCAGATAGAAGACAGGGCGTGCCTGTCTTCATGGTGGTATCCAGTCACTGTGACATACATATAAGGAACACGTCACAATTAGAAGAGAAAAAGCATCGCTTAATGTGCTGCCACAATTACATAGCCTTTTTTTTTACCTTGGATACTTCAAATGAATTGTACTGGCTCTTACACCGATTGTAATAGTAGTTTCATCTTAATTTATTACTGCGAAAAACTCTTATACATGGTGGTTTCTTCTAAATTGCATACATTTTAGACTGAAATTAAGAGTTACCACAGGTAACAGTATAAGGAAATATCAACAAAAGATTTTATGATTCAATGTAATAAATAATATTGTTTTGGTACATTGTGAATTTCTATTACAATTAAAAATTTCCTTTACGTGTTAAAGTTTATA
The DNA here is from genome assembly GCA_949319885.1 of Mecyna flavalis. Taxonomy (NCBI): domain Eukaryota; kingdom Metazoa; phylum Arthropoda; class Insecta; order Lepidoptera; family Crambidae; genus Mecyna; species Mecyna flavalis. Next base: position 14,698,025 of record OX439433.1, read on the forward strand.
CAATTAAACCGTTATAATAAATTACGTGTATTTTATAAAATTCTTGCGAAAATAAATGCATAAGAAAAAGGGAGAAAAAAATATTTTAAGTATCTCAAAACTTGGAAGATCCATCCTAAAGTAGAATATCTCCTCGCATGGAGCTATTGCGAGATTTCACTCACTCATTCATGGCCCGCTTGATTTTTCCCGCGCTCAGCTTTTTGATGCGAAACGATTCGTTCCTCGGATACGTTTGGTGATTTACTTTGAAGGACTCAAACCTCGTTCAGACGTTTTGCTCACACTTTAAAGATATGAAAAGGCTTCATACATTGGTAAAACTAGGTAAAAGGGCTCAAGCAGCTGGATAGACAAAGCAAAAAAGTTGTCTTATGAAATTTCGAACATAATTTTCCCTAAAAAATACCTTGATGATTTTCACGACGAATACAGCCAAGTAATTAGTATTATAGATATTTTTTTCTAATACCATTTATATTATTGACTTCTGAACTCTTTTCTAAAGAACGTGAAAGGTGGTCTTTCGGGTTTCGCCCATTCACCGCCACGACATTTCACGCTAGCTATTTTGTGTGGACAGTGATTTACGGCTTAGATACATTGATGATATACTCGTGCTTTCAAGAGATGAATAGAGAGAAAGGAACATAGTAAATAACTTTCTTAAATAACATGAATCTTCACATACTAGCATCTTTTCAAACTAGGAAACTAAGGGACACGTGATAATGCTGCTTTTAGTAAGATGAGGGGAATGGGCTGAATGAGGACTACTAACATATTCGTATATGAAAAAAACAAGTAAAATTGTTTCTGCGTAGAATGTAAAATGTTTAACATATTCGTATATGAAAAAAAACAAGTAAAATTGTTTCTGCGTAGAATGTAAAATGTTTAATCAAGACTGGCAGAATCTTTTACTACATTAATGTGTTTTATATACAAAAAAGACCTACCTACTAGTTTTCTTAAGTTCTGAATACCATAAACTCGTACATACTACGTACTTCTTCTCATCTTCTTGATGTGCTTTTTAAATTGTGTTGGTCTTATAAGAGTTGTTTTAATCATGACATGGAAGGTCCGTATTTTTGCGTTGCTTGTATCCCTTTTCAAATACACACGCTTGAAGGGCTTAAGCACAGTTTAAAGGCAATTTTCCCATATTCGTATATAACTAAAGTTCAGTGAGCTCGTTACTTTTTGTACAAAATTACAATCGAGCTATTGTTCGAATGAAAAAGCAAATTATCTGAGTTGTACCATTTTGTAGTGTTAACTGAACTTTGTTACATTACAAAAGTTCTTCTCTGGGCGTTCAATTTAAGTTCAGACCACGTTTAACATCGGTCGAGGAATGAAAGAGTATTTGTTGGAATGCGCCGAGATGTGCCGACTTAAACCTAGATTGCTTTAAGTGCGCAGAAGTATACCTACTCAATGAGAAAGTATAAATCTTATAAATACTTATTTAACAATAAATTAATTTTACTTTTAAAAAATTGAAGACACAAAAGAGCTACTAAGAACACGTTCATAAGGCATTTGAAAGTTAAGATCCATTTTTAGCCTTGGTTTATTTTTAAGTTTTAAGACTATGTAAATGGGTGTACTAATTATATTGGTGCCATCAAAGAACAAGAAAAATTTCTCTCTGAGGTGCCATAATCGTTTCTAAATTTTAGCCGTAAAACACACATTAGGCTGCGCTCTCTAGTTCAGTGTCCCTTTAAAGGAATAGCCCACTCATCATCAATTGGGCAGCATGTCTGTCTGCCAACTGATCTAGCATCAAAAATACCTACCTCATGAATACCCAATAAATTCTAGAAAACACTATTCCATTATTTGAAGTGATGATTGTGATGATCTCTCGCGCTTTTATTGCACATTGAGTTGGCGAGTAGAAGTTCATTATTGAAATATTGCCAGAGAGCTCCATAATCGAATTACGGTTATTATGTTTGCTTTTGGTTAAGCGCAGCCGACATTCGGGTCGGTAATGAGATTACCTGTCCTTTGGTGCATCAAGCGCTTTAGCGGTCTCACCTAATTGATATTTTGTTAATATAATGAAATAGGATGAATAATGGGAGTCACGCGTCATAAAATCCCAAATCTACATTATCATCTTCTCTGCCAGATGTCATGTTTATTAATTAATTTATTTTTTATTTTGGGCAAGTTTCAGTAATAGTAGATTAGTTCGTGGTAATTACAATGATTCAGTGCCTTCCTCAGACCAAATAAAAATTGGTCTGAGGTGCCCATTGAGCTACTATTTCCACAGATTATTAAATAGTTAGTTACTACCACAGACATTCTATCCATATCTGTGGTTACTACTACATTTACTATTAGGTACATAATATTCCTATGGCCGTGCCTTCTGTTTTTGAAAATTGTCAAAATCAACGATGTGCACGTGTTCATTTGGAACAGATCTTTACCTTATTATTTTTAGTAAAGTACCTTTTGGGAAATGTAGCTCAAAAAATGCTAAAAAGAAACCTTTTACTCGGAGGTCTGCCAAAAAAACCAACGAAACAACGACGAGAGAGAGAGAGAGGTAAAAAAAAATCCTTTAGATGATTGATGCAAATGTAATACCTTCATGGATGCGAGTAAAGCCGCGTGCTAAACATAACTTTACTTTCTTATAACGACCGTCGTTTTTCATTAGAAGGAAATGTGATTGATGCGGGATTTAATGCGGATTTTTCGAACTCGATTATGAGTTTTATTTGGATTTCACTGTAATAATCTAAATCATTTCTTTCGAAAGGTTTAGTTAGTAGGCTAACATAATGATGATTGTAAAAAGGCAGTTTGTGTTAGTAAAACGGCTTTTTCTTGAAGATTATCAATTTAACGATTTTAGTAAGAAAACTTTTAAGCAGTTTTAATAGATGAATGTATTTAATTATTAATATTAGAATGTAAGAAAACAGTATAAATATTAAAATGAATGTTTTTAAATTATTAACTCTGAGGTTAAAAACTTTAAGGATTTAAAACAGAGTGAAAATTGCTCCAATACAATTAATTTGTACTCAAGATATAAAAATATACGTTAGGTTTTTAACCAGTGGCTCCACCTCGTGAATATTTATCGCTCTAGTTTGCTTGGCTTTTTGAAAACATGTTGGGAGTTTTTTTTGCCTAGCTGCCATCTAGCGTGGGGTGTAGGCAAAATCATCTCTGTGTAGAGTTTCCCGCCTTCCAAAAAGGGCTTTGCTTGCAAAGGTACTATAGATACAGAAAGTTTTCAACTGTTTGTAGAGATGGCGTTTGATCACAAACAAAAGAAAATTAAAGGTTTTTTTTCAAAATAATATAATTTATTTTGCTAGTTTTTGACGATAATGTGCTTTTTATGATCACACCCACACGAAATGAAATATTTTTATTCTGAATGCTAGAGATTTATTTATATTATTCAAACACAATAAGAACACGATAAATATTTCCAATACAATACGATGTAGCCACTTACAAGAAAGAAGCGTTCTGATGTTGGAAATGTCCACGGCCGATGACTTTTTTATCATCAGGTAATGAAGAATGTTTTAAAACAACGATTCGATGATATTATTATAAGAAAGACTACGAGTAGGTATTACAATTTTATTACAATTTTGGTAGTCGTAGATGCGATTGGCTCCTTCGGACTAATTGGTGGTAGAACTCTTTCAGAGTCGCAGCACACGGGCCACACGCCACAGCAACAAAACGCCGCCACCAGCATAATTTCTGTAGTTTTCAAGCAAAAAGCTTGTAGCGTGTGGTGTCAAACTACTGTTTCATCGTGTTTTGAGAGTGAGGGATAAAGGAGTTTACCTTTGCTCACTAGTACACTATATTTATGTATATCCTGCGTATTTGGTTCATCGTAAGATCGGCCGCCGTAGCCGAAATCCCGGCTAGAAGGACAATACATGATTAATTAATTACTTTAAAAAAAGGGTTGGCAACACCAAACAGGTTAGTACTGAACATATTAATTACAGTATTTAAATTGAATAAGATAAAATTTATATTTCGTTACTCTTCATAATGTTGTTTATTTTAGTGCTCCATTATAAAACATAAGTAGCTAACTTATACGAAATTACTTTGCAAAACTCTAAATGCTTAATTAAAATAAAAAATTTAGACAACATTCTGGAAATCCGTCTTAATTTTGATAATAGTCTTATAACGCGAACGTTAATATTACGTCAAATTAACGTTTAATCTTTAGGGTTCTTGAATTGTGAAATTGGGTATTAAAGTGTTCAAATTTATACGCTTAGTTTATTTTCTTAAAAGAAGCCTTACTTAATGAAATCTGTTTGTTTAACTAGGTTTATGTAAACAAGATACCTTCTGAAAATTAAAAAAACTCTTTAAGTTTTGAGTGTATTTACGTAGGCTCAAAATCAACTTCTTTAACGTTATAGAAAACTAGTATCTACTAGTATCCTACCTGCCCACTCATGGAGTGAATTGAGCGAGTAATCAACAACTTTAAGCATACCTACCTAAATAAATGTTAAGGAAAAAACTCTAAATCAGAGTAAAATAATTTTTATTTAATATATCCTATTTAAATATCTTATTTATTGCACTAAAAAAGCTCATAACCCGGAATTCAGAATTCATTTTGTTTGTTGCTTTCTAAATGAAGATCTCAATTCGGTCAGTTACTTTAAGTAGACAATGATTAATTATATTAACGCGAGGTCTCAATTTTGCAATGCATACAGAATGCAACATAATTATATTTCCTGTAATACTTGTTCAAAGTTAGTAAGGCTCACATTAAAAGTAAAATGACAAGCACTCGAGGACAAAAGAGATTGAAGCATTTTGACTTCATTCATCCCGTAATAACCCGCCCTCAGTGCAACAATTACTCAAACAATCGTCAAGGAACCCACTTACGGGAGTCGAGTCGTTCTTGCCGATTCTTTCATCTCACAACCGCGTCCTAAATGAGGGCTAAAAATTATTAAGCCAGCAATTATTTTACGGGCCGAAAATTTTATTTAACAGGCACCAAAGGTCCTGAGACAAAGAAAAATAATAAAAAAACACATCGGAGGCTTACACAAAGGTCTCTAAAGAGCGCGGGAACAACGGCTGTTACGCATTAAAAATAATTTTTCCTTTGTAATGCGCGATTTTTCCCGTCGCTCAAGCTTTGCGTTTATAACAATTTCTGTCATTATTTCTGAGGGTCTTTCTTGAAGTGTTGTTGGTTTAATGGTCACTTGGAGCGCTTTGATCACGAGAGATCCTTATTGATATGGCCCTGAGTGGCCATTATGGCAGTGTTGTTATTATTTCAAAGTGGGCCCTCGTAATTTGCGTTTGCATCCGGATTGCGTATCAGCAGAGCATTTTACGATCGGAAGGTTTACGAACAAAAAAAAAGTTTATATTTTTCAGGATTTAAGGGCCCAGAATTTTACTGATTTAAGAAGTGATTCGCTTTGAATAGGTTTTTCTTCCACATCTAATCGTGGATATTTAGAAATATGACTAAATTAAAAATGAAATACGAGTACTGTATTTTACGTGTTATAATTATTAATTTGCTAGTGATAATGAAAATGAAATAGCACGTAAATACCAAATCGGGTACCAAAATATTCAAAATCGTTAATGTGACTAAGGTCCCTACACTCCCTACGATAGCAAATTTAATTATAATATACCTCGCAAGATTAATCCATCGATAATTGTCACTAGAACTTAACTTTTCATTAGATTAAATTCTATCTCACATTTATAGCAGTACAACTGCCTCTTTTCCTCTTTATAATAATTTACCATCTAACCATAACTTTTTAAGTAAAATCAATTTTATAGACTTACTTCGCCTTGGCAAGTCGATTTTTTCGTTAGAAGTCGAGCTTATTTCTGCCATAATTTCTTATTGTATTTGTTAGTGTTGTCGCCTTAATGGTCACTAAGGGGGCCTTGATCACCAAGGCCCTTATTGATACGTCTCAGAACTGTTATTATGGCTATAATACTGTTGCTATTACATTATTGTTACTATTTAGGTTTATTTCATTGCGTAGTTATCGCATTTTCACGGTTTTTATTGTTATATTCCTCTGTTTGTCTTATTTTTCGATGGGAATCGTTGGATTATTGCCCACACTATCTTGAAGACTTCTTTTGTTTTAGCAATTAGGGAATACGTTGGATACTATTATATAGCATCAAGGATCAATCGTCGTGAAATAAAAACATCTGTCATCATCTAGGTTGATGACTTATGGTGTGAAAGTTATTTTAAGGCTATATGCGAATATAACATAATGCTGCTATAATAACATATAGGACTTCTCCAAGTAACAGTGTAATAAGTCAGGATATCCGAAGAAGCCTACCATTATAAGAGCCAGTTTGACCTTATGATGATTAAATGACGCAGTCTCCATTTTTATTTATATCAACAAACTAGTGGTCGCCTCTGCGGTTTCACTCTGCGTGTAATTTTTGTCAATTAATCCCAATTCCACCCACATTTCCGGGATCAAAAGTACTCTTAGTCACCCGGAAAAGTGTAGCTTTTCAATAGTGATAGAATTTTTTCAAATCGGCAAATTTCGTAGCCTATTCAATACAAACAAACAATCAAACAAACAAATCTTTCCTCTTTCATATATTAGTGTAGATATATAATATGTTGCCATGATGTTGTTTTTTTTTGTGTCATTTCAGTTGTTGTTTCAGTTGTTATTTCAGTTGAGCGCTTAATAATTTTTCAATATTGTTCTTGAGTATGACCTTTAACAAAAAGTAAACCTTTTTTTTTTCGTTTTAAGTTTAACATTCATTCCAAAGAGTCATAAATATTAATAAGCTCCGTTTAGTCCATTGCCTCCGAATTGATGGCTCAGACAAATTTCATTGGCTTATTTATTTTGTATTTATTTCGTTTGACATAATATCTTTCTGTTTTAATTTAACTTTGTGATACTCTTTTCCATTTTGAAGTCTCGAATGTTTAAAGCGGATCGTTTGATTGAAAATAAAGTGTTTATTATGAATCAATTCATTGCACCGTCGTGTTTAGATACAAAAGAGATTGATACAATTATAATTTCAAAGATAGTTCGATAATTTATTATTTCTATAGTAAGTATGCGGCTTTAAAACGGCTACTATCATCCCTGAGATTTAATTATTAGCATAATTTTGCATTATAGACGTTAAGAAAATTCATAAAAGCAGCCTATAAAGACATTTAAATTATCGAACTAATGAGCAATCGCTGTATGGTTTTTCGCAACAAGATTTTTCGCACAAACGTTACATCGCACTAACAAATCATCGATGTAATAAAACATCGTACTACTGAATTATCGATACAGCGTGTTCGATATAATGAAAATCGAACTATCAACTTTCGCACTCATATAGGGGACCCCAAGAAATAGGATATCATGCAAAGGCGACGAATTTTCGGTAGTTTATCTATACTAATATTATAAAGAGGAAAGATTTGTTTGTTTGTATTGGATAGGCAACAAAACTACTGAACCGATTTGAAAAATTCTTTCACTTGTGGAAAGCTACACTATTCCCGGGCGACAGGGTACTTTTGATCCTGAAAATACGGGGGAAGGGGGTGATAATTAACAAAAGAAATAACGCGCGGGGGAAACCGCGGAAGCGGCCTCTAGTGTGTGATATAACTCAAAGATGTTTCTTATGATATATAATATCTATCTGTCTGTAATAACAAACACAGTACAGTTCCGTCATAAAATCTTTGATTTCGCCTGTAGCTGACATTCTTTCGAGTCGGATACCAGCCAGACTTCCTAAATTAGATTGTTTCAGATTTAGAGTACCTTGCCAAAACATCGTTATGTCTGTCTGGCAATTGTGTTTTGTACGTGTGTCTTGGCGGGTACTACCGGTGCAGTAGATTACCTACTAACGAACTCGGAAATTATTAGATCAGTCCAAATTGAAGTTGTCCTACAATGTTAAGTTGGAATTTTCGTTTTTTGATTTCAAGGCGTTTTTTCTTACAAATAATGTCATAACATTTGTGTTATGTAACTAAATTTTTAGATTTAGTGATAGCAGTCATTCGTGATTTCATGCGATTGCTACATTAGAATAAAATCACATTGAAGTTGAATTTAAACTACTATGGACAGTCTTTATCATTTAAAAGAAGGCTTAACAGTTTCACCCTCATAATTTGAGGTTCTTCATTAACATACACCATTGTTTTAGTGTATTGACGAGCCATTTGGTGTAGTGGTCGAGAAGTCGGCTATTACACCAAAGGTCGCGGGTTCGATCCCCGCACGGTACAAACATTTGTGTGCATGAACATGTCTGTTTGTATCGGTCTGGGTGTTTCTATGTATAATATGTATGTATTTACAAAAAAAAAGTATATAAGTAATGTTTATCCGTTGTCTAGCACCCATAGCACAAGCTCATGCTTAGTTTGGGGCTAGATGGCGCTGTGTGAATAATGTCCAGAGATATTTATTTATTTATTATTTATTTTATATCAACGTACAAAAACTTATTGACCAATTAATGTAAATATGGCAAAGGCCTTTATAATTGAAATAAAATCACAAGGTACAGCCATTGTACATGTCTTAAGACCGAAACATAGACCAAAAACGTTTTTCCAAACCCTCAAGATGTAATCCCCAGATCTTTGTTCCCAATTACTTTCCTAACAATGTAATTCTATTTAATCCGTACACTCGTGTGTTGTTTTTCTGTGTCTAATTAATATATTATTAGGTATGTTTCCTTTTCCTTTCTGAAAAATCCGAGGGTATTCTAAAAACAAAGGGAAAATAAGCGCATTTGAAATTTTCTTTGTCCTATTTACCCCATTATCTTCTCTCATGCTTAACGAACGTAAGACAAGAACGTAACTTGTGTACCGTACCGCCCAATAGAGTTGCACAACTATCGATACTTTTTATATCGATACTTGACCTTGAAATCTAGTAGCAATATCGAAAGTGCTTTCCGATAGTATCGATTAATTTTTAGCAATCGATACTATCGACAGTGTAAACTATCGATATTATCAATAGGTATATTGATAGTTCTCTATCAATACTATCGATAGCTCACATTGTCGATAGAGTAAAACAATGTATAGTTGTAAACCTATAGTATAGGATAGTATAGTAATTAGTAACTATTGAATCATAATAATATCGATAGCATCAATTAGAGCCAATACTATCGATAGTGTTGATACTATTGCATTCAATCAATAGTATTAGTAACTTTGTGACATCGATACTATCGACAGGCTATCTTACTTACTACTTACTAAGATGGCGCAGCGACCCCAAAATGAGTCTTGGCCTCCGACAACAAAAGACGCCACTTCAGTCTGTCTTGCGCCATCTCCCGCCACTTCCCCACTCGGAGTTCGAGCAGATCCTTCATCACCTCGTCAGCCCAGCGATACCTGGGACGACCGACACCGACCGACCGACCCGGTCGAGTGGGACCGAGTGGGGAGTGGTAAACGCCCGACAGGCTATCGATACTAATAAAATAAGACGCCATTTATGATAGATAACCGATAGTCTATCGATAGTTGACTATCGATAGGCAACTCTACCGCCCAAACGATATTATCAAGATACGGCAAAAGTTACAACTAATGAGATGTCGCTTGGGCCCCTTTGTGGTGTTTCCTGGGAAAGTTGCACCCGAGCGTGCGTGTTTACTTTAAGCTGATAGTCAAATTTCTTCGCCACGTGCTGTGAAGGCTATAAGCTGTGTTGATAATACAATAATTAGACGATCGACCTGGTGCAAAAGTTGAGAAGTCGTATGTACGCAGGTTCGATCTTCGTACTATACTTACATTCGTGTAGATGAACAGGACATGTCTAGTCTATTTGTGTAGGTGTAGGTGTTTTTTTTTAAGTATAAAAGTTATGTCTATCCATTGTCTGTCACCCGTATTACAAGCTAATTATATAAAAATATATTCCACTTGTCGTACTTATGAAAGACTAGCGGCCACCCCCGCGCGGTGCGCGTAATATCTTTTTTCAAATACCTATGTCCCCTTTCCTCCACATTTCTGGGATCAAGAGTAGAGCACCTGTGCTCTATGTCACCGGGGGATAGTGTTGCTTTGAAAGAATTTTTTAAATCGGTTTAGTAGTTTTGGAGCATATTCAATACAAACAAACAAATAATTTTTATAATAATAATATTAGTATAGATTCCACAATCCGCTTTCCAAGACTCTACCGTGTACCTACAACTATTTATTTGCAAAACAACCAGAGCAGGGTATTTTTGACAATGCATAAGGCATGCAACACCAAAAGAAAACTGCTAAAAATGTTCCATTGTCTTAGTTGGCTCTTCTGATCTTCAAGTGTACTGACTCTCACATTAATATTGCCAGAAATTTCTTTGCTTTATTGAATCTGTGAGCGAACTTCTCAACCATTTCACTAAACCGGTCGTCAAGATATACTATAAACTTCGTATATTCGCACGCACTAGTTCCCTATATTGCAGGCTGTCACGACTACCCGAATACATCGCGATAATGCAAAAGTTACAAGTAATGAGAGCGAGGCGGGTCCTTTATGGGCGCTTCCGTCGTACTTCGCTCTGTGTCCTCTTAACTCAGGGATCGACAACGTAAATGCATGAATTAGAAATAGTTTTTTGAACAGAATTAAGAAAAATGGCAAAAAACTTTATACGTGATTTGTCAACTTTCTCACGTAAGAATTTTATTTAAACCTTATGGTTTTACCTTATCCTTATTATAATTTCTTTAAAAAATGTGCGCTTAAAAAATGCTTAAGCCTTCACGTGGCGCATCCGGTTGTTATCCAGTTCTGTATGCTAGGGTTTGTGGGTTCATTTCCCACCCAGAACACACATTTGTAACGACCATTTGTGTTAGTTAGTTTTGTACATTCGTAGAGTTTGATACCTACAACCCATTACAAGCGTTTATGCAAATTACTTTAAACAGTGTAAATACATATAGGCAAATTAAAAACTCGTCTTACAAATGTAACTGATACAACCAATCTAATAAATTATGCGTTCCTGACTTGCGTTTGCAAATTAATTGTCTTCGCGGATAAATCTATACTAATACTAATATTATAAAGAGGAAAGATTTGATTGTTTGTTTGTTTGTATTGAATTGGCTCCGAAACTACTGAACCGATTTAAATAATGCTTTCACTGTTGGAAAGACACTACACTATTCCCGGGTGACAAAGGGTACTTTTGATCCCAAAATTGTGGGGGAAGGGGGTGATTTGTGCGGTTGAATCGCAGGTGGATGGCTAGTATAATATAGGTACAAAGATGGTACGATGGGCTGCGATCCCCGAACATAGATACTTAACTCTGGCGTCACCTAAACACGGTTATTTGCCAAAGTACTTATTTACTCTTGACATTGATACCATGTTGATTGATACGAATCAATTCGGTTAGCTTTTAACCCTAAAACGTCTGTTACTAAATAACACCTCACTTATGCTCGGTATCACTGGCAACGCCCTAACACAGTCTCCGACAATAGGTATGTAATACACCCACGATTCATCAGGTTAATGGCCTGGGACTCAAAAGGATGAAAAGCAAATATAAATCCAACCCCTCGTTACTCCTCAGTAATTAATATAACAGGTTAAAAATATATGTTGCGTAGTGATTATAGAGAGAGGTATAAATGATCCTAGCCTTTCGTTCGCGGCTTCGCCCTCGTTGACTATATGCTTTTCATCAGGAAAGTGATATCATTCTGGGATACAAATAGGAGAAAACTAAAAAAAGTTATTTTCTTACGTTGACTTATTCACTTGTATTATAGGTAAACGTGGATGGTTAAGAAAACAATGTTATAGCAGAAACACTTTTAACGTGACAACGAAATTATTTGGTGATAAAGTAAATGATTTTCTATAACCTCAAGTGAAGGCAAAATCATAATCTTCTTGGAAAGTTATTAGACAAGCTTTACTATAGTGAAAATTAACGGATGATTTACATATCTCAAACCACCCGTATGAAACAGTCTCTACATATTATACCATTTTGTTCGTGAAAAATCCTAAAGCTTCGATTTCTATTTCGATAACATTTTTAAAATAACAAGAAAGTGGCTTCAAAGCTTATTTGACTTGAAGTAAAATGTTTGCAACCTCTGATCCAGATACTTACCGCGATAAGAGGGATGGTCTTATCTTTCAACTATCAAGAAAGCTTGTTTACTGTAACTGGTCTTTCAGTTGATTTAGTAACGTGCAGAAACAATAAATAAAGTTGGGGGTCCGCAGATTTAGTTCTGACCACATAACTGTTATATAAACATAGTAGAAAGAGTAGGTACACAGTACGTTATCTTCATACACAACACCGCACGCGGCTTGTTTTGTGCACCATAGTATCTATGCGCCGCCGCACGCACACTCAAACAAAATCTCGACCCGTTTTTTAGGGCAAAACAAAGATATTAGTTTATGTGTGCAAGCGGTGAGGCAAACGTACTGTGCACTCTATACAGTATGACAGGAAATGCGAGGGACATATTTAAACCCCAAATAGTTCATGCTTCCATATAACAAAATAAGTATAAATCAATAAAAACTCTGGTATATATCTGTCAATAACCTTAGTCGAAACCTGAAAATCCGCGTAACGTGCGGGCACTCTTCCCTTCACAGTACCTATTTCGTGCACTCGTACAAGTACGACTTAAATTGTACTCGCGTACAATTTGAGTTTGGGGCGTAACCGGCCGCTCAGCACACGGGATATTTAGGTAGTTTATGCATACAGAAATTATTAGGATAATTATGAAAAAAATTAAGGATATATTTTTATAGTGAATTGGACTCTGAATCGGATTCTGAACACTCTCCTTAAATATGTCCCTCGGGTTACCTAACACGCTGTATACTATGATAATAGAATAATAGATATTACAGGTACCGGCAAACTTGTTGAACATCGGGCGACGGAGAGGGGGAAAGTTCGCGCATGTGCACTTGCGCGTGACCAATAGCGCGCGCGAATCTCCCGAACGCCCGCGTGCGCTATTGGTCAGAGGTATGCTTCTGACTTCTGAAAATTCGTGTTCTACGCAATCCCCCCCCCGATATTCAAGAAGTTTGCCGGTATCTGTACTTGACTTTAAAACTACAACTGACTTCTATTTTGTGTCTTGGAACTTCCTGTTTCTAGTGAAAATTAAATTGAAAGTCCCTTCTGTTTTAGTTTGTGTTAGTTCACTTAAGTTTTTGTTGTTGCTAACTAATTTATCATATTTGTGTAATTGCTCGTTTTGCCTTTTGTTTTATGCATATGTGTATGAATCAATCAAAATGATAATAGTTAATAAATTATCACAGAGTAATGTAAGTGTTTAGTATAAGCAACTTAAGGTTCTGGGTGGGATTTCAAATTCTTTGTGCACAAGGCAATGCGACAGATCTGTCGCATTTTGATGTTTGTTTTGATATATTTATATTAGATATTATTAAGTTTATTTTCAAATCTTTATTTCTTTTATTTTACATGTACCTACCAAGCAGAAGTCGCAGGTAAGTTTTTAGATAGATTTATATAATTATGCGGGTTTATTTGAATAACATTTGTAATTTTTTTTTCGGATAGTAAACGCATACCTAGTTAATAAAATTTACAAAGTTGTGCCAATCGTTCCAATGAAAGTAAGTAGTGGTAGCACTTAAATGCTTGATTGTCATTTCACAATATAATAATTGATAGATTATTTTTTCATAGCAATCTAGCCTTGTCTTAAGCATAGTTCGTAGTAAGAGCCATACAACAACTGATAAGCATTAATACTGATATACTTTTATTGGTAAATAAATACATACAAAACGAGACCGATACAAACAAAGATGTTAGTGGGAACGCCGTGTAATAATAGCTTCTCAACCATTATACACAATTGGTCATCGACTAAACATAATAATACGAGTATTTTCGTAAATCTTTACGTAACTGCAGCATTCAATCGCTTAAATAATGCGGCGGGCGGAACTATTTCCAAAACATTAAATGTTTTCGCTCGAAATAATGGGCATTTGAGGAAATCTAAGGAAGGGTTGTCCGTTTTCCGGGTGAAATTATGGAAACGGCTCCGTAATGATCAGGTAAAATCCAATATTGGTAAATTCTTGGATATATTCATTCATATCCCTATTCCATATGCGAATGCCTGTAAAGCTGTGCCTAAGTAGTTATAATTTTAGTTAACTTTTACTTGTTAACCGACTTCAAAAAAGGAGGAGGTTATACAGGGTGGCCCATTCATTGGCGTCCAAAAGAAAAATTTTGATGCGTTATGCTATGGGGTATCCGAAAAACCCCCATGTATGTTCAGCGATTTTTTGTAGTTTAGCAACTAGAATTATTTTTAGTTTTTTTCCGTGGTTTCCACCTGATATTAGTTTATCTTTTTTATCTATTTTTTTGTAACGTTTTCAGATGGTTTTTTTTGTGTAATTAATTATGATGATACTAGCTAACACCTAAAATAAAGCGGATTGGCTAAGCATTGCAGAACTTACATAAAATTTTATCTGAAGTTCAAAATTACTGCTGGAGTTCAGTAGTCAAAAATGTTTAGGGCTCTACAAAAAATTAGTGAGGGGTGCTAAAGGTTTCTTAGCGTTCTTAAAAACTGCTAAGGACCTGTTATAATGAATATCATTCATAAATACCAGACCCTAATAGGGGTTTTTCTCCTGTAACTGGCCTAGAGGCCAACAAAGGTAATTAATTAAGAAAACTGTTTAAAGACAAATTGTCTTTTTTATTATTGTTTTTTCTTAAGGTGATGATGAATTGTAACTTGTCTAATATTACTTAATATTTGGTAATGCACGTGTTATTTTTCAGATGATTTTTGTTCTGTGCAGATAGCTGTTTTTTAATAGTTTTCACGGAATATCCCCTTTTAACCTTAAAACATCGACACATGTAAAAAATCCTTTACCTGTGTCGATGTTTTAGTGAAGAAGAGATGAGGCGAAAAATTAAAAAAACAGGAGGCTAAATAAGAAGCAACAGGGAAACTTTTAGACACCTTAAGGAAGATTTTCTTAGGAGATGTATGTAGGTTGTGCATTTCTGTGGGAGGACGCCAATTTGAAAACTGTAACACCCCCATTCAAATTACGCGCTCATCGCCGGTCCGTGCACCGCTGGTTACGAACACTTCCGAGGCAGCGACAGATGTGTCCCGAGCGTGGTGACTCCGAGCGTCCCCGATGCACGACGGATGGTGCCGAGCGCCGAGCCGACCGCCTATAAATAGCCATCTCGGCCCTACTAACGACAGTCTGTCTTGTGCAAGCGCCGCTTCCGCATCGGAACGACCCTCTGCATAAGATAGGCGCTCCCCACCCCCCGCACTGCGTACGGGTGTAGCTTCCTGCTGGAACTGCATCTCTCGTAGTGTCTCCCTATAGTTAAACATTGTTATATGTAAAGTTCGTTGCTCAATAAAACGACGTCGCAGAAGAATTGCTGTTTTCATTGTTACAAACTGGCGCCCAACGTTAAGGCCCGGAAAACGCCCAGTATGCCAAGAAGGCGATCCATGAACAGGGAACCTGAAATGGCAATTAACTTGTCGATGGAACAATTCCAGCAGCTGGTCTCCACAATTGGATCACAGCGCCGCCGGTCCTTCGCATCGTCAACATTGAGTTACAATGGAGCCAGGGATCCGGAGACACTGGAAACCTTCTTGACGGCTGTTTCGGTTTATAAATCAGTGGAAAACATATCTGACGAAGAAGCTGTAAGAAGTTTACCTCTTATACTTAAGGGGGATGCTGCAGTTTGGTGGAACGGAGTTAGTGGCGAGATCTTTACCTGGGCGGACTTCGAAAATCGAATCCGACATGCTTTTGCTCCGAAGAGACCACCTCATCTTATATATGAAGACATCTTTGCGGTGAAAGAAGATACCAGAGAGCTGATGAAACCAAACCCTACATCATTAAGACAGATGCTAGCTCTTACGCAATAGGAGCAGTTCTAGTCCAGGGGGAGGGCGAAACTGAGCATCCGGTTGAGTATGCTAGTAGACTTCTGACTGCAGCTGAAAGAATAACTCCACTACTGTAAGGGAAGCACTGTATGGGCCTTACCTAATTTTGCGCCGACAAGGTGCTGCCTCGTATGTTGTTTCAGTCAGCCGGATGTGCCATAAGAGGTCTACCACACCTCTGCCCTGACCCCTATGAAGCCCTAAGACCTTAAAATTCTACTGTCTCCTCGCCGGGACGTCTATCGGATCCAGAGGGGGAGACTGTAACACCCCCATTCAAATTACGCGCTCATCGCCGGTCCGTGCACCGCTGGTTACGAACACTTCCGAGGCAGCGACAGATGTGTCCCGAGCGTGGTGACTCCGAGCGTCCCCGATGCACGACGGATGGTGCCGAGCGCCGAGCCGACCGCCTATAAATAGCCATCTCGGCCCTACTAACGACAGTCTGTCTTGTGCAAGCGCCGCTTCCGCATCGGAACGACCCTCTGCATAAGATAGGCGCTCCCCACCCCCCGCACTGCGTACGGGTGTAGCTTCCTGCTGGAACTGCATCTCTCGTAGTGTCTCCCTATAGTTAAACATTGTTATATGTAAAGTTCGTTGCTCAATAAAACGACGTCGCAGAAGAATTGCTGTTTTCATTGTTACAAAACCTTTTATAGTAGCATTTAAAAATTTATGAAATAACAACTGTGTTTTATTCAATTAATCATAACTCCGTCAATTATAACTAAAAATAATCGAAAAACCATAAAATCCATAATCTTAAAAAATATTTTTATTGGTTTTAAGGCCCGTTATACGAGAAAAATCCCTATTAAGGTCTGGTTTTTATGAATGAAATTTGTTGTTGCAAGTTCTTAGCAGTTTTTAAGAACGCTTAGAAACCTTTGGCACCTCTCACTTAATTATTTTTAACGCCCTAAACATTTATGAGTTCGAACTCCAGCAGTAATTTTGAACTTCAGATAAAATTTTACGTATGTTCTGCAATGCTTAGCCAGTCCGCTTTATTTTAGGTGTTAGCTAGTATCATCATCTGAAAACAACAACAACATCTGAAAACGTTACAAAAAAATAGATAAAATAGATAAACTAATATCAGGTGAAAACCACGAAAAAAAACTAAAATTAATTCTAGCTCCTAAACTACAAAAAATCGCTGAACATACATGGGGGTTATTCGGGTACCCCATAGCATAAGGCATCAAAATTTTTCTTTTGGACGCCAATGAATGGGCCACCCTGTATGTTCGACTGTATGTATTTTTTTTTTTTTATGTATGTCCGTCGATTTCTCCGTCAATTGTGGACCGATTTAAATAATTCTTTTTTTATTTGAAAGTGCATAGTTCCGAGGTGGTCCCATTGTCACCATGTCAGGATCTGATGATGGGATCCCGGAAAAATCAAGGGAAAACCTCAAATTTTATAGGCTGCGCCTACGCGTTACTTGTTTTTTCTGAAGCCATTCAAGTTTTTGCGTCCGATAGACATCATTTTATGTTGATGAGCTGATGATGGAAGGTACAACTCCTTAACGGTTAGGAGTTAGGGGATAATTCTTTCAGTATTGTAGGAATATGTGGACCGTTAGTTGTATTTCATGTACTTTTGCAGCTAAGGTGATGATGGAAAGTACAACTCCTTAACGGTTAGGAGTTAGGGGATAATTCTTTCAGTGTTGTAGGAATATGTGTAACGTTAGTTGTATTTCATGTACTTTTGCAGCTAAGCTGATGATTACCCGGGGATGGGCTGGTCACTAGCCAATAAGGTTAGCACCGGCTCGTCCTAATCGGGTGTGAAGGAGAAACCGGGGGAGTGTAGTGGGTAGCGGACGCTTCGGTCTCGAGTCCCACACACGGCCGCGGGTCTAGCTAGCCTGCGGTTATGGTGCATAAACGCATTCTCCTCCTACCCATGGTGCTGAACACTTAATGAATACCTAATATTATTATCAAATAATACAATTCTACTCGTATTTTCGCTATCATTATTATGAAAGAGTTTTACTCACTACCTACGTGTTATTCACACTAAAAATAGAAAAATAAACAAACTTTTTTAAAAAAAAATTAAACCGACTTCAAAAAAAAAAGAAACAAAAAAAACTACCTAAAAAACTGAAAAGCAAAAAATAATTTTAATAAGACATTCATCAAATGCGCTTATTGTCTAAGCCTATTAATTAAATTGTATTTTACGTGCTAGGTAGGTACCTACTAATCTGTTTGAAGTCGGTGCCAAGCCAAAGGTAATAAAAAATGATATATAATAATATTATGTATTATAAAGGGTTATTTATTAATCCGCGGACGTAGGTACGTAATCTGGGTACCTACTATTTGGCTTGGCACCGACTTCAAACAGATTAGTAGGTACCTACCTAGCACGTAAAATACAATTTAATTAATAGGCTTAGACAATAAGCGCATTTGATGAATGTCTTATTAAAATTATTTTTTGCTTTTCAGTTTTTTAGGTAGTTTTTTTTTGTTTCTTTTTTTTTTGAAGTCGGTTGCTTGCGATAGCTGGAAATAACCAACCTAACGACAATAACCAACAATTACACGCAATTACGACATTATTTTTAATGTGTATACATACATGTATATTGTTTTATTTAGAATATATAACTCCTATATTCCACGGATTTCAGGGTTGTCCTTTTGGTACCTTCAAATGTCTATTTTAGTCAACCCTTTGGTACACATATCATTGCTGTCGATTCTGGGGTTTTAATGTATGAGATTTGGGCCAACACCTTTGCTCCGATAGCTTTCGTTTTGAAATTTGCTTGATTAGATTAAAATGAAAAGCTGTGAAAAATTGAGAATTGTAGATTTTATGGTGAACTGCTTTTTCGTAATAGTAGTCATCAGAGGCATCACACGCGCGTCGTCGACCCTGTAATTTGAAAAGAAAACATAAAACTTGGCGACAAAAAAAAGTGGTTCTCTCTGCCGACAGAAACATAGCGAACAGCTCAATCGAATGAATAAATAGTCAATAATTTCCAAAACAACTGATGTAAATACCAACAAGACACTGGATAAATAAACTGATTTACAATTGGTAAATATTACAAAACAAATATTGAATCTCTCCTTTTGTTTTCATCTTGTATCACTTTCCAAATAGAGCAAAGAAGTTATTAATAAACCTTTTTTGGGATAAATAAGGATTTTCTTTATAGTTTAGAAGTAGATGCTCTTCAAAAACAAAACTATTCGTTTTAGTGGCAACTCAAAGCGATATTACAAATTGTCAGACAGCGTTTCATGCGTAGCGACATGGAAAACTGAATGCGGTTCTATCCTTTTGAGCTCAATTTTCCTTTCAAAGTGGAGCTGTGTTAGTAGACATGTTTCGTAAGTTCGAGACATATTGTGTTCCCTCATTTTGATCGGGTCCTTTGTTCCAAAAGCCATCAACCGGTCCAATCAAGTAAGAAATTGGCGATCCAATGGCTGGCCTTCACAAGGCCTGTTTCCGTAGATAAGCTTCTTAGTGAACACTCAAAATATTTCCAGGGGTAGAAAATTTAGGGGAAACCAGATTAACGTTTAGTGAATTAAGGTATACTGCGGTTGAGCGGCGTTTGCGTACTTGTGGTTCCCTTTGTCGTAGAGATTTTAGATGTTATAATCAATCTTCCATGAATATTTTTCCCTAATTTGTTTTAGAACGAGAAATAATCAATTTGAGTAAGGATTATAAACTTTTCTAATCGAAAACTTGTAGCCTCTTGAATGATTAATAGATGGAAGGATCTCATTTTATATCTAGCTATCCGGACGACACCGTAGTGGTTTAATTTTAGTTTCTTAAAAGAGTTCTTCATTATTCTACTCTATTGGTACCTATGCACCGAAATTTATACAATAAGATTGAGTTCGTCGCATAGAAATTCACACGCATTAAGAAAACCAGCAAACTTTTGCGTAGAAGGTACCCAAGAAACAGAGCCATACCTACGTTTCATATTTACGAGATATTATACACGATTGATATCTGTTGTCAGTAATAACATTACATTCGAAGCGGTCCCCTTGTTATTGCAGAGTGAAAAAACATAATGACTATACGTTTCCCTCAGAACATTTGCATGGGGGTTCCCCATGACTAAACGAACTGACGAAGCATAATTTCCCCTCAATATTTGAAAGGAAGCGATATAGCTTCTGTATAAAACCATTCATTTTCGTAGATGTCATTTATTGTTTGGATTAATGAGCGGTGGAGACCTTTTGCGGGCAATGGCCGTACTGAAAAGTTTGTTTTGTTGAATGAGGCATGATTCGGTACTTCTGAAGTTGGCTGAAGTATTATTTGATATGATATTTGTACGGTTATTTGAAATTCTTGAGACGAATCAACTCACAATATTCTATAGATAGAAGACGACCAAATGCGAATAAAAATAAATTGAATGATAAAGGTGTTCTGGCAATATCGGCGCCAGTACACTTTATGTCGTGCTTGTGGTAAATACTCGTACGTACAGAAAAATCCGTAGTAGATTTGGATCATCGACCTTACGCATGTGTAGTAATGCTTGAAATCTCGGCTACCACAGATAAGAGATATAAAAGGAATCTATTTTAATAATATTTAACCCGCGCGTAATTTCTTTTGTCTGTTATCCCCCGTTACTCCCACATTTTCGGAATCAAAAGTACCCTATCACTCGGGGATAGTGTAGCTTTCAAACAGTGAAATATTTTTTCAAATCGGTTCAGTAGTTTCAGAGCCTATTCAATACAAACAAACAATCATATCTTTCCACTTTATAATATTAGTAGTAAATAGATTGACGTCTCTTCTACTCAGTAGTACCTGAGGTAAAATATATCTTGAAAATTCTGGTATATACGAGTGTGTAAAGGCTAAAATAAAATTAGCGAAGTATTTAATTCAAGTAATTCAATTCCCCATGTTCGCAAAAGTCAGTAATTTACAGTTCATAAAGGTGGTTGAGCATTAGTTGTAGCAAGCTAGTGTTGGGTCGGATGCGGTCGCCTCCTGCAGTTTGCCTGACGACGGCGCATAGTTCCCGGCGCAGTAAAGTGGGCACTAGATGTGTAGAGTGCTGGCGTGGCGCCAACGACTAGGGACATTAGGACTGGTGCACAATACTTGCATGCGTCTTTTGTATTTACTGTGATATCTCAAGCCCGTTATGACTGAAAGAAAACAATAAAGTTAAATTGCATCAAACAAATAATTTACAAAGATTGAAAAAATAAAGCGGTTGTTAAGGTTTTTCATCATCATCAGCCTATATTAGGTACGTTCCACTTCCCACTGCTTGGACACAGGTTGTGGGCGATACCTTCTCCACCACGCGGGCCCAGTGCGGGTTGGTGGATTTGTGCGTAAGGATAGGTGTTTAGTCTCGAGTCTGTTTAGACCGGGGTACCAATTAACTATGTTGCGTCAGACTTAGTGATGATTGAAAATATAATTTCAATTTAATTTTTCGTTTGAGGGTCTCATAAGCCACGCTTTGTTTTTCTTTTTTAGAAAATGAGTAAATCTGTTGAATCATGTGGTGTTTTTTTTTGCTTGTGAGAATAAAGATTTTGGCCTATATATTACAAAAAAGGTTTTTAAAAGTTTTGTGACTACTTTTGTTTTTAGTTTGAGTTTGAGAGTTATATTAGAGACTTATTTTGATTACACGAATATGTGTAAACAGCCTTAGGCGAGTTATTACAAAGATACGACTAATGTGCGCCGGGCCTAACGCCTGCTGCTGATTCAGCTAAACACTAACGATAATAACGTGTTCGAGCGTCGCGGGACGCTGCGTGGCTTGCAAATGCTTACTATTTATCGAGCAAAACCGTCCGGTCCATGTGGACATCACCATCACTATTTATCGAGCCGTTTGGTCCATGATCACACAACTCTCAATGGGGTGACAGGTAGGAATCTTTATTAGTGATAGCACGACCACTTAGGGGGTTATAACTCGCGGCACGAAAGTTTAGCGCTGGCCGTTACTGCTGCGCATGTTAGTGGTATGGCGCAAGGTCCAAAATACCTTATTTTTGACTTCCGCGCATAACGGTCAGCGCTAAAGTTTCGTGCCGCGAGTTATACTAGGGTTTTTTTATGATGGTTAAGTTGGCAGACAAGCACGCAGCTTATCTGATGATAAGCGGCCACTGCGGCTTATTTTATTGAAGAACACCTTTACGGGGAGGCACCTTTGATTTCAAGTGTATTGACTCCCTCATTATTATTGCCAAAACACAGCCAGAACTGTTCTTGTTATGGCTCTCGTGTAGATACTCTATGTAGCAATCGTACCTACACTATTTTGGTATTATTGCTACGTATCGAAAAACTCAATATGGAAGAAACATATTCCACAACGCTTTCTTTGCTGAGTACTCACAATCGCTTTCGGAATATCTCTGAAATATACTGAAACGTGTTCTTCTGTAAATAGGATGTCGCATTAATGCTATTTCCAATAGGCACGCATCTGTAAGTGATGTTTATTCTGAAATCTATGCGACGTTTCTGAGAATAACATACAATCTAGTTAAAAACGTACTGTTGAAAATTGCCGTGAAAAGAACTTTCGGATTTATGAACCTTTAGCCCTTTGGACGCCAAAGTCGTCTATACTTGACAAGTATCTGAGGACCCAGTACGCCAACGACGTCTATACTTGACATAAACCCTGCCTCTAAAAATCTATATATATATAAAACTCAAAGGTGACTGACTGACTGACTGACTGACATAGATATCTATATTATTTATCAACGCACAGCCCAAACCACTGGACGGATCGGGCTAAGGAATGCAGGTAGATGTTATGACGTAGGCATCCGCTAAGAAAGGATTTTGATCAATTCCCACGGGAACGGGAACCTCGCGGGTGAAACCGCGGGCGCCCGCTAGTATGAAATAAATATGTTTAAAACGATTACTGGCATTTTTTCCTTACATTTGACAATAAAGATTAACCCAGCTCTGGCGTACAGGGCACGACAGTGCGTTCGTAGCTTGGCGTTCAAAAGGTTATTAATAATCTGACTTTACGAAGACATCAAGCTGTACTTAGTAACTATGACTTCATTTGAATTATAGAGAACTTCGTCCTAAAGTGCCGGGATCTTGCGCTATTGCATAACGAGAAATCGATTCCCGCATCGGACAAAGAATGTAGTGTTAAAGAGTAAAAATTGTATCCGAGAATAAGGTACGAGTATATCAGCATAAATGAGTATTGAATCCGGCGTGATATTCTAAGTCGCAAAATATGCCGCGACGTTTATAGTTCTTTTAAATAAAAAATATCAGAAAAACAATTTCAACGATTTCTTCATCATTCATCTGTAAAACTTTTCTTGCAAAGTAAATCGTTCGAAGTTTCCTCTTCTTCGCATTTATTTTACTACCGCTGTATTTCTATTTAGTGTTTTCGTTAGACGTTTCACTTTAGACAACTTCGGCCAGGTTCAGAAGCCCTTAAGAGGGTGATAAAACAATCTACTTAGATTAAGTTGAAGAAATAAGAGCAGGATTGTTCGCAGACAGCTCAACTGATTACCTTACCTGATGCGGAAAATAAAGTTCCGCGAACTCTGTAATAGAATATCCGTCGAATAGGTTGTTCGGGCCGCCTTCTAAATAATGTTAAAGGCCTCGATGGAGGTGTCAAAAGTTGCCAAAGTACATTTGACGGTATTAGGGCTGTCTACAGAATTCTTTTGCGAGAGTTTAGGCACCTTCAAACAGTTCTAAGAACAGCTGCATTTTAATTACCTTACTGACCAAAAAAATTATACAGTTCAAAAATTAGTTACCTTTATGAAGTTGCTGCAACAGCCAATTGACGTCATCTTTACTCTAGCCTGTCAATGCACCTCAATACTAAAGCTAAACATATTATAAGATCTTATTTCCAAAACGATAAGACATTTTGGTACTCAGTTACTTTTGTGGGCAACTGTACGAGTTTACACGCGGTCCGATGTTGACAACGTCCTTTTATCTTCAGACGGTGTAATAGATAAAAAGTGTTTTATAAGTAACAATGTTAAGGAGTTGGAGCACCCGACCTTTCCTCAGGGCTTCAGGCCAAGTTAAATGAACGCAGCCCTGTCTGAAATCCAAGTTGCTGAGAGCATCTAAAACTTGAAGACCTCTCTAAATCTAAACTTTTCTCTCGTTGACAGCGCTTGAGACATTACTTTCCAAGTTATTGTAGCCTTTGGAAACGTGTTCGGGATGAACGTTCCAACATACATCGTAGATGGTCGGAACAGTATAAATTGTAAGAATTTTCCTGCCCCTTTCATGCTTGGTTACATCGTGTTTTTAGGGTTCCGTGTTAAAGGAAAATCTAGATTCTTTCGGGTCGGTTTTGTTGCCCAACTGGTCCGTTCGCCATAGTTCGTAGATAGGCATCTCTGCTACTAAATGCCAAATACTGAAGAGGTTAGGATCATGATTAGAACTCCTTCTGACTAGGTACATTATTATAAATTACATGTCACATAATGTATATCAGACCATTTCAAAAACATATGTATGACTGGTAAATATTGTGAAACTATAAAATTTTGGTCATGTATAACTCATGTTCATCATAATATTGTATATTGAAATTGACTTATAAAAGAATAAAAAAAAGCATTTACGAAATTAAGTAAGGAAATTGGTCCCAATTTGCTTGATTGGAACTAGAAATCAAATCGTTCTAAAAGGAAACCTACCTCGACTTCAATTTAGAACGTCTCATCGATTTTCATGACTTTGGTAACAACCTCGCAAATTACTCGTTTAAAATACAACAGATTTTACAACCTGGATTGAAAGTTCATAAAAATAAATTCAACTTCCAGAGGTCGTATATTTCCGACTTAATTTAGAACTGGAAGTCATAAAGGTAAGTTTATTGCTGAGATTGAAGACTTCTTAGGGATCCACAGTAAAATAGTGGCAGCATAATAAAAATCCATGCCTATTATGTTAAAAAAAGGGTTTCATATAAATAATTTAAGTACTTAAAGCAAGTAATATTTTTTTTGGGTTCTCTTTATCTCTACATACACAAGATAAATAAAGGATATTTATCTTCAGGGGCCACACAGTGCACTTGAAATGAAAGGTTTGAAGATCAGAGGGCCTACAGTGTGGTAGCACGTGGGTAGCACATTGAGCAATGTGTCCCTAAATAGAATAAACCGGAGCGGGCGCTTGCTATCAGGTGGGCTGCGTGACTGTCTGCCAACGGAAAGGAAATTCTTGCATCGATGTTAGGGAGTATTGTAGCCTATACATACTTTAGTAAAAAACTGCTCTCGCGCAATCAAGGGGGGTTGGGGCGCAATTAAGTAAGAGTCTGCCTTTGCCCCTATATTAGGAACTAGCGGTTGCCTCCGCGGTTTCACAGGCGCGTCATTTCTATTGTCAATTATACCCCCTTCCCCCCACATTTCTAGAATCAAAAGTACCCTATCCTCGTGGCGCCCACGAGCCTTTTGAAAGGACAAAATAAACATGGCGACTCCGGCCCAGACATTTTTTCTACAATCTATTAATAACCGCCCACGCGCCTTTCAGAAGGACATATTAAAAAAGTCTGTGTAGATTTTTGAAATTACGCGGGCTGTCGAAACAATTTTATTAAATTTGTAAACGAAACACTATGGAACAATTTCCGGTATGCTACCATTGGCTGTAACAGTTGACAGACGTCATTTCTAAGGAAATGGACAGCGCTATGGCTGGCTCACGAGGACGTGTAAGTAAATCGTACTTTTAATGATAAATCCGTGACTATTAGGTTTGTTTTTGTGCAAAAAGTTGATAATTATTAAGTAACACATATATGAAATCAATTACATAGCATTTTCAGAGCTTTAATTCGGCGAAATCTTGTGTTGAAATATTATGACCTTTGTAAAGCCCATTGGGCCGAAGTTAGTATGAAAAAAATAATAATTACCTTATGATTTAATTTGTTTTTAAGTTTGGTTGGTTCGTGAAATATTAATAAAAATTAAAAGAATGAAAGAATTTAATGAGGAGAAGTTAATATAAAGAAGAAAATGTATATTATGAACTAACCTTACGCCCGCCGCGGTTTCAACCGCGTGTAATTTCTTTTTTCAAATATCCCCCCTTTCCCCAAAATTTCCGGGATCAAAGTACCCTATATCAACCGGGAATAATGTAGCTTTCCAACAGTGAAAGAATTATTCAAATCGGTTCAGTAGTTACGGAGCCTATTCAATACAAACAAACAACAATTAAATCTTTCCTCTTTATATTGATGACTGATTATAAAAAAAACTGTAATAGATGTAAGGAAATTAATTTTATTTCATTAAAAAGAACTGAAATAAACATAATAATATTAATGTTACTAATTTTGTATTATTTTACATCATTTAATCATTTATTTTGGTATAGTAACTGTGGCCCAGAGACCTTTGTAAAGGACAAAAGATAAACGAGCAATTGAAATTAAAAACATTTGCTAATATAATCATAACTATACCCTGAAAGTTTCATTTCAAACCGATAACTATAACACATACAATTTTCAACTCAAAACCCTGGGCGAATAGGACTATAACAATTATGTCCTTTATGAAGGACAGTCGGGCCGTAGTCAAGGAAGAGCCAAAAAATCTCTGGGCGCCACGAGGCTATGTCACTCGGGGATAGTGTAGCTTTCCAACAGTTTTCCGAATCGGTCCAGTAGTTACGGAGACTATTTAATACAAACAAACAATTAAATCTTTCCTCTTTAGATATTGATAAAATATGATAGTTTTATTGATATAATATCTCTGGTTCAGTTGACAAGGGCCCTGTTCTTGGAACATGCAAACTGACTAAAGAAACTTTTAAGGCCAATTTAACGGCCAACTAAAGTTGCATAAAAATAGACGGAACCACTAAATACTCTCATGTTTAGTTAACGTCTAGATTTGTAGGCATGAAAATTAATAAATCAATCGATACACATTCATGCAATAAAACGTATTACGTGTACGCATTAGTGCAATAGCTTGGAGTAATTACATTCTACGTGTTATTATTAAAGCCTTATAAATGTGATGTATGCTTTAACATGTGATACGCACGCGATTTCGTTTGCACACTCTTAATTGCGAAAATTTAATAATTTTATCTAAAAACTGTAACACATTTTTAATTTCATGTACAAACCACCATTTTACCCGCTACAACCCCTAGACCGTCAGGCTGAAAAAGTTTTACCATTACCAGACTCAAGGCGGGAATCGAACCCAAGACCTCCGGGTTTTAAACCTAAGCTTCTCAACCACTGTACCATGAAGGTGATCGAAACATTTTTTGCATTTTGTTTCAGTTTTTTCGTATACCGAGTTGTATACGAAAAGTCTGTGATCACCAACCCGCATTTGGCAAGCGTGGTGCTTAAGCCAGTACCCATCATTGTAGCGATGACTGATGACATTAAATAGGCTGGTACTTTTTTACTTTTTTTTTCATGTTGTTAAAACACCTCAACTCACACCTCATAATTTAGAAATTAAACAGTACCTCAGTACTAATATAATTATATTCTGTAATAGTACCTACACCGAGATCACGACCCGATACTTAATCTAAACATCGAGGCTCTACAATGATGCTTTTATGATAATCTTTTGCCCTGTAGTGGGACCACAGTGGAACTATATTATTACAATAATTTTAAATTAAGGTATAACCAGTTTATGCTTCAATACGTTATTAATTTTTGCTAGAACGAATGTATCATTAATTCCCAAGCAACGTAATAAAATCTCCACGAAATAATAAATTCAAGGCGAAAACACTTGGTGAGAGCGGCGGGTAGCATTTATTAATATTTCGCCGAAAAAACCTTGGCCACAGACATTATTGAGGGCAATTTATATAACGAGTACATACTTAAGTACCAAACCGCAGGACAACGGACGGTAATTCATAGGGAGGTAAACGTTTAGACGATGTAATACCTTATTGTCAGGAGAATAAAGCACATTATAGAATGTGTGAAGAAAACATTTTAGTTTTACAGTGAAAGATATGACCAAGCTTTTTGGCTTCATATGGAGAGTCCGCGGTTTCAAACCATTTTATTTTGCATAAATATCGTTTACTGAAATCATTTGGTCGTTTTTTATAGTTTTTGAAGTGAAAACTTCTTTAGCGGCGTTGTGCACTTTTTTTTCTATCGGACAACATCATTTACATACGTTGATTTGACATACGTTGTGAACTAGTTATATTATGTTTTGAAATCATCACGTGTGGTACATTTTTGTGAGGGAGATGACGGGTTATTAAAATTTCCCTTTATATTTGTAGTATCGATCGTTACCGGGCTATGTCAGGGTCCTGGGTTCGATTCCCGCTTCGATCATTTTTTGTAATAGTTTTTCCGGACAAAGCTCGGGTTTGCGATTACCAATCCACACTGGGCAAGCAGTTTATACAGTTCCCTTTTATTAAACTAGTTCCGTTGGTTGACAGGCACGCAGCCCACCTGATGGTAAGCGGCCACTGCGGCCTATTCCATTGAGACGTTTCACCTGGAAGCGACGCTCAATATGCTGCCAGACTGTAGGCTCATCTGATCTTCGAGCCTCTGATTTCAAGTGTACTGGCTCCCACATTCATTTTGCCGGAACACAGCCAGAGCTGTATGGCGGCAGATTTCACATGTGGGGTGGTAGCTAGCCAGTCGGACTCTGAAAAAGTCCTACCACCAACCAGACCTAAGGTGGGAATCGAACCCACGACCTCCGTGTATACCTGAGCGGCTTAGCCACTTTTCCACGGAGTCTAGTCGGTCTAAATAGAAGCTCTGCTTAGAAGTGCACTTGTTAAAGGGCCTACAGAACTCCTGTTGCCCTTCAGTATAGCAGCGACAGAAGACGTGTGGGGTCATAAACCTTTAGAGTAAATGTGAGCTACTTAAAAATGTCATTAATGAACCGGCAGAGAAGCAACGCTAATTAAATTTTAATTGGAACTTCACGATATTAAATTCTGGGATGAGTTCCGTATAAAACCTCTTGAGTTTATAATGAAATTTCGTGTAATCTACATTTATTTGCATGATTTTATCTTTAAATTAGATTGTTGGCCCTTGACGTTCCGCAATGTTACTTTATTACTTTCTTGAATATTTCAGTTCCTTCCAACGGTTTCCGGTGAGAATTAAAATCAAATTAATCTTATTTCTTATTTGAAAATGTTTTCAATTTTTGTATTGTCGGTAAATCATCGGAAAACATTAAGAAACTATAAAATAAACTTATAGTGAAATTAAATTACGAGTTAGAAATTATCAAAAAGTGATCAAAACTGCTAGCCAAGTCAGCCAGAATTCTTGTTAGCATTTAACTAGTTGTATAAGTAAATGTGGAAAAAGTAACAGGAAACAACGAAAAACTTTTAAAATTATGTATTAAAAATGCTAAATGTCGATGACGTATGCAAGCGACGTCGTATAAAATTACATCCATTTTAAACATAGGTCTCGCGGAACGCTAAACTACTGAAAATATCCATAAAGCTCTCGGCAAATTTACCAACATTTTCCTCAAAATTTCCCTTTGTATCGAACCCTCGGGCTCAAAATATTGTTTGCCTCCATTCCAGAATCCATACAAAAGAAAGTTACACGTAAGTCGCTTAAAAATTCGCGTCATGGCCTGAATTTCCCGTGGTTACAATTTATTGGCATCCTCGAAGAGAACCAACAAGCAATATGATCGATAAGGCCAAACATGACCAAAAGTTTTCTTCAGACGCTGAGTACGTGACCAATTTAACTTGATCCCTAAACTATCAGAAGGGCGAGCTTGGACATATAAACTGAATGGTACAGAGTTGGAATTTTTCCATTAATTCGAGAGTTCTCTAAAGGTTTACACTAACTTATTCAGAGAGGAAAACAAGAAAAAAGTTATGTTTGATTCTATGTTATCTCACTAAGGGCCAAGGTTTTGCCGTTGTCAGACCCGAATGTTTTATCTGTCAGATAATAATGATCCTCCCTGCTTTTTAGGGTTCCGTAGCCAAATGGCAAAAAACGGAACCCTTATGGATTCGTCATGTCTGTCTGTCTGTCTGTCTGTCCGTCCGTATGTCACAGCCACTTTTTACCGAAACTATAAGAGCTATACTGTTGAAAATTAGTAAGTAGATGTATTCTGTGAACCGCATTAAGATTTTCATACAAAAATAGAAAAATAATAATAAATTTTGGGGGCTCTCCTCCTCCTACCCTTACGTGTGGAGTATCTATGGATAGGTCTTTAAAAATGATAATAAGGTTTCTTATATCATTTTTTTCTAAACTGAATAGTTTGCGCGAGAGACACTTCCAAAGTGGTAAAACGTTGGTCCCCCCCCTCTAACTTCTAAAATAAGAGAACGATAAAACTAAAAAAAATATATTATGTACATTACCATGCAAACTTCCATTGAAAATTGGTTTGAACGAGATCAAGTAATTCTTTTTTTTTTTTTAAAACGTCATAAATCGTAAACCGCAATTTTCCTCTCATTCAATCAACTCAAATATAACGTCGATCAAACTTACAAAGAACTACAAGAACTTTTATATTATGATGATACTTGCTGCTACGGAACCCTTCATGGGCGAGTCCGACTCGCACTTGGCCGGTTTTTTGAAAATTAAGGAAAAACACTTTCTAAGATAATTTATTAGGAACTTAGGTATCTGACATAAAAGCAATTTGACCTAAATATATGATTTTGAAAGTGAACGTGTCCATTATAGTAACAAAATGGCTGACTCATTTACTCCCTCGCAGATTGCTTCTATGGGCAAGTGTTGGCAAGTGGCTAGAAGGTAATTGACGAGGCGAACAGAAAACAAGTTTTTTTTTGAACTTTTTATAGTAGAATCTTTTCTTGCGGTGATTAACCGTGTCGATGTGTGTGTGAAATGGCTCCTCGTCTCTTTCGTAGTTGCAGGTCCAACGCAGTTTTCTTTCACCAAGACGCAAAGCAATACACTTAGTGACCGGAGCTAAGGAGAGCTCCAAGTATTCTGGTCACTCCATGCCCTTCGTTTATATTGTATATCGCTCTCTAGCCCCGGGGAAATCATATGTGGATGTGGGATCAATGAAATAATGTTGTCCTATGTTGTCCCTTGTAATATTTGAGTGTTATCTAGTTTGCATTTCAAAATTGTTTCTCCTTCAATTGTTTGTTTATTCTTTCATATTCTATTCTCATGAGGTCAACTTTGTTTGAACAAGACAGATATGTTTTTGATCTCGAATATACGTTGTTGTAGCCCAAGTTGTAGCTCATTTCTACAGAAAAAATCATGATTGTTATCTTTCAGATATCTTAGATGTTCTCTGTTGTCAGTTTTCCAAAAAAAGAAGACAGCGCCATTTATATCTGATAGATAAATACCAGGAACTTATTTGACAGTGGTTTTTTTTTTATACCAGATCAGTTGGCAGACAGGCACGCAGCCCACCCGATGGTAAGCGGTCACTGCGGCCTATTCCATTGAGGGACCTTCACCAGGAAGCGTCGCTCAGTGAGCTGCCAGACTGCACTGGCTCCCACATTAATATTGCCGGAACACAGCCAAAGCTGTTATGGCGGCAGATTTCACCTATGGGGGTGAAAGCTAGCCAGTCGGACTCTAAAAAAGCCCTACCACCAACCAGACCCAAGGCGGGAATCGAACCCACGACCTCCGTGTTTTATACCCGAGCGGCTTAGCCACTGTTCCACGGAGGCGGTCAAAGTGGTAAACTGGCTTTGGATAAATCAGGGAGAAATCCGATTAATAATTATTCA
This sequence comes from Mecyna flavalis, assembly GCA_949319885.1. Taxonomy (NCBI): domain Eukaryota; kingdom Metazoa; phylum Arthropoda; class Insecta; order Lepidoptera; family Crambidae; genus Mecyna; species Mecyna flavalis. The sequence goes on from OX439433.1 coordinate 14,729,970, forward strand.
CAAATGAACTGACCCGAAATGTTGTTTCATGGGGATTTAACCCAGGACCAACCATGACCCCGAAATCATTAAACCATGGAGGCGTTTCACATCACATTGATATTTATGCTTACAAGTAACATTAATACTTGCGTTCGTATATCTTTAATGAGATTCACGCTATGAAGATTCATGAAATGAATGTATATTTGTCATATGTTTGCAATTATTTACACAATACAAAATGCAATCAACACATCTCGCGTTATCTTGGCAAATTAAGACCTATACCCGTACTAAACTAAAGCTATGATCGTTAGCTTCAACTAGTACTAACGAGGGAGGATCACAGTGCAGTCCCACCTTCAAGTTCAATTACTTATAATATTTATAGTTCTTAGGCCATTGTAATAAGTATCAAAATAGAACGGTAAATCGGTGCTCTGTGGTGGCCTGTACGCATCTAAACGACAGGGCAGGGAAGGATGATTTAAATATTTATGAGGTGTTAAAAGCTCATCTGATTACGAGGGACATTTGGAATATCGATTTGGTAAATTATTAATAATATTATGAAATGCGTCAAGCCGAGGCAGTTTAAGACGATTTTATAGTTCTTATGATATATTTACCGATTGTAAAAAACAACTATATTCGCGTTTGTGGTGACCTCGTTTCTCCTCAGCAATAATCAATTGGCGATATGGTCACTACGCAATAAATGTTATGGGTCAAAAGTGAATAGTGCCCGTTTGCATTCCGTAATCGTTATTTTTTATTTTACTTCAGTTGTCAGATAAGCACGCTACTCACCAAATTGAAGCAGCTACTGTGGCTCATAAACCATTTAAAGATACTCTGTAGGCCCCTCTGATCGTCAAGCCTTTCTTTTTAAGTGTACAGTCAACAGCACATCACGGTTTACACTTGCAGTTCGATAATAGCGCTTATGCCCCCGACATAAGAGCGCTACAAAGTCCAAAGTGTTACGTCTGACGTGCTTTTGACTGTACTTTAATATTGCCGGAACACAGCCAGATTCAAATCAGTCGTTTGGTCCATTAGAGTCTTACTACCAATCCAACCCAAAGCGAGAATCAAACTCATAACCTCCTGGTTTTAGTTTCGACCGGTGTAACCACTGTTCCACGGAGGCGGAGTTAGCTGATACACTTTCAGACTGTGGTTTTAGACAAACCTACAATGTAGAATCAAATAAGGAAATACCTACATAATATATAGAATCAAATAAGGTATGATAAAATATGGAGCACATGTGCTTGAATTCAGACGGAACGCGGCTTTGTGGTTGAAACGGTTAAGACATTGAATTCAAAAGTAGGGTCACGAATTCCTTGGAGCCGTTTCTTACCCAGAATATTTTGAGGGCGTAGGATTACGCAGAACACTCGTGAGTCACGACTCTCACGAAGAGATTTAAATGATAGAATTTAAACGACCTGAACATTTCGTGGTGAAGGGAAATTGTTATTACATAGTTTATTTTCTTTAATATAATATGAAATTCTATTCATCTCTGTTATATATTTTTTTCCTGGCTGATATGACACTTTCCATGAAATAATAAAACTACTAATTATAGTCAGTCTTTTTGAGTACCTCATAAGTTGTAGATGTGACTTTGATATTATTGCTCATTTAAACATATTATAATAGGTTTCCAAAAAAGTTATAATAGTTAAACCGTTATACAAAGTTAATCATAATTATTTAAAAAACATTCAATTATTTAGTCTAGCATCTCCCCGGGACTACGATTCGGTTTTAAAATAAGTATTTTTAATGTTATACCAAGTAATCTATATTTAGTTAGATATTAGATACAGTAGAGTAAAAGTGGGCCTTTAATTCACATTCGTTCGGTTTTAGTCCGAATGTAATACAAAATATATATTCATGAAAACATCTGTCACATTTATGCGTTCAAATTAGAAGTAGAATATTTAGGCGAAACCTTCAAAATCGATTTCTGAGAAGCCCTAAATCCTAATTTTAGATGTAAATAGTATCTAACACTCCTAGAACTGATGTTGGTGTTTAAGCTCTGTTCCACGAATCCATACTAATATTATAATTGCAAGAGTACTAGAATTATATAAGGTATCTGTGGCGATTTAGCAAAAATTAATTTGTCTGTCTGTCTGTTACGCTTTCACGCCTAAAGCACGGAACCGATTTTGATGAAATTTTGTAGAGACAAAAAATACTTTGGGAAAAAACAGGCGATTTTTTATCTATGGGATAAAAGAAATAGAAGTGTTTTCATTTGTCTTTCTTTCACGACGCAACGGTGCAACAGATTGACAACAAATCGAAGCAGTTTTTGGTATGGAACTGGTTTTTGACCTTAAGAGTAACAGAAGTAACTTTTAATCAAGTACCTACTACGGGACGCTACTTCGAGTAATCCACGCGGGCAAAGCCGTTGGCAGAGGGCTAGTTTGGCATTTTTTATCATCTTTTACCTTTTATAATTTTTTATCACTAAACGAGTTTAGAAAGAGATGGAGTGAAACAAAACAAATAGAATTTTCTCATGAAAAGGGTATATTTAAAGTAGTAAATGTACGTAGTTCTAAACCGCGTTGCTCTTGTACGTGTTGGTTGCGAATTTAAATATAAATGTTTTCAAAAGGAAAAGCTTCTGAATACACTGTCAGATACCGTAATAGTGTAGAGTTTTCACTGCAATGATGTGTATACTTGTTCTATACAAAAAATATTCATTTTCTACATTACGGTTATACAAATATACGTCTTCTTACGAACTAGCGGAAAAATATGATCGAGTCGAATCAAGGTTGCAAATATTGACCGTCCTACAGATAAAGCAGCAACGTTAATAAAATAAATACGCCTTACATATGAGGAAAAACTTCTATATTACTCAAGAAAAAATTCTATATTACTCAAGAAAAAAAAACGTGATCCGAGCGAAGCGAAGCCTCGGACGTTCCCGACAAAAGGACACGCTCAGTCGCTCACGTGGATCTACTACAATTTGTATCCAAAATTGAAATGGTTAGAAAGGCTTTAGCAAGCCACTCGAAAGGGCTGAAAAAGTCCATTTCATTGTATTTGCTCAGGACAAAGGTTTGTTTGTAGATCGCGTTGACGAGTGGCGGAGTGCCGTGTTTGTTTAGATTACCCCCGTTGTTTCTTTTATTAAGTGCTTCGGAGCTGCTGGCGTGGAAATAAAAGGGAAAACAAATTGGTTCAAACAACTCCATCGACATTTTTAGTGAAGAACCAACTTATTATCTATCAGTTGACTGTAAAATTAAACACTTTTATCGAGTTACTTAGTTTACAAAGCTTTTGCCGTTGAATTGCACAAAAGAAAATAGCGTCGTATCTCTGCTGTTGTTTTTTGTCTGTTTTAGAATTCGCTTATTATTATAGTTCTTTTGGGAGTTCGTGTTAAATATTCAATACCTGATTACTATAGGAAGAAAAATATTTATCAGTGAGTATTTACTATGATTGATAATTATGATATTGCCACTATATAAGTAACTATTATAATATGTATTTAGTTATACAGGGTGGAAAGTTTCAATGGGGCAGCCAAGGGAGGTACCTTAATCGTTGTAGCTACAAGAAATTGGTCTTAGGAGACTATCCATAATTTTTCAAAAAAATAACATTCCTATTCACAGATTTAAAAAAAAATGTACGGTTAGCAAGAAAATTACCATTTTTCACAAAAAAACTTTTTGATGCTTATCGGTCCAATTTTGTACGCTGATCAAAATCTTGTATGGGACCAACTGAGGTTTCAGTACTAGAAAAGTCACAAATCAAAAAAAACTTTTCCCATACATCAGTCAATTAATTTTGTTTCACTTGGAACTTACGTAACCTCGATAGTTTTCTGAAAAAAGATTTAGTTATCTACCTAGTTCAAATTCAAATAAGATTTAAATTTCGAACTTTGTTTTCTTTTTATAATGCGTAGGTACAGTCAAAAGCACGTCAGACGTAACACTTTGGACTTTGTACCGCTCTTAATGTCGGGGGCATAAGTGCTATTATCGAACTGCAAGTGTTAACCGTGATGTGCTGTTGACCGTACTTGCTTTTGTTGCTTATGTCAAAATCTGATTGCGTGTGGTGTGCTTTTGCGAGTAGATGCTTTAAGTTATTCTTTTTTTGCAAAAATGAGCTTGATTTCTTTCTGTGGGGCTATTTAAAAAATGAAATTTATGAAAAGAAATATGACAGTGTCGAAGAATTAAAAAACTCGCTCTGTACAATTTTATATGGAATTCATCCAAATAATTATTGGCCGCCACGCGGTCAGTACGAAAACGAATACATTTATGCATTAATCAAAATGGAGAACATTTTGAGCACCTTATATCATAAAGTAAAATTACAAAATAAAAATAATAATTATTTTTTAAATAATTTTATTGTTTGATTGCATATGCATCTTCTTAATTATTTTTTTGTAGCTACAACAAAAAGTTACCTCTTCTTATGGCCTCACAAAAAATCTAAGTACTATAAAATGTATGGGAAAAGTTTTTTTTTGATTTGTGACTTTTCTAGTACTGAAACCTCAGTTGGTCCCATAGAAGATTTTGATCAGCGTACAAAATTGGACCGATTAGCATCAAAAAGTTTTTTTGTGAAAAATGGTAATTTTCTTGCTAACCGTACATTTTTTTTTAAATCTGTAAATGGGAATGAAATTTTTTTGAAAAATTATGGATAGTCTCCTAAGACCAATTTCTTGTAGCTGCAACGATTAAGGTACCTCCCTTGGCTGCCCCATTGAAACTTTCCACCCTGTATAGTAGCGGTATCAATAATAATCGTAATAGTATTAGTTATTTTTTAAGAATTTAAGGGGCTCATTGCCGATGACCGACCCAAAAGCAATTCCAATTTTGCAATTGCGCCGGTATCTATGAAAACGCACATATTATAACAAATTTTACTAACGTAATAATTTTGGCGCAAATTTTGAGCTCCTAAAATTTTCATATGGCTATTTAGTGCAGTTTATTATGTCTTTCTTTATTGTAAAGTATTTTTTCATGCGTGTCCAGAATATCAAGAGTTTTGTTGGTCATGTTCTCAATTACCAAACGTCCTTTTAGGAATTTCTTTTGTACTTGTATTTATGTCGATTTCTAGTAAGCTAAGCTGTGTGTGTATTATGTAGTGTATGTGTAGTTTTGTGCTGGCAAGCCAAACTACTTATAACAGTTTTGACTCGTCCGTTAATGTTAGTTTAACCCCGCCGCTTCACCGTACAAAACTTTTCACACATATTCGCGGTGATAATAATTTCGTACCCATTATTTTGGTTCAGCTCCGGAGGTTTACCGAGATGACGTTTTTAAAGATCCTTTCCAGTAGGAGCTTAGTTCAGAACTTACATAATAAATTCCATTGCAAGGACACGAGAAGTGAGGTAAAAGCCACTTGCTCACGGAACCGTGACAAAAGCAAACTTACACAGCACTTTAATCTATTTGAATAGACGCTTCTAAATTATGAATTTTGTTGTAACGTTGACTTTGAAATTAAATTACGAAGTTCTAAAAAACAATTAGCTGGAAACAAGAAACCGTTAGACGTAATGAATGTTTTGATGAGGGTTTTTAGAGAAAGTTCCAACGATGTTTTGATGAGAGAAAAATTTCGCGAAGGTACGAACACAAACGGGTTCGCTTTTGGCTAGTCCTTACAGAACGCTGCCCGCCATCGCTCAATGTGCCATTCCTTTCAGACTAATTTGAGCTGTTTCTAAGGACTAATTCATAGAACTGTGAATGAAAAGAAAATCTTTATTTTTAGGTCCTTTGAACAGAATGAAAAAAAAGTAATTTTCTTACTATTTTGTCTCTTAATGTGTTATTTAGCTGCAAAATAATCGTGCCTCTGAATTTTCGAAGCAGCCTTTACAGACAGACCTTTGGTATAGTAAATATTTATACTTAATAAATCATAGCATCAGTATTTGTACATCTGAACGGAGTACGGCTTTTAAATAACGAAGTAGGTAAGTAATTACGTTTGAAACTATTGTTATATAAAGGGTCTTTTTTATTATTGTTCAATAAACACACACTTGCATAATATTACCTAACTAGCTCCTGCCAGTGGTTTCACCCTCATAAAAATTGTTGACTATGTGTTATTCTAATGCACAACCTACAGTTTCATCTTAATCCGCTAAGTCGTTTTTTGTCTGCGACAATAGTTGAAATTTAACTGATAAATGCGTCACCCACCTTATCTTGAGGAAAAGTTTTGAGTGTGTTGCAAAGAACGTAGGACTGGCCCTAAAAATCCAAAAAATGGGAAATCTATGAAATAATTCAAACATTTTATTCTGTGTAAACTCTCAAGTAAGTATGACAGCAATTTATTTCGTTTACCCATCGTTCTTCCTCAAGCATTCATGTGCAACTTAACAAACTCTTTAAAATTCCGGAGATTTTTCCCGCTTCACATTTCTCTTCGGGGCCACATTAAAAGTTGTCGACTGTTTTCGCGAATTTAAATTCAAAAGCAAACATTTTCACAATTTAAAATCGCGCTAACTCAACAAAAAGTTGACTTACGTCTGAAATTTCGCACAAATTGTAAACAAAATAAACGAAGCGACAGTAACAAAAGAGAAAGAATTTAATATCCACCGCGGTATGCGGTATGCTTGTAACAATTTGTTTTCTTCTAGCGAAACATTCTTTTTTAGGGTTCCACATACTACACAGTTTTTTCCTCATTTGTTTATCTGTCAAGGATCGGTTGTCTGCGGAGCGTTTCATGGCTTGGTTAACTCGCTCATGAATATATCTTTATTGCTTCTCGTGTTTATTAAATTTCCTTTTTGCTGGGGAAAAATGCGTTCCATTCAATCTTAGCACTTGGCAGGAAGGGAGGATGAAAAATGGTTTTTCAGGTTTGAAATTCGCTGAACAGCTAATTGTATAGGTATAATATCTGCATATAAACTCTATAACTTTTTTTTTGACACAACTATGTATGTTGGGGTCTAATGGCCGTCTAGTGGTCGAAGAAATATACGACTCCATAGCGGAACTTAAAGTCACTGCACTGCTTAAATACGATTTAAACCTCACACCCCATGCACTTTCCGATTTCGATACAGAAAGAAAAAATCTTTCGGAAGTATTAAATCGGTTTGCTTTTAGAAATTCCACCGAGTTTCCCATCACAGATAACGAGTTTGCCGCTTGTTTTTGATCCGAAAATTTTAATTAGGGCAAAGAAAATTCGAAATATTCGAGAATTCACTTCGAATCTATTTCCAGACAACCGGATCCTCAATTCTAATACTCGGTCTAGTCAGCCGTAGTTATTGCGCTTTGGGAATTTCATTATTGACATATCTAGTCAATGTACTGTGCGCTCCCTTTTCTCTCACTCTTGTATCGTGATAGCAATCTGACACTGATCTGAATTTGATTCTGACCGAAGAGAGATTAGGCGCAGGCTCAACAACATATTACTAATTTAATAGATGCAACTTTTCTTTTGTATCTTATTTGGTATGTAATTGTCAAAATTATTTAGTAATATTAAGTTATGTAGGTAGTTTAGGCACAGAATACAAAGTCAATTTTGTTCTTAAACGTCACTGAATCAACGTCACTAAGCTCGCGACGGATAGATAGGTGGATTTTAGCGGTTTTAGTTAGAATTTAGTAGATTTAGTACACAGTTTTAGCTAATGGTCGCGATCCAGTGAATTGATTTCGATAGTGATTTATTCACGTTGTTTGCTTAGTTTAGCTTTGAATTTTTAACAGCTATTGCATGTGTTAGGTTAATTGAAGTGGTTTGGCCTTAGAGTATTCAAAATTATTAATGACTAGTCATTGTTCGGGGCTTTGTCAGCGGACGATACGTTTTTTACTTGGATAGAATGTACAATGTACCTATTTCACTGCATAATATATATTTATATATTATGTCTATTTAAGTATTATAAAAGATGTCTTTATATTTTGGTTATAAATTGCTATTTTTTTTATTATAAATTATGTGTGCTAACTTCTCACAATGTGCCATCAAAATTATTTTTCATGAAACTCTAGAACGGTACCTGTTTCAAATATCACAATTATATCACTCATAATACCTATAAAAATATATCCAGACATCTTGAAAATGAAGAATAACAAATTTTTTCCTGGGTGGGATCCGAACTCACAACCCCTCAGGCATTAGTGAAACACTACCACAAAACAATATAGAGACAGTTTAATGTAAATTAGAATTGTCCGAAACATGTGTTTGGGACATAGTTTCACATAATTATGTATGTGAAACCCTTTTCTGTTAGCAGGATCGTCCCTCAACGTAACAAAAGAAGGCATCTGCCTTCTATAGATCGTCTAATGGAAAGGATTACACGTAATAGGAGCGCTATCTGAATCCATCGCGGATCAAAGAGAGCTAGTCGGCGCTATGACTCCATTAGTGGGACGATTGTAATGGTATTGGAAACGTATTGGATTGCACGCAGAGGATCGCCGCGGAGCTGAGCTTCTAAATCAGCTTATCATGGCTTTTGAAGAGAAGTCATTGTGATAGTACTGTCATGTTGTCTGTTAAAAGGATATCAATTAGGTCCTTTGTTTTTTACGGTTAAGATTGTAAGGATTTTATAAGGAACAATATTTAAAAGAAAAATATCTGGTAGGTGTAATACAAGTCGATTTATGCTATTTTTTTAAAAAGAGAGGTAATAAGCAAAATCATTTTCCTACCTCGCAAAATACGCAAAACAAGACACATTATAGACATTGTAATTTTTCTGTGATTTTGCCTATAAACTGCTTGTGCTAATGATATAAATTACACATCACTTCTAGAAATGAGATATAACATAAATAGAACAGGGTCGTTTCCAAATCCGCTATCGGAACAGTCAAGTCAAATTGGGTTCACAAACAAGTTGCTCCTTTACTGGAAAATCTTTCCCAAGTAATGATTGAAATAATATAATTTATTCTGTGAAAAGATTTATAAAAAAATACTTTTGCACTTCAACCTTTTTCTTACCACTTCGGCACTACAGTACACAGAATTTAAAGAGACACTCAATATTTTTTCCTCTTTACTTTAAGGCACTTGAAATAAAATGGAGTGGAAATAAGGAGGTCCAACCTCTAGGGACGTACTGGAGCCTATTACATATTTCAAAAGCTAATCTATCCATCCGAGCGGATAAACCCACCCTTTCTTTCTTCCGGCCCAAGAGGCGTGTATTAATTAAAAGTTGAGATATTGAAGAAAGATGAAAAAGGTGAGGTGGCAAACTATACAGTGAGAAAAGGACATCTAATTATGGTCTGTCCTGGTTTAAAAAATATTTTTAATAATTAGAACTTGTGAAGGTTAATTCGTGACAAGTGCACGTAGTGTTGACAGTGCCTTCTAAATGCATGCATTTAAAAAAAATGTAATAGCTGGCAGATGAGCATTTGGCACACCTGATGGTAAGTGACTACCACCGCCCATAGACATCTACAACACCGAAGGAATCATAAATGCGCTGCCTGCCTTTGTTGCCGCTGTGACGTAATGACGTCAAGCGGCGCCATCAGCTCATTCGCCACCACTCGTCACCACCTTCGGGCTTTACCGCCACTATTCGTTACCACCTTCGGGCTCAGCCGCCTCCAGTCGTCACCACCTTCGGGCTCAGCCGCCACCAGTCGTCCCATCGATAAAGCACTCACTCGACTTCACTTGCCCGCTACGCCCGTGGACCCTTGCACCGTCTTTTAGTTCCTCTCTTTTTATGAAGATTTGCAAGTCGTATTGGTGATGAAGTTCACATTAACTTCTTCATCGACAAGACTTGCTAATCTTGTATAAATATCCTTGGACATTATCACACAGCACAATTAAACGCTTAACTAAGCATAGCTTATAACTATAGGTACCACATAGCTGATTAATCATTAGGTACTGTATTATGTTATAGTATGTGACTTGGTATAAAATAAATGGTAAGGGCTTTGCACCATGTTATTAATGGCATCAAACAGACAGCGGGCTTAAATTTTGATGTAGGTACAAAACAAATAACGGGTGCTCCAATTGAAATTGAATTCTCACCGCAAACACAATATCAGTTGAACAGGTATAATAAATGTGTTTCGAGAACGCCTCGATGATCTAGTGGTTTAAGTACCGGGCCGAGATCTCGGGGTCCTGGGTTCAATTCCCGGGTTGAGTAAACTTGGTGTCGGTATTGTCGGACACACCTCAGGTTTGTGATCACCAATCTGCTTTGTCAATCATGTTGATTAAGCCAGTAACCATCATTGCAACGATAACTTGATTTCAAGGATGGGGGCCTTTGCCTTTTATAATTTATATTAAATTAAATTAAATTACTAACCAACACGGTTAGTCTGGTTTGTAAACACAGTATTGTGATGTATAGCTAATAAATAAATGTAGTGGGCACGCTTGCTGGCGGGGCGTGCGGTGGTGGGAGCGCGGAGAGCGGGAGCTCGCCGCGCACTCTCGATCCGGCCGCCGTGCGAGTAGGAGCGTCTACGGTTGGATACTTATACTTTGTGTTTTACTACCATACCATTAACAGTACAAGTGGCGACCCTGCCAGCGACTAAAATATAACCGAGGTATGTACTTAATGAGTATTGTTCTGGTAAACAAAATACAAAGTGTTACTAGAGGTAAATCAGTGACTGAGACCTGTTTATTTCGTTTTTTTGTTACCATGAAAGAGTTACAGTAATAACTAATAATATACATTATTAGTTACTACTAATACTAGTAGGGCAGGTTGCAAACACTGATTGGTACCTAAACTGTAATAAATAACCGTAATAAAGTATAATTACTTTAAAGTTATCTCAGTCTGTTGTCAAAAATACGTTTATGAAATGTGCATTTTATGTAAGCAAGTAATTTGCTCGTCTGTCGCTTATTGGTTGGAATGCTGCTTCTATTGTACGCGCGGACAGGGATCGCGCGCAGGTGTTCACTAATTATGCCCGCTCGTATTAAACGTAATACTATCCTTGCTACTAAGAATAAAAATGTTATCGTAGGTTAACATAATAAATATTTTATCACGTACATAGTGATGATAATTTTATTCGAATATTTAAATGTGAATGCGTGTGTACCTATGTGTAATAATGTTATTAAACTTACACATAATATATTGATATATTATGTAAATATATACCTACATTTATTATTTCATGTTTTAATGCGAAAACTTAGATTATATTTAAATTTCATTTAATTAACGTTAATGTTTAATATAAGTTTTGGCAATAACTGAGACTAACACTAAAAAGGTAGTTCTATGAAAATTAGAACGGTACCTAGCTATAAAAGCAAACAAAGGTAGTTCGATGAAAATCGGTACGGTACCTACAATGTCCAAAGAGGTAGTTCTATGAAAATTAGAACAGTACCTAGCTATAAAAGCAAACAAAGGTAGTTCGATGAAAATCGGTACGGTACCTACAATGTCCAAAGAGGTAGTTCTATGAAAATTAGAACGGTACCTAGCTATAAAAGCAAGCAAAGGTAGTTCGATGAAAATCGGTACGGTACCTACAATGTCCAAAGAGGTAGTTTTATGAAAATTAGAACGGTACCTAGCTATAAAAGCAAACAAAGGTAGTTCGATGAAAATCGGTACGGTACCTACAATGTCCAAGAGGTAGTTCTAAGAAAATTAGAACGGTACCTAGCTATAAAAGCAAACAAAGGTAGTTCGATGAAAATCGGTACGGTACCTACAATGTCCAAAGAGGTAGTTCTATAAAAATTAGAACGGTACCTATAAAAGCAAAAAAAGGTAGTTCTATATAGCGGTATCTACAATAATAATAACAATAATACTAATCAATAAATATTAAATCAATCCATATCACAATTAATAATAGTCAGATAAAATTCAAATAATAATCTCATGTCAAAAAAAAAATTGCTCAAATTTAATTAAAATGAAAACTAAATAAATTGAATTAAAAATTAAATTAAATTTAAATTAGAATTTAATTAAAATTTAATTGAAAAGAAAATTGAATTAAAATTAAAATAGTCACACCTATAATGTCATTAATTTAAATCGTATTAATATTTAAATAAATTTCCTAAAAATAGGCGAGTATGAATTCTCTGCTACTATTTTCAACAATGTCCAAAGAGGTAGTTCTATGAAAATTAGAACGGTACCTATAAAAGCAAACAATCTGCTTGGTTACAAGTAGTCCCAAAGTCATGTCACAAATACCACCGTTAGAGTCTTTAGGCTGTGAGGGTGAGCCATCTTTCATTGGCATTCGATGGAAAAAATGGAAGCGAGGCCTAGTGCTATACCTCTTTTGAGGAATTATGCAATTCATCAGGAAATATTTCTAATTTCTCGTCGCGAGGAAATGAAACGTTTATGGCAAGGTCAGAACTAATTAATTGAAGTTATAATTATTGGCAATTTGAATAAACATCAGTTATCTTTGAATCCTAATTTTAAGTCAGACTACAAATGTTTAGACGCGTTGAAGACCTATATCTTTCTGTTAAACGCGTTAGAAATAATATAATGAATGAGTCGCAAATACAGTCTGTTTCGTCTCAAAATAATGCAAGTAATGCTAGTGTGTGTACCATTAAGTTACCACCAATGGAGCTACCAAGTTTTGACGGAAAGACAGAGAACTGGCCTAAGTTATATGAGTCATTAAAATTCAGTATTCACAATAACAAATAGCTGACTGATTCGCAGCATGTGCAATATCTCGTAGATAAACTTACGCATATTGCCTTGAAGGTCACGGCCGACGTTGTACCTACCGGGGAAGCTTTTCAAATCATTTGGAATAGTTTCGTTATCAAATATCAAAACAAACGAACTTATATACACAAACTGTGCAATCATTCGAATTGTCCGTCCGAGATAAAGAAATACCTCCTTATGCTGCTCATTGAACTACAATTACTAGATGCTGCTTTAGTTTATTTATTCAAGATCAGGTTAAAATAATACAACGTTCAAATAATAATAATCATAAATGATACTTTCGAACATCGAACAGTAGTGCTAGGACGAGTAAGATGTCCACTACTCCTATCGATCGTATAAAGCAAGTAATGATGACGCACACTCTGGTTCTCCGGTAAAGTTGTGCATTTTTTGTAATAAAACTGATCATGCAATTAGTGCGTGTACTTAGCGCGCTCGTTTTGAATTTATGAAAACTAGGCGCGGGTAAGACACAATTAAAATCGTCAATATTTATCAGAACTTACTTTGGATAAAGCAAAGTAGTAACTTTAACAATTTAATTAGTTACAAATAATATCAGCGAAGGTAAAAATACCAATAATAACAAATAGGTATGCAGATGGAATGCGACCATAACCTTGACACGGCAATGTTACCGTGACCTTGATTTCGCACAAATGAGATGCTTTACATAAAAATACACTAATTCATACCTTATTTATTGATGCTTAATAAATACACGTAACGAAATACAGTGTATTTATGCAATTAAATTACGTTGGAGTTTGAACCGTTTTATTCCTAAATTAAATTAAGTGTATACGCTGTTAGTGTGTTGTCATAATTATGTAAATAATAAAACCTAAAACGTGTTGGTTATGGGTTCGATTCCCATTTAAAGATGAATATAATTATGGTCAACAATGAATAATATACCTATCTACCTACATATACCTAAAACAAATTCTTACTTGATAGCCTTATGTAAAGGTTGGTGCTTAGGAGCACAAAGGCCACAAAAGTTGATGCCAAGGAGCACAAAGGCCACAAAAGTTGGTGCCAAGGAGCACAAAGGCCACAAAAATTAGTGCCAAGGAGCACAAAACACATTTAGTGTGTAAATATGAACGTGCCAAGGAGCACAAAGGCCACAAAAGTTAATTTTCCAATGTGAATTCAGATGCCAAGGAGCATGAGTAGGTGTGAATCTTGCCATGGGCAGGTATAATTTGAGATTGTTTAAAATACTTATTGCATTATATTTGGATCTAATTAATAATATGAGTAAGGAAAAATACTAAGTTTTGATGTTGATATTTTAATATAGGTAAATATTAAACGAATTTATAAAAATAAATATACTTGTGATACGTTTAAATAGTTAATTAAATTGGATCTTAAGCGATCGTGAAATATTTATCGTCTTACGATTGTAATGGTTTCTCTAAATATTGCTAGCATTACAACAATATTATTGTGGGGATAATACCTTATAACAATACTTACTTACTCATGTCTATATTAATTGGAAAACATTTATGTATAGTTAAATAGATATTCTTTATTGCACCACAAATTTGACAAAGAAAAACAAGTAACATAAATGAACTGCACAACACAGGCGGACTTATCGCTTCTAGCGATCTCTTCCAGTCAATGTATGTATATTTAAGCTGAATACATGCTGAAGTGAAAACGCAGATTCAAATTAATCTGTTTCATTACACCGGTGTTGACATAGGTGCTGTTTATGTGTTTGTTTACCTGAAGCAGTTACAAATTAACTGATCACTAAATCGATTTAAATGAAACATGGTTAAGCCATCATGTGTATGCACAGAGCAGATTAAAATCTGGATCATTAAATTGAAAGCAGATTGTTTTTACCAATCTGGGTCATTAAATTGACAAGCAGATAAAAATCTGATCATTAAATTGAAAGCAGATTGTTTTTATCAATCAGGGTCATTAAATTGACAAGCATATAAAAATCTGATCATTAAATTGAAAGCAGATTGTTTTTATCAATATGGGTCATTAAATTGACAAGCAGATAAAAATCTGATCATTAAATTGATAATATTGGCAGATAATACCTATTTATCTGAATCATTTAATTTATTATTCAAGTTTGCGGATAAAATAATCCGATCATTAAATTAATGTTAATGGCAAATAATACTTATTTATCTGAATCATTCAATTGATTATTCTGAATTGTGTTAAGTTCGCGGATATAATAATCCGATCATTAAATTGATGTTAATAGCAGATAATACTTATTTATCTGAATCATTCAATTGATTATTCAAGTTTGCGGATAAAAATAATCCGATCATTAAATTGATGTTAGTAGCAGATAATTACTTATTTATCTAAATCATTCAATTGATTATTCTGAATTGTATTAAGTTCGCGGATATAATAATCCGATCATTAAATGGATGTTAATAGCAGATAATACTTATTTATCTGAATCATTCAATTGATTATTCAAGTTTGCGGATAAAAAATAATTCGATCATTAAATTGATGTTAATAGCAGATAATACTTATATATCTGAATTATTCAATTGATAATTCTAAATTGTTTTAAAGTTCACGGATATAATAATCCGATCATTAAATTGATGTTAATAGCAGATAATTACTTATTTATCTAAATCATTCAATTGATTATTCTGAATTGTATTAAGTTCGCGGATATAATAATCCGATCATTAAATGGATGTTTATAGCAGATAATACTTATTTATCTGAATCATTCAATTGATTATTCAAGTTTGCGGATAAAAAATAATCCGATCATTAAATTGATGTTAATAGCAGATAATACTTATATATCTGAATTATTCAATTGATAATTCTAAATTGTTTTAAAGTTCACGGATATAATAATCCGATCATTAAATTGATGTTAATAGTAGATAATACTTATTTATCTGAATCATTCAATTGATTATTCAAGTTTGTGGATAAAAATAATCCGATCATTAAATTGATTTTAACTGCAGATAGTACTTATTCATCTGAATCATTCAATTGATTATTCTGAATTGTCCTAAAGTTTGCGGATATAATAATCCGACCATTAAATTGGAAGTATTTCGGTTCCAAGATCTCCATTAAATTGGAAATAAATGCGATCTTAGACGTCCATTAAATTGGAAGTATTTCGGTTCTAAGATCTCCATTGAATTGGAAATAAATGTATTATAGATAAAACATTTTGTACGGCGGAAGTGATTTATTCATTACACAATTTATTTAAATCATAAAAATAAACTTTAAGATCAAATGTATGTCCTACGAGGATACAGAGAATTTATTAGCCGTTTGAAGTAAATAGATAAATTATTATTGTATAAAATAGGTATAGTTTCATACTATTTAGCACTTAGTATTCATTTCACCTACCTATTTCACAAAGTGATATAATTATTTATAGATCATTAGAATTTAATTTAGATTTTCGCCTGAAACACAGGATTGTAGTTCAGGCTCATAAAGTTAATTAGATCTTAAGAAAATGTTTTGTACTAGACTAGCTGATAGAATAGTTCTAAGAATTTAAATAAATTGATTTTGATTTTATTTGAATTCTGAGATAAATTGCCTTTAGTTGTGGATGCAGAGTTTTTTTTAAGAGATAGATTTAGAAAAAGGGCTAAAGATGGACCTAGAATTGGAAAATGAAAATAACGGAGTACGACTAAGGAGAAATGTGGTACATTTGAAAAGTGTTGAAGGAGAGTAGAAGGTATGTTCTGATGAAAATATGAGAGATTCTATTGAGTGCTCTGACAATCATGATGTAGACGATTAGTGAGGCTGGCTATCTATTTCTATGTTTATTTTGAATTAGATTGTTAGATTGTTGATTTGTATGAAATGTTTAACTAACTTGGTTGTGTTAAATATAATGATGTATATGGGAAATTATTCATAGAGTCTTGTTTTATATCATTGTAAAAGGTAGATGTGATGTATAGCTAATAAATAAATGTAGTGGGCACGCTTGCTGGCGGGGCGTGCGGTGGTGGGAGCGCGGAGAGCGGGAGCTCGCCGCGCACTCTCGATCCGGCCGCCGTGCGAGTAGGAGCGTCTACGGTTGGATACTTATACTTTGTGTTTTACTACCATACCATTAACAGTACAAGTATAATCGATATAACTTGAAAACTGCTAACTAATCCGACTCCGTATCACATGAATAAACCCGTGTGTTTATTGCCCGGAAACTTAGCGATATCCGGTTCAGTGTTGCCAGGTTATGTTTCTATGTTTATTAAATAAAATTATTATTTAGACTTACAATTGAGATAAGGCATGTGTCCCAGCAGTGAGAACGTATAAAAGGCTGATGATGATTATTTATACTACTACTTAGGATTCAACGTCTCGTCGGCTTAGGTTTAATTATCTGGCCGCGATTCTGGTCTGGTCTGGGGCAAACAAAATTGAAGCTGATTAATGAAACGGCTTTTTGGCAGTAATTTTTGACTTTGAATCAATGTGATCGTTTTTAATTGGACACTTCTGTCAAATCAGATACTATCGACATGTCAATGTAAAATGTTTACTAGTTATCAACATTTTTTATATTGATAGTCACCAATTCTAATCACCCAATCGACATGGAATCAAGTTTTATGTATTTAACTCACATTTAGCAGTTAACTATTTGTACAGCATAGAAGTTCACGAAAAATTTACAAACCCATTTCGAATTCACTTTCAGTATGGCCAATTTGCTTGTAGTGTAGGAGTAATTTACTAAATAATTGCGTGCCACTAAAAATACTGGTATATTTTTGGGTGGCAACACCGATTAGGGTAACTGCCCCATTTCATACCACCGTATTGACACTGCCGGAGTTTAGTGTATCGCAGCAATTTCGGGCAGGTAACTGCGCCGTCCGCCATATGGTTACGTACATGCTCTCAGTTTTATAGCCTTTTTACTACCGCTAGAGCTGTTTTATCGTCTACAATCTGCACTTAGAATCAAAGCTAATTACGCAGAAATGATTAATGAAACCAGTAATGGACTTTATTAAACAACTTCTGGGGCGGTATGGAAGCGGTAATTAGTTCACACAGGCTTGACATCTCAACTTAGTGTTTAAAATACTTGTTTTTACGTTTAAGTAATTTGTATTGGTAATAACTTTTTTATCTAAATTATATCAAATTATTATAACTTTTTTATCAATATCATTTGGTAGATTGATGGTGCTTTACTAACTATGGATTTTTAACCTTTACCATGGGTGCTAGACATTGGACATATTTGTGATGTTATTTTGTATTATCTTTATCATATTTAAGAATAGATTATCTCTTTCTCTTTTAAATATATGTTAGTAATAAATTATGTAGTAACTTCGTTAATGCTAAACACAACGCCTCAAAATTCGTAAAAGTTTCTATCTGTAAATAAAAAAATATCTGTAAATAAATAAAATATATACTTTGTAACCTAATATTTCATACCGTATTGTTGAAACAATATCCTAAAAAAGGTACATTTAGATAAATAATGGCCGATCACGTATAACTTTATCAAATTCAACCATTAATGTGAATGATAAATCTTTATAACGACTCTTTTAAACAATATTCGCGGCTATAATGGCATACAATCACCGACACGCATTCTCCGTGAGCGAAGTAATAGGCCCCTAATGTTTGTTTCTTTTCATGAAATTAAAATCGGGGCACGCGAGGCCTATTCAGCGCCTACAATTGGGACTGTTACCCTTTAATGGCGGTGAGATATTGCAATTATACGAGTATTTTTTTGAGTAACTAAATTTTTTATCAACTTTGCTCGTTACGTAAACAACATGTCTTTGTGTCAGGTAATTCCTACTAAAATTATAAATGCGGAAGTAACTCTGCTATTTTGTTGAACTTTTCGGAGTTAAAGAATCACTACATAGTATAAAACAAAGTCGCTTTCTCTGTCCCTATGTCCCTTTGTATGCTTAAATCTTTGAAACTACGCAACGGATTTTGATGCGGTTTTTTTTAATAGATAGAATGATTCAAGAGGAAGGTTTATATGTATAATACATGCATAATATAGTAGAGAAACACTGATAATTTTAGAGGTTTTTAATTTAAGGTCGTAAATAAACACATTTTTTTGCGCTTACATTGCAAACGCTGGCTGAACCCTACGTGATAGATCAAAATAATGTACTACGGTATTGTTCACCTTAAAACGGTTTACAAAAAAGTCCGCGATGGTATATGTCTATCTATTAGGGATAACCCACAATAACCATTTTTATCCTTTACTAATGAGAAAATAAGGGCATATTTACGAAAAAGCGATTTTTTGCAATACAGTGTTAATCCTTATCCAATTAAGTACCTTAAATAAATTGTGCATGTAATATAGATCATTAAGGCTCTTTACAGGGACATAGCGGTTGCGGCGGTACCGACCGGCCGGGGGGCGCATGGATGATGGATGAACGTTTGTTACTCTTTCACGTAAAAAATACTGAATTGATTTTAATGAAACTTTACAATAATATAGCTTATACATCAGAATAACACATAGGCTACAATTTACAAGATATTCCCGCGGGATAACGTCCTATAGTTCACGCGGGCGAAGCCGCGGGCGGAAGGCTAGTACTAAAATAAAATATTCTGGAACTATGAACGAAAGGTCTTTCGGTATTGTCTGCTCCAAATAATAAGGTCTATTTTCGTAAACCATAATTAGATTATCAACTTCCAAACTGTGCCACCTATGGCGATAAGTATGTTGCTTTATATACCTCTACTATACGGAAATTTATCTTCGTTTTTACCGAAATCTAAAAATAGTCTACCCTTATTTAACCTCGTGTCGTATAAAGAAATAGAGCTCAAGAGCGCACTAAACATAAAATTCTAGGGCCTTATTTATCTAGTCCCCGACAATGGCCCTTGATATTATACACCTTTAAGGTCTTTAAGGGCCGGGTTGTTACACTTTGCCGCTTCGCTGTGAAAGGCTTTCAGTTTGATGCTAAAGTTCCCTTCGATCGGGTCACTTCCGCATTGCGGCTGATTGCATTGGCATCCGCCTTCTGCTGCGTTTAGTGTTGTGGTTTCTCGATATTGTGATATCGATAACTAGTTTATCTAAGATCATTTTTTTTATTTAAAAAATTTATAGCATTTTTGTTTTTCATAAAATGTGCCTTAATTAATTTATAATGTCTATACATAGAAGAATCTGAGAAAGAAACATCTAAGAATAGAATCTTTTGTTTCGTAGAAGCTTTAGTAGTGGCTTCAAACGCCGTTTCTAATGCTTGAGATGAATGGGTAAAATATTTTTGCATATGTTTGGATTATTCTATTAATGGCTACTTTTTATTAAAATTCCACGCAGGCAAAGCCGTTGGCTAATACAAAAGTGTAATTAAGGCCTTTAAAAATATATATTAACAGAAACAAAACGCATTTCAAGTAAAAATAAACAGTTTTTGGGAATCATTATGATCTGTTGTTATGTCCACACTGAAAATACTTAAAAGAATTTAAATATTCATTTTTATTTTTTATTTACAGTCGATAATCCTCGGCGCTTCACTAGCCGGGAATGTTGGGATACATTCATAGCAGACTAGGTATTAACAAGTTGGATGGATGTTTTGTAGCGTCCTTTCATAGTTTTCATTCAGGCCCGTGTATCGGAAACTTGTAAATATCAACGTACTCTTTGCCAGGGATGGGTCGGACAATCGCCACAAGGTAGGCATCGCTTCGAGTATGAAGGGGAACCTGGGGGAGTGTAGGTATAGTACAAGTCATGCTAAAATCCAGATTATATAATAATGTTCGAACAATAAAAAACTATACCAACGAACATTGTAATTAACACTAGTCAGCAATGTTTTACACGTACTCCGAACAATAAATATTAGTACAAAATACACTTTTGTTCGTAATTTATTTGGTTGCGTACAGAGCAAACACTCTGTATTGACACATTCCCTATTATTACCAACATTAACAGTTCCACAGTGCAATCTAAATATAAAATTATGGACATTCGTTGATTTTGCCCAAGCAAACGCTGAATGTATGGAAATTTATTTCCAGGCCTGTAAAGTTTTATAGCTGCCGAGTTATGGCTGGCTTTATTCACAGAGCAGATTTATTAGTACCCACCTCGACCCGAAATCGTAATCTGGAAACGTTAATTCAAATGTGACTGCGTGTCACTTTATGACGTATACGGGAGCGGTGAAATGAGGAAGGTTTTCTTTCGGAGACACCTTTAAGTCTGTGCAGTAAAGATCATATTTGGATTTCATAGGTTTTTTTGTAGGTTTGCGAATGTTTATTTGGACGGAGACAATGAAATCCCAGATAAAGCGGGGGCAGCGAAGCGCAACTTAAATTTAGCTTTGATACATCATCAAACACGTTATTAAACCTGGGTGCTTTATCATGGCATGTGATGGAATGGACGGAATATTTCAACTAACTTTAATATACTCGTTCCTCGTGGAAGTTATATTTTGTAACTACCAGAATTTTGCCGCGTTCTACAGGGTATAAATGAATAGTATTTATGAGCCCTCTTATAACATTACACATTAAATAATTATGACATAATGATATTTTTCCGTCAATTTCGCTTGCAGACACGCACTCAGCCCACCGGATGGTAAGCACACAACAACAACAAGCGTGCTTGTTTCCCCTCCTCCCCATTATGTGTTTGTTCTGTGTGTGGATGTTTATTATTATACTTCGGGTCTCAACCGAAGACGATTTAATATTACTTGCAGCAGCACATGAGTTGGTGCTATCTTTGTCACACGTTTAGATTTATAACACTTAAAAAGATCTTCTGTCTCACTCACTCCCCCCAACAACCTGGCAACCCGCGGCGCCTACGCGCCAGACCTCATTACGTGTTTTTGTGTTGTCTGAGTTACACGTGCGTTTTCCTTTCTAAAAATTTAAAAAAGGAAAACGCTAACGGTCGGAATCTTCAGATAGTAATAGTGATAGTCTCCTACTCAAAGGCCAAAAATAGTGAAAGTGTTACTTTTCCTACGGAAAATCCAAAAGTATTAACCAGTGAATATGATTTCAATACAGGAATCAACATGACCAATGGAAGTTTTCAGGTACCCTACTTTTATTTATTTTTTGCAATTACATTTTGTAACAATTTACTCCCAGCAGTGGGAACGTGTATGGGCTAATGATGATGATGATGACATTTTGTAACTTTATTATGTGAGTACATACTTACCACCATAATGTAGTTCATGTATATTCATATTTCGAATCAAATTAAACTGTTTTGCAAAAATACAGTAATAATAAATAATGTCCTCCTAGCCGATTCGGCTATGGCGGCCAATCTTTTACGATCAGCCAACTACGCAGGATATATTATAGTGCACAAGTGAGTGCGCAAGCACAGGTGCACTCCCTATTCCCTCACTCTCATAGCACGGTGGGACAGCAGTCTGACACGACCGAAGAGAGATCAGGCGCAGGACCAACGGCTTAACGTGCCTTCCGAAGCACGGAATCATCATTCTTTTCAGACATTCAGGTGATTCAAGCCTGCAATGTCCTAACCAAACTGGAAACATAAATTCACACAAAGTGATGCTTCCCGCGGGATTCGAACCCACGACCTCCGGGTATTAGAGCCCAACGCTCTAACCACTGAACCACGGAAGCAGTTAGAAAAATACAGTAAACAAAGGTCTTGTCAAGATTATAATGCGTGTATTCAACCTGCATGCAGGTGTGCAAATCTACTTACATAAATTGGAAACAAAAATATATTATTGTACATATTACATAGGTAAATTATCGTTAATTATTACATGTCAAACTGTTATTGCTATGAGTAATATATTCAGTAACATTTATAAATGAGGTCTGGGCGAGATCAGCCCGTGATGTAAATAATAATCTATAGCCTACACGGCTAAATAAGTAACCATTACGCTATAAAAGCGCTACAAGTTACAGTACTAAAAGTGTTGAGGGATTTTGATACCACAAATTTGTGAGGACCTACTTTATTCTTATAACGGTAGGGTACTCTTGGACTCAAGTGTTGAAGTTCCCTTTAAAACTACCTACTTAATCCACGCAAAGCGTGATGACAATATTGCACCAAGAGGTTCTTTGACTCCACGCAAGACGTGTAGAGGATATTTCTCCACTGTAAAAGTGTCAAGGTTAACCCCACGCTAGTCGTGAAGTGGTTTTTTAACTCCACGCATGTCGTGTAGAGGATATTTCTCCACTGTAAAAGTGTCGAGGTTAACCCCACGCTAGTCGTGAAGTGGTTTTTTTTTAACTCCACGCAAGTCGTGTAGAGGATATTTCTCCACTGTTAAAGTGTCGAGGTTAACCCCACGCTAGTCGTGAAGTGGTTTTTAACTCCACGCAAGTCGTGTAGAAGATATTTCTCCACTGTAAAAGTGTCGAGGTTAACCCCACGCTAGCCGTGAAGTGGTTTTTTAACTCCACGCAAGTCGTGTAGAGGATATTTCTCCACTGTTATAGTGTCGAGGTTAACCCCACGCCAGTCGTGAAGTGGTTTTTTAACTCCACGCAAGTCGTGTAGAGGATATATTTTCTCCACTGTAAAAGTGTCGAGGTTAACTCCACGCTAGTCGTGTAGAGGACATTGCTCCACTCTAGAAGTGTCGAGCTATAATGGAGGCCCAGAGTGGACACCACAGGCAGACCAACGCCTGTGGTTGACGACTTACGACGACGCGCAGGCTGGGACTGGATGAATCGGGCACAGGATCGTCGCAAGTGGAAAAGAAGATAAGAGGCCTCTATCCAGATATGGATCATTAAGAGATCATGAGGGCGATCAGTTTTTCTACCTTCAAGCACAGCGTGTTGTGGTATTGATCCAAAAAATGGTTTACTTCACGTAAATCTAGTACTTATATCATATAAATATAATTGAAGGTTAAGTAAAGTTTATATGGTGATATCTGCCACTACTCCTTGACAAAACAGAACCGGTCGCAGGCACGTTTAACCGCACCGGCCTAGCTTGTCTGATTTCATCGGATATCCAAGAAAAACTTATTTTATTTGGATCCGGAATTATTACAATAACTCAGAAAGATCCAGGATATAAAAATAATAATAATAACGCACGCTTCAAAGGATCGGGTCCCCATGGGCTTGCTTGACTAAATGCCCGGAACTGAAATCATTACTAGTGTAAAAACTGAGACATACAAACATTTATGTCTTGTAATAACAAAAGTTTCTGGACAAAGATAATCGCTTTCATATGGATGCAATAATCGGCAAAATTATGCATAATAATTATGATTGATATTCAATTATAAGAAAATAAAAATATTATTATTATTATTAGGATAAATATGTAGATACAGTTATAAACAACAAACAGATCTTGTGTTCGCACATCTTCAGATCTGTTATTTCCGAGATTCGTCGAAATCTATCGTTTTCGAAATTTATATCGGAAAGAAAAGTTCTGATTATCATCAGAACGAAAAGATACGATAGGGCCCCGTTTGGAACGCAAACTTGAGGCGCTTTAAACTCCAGGGGGGTGCCGCCGCGCGGAGCATCAGCGGTTGAGCCACCAAGGGTGCAGCTAGTGACGCCGAGAGGCCACCACTCCGCCTGCGCGACATTACAAATATCTGGCATATGTGCGCACTGACTTATCTGACGATTGTGCAGTTCTATGATTAGATGCATGCATATAAAGAAGAATTTTCAGAAGTATCTTAAGTTCAAGATTATTACTGTTACGCAGAAACTTATGTCACAATAAAGGACAAATTTCATTATGTACAATAATTATTACATTTATTAAAGTGGCACATTTCACAATTCTTTACAAAATGGAAGCTTATGGCACAGTCCATACGCTGATTATTAATTTTATGATAATATATTTTCATAATTTACTAAAAATTTAATATGTTACTCGTATCTCTATTGCTCAATCGCTGCTCTGATGCGAATTATATTTATTATAAATTGTCTGTCTATTCTAAATTACAAAAACCTTCTTTGTAATTTAGTGTGTAGTTTGGAACATCTACTGAACTCAGGACTACTGGAAGTTTATTTATTTATTTAGAAAAACTTTATTGATCTGAAAATCCGGGTACAAAGGCGGACTTGACAGTAGAAGCATTCTCTACTAGTCAACGTTTGGGAAAAACGAAATGCTTTAATGCGGCAAAAATTTGTGTCTTTTAATCATCACTATAATGAATTTAACAAATGATCCTTTTTCTAAGACAGTTATGTGAACCACATAATTATGGTTATGTCTAACTACAATATAATTATTATTATTATATTTTAGAAATATAATAGGACATTAAGCATGGATTTATTTTTCTATATTTACTACAAAAATCGAATAATCGATAACATAAGCTTGTAAAGAAAAATGAAAATAAGAACTAATAATATGTCACTACTTGAACTAGAACTAAACAGTGTTGTGAAAATAAAATATAATACCGCATAAACGTTCCGTTTAAAAATAACTTCGGTTTACAAATTCTGTTTATTTGTAATAAACACAAGAAATATGTTACCGAAAATAAATATACCGAACACTGTTGTCAAATATTGCGAATAATTGTGACAGGTATATTGATTAGGTTGTTTTTTGATGATTATAGGCAAATTTACACTAAGGTGATTTGCTGAATGTATTGGCTTTTTGTCCTCTGCATTTCCAGTCGTTTATTCGTTAATTACATGATATAACGTTGTTTTTTAATAAGAAAAATTCGTAGTCATTTCAACATTTTTCGAAAATGAAAATTATGAAATTAGCAAGTAATCATCCGATAAAGGCATAATTATGTTCATGCACACGACACGAGTGGTCGTACCGTGCGGATTTCGATCCCGCGATCTCTGATGTAGTGGTCGACTCCTCAAACATTAGGTACAATTAATCTATGTATACCTATGTACGCATTTTAGATCAAATCAAGCTATATACATATTAGATAGTTAATCTTTACTGGTGAATGCAAATCACAAAATTTGTCCTAATTTGTATCACAATATTTTTGTGATTGTATTGCATTGTATTGTATGTATTGACATACACTAAATTATACAATAAAATTTAACGTATCATCATTCCTTGTCTGATGATTGTATAAATTGCTTTGCTATTAAAGGTTTAAATAGACTGGCTTTCACCAAATCACCATCCAAAGTTTTATTTTGTATTAAGCTATTTCGCTAATATTATCCGTAAGATAAAATATAATAATTATATCTATAAAAGATTACATACTCCGTGTACTTGCTTAGTCATTGCCTTTGATCAAAGAATACAGACCATTATCTTAATGAGACATTTAATAATTACAAGAGATTATTTGATTTGATGGAGATCTCGTAACCTGAGGCCTTCCATCCATCATTACTTACCTATAGTGCCGTATATTCGCGGCAATAATAAATATATTCATAATAATTGCTGAATATTAAAAACTACGTATACAGAACTTGTGGTTCATGGAAGGACACTATTTTTATTGGAGTCAAAAAAAAAAAACGATTGAAAAATTATTTATTTTATATACCTATATACATGATATTGCCATCAATTGAAATATACATAATGCGTATTCATATCTCACAGTCCTCTGTCAGCTTCTGCATCCACCTTTTACCGGTGTTGGTTGGAGCGATCCCTCGATTGTTTTCTTCTTCTTTTTAATAAAAATGTCCTAGTATCGTCCTGTACATAAATAATGGTGATTTCGCTAAAGCCATATTCGGTATATGATTAATTTAAAAGACATATTATTTGACTACGCCTTATTAATTTACAAAATTAACTTATCTTTTATTTTTAATTGTTTACCTTAATATTACAATGATGCTCTAAACATCTGCAAGTAATATTAAATCGTCTTCGGTTGAGACCCGAAGTATAATTAAGAATCAAACGAACTTACCTAGTGTAGTTTGATTCCAATTATGCGAGGGTCTCAACCGAAGACGATTATATCGTCCCATCCCGCCCAACCCGACAAACAATTAATAAAAATAAAAGCTAATCCATTTACGGAAACACAAAAAATTTACTTTGAAATAATGAGGTCTGGCGCGTAGGCGCCGCGGGTTGCCAGGTTGTTGGGGGGAGTGAGTGAGACAGAAGATCTTTTTAAGTGTTATAAATCTAAACGTGTGACAAAGATAGCACCAACTCATGTGCTGCTGCAAGTAATATTAAATCGTCTTCGGTTGAGACCCTCGCATAATTGGAATCAAACTACACTAGGTAAGTTCGTTTGATTCTTAAGTATATAAGTAATAATGTTGTATATGTTTAGTATCTTCGTCGATTCTTATACACGCTAAGTGCTTAAGTTTATTCAAACCATGATTGCAGCAGTCTATGATTGCAGCATCGTTACAAAGCACACACTTCGCTCGCACTCGCTCAATAATTGAGTGGGTAAACCGTCGCGACTGTCATTTGACGATAAGGTTTCGCCGCTGCCGGATCGTCGATTTTAAGCCTATATCCCGGATATACACTCTTCAAGCCCATAGATTATGGGTCAAATGGGAAGGCTAGGCCTCCCAACGTATAGCCTCGGTGTTGCAGTAAAAACTCGTCTTAGGATTGGCAATAAGGCTACATTTTCCAACAGACCAACGATACAAAAACTTGAGATTAAGTTAATTAAATAAGTATTTTTATGCATTGTATTACACACACTCGTAATATTTTTATACTCGTAGCTCGTAGCTTTTCTTGGTTTGGTGCTCCATGTATAAAAAAATCCCAAAGCCTGTTCATAATAATTATGTTCAAAACATAGTTCTTATCCATTATTAAGGTTGATCTGACTTAAATTTCCCTAATAAATGCTGTCTTAAAAATACTTCTACTGTCTTGTTGTGTAATAAGAAAATAAGTAGCGGTAAACAGATAAAATCTAATAAATAGCTATCTTAACCGCTCGTTTCTAGTTACCGACAGATCCTTGGCACTTCCATCAAGAATCAGATTACGAATTCGGAACGAAAGTAATTTCCAAGAATCTCAAAGTTATTATTCAAGGTATTGGGATTTTATTGACGTATTTCATGCATTCGATTTACACAACTTTCTGGATTAGGATACACCAATTTTTTTTTATTCGTATAGTAGCTCCACTTAAAATTATGACAAGAGGCGGAGATTTAAAATCCTGAGAGCTATCAATTCAATATCAAGTGCTTTGATGCAATTTTAAGTTGATTTAAAAAAAACATAAATTTATAGAAAAAATCTATAATATTTTGTGTGTTATTAAATATAAATTAATTTTTAAAAATACTTAAATATATTATTATTTTAGAAAATAAAAAATAAGACTTATTCTATAAAAAGACGTATTCACGCAAGTAAAATGGTTGTTGTGTGCCAGGTTATACCAGTCAGCTTCCCTATCATGATTACTCAAATCAGCTGTTACTGATTTTTTAAATCGTTGTGACTTCTAACCGCTATTATGTGATTAGTTTTCTAACCTCCTACTTGTTAATAAAATGAAGTACTAACAATTACTCTCATACTACCTATATTTTATTCTTAATGAAAGCATACAAGACCTATATCTCCAGTGACCCCATTTCTTTAGCGAACTTTCCCTTATCGCCGAAGAGAACAGTAAAAATAGAATAAATTCCCTCATGTGCCAGTTCAGTCTTTATTTATGCCTCCTGCTTGATGGACTGTATCGAAATACATTGCCGTCGGTATCTTGACGCTTTTTCGACGTATTTCTTGTTATCTGAACAAATATTTGTGACCTTTTTCTGTGTTGTAGCGAATTTGCGCCAAGATCGGAAACTGGGAAAGTTTTTGCGTTTGGAGATAGTTTTTCAAAAGAAAAGCATGTGAAAAGGTAACTAAATAAATAATTAGACTATGCCTAATACCAATATTACAACGGACCTCCATTACCCTTGACTGGGTAACTACACCAGTAGGATCATGGCTACACACTAGCCATTCTAATATGGATGTAACCTCACGATCTTCAGCGTCAAGCTAGTGTTAAATACACACATAAAAAATGAGCACTGAGATTTAGATCATCGACCTCATTCAAGTGAAGCGATTTTAAAACCTCTGCTACCAGAGCTCTCTTTCTCTTTTTCTGTTGTTATCCTAAAAAATGAAATTTATAAAGTAAAGACAATGTACTTAGGAACCATCGAAATAGTTCCGTAATGTATGAAGCAAGCGAACACGTAGAGTTACCGCGGTACTTTAGCTCGCGGGCTTTATTTACAGGAAAATTCCGCTCCTTAAATTCGATTGTAAATATCTCACTTTATTAGATTTCGCTTTAAGCGATGCTACGCTTAGTAAAAGCCGTGCTAAGCCAACAATAACTTTTCTTGCCACATGTTTTATAACTGATTTTAAGAATAAAGATTTTTCTTTAATATATGTAGATTTCTTTATCTTTGGAAATCGGTTGCAGGGTTTTTGACATGTAACATTTCTGGTTCGCTGGCGCTTAGAACAATTAACGGCACGATAAATATTCGTTTCGTCATTGATAGTGTATTTAAAAAAGAAGTAGATACGGCACTAGCGCTCGCTCGCTCAAAATGCTCCCCTCATATTGTGTTAATTGACACAAATTATTTTAGACGCATAATGTCAACGGTTGGTGAAGCACATAGATTTAGTATAACTCGAAGGATCAAATTCTAATCGCCGTGCGTCAAAGGATGGCATATCTACCTCTTTTTTAAATACACTATCAATGCGTTTCGTACAAATTATGTTAAAAAAATCTTGAGTTTTGAAAAACCAAATATTTTAGTCCAATAACGATATCCAATCTATTCAACAAAAGATGAATTTTTGTAAGGTTTGATTGTTATAGTCAGGATAAGGTTTTCAGTACACCACCCATTCAAAGCCGGGTAGGCTAGTACTATGTATATACAAAGTTATTTGGGAATAATCTGTACCTATAGGATAACATTCAAAAACGAAACAAACTGAATCCGAATCTGTTTTTATTTTCTATTTCGTACCGCAAACGACGAATTTAAAGCGAACGCCATAAAAACATTGATAAAAATCTCGTTGAAACTCGCAACGTGACGTTCTCAAATTTATGTTTGCGGAAATACGTATCTGTTTTGATGTGTGTTTATTTCGACCGTGGATACAGTTACTAACTTCATCGGCCCATCGGCGGAACTTTGATGAGGCAAAAGTTGAAATGCGGAGTAATCCAATTCACACTTTGTAATTTCAGTGTTGTTCTAGTTTAAATTTGTTTTACAGGGATATTTTGGTATAAATCTAATTTACACTTTCAGATTGAACATAATTCTACAGGTTGCCGTCATTCTATCAGCGCTTCTATGGGCGATCCATAGCATTAAATCAATATTATTATTTACTATTAAGTCTTGGTTTGGATTCAAAAATATTACTATTTGTATGTTTGTGTTTTGGTGCTAAATAGCGCTGTGTGAATAATAAGACCAGGTTTTATTTATTTTTTATATTTAAGTTCATAGCACTATTTTAACTTTTAAAATAGATAAACTTTTTTTATGATGGGGCATACAAGTTTTTGGACGTTTATATATAATATTGCAATAAATAAATAATAAATTGCAAATAACAGACAATCTATACTAATATTATAAAGAGGAAAGATTTGATTGTTTGTTTGTTTGTATTGAATAGGCTCCGAAAATACTGAACCAATTTGAATAATTCTTTCACTGTTCGAAAGCTACACTTTCCCCGGTGAACATAGGGTACTGTTTATCCCGGAAATGTGTGGGGAAGAGGGGATATTTAAAAAAAGAAATTACTTGATAACTATATAGACTGTTTTAATACATAGATAGTCAAGATGATGATGAAGAAACGTAATAAAAAAAAGAATAAAAGAATTTCAAAGAATACCTAGCCGGCAGTGTCACAGAAAACGCTAGGAAAATTCGAAACGCTATACATATGTAAAAGAAAAACAAAAGTTTTAATTTACTTTTTTTACTGTCAACCTTTTGTGACACTATTGCCAGTGCTACTTTAAAATAACAAAATAACTACGAAGGTTACATCAAAGTAATTCCCAAACAGGTTAATAAATAAGTTTTTAAAAATTTAATGCTGGCTAAATTATTCAGAAAATATCTATACGCCATTAAAGAAAAAACATATTTAATTTACTTTTTATTGCTGTCAAACTTCAGAAGCATTGTTGCCAGTGCCTCTTTAAAATAAAAAAAGGTCTTTTCAAAACTTTTTGATATTCCTTTAAAAAAAAAGATTTGCTTTTAATTGCTGTCAAATAAATCGTAGTAACTCTCTGATGCCAGTTACATTGAAAAAACCAAGCAGGCTATTATGCAAAGTTTTCATTTAATGCTGGCTAGATTCTTCAGAAAAATATCGATACGCCTTTAAAGAAAAAAGAAACAATTATTTTCTTTTTATTACTGTCAACATGGAAATTATGCTGCTAGCGTTTTTAATGATCCAAAAAAGGTTGCATGTTATTTGAAAAGAACGATAATGAGATACAACACAATAAAATTATAATCGACTTCTAAAATATTAGTATTATAATAGTCGAAACAGAATAAATATTCGTTCATCGAAACTACTGAACCAATTTGAAAAATTCTTTCATTGTTGGAAAGCTAAACTATTCTCGGACATAGGGTACTTTTTATCCCGGAAATGTGGGGGGAAGGTAAGGGACATTTGAAAAAAGAAATTACGCGCGGGTGAAATCGCGGAGGCGGCCGCTAGTAATTAATATTGCAATGCTTCCACAGTTTAGGTTTAAGACATTTAATTTTATTTCTCTAAAATAAAATACAATTCACTTACAAGAGAAATAAGAAATACATATAGGTAATTTAAAAGTGTACGGATAATACATCACTTTAACAAGAAAAATAAGAAATACATATAGTTCCCGTGTATAACAAAAGTCTAAAGATTTAACTTCACTAAAATATGACTGCCTTTTCAGTACGTAAAATTCTTGGTAACGTGAAACAAAGAGCAATGTTTCTTTGAAATTCTCAAGATACCCGACTGGAATTCTAAGTCTCGCATCATAATCCAGCTTGATATAGCCACAGCTTTCGTCTGCAATATTTTATCAAGTGAGCATCTCTTGGCTGTAGGTCGGTGCTTAGAATGCAACTAAGTTTGATTCAAAGTTAAGCGTCCAAGTAGTTCTAGACATGGATGCAGTATTGGAGAGAAAATGCCGGTCACGCGTGAAAGTTTGCGCCAAGTATCTACGGAGCGTTCCATCTTCGCGTCAAGAGAGAGCCGTTTAGTTTTCGGTTCGCAGTGTTCGCAACTTTACGGCTTGCGAACTGACGTCACTTTGTGTTTTTAAAAGATGTCTTCGTATAACATGGGTTCTTTCAAACGAGGCGTGAAGAATTAAGTACCTTGCGAGCCAGTACGGCGTTATAAACGTATATTTTAGAGTCCGACTGGCTAGCTACCACCCCCACAGGTGAAATCTGCCGCCATAACAGCTTTGGCTGTGTTCCGGCAATATTTATGTGGGAGCCAGTACACTTGAAATTAAAGGCTCGAAGATCAGATGAGCCTACAGTCTGACAGACAGAACTATATTTTCGTCTACCAAATTCCCCCGATTTCCCCTTGATACCAATGAGGAACAAGACAATGCTCGCTTTCCGGTGATCGGCTTATTTGACGTCGACCATATAAACAACACATTTCTCCGGACTGCAAATGGTATCATATTAAGACACGATAGGGATCATTCAGCGCTCCCTAGGAGCAAATAAATTCATGAAAGCCGAAACGATGTAGCTTCCAGCGCCTCGAATGTCATGCATCGGACACTTGTTTATTTATAGCGGGCACCGTGAGGGCACACCCTTCATTCAAGAGAGGTCAAGTAAAAGAGGTCGGTATTTCTTAAGGGAATTTTCTGTGGTGGTGGTAATGATCGATGTGTCTACATCTCGGTTCAGCTTTTCAGAGCAAGGCTGAATTGAGGCCACTTCCTGCGTGCTTGTGTTGAACTGTTTCCACTTGAAAATTAGGGGATAAAAATTATTTTCTTATCTGTATCTGTTTGAAATAACATGGAAAAACATTGAACTTTTAAATTTTAGCAAGCCTTGTCTTCCTTATTGTAGAAAAGTGACAAGATATTAAATTGAACGTTCTTAACGATATCGTAAGAAAAATATAAAATAGTTTTGAATTTAATATTACGAGTATACTAGCTCTCTTCTGAATACTTTCAGAAGTCATTTAGACATTGAGACCAAACGAAAGTAGTTTATATACGATATTTGCTACATGCACACTGAACATTTCTTTTAAAATATTTCGATAATATCCAATGTGATGACATTTCGATGCGGACGAACTCCGATACAGAAATATGAAATAGTTTTGTAAATATTTTACTGTCCCTCTCGTGAACTCTTTCAGAATTTATTTAAACATTTGGAATGGAGACCTCAAAGGAGTATTATTAACTGAATACAAAATCGACATCAGAAAATATGAAGTGGTCAATTAGTGTGTGTTTAGTAAAAGCTTTTTATTGCATCTTATAAGAAATTAATTTTAATTGAGAAGAAAAACTGTATGTCTAACGATTACCTGTATGTGATGTTTTACATTTAAACGAAATGATTCGCTCGAGAGATTACACTTGATTTTTACTTATAGTAGCACTTGTAATCCTGAAGGGAAAATCTGTAAAGTTAAATAATAATATCTTATGTAATGAAGCCTGTCTATTTCCGAACTCTTTGGCAATCATTTGTATTATATGTAGATATTAATATAATTAGTTTGTATCTTTTTAAATTACATCTCTAAGTTTGGCGTGCTTCTTGGTATAGTCCTTCTCCAGATTTCTCCATTTGTGTGTCCAGTAAGGTCTCGAAGTTAATTGGATGTCTGACTAGAATATAATCATCTAGCAATTATAATTAAATGAATGAAAGATCTTAAACGAGGAGCAAACAATTAAATACCGTTAATTATCATCAGAGCAATATGGAGTACCTTCGTAAACACGGCCGTTGGATAAGTATTTTCAGAAGTTATTTAGACTTAGGCAAATATACCGAGTAGGCTAATACAAGTGAGAGTAAATAATTAAGGCCCTTTACACAGTAGGTTCCTTTAATTGTATTTATGTGTTTTGTGATATTTGGTTTTGGCAGTACAAAGTAGCTTGTATTTTAACTTGACGGCGTAGAGATGTTTTTACTGTACCACTGTATGTACTACAAGCTCAAAATAGAGACATTTCATTCCTTTTGAAATGTTATGGTGTACACTACTACTTAGCCCTCGACCCTTTTTAAAATTTAAAATTGACAAAAGCGACAGCAATATTGATATCTGAGAAAGGAACTTATCTGACCTTAAATAAAAAGTATTTTTTTATGTGATCTCTGAGTTCAAGCATCTAAGCAAAAATAATAAACTGAATCTATATTAGAAGATTTGATTGTTTGTTTGTTTTGAATAGGCTCCAAAACTACTGAACCGATTTGAATAATTATTTCACTGTTGGAAACCTACACTATCCCTGGTGAACATAGGGTACTTTTTAGCGCAGGTGAAACCTTGGGGGCAGCCGCTAGTATACTATAAACAGACACTGTTATTGTAAATTGTGTTAAAAGCAAAAGCCAGACAATTTAACTTGGTGCAGGCAGTGGCTGAAGATAACACCACATCACAGTCTAAGGATGTGCGAGTCTTAGCAAGAATCCTTTAGTAGGATTAGCATGAGCTGCGCATATCATGCATAAAACCGCTCTTCCGTAGTTACCATCGCTAGAGCTGTATAAGCGCTTATAAATGCTGCAAAGGACTTCCACCAGCTTTACATCCTTTTAAAGCTGTATATTTAACGTACCCTAATCAGTCAAATTCCTACAACCAATTTTCAGCTTAATGTCAAACGCATAAAGTTCTATTTTTATTGAGTCTTTTTGGCAGATGGTATGTTGATCTGCTGCCGATTGTAGGTACATGTATAAGAAATGGAATGAAATGAAACTCGACTGCATCCATGATGCAACAGACTAGTAAGGGAATAGAGAAATTCAACTTTGCTTGCGTACTCTCTACTAACGTTTGTGGAAATTATAATTTAATCAGTTTCATAACAAAACGTATTTTTTTCGTTGAAAAAGTCCCTGATTCCCTACGTGTAAATATAGCATACAGCCGTTAATATGGCGGATAACAGAGGCTTTGCCGACAGCGGATCAAAGGTTTAACATAGACCACTTTCGAACGGTCAGGAAAGTATCACGTGTTTTCTAACTTTGGAACTATGGATGAGTCTATTCATGAGAAAGAATTGTGAGTCGGAGAGATGTGACACATTCAAGTGTATATGTTTATGGGCAAACCATGTAGTTTGTAGTGTCTAATCAATCACTACAATTTATTAAGCAATATGTATTTTTATGTTTTTCTAGAACATTCAAGATTTGTTTTTTTTATTGCTTTGAAACCATTTTTACTGTCACATCATTTGGCACATAGGCACGTACTTTACCTAATAGTAATAAAATCAGGTGAATAAAGTAGTTAAATTTCTCCTGCAGTAAGAATTTAATACAATTGATCACGGACTGACACTTTAGTGAACGAAATTCAGTTGTAGTATTGTTTTAGATCAAGGTACCTACTAAGTACTGTAGGACTGAACATATTATATTTCAAAAATTCTTTAAAAAAATACGGATAAAAGAAACTAAATAACATAATATTTGACTTTAGTCAACCAGACTCCTGATAAAATCCTAAACGTCGCATCAATATTGGATAACGCTGTCCCGTATAAATGTGGCAGGAAACGGACGTTACGCAGAGGGAGATCAAAGGATGGGTTAAGTGAACTGTTGCCCACTTCGTGTTTTCTAACTTTAGAACTATGGACGTGAGGTTCGATTCCCTCACCGCCTAATATTCCTATTTATTCATGAGACAGATATTTTGTGGGTCGGTCGGTTGTGGACCAGTCTCATGTACGCATATGCAATAAGAAACTTTGGGAGGCATTTTACCTTTGTCAATGCTAATGCTTCGTCAGGATCAGATAACTATGAGATTTTTTCCTGTTTAGGTAAACAGCTTCATATATTATAATAGTAATTAATGACAGTAAATTTTAAATATTTTGGGACTGGGTCACGCAGTGTTTGAATATGTTTAAATACATACATATTAATACATATAAATACCCAGACCGATACAAACCGATATCATGATCACAACGTGGTACAACGTGGGATCGAATTCGGAATTTGTGGTGTAATAACCAGCTTCTCAACCAATAGCAAATTGGCGGTCAAATTCTTAATTATTCAAATTCTCATTGCACTTCTTCATGAAATAACTCTTAGTGCAAATAATATTCATGCCAAAAGTATTACTTCCTATATAACAGTTATTAGGCAGAATCGGGATGTGAACGTAACAGCAGCTGTAACACGGGCAGAAATCAAATCGCGGCTGTACCTACTGGTTACACTATCTATTCTATAACACGGTTAATTTGACAGCACAATCTAAAAGCGTCGCTGTGCCAAATTCCATATGTGCATTTTTTCGATTTTTGTGTTCTGCGCATAAAATGGTCTCCGTTTAATTCTCCATGTGTCCATAAAATCAGTTTTGTGATATTTGAAATAGAAATCAATCAAACAAATTCCATACGAGT
This sequence comes from Mecyna flavalis, assembly GCA_949319885.1. Classification (NCBI taxonomy): domain Eukaryota; kingdom Metazoa; phylum Arthropoda; class Insecta; order Lepidoptera; family Crambidae; genus Mecyna; species Mecyna flavalis. The sequence continues at coordinate 14,766,534 of OX439433.1, forward strand.
TTTGACTGTTAGAAAAATGTCATATTGTGCCGAAATATACACGTTTTTTGTTGGTGTCTGAAACCTAACAAAAAACACATATGGAACTTGTCAGGCGCAGCGACGAAAGTCGAGTTAAGCAAATTACTCGTAAATTCACTCCGAACGTAGGTAGGTATAACGTTCCTATAAAACAGTTACTATGCAGAATCGGGATGTTAACATAACAGCAGGTGTAACACGGACAGACATCAAAGCGCGCCGCGGGTCAGAGGACGGCGGCTGCGGTCAGTCTCGATGCCTAGTTCCACCGAATGTCCCTCGCATTGACAGGGTTAGAATTGTATTATGACTATAAGTAATTATAAACCTTTTATTATCTTTGTACCTTAATGCCCTTAGAGCGGTAAATGCTCTAAGGTAACAATAATTTATGAAAGTATATCAGATCATACGAATTTTTGTTATTAGAATTAGCAAAACACTGTTTATTTATCATTTTTTGTAAATTGTATGTGTATAACCTATACATAAATGTATAAATTATTGTCAAATCTAGGATCGTAGTCGAAGCGGACCCCCTAAGCTTTATACTGGATGATATCGGGAATACGCTGGGATGATGATGATATGTATATAACGTACACGTTGTAATCCGTATTCAGTCCTAAATAGTCGTACGAAATCGTTGTTTTGTAAAATTGTCTTACATAAAAAACGCGATATTAGTTTCTCGTAAAGCACTTCATCGTGAATAAAATTGCGTGAAACGTCGTATTTGCTGTCGTCCGCGTGATCCTCCTCGTCCTTTTTCGAGAACCCAGTATTACTATTTGCAAAATTTTTGGGCCATCCTGTACATTAGCTTCCAATCATTAGAAAGCTATTCGATTACAGCTAGTCGGAAATCGAAACTACGTCAGTGCGACAGAAGCATTGAAAGATATTTGCCTCGGCAGCGGCGTCCGACCGCAGTCACCTGACCCGGCCTTTGATGCCCGACCTCTCTGTTGCAGCCTATTTCCTGACGCTTTTAGGCTGGTTTTAGAGTCACGCTGACAAGCAAGCCGTCAGCGCGCGTATCAGCAAGTATCGTTGTTTTTGTAAGATAGCGATGATTGGGACTGCAAAGAAAACCGGCAGAGCATAACGCTACGCGCGCGCGTCAGCGTGACTCTAAAACCAGCCTTACAGTTACTACCCTTCTACCATAGCGACACCTTTGTTGACTCGGATATTTTTTTTATGGTATAGCGGGCAGACGAGCACGCGGCACACCTGATGGAAAGTGACTACCGCCGCCCATAGAAATCTGCAAATTATGTGGAATCATAAATGCGCTGCCGGCCTGAAATAACATAAATGGAAAACTTTCGTAGTCAATACTCGTTATTTTGTTGTTGTCCATGTTTAAAATGCAGGCTCGTGTCTTATATTAAAATTTAAGTGGACTATAGAAGAAAAAAATGACTTTGTTTGGGCCAAAAAGCATAGAATCAAAAACAGCAATGTCCATATGAAAACAAAAGGACATTGCTGTTTTTGATTCTAGTAGAAAACTGTTTTATATACCTATTGAAAAAATATAAGACATAGAGAGAGATAAAAGTGAGGAGATGATTATTCTGAGCTTGGCACAAGTCATTTAAAACACAAAAGTATAAAAATATAACCGTAATAAATGTCATAAAGTTTTTAACCTTCTTCAGACGCCATATGCGTTTATTTGTGTATCATTAAATTTAAAAATAATAAAATGTAAAATTATTGAAAAATTACATAATTTGAAATTCTCGACTGTAACTACAGTGTCATAACTAACACAACATAACTTTATGAAGCATTACATTAGTTTCCCCAGAATTCTACATTCAAACCAAACTCGGGATATCCAAACGAAATTACAAGCATTTTGCCAGTTATTCAAAGCTACCGAGTTGGCTCTGAAGCATTTTGCGTCCAGCCTTTTATCTTGCGGCCTTTTTGCTGTGCTCCGAAATAACCAATGCATAAAGAATGATTCATGTTCTCAACATGCAAGCGCATATCCCCGCTTAGCCAAGCACATTAATTACGCGACGTAAAGTTGATATTACGCGACTCCTGAGGTTTTGTGTGGTGCAGTGTGAAATTTTGTTGTGCATGCTAATGCGTTAGTGATGTACCATTTTGTTCTCCAGAGCCGAAAAGAAAAAAATCAATTTATAAGTGACGTTGTGAATTCCAAAAAACACACTGTATCTTATTTTGATTATTAAAGTTAGTTCACCCAGGTTTAACAATACCAATATGATTGACAAAATCGCGGATAGCTGACTACAGATATGAATAAAAATGTTGAACATCTGGAATCATGATAACTGAGTTATTATTTAGAAGCCATAAATATTATTAAATTATATCTCATCGTGCCAACTTATTACGGAACACGTGTCTTAAAACCACAATACAAGCGATTGATACTAAGTAAATATTTTGTTAACAAAACTAGTTTACTGCTTGTTGCGTAGTTCAATACATGTAACCGCAACAAACTAGTTTTGTTAACAACTACTAACTTGTTTAGTGGTGATTACTTGTTTGTTCGTTGCGCCGTGATTGTTATTTTGTAACTGATAAAAATGTTTATTTGTTATCTAAACTTTTTTACATGAAATCCATGACTTTTTAGATAAAAAGAAAGTGTAAAGTAAAATCTTCCACTTTAGGTCAAAGGCTGCAATAATTGAAATGAATTCTGCTTTATTATCTGTGACGACCAGAGCCGTGTGTAGAACTTAGGACAAATAGCGTTAAATCCCCAGTATTCCCTTATACATTGCAATAAAAAAAAAATGCATCACCAATGCCAATCTTACTACCTGACGTAACGGATATAAATGTTAAAAAAGCCTTGATGGTCTTGTGATTTAAGTCGTGATCTCCGGTCGAATTTCTAGGTTGGGCATAATATGTCGATTTTTTCAAACTTGGTTCGGGTTTGTGATCGCCTATCCACAATTGACAAGTGTGGTGATTAAGCTAGTTCTCTTAATTGTGACGGACGATTACTTTATTTCAATGATGGAGGACTTTGCCCTGCAGTGAAATATTTTTCGGTTTTAACAAAACGTTTCTTGGTCTTATAACTTTGGAAAACTTAAACGAAACTGATTCTGGACAACACTATGTCTACTGTCACTATGCATCGCACTGGGTCAAGTTTTTCTAGTCTATTTGTCATCAGGCTTTCTCGTTACAGAGTTTTTTCGTGTTTTCTTTGGAACTTTTTTTTTTTACAACAAGAAGTAAGGTCACATTAGGATGTAAATGAATTCTGGAACTTTGAAATGTTAAAGCAAAGTTTGAATCTTTTTGATTGATGATTAATAAATTACCGAAGAAATTTCAAATGAGGTACATATAACAGTTCTTTTTAATAAACAATACTTGTCTTAATCCATCAAGCCCCGGAAAACCAGACACAATAGAAAATCTATTGTTTACGCGACACCCGGCTTTCGGTCGGGTGTTTAAGAGTTAATGAATAATTTTGTATCAAAAATATTCAATTTCTGAATATCTTTAATATTGGCACTTGCTACAACACCTATTTATAGCAAGTGCTTAATAGTTTAAATAGGGCTAATTAGTAGTTTTTACTTTATTATTATGATTTATAGAAGCGAAGGCAGACACATTTTATAATAGTGAAACGTCAATGTGAATATAAATAGTAAACATAACGTCAGAATTTTTCTTGTTATCTTTAAACTATTTAAGTTGTGTGATGTGATTATTAAAAAAAAATATAATCACACATTGCTATACCAGTATTTTAAATTGATCATCGGCAGTATCTAAACGATGCTGTTTTTATTAAAAACATTTTACAATATTTATAAATACTTGGGAACCCTAAATATTCAATTCGGTACTCTATTTATTTGACGGAATAGGCCCCCGAACGTTTTCCCTCATACATGTTTTCTCATTTCCTCGTGGCACTAAAAAATCAGTGCCCATACATTGGCCGATAAAAATGAACCAGCCCAATTTTCCTCATGTGCGTTCCAATAAAAACATTTGTGATCAGGGGAGCGTGAAATTTTGCGATTCGAATGCTCAAACCGATTCGGGTACGTAATGCAAAACAAATATCAGTTTAAAATAAAATTGTTTTTTTAACACAGAAAAAACGTTGGTCAAATTTAGAGTTGTCAATAACCAAAAGATTACACAGGTCGATGTAAGCCTTATTGTGTTGTGTTTAAGAATCAAAATGTTTAGATCTATCACGAGTCAGGTCCAAACTCGAGTCCAATCAAGTGGATTCGTAATTCATTTTATCTGTTGATTCGGGATCAATTTGTATGTTCAAACGAGTGCGATATTTTAAGGTGGTCAAAACATCGTGGAATGACGAACATGAAAAATGTTATTTTGTTTGCATGGTACAAAGTAAACAGATCTATAAAATAGGACCCTTAATACATTATTATTATTTACTAGCTGACCCCCCTATCGGCACGAGTGAAAATTATCGTTAACGAAGCTTAAGTGATAGTAACAAACACAACAAAAAATAATGCTCTTATTTGGTGCAGTCGCATATACGTTTCGGCAACCCATTCTTATTAACTTGAAAACAAGTATACCTTTTTTTATATAAAAAAACAATAATTTATATAAATAAACGTCACGTTTTCGGACAGGCGTAAAGCTTATTTCATTAAAACGGAATCGATTCCGGCAAATTGGAATTTGATTGAATTCGGCCGACGCGGTGGCAGAAAACGAGGCCTGACAAATACCATCTACCCAAAATAGTGATGTGTTTTAATTGACTCGGCGTTTACACGAAACGGATACCGAATAAAAATATTTCACAAAAAATTGCTTTCTAAAGTTCTGTATGTAGCATGCAATGCATTTTTGATGGGCTCCATTATGTGCTTGGGGTGGCTTCATGGGGTTCGAATCCCAACCTAAACATTAATAATATGATAAAAAATTGTGTTTATTTTGTGTGGATTTGTGTTTGATCTGGTACGGCCCAGTCACAGTATTTCAAGGTAAAACGTGTGTTTTGATACGTATAATGAGCGAAGACTCGAGATCGCTCAAACGGCAACGAAGAGGGTGATAAGGATTGTCGCTTGGGTGAACGCATCAGCAAAATACTTATTTTGAAAATATACATTATTATTATTTATATGAAAGAAAATGTGTATGACACAGTACCAATATTAGTGTGAACCACACCAAAGCCAACTTTTCCTTATTGGCCTCGCCATCCCGCTTTCCGCGAATCTTCACGTGCTTACATCATTTTCCCGCAAATATCCCGCAAAATTGGTTCGCGTTCAAGGGATCAACGCCAATGTACGTTGAGAATCAGAAATACAGAACGTTTGTGAAAGTTTTTCCGTTATCTTACCTAAACTTGAGGCGTGTTATTTAACGTTACAAAAGCTTTATATTATAGTTATCTATTTTGAGATGTCAATTTAATGTGTTCCGTATGATACGTATTTTAACGTATTTACGTCTACCACAGGCTTTGGCCTTTGTGGCCTATATATTTTAGTTTTAAACTAATTTGCAAATTAAATACTTTGACTGTCGAAGCGGACGCGTTTGCAAATAGCATAGCTTATACGTCGGACTTCTGTTAGGGTAGTTAGTACCATAGACTATACATATAAAAAAGAAAGTTAGTACCTTCCCAGTCGAGGTGGCCCATTTCAAATGACAGACAGGAGTTTTTCTGTAGCATGATTCTACCACCCAGTGAAAAACCATTCTACTTATCGTAAACTTTTATCTTCGTTTTAAAAAATTAAGCAACAACGAAGGCCTTCTGGTGGGTAAGTAACATGCGACATCAATTTGCTTATAACCTTATTTTTAAATGATTACTTATTTATTTATTTTTCGCGAGTTGCAAGCTGGAGACTGGCGTGCAAGAACACAAGATCGTGAGGACTGGCGAATTCTTGTATCGGAGGCCAAGACACATTTTGGGTCGCTGAGCCATCGGACTAAGTAAGTACTTATTTATTTAATGATTACAATTTACGTTTATCTCTTAAAAAATAAATATAAAATTTTGTCAAACAACTACCATCATATTTCACTGCCATGCGGCGGGTTCAGTATAATATGCGCGATTCTCATTTCTTGAAATAATTTATGGAGTTTACCGTATATTCCTTTCTGATTTGATCGTGATAAATGTGTGCTCCTGCGACGTTTCGTGTTTACCTACGTTTGATTAATGGAATGTACTGAACTATTGTTGTTGTAAAAGGCGGTGTTATATTAGCGGATTAAGGTATGAGTACGTTATCGCAGAACCTACAGCGTCTTCTTATGAAGAATTAAAACAAATTATTTGGAATGGTTTTTTTGCGCATTTGGTTGTGTCGTGCTAAACGCTTCATGACCTAAAGTGCTAACTCCAAACTTAATAGAAAAGATGTACGCACGGGATACACAGGGAGTCAGATGAAGAATAAACATTACTTATCTACTTTCCAAAGACTTATTCAGAGAAAAATATAATTATAAATGTACATGTAAATATAATATGGCTGTGATTTAGATTTTTTAACACAATCATAGTTAAGATTATCAAAATATCTCGATTATCATATAGGGGGTAGTACGTCTTTCCTTGAAACTCGGAATCGGTGTTCAGTTGATACTCATCGATACCTACCGGCCAACGCAACCTATGTAAATCGAATATCTTATTTCTATTTATTTCCCCAAAGAAAATGTTTATTATTAAAACAAAAACGAGTGGACAAAATAAACAACCCGATACATTCGCAAGTATTCGAACACGTCCGTAGCACCCGCTCCAAACAAATCCCTCTTGTCCAGTATTTTCCGAACAAATAAACGAAAAACAAACGTCAATTTGCAGAGATTTTAAACGGAATATAAATGAAATTTGTGTCGGTCGAGATAAATTTAACGCGAGCAACAAAATTTGCAAGCTATCCGTGTAAATTTTGGGGACATAAGGATCGGTTCACATTGTTAGAATATCAATTGGAAGTAATCATTTAACAATATTTCCTTTATTCAGTGCGTTTGAGTTTTATGTTAAATCCATTAAGTTTTACCAACCGATTAAGTCTGATGGTTGAGAAGTCTTTTTTAGTTATACTCGGTATATTGGCTGCCTGACATAGACTCCAAAATAACATTACATGTTATGTTATAATAATATTACATTCAAATGTTCGGAAATCTTAATCTTCTTCTCTGATTTTGGAGCCTAAAAGGCCCCAAATTCTGTTGTCTTACTAGCTAAATATTATATGATAATACACCATAAGTTGTCTGTTCACCATTATTGTTTATCATCCATCAACGATGAGGGTAATAATGCCTGACTACCTTGTTAAATTCGACGAATAAAATTACAGATCAAGGCAAGGACCAAAGAGTTGGTGGCAAAACCATTTTATAAAAACAATAATAATAAAAAAATAACACATATTATGGGCATTACAATATAGTAACTAGCTAATCAGACTTTGAAACAATCTTAAAACCGGGCGTGAAAAGGTTTTTATTTGGTCGGCAATGCGCACGTGGTACCCCTGGTGTTGCAGGCGTTCATAGGCTACGGTAAACGCTTACCATCAGGTGGGCCGTATGCTTGATTGCTTATGGCATAAAAAAACCAATCAGATCGAAGTTGGCTATGAAACCCACTACTTCTAGGATTTAATTTTAGAGCCAGAACCACTGTATTACAGAGGCGGTCAGAATATAAATGAAATTTGTGTCCATCGCGATAAGTTTAACGGGAGCAACAAAATTTGCAAGCTGTATTGTAAATTCTGGGAGACCTAAGGATCGTGCCACATTAAAGGTTTTATTTTGTGGTTATTAAATTTGAGATTACATCAGATTTACAATCATGAGTGATTTCTAAATTGTAGGAGTCATTTCGTAGTCGTTTCGTATATATTGCATAACAAAAATGCATTAATGTTTAAAATTCCAGACGTTTTTAAAAAAAATATTTTTTACTAGATTCTGGTACATTTATCTCTAATTGCTATCAGATTGCGACAATGAGGAAATGGCTTTACGTGACAAATGTTCCACAACAATGCTGTCCTATCCAGGTAACAAGAAGCTTCAAACGAATTTGACCCTTATCGGCTTCGCCATTTCCATTCGGGTCAATTCACAGAGTTGTCTAAATGTAAATGAAATCCTCTGTACATACTGGTTATGATGTTCAGAACATCACACATTCACTGCTTAGTTCGTTAAGGTACAGAGAATAGTTCGGATATATAATGTAACACACGCCGTCAGAAGTGCCAAGTCTCTCAACTGGTATAACGTCTATGAATAATCTTGAGAATGATAGCTAAAAGTTAGGGATTTTAAGGATCTAGCAGCGAAGGAACAATTGGATTTGTAAAAGGGATCAGACTAGTGACAACTGAAAATGGACTGTATTAAAATAGGGACTGGTTTATTTGTCATATTTACATACAAGTTCTCGACTTCAAATGAAGTGTTAAAAATTTAATTCGGCAAGAAAGGTTAAAATGTAACTTAAAGGTAACTCACAAGCCATGGTGCCGATTTGAAACGAATTAAAAAAAAAGAAAAAACAGTTGTGAATATAAAAAAAAATTATAAGAAACTTCAGTTGTCAGACATACACGTTGACCAACTGACGGCAAATGAACAGTATGTATTTAATTGAGTTACCCTTCACTCGGAAGCTTCGCTCAATCTGCCTCTACGTTTGACATTTGGCAATCGGACAATGTTTGGAATTGTTTGGGTTGTTCTTACCGTGTTGCAGATGTCTATGGGCGGCGATAATCACTAACCATCAGTGTGTCGCATACTCGTCTGCCCGATATATCATAAAAAACAACGCCTCAGAAAAAGAGACTCTCCAACCAATCTCTAACAATTACAACAGTCATTGTGACTTATTACTAATAAGTAACGAGCAAAAGTGAGACTAATCAGGCTTTACACAGCTATGAATCGTCTTTACCGACTAATTAGACACAGGGGAGCCTGCCTGCTGGGATGGACTTGAGATGACATCTCCAATCAAGTAATCATGCTTGGTGGCATAATTAACGCAATTAGACGTCAGTCAGTCTGTTGTCATACGTTTGATAGTTTCAACGGTGGTGTAATGGTTGAGAAGCGGCTATTACATATGGGTTCGAACCTTGCTCTGTACAAAGATTTGTGTATTAGGACTGTCTGGGTGTTGTGTCTGTGTGTTACCTACGTCTAACAATGATAATTATTATTATATTATAAATAAGTCTTCAATAAGCCTGTTTCTAAACTCAAAATTAGACCAATTTGCTAATTAATAATTTTAATTTTTGCATTTATAATCTGTTATTATTAATTAAGTATGACATGTAGTTATTGGTCAAAACCAATAATTAAAATAAGTTTTAAGCTTGGCACACATTTTAAGGGGGCTTCGTCGTTTGACCCCGGTCCCGAATATACCGCCGTTAATTACTGTGGACGTAACATATCTATTTTTATCTGTTGTTTAAACTAACTGACTATTACCATCTCATTGCTATCACATTTCACATTCTACTCACGTAGCATCATCATACATCACGTGCTTTGGGAGTTTATTCAAATGTTAAATCTATGTTAATTTTATTGTTTCAGTCTTGAGATTGGAGTTAGAGTAGTAAACAAATACGCAGATAATAATTTGTTACTTGGTCATAAGAAAGATAAAAAGCTGTATGTTTCTTTAATAAATAAATAAATAAAATAAAAATAAAATAAGAACTAGGTAGTTCTTTTAGTCTTGAGTCCCACACACAGCCGCAGTTCTAGCTAGCCTGCGGTTATGGTGCATAAACGCATTCTCCTCCAAAAAAACATATATTTAGGTAAATTGAAATGTTTTTTTTGAAAATTATCGAATGAGAATTCAAGAGTTAGGGGGAAACACCCAGACCTCTGGTTTGGCCTAAAATGCACGCTTTATGAACACTAATGGAAACCTCTTCCGAATGCACGAGAAAGTTCTACTGTAAAAACTCACACCATTGGATCAGGCCACAATGAAACAGTAAATAAAACTAGACCTCTTAACCGAAGCTGATTACTGAATTTTATTTTATTTTCATACACCTTGTCTTTATACAATTTTTATTTTATTTTATTAATATTAAAACTAGCGCAATTAACACCCGCGCGTTGTTAAGCCATAAGCACCACCTTATTATTACCATAGAGCAAATACGATTTATATAGCGATCATAACAATCAACTTAAGCTATATTAAAAAAATCTCAATTCGTTAATTTAGGTACAATACTGTTTCCCTGTAGTAATTTTGCCTGCGCTTTAGGCCAATTTAAAAAAAAAAAATTATACTCACGCGCATATTATGCAGACGCGCTGGTTTCCCCTTAATCCAAATTGAATAGGTAACTCCGCATCAAACCAATGCGCTATGAACGTCAAACTTATGGTAACGACGTCAGATCAGATTCCGAGCCGGCCTAATCGTAGTTGATGCGCTAATTAACGCGATTAGATGTCAGTCTGGTCGTATTTAGCATCATATAGGTTTGATAGCGCATATTCTATTATCGGCTTTTACGGCCAAATATAATAACTTGTGTAAACTGTATTAGCTCAGATTCATGGATAATATGAGAAACAGGTAAATAAATAACTTACTGTGTAACATTTTATTTTGAAAGTTTAGTGCTTAGCAGAGACTACTCAATATGTTAGCATAGGGTGATCGTGACCGTTTTATTGATATAATGATGCAAAAAACACCTATAAATTGTCATAGTTTTACTTTTCATCTATGCAAAGCACCTAATGCGGTCTAGTGTATAAAAAGTTAAAGTTTGTATAAAAGACATGCAAGACCGATATCAATTAAAAAGAAACTTTAAAACTCCTTTAGCAAGAAGCCACAGAAAATTCTAAATAAAGTGGTAAGTGTAAAGTAATGGAAGAAGTTGTTACGCTCCTCATTACTGGCCGGGCCAATAACTGGCTCGTGCGAAATATCGCTACGTGTTGTCGGAATGGTCCCGTTGATCCTGCGCCTAAGGACCGGGGTAGGTCCGCATTGGCCGCATGTGGGATTAAAGCCAGCGACCGCTGTTACTAAGGTTGCCACTTTGAGAAGATGTTGTGGAAGATAGTCTTACGCATAATTTAATGTTGACGCCATATTTATAATATGTAAAATTGTTGGCACTTTCCCGCCGGGAACGTTTCAATTTTGAGATATTGCTTTTAGATAGAAGATAATATACATATTTTCATCAATAGAATTATAACTATAGTATTATAAATCATCTCTTTTTTCATGAGAGAAAATACAATAAAATGGTAAGTCTCAAGTAATAAAAAAGTTGTTTCTTTTACTACTACTATTAAAGTATTTTTTTAAAATATTGAAGCAAAGAATATGGTGACAATTAAAATGCCTCACCTAATTTAAACTGCAATGACGACACCCCTGTGTATAATCTGGCAAGTTTACGATTATGTGAATGCACTTACATGTGCGCTTCGGGCGCAGACCATCTCTACACGGTTGGTTTATAGCTATGATTAGGCTGTATAGCCACTCATTCCCGCTGATAGTGTTTAAGTTCAGCTAAAACGGCGGAATTTATTTTTGATAGGCTTTTATGGGAATACTTCAAGAGTGGTGTGGGGCAATAGAGAAAAGTTTTAAAATTCTTATGTTCTTCGTATGGAGCTCTCATATTCTGAGTACATAAAGATGTTTATGAGGAAAGCTACGTTTTCCTGTAAGGATTAAAATCTATTGCCATAATACTGTGGTAGCTGAGTAGTATGGAACTTTACAAACGTGAGGTCGTTGGTTTAAATCTCGGCGCGCACTTATGGATTTTTCTATGTGCGTATTTACCACTATACTAGCGCCACGCTATGATGGCTATTTTGATATATTACATAAAATACATTCATGTATTGTAATATGTCAAAATGAAATTCTTTCGCACTTTTTATATTAACTATCTGCTGTGCAGCAGTTTATGTGCTGTTTTTAGTTTTAGAGCCAATAGCCGAAAGCCAGACAATGTTTTTATAAATTTAAGTCTCGCGTTTGTTTTTGTTCGAATTTGGAAAACTTTAACTCTACGCCATTATGGGCGTATCGGAAGTATCGGAATATTCGAGAAATAATAACGCAAACAATGACGTGACGATTCGCAGCCATCAATCACTGCGAGTCACGGTGATGTATGGCGTTTGCTGCGGAAGATACGTTCAACAAACAAACTACATATATGGCTGCGCTAATAAAGTGATGTGATGTGGCGAAGCGCCATGAACATCCGCGGATACTTTTTTTTATCTTTTTAGGCTGGGGAAACACATTTACGTGTACCCTCGGGCGCGGGAGCGCACCGAGTGGTTATGTGGGGCTCCCGCAGACAGAACTACAGACTACCCACAAAAACTCCAGTGGTCAATCGAGGTCGTATTGGCAGCACTCTCCGGTATCAGTTCTAGCTATTGGCCGGAAAACATCCGCGGATACTGATACGAATATCCGAGCTAGATCTAGAGACCGCAAATATGACCGACTGAGTTAAGATCTGTATCCGTATATGGATACAGATCTTAACTCAGTCGGCATTACTAAGATCTGCAAAAGGGTCAGTCACTGCCCATTTCCTGAAGAAATGCCTTAAGCGGAAAAAGGCATAGCACATTGCTAGGAGAGCTGAAGCCTGTTAGGACGGGAAGGTCCTCAAGTTGCGGACACGTACCGGCAGACGCAGCCGTGGTAAACCGAGGTAGATCGATGATCTTATAAAGGTCAGGGGCAGCCACTTGGCGCGAGTGACAAAAGACCAATCGTTTTTTTAAATTCATTATTTTATTAAACAAACTCTGATGTGATATTATATTTATACAAAAACGATAAAATGTACGTGACACACTTTATAATCGCCAATAACCTACAAATCAATAGAATCAGATGCTTTTCCTCTTTCTGGTATCCGCGGATATAAGTACGAGTATCCAGCGCATCTCTAATACTTATTAGTGAGGGGTAACTTTTGGTTCTAGTTTCAGTTCGTTTAATGAGATGCTGACTCTTATTGCAACGCAATAAAGTCGATATTTTCATTCACTTTCGTATAAGTGTATGTGACAGTTGGGAAGAAGTTGATGATGGATGATGATGTATATTTTGTGGCACCATTCGTAACAGTTCTTGTCTGAATTTGGTATTGAGGGAATTAAGGATATGTTATCTAATATCTATTAACGAGCAAAAATTAATTATTAATAAGTTACGTCATATTGAACACCAATAAGTTTTAGTTATTTAAGGATCTTACCGTGATCTGTGGGTCCTTTTTTGCAAAGTAGAGTTTGTTTCAACACCATAACCACAGACTCTACTATGATAATATAGACTAGGGACAGATTGAAGGTGTTTGACACACTACCCACTAAATTTCGAGGTCCTGGATTCGATTTCTAGGTCGAGCCATTTGTTCTGAATTTTTAAACATGGTTCTACTTTTGCAAGCGGTACAAGCTTAAGCTTGCAATAATTTGATTACTGGATCCCTACTAAAACCAACCTGATACAATCTTGCTACAATAAATAAACCATACATCGAATTAAATAAGTAAGTACGCCCGACGGTAACAATTGAGGCTCGAAAAAATATCTCCAACAACCCAAACAAATTCCATTGCTCGCCTTACGGGGGTCGGAACGACGATCTCTATCGACTTATTATACAAATGGCCGATATCTGGCCAAGAGTAACAATATCTTACCATGAAGAATTACGGCTCAATAGTGTTGCGGGCTCTTGGCTCCGGCTTGCAATAAAATCGCTGCCTCATAGACGGTATTTGTGATTCTCAAGGCGCTCACTCATCTTTTACAGGCGGAGTTTCAACGGAATTATGTCTACAATCTGTAAAGGGATTGGGCGGTAAAACTAAAGTGACGTTCTTAATATTGAAGATCGATTTGGTGTAATGGTTGTGAAGTCAGCTGTTATTTTTATAGTATGAGATCCCACTGCTCAATTCTGCAGGTATCTGTTTTTTTGATGTAACTAATTTTAAATGAATGTTAAGAAAGTATACAATGGAATAGGGCTGGGTTGCCTATAAAAAAATAGCCGCAACTACCTGTAATTAATTTTGATATATCTAATTAGCTCACATAAATTGCAACTATATGTTTTTTTAATGAATTTTACGTCATTTGAAAGATAATAATGTCACAAATTGAAAAAACAATGGTTGCCAGCTCTCAGTCGGCCGCATCGTTAGGGTTGCCAGCTGTAAACAGGTATATCAGTGTTGACTTTTTGCAGTCATCTGTTTTTTAAAAAAAAATTATACAATATTAAAGTTTTATATTTACTAATTACAAAAATTCATGGTTGCCAGTTGGAAAATGGCCGCAAACAGGGGTTGCCATGATTTGAAATTTCAATGAACGATTAAGATGCACGCATTGTTATGTGCTGTAAACAAGATTATTATAAAGTGTCGATGGATTAAAAGTATTTTTTTACTTTTTCTTTATGAAACATGAATTTAAGAGCATGATAACAATTTTTTTGCGTGAGAAAAAACCTATTTTTTCTTTCATTTGTATTTTTACTTGAAAAGTTGTCTACAGAACCTTTAAAAAAAATCGACGTTTTTTCATGTTCATGGATAGGTTTTAATATTTCTCTTTTTATTGGATTGAGATCTCCTTTTTTTATTATGAATTCTATTAATATATGGACCTAGTCCTGCAGAAAGCAGCCAAGTGGCATTTCTTCGGAAATCGAGATATTAACATAGCCATATTCAATTCGACATGGCGCATTTTTTGCAAAGACAGCCATTTTGAGAGATATTATCTCTTGTTACGGCGGAGATATGAGCTGTGATGAGCCGTCAAATGCAGCCATTCTACAAAAAATATTTAATAAAAAACAGCCTCAGTCTAGCCAACAGTAAAACATGTAACTCTTGTTCTTCTTCTTGTACTGCCGCGTGTTAGCGCGGCAGTACCAATAATTGTGTATTTTATATTGTACCTAATAAAATATTAATTTAATTTGATTTAAAAGTGTCAGACTGGCGAGTTTGTTGCGGCACTTCTTCGCAGCAGGCCATTCGCGTCGGGAGTTCTCTGGTAGGCTAAAAAAGACTTGACGTGCAAAAGTATTTTTATGAATACAATTGCCAATTGAAAAATCCAATAATCATCATCATCATAATATTTTTTTGCATAAAACATGGTATAATATGCACATCAAGATGTAAGTGTTAGTAAAAATAAGTAATAATTATTCATTTCATTTGACAGGCCATTTGGTGTTACGGTCGAGAAGTCGGCTATTACACCAGAGGCCGTGGGTTCGATTCCCGCACGGTACAAACATTTGTGTGCATGAACATGTCTGTCTGGGTGTTTCTATGTATAAAAAGTATGTTTTTACAAAAAAAAAGGTATATAAGTTATGTTTATCCGTCTTTTCTGGGACCCATAGCACAAGCTAATGCTTATTTTAGGGCTAGATGGCGCTGTGTGAATAATGTCCAGAGATATTTATTTATTTCATTTCATTAAAATAATAAAAAAAGTAGATTTTAATCCCATAAAAAGAGAAATATTACTATCCATGAACATTAAATGAATAAATGAAAAAACTTCGAGTTTTTTTAAAGATTCTGTAGACAACTTTTCAAGTAAAAATACAAATGAAAGAAAAAGTAGGTTTTTTATCATGCAAAAAAAATTGTCATCATGCTCTTAAATTGATGTTTCATAAAGAAAAAGTAAAAAAATACTTGTACTCCATTGACACTACATTATAATCTTGTTTACAGCACATAACAATGCGTGCATCTTAATCTTTCATTGAAATTTCAAATCATGGCAACCCCTGTTTGCGGCCATTTTCCAACTGGCAACCATGAATTTTTGTAATTAGTAAATATAAAACTTTAATTTTGTATAAATTTTTTTTAAAAAACAGATGACTGCAAAAAGTCAACACTGATATACCTGTTTACAGCTGGCAACCCTAACGATGCGGCCGACTGAGAGCTGGCAACCATTGTTTTTTCAATTTGTGACATTATTATCTTTCAAATGACGTAAAATTCATTAAAAAAACACATAGTTGCAATTTATGTGAGCTAATTAGATATACCAAAATTAATTACAGGTAGTTGCGGCTATTTTTTTATAGGCAACCCAGCCCTATTCCATTGTATACTTTCTTAACATTCATTTAAAATTAGTTACATCAAAAAAACAGATACCTGCAGAATTGAGCAGTGGGATCTTAGGCTATTATTGCAATGTGTAGGTAACAAGACGAGCAGATCGTACACCTGATGGTAAGCGCCACGTCTGCCCTTAGACAGTTCAGTGCTAAAGAGTAATTAAGCATTTACTGTCCGCTACACCGAGACGACAGTTATTAGGTCTCAAAGACCCATTAATTTTAGCTGTCAGTTTAGAAATCACTGGTTCGATCCGCGCACGGTACCTACAAACATTTGGGTGCATAAACATGTCTGTTATGTATATTTCTGACTTCTTTCTTTATTCACCACTGCTGTTGATAGACACGTTTAGCATACCTAAAAGCCTTTGCGTTTCAAAAATAAACAAATACAAGAATTCAATCCGCATAGACACTATCCCCAAATAAGCGCCGTCAAATGAATAAAATAACGTTTATCGATCATGACGTAGGCCCTTCCAACTAAAAATAAATTGCTTCAGTTTTTCCATTAAAATAACCTTCTATCACCAATTTGAAATAAGTTTACTACGAAAACAAGCCTTTCCCGGGACCAGATTAAAACCAATCAATGTAAAAAGCATTTTCAAAGCAATCTATTCAGCGTTCCACTTATCAATTAATAGCAGTAACGAAAGCGATGACTGAGCATAGCTTAATCTCCTTTTGCCGTCTCACTGGTCTGCTATTAGCCTAATGGACCGTCCGAGGTACCAACCTAGCGAATCGATATACTTTTGAAGCATTCAAACAAATACAATACGACTTTCTTATGTTGGTACCACTGACGGAGTGATTGAACAGCACGGTTTGCATCTGAAATATTACACGCTTTCTTTTGTTTCAACTCCGTTCACTCCAGTCCTAACAGATCGAAATGAGTAAAGATTTTTTTTAATCAATGATATTTTTAACAATACGTCTATAGTGATATGGTGCTGAAACCTGTGCTGAGCTTTAAACTGATATTTCATTGACGTGTTTTACAGATAAATAATTTAAAAGATACGGTACATCAGGCAAGATAAAAAGATGGCTTTGATATTTTAAAATGATTGGTCAAAAGTAATCTTTAGCTTTAGTATAGAATTCAGGGCTTGACACACTTCTATTTCACGGGAAAATGTTTGGCACTGCGGTGGTACTTACCTAGACGGCCCAGTACAGGAATCTACCTTCTGGTAAGCCTCTCAATCTTTGCTTAGTTTACGATTCGCAATTTAACTAAAATTACCTAATATAATTTTGTTCGCGCAAAGTTATGATCTTAATACTGTAATGGAACATAAATCCCGAAAGATTCTTTGTAAGACGTAAAACGTGATCCAATTTACAATGCCGTCTAATATTACAGATTTGTTACGATCAACTTTATTACAAATTGGAATCGACTCGATGTATCCCTGAGGAGTCGATGCGGACCTTTCGTTTTCGTTTCCTTACATCTTCGTTATGATTGCTATAATAATTATATACCATAATATTATTAGGTTTGTTTTCCTTCAACTATGTATATCTTAGTAAACTTTTTATTGGAAACCTTCGCCAGAACGTATAGTAAAACTACGGATTTTGAATTTGACATCACCAATTGAGGGAATATAGACAAAAAAAATGTTACATACATAATATATTAGTCAAGTAAGGATTGTGTTGTCGATATAACTTAACATTATATTTTAAAAATTAAATTTATTGTAATGAATCATTCCGTAATTACTTATGCACAAAAAAGCCTGTTATTATTTTCATTTATCTTATTTCGTATGTAGCAGTTTGACTTTATGTTCACATTAAATTACGTAACGGAATGCCTTATCACGATATAATTAAAAATGTATCCACTTAACTGTAATACTGACGAGATGTTGATATTACGAAGACATCCATGATAATAGAAGCTTTGTTATTATCAGGGATCTGCGAGCGTTCGGATATTTGTCCGGGGACCGCATTACCGGATTTGACTTGCGCGGCTCGCTCCATGAAACATGCAGGGCCGCGGATCCAACGCTGAACACAATGGGATTTGCTAAATCCCACCGCAAACACGCGCTTACTGAATGTAAATTGGGCCAATGTTTGTCGCAAACAATTACTATAAGCTCCCTTCGCGGGTGAATTAGGCCCCATGATGGGGATTCCGGGGTCCTTTGTTGATGATAGTCATTTGTTTTGTTTGTGCCCTTGTGCGAGATGATTCGGAATTTAAATTTTTACGAGCTGGTTACGTTCAATAGGTGGGGAGTTCGTGTATGGTTTGAAAGGTTTTATTTGATTAATGAGTGCGAGATTTATTACTATCACACTGCAAAACAAAGACTATTAGAATCAAGTCATTGCTAAAATGATAAGGTACTTTTTTTTCTCTCGGAGGAGAATGCGTTTATGCACCATAAACGTAGGCTAGCTTGACAAGCGGCCGTGTGTGGGATTCGAGACTAAAACGTCCACTACCCACTAAACTCCCCCGGTTTCCCCTTCACATCCGGTTGGGAGGAGCCAGTCTTGTGGCTATTGACCAGCCCAAAATGATAAAGTACTAACTTAACACTATGCTTGCCAAATTTTAATGCGGATAGGTGATCACAAAACCGCTGTGTTAAGAAAAAGAAACGACACGTATTTTACTTGACATTGGAATTGAACCTCGGACTCGGAAACCACAGCCAAGCACTTAAGCCATTCGACCAAGGCGTTATAAACAAAAAAAAACAACATAGTTAATTATGCACACCGCGCAATTTTGCTCAGTATTTCCTAACGGAAGATGGAGTGTCTGTTTCATATTTCCTTCATTAAATATAGATTCCCCATGTTCCCTCAGGAAACTGAAGACACAAGATAAAGACCCTCCATCATTATTGCGTGACGTGGGATGACCGATTGTTCCACCCGTGTTTAAAATTTTCTTACGAGATGGATGGCACGTAGACACTGCTACCTTTCATGGAGAGGACGTAAGAAGATACGCGTTTGTTATGATGTCTTATTATTTTAAATGCCAATCAAATTCACTCTAGAAAAGCGTGTTTCTACTCTCTCTTTATTCATTGACTGGTATTTTTATGTGTAAATATTAGTCTTTAAAAAAAACCAATGGTATTTTAATAAAAAAACATGAGAGAGGGAACCTGATATACTGGACTGGCGCATTTGATAGTGCCTTAAGCGCCAGGAGTTATGGGTTCGAATTCCACCGTGGACAAATACTTATGTGATGAACATTTTGTGTTGAATTTAAGTATATATTTGTGGTACCCTCGGCCTCGTTGTTTCTGACACCCATAACACAAGTGCTTACGCTTCTTACTTTGGAGTCAGATCAATGTATGTGATGTTGTCCAATATTATTATTACATTATAACTTCCTCTTTTGCACCAGCCATGAATTAACTTGATTCTACATAGTAATCACGACTACGACAACTAAACGATTATTTATGCTCTACGCAGAAAACAAAGCTATTGAATGTACACGAAAGACGTCATATAACTTTGTCTTACAGAGTTTGCTCGTATAAAGATTTCTGCTTATCTATCCACTATTGTTTTATCTTTTCTCTGACATGAAAATGTTGTGCAAAGGTCTGCTTTAAGCCGCTTTCGTAGTCTTTATTGTGTTTCCCAATTTTAAAAGTCGTGATATTGCCAAATGAAATGAACTCTTGGCTCCCCGCCAAACAGTTTTTCGTGATTTCCTCCTATTTTTAAGCCCAAATTAAATTCTTAAGAAGAATTCTGATAGTCACACGAGAGAATAATTTGATTGATTTTCCACATTGAATACTGTGATAATGTTTTGATTTGTGTAATACCTACGATGTTTATTTGGTGATCGACATTTATAGAGTGTAATGTTTACTTACTATTTTATATATCGCGACATATAGAGGCAGATTTTGGTTATTTTAGTTACAAACAGAGTCAAACATGGATAAAAATAATATACGACATAAAATTAATGATAAAGTAGGATATGTATCTTTTATAAAACATTGTGGTATTGAAAACTATACAAGGTTCTAAAATTGCAAAAAAGCAAAATGGATAAAATGTGGTTAATGTTTTTATAATAATTGTTGTTACCGAAAACAAACCAAAGTAAGCAAAAATACAAGTAACATTAATAACATTTAAAATTCAAACATTTATTCATCTCCACTTGCGCGATTCTTTCCGACAGAATCGTTACCGAAATCACAAAAATAATAAATTGTTTCACCAATTAATACAAACACGGAACGGAAACCGTGAATTAAAACTTGACGACGAAATAAAACTGCGGCGATACTCGAGCCTTCCGACTTCATTTCCTTTAAACAGGAGTGCCTGCAGTATATTGCAACACTAAGTATGTTTTTCGCTGTATAAATCTGCATTTAAATATACTTCGGATTGTTTCGCGGAGTCCGAGTGTACCGACAACTAGCGCCGCCTTTCAGATGCAAATAATTTCGGGGACCGGGAGTTTCTTTCGGCGCCTTTGTGAATAACAAAATGTTTTGTAACCTCATTACTGGCAGGATACGTTTCGCGTTTACACTTCCAGACCCAGTAAGACGTAGGAACTTGAAAGTATGTAAATGATTACCCTTCTAGAAAGGGTTTAAAACAACGTGAAAGGAATAGTTTTCCCTATGAAACCTTTTTAGTCTTATAAACACTCGCTAGAGCTAGAATGCCGTCGAAAACTCAAAGCTTATTTATCAAACTACAAAAATAATATCTCGTCGTTTAAAAAAAAGTTAAAGTTTAAATAAATCTTTTCTTTCTCAGCGGTTGTTTTCGTTATGAATTCTTAATTTTAGACTTTTAAGACTTAGTTTTGACGATTCGTTGATAGATCACACAAGCTTGTGTATAAGTGTAGATTTGACGAAGGTTCGCTACGAGAAAATAAGAAAATAAAGCGAGGTTACCTACCTCGGGTAGGTGGTGAGTCCATTATAATTTTTACCCAAAAGGGGATTTACATAGACGCGCCTTTAAGATCAAACACGTGAATAACGTGTGCTGCTTACAGACCCTACTTAAATATTTCGTCCGAAATAATACTGTTTTCATGAAACTACATTACATTTTTATACAGAATATTTGAACATATTGTTTTTGATAGTAATATAAATAAATTACATATAATGTCCTCCTAGCCGAGTTTTCGGCTACGGCGGCCAATCTTTTACGATCAGCCAACTACGCAGGATATAATTATAGTGCACAAGTGAGTGCGCAATCACAGGTGCACTTCCTCTTCCCTCACTCTCTCATAACACGGTGGGACAGCTGTCTGACACGACCAAAGAGAGATCAGGCGCAGGACCAACGGCTTAATGTGCCTTCCGAAGCACGGAATCATCATTCTTTTCAGACATTCAGGTGATTCAAGCCTGCAATGTCCTAACCAAACTGGAAACATTCACACAAAGTGATGCTCCCCACGGGATTCGAACCCAAGACCTCCGGGTATTAGAGCCCAATGCTCTTACCACTGTACCACGAAGGCAATTAATAAATTATACGTAAGTGACAACCAACCATTTTTAATCGAGTTGGCAGATGTTTTTATCGTATTGATTGTTCGGACAAAATTAATGTTTAGTCAATTATATCGATAGTATAATATATTTCTTGATTTACTTGGATACAGCCAAAACTAATATTGGCAGAAGTTTTCACCTATTCTATCAGATATAGGTGTCAGACCTTTCACAGAAGAAACATGTGGCCCTAATATACGAAATGTAATTAACGTCTACAAAGAGAAAACATATGTACCCAAATACACATTTACATAACATATTACATTAAATGAGATGGATACCGTCAAAGCGAGATTACATTAGTTTTTACGTCGGCACGTGGCGTCTTAATTAGGCACATCAATCAATTAACACACACGCGTGACACTAGGAATGTTGGACAATATACGCAATTTCAGCCTAGGGCTGTCCACGATTCATAATAATATAATATGATCTGATGTATTCATTTATTAATGAGCTAGAAGCTTCGCATGCTTAATGTCGATTATTTAATTTGTTAAGTGTTACGGAGGAGGAAGTAAACTCAAAGGACTTTTGTTAAGCGGGCTTAAGGTTTGGCCTAAAGGTAAAAGGTTACCGTCGGCCGTGGAAGATGGTAACACCGGGAGCCCTTCTCGCGACTCACCGACACAGTCGTTTGAAAAAAAAAAACATTTATTTAAGCAAAAATATAAAGGTTCTTTCTGCTGTGACTTTGGTCTTTTTCATTATTACCAACACCCACTCATGACAGCGTAGTGTGAAAAGCAACAGCTACAGCACAAGTAAACGTTAATTTTGAAGCTGTGCGTGGCAAGTCGGCAAAGAGCAACCTCAAATTTGACTGTGGACATTACCGTTTGTCCCATTCGACACTACACAGCCTCGAGGCCTTTTCTCGGCTGCCGGGCCAGTTAGTGATGGCCCAGAGTGGCTAGTAAAGCACGTCGTACACACGTGAGACTGCATGATTCGCCGAATCGTATTCGGACTAAACGGAACAGCACAAACGCACAAGCTTTGTTTGATTTCGCAATAAGGGGAATACCTCGAATAGTGCGTCCAATAAGGTAACTTGAGCGTTCTGCGGAGAACTAACGACCATTTTGTATTTCGCAGAACTGTTCATTTTGAAAATGAACTTTAACCTCAATAAAACTTTCAAAGCTAAACATTTCAAGAGGTATTAGTGTTAGTGGATTCTATGCTAAATAAGTTTAATAAATTCAAGTGGTTGCCATAAATAGTTAATTTTTTTCCATGTCCCTTCAGCTAGATGGTGGTAACTGGCAACTAAGCAACTTTTACAATGAGGGAAAAATAAAAAAATATCTCTCAATCTCCTCCCATACTCTAGGTTCTTTTGATCTTCTGTGCTGTGTCAGTCATTACATTAAATGTGAATAACAATAATTTAATTCCATTAAGCAAATGCTAAGTTAATAGTTATAAACTTTAGCCTTTTTCAAAAGTCTGTAATTAGTATATTGTTTCCTATCCTGGTGTTCAAGAAATCCGGACTCCAAGGGCCATTCTCTTAATTATAGAATAACAAAGCGTTAAACTTACTTTAAAGTAAAGAATAATTTATTTCGCTTCCGAGAGGCATTTGTATTAATGACACTGTTTATATTCATGCTGTTCCAAACTCGTAAGGCGGGATGATCTCATTTCTGCGGTAAAGAGTTTTCATGGGGTCTTGGCAAACCCGCAATGATTGATTATTATTAGAATTAATATTAATATTTTTACGCTACTACCATAAGTGTCATTCTTATGAGACGCAACAGTAGAGACGCAATTGATGAATGCAATTAAAGCAAGTAATTTAGTTCGTTGTTTTTAGTCACTCAATATAAAGTGCAACAAAATGTACATAATATTTCACGCTAGTAAGAAGGCGCCAGTATATTAGATAACAGGCTCGAAGATTAGAGGAGCTTACAATGTGGCAGCTTCACAGTGGCGTTTTCTGGTGAAGTGTCCCTCATTGGAATAGGCCGCAGTGGCCGCTTACCATCATCTTTGCTGGGTGCTTGTCTGCCAACTCATGTAGGAAAAAAAACTTACGGCAACAGCAATTTTCAGACCGAAAATTACATACAGTATTTTCGCTGTTATATTCGCTTATCGCTGCAAAATTGGTTTGCTTACATAAACCTTTCTTTTTATCTCGCACGGCAAAGTTGCGAGCCCTGCCCGGCGTCCGGCGGACGTGAGGCCGAATACGTAATGACGTCCGATGACCACATTTGTAATTTTATTACCACCACGCCATTCTTGTTATGGTAATGCTAACGACCAGGAGTTTGTTACGGCCGCCATGAAACTCTGGGTCTGCTTTTCTCGCTTCAAAACTTTTCAACAACACGAGTTAACACATTTGCTGCTCGTATATAAAGATGTATGTTACTAGAATTTGTATGTCGAAGAAAATATTTTTTCTAGCTTGTGCAAGACATGAACAAAACAACTTTAACATTTATCAAACTGGGTGGCACCGTTGGGTTTTTAAAAATGTATTAGCCGCGATTTTAATAATTTATCATTATCATTATCATCAGCCTATATACGTTCCCACTGCTGGGACACAGGCCTTATCTCAATTGTGAGATAGTGTGGGCCATACTCCACCACGCTGGCCTAGTGCGGGTTGGTGGATTTTAATAATTTACGCTGTTTTATTTATTGAGTATTCATCGCGTATATAATAAAAAGCCTCTGAGTTACTTTATTTTAATCACAACATAAAATATAGTTGTTCATTTAAAAAAGCTAATTATAGACAGTCCGGTAAAGTTAAACTTGCTCATAAAAACTCCTATCCTTCGGAACTTTACGACGACATGAATAACTGAAGTTAATAAAATGTGCAATAACGTAAAATTTTATAATTATTATTTCACTTTAATTCTCTCGTTTCATTATAACTTTTCGGTTATTGTCACATAAAATCGTAAGATAAAGCTAACACTTCGGCCTAGTCCATTTCTATACAATCTCCATTTGAATACAGTTTTCCCAGTTATGGTGCAATTATTAGAAATATATATTTATTTAAAGATATGGCCCTAACTCAAAACTTTTGTGTTTGTTTTGCGTCTCGTAGTTAATATCTAATTAATGTGGTACTTTGGTTGGTTCCAATTTCCACATTACAAACGTAAGCTGCTTACTTGCAAACAAAACACTGCCTTATGAATATTGTTTCAGAGTTTCACATTACTTATTGCAATAACGCAAGTTCAAAGCCTTAACCAAAGCGTAACCTTTGCAAATATGTATCTTTGTGAGTTGTGTTAAATAGAACATTGCCAAACATAAACATTACGAAGCAAATTCTGAACACACATAAGAAACGTCTTTGTCAAACAACTTTTGGGCTCTGGTGTGTTAATTAAAGTAAGTATACTTGTGTTAATAAAATAAGATAAATAATTAAGAGCGGTAAATATTTGTTTTCATTTAACTCTTTTTGTAAATAAAAATAGCCTACACTTTCTGTTTAAAAAAGTTTTGGAGTCCTATGTCGCGTTTGTTACAAAGAGGAAGAGATATTTTTAGGTAACTATAACAACACTTAATAATGTTCCATTTTTATTGTAGAATTCAAATATAGGTCTATAACTATATCAAAAACTACTTTTCAAAACATTTTAAATCCTATTTCACAGCGTAGTGATATTTTATCTCATATCTTTATATCAAACGCAATGTAGGACCATTTTTACTTTATATTAAAAACAATGATTTTTATTGAATACTACTAGCCTTCTGCCCGCGGTTTCACCCGCGCATAATTTCTTTTTTCAAATATCCCCCCTTCGGGATCAAAAGTACCCTATGTTCACCGGGGATAGTGTAGCTTTCCAACAGAGAAAGAATAGCTTGTAGGTTTGGAGCCTATTCAATACAACAAAACAAACAATCAAATCTTTCCTCTTTATAATATTAGTATAGAAAAGCGGCATACAAGTTAATATTTGATTTGAGCGTTGAGAGTAACAACTAATTCCAACAAACGATAAAACATTTATTTTTACAACAGGCATTGCTTGATGGTATAAAGAAAAATAACATTACACTTTTCAAACAAAAACGTTAATCAAAGTCATAATCCATTAACGGTTTACAAACACAATCCTTAATAACGTTTTCTATTTAACTCGAGTGAAACCGCAAACAAAATCTAACCCTAAACAAACATCTATTAGTTATATGTTCTACATGAGAAAGGTTTGCTAAAACAACCAGACCATAGTAGAAAGTGTATACAGTAGGCTATCTCTGGCCAAATCCGCGGTGTACATAATTGCCTACTATACTTGCCTATCTCAGGGTTGTCACTTGAAACAAATTTTTAATTCAGTGCCGCGTAAGCGGTATCGAAAAGCCGTGACGGTTTCACCAGGTCGTAGGTTCCTGTACTGGGCCATCTAGGTGGGTACCACCGCAGTGCCAGATTTTCCCGTGAAATAGAATTGTGTCGAGCACTTCTGTGTTACGAGGAAAGAGCACTGAAGCTAGTGAAATGTCGTCTCCACGGAATAAAAAAAACATTCCGTGGTCGTCTCGGTGTAGCGGGCGCAGGGCTGTGCCAGACAGTAATTATATATATTATTGCCACAGATTAATAAATAGTTACAGTTACTGTTTGGCACTGAACTGTAAAAGGGCAGAAGTGGCGCTTTCCATCAGGTGAACGATCTCCTCGTCTTGTTACACATTGCAATAAAAAAGCCCTGACTGGCTAATGAAACGGGTAGGTAGAGATTTTGTTTTAGTGTACGTGCGGCGACGCACGTAAATACTTTAACGCACACAAACAAGCCGCGCTCGGTGCAATTGTATGAACATAACGTACTTTATACTCTTTCTACTATGACCAGACCGCTGAGTGATTCACTTGAAGACAGACTGCCACTTTGGTATCTAGGCCGTTCGCTCTTTGTCTTAGACCTTCGCAAACAGATTTCCACTTATCCGATCTCGTCGTGTCAATATCGGCCTCATTCGTCTCCTACTAACACTTACACCCGATCGATAAGATGGAATAAGATGTATCTTACAGAGAACTTTCGTTCGAGAGTAGGCTTGCTTAAATAATAGAGTAAGTGTTGACCTAAAGCTAATATTGATAGAAAATGTGGCAAAACGTGGATTTGCTTTAAATGAAAATAAGTCATCGCTAAAGTGTTAGGTACTGGCTTAATCACCACGTTTGCGAAATGCGGATCAGTGTTCACAAAAGCTGTGGCTCATCTCGTACGTTTAACTGAACTGACTTCGCCCTATGCGCCAAGAGTCGTGTTTTCGAATTCTACAAAGGACAAACATTTATGTCAGTCCAGTCTGTATGTTTATATCTATTTAAGTATTTATATTGGTGGTACCTTTTTTGTATCTGATACCCATAACACAAGTAATTACTTTGGGGTCAGATCAATGACAGAGCATGTAATGTGGTCCAACATTTATAATGTTTTATTATATAATTTTTTTTTCATAATAACACTAGCGCAAAAAGAAAAGAAGAAAAATTCAACTTTTGTCTAATTACTTTTTCGTGTTGTATAAAATATTCAATTCGATTTGAAATTCAAATCCGATTAAAATAATGACTAGTTTGTTATTCACAAATGAAGTCTAGACTTCTGAAAAAATATAATGACGAGTCTAGAAATAATATTGTTTTGGAGATAAAAATACAGAGATTTGAATATCAGATAACATCTCATTATTATTTTTCTGAAACGTACGAGTAAGTAAGGACCTAAACCAAAGACCAACCATAAAAATAAATGTGTTACGACTCAAAGTGGCTTATTTACCCATAATTTATACATTTGGTTCGTTTTTGAGGTTTTCAGAGCCTGACAAGCTCGAACCCGAACCCGCGACCTCTTGACGTGTTATAGCCAACTTCTTAACCTTTACACCAAATCGCTTGTCAAATGCTCTATATTTAAACCAGGCAATGACGTTCAATATACAACTAGACACCCAATCTCTGAGAAAAAGTCCTCAAAAAACGTCCGAGCGGCGTCGACACAGGATGACATTAACACATTCGTTCAAATTAACACCTTTTCTCGTGGCAGTTAGTATTTAATGTCAATTGTATACAACGAAACGAAAACTCTGCCCAATAGTCGGGTGGGCAGACTTTTGCTTCGGACGATATTTGAGCGTGATTGGGAGTCCAGTTTTTTAATTGAACGTCATTGAAACCAGGTCATAAATTACACGTGTCGTAAATTTCATGAGAATCCGTTTGGTAGTTTTTACTTGTGAGAAACAAACATCCATCTACCCGTCCGGAGAAACTTTTGTCATTAAAATAAAGAAGGATTTTGAAGTTACAAACAGCTACGGAGTGGGTTCACGAGTTTAACTGATGTTATTCTTGAGTCATGACATTATTCTTCAAAAATATATTACGGCATATGAAGCGATACTTTCTGGCATAGGCTGCAATAACCGCGTACAGTCAGCGTCATATTGATCTGAGCGTTCAAAACCAACAAAAATATCTGAACATTTGACAAAAATGAAGATGCATTTTCATTTGTTGTTTGAGAACAATGACAAACGATATTTTCACCTAAAAGTACGTATTGTGTTAAGAGTGATTTTTGTCGAATGTTCAGATATTTTTAGTAGGTTTGAACGCTCAGATCATTTTGGCGCTGATTGTACCATCAAAAGGACATTTTATAACATTTAAAGAAATATTTAATTTTAAAATGTATTTTGAGAAACAGACAGACTGAATAAATGTTCATAACTTTAATCCCCAGGTTAGCTGATGCATGAAAAGCTTGCTTTTGTAACAAGAAATGACATATCATAAATTACACACGTGTTTTGCTCTGTTGTTCCAGAGTTTAAAGTTTAGAATAGTTCCTTTGGATGTGCATAAATCACGCCATGAATAATACCAATTAAAATTAGTTGCATAGCTTTGTTCCAACTTTCATATTCCATTTTCAGTCTGGAATGAGATTAATTCAATTTGCTTTTCCATTTAGAAATGTTGTTGTTGACGCAAGTTTGTGATATTAGTTTAATTAAAAGAAACCAACATGGCTTTAGAAATATATGTAGAATAAACGAGAGTTATTTAGTTAATTGGTTAATTGTATTGCATTATAGAACAATGGCAAAGTCCCATACTACGTTTTACCTGGATAAAAATTGGGGCGTCTATGATTTAAAAAATGCTTATACACTAGCAATTGCATTACATAAACATTTCCAAAAAGAATTTTAACAAACGGTGGTTGCAAAAAAAAAGTTATAAGTATTTTTGTACTTTGAGGTTATGTTGGTAATGAAACAAATCCTTGTTTATTTTCTTCTTTTAGTAATTAATAAAATTAATATTTATTAAAATAGTCATCTTAGAAGCAGTCAGAGGAAAAATAAACAGTCTCCTAAAACATTTATGAGAATACTGGACCTTTTAAATATCGTCTGTGGCTAAAGTACAAACCGTACAAAGCCAATACCTATAAAAAAAATAGACTGTCAAACAAATTGCTTTGTAGTTTCCTGCTGTCAAAATAACTTTGGTAGCAGTGTTGCAATTGGCAGATAGTTAAATATTACACGAGACAGCTTAAAAAGTTACATTTTTACCAATAAAGAAACATTACGCTATTTTATGTACGAAGGGAACTTTCACTGTGCTATTTTTAATGATATATAATTTTTAAGTTACACATTGCATTGAAATAAATTATTTTTATTCCTTTTTCTTATTATTGAAAAAAATATAAATGTGTTATATTTTCTAAAGCTGCAACACAAACGCGTAAGATATTAATATTGTAATCAACTGAGAGGTTTTTATAGGTACATAATTCATGATTTAATATCAGCCTTTAAATAAAAATGTGTTATGATGTAAAAATCTCGATAATTCAAATAATCGTTTTTGTATAAGTCAAGTTTTAAGACACCTTAAAAACATGCAGGTATAAAATTGCCATTGTTCTTTAAGGTTATTCTTATTATACTACGAGTATTATTGTCATAACTGAAAAGTATTTTTTTTTGTTTAGAAAGATAATATCATTATTAATAGGTTGATAAATAAGTTAATCTTATAAAAATATTATTATTATCCTTGTGAAATTCTTTTTAAGTAAGAAAAATAGCAAAATTGAACAATTTATTCTTACCAAAATTAACCCGTGCTACTTCATCGCACAGTGCAATCACGTTCCCAGTTGAATCCAAAGGTAGACACCTAGGAGTAATGTAAAGAGATTTCCATTCTGTCACGGCATTCCGTCGCCTTGAAAACGTAACGAGCCCCGTGACTCCCCAGACAAATTTGAGAGAGAAACGCACCCAGGTGAAACATTGCAACCATTAACCGAATGAGATCCTGCCGAATTAGGACGATCGAACTGCCTCACAGACGAATTATCTACAGACTCGATTTCCCCGATTCGTAAATTCCGACACCGGGAAAGTGCTCTTAAAGAATTCCGAGCAACATTTCCGTGTTCCAAAAACTAAGACTGATGTAATTTGTGCGGGGGAACTTAGTTAACTTTGGTGGGAATTAATGGCGCGGCAGCTTCTAATGCTGCCTAAATTCAACGATTTACTTTTTTTTTGAAAGGTGTGCGTCGACTCGTAGAAACTCCATCTGAAGCGGAAAGTTAGGGAATCCCAGGCATGTTTCGAATAATGAAGAGTTTCAACGAAATAGAAAAAGTTCGTCTGGCAAGTTTGTTATTATAAAGATTGATGATGTTAGCATCTGTTTCTGGAAAATTATGGCTTAACTTTTTCGTTAGTTGGTTATATTTATTACGTTAAATGTAATTTTCTTCTTTGTCTGTTTTTTAGTTTACGTTATATAAATATTTTGTTTCAATCTTTTTATTGTTCTCTTGATGTAGTTATTTGACCTTTTGCCAAACTTATAATGACTAATTTGCGTTAAAAAATTCTTTTAGTTATATGTATAAGTCTTATCACACGAGTTCAAGCTATTTATTTTGCGATCAAAATAATTAAACTAATAAATTAAACAAGAATTTCATCTTGACATCACATTAAGTTGTTTATTTTCAGCGCAAAATAAATTGGCACCGAAAGCGTTTAACTTTCTTACTTTAAAAACAAGTCAAACTCGATCGATTTAAGTTCCTTGTTTAAAATTAAATGAAACAAAGTCAGAAGTTTCCTCACAAACAAGCCTAGCGGAAGCGGCGTGATGAGCGAGCCGGATGCCGGGTTAGAGCACAGCGGGCTTGCGAGCAACTTCATTACTAGCCGTTCTGCTGCGCTCAATACTGATTAACCGCTTATACGCTGTACACTATAGAGTGAAGACGTGAAATGAATTTGTGGATTGTGAAAAAATATTGTACCTATGCCATAAACTTATGAAAGAGGTTTTGAAAATCTGTCTAATTCGAAACCGTATCACCGGACATAAATTAAGCGGTATTATATCACAATTAAATATTAGACCTGATTATTGGAGATCTTAGATGAGGACTTTGTGGCAGTGGAAGTCTGTAGGCTGAAATAACGATAATGATGAATTAGAAGACAGACAGCGCAAATACAGGTGCACACCTGATGGAAAGTGACTACCGCCGTCCATAGACATCTGTAAAACTGGTGGAATCACTAATGCGCTGCCGGCCTTTAAGGAAGGAATACACTCTTTTTTTAAATACTTGCAAGTCGTATCGGTTCGGAAACACCGCTGATGACAAAAAATTAAAAAATTCTATTGCCTCCCTACCAGTCTTACTGTTCCTCTTGCTTGATGGGACCGCAATTTAACACTCATCATTTCAGCCGATGGACCCACTGCTGGACATAGTCTACTCCAAGGATGGATTACCAAACCAGTCGGTGCTGCGCTACATCCAACAACATCTCTATCTAAGGAAAAGTTTACACAGGTTGTAAGTATTACCGAGGAAAGGAAGTACACTTGTGTTCAATAAACACAAGAGCTTCCTGAATACGTTATATAATTATACATATTTCAGTTCCTTTTATCATACTACCAGAAACCTAAAATTAATTATGAATTTTTTTTGGTGAAGAATGGTATTGTCTCGATAAAGAATTTTATCGAATACATAATATTTCTTCGAACCAAAATTAGTGAGGCTTCTCCGTCGTTCGTATTAAAAAATTCATTCTAACCTTTTTCTCGGCTGTCACACAATTAACCCAAACTCCTTTTGAATTTAATAGCAGTCTTTAGACGGTAACTGAAATTTAAACGATAATTTCAACGTTCACCTCACTCAAAGAAAGCTAATTGGGTCTTCCGAGGAAAATTATTAAAATATTCAGATACAGTTTGAAGGGAACTTTATTTTTTTTCTATTATTATACAACTTTTTACGTGAAAGTTGCCGTTAGTGGATAAGGTTGTCATAGTAACTACACATAGGTGCGTTATAAAAAGGGTATGTATATAAACGTTTATTTATAAGAGAGTGATGAATATGTATGTAGTATAAGATAAATCAGCAATATGACAGACAACAGATGAGTTGGATAAAGTATCATTTACGTAGACATGAAAGAAATGAATAAAGAAATTGATGGCCGACCGGTGTGAGGTGTGAGATGTGAGGTGTTGAGTGTTAGTGTGAGACAGGAAAGGAAAATAATGATTGAACAACTTTAATACGCCGATATGGATATTTTCCATTCTTTTTTTTTTTACTTTTGTAAAAGTTCTGCCACTTGTGCCTACAAATCACACCTTAGCCACACTTAGAGGTAGTTGGTTTTAACTGTGGCGGTCGTCGTAATCCAAGTGGTTACTTACTGCCATTTATCAGACTCAAAGCCGAATACCAAAGCTACGACCTTCAGAACAGAATCCAAATAGCCTAACAAACGTTAAAAACCTAACTTAAACTCGCAAAATAAACATTTACATTATGAAAATTAACTTTTGTTCTCCGTTTGTCATTAGATCCACCAAATTAGTGACCTAAATATTTGCCTAGAATTACCTATGTATGTGTTTAATTTGGGACAGTTAATTAATGTTCGAAAGTGTTCAAATATGTATCATTTTAGGCAGCTAGAATTAACATGCATCACCGGGCGCTAATGAGTCGACTGTCTGGAAGGTGAAATTTTAATGAAACACTGCGATAGCGTTAATTACCGTCTTCCGCCCACTTGGTCTCTGTGACAGCCTCTCAACACTTAATTAGTCACTTATACCCTGCTATAATGTATACCGGAATATGCGGGGGCGTCTAGACTGTTTTTAGTATTCACTTTTATATTCCTTAATAATTTACCCGCGTTCGAGCAGTGGTTTTTTCTTTAGTGATTACAGCTAAGCAACCAATGTAGTGGTTAGCAGACAGTAAAGAATATTATCGTTAAACTATGTACCCGGGGATGGGCTGGTCAATAGCCACAAGGCTGGCACCGGCTCGTCCCAATCGGGTGTGAAGGGGAAACCGGGGGAGTTTAGTGGGTAGTGGACGCTTTAGTCTAGAGTCCCACACACGGCCGCGGGTCTAGCTAGCCTGCGGTTATGGTGCATAAACGCATTCTCCTCCGAAAAAAAAGTACCCGTTTCGAGTTAAATATTATGTATACCATCTGGTCTGGGTGAAATATTTACGAAGGTTTGTATCGCCAGACTGTATCAAATTAAGCTCAATCCAAACATAATTTTCGCTTTATATGTACAAAGGCTTAACCTAAGGACAAGTATCCAACGAAATGACCCTGGAAAGGTGAAATTTTAATGAAACAGAGGCCTGACAGAATTGCGTAAGTACCGCCTTTCATTTGATCAGTGAGGTGGACCTCTCGACCCTAAACTAGTATTCTTAAGTACTCACGTAACTCGGCATAAGATAAATAATCAGAGCAACCTTTAACCTTTTTATTTTGTTTTAATAAATTATAAGCTTCTTGGTTTTGAATGGTACAATTCCGGTCCGTTCTGTTTATGGTCTATGGTTACCATTACACGTAAGAAATTAATAGTGTTATGTTAATTCAGGTGGCATAAAAATATAAATACATACCAAATGTGAAGGATCTAACGATGATTTATTTTATTTAAAGAGTCGTCAGGAAAAATCCTATCCTATCCAAAAGTCCTACCAAAACTCGGACCAAAAATAGGAATTGAACCGACGACTTTCGATTTTTAAACCTCAACGGCACAAACAATGTTTCATCGACACGGATCGACATAACTAAGCGCATTGATTCTGTAAACATATTGGCTAAAGTTTCATTGAAGCGATTAAACCATTCACTGAATTACATTCAGACTTCAATATGTCGGATTTCGCGCAATAAAACGTTCAAGCCTACACTTTCATATTAGTACGATTGATAGGATTTCAAAGATAAATAATATTTAGCGTCAACTGTAATATTTTTTCTCCGATACGAATATCAATGGCATGGAAGCCGAATAAATTACGCCACCGTATTCAATCTGACAAATTGGATGAGCATTCGAAATTGATCTGATGCCATATTTTCAGTGTTATTTAACCAATCAACTTTTATTGTCCATTTATTGTTTTATAGGCCGAAATTTATGGCTTTTAATTACAATACCATGGTGCTAGAATGTAGGATGTTTTTAGCTTCGATATAGAATTAAGAGTTACAGCCAAAAAAAACTGTGTACATGTAGGCTACAGACATGCACATAAGAATCGGCAATTATAAATGTTAGAGAGAGACTCACTTAGCTACTGCAGACCGATCACAAAATGTGAATTGGTGATCGAAAACTAGAGCTGTGTTAGAAAAATGTGACAAAAATGTTGCTAGACCTCGATTTGAACCCAGGACTCCGAAATCACGTCTCGTATTTAAACCACTGGAGAATTGAGGCTTTCATTTCTAATCCTTTTTGTAGCACAAGATAAATTTTCGACTCGATAGACTACTAAGCCTACCTACTAAGCCTACCTGTACTAAATCGCTGACCACCTCTCTTACTCGACGCAAAAACTTACCTAGTGTTAATGTATTAGGTGAGTAAATACTTAAGACCCTAAGAACACAATAGCAGTTAAGGTAACTTATGAACATTGTGCTGGCACGTACCCGTAACGATTTGTAAGGGCCTTCAGAGAACTCTACCTTCTTACTTGGATAGGTAGACCATACATTGCGTATTCATAGGACAATGCAATTGAAAACTTTAAAATTTAGATTTGAATTCTTCTTATACTTATTGTAGACTTTTATTGATTATAATCTACAACTAAAAGAATACCTGTTAAAAATAAATCATGCAAACAATAAATCAACCCCATATCTTCGAAAACCTTCATTATAATAATAGCATGATAAAAAGGTCTGCTACATATAAGCCTCCATCGTCTAAATCATGTCGTAGCAATAACTTATGATAAATCATTCAGTCCTACAACAAAATGTACTGGCTTAATCACCACGCTTGTGATGAATGGGAAGCGATACTCACTTACCCAAGATTGTTCGAAAAAACTAATACAAATATTGGTCGACCCAGGATTTAACTCTGGACCCGAGAACATCGCCAGGTACTTAAACCAGTGGACTAAATATGTTTTAAGTACTTATTAAGTATTGTTATGACAAAGTAGCCAAATATAATTACCCTAAGAAGCCCAACAAAGAAAATCACTTTCAAACACAACCCGCTATCATCCTAATCTAACGTGAAAATAAAACAGCTTTCCGAACACCAACCTTCCCGCATTGCCTTCCCGTTATGACTACGTACACACGTAATGACATATTTGTTCATATGTACCTATCCGCGCAGCGAATTTGCCCTAACAGACACACTCGTAAATGTTGATCGTAAAAGTTTATGTCCCTATTTAGATCCCGGCGATATGGTCTCTCTATTCCTAGTTAATGAAGTTAGGCACTTGTAATTTACCCCACGTTGCCTAGAGTTAGTATGCCGTTCGATGTTTGTTAATGTTCGAAAGTTGAAAGGATAATTAGGGAAGTGGAAATGCAATTCTCAAGTATAATTGATTCTGGGCAATCTTCTAAAGGATTTTGGAGAACGTATATTATGAGACCTTGGACGTTATGTTTTTATTTAAAACATACTTATTTATGTTTATAAAAAGTAATATAATTTTATATGAGATTAATTAAGCGCTATTGTAGGACGCCCTCAGGCTAGGTGACAGAATATATACTAAAGTAGCTAGGTGGAGCGATGATCTGCGCAAGATGGATGCGAGTGGCCGAGGACCGCTCAACGCGGCGAGCATTTGGAGAGGCCTAAGTCCAGCAGTGGACTGTTTTAATCTTAATAACATACATACTATATGTACATAGGTATCAAATTCACAAAAAAATCAGAAACCTTTTTCTAAACTGGCAGAACACTGTTCCAATAGAAGAAAAATATTACATATGTAAGATCATTTGTGCAGTAGGGATTTATTTCACAGATATTTAGTAACTCTTTAAATACTTAGTTTTGCTAGCATTGAGCAAAATAAATCACTGCCTACCACTAACTCGATCCAAGGATTGGAATGAAATCGGACCGAAAAGTTCCAAATTTTACCCCCAGCGGCTCAAAACAGTTCTGAGCGGTATCCTATCTTTATTTTATCACAAAATATATTTACGCCAGATAAAATACGTATTTTCATCAAATGATTTACTGAGTAAACAAGAGTTCTCCAGGGAACATGCCAATTAAATGAAAGCGGAATAAAATAGCTCATAAAATATTTATTACGACACGTTGATCGTGGGAGCCAATCCGCAAATCTCCCCAATTCGTTTGTTGATCATTATCTCACTTGGACTTCATTAGGGTGCGGATACGCTTAGAAACGGGAGGGATGGGTCCATATCAGGGGCAGATCAATAAACTTTCGCTTAGAAACCAGTAAACCTCTTTGATTTTGATGTACGAGTACATCTTTTGTGTAGTAAAAAGTTTATTACATTGCCAGTGCTGAGTTTTTTGCTGAATTTGTGATCTTGTTTCGTTTAATTAATTACTTTGGAGCGACGTAAAGGGGAATAAAAAATCTAAATGAGTCACGGAAACCAAATTGTCTAAGATAAAATATTTTCTGAGTGATGTGTCAGTGTTTTTGCCATATCATTTTATACATTTAACTGTATTTTTCTAACCTTTGGGATTGGTACTGAAGGAGCTTGTTAAATACTAAACTACATACACAGCTTTAAATTTCACTAATAAATTAGGCAAAACATATTTGTAAAGATTATAGATTAGACCATTTATTGATACAATACCTACAAAGCAGAAACCTAAAACCTGAAGAAGAAAAAATAAAAGAGAGAAATGAGATTATGTAAATTCTAATATTTATGCAATGAAACGTCCATTAGCTACGATTTAACCGCACAATATTAGAGTTGTCCGGAAAAACTTTTTCCCAAATTTATTCACACTTTCACCCGCATGAAAGTAAAATTCATGGGACTTTTAATAACGTCACTTGGCACCACCGGGAGTCATTCGGACCGGATTTATGTTGAAAGTACAAGGATTATTTATAAAATGTTGTATTTCGTGAAATCGCTTTTATTCCGAGTAGTGGTTCGGAGGCGCCGAGGGAAATTACACGTGAAAGGAAGGTACGGAAACTTGTGACGTCTTGGTTCAGAGCTTAAGTAGTGAACAACCAGCGTGATTTTTTTTATAAAATAAGAATCTTATACTATTCTCATAACTCGATAAAAGATTGTTTAGTTTTGCTCTTGCCTCTTTTTACCGCAAACCTAGAATTTCCTTTTTTCCAAAGTTGCAAAGGTTGGCTGATAGGGAATAATTTTAGTGTTAGGACCGCCTCTTGTATCATAATTTTGTAGTCAATAAAGTTTTTATCGTTTAGTTTTGTATGAAAAAAAAAATTTTTTTTATCCATTCCTACACAGAACGTGTCCTGAATTTTGATGCGTATGATGAATTTATATTTGGTAGCATTTATCTATTATAAGAATGGGGGGAGTTAAAGTGGGGTATATCTACATTAATATTGTTGCGGGTACGGGGTACGTCAATTCAAATTAAATGCCGGTTACGAAAAGACAATTATTTATTTAAAACCACTCAACTGAACTACACCACTTTAACACAATTACACTTCACACTTTACGTAGACAATTCAAAACAAACACTGGTAAACGCTGTTCACTTCAAACGTCGCAGGATAGTTCGCACTGATCGCTTTCCGAAAAAATGAATACCACTCGCAGCGTCGCTCACTCTCGATTTATACCCGGCGCGGGCGCTCTAGTATTTCGTGGATGATTCGTGAAGCCTCTCGAACTCGCGGGAGGGCAGGATCGTTCTTCAAGCGCGCGCGCAGGTAAACAAGCAGGCGAGCGCGCGCGAGAATGAACCTTATTGCGGAGAGGAGTGAGGTCCGTTTTCACGTGCAAGCTCCGTTGCCGGGCATCGTCGTAACATTACCCCCCTCTTAGTCATGCTCGTCCCGAGCATTATTTGATCCATAGCGTGCCAACCGATCAATGTGCACAATCTTAGGTTTGCCCCTTGTTCCTTGCCTGGTCCGATAGGTGAGGTCATCCAGCCTTGTGATGATCTGGTAGGGTCTTTTACACTCATTAGGGGAGAATCTAACTGGTACTAAAGTTTCAGACCTCCGCGGTAATGTGGTATTTTTCAGGCGGTAGACTGCACACGATGATCCTTCCTTCAGGAATACTTCTTGCTCCGGAAAACTTAGTACTCCCTTAGGGACGTCTACTACACACTTGTGGTTTCTCAAAAAGTCCAATCCGATGATGCATTCATCCGTGATATTTGCTATTAGCACCCTGTGGTCGAAGGTCTGGTCTCCAATAGTTATCTTCACCACTGTCTCACCGAGGACGGTTACTGGCTGGCCTGTTGCTGTTCGCAGCTGGATGGATAGCGGTCTGCGTCCCCACATGATAGTTCTCTTCAGGAACTCCGGGCGCACTATGGTTCTTGAAGCACCGGTGTCTATTGTGAAGATACATGTTTTGCTGTTCAGCTGTCCTTCCACTGTAAGGTTATTTCCGTTTTCCATCTGTGATACAGTGATAGTAGGAGCTTGATGTCGACCAACCAGCGCCTGCCCCACCGCCCTGGCTCCATTTAACGACAGCTCTTCAGCGTCCACTTGGGTTGAGGACGCTACTGTCGTTCTGCGCGGCAATCTTCTTTTGGGACAACTAATCCGGATGTGGCCCCTCTCTCCGCAGCCATAGCACATTGGACCCAAGGATGGTTTTCCCCTTACCACCATTTCCCGTAGCTTATGCGTTCTAAGGTCCTGGCGTACAGCTTCTACCTCCAAGGCATGGGCCAAAGCTTCTTGCAAGGTCTGATGATGTCCCAGCCTAACTGCTGCTCTGATCTCCGAGTCCTCGATTCCATCGATGAACGCTTGCAGGATGGTTCCTTCTACCAACGTTGGACATGATGCATAAGCACGACGAACTAATCTTTCGATTTCTGTGGCCCATTGTTGCAGACTTTCACTAGATTTCTGCACGCGGTTGCGGAGCTGTGCTCTGTACACGTGTTCTAGATGTTTTTCGCTGTACCTGCTCTCTAGTGCCTTATGAAGAGCATCCAAGGTCCTACTATCCGGAGGCAGGTTTTCTAACGTCAGCAGGGCATCTCCACGAAGAGCTAGAGTAAGCGCCATCATTGATTCTTCGTCGCTCCAGCCCTTTCCTTTGGCCACCGTCTCGAACTGGTACCAAAATCCTGCCCATGATGTTGTTCCGTCAAAGTGGGGTACTTCAATCTTAGGAGACCCAATATGTGCTGGAAGTACGGCACCGCTTTGCGATTCAACCTTCAGAATTTTATTGCGCAGTTGCTGCAACATCACATCGTGTTTCTCTAGCGTTGCATCAACCTGGGTCAATCGCTCTTCGTGTTGGGTTTGTAGTGTCTTCATCTGAAGTACGTCCTCCTTGATGTGCCTTACCACGTCCGCTAAAGCAGCGATTTGCTTTTCCAAAGCTGCCTGCTTTTTCTCAATAGCCCCCAACAGAGTCTTCGCTAACTCATCCTGACCACGAGCCTGGTCCTCTCGTAGTTGAGCTAGCTGCGCCTCTTGACGGCGAGCTTGTTCTTCCTGTCCACGGGCCTGGTCCTCTCGTAGTTGAGCTAGCTGCGCCTCTTGACGGCGAGCTTGTTCTTCTTGTCCACGGGCCTGGTCCTCTCGTAGTTGAGCTAGCTGCGCCTCTTGACGGCGAGCTTGTTCTTCTTGTCGACGAGCTTGCTCTTTTATCAAAATTACCAGGGTGTTAAAGTCCACAGCCGGTGGTTGTGCTGCTACTGAACCCGTTGACGAAGTACTTGCGGCTTCATCTCCTTGCGTAGTCGCAGCTGTCGCAGTTTGGCTCCTCGTCACACGTCCCTCGCTGTCTTCTCGTGGCATTTTGAATTCCGCTTCTGACACCAATGTTGCGGGTACGGGGTACGTCAATTCAAATTAAATGCCGGTTACGAAAAGACAATTATTTATTTAAAACCACTCAACTGAACTACACCACTTTAACACAATTACACTTCACACTTTACGTAGACAATTCAAAACAAACACTGGTAAACGCTGTTCACTTCAAACGTCGCAGGATAGTTCGCACTGATCGCTTTCCGAAAAAATGAATACCACTCGCAGCGTCGCTCACTCTCGATTTATACCCGGCGCGGGCGCTCTAGTATTTCGTGGATGATTCGTGAAGCCTCTCGAACTCGCGGGAGGGCAGGATCGTTCTTCAAGCGCGCGCGCAGGTAAACAAGCAGGCGAGCGCGCGCGAGAATGAACCTTATTGCGGAGAGGAGTGAGGTCCGTTTTCACGTGCAAGCTCCGTTGCCGGGCATCGTCGTAACAATATTGTTTCAAACAAACATAAAAAGATACATACAAACTAAAAAAAACTTGATTTTTAATTAAAACATGTCATATTATCATGTGGCGCGTTAAAAGGTGTTCACCTCCTACTGGTCTTTTAACAAAAACCGTTGAAGGGCGTATTGTGATACTCGCAAACTAACAGCTTTGGTACTATTAATATGTCTGAAATGTTAGGATTTTACAACAGTGGCTAATTTGGGACACAAGGATGAAGGACCCTCTTATTATCAAAAATTGGAAATAATAACCGCACGCTAATGGTCTCCTATACAATATTTAATTATACTTTCCCGAAATAATCATTGCTTTGTGAGAGGAAAATTTTGATTTCTAAGGAGAGCTTAAAATCTTTCGTTTGAGTAACTTCTTTATGGAGCTCTAAATACTTTGAATTAATAATGTTAAGTTTGAAGCTTGTTACGCTCTCATTTTGTACACTACTTTTTATAAGATGGCTATCAACTTTCTAAGTGATAACATCGAGATGTGATCAATAATTCCGAAGTCAACTTTAAAATAATTATAACGCAATTCAGTTCACGGCCAGGTTCTCAAGCCATTAGACAAAGGGTTGTATTTAACTGCACATCAAAAATACTGATTGTGCATCAAAAAATACTGAATTGCTAACCTAACCTAACCTTTGGTATGCAATCGGTTATTTTGATGTACATTTCAGTATTTTTTTGATGTACACATAAAATAGGTATCCCTTCTAATAAGGCGTTAATATCAATTGCCATCTTCATTTTAAGGATTTCTTAAGCCCAATCAGTACCAGAAATCGCTACCAACCCGTTTCTTGGGCAACCAACGCATTATGATTAAATCTGTGGTCACCCCTCGTTCAATTAATCGTTGAATTGACTCGAAACCTCGTCTTTATTGAGGAAATCTGCTTGTGAATCAAATCGCGTGCCGAATTAAAGAAAATCGTAACCGTTTCCAAGATTAACAGAAAAATAACGGCTGACTTGTAACGTCTTATAAACCTGTGACCAATGCTTGAAACTGCCTAAATAACATTTGACCTATTTCGTGGTTGTATTTCATTCTTGCTTTCGATTTAATTTATAGTTAGTCACAAAAAAATTATAAAGATTATAATATTTTGAAGGGAATGTAAAGGTAATTCTTCGTAGAAGCAAGCAGTAATATTATACTATACTAGCCTTGCGCCCAGGTTAGTACCAGCGGTTTCACCCGCGCGTAATTTCTTTTTTCTAATATCCCCCCCTTACCCCCACATTTCTTAGACCAAATGTACCCTATGTCAACCGGGGATAGTTCAGCTATTCAACAGTGAAATAATTATTCAAATCGGTTCAGTAGTTTCGGAGCCTATTCAATACAAACAAAAAAACAAAATCTTTCCTCTTTATAATATTAACATAGATATGAGGTGATATAAATAATAAATAATATCTCTGGACATTATTCACACAGCGCCATCTAGCCCCAAACTAAGCATTAGCTTGTGCTATGGGTGCTAGACGACGGATAAATATTACTTATATACGTTTTTTTGTAAATACATACATAATATACATAGAAACACCCAGACCGATACAAACAGACATGTTCATGCACACAAATGTTTGTACCGTGCGGGAATCGAACCCACGACCTCTGGTGTAATTGCCGACTTCTCGACCATTACACCAAATGGCTCGTTAAAATATGAATATGTATATGTATAATATTGTGGTTGAAAAATCGTCAAAGATAATATTATGAGTCATAAAAAATAAATTATATAGTAACAGACGACTTGTCTTTATATAATGAAAATAACTTGTAAGACTATTTTGATTTTGCTTCGTAGTTTTACAAGAACCAAGTTGCAGACCCTTAATGTTTGTCTGATTTCTGGCAGTTTATCAATAATAAAATATAGAAAAAGACGAATCCCAAATGTTATAAAAGAACTTAAATTTCAGAAAATGTTGTATTATCAATGATCAGAAATTAGAAGATATTATTGCTGTCCCTCTCACTCTCGCACCGTTCACTGAATCACGAGTAAGTGACGAGTTTTAACCCTTAACTTCTGTCTTCCGTCTTTTAAAGGTTGAACAACAAACTTCTCCAATAATAAATTACAACACTCTGCATATAACTTTGTTAATAGTCAAGAACTTTACAATATTTCGTCTAAATAAAAATGTAAGTAAAGTATATACAGTCGTGGTCAACTAATTAGGGACGCTATATGACTAAAACACAAGATCGTCCCTCAAGTCCGAAAAAAAAATCTCTATGAGGCTTTGAAGCTTATAGTATTTCATATCAAGTAATTTTGGCTAGTATTCCAAATATTTAAAGGTCAGAAAAGCTAATAGCTAGTTGAAATCAATATTATTTAAATAAATAAATCCTTGCCACTTACACATCATTGACTTTATGGATGGACAACTAATTAGGGACTAACTAACTGTAACTAACTGTAAATATAAATAAATGGTAATTATTGAAGTGTTTAGGACATAAAAAGTTTTCAATAATCAAAATAGAATACAAAACAAATCATTAAACGTATTTTTAATACCGAGTATGGTTGTTTTTGTTGGTTATAACCATTTGACATCAACGCAGTATCGATGCAATCAAAATTATTACAGGTTTCCAAAGAAATATTATTCCAAACAGCTTGAAATGTCCCGTAAAGCTTATTTTTAGTGACAGTACGTTGAGCTGCACTTTCTTCTTCGCTTTATACCATAAGTGCTCTTTCGGGTTTAGGTCTGTGCTGTTTGCGGGCCATTCTACTACCAACACTGACTGTTGCGCTAGGCACGATTTAACAGAGTGCGCGGTATGTTTTCGGTCGTTGTCGTGTTTAAACCGTCCAATAGACTGGTAAGACTTCTTCAGCATACTATAGCATCGTTTCCTTCAATATTCTTTTGAATTGCAATTGATCAAGTTTACTTTCAATTATTTTTATAGGGCCCACTCCATGCCTAGAAAAACAGCCCCAAAATTGAATATTGTCACCTCCATGTTTCACCGCTTTTTCGTGTACTTTGGATTAATTTCGGACTTTATAAGTCATTGCACGTATTTTCTGTATTGTCAGCCATCGAATGATATAAGATTTATAATCGGATCTCGTCAGAAAACCGCGAATTT
This sequence comes from Mecyna flavalis, assembly GCA_949319885.1. Lineage (NCBI taxonomy): Eukaryota > Metazoa > Arthropoda > Insecta > Lepidoptera > Crambidae > Mecyna > Mecyna flavalis. The sequence continues at coordinate 14,810,412 of OX439433.1, forward strand.
CTCCATTGAGCAACAGTCCAATGTCCATACTTTCTTGCAAACGCCAACGGGCTGTTTTTTTGGACATGGAGTAGGATCTATAAAATAATTGAAAGTAAACTTGATCAATTCTAATGCAAAAGAATATTGAAGGAAACGATGCTACAGTATGCTGAAGAAGTCTTACCAGTCTAATGGACGGTTTAAACACGACAACGACCGAAAACATACCGCGCACTCTGTGAAATCGTGCCTAGCGCAACAGTCAGTGACGGTACTAGATTGGCCCGCAAGCAGCCCAGACCTAAACCCGATAGAGCACTTATGGTATAAAGCGAAGAAAACAGTTGCAGCTCAACATACTGCCAGTAAAAGTCAGCTTTACGGGACATTTCAAGGTGTTTGGAATAATTTCTTTAGACACCTGTAATAATTTGATTGCATCAATGCCGCGCCGATGTCAAATGGTTATAAGTAGCTAATAAAGACAACATACTGATTATAAAAAATACGTTTAATGATATGTTTTGTATTCTATATAATTTAAACTGGAAAGACCATATAAGTAAAATATTAAATAAACTTTCAAGGTTCACATATGCTCTAAGAGAACTCAAGAGATGCACAGATCTAAAAACGGCCATCTGTACTTACTACGCATACGCGGACGCCTGGCTGCGCTATGGGGTAGTACTCTGGGGTAACAGTACCGACGCCAATAAATTATTTGTTGCACAAAAGAAATGCATCAGAATACTTGCAAATATAGATTCCATGACTAGCTGTAGAGAATATTTCATTAAACTCAAAATTCTTACACTAACCTCACTATACATATTCGAAATATGTCTACTAGTCAGAAAAAATATGCATTGGTTTCCCAAATACTCTCGCCCCGACCATTTAAGACCAAAAAGTAGACTGGCCACAAGCACATCTAAACTACAAATGATTAACAACGGACCTTATTCCATGTCAATAAAAATTTACAACGCAATTCCGGACCACATAAAAAATATTCAGGAGTACACTAAATTCAAAACTATTCTTAATAAATACCTTATAGAAAAATGTTATTACTCGTTGCAGGAGTTCTTTCGTGAAACCTGAATTAATTACCACATTTTGTTAGATCAAAGTTATTTATGCCTTATTTAACCAACATTGTTATATTTGTGTTTTAAGGTTTTTGTTATTATTATTTTATTATTATTATTATTGTTATTTGTAGTGCCCTTACAGGGTTCTTGTTTTGGTCATTATACTATTATTAAGATCTTAATGTACAACAAGAAAAGCAAATAAATATTATGATTATGATTATGATTATGATTATTCTATTTTTATGAATGAAGACTTTTATGTAATAAATACTTAAGGCCCTACCCAGAGCAAATGACTTTGAGCATTTCACCTTCACTTACCCCCACCTCACCTCACCCCATACTTCGTAACCATCGGTAATAATATGAGCGCCATCTAGTTAACTAGCGCCAAACTATTACTAACATTATAAAGCCACTATTAGCAGACTGAATATTATTTGTCATAGAAAAAAAAGTATCTTGTAGATACACACATCATATAAGTAGAATCGAAATGTTTTTCAGTACGATAAAATACAACAAGATTAATTTTAATTTTTTTGTTCTCTGTTTGAAAATACAAATTTGAACATGAAAGATTTTCAATACAAAAGAAGAATTCGATTCAAACGGTTTTTTCGATATTTTCAACGGATATCTAGATTGAAAAAAAACTCTTAGAGGATTATCAGAAGTTTTACGAGTAAAAATTACAGCAGGTATAGTCACATCAGGAGGTGTTCTCCGGGTAGTATTACCAGGGTGTGTTTTCAGGGTATTAACATCATAGGTGTTCTCCAGGAGAAGTATCATCAAAGGGTGTTCACCGGGTTGTTGCTTCAGAGGGGTGTTTTCAGGGTAGTCACATCAGGGGGTGTTCTCCGGGTACTATTACCAGTGTGGTGTTTTCAGGGTATTAACATCATTCAACGTGCAACGTGGTCACGACCCTGAGGATTGGGATACGGAAACTGCGTGCTATTTCTCTCGTAGAATATCTACTCCAGTCAACGAAGCTCTAACTTTGCCATTTTAGCTGAAAAGATGAATCAAAGGACAATGCTAAAAAAAAACCAGGTTGGAATCAAATGAAAAGTATCTGTAAAATTATTGGTAATAATATGTAATTAAATATTCCATAGGGGGCATCATCGAAATCAATGGCGGTATGTGTGAAATTGCTTTCAGATTTTTAGGGGTCACATAAAGTATCAATTAAAGGAGTATAAACAGATACAGTTGCGGTTTAAAAGTGTATAAAATGGCTATATCTAATATAATTATATTATATAATTGTATATAGTGTCCGACCGAAGGTTCGGTTTCGGTTTCGGCCGAGTTTCGGCCAAAAATCAAGTTTCGGCGGCAGTTTCGGTTTCGGCCAAAATTGGCCGAAACTTTTGCCGAAACCGAAACTGATTTCGGAATTTGTGTGCACGCTCGCCTAACTTCGTTTCACGCCGCAACGCTTTGGCGGCGGCGCACCTGTTTGGGAATTATTGTCTTGCGTCGTTCGGATAGCTCTGTAGCAACACAACATAGTCAGTGCGTTAAACAGTAACAATTAGTGATTCGATTATTGATAACTGATAAACATTTTGTTATGAGAACTTGATTTGAAAATAGTTATTTATGTGACTGTTGCATAATGAGGGTCATTAAAATACGAATGTGGTTTTATGAAACGAACGAAGTGAGTTTCATAAAAGGATCACATGAGTATTTTAATGCCTACTTATGTACAGTCACATACATAACTTTATCTTCATTCATACGATAAATGTCTATTTTAAAGTCAGGATCGATGTGAAACCGCGTGGAATATAATCCGTAGTACCAGGAGAGCAGAGAAGAACAAGAAGCAAGGCTAGCACGCGTCTTTCAAACTCTTTGATTTAATGAATAGTTACGCTGCGGTTATGCTCTCCTGGTACCTTTGAAAATACATCAAGATGTTTTGCTTACATATGTTAGCTTCAAATCCATTAATTTTTACTTTTTAAGAAGACGTTCGAAATTTGAACGTAATTAAAGTATCGGTTACCGATACTAAAATGTAAACATTACGATGCAGCCACAGATAATTATATCTTAATGTAGGGCGTCTGCTCATCGCTCCTGACTATAAAATAGACATATTATGGTATGGATGTAGATAAAAATAATAAAAGTATTATTAATATGTTTTTTTGTATTATCTGTAGGTATAGGTACTTACTAATATTAAAAAGAGGAAAGATTTGTTGTTTGTTTGTATTGAATAGGTTCCGGAACTACTGAACTGATTTGAATAATCTTTCACTATTTGAAAGCTACACTATCTCCGGGTGACAAAGAATACTTTTTCTCGGAAATGTGGGGGGAATGGAAGGATATTTAAAAAAGAAATTACGTGCGGTTGAAACCGCGGGCAAAAGGCTAGTCTTCTATATAAATGGGAGAAAATGGACCGACTGAATGAATTCCTGAATGACAATCAACGCCCAGCCCATTGCACAAGACCCAGGAATTTGAAATTTCGTACAAGGATTCTTTACAATGTGTAAATTCCCACTATGAAGCGGTTTTTCGAAATTAACCCCAAGGGGGTAAAAAGAGGGTTATAAAATTGTATGAAACTTTGTCATTTTAAAAGTTACAGTCTTAAAATTCGTGAAGTATATTTTTATATTTAGTGTCAGTTTCAAATAAAAAGGTGTTATTGAAAATTTATCCCCAATGGTGATTAAAAAGGGGTAAAAAAATCACCCCCAAAGGAATAAATTAGGGGTTGAAAAATAAAATTTTCCAAATTTGTACAGGGGTTCTTTATAATGTGTAAGCTCCTACTGAAAAAGGGTTTTTGAATATTTCACCCCTCAAGGGTGTTAAAAATGGTTTAATCGTTTTACTTTAAATCTAAAAGCGTGCTTTATAATGTGTAAATTTCCACTAAGAAGGGGGTTTTCGAAGTTACCTGGGGGGTTTCATAGTGGTTTAAAGGGTAGCCTACGCCAGCGAAGCCAGGGGCGGAAGTCTAGTATTAAATAAATGATTACAACAAAATTAATTAATTTTATTCTTGACCACGTGAGTTTCGGTTTCGGTTTCGGTTTCGGCCGAAACTGAAGCCACGGCCGAATATTCGGTTACGGTTTCGGTTTCGGCCGGAAAACCAGTTTCGGTCGGACTCTAGATTAATTATTATTATTTAATATAATAAAGCGTAACAGTTTGTTTGTCTTTGTAAACGCGCTAATCTCAGGAACTACAAGACCGATTCTAAAAATTCTTGCACCAATGAGAAGCTACAACTTTACTGAATAGGTGCTAAAAAATATATTTTTATAAAAAATTATAAAAATATTTTTTTATTATTCAGTAACTATGTAAGTGATACTTTATGTGACCCCTGAAAAATCTGAATAGCAATTTCACACATACCGCCATTGATTTCGATGATGCCCCCTATGGAATATTTAATTACATAATTATTATTACCAATAATTAGAGATACTTTTCATTTGATTCCAGCCTGGGTTGTTTTTCATACTGGATGAGCATTGTCCTTTTCGTTAATGACCCCGTGATAATGATAACATACTTAAAAATGCGGGGCGGGGTGGTGTCACCAGGGTCATTCGAAAAAATGGAAGAGGGTGAAAAATTTCTTTTTCCCGATAATCTCAAAAACTAACATAATTAAGAGAAAAAGTTTCAGACAAAAGCTGTAGAGAATTACTTTGTCTACAAAAAAGGTTATAATCATTTTACGCGTATCGCGCCCCGTTTGCTAGGAAATCGCGTACAATGTGCGAAAATTAGCACGAACAATGTTTTTCGCTATTTAAAACGGGGTTTTTTCATATTTTCCAATTGGAATGATTTTTATGCATCCTCCGACACACCCTAAGATTCCTTCTAATTTTTATAGATTTGGGTCAACAAGTGCGTTTATTATTCAGTAACTATGTAACTGATACTTTATGTGACCCCAGAAAAATCTGAATAGCAATTTCACACATACCACCATTGATTTCGATGATGCCCCCTATGGAATATTTAATTACATATTATTACCAATAATTTGATTCCAACCTAGCTTCTTTTTGAGCATTGTCCTTTTAGCGTCAGTTTCAGCTTTACAACTAAAATGGCAAAGTTAGAATTTCGTTGACTGGAGTAGATATTCTACGAGAGAAATAGCACGCAGTTTCCGTATCCCAATCCTCAGGGTCGTGACTGACCACGTTGCACGTTGAATGATGATAATACCCTGAAAACACCCCACTGGTAATAGTACCCGGAGAACACCCCCTGATGTGACTACCCTGAAAACACCCCTCTGATGCAACAACCCGGTGAACACCCTTTGATGATACTTCCCGGAGAACACCCCCTGATGAATACACTAGCGATTGGGAGGGTCCGCAACGTTTCACCAAAGTACACGTATTAAAATTGCTCCGTTTAAATATTATTCTAATAAGTGTAAAAAGTAAACAGTTTTTAGTAAATGTTGTATAAAAATGTGCGGCAAGAAATAGCGCATCCTGTGGTGTAAATTTTAAATCGTTTAGTTGACATTTTGGATGTTTTTTAACAAAATTAAACCAACTGTGACGGTTACGAGTGCAATATTGGATAAAGCATGTAAAAATAATATTGTAAAGTGACTCATGTTCCAACGGACCTCTGCGAGCAAACAATACTGATCTTTGGACCCTATTCACGTCTGTTGGTGCGCGCCATACTTCATCGCTTATTTCATCCTGTCTATACAACGCTCGGTGGCCGAGTGCAAATACGCTGACGTAATAAGTGAACATTAGTTCAAATCCCAAGTAGTCCAAAAAAACTTTTTGAACATTTTTTTTGGTTTGAGATTGTTTAGTTATTCTTTTTTTATTATTCACTTTTTTTAACTATCATTCGTTGGTGTATTACATTGGATAATGTAATACACCAACTCAAGACTCATGACTCGGTCTTGGTTTGTATTGAATAGGCTGCGAAACTCCTGAACCGATTTGGAAAATTCATTCACTTTTGGAAAGTCACCCGGGTACTATTCCCGGCCCGGGTGACATACGACAGGATTATAGGATAATTATTGACAAAAGAAATTACGCGCGGGTGAAGTGAAACCGAGGAGGCGGCCTAGTGTAGTCAGTGAAATTTACCGTCGTAGGTACCTACTGATCGATTTGTAAAATTCATTCACTTTTGGAAAGTTATCGCGATTTTGGCGAGCCATTTGGTGTAATGGTCGAGAAGTCGGCTATTACACCAGAGGTCGCGGGTTCGATCCCCGCACGGTACAAACATTTGTGTGCATGAACATGTTTGTTTGTATCGGTCTGGGTTTTTCTATTTATAATAATGTATGTATTTACAAAAAAAAAGTATATTAGTAATGTTTATCCGTTGTCTAGCACCCATAGCACAACTAATGCTTAGTGCTGCACAAGCTAATGCTTAGTTTGGGGCTAGATGGTGCTGTGTGAATAATGTCCAGAGATATTTATATTAAATCGAGCGTGTAGCATTCGCCATTGATAGTTTTACTACACTACTATTATTAAACAAGATAATTAAATCGTCCTTTCGCATTTAATACAAGACACACCTCAGCCTCACAATATAAATCGTCCTTGCGTAAACAAAGCAAGCAAACATCAGTGCTTGTTTGTGTCGCTAGGTGTCGCTGTCTCACCGATCTGTCACGTGTGTGAGCGAGCGACACGGGTTCCCCGTAGCACAGCTAGCGACCGACTGCCGCCCGCTACCCGTTGTGGGCGCGTGAGAGAAATGGCCGTCCGAAATTATGAATAATAATCCGTAAAAATCAAGAAAAGGATGATTTCCAAATTTTTTGCAGCCAATTTATAGTTTTTTTGATTGTCTATCGATGGGCGCAAGCCAAATTTAAAAAACACGTTTAAATTAGGAGGAGTGCATGAAATAATATTATTTTAGACGTATTTTCAAAGTCAGTTTTGGTAGTGATAAATAAAGATAAACACAAACTTTAAACGTGGAATTTTAAGATAAAACTACAAAGATTATTTACGTATTTTTTAAACTGTTGTTTAAGCATTAAATAAGGAGTTGAGAGCCGTTAAAAACAAGACTTTTGGTCTGGGTGACGCCTTAAATAATTAACAGCTTATTCATATTTACAGTTAAAGTTTTACGTGTCCCTAATTAGTTGTCCATCAATAATTTCAATTGTGTGAAAATGGCATTGATTTTTTTATTTAATTTTTTTTTATTGCCACCTGCTATTTTCTTTCCTGGCCCTAAAATATTTAGAATACTAGTCAAACTAATTGTTATCAATAGGTATAAGCTTCAAAGCCTCGTAGAATATTTTTTTTCGCACTGAAGGTACGATCTTATGTTTAAGTGATAGGGTGTCCCTAATTAGTTGACCACGACTGTACATACAATGTAATGTTCAATCAATGACGTTCAATATACAACTAGACTCCCATTCACGCTCAAATACTGTCCGAAGCAAAAGTCTGCCCACGCAACTATTGGGCAGAGTTTCCATTTAGTTGTATACAATTGACATTAAAAACTAACTGCCACGAGATAAGGTGTTAATTTGAACGAATGTGTTAATGTCATCTGTGTCAACGCGCGCCGCTCGGACGTTTTTTGATGATTTTTTCTCAGAGATTGGGTGTCTAGTTGTATATTGAACGTCATTGTGTTCAATGCAACCTTTTAATATTAGAGCAAGGGTAAGCACGGTATTATGAGATAAGCGGTTTTAACACTTCCCCCTAGTGTTGTTTATAAATAAACAAACCCTGGAAAAGGGGATAAATGAGAATTAATCTTCGGTCTGAGCCATTTCTCTTCGTTTCGGCACTTATCATGGTAGCCTTAGGATATATCTTGCAATTTTTTCTGCCAACATCGGATAGGAAGATTTACGTGTGTTATGATTGCCACATTCATTGTTCGTTGGCCCGAGATAAATCGGAGAAAGGATCTGGTTTATTAGGTCCAGTCACGATTTCTAGTTAGATAGGAGATGGAACATAGCTTGTTTTATGGGACGTGGGTATATCAGGTCTGAACGAATTAATAGATTGGGTTTCTTTAGTTGCGTATTTATTTTCTTTATTAGCTGTAGCTGTTATCGATCGGGTAAAATTTGAAATCAATAATGCAGAGGATGATAATTTTTACTGTATGAAACGATATTGCTACTAAGGCTAAGAACTCACAGCGCGGTTTAATCGCGCCCGCAGCGGTTGCGGGTATATCTTTGTTAAAACGTATTTTTTCTTTACGTAAAATCTTCTAAAGATTTAATTTGTTAAACTGTCTGAAGTTCAAGCCCAATTTTTTATGTACGTAGTATTAAATTTTAACTTGAGACCGATACCCGCCTCTGAGAAAAAAGGGGACTTGACAGATGGACAGACGGATAGAAGGACGGGGGGACAGTAAAGGAATCCTATTACGGTTCCGTGTTCTGCTTTCGTGTTACTAGATCCTATAACCAATTAAGTATGTCGTATAGGTATACGACATACTAACAAGAACAACTGCCTAAATAAAACAAAGAAGAGGTCTTCTTTGTTTTATTTAGGCAGTTGTCCCACCGCCGGCGAAAGAACGACTATAACTATCGGCTATTTTCTCGCTTAAGAAACGAACAAAAGATTATACATTCCGTGTAAACAAAAGAGATGCAAATATAAATAGTTGATCGCTGACTGTTCACACTGCCGGCGAGGACTCGCTTCACTAGTTTGTCACTGAGTGACAAGAGCTATGACAGATAACACTCGCTCGGCGATACTCGATCAGAACCACCAGAGTACACTTTTATTAGCCGAGCTACACAACTGTCGGAACTATGCACTCGCTCCTTGCGGCTCGCCAACTCGTTTCTATGTACAATCTAGCTCTACTCGCTACTCGTTCATCGTTGCCGGTGGGACAACTGCCTTAGCCAAATAAAAGCTTCGCCGAAAGGATTCTGCGATTAGTTATAAATATTCAAATATTTTACCATCATCAACGCATCGACAACATACACTTTTGAGACAAATAATTACATAAAGTATCATTTAGTGAAATCTATTGGAATTGGATCATAAATTCACTGTGTGAACTAAATGTGTTCATTATTATTAGGAAAATATTTGCAAACGTGCTAAGCCGCAACGGCAGGGCAGTTTTCATGTAATAATTATAATTATTTATTACTTTTTCATTGATTTTGACCTAATGACCTATTGACCTAATGATTGATTTTTAAAATTGTTACTCTTTGTCGTTTTTTCTAATTATAATACGAGTACGTTATCAAGGTAAAACACTTCTTTTACGTTCTTGTAATGTGTCAAATATAGATTTAAAATACACAATTTATCGCAAACGTTTCCCTACAAACCTTTCTCAAAACTGTCCAAGAAAATGTATAAAGAATTTATTTGCATTGCCTCCCAGGATATTTATTTCATCTTGAACGGGTGAAAGCCATATTCAAAGCGCTCTAATGGTCCCCGATCATTCAGCGATATTTCCTTTCACGGTTAATGTTGGCGATATTTATCTCTTTACGATTGATCGACTATTTACTCGTATGCGGAGCAGCGTGGAAAAATGCAATGAAACTGCAGGATAAACAGCTGTGCATCAACGTCGAGTTTGGAGGCGAGGTTTAATGAAAAAACAATTGCTATTAGGTAAAATAGTGCTTGTGATGTAAAAATTTATGGCGATTGGACAATAGAATTGATGATATTTGAAAATAAGTATTTTTTTCTACATAAAATTTGATTCAAAAACCTACAGGACCAATATCAGCGCATAAATTTTTCCCCTGCAGAGCAAAAGCTTCAGTCATTGAAATCAAGTTATCGTGAAAACAATGTTTATTGGCTAAATCATTATGCCAACCAACATTCTAAATGCGGATGAGTGATCAGACCTCTGGGTTGTGTTCGAAAAACTCGTTAATTGAACCCAGGACTTCGAGATCATGGCTTGGTTATGACGTGATCGACGAATTGTATATTTTTATCCCTTTTCTTTGGTCATATAAGAACGAATTACACTTCATCGTACCTAACGTTAAAAACAGAACCGCCATTCCCAACGGGCCGATCATTGAACGAACGAGTGAATGTACAGTACGGCTTCCATTCAATTAACTTACTAAAACCACCCGCCTGTGAATGATAATGCGACAGGACATCGGATCTAATCAGCCTGATTTACATGAGTAGTCCTGCCTTGTCTGATTATCCATTGTGCCTCCTTTTTACTTCATTTCAAAAGGTTTTCGAGATTATCACCTGGGGTGAACTTGATTATTTAATTTATTTTGAATGAAAGTAGTTAGTAGCACTTTCATTTTTTTTATTGGTATGATCAAGAATGAAGTAAAGTAATGTTTATATTGGTATGACAAAGAATGAAGTAATTGTCCAATAGTTAACATAAATTATTTGCCAAAATAATGTTGATGCTACTGGGATGCGTGCCTGTCTGCCAACTGACCTAGTATAAAAAAAAAACAAAAGCAGTGATAAGACTGGTAAATTACACATTAAATCAAATAACAAACACAATTAAATTCATAACAGATATTGTGAATGTGGTAATAAGGTTTAATGAGATTACGTTAATTGGACGATCGTAATTAAATGAAATACTGTTATTTAATATAAATTAATTTTCATAGATAGATATTGTCTTTTCTAATATTTTGTGCCGTACACTTATTTATAGATATTCTTTGTGCTTAAATTATATAATAATATGGCGGATCACATTAATTTTGTTAAAAATCTAAAGGCTAAAAAGAAAATATAATATAAATATGATAAGCTGAGATATTAGCAGATACAACACCAAAGAACAGAACACAAACCTATGTTCGGATAAAAATAAGTTCAGCTCGGGTCCAGGACCTCAAGACAATGGGTAAATCGAGAAGAAAAAGAACACAGAATCAGTATCGATATAAAGTTTGAACACATACCGTATTCCATTCAGTTTATCACGGAGCCATATGATTCCGCATACCGCAGTATCTGATTTCCGCGAAAATCTGTGGTTTCGCTCACAGTGCACGTTATGATTTGTATTCTGAAATGACGTGTGCCATTCGTCAGTCAGCACACGTGCCATGAGCCGAGCTATGGATACTTTTACTTGAATAAAATGATTTTAAATGAAACTCATTTGAATACTACCTTTTCATCTGTACCTTTACTCTTTGTAAAAGAGAAAAGAGTATCACTTGATTTGTGCTGTTTCAAAGATGAATCTCGTCACCAAGCCATTGTGCTTTTGAGTATTTCTATCGTTAAAAGTTAGTAAGTAGCATATGTCGTATCTGTTCACAGATAAAAAATGATTTTTATTTAATACAACATTGTTACACTTCCTGTTCCCTCTACCTACTTAAAAAGCCTTAAATTATTAACAAGTAAACTCTGAACTCAATCTGAACGCAACCCCGTAAAGTCCGGAGGTCGTGTGGTACAAAGTTTATCTGATTTCGGCTGGTATAATGGTATTCCGGCAATATTAATATAGGAGCTAGTTTATTATACCAAAGGCTAGAAGAATGGCGGAGCCTACAGAATGGTAGCACATTGAGCGATGTGTACTGGTTGAGCGTCGCCTCTATGTAGAATAGGCCGCAGTGGCCGCTCACCATCAGGTGGTTGCCTGTCTCCCAACTGAAATCACAATAAATAAAGTTGTTGAGTGTTCTTACCTTCAAAAAATCCAGAAAAAAATCATTTCTAAAATTCATACTAACATAATATGCGACATAGCTTAAAAATCTATTCCTACCAAATAAATGAACACACCAAAACTCAGCAAAGCCACGAAACTCAAACTCAATGCATGTTATAAAATCTATTGTTTCCCCTAACGAACTAAACCACGATCATCGATAATTCGATATTATTGCTGACTGACAATTATTTAACGTATGCCGTGTTTACATTTCAATTAGTAAAGTAAATTTGCAATGTAAAATCTAATAGGTGTTTTGTATAGACATGTAATAACACGAGATACCCACAGGGTTAATTCTATTCTGGTATTTGGAGAATGCTAATGCTTATTCCATGTATGTCTGGGGTACGTGTATGTTGTTGGGCAATTCCGCGAAACAATGCAATATTCCTAAGATTATTTTGGTGTGCGCAAATATATTACAGTTATCACTGCACCTATTGTGAAGAATATCACGAATTTATCTATCAATGATGAAACTGTCTCAAAAATGTGTAAAGCGAAGCAAATGGCATCTCCAGAGCTCAAATAGGGAGGGCTTGGTAATTGGATGCAGGAAAACTTTTTTTTTATTGCAATGTGTAACAAGACGAACAGATCGTACACCTGATGGTAAGCGCCACGTTTGCCCTTAGACATTTCTTACTTATTATTATTACTTCTTATTATTACTGTCTGGCACTGCCCTGCGCCCGCTACACCGAGACTACAGTTATTAGGTCTCATATACCCAGTAATTTCACTAGCTTCATTGCCCTTTCCCCGAAACACAGAACCTTTATTTTCTGCCAGAAATAATAAAATAATAATGAATATCTCTGGACATTATTTGAACAGTGCCAAAAAGCATTAGCTTTTGCTATGGGTGCTAGACAAATGGGTAGGTTTTTTTGTAAATACGTCCATATTAACATAGAAACACCGAGACCAATTCAAACATACATACATGTTCATGCATACAAATTCTAATGTTTGTACCGTGCGGGGATCGAACCCGCGACCTCTGGTGTAATAGCCAACTTCTCCACCATAACACCAAATGGCTCGTCAATTAAGCAGAAATAAGCTTTCTCGTTAGGTAACAAGGCAGATCACGCGCGAATGATGCCTCTGGTGTTATTAGCGTTTATAAGAGTCGGTTACCCCTAACCTAAAAAAATACGTATGGCACTCGGGGACTGCCGCGATAAAGCTATTGCCTAGCATTTTTTATCAACTTACGCGGCAGACTTGTGCTGGAGTCTGTCGAACCGAAACGACGTTAGACAAGTGTCAGGTTTTTTCCTTAGGTTTCTTTCGTTACGGAATTTCTTGATTCGGTCGCCCCTCTTAAAGCCCGCGATAAAAGCTATGCAATAGCTTAAAAATCATTAATTTTTGTGGGTTATACATGTATTTTATAGTAATATTGCTAATATACCGTTTATATTCTTGTTCAGCAACATCAATAAAGTTCTATTTGAATAAATAGACGTTGTTATTACTCACGTAATGAATAGGCCTCTGCCTAATGTTTCGCGGTGCGGAATAATTCGAAGATGTGAAGGCTTAGGTAGGTTTGAATACATTATGTTTGTTATTTAATTTTGTTTAAAACCACTTGAGCACGTAATGCTTATCCCAAGGGTTCATTAAAGGTGACAAGTGGGTTGATAAGTGATACCGAGCGAGCTACCTATAATTTTCTTCTAAATGCTAGGGCTGATATCTTGGAAACAACGCGAAATTAATTTCACGACGATGCCGATGACATGAACATTAAGTTACATTAACAGTGTTGCCATTAAGTGGCAATAAAATAGGGAGAAAAAGAGCTATATTATTTTAAATAAATCATCGTTTTACAGGGCTATGTCTCAAAGTGGCATAATATACATAGTAATCTATAATAATATGGTGATAATTATGAAAGCATAGTTAGGACTGAGCGGTAGAACTAAACGGACATAGCCAAACTTATAGCTTTATTTGCTAATTGACAAACTATGGGCATAAATTTAAAATCTCTTATTTCACCTTATTTTTAGAATATTAGGTCATTAAAACCTTTGTACTAGGAACCTCAACAACATAGTAAATAAAAATGCAACGAGCGCAGATGCATGAAATACCAAAGCCAGGCTCATTTTAAACTGAAACAATAGACATATTTTATTCATAACTCTTTCATTTTTCTCTCACCGTTTAAAGGAATATTTTATTGAAATGTGCTAATGAAGACTGAAAGTTATTTCCCTCAGCGCTAAAGCAGAAAGGAGTAAAGAAACCACAATGAATCTTGATTAAGGATTTGGCTTAAGTAATAAGCATAAAGAGATTTTACGTATTAGCTAAACATTGTTTGAATTAATTTAATAAAATGCTTCTAAAAAGGAATTCTATTAATTTGAGTTTTTTCTATTAAGCTTTGATTTAATTTGACGCAACATAGAAACACTTTATTGATTTAAAAAAATATGTGTTTTGCACACAACCTGATCTGATATTAGATTCGCCTGTTTAAGCCAAGTACCTTTAAATAAAATTTTATTATTATTATCCATGAAGATAGTCCACAATCACAAGTACCTACCCATCTATATAAATAACTTTTTTAAAACTGAAGATGAAGAACTAGACATAAATATAATTAAGTTCTGAATATCGCTTTTAACTTGGACAGTCTTAGATCGTAGCATGAAATCGTTTCAATTAATTTAAAAAAGAGACTGAATGCTTCATAAACATGGCTCCAATAATTGATATTGTAGCTTCGTTAATAAATTCATGCTATTTATATTCAGTAAAGTAAAAAACATATTTTTAAACTTCTTTTTCGACACGATTTTCCGGTAATAATGATGGTATGAAAGATAAATAAGTCCATCAGCTTAGTAGTTTCGTTATATTACGTAAAGCGTCATTCGAATTTGAAAGTGAAAGCAATCAATAAAATTTAGGGTTAGGGGACATCTCGCCCTCTATAAAACTCGCCTGCAGGCGAGTTATGCCCTTTGGTAAAATGCTAAGGCCGCACTCGCCCTATAGTATTTTTATGTCTGGGCCAGTTATACCCCTGCAAAATACCTAGGAGTCAAGTGGACATTTTGGAACATTAATTAAGGAAAAGTATTTCCTAAGAGATTCAGTCGTAACATATTGTTCAGAATTTGACACTATCATCGTAACTTAAAATAAAAAAAAACCAATGTAGAAGGCAATAGTCCATAATTTTTTCTGAAATTATTTCCTAACTAGCGGTCGCCTCCGCTGTTTCACCCACGCGCAATTTTTTTGTCAAATATCCCCCCTTTTTTTTCGAATCGGTTCAGTAGTTTCGAAGCCTATGCAATGCAAACAAACAAATATTTCCTCTGTATAATATTAGTAAAGATAGTATAGAAAATATGTGGCTAGTCACGCGAGCGCTTTCTACTTTGAAATAAGAGAATAAACAAGCTGTTTTTAAAAAATGGTACCAAAAACAACTTTAACAAAGTCTGTGAAGCTAAATGATTAAAAAAAATGGTTTGAATATAAATAGCGTACAGATTCCATTGCAATGGACGTTGTTTTATCTCGTCTTGTTGCCGTCGATTTCAATCAAGTCGGTTCGATGCTTTTATCTCAACAGGTTTTGCGAAAACGTTTCTATTATTTTATTTCCACTTAACATGCATTTTAAATGCGAATCTTTAGATCGTTATACATATATATTATATACCACATTTTGGTATTTTAATGAAAATGTTTTCTAAGAGAAATGTTTGAAAACTTAAGGTTTTTAGAGTTTGGCACTCTTCTATCTATGTACCAATTTGTAACGCAAGCAGCAAGTCTATCTATTTCATAATTAAAAGTAAAGGAACCTAAATTATATTGCAGAAAAAACAGGTTTGGATCACATTAGGCAAGTGTCTTTGACATACATAATTTATTGCGTCATGTTTCTTTATTTTGAAGATCTTGTATAGAAATCGCTTCTAAGTTATACCACTGAAAAACTATTCTTACAATTATCCCAGAGTACATTATATTTCGATAGCAAATAATCTGTCTTACATAGAACTCCTATATTTAACATACTCGTAGTACGAGTATTAAAATCACATAATATATATTCTATATGAGCCGAACGTGGAATACTGGTGGCAATATCATATAAAATCAGAGTGTAATGGTGTTCATAAAATGTCTAATATGCACACGCTCGCTCTTGCTATAAAATATTATAAGGACTTTAGAACGGTTCTTCTGGTTTCAATTATTTGTTGTATTTTTTAAGATCAGTTGGAAAAAGGCGCGCAAATAATTTGATGACTAGCGGGCACTGCGGCCTATTCCACTAAGAAGTTTGAAGTTACATTATAGGCTCCTCAGATCAATGGTTCCCACATTATTGGCTTGTTGCCTATCAATCAATGGCTATCAAAGTTCGGAGCGTCAAAGCCTGCATGCAGCGACGCGAGCTCGACGTTGACGCTACGTCGACAGAGTTACATAGTTTTGTATGTAAGCTGCAAGCAGGCGTACACGAAGCTTATAATGACGAATACGCGTCTATGAAGCTACGCCGCCGTGGACAGTAGGCCTTAAGCGTATCAAATGGATGATGGTTTTCGGTAGAAAAACGTTTAGTTTTTTGAAAGTGCAATTAATGAGCTGTGGAGCTGGATCATAGTCCAAGCGTAGCCTGACTAGATCAAGACAAAACGCAGCAGAAAAATTGCAGCAAAAAATATCTCCGCCATGAATCGGTCAGATAATTTCACCGTTATGCAACCCGCACTTTTCATACAAAAGCCGTCCGCTTCGCATCGGGCGGATTCAATTAAATTGTGGAACCGTTTAATGTTTGCACCAATAGGCAGACATTCCATAGTGGGAATAAATCTTTAAAGCAATCCAAACTCCATTACTAGGGTTTGCTCTAGCCTAATGGGAAAGGTTCGCTTTGTCGCGAGTTCATTTTAGCTGTTTGATGACGGACGATGATGACGTTACGTTAAATTAAGTTGTCGATTTACTGGTTTCTGGAAATAGGTCTTTACAGTAAATTAATTCAATGCCTTTGACTTATGAAATTTAATACAAACAAATCAACGTTTTAAATTATAGATTTGCTTTTTTTAAATGTTTGTTTCTATTCTGCCTTAAGTCATTGTCGAAACGTAATTACCAGGATAAATTATCCCAAAGTAATTTATCCTGGTAACATTTTTGTAATGTGTCAGCATATCGCCTTCCCACCGCAACTTGAAATTAATTCGTTACTCTGTTGAGTGACTACTGGCCTTATACACCACACCACGCTTGGTAAAGTGCAGAACGGAGATTTTTTTTTAAATTTGACTCAAATTTTGCCAAAATCAGGAATTAAACTAAGATCATGGCCAGATGTAATAAACCACTAGACCATCGAGGCATAACGTTCATGAAAAATTAATATGCCAGCTGAAGACCAGATTAATATTATCATAAGCTCAACAAGAAACAGCATCACAAATCTTTAACGTTATTCATCTTAAACTTTAATATAACAAGCGTACAATAATTTCCGACCGAGTTGATTAAGACCAGTCGTTAATGGAAACCCGAAAGTTTAAACGGAAGATGTCCCTCCCACGAAGGGAGGGTCAGTTAAGTAACAAAACGCGGCTATTTTCGACCGCTTACGTCGGCATTGACTCTCGATGATAGAAGATAAGGAGCAAGTTACTAGTAACTTGTGACTCTCGGGTGTGAAGGGGAAACCAGGGACACTTTAGGGGGTAAAAGTTCGTACTCTTACCCCCTGAAGTGTCCCTGATTTTCGTACATATCCAGTCTTGTTGTCTCGTTTTTTTCAAAGGGGCATGGATATAGTAGGACTAACTAACCGCTCTGTTGTTCATGTACAACTTCTGTAGAAGTGATGATAAGGAGAACTCATTATCCTACTATTCCATGAAGGAATATTTCGGTGAGAAGTCGTGAAAGGCGCGAACCCTCTTCCCGTTTACCCTACCTACCTCCTCCCCATTACTTTCTCATCTTTCAAAGGTGGACAACTCATCTTAGATCAACACCCTTACTCGTTTGTCTCCTTACAAAAAATAATTTATTGGTGTATCACAAATTTTGAGCTTGGAGTATACACATTTCCCAGAAATAAAATAACATCAAAATTCAAAACTAAATCCATCATAACCTGAGTCCTCATATAATATCAAAGTTAGAATACGTGGAAAACATTATTAGCATAAACTTTCTAGACTGTCTGTTAGCACGTCGAAGTCAAAACAAGTTCCGCTGTCGGCAGATTGTGATAGTTCAAAATTGATGCGAACTGTCTGCCTGTGACATCGCAATTTGGAACGCAAAATGAGGAAAGCACTGGAATACTAATGATTTATACAAGCTATCGTGTAACAAGGTTCTGAATTGTATTATTGTTTGCTTAGCACAACTTTGCTTTGAGTGTTTATTATTTAAAGTTTTAAATTCAGTTTAAGTTTATTTACCTTCATCTATTTTTTTTTTAACTATATAGTTTGCATGTAATAGGAATGATAGTTGTTTTTTCTTTAATGAAAGATTACTTCGAAGTAATCATCTCTATCATAAAAATAGGTTTTGGATTACCTGGTCTACATTATAAACCTATTTGCACTTAATTATAACAAAGATAGACATTAACAACGAGAAATGAGTTTTCGAACACTTGTTACTTTTAATGTTTGATAAAAAAGGGTTTACGATAATGAAAGATTATGGCCAAACGAAGTCTCGAAGTAGTTGTACGTGTTAAAAACAAACGATAAAACCGATAGGAGCCGGCCAGGCTTATTACTTAGAGTAACAGCTGACCCTCGGGCCCTTATTATGGCGGGAGTATTGGGGGGACTTTTCGGAGATACGCAATCTCATGGCAAAACTTCAAACTGCCTCCGTGGAACAGTGGTTAAGTTAGGGTCATAAAACTCAAAGTTTGTGGGTTCACTTCCATCCTTAGGTTGGACTGGTAGTTGGAATTTTTCATTCTGACTGATACCTCCAACCACCGAAGTAAAATCTGGCGCCACAGCTTGGGCTGTGTATTTTAAGTATGTATTGGCAAGAGCTAGTAGGTACACCCGAAGTAAAAAGATTGAAGTTAAGAGCAGTCTACTAGTGAGCAATTCTTCCTGGTTAGGTATTCCTAAACAGAATAATGCCGTGGTGGCTGCTTACCATTCGATGAACTACGTACCTATCTACCTTCTGAAGTGGCAAAAAATCCACATAAATGGCAGCACATCGCATTTGAGTTTATTTATATCTAGACATCAATCACTTTATGTATCGATTCTTGGGTAGATTCAAAGTTTGATTCCTACAGAACCTTTGATCCCTAACAGTTTCTGTTTTTTATTGGAAAGTCTTCCCGGCTCGGTAATTTGAATAATATACCTATCGATTACGATCGTTACGCCGATCGGAATTTCGTTTACAGCTTTTTCTTCTGAAACAACTTTAGGGATTCGTGATGGAAGTAATGACGCCTTAAAGTATAATGCCAAAGTTTCAGAAGCATGACAACTTATAGGCAAGAGTAATTTTTCTTTTATGTACGTACTTGTATCATTATAAGTCTGTTTCGTTACAATTTATGAGGGCTCGACGGAGAATAAAGATAAAGTGTCAGGCTGCGTAAAGAAATGTTTTATAACAAATGGAAGTACTTTTATGTTAATATCTATGAGGAATTTTTATTGAGGATAAAGTATGATATGTCGAGATTCTTGTGATTTATAGTGTACCTACATGATCGCATGATAATGGGCAAGTCCGTGCTCTCAAAACTGCGTCCCCCAGGCATGCAGCGCCTGTGATGATACATGATCACATAGAAAAATACTAAATAGAATTACTAGTAAAAATTTAACTAACAAGCCAATGGTGGGGTATGGAATACGAACTCTCCGACGTACAATTAAATTATTTAAATCCTACCAAAATCAGATTAAACGAATAATATATTACCTTCTTTCATTTTCGATTTACATGACGAAAATTAATGTGGCACGTTCTGATGTTCGTCAATATTGAATCGAATTCATTGCATTCTTTAAGTTAAAATTCACTCCAAAAAGACTTGCAGATATTTATGTAATCCATTTTGCAATTATTTTTGATATGCGTACATGAAAGCTTAAAGTTGTTTTTTTGTCAGTTGAAATGGACCGAACAAAAGACCGGTGTGAGCCCCTTCCAATGTGGCGGACGTGTTTCGCAAAATGGCGCCCACTGTGGATGTCTGTGAAAGTACTTCCGATTCCACTTAAGAGGTCACTTCCGCATGCAATTAAAATCATGATATTTCGAAATTTTTGTATGGAAAGTGTATATAAAGCGTATGTCGTTGGAATCTCTACAATACCAGCTAATAAAAAAATTCTAATTGGAATCAACAAAAATCCAATTAGTATTGCTAAATTCCAATTGGAAATCCGGAAATGTGATTTTTTTCCAGTTTGTTGAACAAAAGTCGTAATAATTAATAAAATAACACATTATTGTTGGAGTTTTTTATTTCATTAACATATTTATGCATTAATGTACGTAATTCAATAATAAAACCCACCTCACCAAACATTTCCATCTTATCAGCTTTAAACCACTTGTCTCGGTAATCCGACCCGTAACGTAAACAAAAAATTGGGCGAGTTCTTATCTCGATTTCGAGCGAACTATGAGAGTCAAGTGACTCATGTTAACAACTATTCCTTTGTTTGGTCTGCGTACTTTAAATAAACAGTGCGATAGCTGTTCTTAAGTGTTTAGTTTATTATAAATAGACCATTAAACCCAGGACGGGAACGACGCGCAAAATGACACGCCATGTCAGATGAAAACATTTTTTTTATTAACAAAATTGGTTTAAAATGCCCCACTTATAGTCTTTATCTATCTAATAAGACTTACCTATTCATTTTGTAACGCTGTTTCTTCCATAATCTTCAAGAAACTAACAAAAATCACTTCACAAAACTCGCCAGTACGCGAGCGAAAACGAAACTGACATTCTATTTTTTCAACGAATATTTACGCGTCATAGATGAAACATAAACAATTCGACGGTGACTGTATTGTTACATAGACAATATTATTTCCATGGTATTGCCATCCTTTTTTATTTTCCTATACTTTTTAAAAGTAAGAGCAGCAAAGATACTAAACTTTAAAAGTTACACGGCATAATACAAGGCAATACTGAATCAATCTTCTCAAGATAGCTCCACAGATGCTCCACAGACAAGTGTTTTTTGACAATATTTAGAAGATTGATCAACAGTCCAGGGGCTTAGTAGATTTCTATTGCACTTTGTTTGTGTTAAATAGATAAATTTTATGGCATCGTCGTTCAAGCTATGCTAAAAATATTTATTTCTTCTAACAAAATATGTTTTGGATGGCTAATAATAAGACACGATACTATCGGACACGTCTGTGACGTCACAGCGATTCGTTCCGCTCGTGGGCCAGAGTGACATTCGCGTGAGTGGATAAATTCGTTATGCCGGAAATCTGAGAACCGTAACCGAGCTAGCTGATGACGTCAGCAATGTTTCACAGATAATAAGTGTTGTTCACGACTTTAAATGCTACTGACGTCATTGGTTTCAGCTTTTGCTTCTTATGCTTAGTAGTTTCGTACTAAGTTATAGCAGTAGCAGCGCCAGTGATGCATAATCTATCATTTCTGGTAAAATATCCCGGAATTGGCTTGACTGAGTAGTGAAAGTATTAAGGAGATTGCAAATATTCATAGCCAGGAACGCCTAATATTCGTTTTCCTTTATTATTTATTATTGAAATAATTATTTTATTAAAACATTTTTTAAAGAACCAAACCTCACTTATGATATGTATTTTTATTCCAACCGTTGCTTGATAATTCAGAAGTCCTCCAGTTGTTGACCTCGTTCGTTAGTCTGGCTCGTGATGTTACAAGTTCATTCGTTCTCGCGAGTTAAAGTGATATTCGCGTGAGTGATATATTCGAGTGCCTGCAATCGGAGCGCCATGACACTAGAATGACGTTGGACAGGTCACAAACAAAGAAGTATTGGACATAACTTTGGTGCCCGCTTTAAAATATGTTTTGAGCTGACGAGCCACTTGGTGGTGGTCGAGAAATCGGCTGTTACACCAGGCTCGCAGGTTCGATCCCCGCACGGTACAAATATTGTGTGCATGAACATGTCTGTTTGTATCGGTCTGGGTGTTTCTATGTACGAGGGGCGTTCAATGTATTCTCGGTATAGGCATGAAAGAAAACTCAGAAAATTTTGAAAAAAATATATTTTATAATATAGTCCCCTAGAACCTCAATACACTTATTAGATCAAGAAATAAGTTTCTCTAAACCTTCTAAAAAAAAATTTTTCTGACTTCTCTTCAAAATGGGTATTAATTGCTGCCTTCAGTTAGTTATCGTCGGAAAATCACTTTCCACGAAGATCTTTTTTCAAATTCGGGAAAAGGTAGTAGTTACTGGGGGTCTAGTCTAGACTGTACGGAGGATGATTAATTTCTTCAAAGCCGCAGTCTCGTACTGCAGCCCTCGCCACGCGGGCCGTGTGAACCGGCGAGTTGTCATGAAGCAACAACACCCCCGCTGTCAGTTTACTCGCCTTTTTTCTTTAATTGCGTCTTTTAAATTACGCAATGTGTTTGCGTATGATGCTGCCGTGATGCTTTCATCCTTTTTAGTACATTCTATCAATAGAATACTTTAGAATCCCAAAAGACCGTAACCATTATTTTTCCAGCGGATGGGGTGACTTTAAAGTTCTTTGGAGGCTCTGCACCCTTTTTTATCCACTGCATGGACTCTTGTTTGCTCTCAGGGTCATAGTGATAAACCCACGTCTCATCCCCAAAAACAAGCCAGTCGAAAATACTCGTTGAATTTTCTCCACGGAGCTCTAAAAACTCCTTACAGCATTCGACTCAAACTTGTTTCTCAGGTGCGGTCAGCATTCGCGGCACCCATCTTGCACTGACTTTTGAGAGGTGAAGATGATCATGCAGGATAGCATGTATGGTACCCACCGATAGCTTTATTATCTCTGCTAACACCTTGATTTTTATTCTGGCATCCCAAGTACAAAGAACAATGCCCATTTTTGGCCAACCCGTGGACAGTAAAATAAATAAAATCTAAATTTTGCAATAAATTACTTTTAAATTAATTTAATTTTTGATAGTTACTAGAAGTCCGCCAGATCTTTAATTATTTTTATGATTTAAATAAATTGTGTAATTAATAAATCACTTCCGCACAATCCGCATTACAAAATGTTGTCAGTATCTAACATTACAATCGATTTCGTAATCGAGTCAATCCTGTTAATCGATTGAACTTTTTTTTACTCTTTATAATTATTAAGCATCTCTGCAATAGTCATTGTTACATTTTATTAATGTAATTACTTATTTATTACAAAAATAACCTTAAAGCTTTTTCTATAACTGTAATAAAAATAATTCATCTATATCGATAATCGGTATTATATTTCATTTATTCAAAATGCAACACTGGCAATTATTTTTGTCATTGACATTATGACAGTCAATCTTCATCATAAAGTGTCATTCGAAAGTTGTCAAAATACGAGGAAATAGTTTTCTCTGTCTACGGCATAAACGTAGACAATATTATTTCCATGGTCTACGGTGGTCTATGGAGGAAATCAAAAGCGAATGACATTTCACGATGACGATTGACTGACAATGTCAGTCACTCAACGAAAAGAATAGTACAGTCAAGAGCACGTCAGACGTAACACTTTGAACGTTGTACCATTATTCTAAGTTGTACCACTCTTATGTCAGGGGCATAAGTGCTATTATCGAACTGCAAGTTTTAACCGTGATGTGCTGTTGACCGTACATATACGTCATTTTGTGCTGCGGAAATGATAATATTCATTGCACAATCTATTTAAATCATAAAAATAATAAAAGGGCTGGCGGACTTCTAGTAAATACCAAAAATTTAATTAATCAAAAAGTTATTTATTGCAAAATTCAGTTTTTATTTATTTTACTGTCCACGGTTGGCCAAAACTTGTAGGGCTCGTGGGCATTGTTCTTTTTTCACTTTTTTCACATTTTCTTCAGTGGTGGCGCTCACGGGCCCGCCCGAGCGAGTGTCATCTTCAATGCTTTCTCTACCTCTTTTAATCCTTCTAGCCCCGGATTACTAGACACAATAGAAAATCTATTGTTATGCGGCACCCGAGTGCCGGTTCGGCGTTGAGTAGTTAAATTCACTTGACCACTTTTGAACGGTTGATAATGACGGGACAGAGTCTTAGTAAACAGAAACCATCTCATTATGAATGATTTTTTTGCTTTTTCCCTGCTTGGTAAGGCATTTTATAACAGCGCGATGTTCGATTTTCTTTATCATTGTGGCGTCAGACATTCTGGTCGCCTTTCACTGGCAATAACTCGAATATTAATAATCGTAATTTAGTGAAATTTTATATTTATACCCTCAGATAGTGTCATTAGCAAATGAAATAATTAGATTACCTATTTTATTTGCATATCACCCCGATACCGAGAATACATTGAACGCCCCTCGTAAGTATACAACTAACGTTTATCCGTTGTCTGGCATCCATAGTACAAGCTAGAATGCTTAGTTTGGGAGTGGATGGCGCTGTGTGAATAGTGTCCAGGGATATTAAAATTTACTTAAATACTTAGTTAGTAAAATAAATTTTCGAATATCAATCAGAATTGACATATGAAAATTGTATAGATGTTAACGTGAGGCAGCTTCACTTCTGTTAAGAGTATTAAAAATAACGAAGTTGCAAATCTTGTAGACCCTTAACAAAAAGTTAATTAAGATCTTTCAAGACAATAAACAAGTTCTTTTTGAAGAAAATAATGAAGACGATTACGGAAACGTTGGCAGCTAATGTTATATAATTAAGTATTCTTTCTCGCTGGTATAGCCTTCGATGTTATTGTTCACTGATTTACCGGAGTTATAAAATTTCTTCCTTTATTCTTTGAGTAGAAATTCCGGAAGGGAATTTTGGTTTTATGTAACATTATAATAATGGACCAAAAAGTATATTTAGATGTGTGCCTCCTAATATATTTGAGGCTTAAAGATTTTAGCTTAATGATTTTTATTTTAACTTATAATATGTATAAATTAAGGTCTGATGAACATTCATAATATACTTCAACTAAACTGAAGTGCTAAGATTAACCAACTAAGCGAAATATAAAGTGCACAAGGGAGTATAATTATGGTATTAACTATGTTCTGGTTTCTCCTTGTTTTAATACTTACGTAGTACGTTGTTTGTTAGTTATAGCAATGGTTGACAGACGTTCTTTTGTTTTTGACGTTAATTTGTTTTGCTGTGTCGAAGTGAGATATTTGAGGATCTGAAATGTGAAAACTATGTGTGTATGTGTAATAAAAAAAAACAGGATTTTAGGTAAAATAAAACATCTAGACGTGATATTCCTGTAGCACAAATTATCATTTATGCACCGCGGATTAACTTCTAAGGTAGTAGACAGTTTGATTCCCATAATCGTTAGCGATTTAGTTTAGGTTCCTAAACTGGATTGCGTCGAAGCGAGAGAAGCATGGTAGGCCTTCAGGCCTCTCAAAGCGCTTTATTACCTATTTTACACTATAATATAGGACAGTAAGACAGTGAAAAGTTATATTATAAGATATGACACTATATATCTAAAAAACATAAATTCCTTTGTGTTGTTGTTTACAGAACGCCGCACGTAGATCACAGTCGCCTCTTATTAACTATTTATAAGCCGAGCCTATTCAAGCGATAAGAAAATTGCTGTAAATCCTCCAAGTCTTGTCGGCTAATGCAGTATTCCGCGCGATTGCACATTGATCAGACAGCCGCCCTCTTTCAGTCACGCCACGGGACGACGTGACGTCACGAGCTCGGTCACTTCACGCGAGTCCGAATGTGTAGGTACACTCTGTTCCACATAAGAAGTCCTGTAGCCGCTATATTGGTACTACTGTTTTTCAATACTTTCAATCTGTTTTTTGACAGATTTACTAAGCGTAGGCAATGCTGCCAAGTGCCAATATAGCGGCTAAAGGACAACTTATGTGGAACAGAGTGTACTCGTATTTCAATGGCAGCGGCTTTAGAATTTTTATTTTGACAAAAAATCTTTTTTGCTATAATCATTATAGCAAAATGTCAGATTTTTAACAGTGTACCTAAAATATTTGTCTTTAATATCTAAATTGTTCTCTGAATAATCTTATTTTGATTTACATTACAGAAGTAAGTAAAATACATAAAGTCTGATACCTATCTGAAAAATAACAACAGTATTTACATTTAGTTGAATCACTTAAATAAATAGAAACAGATTCAAATGAAAACTATCATGTGTTTATAATTAATGGAATTGAATCCGAACAAAAACAAACAACTCACTCATTCCAACTCAATTTCAAAGTCAGCTTAAAATCCGCATTAAGCTAATGAAATTCGCCCATTAAACATCATAAATTTAATTCAGCCTCTGAAAAAACAATGTGATGTTGAACAGACCTTTTTCCAAATTCAATTATGGTGATAGAAGATAAGCCACGAACTTTCAACGACCTTTAGCCCGTTATAAATCTTTTTTTGTAAAACTGAATTTGAAAAAGAAAACAAGTATTTTAAAAGTACACTGACGATGGTCATTTGTCTTTATTTCTTGCCTTAAATCGTTTTTTTTAACCGACTCAAAAAAGGAGGAGGTTCTGTTTTAATTTACTAGAGAGTCACTTCTAACTTCAACATGCTTACAAAGTCGATTTGCGTGCAGTCTATTTGTATCTAGATTGCATTCACAATTTAAATTAAGTCTTGTTAAAGTTTATTTCTAAACGAATTTTATTTCAATGATTTATTGCGTAGTTAGCACAGATTTCTGTGGTAGTTAGATAGGTTTTACTATAAATGTTTTATTTTAATATTTACTTTTGTTAAACCTGTTATTTATAGTTAACTTTTTAACTGTTAACTTAAAATTATCAGCTTCTATATTAATGTAAAATTTTATCAAAAAGTAAGAAACATCCATCTGTTGTCACAAACTTTTGTAAATATAACTTTTGTAAATATAATAAAAGTACAAAGTAGGTAGTATAATATTAGTAGGATTCCCTAAAAAGTTTTCTATTACTTATGCACGTAAGATTTTGAAGTTTTACGACCAAGAATTTCATCACATTTCGTACAATCTTTATTGAAATAAATAATTTATCTGTAGCTGTTCCTTTCCACCCGAAGTAAAGAATCAAGCAGATTAGGGGAATAAAGGTACATTACACGGGTACATTATTTATTGAGAGTAATTTCTGTATTTGCGGTCTTGAGTTTACGTGATCAAAAAAGTTATTAATATTTCAACTGTGTCTGATTTCTCGGGGGTACGCAGGCACATTAATAAATTACACTGGTCTACAAAATTTTACTTTTTGTGTGCCCATCAATTGAATACTATATTTTTTTACTGCTTTGAGGTAACTGAATACGAAAACACAGATATATTTTTTTAATTAGCTCTTATTTTGGAAATATACCTAATATACAAAATTTGACTTTTAGTAACATGTTAAAGTACAAAACAATTTATTAAAAAAAAACTATATTTATTTATTATTGTTTTTTACTTTTTATATAAAATTGGGAATATTGAAATATTAACATAATATTTAAACGTGTTTAATTAAGATTTTCGCTTCTTTTTCGTTAATCTTTTGTAATCGCTGTTAGGGGTATCTCTTCTCAAATTCCAGCAGTAGTCCGCTAACATTGACGCATTCCATCGGCCCTGGTATATATTTTCCATTGTCAAGATATCTTGATTCGCCATGTTCGTCACTTACATCACCGCAGTTAGAAGGGAAAAAATCAAGATGAGAATGAAGAAAATGAATTTTTAGAGACCCACAAACTGTGACGATTGTGAGGTTGTAGGCTCATGGTAGTCAACTTCCATTGAAATTATCTCTTCTTCAGAATCTTGCTGGTACTCTTCGGGATGTCGAGGAACAGGTAAATCGATTCCGTGTGGTACAGGTCGCGACACAGAGGCTACATAAGGGTATAACCACGTTTCGTGTCTTTTTTCTTGATATACCATACTGGATGGAGTCAAGCAAAAGTAACAGTCATTCGCATGATTGGTAGGTTCCCTCCTCATCATTGGCACACCAAAAGGCAATGAAAGTTTCTTTTTATTTAGCCACTTATTCAAATTTGTGGAGCAAGCTGTGAAAATAAAATGTGGTACGATTTGTCTTGGTTTTTAATTTTAATTCCAAAATAATGGAAGTAAGCAGTTTCTAAACGTTGAGTAATTGAGCATCTTTGGTTAATATGGGTCACCTTACCACATATTGTAGCAAAAATTGTCTGCACTATTAACACATTTGGGAGACATATTGGAAAATGTAGATTTTTCACAAAAAATGTAAAAAAACGATAACAATTTCAGGTTTTAACTGTTGAACAAAACACAGTCAGCGTTAGAAGTAACAAACAAATATGAAAAAATAAAATTTCCGCAGTTAATCTCTAAATATTTTGAATTATCATCATTAATGTGGTAAAACTATCGCGCTACCTGCTATTATATTTTATATGGCACAGTTGCACAATAAGAGCTAACTATGAATTTTTACTTATATATTTATATTCAGTGAGTGAAATACAATCAATATAGTACATTTTCATGTAATGGCAAATTTGATGTAGACCAGTGTTATAAAAGCTTCCATCTTGAGACACATGAAATATAACTTTCCCTGAGACTTTAACTGCGTCATACGCCTGCGGGCAATACACTTTAGGATTATTTAAATAATTTCTAAAGGTATTTATTATCACTTATTTTTTTTTGTGTTTCGTAACGACTTTACAGCCACTAAATAGTACAAATTCATTTGTGTATCTTCTATAAGGCCTCTGTCTCGAATTTGGCGGAAGCGGGAGCGGGCCGTCACGAGCTATCACGAGTGGTACGATGCTGTCAAGTGGTGACCGCAGTGCGCCTGCTTACTGTCTGCCGAGCCATTTGGTGTAATGGTTGAGAAGTCGGACCGGGTTCGAACCCCCCACTTTTTGTACCGTGCGGAGTTCGGACGTTGCGGGGTGCGTTGTAATGTTTGTACATTTGTGTGCATTAACATGTTTGTTTGTATCGGTCTGGATGTTTCTACATAATTATTATGTTTGTATGTTCAAAAAAGCAGTATATAACTATATAAGTAATGTTTATCCGTCGCCTGGCACCCATAGTACAAGCTAATGCTTAGTTTGAGGCTAAATGGCGCTGTGTGAAAAATGCCCCAAGATATAACAGTCACTCTTGTTTTGTTTAACTCCTTAGTCTACTCTAATTTTCTCTATTTCGCGTCGCTTGTTACGTGATGTCTTTTCATCCCATTTGTTTCTACCCCTCTGTATTTTATAAGCCATAGTTTTGTCTCTCTTTCGCTTTAATAAAAAGACTAGCTTGAAACTAATAGTCAATCTTTTCTTCGATGAGCCATTTGGTGTAATGATCGAGAAGTCGGCTATTACACCCGAATTCGCGTTTCGGTATTAACATTTGTGTGCATGAACATGTCTGTTTGTATCGGCAACAGCTAAAGCTTAGTTTGGGGCTAGATTGCGTTGTATGAATTTCCAGAAATATTTTAGATTTTTTTCTAATGTAATATTTTTACGTTCTCAGATAATCTGCGCTAGCGAAAATAAAGAAAAAATAAGTTACAGCATCGTACCATAACTCACTTTTTAGATAGACACCGTTCATAGACCGTATATTTAATGTAACTCTAGCGATATTTTCACGCAAATTGATGATTTAGAAGTTATAATAGAGTAATATAGCTATTATAGGAAGCCAAAGTCCAACTAAACTGCCATAACTAAATTGCTTTTTAGGGGTTTAATGGAAGTTTCGTTTTGGTTGGGACATTATACCCATTTGATAGATTGATATGCTATAATGTATTTTATTACTCAAAATAATTTTATTATCCGTGCTTTTATATATTGCGGTAAATAAAAAAATAATTTTGTTCACCCAATGTGACTGCAAACCTACTGATCAATTATTGAATCAATTAAAATATTATAAATTCTATTAGCTACTAATGTGTTATTCTGCTGTATAATATCTACTACTTGCTTAAAAAATATCAGAATCAAAGTAAATACTACAAATATTATGATTAGGTATCCTACATGAATATCCAAACAAAGAAAGAACAAACGTTGGAATTTGAGCCGAGTGACTATTAAGTTTGGAATGGAATACATTTCTACCCGATATTGCGAAATTTATACTTTTAAGAAACATGAGGAAACCCTTCTTAGTTTGAATGTTTTCATTTTTCAATATCTCAGATAAATGGGTGCGCGAACGATGCATCGTCTCATCGGAAACGCATAAACGGGAACACGACCGTGACGAACGACTGAGATGGCCAACAAATCTGGCATCCGATAAAATTGCGCCAATGTTTGAGCCAAAAGGTGTATTCGTATGCGGGGCTCGGGTTATTTATGGAAATTTATATCGCCGACCCGATATAAAACTTTCAAGACCCCCAAATTGTATTTAGGTTCAAAGGTACGGCTATATCTTTTTTCTGGGTAACGAAAGCAACGAAATATACCACGGTGTCCGTATTTTTGAAATATTTCATTAAATAGCAAAAATATTGATTGTTTTCTCTGATACGAAGAATGGAAGTTTGCTACGAGCTACGTGTCGTAAGTATAGGATACACATGTTTTTTTCAAATGCATGAATGTTGTAAAAAATAAATTCGATAATGACGGACCTTGTTTTTCTATAAACTATCATGGCTGCGATACGTGTCGTGTATGTTAAACATTTAACTTTTTTTTTGCGGAAAAAATTGGTTTAAGCAATATAAGTCCCGAGTCTCACGGTATATTGAGGAGATAGTCAATACAAGAAAATACTTATTTTCACGTTAATTTTTTTTAATAGTCTGCAGCACAAGCAGTTTTAAACCTAGTCCTATGACGCAGTGTAAATTGGTCATCCAATTAGACTTCGTAGAACTTCTTTCTCCCTTTAAACAAACCTGGATAAAAAAGTGCCTTTGCCAAGCTCATCCAATGTAGCCTCCCAAATTGCGATAGAACTAAACAAAGTAACCGCAAACATTCGACATTATTCGTTCTCTATTCCCAGGTAAACAGATTCAGGGGAACAAATGAAACTGGGAAACTTCGGTCTACCCATCTCCTCTAAATGGACTTTTTTGTGTGCGCATATTGGAAAAGTTTCAGTATCACACGTCAAAACATTCTGCCGACTTACCTTGTATCACAATGATGCGAATACATGTGAGGTTTTTAGGTACTTGTTTATTTGCGGGGATGTTATGCCCGCCGTCCAATTACATTTACATACTTACTCTTTCGCTAAGTTTTGTTGGCAAATTGGATCTGTTTATTTCACCGTTCTTTTTTGAATAAATAAAGTCATTACTGTGCGTACGCTCGGTTGCGCAACGGTCGTGCATTCTTTTTAGTAGGCTTGAGGTGCGGAGTTGCAGACACACCATCACCTGAATTTTACTAATCCCTTTCACAGTTGGATGAAAATGGCTCTGTGCTCGCAGCCATTTCCATCACCCCTCGTAAGGCAAAGCGCGACTACGTACTTTCCGGTGGTGTTATGGGTGATGTGGATGCAAGGAGTCATCAGACAAGAAGAAGCGCCCCAGGCCTTTAACAACACTCATACAAGGGCGTGGAAGTCCTACTCACTACCCCCTTTCGGAGGGTGACGGTACGAAACGCATTCTTCGGAATAAAAAAGGCTAATTAATCGTGATAGCTGCGCTGATATTGCCTAAATAATAGTTACCAAAAATTAACACCGAATACCGAAGTGCTTTGGATTTTTTTTATAATATTTTTCTCATGGATGAAAGCAGATGGACAATAATTATAACCACTATCAACATAATATCTGATAGCAGCATACGATACAAGCATCATTAAAACCGTTAATTACGAGTGGGTATATTAATGAACGCGATGAAGGCCAAGATTTGCAGTTTTCGTTATAATGAAGGGATAATCTCGTCATTAAAATGAAATCCTATCAAAATGGATGTGGTAAATACGAGTACAGCCAAGTGCTATATTTGTTGACATTGTGGTTTTAAAATAAAACAACTTTAAACGGATGAAAACTCGCGTATAATCTACATTTTGAAATTTAGAATATACGCGAGTTTTCATCCGTTTAAAGTTGTTTTATTTTAATGAGTAGTAACCGTGTTAATATTAGAAAATATCATTGTGGTTTTATTGTTTTTGTGACATAATTTTCATAACTTAATATCATTTTATAATAATTACTAGCGGCCGCCCGCGGTTTTACCCGCGTGGTTCCCGTTCCCGTGGGAATTGATCAAAATCCTTTCTTACCGGATGCCTACGTCAGAACATCTACCTGCATGCCAAATTTCAGCCCGTCCAGTGGTTTGGGCTGTGCGTTGATAGATATCTATGTCAGTCAGTCAGTCAGTCAGTCACCTTTGAGTTTTATATATTATATAGATGTTACAATACAGTGTGAAAATGTTAGTTTAGACCGTTTTTCTAGATATTGCATACCTAATGTAATTGTAAGTTTACTTAGCTTTTGTTGCTTCACCATAAAACTGCCTCCATTAAACAGTGTTAAGCGACTTGGGTCGAATATCCCAGAGGTCGTGGGTTTGATTCCCGCTTTGGGTCTGGTAAACGTTAAGAACTTCCCTAATATCAAACTGGCTAGCTACCAATCCGCACATGTAAATCTCATGTCATATAACATTAGATGTGTTCCGGGCTCCGGCAAAAGTGATATTTTTAATTTTTTTAAATATTTTGTAGATACTGTTCGTGTTAGTATAATATGTTGCGCTCAAAGATCAAAAACGCTCATTGAGCGGAAAAATTGCTCACAATGCGTTGTGGTCACAGTAAAACATCCAACGTACTGACACACAGAGGAGACTATATTTTGAGAGATATAAAGTTAAACAAAAACAACGTCGGAGGCGAAAATCGACTCTGATGGATATAGGTTTGCCTTTGCCTTCGTGGTTATTTTTTTTTAAACCTGAAAAAACCACAACGCGTTGTGAGCTATTTTTCCGCTCAATGAGCGTTTTCGATCTTTGAGCGTAACATATATACATATTATAATATATTTGCTGCAGTTATAAGTCAAGCAATCGTCTTTTAATGACTTTTTACAAGTTCTACAGTTCTGTAATTACGATGAATGGAACTTGGACTTACCTTACCGTGCGCATTTAAGTACGAAGCGCACTCATTATTGTGTTTTAATTGGCTGTAGTGTTGTTTGAGAAGGATTAACTTTCGTTTGTTTAATAATAACATCATTTGTACTGCACTAATTAGGACCACGAAGGTATCTGAGCTTTTAGTTTCCGCTTGTGTAGTCCAGAAGAGGATTAATGTTTCTAGTGTTTTCTGTAGCATTTGTCTGAAGTAAAATAAATGGCAACAACATTTTTTCCTTCCGATTGTGATGATTTCCCGTGAGAGTGTTTGGTTATATTTCAAATCAAAGTAAAGCTGTGGATTGACGTAATTATTGGTATGCGGGTTAGTTTGACTATTGAGAAATTGGCTAGTAGAACTGAGATCGTGGATTCGACACACAATCTTCATGGAACCATTTTTTTAAGTTTATTTTTTGATTTTGTTAGTCTATTTTGACAACAAAGTTGTAATTTTAAGAAAATACAAAATCTTAGCACTTCGGCAAAATTTAACTTTTGCTTAACTAACTTTTTTAGTGCAAAGTCTTCAAAGTACAAAGTGAACATGACATGTATTTTTCTTAGTCTAAAGACCAGTTCAAATAAATCAGTTTAAGTGATCGTAAAGATCTTTTTCGCCTTATGTGGGAATTCCCGAGATCTAGTTAGAATGCATCCGATGCACCGTCTAGTCCCAGCTGAGGGCCTGCCTGAGGCTTAGTGCACTAATCCGACTTCACAGGGGCGGGAAGTACTGTGAAGTGATCACGCCCTACTCTCTGTTCTGTCCTCGTATTGCTCGTCCCGACATACTTTGATTTGATTGAAAATCTGCAAAATCAAGAACAATTAGGTAGAACTTTTTATTGTTAGCTGTTCTAATAAACATTATAGATTATTCTTCATATGTTACGCCTCGTTGGTCTTGTGGTTTAAGTATCTACAGTCCATGATTTCGGGATACTGAGTTCAACTCCTAGGTCGAGCACACTTTCGGTTCACTTCGGGTTTCTGATCACCAATCCGCATATGGCAAGCGTGGTAATTAAGCCAGTACCTATCATTGAAGCGATGACTAGATTTCAATAATGGAGGCCTTTGCTCTGCGGCAGGACATTAAATGGACTGATGCTTTTAGTTTACTTTTTTTTATTTCGAAGATTTATCACTAGACAGTTTTGATGTTAAAAGCTGATACGATGAAAAAACAATCTGAAAAAATCACTAAATAAAACATTCTAGTACAACACCTCAATAGTTCCAGTGGATTAGAATTTTGCATTAAAACGTCAATTCAGTAAATAACATGTTTAGGTCGTGTAAAACTCGAAAGCATTACAAAAATTTCGCTCGAACTTCACTGAAATCTGAAATATTCGAATGCCTTATTGCAAGTGTTACACGGTTCCTGCATTTACGAAAAAACATTACCGCTTGAATGCAAATTTTATAGCAGCGGACGCTTCGCTTATAATGTCGCAGAATGGTATAATTTCACGATAACTTCTGTAGTACAGTTTAGTAGTGACGTGTAATGCGCGTGATATCACGATGTGATATCACATCTACAACACTTGGGCGGTGGGAATATTATACCATGCTTGCAACGTCACGCAAATCATGCACTGTCAGAAAACACAACACTGCTGTTTTACATATTAATATACTACTAGCCTTCCGCCCGCGGTTTCACCGCATTTTCGCATAATTAATAGCCTATGTCCTAATCCGGGTTTTAAACTATACGTGTGCCAAACTTCATCTAAATCCGTTCAGCCGCTTAGGCGTGATTGAGTAACAAACATCCAAATATCTAAACATCCAAACATCCAGACTTTTGCATTTATGATGTTAGTAGGATAAGTAGGATTCATTCTATAAGCAAGGGATGCGTTCTACTACACTGGCTTATTGCCTAACTGGCGGTTAATGTTGTCTTGTCATTGTGAAAATTTACAAAAGAGACAGAATCTAACTCATCTGACAGATAAATAATCATTTAAGTAACATCCTGATATTTCACCTGATATGAAAAAATATCACTCTGTGATAGTGATTACGAATTCCGAATCTCCGCAGATTACCATAATAATCATAATGTTTAAAGTATGTAATACTTTGTTAATAGCTTGGTATGTTCTTCATAAAAAATATGTGATGTGTGTGATAACGTATCACTTTTTAGTGCCCAACTCTGCAATGTGTAGATCGTTTCATAAAGAATGGCATTAATGAGGCTAAACTTCTTGCCTTGCTTAGGGAAAATTTTCTGCTAGGAAAATTGAGCGCTGATAATATTGGTTTCTTCGTCTGGGAAAAACTGAATAATTATTCCTCACTGGCACTTCCTCACGTTACAGATTTTATTTACATCCATACCCTAATATGTCTATTTTATAGTCAGGATCGATGAGCAAACGCCCTACATTTAGATATGAGTATCTGTGACTGCATCTTAATGTTTACATTTTAACATCAGTACCGATACTAAAATGTTTTCATTTTAGTATCGGTAACCGATACCTTAATTACGTTCAAATTTCGAACGTCTTCTTAAAATGTATTTTATTCAAATTGACCTACAAATTATGACATGATTTTGTACTAAGTACTAACTTTGCTCATCGATCCTGACTATAAAATAGAAATATTATCGTATGAATGAAGATAAAGTTATGTATGTGACTGTACATAATTAGGCATTAAAATACTCATGTGATCCTTTTATGAAACTCACTTCGTTCGTTTCATAAAACCACATTTGTATTTTAATGACCCTCATTATGCAACAGCCACATAAATAACTATTTTATGATTTGGTCAATAATTAAAAAGAAGACAGCATCACTGTCACTTAACAGAAAAATTATATGGATATCACTCAGTGTGAGACTGGCCAATAATTAAACTAACGTCCACAGAGTTGTAAGCGTCTTTATCCAAGCACACAAGCGCATCTAGGGCCTTGATATCACGCTCATATCCTAATTTAATAGAACAAGCAGAGCACACTATATTGTCATCAATTTACTTAATTATCTACGGCGCGATACGAGAGCGGTAACGCCTCGCACACTAAGACAGTTGCTTGTTACCGACTTTGTGCGAGTTTTGATGAGACGACGACTCTTGTCAACACGGAAATTCGCTTTGGGATGTCTGTACTACGCGATAATTGGAATAAGTATTTATAAGTAAATTAAGTAGATGCGGATTCTGTCACACGTGATGAGACGCCTTTGCATATACTTACGGACGAGCGGAGAGGACGTTGAATTTACTTTACTTCTGGTTAAGCACATCTTTGAATGAGAGGAAGTTAAGCTTATTAATCTTTAGGAATAGGTGCTTGCGGAGGAATCATAAACAAGAGTGGTGATCACAATTTTATTAAAGATCAGTAACATGATCGCGGTGATAGTGAAAACACAAAACTGCTGTTACAAAGGACTTCCTTTAATATTCACTTGAATATTACTGTAAATGACAGTCTCGAAGGCGGAGTGGCAGTAGCATTTTATCGTAATAGTTTTTTTTATACAGTTGGCAGACAGACACGCAGCCCACCTGATGGTAAGCGGCCACTGCGGCCTATTCCATTGAGGGACACTTCACCAGGAAGCGTCGCTCAATGTGCTGCCAGACTGTAGACTAATAAATACTCAATTACAATTAAAAATCTGGAAAAAGGCGCTCCTTTTTTATGCCTTAGAAAGCATGTTACACCTGATTTGGATTGCGTTATAATCTTGTCCTATATTATGAAGTATGTTAGGTTAGATTGCTCAATTACCACATGCATGTCCCCAACAATTTAAAGTTAAAACATGGTTAAAACCGAAAATGTAGTAAAATTCAACGTCCAAGACCATACATAATTTAATTCCCATTGTAACATCGCCACACATTCGGTATTTTCCGGAGCGATCCTAATTCCCGATTGTGCGACGATCTTGCGAATTAGTCTCTGCAATCAGAGCGTGCGGGATTAGCGGACGGGTTCCATTTGTCTTCGTGACGTGCTTTGCCGAGCTAGCGGTCCTTTCCGTGATGCTGCTAGTTACTTGATGCTACTCTGATATCTGATCTGCAGTTAAACTTTTATGCTAAATGTGTTCTTACAACATATGTACAGACTTGCCGGCCGGCCGGCTACGTACCTACTTGTGACTCCTCTGGTGTAGCGGGTATTTATGGGCGGCGGTGATTGCTTACCATCAGGTGACACCCTTGCTCGTTGCCTCCCTCTTACATAAAAACATACGTTCTATTTTTGCTTGTTCGTACAAAAGAAGGATGTAAACGAGTTTGTGTGACATCTCATGGTAAGTGATCGCTACTGCCCAAAAGAGGGAGAGATATATAGAGAACATTTTAAATTGAAATACCTAAATATGAATGCTCGAAAAACGACCAATCCCAAAATATCTGGCCTAATTCTTTTTTCGTAGCAGTAACATCCCCGGAGATGAAGTTCCTATCCAGTTTGGCCTTTAAATGTCCTACCATGAATACAACCTCGGAAATCAAAACTCGCGTCGATATTAAAAAGTCTTTAAGTGCAAGATGCAGTTATTTGTTGGATCCGCATTCTCAATATGTTCGTCATAATAGTAAGACGATCTTGCGAATTAGTCTCTGCAATCAGTGCGTGCAGGATTAGCGGACGGGTTCCATTTGTCTTCGTGACGTGCTTTGCCGAGCTAGCGGTCCTTTCCGTGATGCTGCTAGTTACTTGATGCTACTCTGATATCTGATCTGCAGTTAAACTTGTGTGATAAACAGTTACGTGTGGTAACAGCAAACAATCCATTTTTGCTTTCTCGATTGCAAGAGGGAGGTAATCGAACACATGTGATAAGTGATCGCTACCGGCCAGAAGATATTCATTTGATAGGAAACTCCGAAATAAATGTTCGAAAAAAAGTTTAACCATTTACAGACCTCGGGTAGGAAACTTCCCATGGCCTTTCCTAAGGCTAAGGCTTTGGTTAACCATTGTTCTTCAGGCCAGCACTCAACGGCTCTCATTTGTTCGGTAATCCCTGGTTCAAGTTTGCTAAAAAAATATACACTTCTTTATTTAAATAAAACTGCTGCAATTATAATAGTTATAATATAAAAGTACAATTGAAATTCACTTAAACAGAAGTCGCGGTTTATTCATTACATAATTAATCAAGGTACTATTTTAAATCAGTTTTAATCATTTTACAGAAATCATAATAACGTGATTGCTGATTGAGTATTACTCGTATATGGCAGTGTTAAGAATAATTTTACCCCTGACAGATCACTTCGTCTTAATTCATCTTCCAAAAAGAAGAAATTATCGTTGTTAAGTGACAGATTTATTACCACGACCTTATCTGATATCACTGAACATAGCCCTTAATCTCATAAATATCCAAAAGCCTGTAAGTGCAAATCGAAACACATCCTATTTGTTCAATCCGCATTCCAATTGTAAGAGGATCTTGAGAATGAGTACCCGCAATCAGGAACAGTGCTCTGGATTAACGAGTCGTTTTCCATTTATCTTGTGGCCTGCTTTGCTGAAGTCGCGTAGAGCGTAGAGTGCTTGTTAGCGAGTCTAGCAACTGAGATTTTACTCCAGATACATTTAATTTAATTGTAGATGTAAATGATTTAGGCTGCTAGTACATACTTTTCATCCACAAAGTCATTCGATACTAAAAAAAAAAACAACGCTTTCACTACTTTTTCATGCTGCTAAATCGTATACTCCTCTACTCGATAGCCTGCGGTTGTGGTGCTTTAAAACTATAGTGGTATAACCTCCGCTGGAAGTAGAAGTATTACTAGAATTATTTCCTATCAATAACTAGAAGAGTACTCCCTTAATAGAATATCTTCCTTAGAGACACGTCAAATACTCAAACCCAATGTCCCAATAGTAGTGTATTATATTATTGCTGGCAGGCGATAATAATAGCTTGCGCGATGCAGAATTCCATATCAATTCGGATGTTGTTTGTTGACGCAGTTAAAGGTCGCTACATATTTTTTAAATTGTTTTAATTGTAAGACGATCTTGTAAATTAGTGCCCGCAATCAGGAACT
This sequence comes from Mecyna flavalis, assembly GCA_949319885.1. Taxonomy (NCBI): domain Eukaryota; kingdom Metazoa; phylum Arthropoda; class Insecta; order Lepidoptera; family Crambidae; genus Mecyna; species Mecyna flavalis. The sequence continues at coordinate 14,849,691 of OX439433.1, forward strand.
GTGAGCTGGATTAACGGAACGCCTTTCATTTATCTTGCTGCGTGCTTTGCTGAATCCAGTATTGCACTTGTTAGTGAGCTTAGAAACTTAGATTTTACTCTACATTAGTAGTAAATGAATTGGGAAGTCTAGCTCAAGAACGGAGTATTTCAACCGCTCGCAAGCTCGCTGACGGCGCGGTCTGCCGCGCCTTTGAAATACATCGTCTTGATCTAGCCTCCCCAATTCATGAAACAATTAGACATACCTGTTCACAGCAACCGATGAACGATGCAAATTTAACACCATTATAACAAACCCTGTCGCTGTTATTGTTTGATTACATATAAACTTATTTATAAAATCGAACTGAACTGTTTTTTTTTTTTCTTTTTAATTCGTTAAGCGTAAATATTTTATTTTAATTGCTTTGCAATTTAATAAATTTATGAATTGATTTCGCTTCAGTTTACAGCCGTACCGAAAACGGGTACTTCTTTCTGGCTGTATCCCCAACCAGCAGGCATACACTTTAGCAATATTCTAATTTAATAATATATGAATTGATTTGCTTCAGTTTACAGCCGTACCAAAAACGGATACTTCTTTCTGACTGTATCCCCGACCAGCAGGGCATAGACTTTAGCACTGTAATTTACAATTAAATAACTTATGAATTGTTATTGTAAAATCAAACTGAACTGTTTTTTTTTTCTTTTTAATTCGTTAAGCGTAAATATTTAATTTTAATTACTTTGCAATTTAATAAATTTATGAATTGATTTCGCTTCAGTTTACAGCCGTACCGAAAACGGGTACTTCTTTCTGGCTGTATCCCCAACCAGCAGGGCATACACTTTAGCAATATTCTAATTTAATAATATATGAATTGATTTTGCTTCAGTTTACAGCCGTACCAAAAACGGATACTTCTTTCTGACTGTATCCCCGACCAGCAGGGCATACACTTTAGCATTGTAATTTGCAATTTAATAACTTATGAATTGTTAATGTAAAATCAAACTGAACTGTTTTTTTCTTTTTAATTCGTTAAGCGTAAATATTTAATTTTAATTACTTTGCAATTTAATATATTTTTGAATTGATTTCGCTTCAGTTTACAGCCGTACCGAAAACGGGTACTTCTTTCTGGCTGTATCCCCGACCAGCAGGCATACACTTTAGCAATATTCTAATTTAATAATATATGAATTGATTTGCTTCAGTTTACAGCCGTACCAAAAACGGATACTTCTTTCTGACTGTATCCCCGACCAGCAGGGCATAGACTTTAGCATTGTAATTTACAATTAAATAACTTATGAATTGTTATTGTAAAATCAAACTGAACTGTTTTTTTTTTCTTTTTAATTCGTTAAGCGTAAATATTTAATTTTAATTACTTTGCAATTTAATAAATTTATGAATTGATTTCGCTTCAGTTTACAGCCGTACCGAAAACGGGTACTTCTTTCTGGCTGTATCCCCAACCAGCAGGGCATACACTTTAGCAATATTCTAATTTAATAATATATGAATTGATTTTGCTTCAGTTTACAGCCGTACTAAAAACGGATACTTCTTTCTGACTGTATCCCCGATCAGCAGGGCATACACTTTAGCATTGTAATTTGCAATTTAATAACTTATGAATTGTTAATGTTAAACATCGGTTTCGTAGGTATTGTTCAAATGCTTCAGTTTACAGCCGTACCGAAAACGGGTACTTCTTTCTAGCTGTATCCCCGACCAGCAGGGCATACACTTTAGCAATATTCTAATTTAATAATATATGAATTGATTTTGCTTCAGTTTACAGCCGAACCAAAAACGGATACTTCTTTCTGACTGTATCCCCGACCAGCAGGGCATACACTTTAGCATTGTAATTTGCAATTTAATAACTTATGAATTGTTAATGTAAAATCAAACTGAACTGTTTTTTTCTTTTTAATTCGTTAAGCGTAAATATTTAATTTTAATTACTTTGCAATTTAATATATTTTTGAATTGATTTCGCTTCAGTTTACAGCCGTACCGAAAACGGGTACTTCTTTCTGGCTGTATCCCCAACCAGCAGGGCATACACTTTAGCAATATTCTAATTTAATAATATATGAATTGATTTTGCTTCAGTTTACAGCCGTACCAAAAACGGATACTTCTTTCTGACTGTATCCCCGACCAGCAGGGCATACACTTTAGCATTGTAATTTGCAATTTATAATTTATGAATTGTTAATGTAAAATCAAACAGAACTGTTTTTTTTTCTTTTTAATTCGTTAAGCGTAAATATTTTATTTTAATTACTTTGCAATTTAATAAATTTATGAATTGATTTCGCTTCAGTTTACAGCCGTACCGAAAACGGGTACTTCTTTCTGGCTGTATCCCCGACCAGCAGGTAATACACTTTAGCAATATTTTAAATTGATAATATATGAATTGATTTTGCTTCAGTTTACAGCCGTACCAAAAACGGATACTTCTTTCTGACTGTATCCCCGACCAGCAGGGCATACACTTTAGCATTGTAATTTGCAATTTAATAACTTATGAATTGTTAATGTAAAATCAAACTGAACTGTTTTTTTTCTCTTTAATTCGTTAAGCGTAAATATTTAATTTTAATTACTTTGCAATTTAATAAATTTATGAATTGATTTCGCTTCAGTTTACAGCCGTACCGAAAGCGGGTACTTCTTTCTGGCTGTATCCCCAACCAGCAGGGCATACACTTTAGCATTGTTATTTGCAATTTAATAACTTATGAATCGTTAATGTTAAACATTTATTTCGTAGGTATTGTTCAAATGCTTCAGTTTACAGCCGTACCAAAAACGGATACTTCTTTCTGACTGTATCCCCGACCAGCAGGGCATACACTTTAGCATTGTTATTTGCAATTTAATAACTTATGAATTGTTAATGTTAAACATTGATTTCGTAGGTATTGTTCAAATGCTTCAGTTTACAGCCGTACCGAAAACGGGTACTTCTTTCTGGCCGTATCCCCAACCAGCAGGGCATACACTTTAGTATCATAACAATATCAACTTAATCAATGAGAAAACTTTTAACGAATTTTATATTATTACAGTTTTATTATGGGAACATTTTACATGATTTGTTTACAACCATACCGTAACGGGTATTTCTTTCTGGCTGTATCCCGGGCTTGCAGGGTACACACAAAACATAAGAAACATGGCCATAATAAAAAGTAAGAATATAAGTCGTAAAAGTTATTTTAATCAACTTACTATCAAATCACTACTTACTGAAATTATGAACCACTACTTATTGGAAAAAAAAAAAACGATTCAGTTCGCGTAATTGTTTCACTATAAGGTTATTCTTTTTCGTAAAACTAATAAATAATCAATAACGGTAACTGGTAGTTTGATCAAAATTAAATATGAAAGATGTTATGCACACTGGAGTATTGCTTCAACTAAAAGGTAGCTAAGGTCAACGTGATGCGAGTGTACATGTTAAGGGAAGTGCATACTGCTTGCACTTATGAATAATGAATAATGAGTATGAATAAAATAATGAAATAATCTATTTCTAATTTATTCTCATCCACAAACTAGCTGTCGTGGGTTCGAATCCGTCAGGGCAAATGTTTGTGTAGTGAGCATCGGTTTGAACCTTTGCCTATCGCCGCATAACAATATTCTTAACGAGAACTGTTTTAAATACACATTTTTATCATCTTAGCTGATTAGTATTTTTTCTAGCACTATATATTTAAATAAAACAGCTTTTAGAATATTAATAATTTAAAAATACATTTAAAAATCAAGAAAGGAATAGATAATAGACAAGTAGGTATTTGCTTACGAATAAAATAACAGGGATTTTTTCCACAATTCATGATTTCTTCCTTACATTATTGTACAGGTTGTGTATATAACGCTTTATATTCAGCGTATCACTTACTTAGCTTACTAAGTATTCGAAGTGTGTAAACCTAAATCTGCTTACATGACGTATCTTGTTACACATTACACTTGCGAGCAACGAATTGGGAGCTAGCAATCCTTAAAAATATTATGGTGTATGACTTTGTTAATGATAGCTTGAATAAATTGGCCTTAATAATTTCGTTCGGATATTGTTGAGCTGAATTTATTTGAATGATTTGGTATTACTCTGATTTAATACATATACCTACCTACCAACCTACCTATTATGCAAACGATTGAAGGAATATCGTTGATTGTTAAAAAAAATCTGGTGATTATTTTTATATGAGTAATATTAGAAAAATTATGTCTTATTCATAGTTTATAGATATTTGTGGTTTTAATATTGTAACGTTAAGTTGGTGACTCCGATAATTTTGCCATCAACTGTAAACGATGTCAAGTGTGATCGACAAAGGATTTCATGGTATTATTTAATATGTTTATTTATTATTTATTTATTTTTATTAAATAAATGTTATAAATAGATTTCGACAAATTAAAAACCTCCTTTTTTGTAGTCGGTTGAAATGATTTTTTACTCAATAACGTTTATTGAATGGATCATAGGTAAACTTGATTTTTCATCATATATAACATTGTTATTTTAGTAGGTAGGTACTTTCCGACTTCTTAATTTCAACGCCTTGAGACTGGATAATGATGATGAGACTTGGATATAAAATAAATATGCTAGACAAGTTTTAATCCAAAAACTCATTAACGTTATGGTTATTAATATTTTTACAAGGTCAATTTGTTAAACTAATGGTTAAATCCTACTACACTTGGTACACCTGGGTGAACTATGAAGGTGGACCATGGGCAATGACTGCAAGTCAATCCATAATTTTATGAAAATTTATAATTAATAATCTTGTGCGAGTCATACCGTGGGCAGTTACTAGTACTTGAAATAACAAATATTGCAAGTTGACGATTTCGTAAATAGGTCAACTTGTTTCGTTCGTTTTCAATCAATAGCTGATCGGCATTATTTTCCTCGTGTGTATAATTTAGTAATTTTTACTTTATTAGTGTGAGTGTAAATTTGGTATAAAATGATTGGTAAGTAAATCAATTGCTATTACTGTCCGTGGTCACCTCCCGATTTTCTTCCTACTGAAAACTTCGTGGTAACGCTGCTCTTCATTCTCCTGGAAAAATGTTCGTGAGTTATTTTTATTTTATTTTATTGAGCTCTCAATGGCCTAGACAGTGAAACTATGTTTGTTTTGTGTCTGAATTAATGCATCAAGGTGTAAAATTTATTGCTTCGCTGCGGTGATGCGGTGATGTTTTGTATTTTCATTTTCTATTTTAGAGTAGAGTTAAACGAGTTAATTTGTTTGAGAATAGAATATTGTATTGATTTTGAGAGGATAGTGTATTAATAAATCACCGTTTTTTTATCTTTAGGTCGGAATCAGACTACAAAAACCGTAGCGCCGCCGCTGCTTGCTTTGACTCAGAGTCAGAGTCGTCGTCGGATCCGGAAGAATATAGGTAAATATAAATTACTACTAAGATTATGTATGAGTGAGCAATAAGTGACGAAAAACTCTAAATGTATTTTAATCTTAACCAAACTTATAAATCATATTATATTGTTACAGCCCACCTAAGAAAACTAACAAAGCCAGCAAGGCTAAAGTGGTGAAGAAGGAGAAATCCACCAAAAAGTCTGGGTACGTATTCTAACTCTGTTTATTGTGCCTATATCATGCCATTTAAAAGTGTTTTTCTTTTTTTAACTTATTTTTATTTGTTTTATATATAGGACCGATTCATCTCACAGAAAACGCAACACCGTTGCAGATTTGGGTGTGGAGTCTGAATCGGAGTCTTCTTCAGGCGAAGAAGATCTCAGGTACAGAGTTGTTTACCCTTTGACCTCACTCCTCTATTTTTTCTTTTTGTATTTTGTTACTAAACATAATGTTTCTATTTCTCCATAAATACAGTCTTCATTAAAATTATTTTATAGTGATTAGATATTTTACTTACAAACTATATTTTGTTACAGGTCTTCTAAGAAAGCTAAAGTCTGCAATAGCAAGGCTAAAAGGGCGAAGAAGGAGAAACCTCGAAATAAGTCTGGGTACGTTAATTTTATTATAAGTAACGCATTTATCGTTTTTTATTTGCTATACTCGTAGGTACTGATCATTATTTCTTTGTTGGAGCAGTAAAACCGGGGGCATCGTCTGTGAAGACCTGTTTGGAGGCGCGGCTGAGCCTGCTCCGAAGCAACAACCACTGTGGTCGTCGCTATCGAGGCGCGTCGCGGGCGGGATCAGCCGTCAAGGTACGCTGAAGGCTGACGGTGACGTCTGGATCGACCTGCGAGTCTTCAACGTCGCCGAAATCATCGAGGTGGACCCCCGGGAACGCTTTGACAAGTGGAGCGGCTGCTTGAGGATTCGGCTCAACCACAACGATCCCTTGTGGGATAGCGTTAAGAAAATATTTAAAGAAAGTAATAAGGTATTTGATAATATAAAGCCGACGTTTTACGCGCAGAATAAAAAGTAAGGTAGCCACCATAGTCTTTTTTTTTTTTGTTTAGTAAATACTTTTAAGTATGTTATTTTAGCTTTTATCCATCCAACTGTAATGTAAACACACAGTACAACAAACAAAGGTACCATGTAATATTTGTTTCACTTAAGCATTTACATTTTTATTTAAATTTACTATTGCCTACCATAACTTCCATTCTATTCTAATCATGCATAGCTCAAAAACTATTTTTTGTTCAGTATGTAATAAATCCATACTCAGAAAAGTTTTTCCTGGGCACTTGCGCAGTACTATTCACAAAGATAATACCGCATTAAGCTATGACCAAGGGATTGAGACGGTTAATTCAGCTTTTAGAGGTCGCATCGTGTCGTATCGCATCAGTGCCGATCGCGAACAGGCTCCTGATGGTCAGAAGTTGCCAATTACTTCACCACAGCACTTCATGCATTCCATTTCGTCTAGGCTGCGTAAAGTGCTCGATTCTGCCATAGCATCTCACACTAATATAAAAGTTAACTTTGCATTATTTGCCAACATGATTTTGCCTAAAGATGATACAGTGGAAATTAAATCATTTGCAACAGAAAATATTCCAACCTTTCATAATTACTCGTTTGATGATTTGTTGAATAATGTTTCTCAGGTTATTTGTAAAAAGATAGATGATTTCCAAGAAAAGGGAAGTGGTTGGTCCCTTATGGAAATTCTTTATCTCGAAACTAACATTAATAAATATTCACCATTAGGTGGTTCTATGTAGTTATATAGATTTACCAAAAAATATTAAAGCAAAAAAAAAAGCTTGCAATAATATAAAATAGTGATGAATACTGTTTTGCTTGGACAGTAATGAGCGCTTTATATCCTGATGTAAAAAACGCTAATCGAGTCTCATCATATTCACACTTCTCTGAAGTTTTAAATACCGATAATATGCATTTTCCAGTATCATTTATAGATATTAAAATGTTTGAGAATAATAATAAAGAGATTAGCGTCAACGTATACTATATGGGATTGACAAGAAACAAAATAAATCTTTACTACAGAGCAAATTATAGTGGCTTTGTCTAGAAAAGATGATAAACGCTTTATTACAAAAGATAATGTCAACACTTTGTCTTGGGGACATTATTATATTACTGTATAATTTTTTGTAAATACATGGATGGATCTAAGATAATTATCATTTTGTTAAGCAGCTAAACCAGTGTATTATAGTATAAGTACTATATTTTATTGTTTATTATTATACATTGATTAGTTTTAATATAGGTAACGTATTTTTTAATAAATTTGCTAAACAAAGTTAGTGTTTTATTTACGTCCTTGGAGACCCAACATCTTTATAGCATCGGATTAATCAAGTTGCAACTTGTTGTAAGTATAAAGCTGATCACAGTAAAAATAAACCTGACACCTAAATGGTATGTTGCTAATTTGACGGTTTTGCAATACTTATTTTACTTGTGCGCATACATCATACATGCAACAAACAAGTCGTAACAAGTAAAAATGCTGATATGTAGATTACGGTTGACTGTGAAAGAGCCAATTCAACAATTTTTTAAAATCGATTCTACTAAAACCGCTTAAACCTGACACCTAATATGGTATGTTGCTAATTTGACGGATGTGCAATGGTATTATTTTACTTGTGCGCATACATCATATATGCAACAAACAAGTCGTAACAAGTAAAAATGCTGATATGTAGATTACGGTTGACTGTGAAAGAGCCAATTCATCAATTTTTTTAAATCGATTCTATTAAAACCGCTTTTTCATAAGTCATTATAAATCATTCTTCATTCAGCAGCGTTGAGATTAGCAGCGAGCCAATTCGTGAATTTATGTAAGTAATGCAATTTTTTTAATAGTAAACTTTATTTTGATTACTTTGCGAATTAGTATTTGTATTAAACTAATATATATTTTTGATTGTTACAGAAAATGGAAGATTCAACCGACATAATGTTCAGCCAATATGCTCAGGATCCGTTAGAAAATTTTACCCAGCAATACCAGGAACTAATGAGGAATCAGCCGACAAATTATGAGAAAAAACGAAGACAAAAACGAGAAATCAATAAGAAAAAGACGAACGCCTCTAAGTCTTTTGTTATAAGAAAGGAAAGCCGTGGAATTAAACTAGTCCAAATTAAAATATTGGATCTACAAAAAGAATCAGCGGTGGCAAGTTCATGTGAAGAGAAAGAAAATGTGGTGGTCAACGCGCAGTATGTGGTGCAGGATTCCGTAGATGAAATTGCAGATCTTACCGAGGTTTTAGTAAGAAAGATTTCTAAAAAGCTCTGTGGTGATTTGTTATGATTATTTTGTAAGGTTTAATAGTAGTGTTTATAATGTACATTAAATTATATTAAGTTATAATTGTATCTTACTTATGGAATGAATAAACTTTATAAGTAACTAAAAATGCATTTTAATTCCCTTCTTTTTGCTTTTAAAATCAAGTTTTAAAAATAGTTATATAGGTAAAGACTATAGAGGTATCGTGAGTAAAAGAGTATATTTTTTTAAAAATATTTTTATTTATTGTTTGCTAAACACCATTTTTTTATACACAAAACATTTCTCAATGCACAAATATTCTTATGATTAACACAATGAGTTATAAAAACATCGTTTCTGTAAAGTTCAGATAATTTCTTAAGATTGGGAATACCTTCATCATTAATATCTAAAACATTTTGATGACCACATAAGTCTTGTAGCCATTTCACTTTTTCTGCTCCTTTAACAATAATTATTCGATCTTTAAAGTATGGTTTCATTATTCTTAGAAATTCTTTGTAGTCAATATATCCATCGCTCCAGGAATATCCCCTATTCCTTTCTAACCACCGAACACGCCTTTTTTCTTCTTCAGTAAGTTTAGAGAATGAATGTGGCGGTTTTATTAAAAAAATATCAGTATATTGCAAAGTAGCTATAGCCAATTCTTTGACTATGAACTCATTGTGTAGATTTTTAAATCCTTGCACATCCACTATTACCGTATTGTTATTCATGTTAACTTTTTGACGATATTACTCAGCGGTTTGTATTCGAATATACAGTCGTTTAAAATCAAACAATATGCTGCTGTGTGATCGGGTATATCTTGGTCTGCTTCAATTTCAACTCTAACGTCGATCGACCCCTTTAGGGTCTCGTGTTGTCGCGAACAGTCGATAACAAACAGAGGAGCTATGTCTCTGAATTCTTTTAAACTCAACAACGGTTCTGAACGACGTCCGTGATACGACTGTTGAAATCTTGTATATTGTTCGTATAATAAAGTAAATTTGTCATCTGAAAAACTGACATTCAATCCCTCATATGGATAATATGACGAATTTAAATAGACTCTCACATCACGTACATGACAATGATCAAACTCAGCCATTGATAATTTACTATTTTGTTTCCGATTGGTTTGTAAGGCAATCACAACAAATCGCGGTTTCTCTGTTTGGGAAGAAGTTTTGATAGACCAAGTATGCTTACGTGTTTTGGGCAGTAACGGGTATTCATACAGATCCCAATTACGAAAAGCTAATGGAATAGCTCGATCTTTCTCTAAATGCTTTAATAAATTTATTCTTTCACGATCAGATACTTTAATGTGTGGTACTCTCCAAATTATCTTACTTATTGTAACATCACTAATAACTTCTCCTGATTTTAACTTAACCGCGTTAAGATTTGAGTTGCTTCTTAGTAAAACTAACTCGTGCTTGCAGTTCATTATAATTTTTTCATAATCTTCTGCAAATCCCAATATTTTGTTTAACGGGATTGATACGGAAAATGCTCCACCAGTGACATTATTTGTTCCTTCCGGCGACCAGCCCCAAACTCTTGCATATTTTGATTCATTTTCATTTAAAGATAGATAAGATTTTATAGTAGTAGTAACACCAGCGTTCTTAATTTTATCAATTTCTACTCCATTTAATTCATATCTCACGTCTTGAAATAAAAACAGTACTGAATTATTAATAAAATGTACATTTGAAACTCCTGCTTTAGAAGTGCTGTCGTACACATTTACTTTTCCTTCGATGTATAGGCTACTAAGTGAAGGCAACACGTACAAGTCTTGCTGGTTGATAGGAATTCTTATTTCATCATTCGTGTTAAAACTTGAGACGTATGGTTTGTAAGAATGGTACTCAAAACTTTCAATGGTATTGTCATATGACGTTTGTTGAGATATACTTAAAATATTCATTTTATTAACCCAATTAGCTTAAGGAAATCTTTGTTGGCTTTGGTAAGCTTCTTTTTAAGTTGAAGCGATGTGCCTTTGTGAGATGATCTTTGAAGACTGTCTTGAATAGTCTTTGTGCTGGGGCTTTTATTAAAATTTATCATTTTTTCTTAAAATGTAAATATAGTTGCACTTCTTCACCCCGTAAATTTATCTCTTTATTGTCCGAGTCTAACAGCCTAATGTTGATAGCACTTATAGAATTTTGATTTACAGGAAAATAAATCAAATTTTTAGGTATTTCAATTATCCGGTATCCAGGTGGCACGTTAGGTACAAATTCATAAATTATATGGCTTGCTTTTCCATTAACAAATGAACCACTAACTACATCGCATTCAATCCGCACGATGGTTGTTGATAGAATGCTAACGGGATATTGCGATTCAGTACTTATATTTGCTTTTATTGTTTCCATTCCAAATCCTAATATTTTACCCAATGATTCTTTTTTATTAAAATAGATCTCTTTGGAACAAAATATATTCGTTTTCAATGTATTGTTATTGCAGGTCAATTTTAACACACTGTTTTTAATGTTACTTTTTAAATAATCACATATATCTTTAAGCTCATAAGATCCCTCAGGAATTTGTATAATTTCATTTTCACCATAATAAAACTTATTGTTTCTTTGATCTATATTAGGAATAGAATTGAACGTTGAAAAATACACAAGACCACATTCGTAGTCTCCTTGGAGTTCCAAAGTTGGGGAATAGTTTGTAGACAAAGAGGCTCCGCTCCCAGTTATAGACACAGTGAAAGACATTTTTATAATGACATTTTTTATTTCAGTTACTTATTTATAAATATTTTTTCCAATAGTTTCTTAAAAATTTAAGACATAGGTGACCACAGTTCACAGTGCCAAAAGATTGATGTCTTGTATAATTGTAGTTTATAGGCAAGTTATTCATATACTTTATAAATTCTAAAGGTGGTTTTAAATCACCGAAACTATCATAATATTGAACGTAATTGTTTTTCTTTACAAAGGCTACCCAATGCGTGCCAGGATTAGAGTTGCTATCTAAATTCAGTATTCCACATTCAATTTTTCTAGGTTTCAAGGGCAAAGTATCTCTCATGTAAACGCCACGAAAGTGTGGAATATCACTGGAATGTTCTAATATATCTAGGTTAGTAAGTGCACGTCTGGGTAACCGCTTTATTAGTTTTTTGAAGGGTTTAGGTATAAACCCGCTCCTTTTTTATGAGGTTTAATGTATAATCCTTTTCCGAGAGCTAGCGCTTCCATCGTTCTGTTATGTCTTTCAGATTCTTGAAGACTCTTTTGCGCGGCTTTAGAATCATTCACAGCTTTTGCTATACCAGCAGCCCCTCCAGCAAGTGAACCTAATGCTGACAATCCCGCAAATATAGGGATAAGTGGTAAAAGGCCTCCTGATTTTGGAAGTGGAATACAACGGGGCAAGCGTATTCCTTTTTTCTTACTAAATAGTTTTTTTGCAGCGGTATATGCATATTTTATTGCAGAATGGTGGTCCTTGTATTTACTTTTTTTCAATTGAGACAGAATTGCTTTAACACCTTTTTTGAAACATTTTATACCACTGCCTGCCCTTATTTTGGCTTTCATAGCATTTTTTACAATCCAAGAGGCAATTTTCTCCTTTACCAGCGTCATTTGATTTCAACCTCTTTTTAGCCATTTCCAAAAGTTTTAAATCAGCTATACGTCGAGCGCTCGAGTCTTTGTTAATGTATGCAATATCGTGGTACATGCAGGCTTCATCTAATTTGTTCACTCCTCGTTGACCTTTACTTATCCGTTTTTGAAGTTTAGTTCCAGGACCGCAAAATTGATAGCCAGGTAAATGAACTTCAAACGGTAAATGATCTATCCAGTTATTAATTATATTACTACCTCCCTTCATTGATAGGCATAGAGTGAGTTTAAAAAGAATTACAGTTGTTTATATACCTATTTGACTAATTCACTTTTGTTAACCCAACTGTTTTCTTCATCACTTAACCCTAACCACTTTACAAACAGTTTGTTTCCTTTTCTTTTAATAACCTTTTCGATAAGATAAACGTCTGGGAATTTAGTTTTTTGTAGTTCATAGCCGTAAAAAGAACCTAGGATATACTGATTGTGTTTGTCTTCTAATTGATACGTCTGGGGATTTGTTTGATTTATTTTTGCAATACGAAATATTTCCGTAGACCAATTAGGAGTATAACCTTTATAGAAATCACCTTTGTATTTACTTATACGAACAAAGTCTCCAATTTGAAAGGTAGGTCCTTGTCGTATTTTTAGCTGATGGGTTTTATTAATGTTAGATTTTACTTTACTCTCATTCGATTGATTAACGTCATTCGGCTTAAATTTTGTAATGCGATGCACAGTATTATTGTAGTGTTGCACAACTGAATCTAAATTATTCTGAACCCAGTGATATTTACCACACAGACTAAACGATTTGTAAAGGTGAGATTTTAAAGTTCTAATCACACGCTCTACAATGGAAGCTTTCTTAACAGAGTATGTGGAATAATGATTTATATTATATCTTTTCATTAACTGATTAAATAAATCGTTGTAGAATTCTTTACCTAGGTCTGTTTGTAAATTTTTTGGTTTTCTTTTAGATACGGATAATACACTATTCATTGCATTTGTAACACATTGCTTGGATTTTGACTTCAACGGTCTCACCCACACGTATTTGGATAAAGCATCAATTACGACAAGAACATATTTAAATCCTTTATTAAATGAGGAGAATTTTTGAAAATCCATTAGGTCAGCTTGCCATAGATCGTCTAATCCCTTAATAATTGTACATCGACGAACGAAATTTCTTCTTACAGCTTTATGAAGCTCATTTACTACTTCTTGTTTACTCATTCTTAGCAGGTTTCGGTGCAACTATGTCATCAATTTCTTTTTTTGTGTAATACAGTTTACTCAAACTGACAGAAGTCAATTTTTCAAGATTATTAAGGTATTTTTTAATATCACTTTGAATTTTTTTCATTTCATTTCTTAGGTCTTGAACACAATTATCTACGTATTTTTTGTTCACAGCCTCATCATTTTTCTCGGGAATTTGTAGTCCTGTTAATCTTGATAATTTTAAATCAAAATCACCCTTGTCTGTTCTTATCAATGTTTCGGAAATAATGTCATTGAATTCGGTTTGTCGAAGACGTTTATGAACGTGGTGACCGAACTTATCAATATTCATTGTCGTCCAGTCCGCTTCTTTGGCGCGATGATACTGCCTAATCCTCCAGATGGAAGCTTTATATATTTCACTTGTTTTATAAGACCAGCTTCGTGCAGTTCAGCTATTATTGAATATATTTCATTATGTACTCCAGTATTACCAGCAGCCCATGAAGCTAGTAATAATTTTAGCCGTTCCACTAACTCATTGGGATCATCCCAATAAACTAAATCAGTATCTTTTTTAACTTCTTTTAAAATTTCGATACCTTCCCCTTGACGGAGACTTTCACTGCTTGTATAAGGTCTAGATTTAAACAATGGTTTGATCACGTTCATATATTTAAATCCTTTGTTGCTGTTTATTGGATTCTTCGGATTGTAGCCTCGTCTGTGGACATTAGTGTCCGTAAGTATTATTTTATAATTTTGTAAGTCTTCTGCTGTAACAACTTTCAAATTTGGTATCTTATTAAATAATAATTCTTTTAAGCCTAGAGTTTTTTTGAAACTTCGCTTCCCAATTTTCAGAATGCGATCATCATCATGAACACGAGTTTTACCGAGCATAAGTTTTCCATTTACAACTCTTACACCATAAGGTATATTTGAATTTTGTATTGCTTCAGATGTCACCGACCATGATAAAGAATCTCTGTCAACACTTGGTAATGACTGAAGTGATTTGAATGAGCTATCAGTGTCATCGTGCTCTTCGGCGGGCGATGAAGTGAGAGTTTTAGGCGTTCTACTAACATCATCATCATCCGAGATTTCTTCATTATGATCAACCTTGTTGAAGTAATCGAAATCCTCGTCCAAATTATTTGACGACTCACTGTCGGTATTTTTCGTTCTTTTTATTAATTGGTTTTGTTCCATTTCTTCATCTGTGTGACGTTTGATATCAGTTTTATTTGTTAACAGCTTTAGTGGGCTAACAATAGGTTTAAATATTGTTTCGAGAGCCATATCATTTGTATTTTTTGAATCTTTTATCATTTCTACTTTTCTTTTTACAGCTGCTGCAGATTTTACAATTTGCTCCTTGAGACTTCGTTCCATTGTAGCAGATTCCACTCTGTTTGGCTTCTTATATGAAACTGATTGATTAATAACTTAGCACCTATTTAAAGCGTTCAATCCACTACTATAAATGTGTCGAACTTCATTCTGTAACAACCTTTATTTCGTTCACAATCTTTGTTAATTACAACGTAATTGAAAGGTTTACTCCAAACAGTTGAACACATTTCCCGAAACTGAGACCATGTCATGTCAGATCCCACATGCTCATCATAAACGTGTTTCAGGTTGATATCGTCTTGCTTAAATAATATAATGAGGTTGGAATTATCTCTTACTAGTTGTTTTGGTATTTTTGTGTATGTTTGATTTATATAGAAACTGTCAATATTTTTATGACGACCCATAGCGAAGTAGTCTCGTATATTGTTTTGATTTTCACAAGCAACATCGTCGAATATAATTATCGAGTTCGGTAATGCCTCGTGTGGACTTAAAATTTCACTGTTATGATTATATTTGTAATAGGACGTATTTGCTACATTTTCCAAGACTTTCTCCAAAAATACGTATTTAGGTTGATACAAAGATTTTGAATAAACATATAGGTTACGAAATCGAGGTCCATTCTTGTGTAACAGCAAACTGATTACTAAGTTGGTTTTTCCACAGTTTGATGGACCACAAACAATACTGCGAATAGAATTTGGTAGTAAATTTCCATGACGTTTAACCTCACTCGTTGGAGCAGGACAGATACATTCTAATTTAAGAGATTCTTTTTGTTTAAGAAATTTCATTATTTATACGCGACCGTTTAGATCCATGGGTTTCAACAAAATAATTTAACATATTAATGTCAAACCCTTTTTACTTATGAATTGGGGAGGCTAGATCAAGACGATGTATTTCAAAGGCGCGGCAGACCGCGCCGTCAGCGAGCTTGCGAGCGGTTGAAATACAGCGTTATTGAGCTAGACTTCCCAATTCATTTACTACTTACATTCTTTACATTTTCACTAACGAATTGTTTTTACTAAACAATTACGATGTGTATTTGAAAGACTTTTTAATATCGATAGATTTAAAGCTCGCTTAGTACTTGTTATACTATTATAATCAATCGGATTTTGCAATATAACGGTGACATTGACTGGTTTGTAACACAGCTTTCAAGAGGTAAAATTTTCATGTTCATAATAATTATAACCAGTCTTACTTGATTGCTTCTAAAATTGAGGTACGTTACCTTAATACTATTTTAATAACGCTGCAGACAAAAGGTAACCGCCGAAGTTATTTCAACCACCTCCTAAAATAAACATGAAAAGGCAAATATTCGCCGTGAAAATTGTAATAAAGGGTGAATATGAGCAGTGATGAAAACTATTGTGGTGGATAGATAACAATGGCGAATGGTACTATGCCAAGCTTAATGTATATGTATATGTATTTCTCTCGAGTTTGGCAAGTGTTTACGTTTGACCACCTACAAAAGATAATAGGGCACAAGTTAGTGAGTTAATCTCCTATTTCTTTTTCTCCTATAGATGCTCAGCGTATGCACAGCGAATGGAGATGTTTTCTTAGACGCTTATAAAGGAGACTGGATCCTGCAGTCAAACCACCTTTGTATATGATTGTACCCATTTTTATTTAATGTTAAATAAATAAATAATAAATAAAGCAGTGAGATAATAATTTGAGTAAGCCAAATAGTCTTTGTGTACTAACTGGATATGAAACAGATCTTCAACAACTAGCCAAATAATAATTCGGAACCGCTCATTATCATCTTATTTTTTTGTTTAAAGGCTGGTACATTTTATGTGGTGCCATTTAAATTTCAACGAGATCGAACGACAATAACTGATGTTCTCATTTGACTTCAAAATTATTAATTTGAAGTCGTTTCTTTTTATTGGTGGAATTATTAGCTTTAGTTAAACTTAGAGATGCAGTGAAAACAGTAATGAAACGGCAAATATGAGCGGCATTGAATCTATTGTGGCATTCAGATAACAGCGGTGGTACAGGAAACTTACCTTTGCTCCGAAGGCACAACTAGCCGGCCAACTTCGGAAACGCTCACCAGCGCTCACCCTTATTTCAACTTCTGACAACAAAAATGCTTGTTCGGAATGTTGCTTAATTTGTGTTTAGCCTACACACCAACTTTTACTCTTGCGCGCCACTTACGGCACGTACGATATAAATTGTAGAAATGCATGCTGTTAACAATAATGATTTTAATAATTGTGACTGTTGTGAATGGACTGCGGAATGGAAAGTAGCTTAGTATCGAAAGAATAAGGTCATTTTCTCACTACGCGAAACCAACACAACAGCAACACAACATAATGTTGTGAAAACTCCAACCGCCATACTAATGTATGCGCCGTTTTCTCACACATGAGGACACACCAACACAACTTCGAACCAACAATTCGCCTATGTTGAAATATGAAAAGCTCAAGCTAGTGTCACATGGAATCCTCCTATCTATGTGCCCGAGAGGCCCATGGACAAAAATATATCAAAAATTGGTTGTGATCCTCGTGCTGGGGGAGTTAAAAAAAAAGAAATAAAAGATGAGATGCAGTTGAACAAATATGTTTAATTCTCCCACACACACTGAGGGTAGTACTCAAAAATACAATTAAAATTCTAGAAAAATCTAGCTCATTCGACAGGGGTCGTAAAAATAGGTTCTAACTTTGGGGTGTTGCAAAGATAATTTGGGGCTAAAAGATAACCACTAATAAGGGAATACCACCATGAATATTATTAATTATGTGTTGTAAAAAAAACTATTGAAAGGTTGCACCGACCTGCTACTCCTGGCTATTACCAGATCATTCCTTGTTCATAAATACATACAGCTTTTCTGGTCCGACGTCTGTCCCACGGGCGCCGTCAGAACCGGCCTTACGCAATTAAATATTTTGAATATAACAAATTTTGAATAAAATCTAGTTTGAATATAATTAATATTGAATCAATAAAATCCCACCGCTGAAAAGAAACAATTCCAAGGTTAGCGGCGGAAACAAAACCAGGAGAATACGTGGACACCATGAAACATGTAAAGGAGGGGGTCTTACCAGCTTTGTCCCAGGATTCCATTTGGAACTCCCCGCGACGAAGATATGCGGCTTCCCGCCACCCAAGAAATACCATCACGGCAACCTGAAAGATGTCGGTTCATAAGAGGAACGCCATTTTCAACCAAACAGAAATCGCTGAATAAAGAAAATCCTTCGAACCACTTACCAGGAGTATGTGGAAAAACACCAAAAACGCTGGATCTTCCATTTCGGCTGACAATAATTTTTGCCAGCAATAAAATATATCTAATTCAATTTCTATGCCCTTCTCGGGCCCATAATCGAAAGAAAATGAAAGTAACCGGTAGACAGTGTGACCAACTCAAATTCCGACAGCTACCAGCCGATCCTAATTCTACTAAACAAAACGTTTACTAAATATAAAAATTAATTTAGAAAATAAAAGAACAACTTTACTTTTGAAGAATATTGACTTCTAAAACATTTAAAAATATAATTATACTAATAAACATTTGAAAAATATAAATATGAATTTTATTTGATTCTCAACCAAGCGTCACATACTCAGCAAATTGTACACTAACAACAAACTTGTTATTGCACTTGCCACACTGAACATGAGATTTGCATTTTTGATCGAACGGGCGCTGTGATTGGCTGAATTGCCAATATTGCCATACATGGAAAAAAATATGAATAGGAGAATTTGTACAACGTTACACTAGGAGGACCTTGTGAAGGCGCATTCAGTGATTGTAATTGTGAAGTATAACACAATGGGATGTGAATGGGATATGCCGCAATTGCCGCCCAACATCACTCACTAAATAAATGTCATCTGAAAGAAATGTTATAAAAGAGACAGACATACATAACGAATCCATAAGGGTTCCGTTTTTTGCCATTTGGCT
Source organism: Mecyna flavalis (assembly GCA_949319885.1). Taxonomy (NCBI): domain Eukaryota; kingdom Metazoa; phylum Arthropoda; class Insecta; order Lepidoptera; family Crambidae; genus Mecyna; species Mecyna flavalis. The sequence goes on from OX439433.1 coordinate 14,868,654, forward strand.
ACGGAACCCTAAAAAAACATTAATTTTATTCTGAATATAATACGATTCAATCTTTGAAGATCGATGATATTTTACTGATGTAGAGTTTCAGCCAATTCAACCTTCTTTCATAGCACGCTTATTTATAAACCTTCGTTATATATGAAACCACACAAAACAACACTTCTACATTTTAAAAAATGTTTGTGCATAAATCAAAAAAAGAATATTTTCACTTCGTAATTTACTATTTCTTTAACGTCTCATTTATGAACGCGATGAAACAGGTCTAATATCATGTACATAATTACAAAAATTAAATAAAGTCGGTTTATGTAAAAAAGAAATCTGAAAATATCCAGTCCGGTACAAACACGTCTGTTGCTTCTAATTTATAGGCAATCACCTCAATTCGGACGCCCCTCATTCAATTAACTAGGGTTCAATCGATGTTTTTTAAAGTCCGAAGGGGAGGCAAGTGAATTCCGTAAGCGTATTGAATGAAAACAATCAACGGACCGGAGACCGGTTTGTTTTTACTTCAAATCAATGTCCTCGCTTTGAACTTTGACTGGCACTGCTTAAATGCAATCAATTAATTTTAAATAACTCAATTGATGCCGGTATATTCACCGGGCATATAATTGGTTGATTGCCCGTTTATTAATTAAAATAACTAAGTAAGGACTAATGTTCTTTTCAACGATCGTTCAGGTCAAGAGAAAGTTAATTAAATGACGATAGTGAAATGTGGTATGATCTGATCTTTCCCTACGATGATAGACATAATATCTTCTGATTCTCACTTACTTCGTTCACAAAGTCAACATTTACCGCTCTTGGTACTACTATCGAGGTCACCGGCGCGTGATCACCCTTAAGGCTAAAATCCTGTGCAGTATTTTCACGTTTACAAGCGCCGCTCCTAAGAAGTCACGATGAGCGTGCACGGTATACATATTTTTCCAAAAGTGATCACGCGCGGCAGACCTCGATCGTACATACTCACTCCAAAACACAAAAATCTCTCAGCTGCCTAAAAGAGTTCCCTTAACCGAAAAAATATGTTGACAAAGGCGAGTTTTCACTACTGCAGTCATTAATTTTCCACTCAGTATGGTGCTTACAGCATTACCCACGACCTTTTTATTTATCCATGGGGCATTATTATCCGGCGACGCTCCTAAGCCGTTTCCTCATAGGGCTATAAATGTCGCAAAAACTTTACTGCATGAAATTTACTACGTATTCTCTTTGTAAGCTCACTTCAACGTCGTTGCAACGGTCTAGTTTAGTTCGCAAAAAGACCTGATAGTTTCATAAAGGAAGTACGTATTATCTCTACGGTCAAGTATGGAGTGGAACTTTGAATTTAGAGGAAAGTATTTTTTAAGTAAAGGTTGTATGTACTAGAAATACTATTTATGGCAAGGTACTATTAAGGAGCTAGCAAAGAAAACAAAAATACTAGCAAGGCTGTTTACAAATTATATAATTAACTAGCGGCCGCTCTCGACTGCTGACTTGATACTTTTTATGGGGACTTTTAATATAACGTAAAAGGGTAGTAAGGGCCTGCTGAGACATTATGTTTATAGTCATAATTTTTTTTTACCCCTTTATAACTCTTCCTCTTTTCTCTCCCTTAATATTATTTTCTCGAATGTTGGCAAGTTGGCAACGCTATGAGACCCTAGTCGGAGGTGTCCAAGCGTAGTAGCGATCACTTACCATCAGGCGTTAGTTGACTTGCCTTTCTCTTTCATATTGTAGCAATTAGAAGCATCTTTACAATTAAAAATATTATACTTGTACCTGTATTATCACTTAAGCCTTATTGATAAATCTACATAGTTAAAACTTATATCCCCTAGCAGATTAAGTAACAATACTCGAGAAATATACCTCAGCTCTATATTTACTCACTACAAAATGTCATCCCGACTGCACAGTTAATTTTACAACCCACTACACTGAAAGTCAGTAGCATGAAAAAGGCGCTCGGAGTGAAGTCATTAAGTGCTGGAGTGACAACGGGTGCGACTCTCTGGAATGGCTAATTGAGTCTCTCAGTAAATTATGTCTGTGCTATTATGTGACTCACCCTTTATTGCTAATAAGTATAAACACCCTGAGAGCACTTCCTTATTCCTAAGCATTGTTTGTTGAATGAAGCTGTCTTTATTCAAGTGTAAGAAACGAAATGAACAGTCTCCTATTTTGGATATTTTTTTTATACTATCTCAGTTGGTAGACATACACGTAGCCCACCTGATGGTAAGCGGTCACTACGGCCTATTTTATTGAGGGACACTTTGCCAGCGTCGCTCGATATGCTGTCAGACTGTAGGCTCATCTGATCTTCGAGCCTTTGATTTCAAGCGTACTGACTCCCACATTAATATTGTTGAAACACAGCTGAAGCTATTGTGGCGGCAGATTTTACCTGTAGGGGTCTTAGCTAGCCAGTCGGACTCTGAAAAAGTCCTACCACCCAGACCCAAGGCGGCAATCAAACCAACGACCACCGGGATTTATACCTGAGTGGCTTAGCCACAGTTCCACGGAGGCGGTCAAAAAGCATACCACTAATCTTTATAGAAAGAAAGAGAACAAGAAAAAGAATTATGATGTCGCACAGAGAAGAAAAAAACTTTCCTCCGAGCCAGGTGTATTTATCTATGTGATGTATTGTATTGTATTCACCATGTGGAGAGGTTGTAATAATTATATTATAGTAGGTATACAATGACTCTTCTGCATCTATTAGATGTGATAATGCTTTTCTGATTGAGAATGATTTATATGCTGTTCTTTTAAGATGATTATTATAAAGATGTGTTCCTTTTCGCTGATTTGAATCTAAATTTAGTTTTATGTAACTTCTAAGTAAAGAATTTGATATAGAGATGTGAATATAATTCAGTAATATTTTTTCTTCTACGATGTTCTTATAGCTACCGAATAGTAAATTGCTATCGTACCTCAGTCGCAGAACCATGAACAGTTCCCACAATTTCACAATCGTGTGTGGACTTAATTTGTGGCAAGGCGCAATTACACATGCACTTTGGGGCAGTGAGAATATCTAGCGGAGCAATTTGAATCTGCATCAGACTTTAAAACAATTTAACCTTTTAATTAATACTAGAATTCTCATATTTTGTAAAATCTTCATCACAGTGTAATTTAGTGGTAATTTGCCTAAAGTTTCTAATTTGTCTAAAAATGTCTGTCTTTGCGAGCAATGTGGCCAAAAAGAACCTGAAAGATTCATTTTAGGTTAAGTTCCCGAATGATAGATGATTTGTTTGTGCGGAAGGCGGTCCACGTAATCTGTAGTATCTTCTACCAAAACCACATCTAGAAGGCTTCAATGCGGTCTCAATCAGCCTTTTTAAGCATCTCATTTATATCTCCGAGTTGCAACTAAGAGAAAATGAACGATCGGGACCTCACAAGTTTTGTCTTTGTGTTTCGAGATATGTAAATGTACCTATATGAGTATAATTATTCGCAAAATGCTGCAGAGTTCAAGTTAAAATGTACATTCAAACGCAGAGTAACTAAGGTCCTAGTGGAAAAAACGGACGAGCGGTTCCGAGAAGTGGAAGTCATTAAGTGGCGAGTGACAACGGGCGCGGCTCCGGCGAGGCTAATTGCGGAGTCCTTCCAATTGTAACTGCGTAATTATGCGGAGCGGTCCTCACTAGGGATTAATAAGCTTGACGACTGTTTGAAGTGCTAAAAATTTATTCGGATTCACATATCATTGTGGAATGAAAATTTCAGAGACATGTTTTGTTGAGTAAACAGTTGGCGTAATTCGATTTTGGAAGGTGACGTCTAGTAAATAGACTTGGGAATTAAAATTGATTTATGTTTTTACTAAGGATGATATTATGCTGTAGTGGCAATAGCAGTCGTTAGCAATTTCGTCCGAAAAAAACTGACGAATATGAATGTTAAATTAAAACCTGTGGCATTGGTACAAAAGATACTTGGAATCTTAGGTCCCAAGAACAGAGAAATGTCCAATGGGGCGACTGGCAGCACATTAAGTGATTCTTTCTGGTGAAGTATTCCTTAATAAAATAAATGGAAGACTGAAAAGCTCCGGTGGCCGTATCATTAGGTGAGCTACATGCCGGTCAGCTAATAGAATTGACCAAAAAACGACGCAACGAAAGTCATTAAATTTAAATTTAAACAAAATTTTAAAACATGCCAATGAAACTTTCAAAGAAACCAAGTTTTAAACTAGGCAGTAAGCTTTATTTCCATGAAATTACACCACGTCTCAGCGGTACTTTTGAAGTAAACAAGTAAAACATTTTGGCTGTTACATGTGAACATTTAGATTGTTACAAGGGAAAAGCGACTGTTATATAACTACAACTGACTTATGTGGCGCTGAAAACACAACACTTGCTGTGTTTTGTAAATTAACGTCAATCATCTTGGCAGCTTTGATGTATGAGAAACAAACATAATACGGATTCGGAATGGGGCAAACGTTTTTATCAGCACATCTATATAAAAGGAAATCCGTAGGCGCTTTTATAGCTATGAAGTTCGATTTGTGTAATGGTTGAGAGTTTGGTCGCCCTCAAACCAGGTGGAGCGATGATCTTCGTAAGATAGCTGGCATGAGCTGGATGCGAGTGGCCGAGGATCGATTACCGATCCCCGGTAAGTCCATACTCTAGTCCACTATACCACGTACAATGTACCAAGTTTAGTCGATGTTTGTTTCTCGTACTAGTATTGGCTGCCTCCGTGACGCAAAGTTGTATGTCAGACGTAAGTGGCAATAAAATTACTAAGATTACTAAATCTATTATTAGAAAAAGAAGAAAGTTTAAACTACTTTACTCTAGTATATTTTTCTATAAGAGTTGTGACTTTTCGCATTACTAAATCGCACCGGGGCAAGTGCGGCCAAATAAAAATAAAAACATTTTATTTTAAAGCATATAATGAAATGTCTTCTTCCTCAATAAAATAACGTCTAAAATGGCTTGGCAAGAACGATGTCTTCTTTGTTGTGAAATTTTAATATCTTAGCAACTTATGCTCCGAGGAAGTCCTTGGGTGGTAGGTGTTATATTACTCCTGTAACTTTCAAATTTTCATCAGAGCCAGGAAAATGTGTCTGCTCCTTTTATGACTCTTTCATAAAAAAAAATCGTTTCTTTTATTCATAAATTTTTATGTCAATGGCATTATATTATGAATTTGTCATCAATGGGCCTATTTCGGAACCCTTAAAACAACCAATTAGTAGGTTATGCAATATCATCCTATATTGAATTTTGAAAATCTCTACACTATAAATTTATACTTATGCTTTTGTTGTAAAATATACTTAAACATTATTTTATGGCAAAGAATTATAATTCTCAAACAACATAACTGCATATTTATGCAAGCCCACTGAAGGGCGACCGTATCACTATAATTCATGTTTTACAATTTCGAAATCTACCCAAAAGTCGGGAAATACATAACCATGATATTCTTCATGAACTATTGCGACATGAAACCGCATTTTAACTTGAAATATGGAATGTTTTAAATTTTATGCGTGCCGACAACATACTGGATTTGATTTGTGGATATTACCGTTACCAACTTTACCATGCTGACTATTGAATTTTAATATTTCTCTTTTAAAATGTCGCCATCATTTTCTGTGCTATTTTTAGAGCAGACGTAATCTTTTTTTTTTCGAAAAATAACGGTTTAAAGTATCATAACCGCACGCAATAGTGAATGTATGACTACCCACTGAACTCCTCTGGTTTTCCATTCACAACTGAAAGGACAAGCCGGTGCTTACCTTATGGCAATTAACCAACTCGCGAGTCGACATACCTTGACCTTCCTTTATTTGATAAACAGAAATAGAATAGTTATAATCAATGAGGTAAGTAAAATTATTCACTTATTCATATATTATATATTTTTTATCAACCTTCAGTCAGTGAAATATCCTTAAAAAACGCACGTATTATCAAAAAAATATCTCAAGACGATCTCAATGCGGCAAACTTTAATTCTCTTAAATAAAAAAACAGTTTGGTAAACAAAGTTCATTTACCAAAACATACTTCATCCGAATCGGGATATGCAAATATTTCTGACTGAAAAATGGAAACATTGCATTGTTGGTAAAGTTAGCAAGTAGGTATATTATGTAAAATACCTACACATACCTACTTTTTGATGAAACCTGCATATTTCGAGGCGTCCATACGCAAACCATAACATTATGCCAGGCCAGAATAGTTAGCAAGCTCTTCAAAATTCAGAAGCAAGTTAAACAAGTTGAATCCGAACTATGTTCTCTGTTATGAACCGTTATGTTACACGCTATAAATTGAATGGGCTCGCAGCTACATTCCTCCTGTGTTTAAACAAATAACTTACATGTACATAATACATTCACGACCCATGTTAGACTCGGGAAACTTAACGGGCTTCCGAATTCCTTTGGTTAGGAATATTATTTTAGGAAAACTTGCGAGCTGAGGATGTTGTAGCATATGCTATCTCATGCCTCTTTGGGTTGTGTCGGTCGTCGTCCTCGCTCACTATTAGGCCACCACTTCGCTTTGCATAAAAACAACGTCCCATATTGAACATTCGAATGTAGCTTTGTCTGTCACCGCCAGATAGAGTATAAGTGACAACTTACCCACCTAAACTACTGAATCGATTTGGTTTATATTTGATACCGACGTAGACTAAGACCATGGGAAAGGACTACTTTTTTATCCGTCTCCTGGCATAATGCTCAGTTCCCATTGGATAACAAAACGAAAGTGTGAATGGTTGTCCTTTATTCGCTTAACAACGGGACTACGGATCGACGAACTTTTCCGTATGGGGATAGTGGAGATTGACATTTGCTAATTATTATCCAGAGAATTTCCTGTGGGGTTGTGTCGCAAAGTACGCGGGCCAAATGGAAAGAGGAATGCAAGTACAGTGTAAACACGTAAATTTCTTAATAATAATAAATTAATTGCCAACTAAAGTTCAATTATCTGCTACAAATGCTTTCCTCGGTCTACAATGTAATCCATTTTATGTTCAACTAATGTAACTAATCACGATACGCACGTATCGCGTACTTTGCTTACATACGCTAAAGTGAAATATAGTTAATTCGGCTAATCTGTAGCGTAGTGTAATATTCTTAGGTGATAAGTAATTTGCCGTGTTATAATATAAGTTATGGACAGGAATTTATCTGGGAAACGTTTTACGCCACTTCATGTTGATTTGATAATTATTGCGTGTAATCAAAATATGACATTGGTCTGTGAAATGTTTTATAACTGATCTTGTGTGTGATTTTTCCTGCATATAGGTATATTATGAGCAATCAAGAGTGAAATAAGCAATTTATTTTTATTTTGATGTAATTAGCGCGTGTGTATTAATTTTAACTTAGCAAGCACTTATTTTGACATAACAGATACTTTGCCGACCGATACATACATTTGTGAGCAGGATTATAATGTCTTTTTGTTGTTGTCTGGGTGTTTTTATATTATTTAATATTAATATATTTACAAAAAAAAGCATTTAAGTAATTAAAATAAAACAACTTTAAACGGATGAAAACTCGCGTATATTCTACATTTTGAAATTTAAACCCGACGTTTCGTAGACGTAGAATATACGCGAGTTTTCATCCGTTTAAAGTTGTTTTATTTTAATGAGTAGTAACCGTGTAAATATTAGAAATCATTAAGCATTTAAGTAATGTTTATCCAAAATCAAAATATACTTTATTCAAATAGGCTTCAAAAAGAGGCACTTATGAATCGTCAGAAATAAAATAAAAAATATAGTGACTCTACCACCAGATTCGGAATGCATTCCTCTGTTGAGAAAAATTTATTCTGTGACACCCATAGTACAAGCTGTGCTTAGTTTGGTAGTACTACCTATTATTTATTCTGTGGTTTGGGGCTAGTCCAGGGACATAATATATTTATTTTCATCCCACCATCTCGGAAAGAGTATTTTTAATCTTCATTAACTGAGTGGAAAAGCCGTTTTTATTCTCTAGAGGATAAAGTAAATTGAATTTAGAACATCGTGTGTGAATTAAAAAAAAACATTAAACCTATTTACTACTACCTCTATGGTGCCGAATATATCATACAACTTTCTTAATTTGTTATAAACTCAGACTCGGAACCTTCTTGGTGTTCTTTTTTCAATTTGCTTTTTTTGCATTTAGTCATTTCCTCGCTGAGGTGGAATAAAAAGTTACGTGTGGGAGCCAAGTGGACGGAGGCGTTGCAGTCTCTCGAGTGCAAAGATTTTTCACCTCGTGCTCTTTTGATTCCCTCGCTAACGCTCAGGATTCTAATTTTGAATCACTCGCTGCGCTCGTGATTCAATTTTAGAATCCTTCGCTTGCTCGGTCATCAAAATTGAACACGCGGTTAAAAAGCAACTTTGCACTCTTGTATAACAAATAACTATTATTTTATAGTAAAACGCAAAACATAAGCTTTCCAAAAGGTAAGATTCATTAATGACGCTGAAGCGCCCTATCCAGCCTATTCCAATGAGGCCTTTACGAGGAAGTATCGCGTAATGAATATTTTCGTTGACGTACGATTTATGATGCTTTCGTGATAGCATTAACAAAAAAAAGGCTTTGTGGCTGTCCAGTATAACATGACCCGTCCTTCAACTTGCGCATAAGACGGTCAGAGTAGAGTTTTTGTCGGGAGCCTTCCCGCTTTGGGAAGCGAAGTCCAACACGGGTTGTGTTGGACTTCACAAGAACAAGGCTATAGTAGAATTTTTTTTTTACAGTACAGTGCGAGCCGAGCTCTTTGTCCTTTCTTTTTTGATTCTACTTTTTCTTAATTTCCAATTTATTCGATCGTAAACAACATGATATTCAATTTTAAAAGCATACTTCGTTTCCAATCTATTATATAGAAAAAACCTTACATCGAATTTGAGCATAAATTAATCATGTATTTCATTTCACGTTACCAAAAATAAATCCCATAAAAAGAGAACATCTTAATTTCTAAAACGGTTGCATGCCGTTTTAGAAATTAAGATGTTCTCTTTTGCAGGGTATAATTCGCCCATCTGCCCGAATACATGTCGTATATCAAAGTTAAGAGACATTTATTGCTCCTGAGCCATGTCCTTCTAGCCCCGGATTACTAGACACAATAGAAAATCTATTGTTATGCGGCACCCGAGTGCCGGTTCGGCGTTGAGTGGTTAAATGATTCTTAAGTGAATTTGGGAGCTCTTTGTTCGACGGCCGCTATCACGCAAAGTTTTGTCTCGTTTCCGTAGAAGATAACAAGCTAAATGTTTCGCTGTACGAAAGTGCCCATTTCTCCGATACGACGTTTATATAAATTGTTTTTCAATGTATTTGTGAATTATGGCACAAGTTTTCTCTTTGAGTCTTTATTTATAACGGAGTTGTATTCGTACAGCTGCAGCCTAAGTACTAATGCTATGTTTTTAAGATGTTTCATGTAGATGAAGAAGACCCATATTCATAAGAGAGTAGTTATATTTCCTCGGAAACTAGGTATTGGGAAGACGTACAGTTTTGGGAAGAAAGTACTGAAACTCCTTGGCAGGCAAGCCAATTCTCCTAGACAAATAAGCACATAAAGTAGAAGCATCTTTCTTAAGATTTCCATGAATTTCAAGATAAGAGTATTGAAATTTATTCATATAAATGAAATCTGAACTTGAAGGTATCATACTTTTTAGTGCCGAACGATTCAAGCCAAAAAGCATAATTTTACCGCTTAGTGACAGCGATGGAATTGCTTGTACACAAAACAACAAAAATGTCAGTCACCAAACGCAGACATTTAGGCTATTCTGTTTTTGTTCTGTGACTTAAGTAACTCATTACAAAATTTAAAAAAAAAATCATCACCGCGATTCATTGAAGACCCTACTTGAAGACAAAACGCCATCTGTTAGTGAAGTTACAATCTAATTGACGTAAACGAAGCATGAAAAGCTGACACTACTTTGCCAAAACCTCCGTCTACTCTACCGCCATAGTTCAAACTCAGATTTTATTTGCTCCAAAAGAGGTCCCTTACATATCTTCCGCCGAAAATGAAATCTGTATTGTTGCAAGCCGAGCAGTGAAGCGTCAAACCCGGCGCCTAGTTAAATCATAGCGGTACTATAGAATAATTCCAGTCACCTGCCCTAGTCTGTAGCTGCTCTATATCAACGTTATGCGACAGTTATTTCAGCCCGGGGAGATCCGGAATGGCCCTCCAGTGTATAAGCTGCTACTGAAATGTGATCTTCAGATACGAGCTCCGACCGTTTTATATTTGGTTATACGCGGCACTAACTTTAAGCTATGTTAAGTGAGTCTGGGAGTACTTGTGCAATCTCGTCTGTGACAGGTTACTGGGTGGATTTATTTTATGCTTTCTTATCTAATGGCGACTAAAAGGTTTCATTAGTAATTAATTTGAAGGAAAATGTAATTAGGAAACTTTGCTGTTTCCTCAATTAGATTTCCCTTGAAGTTAAAACTTTTACAGTCTGTACTGTTGTAACTAGTTGACTTTGGAGTGCTATTTGTATGTGAAAATGTTTGATGCTTAATTAATCAACGACGAATGTATGTACATTTACTTTATTATATTATTATCATAATAAAAATACGTTATCAATGCGCGCATTGTAAATACTTTAAACAGGCGAACAGACTCGTTTTTTCAAGTTATTCTATGCTTATGACATTGAAATAATTGAATGCCTTTACTCTGTTCGTATTATCCGAAAACCGTATGTCCGTATGGCAAGACAACCAAAAAAAAAACAACTTTTTGAGCTTACTACGAGGACTTACCACTATATTATAAATTTTACATCGCAAAAATTCAGCTGGGTTTACCAATTTAGAGCGCAAAATTAGGTAGTGCCCGCATGATCTGTTGTTTCGCAATATAAATGCCGGTGTATCTCCGGACCGGAGTAACCCATAATTGGATTCTCCGGTACAATTACGAAGCAAGATTACCAAAGCCACCACTGATTGACACTGGGACCTAATCCCGAACGGTTTTAGTCGCTGACACAATGTTCGATAGGATTACAAGCACATTGTCGCCGGCTTCAGTTGGCAAGACACCTAATTAAACCGCTAGCGCTTTGCCCTCAATACACTACATTTACACAATCATAGTAAGCACATGTAATTTTAAAAACATGTCATGTTTTCTTGAGATTTTAATAATGTGAAGATATTTTTTGTTCTTACCGCTTTCGTTTTTAGGGCCGAATTGATTACTGATAGCTAAGGTTGTGTTGATTTATCATCATACCAAATACACAAAGACAAAAATCTTTTTTGAAAATTGACAAAAGAAACAGTACCTAAGTTATTTGTCAGATAAATAATTAAGTCTTAATCAGTAAGTGGTGAAACTAGCCCTTTGTTTTGTACAAACCATTCTACCCTTCCGATTCCCCACAGAACTATTTGAGTGGTGCGTACAGACCCTGTTCTTTGCATTATCAGCCTCAAGATGCCTGGTAGTTGGTTTTTCTCTACTCCAGGATCCTACGATATTTTCTAAATCTGTCGAGCAAATAATTCAAGATAATTCGCTCGACGAACGCAGCAGCTGCCGTGTGTAACCTAAACAGCACTGATCACGTAAACAACTACAGTTTGTATTGGTCGTTAGCAGGTCTCGCGTCTAATTACCAATTACGGCAAGCTAGAAGCTAACACCAGATGACGGGAGTTCAGCAGTCAAAGCGGTTATGTGTCAGTGCTTAACAAGAAGGTTTTGGCACGTAATCACTAATTGCGATTTGCGACTAGATGCGGCGTGTTTCGACATTTGAGACAGTATTGATTAATTTCAGACTCAGATTCAATCAGTGTCTGTGGGTACTGTTAATCTTGATCAGTCTACCTATACTAATAAAAGAGGAAAGATTTGTTTGTTCTTTTGTTTGTATTGAATAGGCTCCGAAACTACTGAACCGATTTGGAAAATTCTTTGACTGTTGGTAAGGTATACTATCCCCGGGTGACAAAGGATACTTTTAATACCGGACTTATGAAATTACATGTACTCGTATTGGCGTTCCGTCGCGAAAGATCCGCGACGTAATTTCCGTCAAGTGTGCCGAAGGCCTAATTCGATTTTTCTGTCCGGGCAATATAATAGTAATAGCTCGAAATCTTGGAAAGCGCGTTAAACTTGCACCTGATTTTTCTTCTGTCGGGTCAGATTGCTGTCCGTGAGATGAGGGTGAGGGAATAGGGAGTGTACCTGATGCGAGCGCAATCACTTTTGCACTATATTAGCCTGCGTAGTTAACTGATCAAATAGTTCGGCTTGGCCAAAATTTCACCTAAGAGTACAGTTTGTTAATGTGAACTTCTACTGTCTATTATACAGCAGTATTCGAAAGCCTACACCGCAGCCTAATTGAGGCGTATTTCGACATTCGAGAGGCGGTATTGATTAATTTCAGCCTCGGATTCAATCAGTGTCTTAGCTTGGGTACTGTTAATCTTGATTAGTAAGCTATGAAGTTGTAACAATCTATCCTAATTATAAATGCGAAAGTAACAATTTCTTTCAGTCCGTTTATTTGTCTGCTTGTTTGTTACTTTTTTACACTAAAGCTATGGATCATGATTAAATTTTTCCTAGAAACAGACGTAGGTTTGGTAAAAATAAAATATTATTATGACTCCAGCAACTCGGCAATCTTAATTACTTTTTTGTAAAATAGGATTATTTTTATTGCAACAATCAACATATTAATCACAACAAATGTACTAAGAATACAATAATAGAAAAAGTTAAACAAACTTATAAATTAAAAAATCGGCCGAAATCTCCGTCCATGTTTTCCACATGGACAATTGGTTATGTGTGCCTTAATTAATTAGTTGATTGTAGAAATAAAAATAAAAAACAGTACCTAATTAAAATGTCTGTCTTTTGTTTTTGTTCTAGGTAATCTTCACAATGGCTTGACTCGGTTTGGCGAGGTACGTCATTAGTAATGTTTTATTTGATTTATAACTCTGTGGTCATAATACATATATTAATTTATAACGTACTACAAAACAAAACTGATTGCGTTTGGAAATAGATAATTAATTAATTTTTGACAGATTGTAAACAAGTAACTATTTAATAATCTGTGACAAAGGTTTTAAGTAAGAGAGATTAAAATAAATATCTATTCAGCCTGACGTGTTTAGAAACTATTTCTATACCCATTGTTGGGTATAGATAATAAAAAACGCGTTATAAAAAAGTAATGTTAAACGTGTTGTCGGGTTACAATTTATCAAATCTAAAGAAATTTAAAATTTTACTAAAAATAATGAAAATAAGTTTGCTATTCGTTTAGAACTCCAAAATCCAGATTGAAGAAGGCCGTGGCAAACTTAGTAAAGGATGAAATCATTCATTCTGTGGAGCATCTGCGGAAATGGTTTTTTTAATTGATTTATATCCTTGTTTTTCCCATCGCAGTTCCATTTTATGGGTAGTTTGCTCCGTTTGTTCCGCTCGATGAGCGAAGTATAAGAAAATAGTAGTATTCTACTTAAAACAAAGTTTGAAATGTATGTGAGTGGTAATGTCAAAATTAATTTGGTATATTTTAAAGAACCCATTGACTGGTCCTTACGTTGTTCATTAAATAAAATTCATCAAACATCTCGATGGTCTAGTGGTTTAAATACCGGGCCGAGATCTCGGGGTCCTGGGTTCAATTCCCAGGTCGAGCTAACTTTATGTTGGTTTTTTCGGACGTAGCTCGGATTAAGCCGGTACCTATCATTGTAACGATAACTTGCTTTCAAGGGCCTTTGCCCTGCAGTGGGACATTAATAGGCTGATACTAGTCAAGTTCAAAGTCAAAAAAATAATATATAAGCTGTGTTGTGTGTTTTAGAAACAACTACGTAAGATTGTAAGTACCACAAAAGTGTGAACTTAATCATAATATTACATTTAGTATTACGTCAGTCAAATGAATCCATAAGGTTATGAGTGTCCATAAATAAATATATAACGTCGATTGCGAAAAACAAACAACATGACCCAAAAAAGTTAATGTTTTTCAATCCAAAATAAATTAATCCATAATATACCCGAAGCTCGTTAGCAAAGCCATCAAACTTATAAGCATTAACCTGTAACCGTCGTGCAAAAATAACGAAGGTTATTAAAAATTCCGCATTAAATATGGGTTAAAGGTCACTTCGACCCGTATGAGCGCGACTAATTTCATTAAATGGTTTGTTGGTTCAGGCCTTTATGAAACAGTTAGCCTGGAGTGAAATTTGAATTTATCGCCCATGTTTGTGTGGTAAATTGATACGGTGTGTGTTTATAGTTGCTGTTTGGCAATATCGGTCTCATTTTCATTTTAGACACGGCGCGTGTTTTTAATATCGGTATATTCTTCGACTTTTTATACGATAGGTACTATATTTGACGAGCGATGAATTGGTCGAGAAATCGGCTATTACACCAGAGGTTGCGGGTTCGATCCCCGCACGGTGCAAACATTTGTGTGCATGAACATGTCTGTTTGTATCGGTCTGGATGTTTCTATGTATATTATGTGAGTATTTACAAAAATAATAATATATGTAGTGTTTATCCGTTGTCTGGCACCCATAGCACAAGCAAATGCTTAGTTTGGGGCTAGATGGCGCTGTGTGAATAATGTCCACAGATATTTATTTTATTAATTTATTTTAGGGACCTAGTATTTAGTTATTTAGTGCAATATCTTGCTTTTAAGTAAAAATATGAATAATCGAGAGCTAAGCCTTTAAATGCAGAATCAATGTTATTATCAATTTGTTTACCTACTTTACACATAGAACAATGTGATTCATTTTAATCGTTATGCCTATCTTATTAAGGAATTAAACGCGAATGAATATAATTGCTTCATTATCTTTCATTCCATTAAGTATGAAGATACGAAATGGAACTTGCTTACGAAAGAATGGAAATTTCACACATGAACAGGTGCAATCATCAAGCCTACCCCTATCCCCACACCTGATAAAGTATGTATCCGGCAATTTCAAAAACATCTCGCAATCTGCATTCACAAGTCCTCCCTTCATTAACAAGTACAGTACTGCACCCTTCATCTGTTTTGTATTCAACCTCCCTCTCCCAGTAATCATGACCAGTCGTAAAACGTAACGATATCTGATTTTATCTGCGGCTTTCATAACCGTTTCGAGACGCGGTTGCCTCGTGACGTCACAGTTCACTTTGGACTTGGACGTGAAAATTGAAACGCTTTGTGTGAGATAACGAGAGGCGTTTCTAGACTGAATTTTAGGTCCACTCGATGAGGTGTTTCTACCTTAATGTTTTACCTTCCTCTTAGTTTGAAGACTTTCTTCTGAACATTCTCGGGTGCAAAGTAAAATTCTCCATTAACTTGTGCAGAATTTGTAATATGCAGTGACGTAAGCGCTAGAAAATTATTAAGATGACTTCAACCGCGTCACGGAAGTGGACTTATTTTCTTCTACAAAAGAAAAAGGCAACAGTTTATAAAAACAAAAGCCGTATTAAATTGTATTTAGAAATAACAAAAAACTTTTAAGATAATTATATCTTATAGTACCTACTGATTATAAAAACACCATTAAGAAAAATAATATGTAATATTTTTTTCTTTGCAGTAATTCAAAAATTTTAAAATCCTAAAATATATTGAGATAAAACCGTAAAGCAATAAGTAAGAGGGGTGCTTTACCGATAATATCATCAAGTAAGCAGGGTCGGCGCAACACGGTTTTTCCTTCCACTCTCTTCTATCAGCCGTCATAAAATACAGAAACTACCTGCGCCGAATACCTGAAATCAGTATCAATAAACAGCCTGCCTATAAGAATCCACGCAAAACCTAGTTTAGCCAAAACAAAAAGAAGCTCAGACCACCATATTGTATGAATTGGCAGCGGTTATCTTCTCAATAAGACATTACGCTATACCCAAGCCGCACTCTTACCCTTTATATTAGGATTCATTAATTCACTGTCCCTTCCCAGGCTATTTTGTACGACCGCTACTAGGAATAGATATTAAACAGCTGCCCAAAGGAAATGGGATCCTCAGTATTGGCTATTTATGTAATAAGATTTACCTAATAAGACGGGTGGTCCGTTATTAATGAATATTATAATATGTAAAAAGTAAGGATCTTTTGGCCCAGTCAAAAGTTTCCTTCCTCTTTACAGAAAACTAGTTTTCGCAAACGGCTTTGCCTGCAGACATATTGTGGCATAAACGTTGTTGTTATAATGGTTTGTATTCGTTTAGCAGTTTTTGCGCAAAAGAGCAACAAACATCCACTTATCCTAAAGATACTTTCGCGCGTATAATAAGAGTGCATTATATGTTAATCCCACCCCTCCCCACTCCCCTCTTTTCTGGAGAAATGATGGGATTATGTGGGACTCGTATTTACCTACCAAATCCCCATGAAATCGCGCCAGCATTCATAAATTGTTTTCTGAACCTTGTAATAACAATCATAATTTTATTATATTTTATATTCCTTTTCATCTCCATCCATAAACCTACGTCTACAAAATTACACTCGCTTTTTTATGTTCTTCACCTCGGTCTTTGAACTTTCTTAATTAATTTCCTGTTAACTACCGCGTCATTCCATTAAACTGCTTCAATAAATTATGAGGAATTTACTTGAAAACGCAATACCTCGTTGGTCTGGTCTTCTGGTTTTAGTACAGGGCCATGATTTTTTGTCCTGGGATCGATCGAGTCTAGAAGACATTTAGTTAAATATCATAATTTATCTCAATACATATTTAAGCATGTATAGTAGTAGTATGTCTACTCTTCTATAGTATTTATTTGTTTACTTGCGCCACTCGTAAGGGTTCTGCCAGAATACCCAGCGCTGCTGTGCCGTTTTCTAATGTCACAGCAGCATATGCTGAGGCAAGAACCCAGTTGGCCTGCTTTTGTGTGTCATTGTATTTTTGTGTTAACTTGTGTAATGTCTTTTCTCTTTTTCTTTATTTCATTCTATTTAATGTCTATTAAATAATTGCTCAGGTTTTCTCATCAGTAATCATCAATTTCATCAATCATGATTACAGCTGATGATAATAGTCACTGGTTAGACTTTTTTAAATTAATCAAATTATTCTTGCGCGTAATTTCTTTTTTCAAATACCCCCCTTCCCCCAAATTTCCGGGATCAAAAGTACTCTATATCAGGGATAGTGTAGCTTTCCAACAGTGAAAAAATATTCAAATCGGTTCAGTAGTTTCGGAGCCTATTCAATTCAAACAAACAAAAAAACAATCCAATCTTTCCTCTTTATAATATTAGTAAGAAGAATGACGTTTAGCTAGCTAACTCAATTCCAAGAATTCTGAATGAGATATGTCTGTAATGTTATGTTAAGTAGGCGCAAGTGGAGAAATAACTTAAAGATACCGCTGAAATTCCCAAAAGCTGGTATTTCACGTAAAGGACGTTTATATGAGAAGTGCATTCCTTTTGAGAGTTTATAAGCACGATACGAATATTTTTCATTGTTTGGACTAAAAGTTTGGACCTTTGTAAAAGAGTTATTTATACTGATGAAAGATATTTTTTCAACTAATTACCTTCCCCGTTTTCGTTAAAACCTACTTAGATTATAATAATATAATGGTGATATTACCTTAGAATCTTATCCTTCACATCATCTTTTTTTAAACTAGGCGTATCAATGACATAATACCTGTAATATAATATCATTCTAGTCAACACTCTACTCAACCTTAGTAGACAAAAAGTTACATTCAAAAACATTCCGCCACTTTCATGGCAATTTTTTATAGAACTAAACAGCGGATAGATGAGACGTCTTAAACAGGAAATAACACGCAGTAAAATGACTGTCACAGATTTAATCCAAAAAGACCCAACGAACGGTATCGCGGTAAAATATAACCGCAGTCCCAAAATGATTGATTCTGGACGTGCCAGTGAAAATGTAAAGACGAATAAACAAGGCAAGTTGAGGACGGGCGGAAATTAAAGGACGTTGGGATTCCGGTCACTTTGTATCCTCATATATCAGGGTGGAAAAACAACGTGTCCGGAGAACACAAACATAAAGTGTCCGAGATTAATGTTTATTATTGTCCCCTGCCTAAAGTAGCACTTCGGACGACTGTTATTGGTAAACAATAAACATCTAACAACAACCCTATAACATAGAAAAATACTGTTTTAGATTTATTTAATTTATTTTTTGCCAGTTTTTATCTTGTAACCATATTTTTTTTAACTTTAGGAATCCCAAGTAAGACAAAAATATTGCTACGAGAAAATTTAAATCCACATTCTATTGAAAAGGTTTGATTCAAAGACTGGAAAATATAAAGCGGATTTAGACGAAATTCCTATATTTTAACAATTCTAAGAAATATTTTTGATATTTGCGAGTTTGTTTTTGAAAGCAAAGTTTCTCATGAATTTGATAGAACAAGGTCTTCTTTCAGTTAAACCAAAATAATCCTTAATATTCAGCAGACAATATTTTTCAGAAAAAAGTACGATGACATTCAATGTACTAAGTTGTGCATCATGAATGCAAACACTGTAAATCCGCCACTATTCAAAGATAAACTATCTGTAAGCTAGCCAGTCGGACGTGGCCAACCATTTTTACCATCAAATATTTTAATTTGTAATGCGGCTAATGTAAGTGCTAGTTAATTAATGTTGGGTGTAGATTTTGCTTAAACAAACCGTTCCCTAATCTAAGTTCCGATCAAACAGCGTGAAGTTTAACGGATGCCAGTGTTCGTGATGTACAAGTTTTTATTTGAAGTGTTTAAAATTAGTTTTTTGTTAACATTACATAGAAAAGAGTGAAGTAATTTCACTGACATTGATAGAGTAAGTTTAATTTATCACATTCATAAATTTTTCTGACCCTAAATTAAGTAGATAGCTTGAGCACATATCAATACAAATAAAAACGCCTCCATGATTTAATGGTTTAAGCACCTGACCTTGATTATTACCAGGGTTCAATTTCCGGGTCAATTAATACTGTTCGATTTTGTTATCATCATTCTTCACGTGGCAAGCGTGGTAATTAAGACAGTATTCATCATTGTGACGATGACTGATGATGAAGGCGTTGGCCCCGCAGTGAGACATAAATTGGCTGATACTTTTAAATAAAATCATCCAGATACAGGACAACAAAAAAGTTCTCTTTATGTGTGATTTGAACCCAGGCAGTGAATGTTTTTACGTGTTTACGACCAACATTGGCTCAATTTTGTTGTAAATAATGACACATCTGTAAGTGAACGTAATAAAATCCCGCTTCAACGCAATAATCTTTGACTAATCTGCGAGCTGGCCAGTTTTTATGATACTACAGACACGGGACAAAGATTTGGCACTACCAAATGCGCCAGTCAATTATTTATTCTAAGACGACTTATGTCCAACATTGGCTCTATTTTGTCGTAAAATATGACGATAATGACACATAAGCCACATGTCTGTAAGCAAACGTATTAAAACCCCGCTTCAACGCAGTAATCTTCAACTAATCTGCGGGCTGGCCAGCTTTGTTATCCGGACGGATGAATAATTTCATCCGCCGCGGCGAAAAAATATTGCCCTCGCCAAACGAGAGGTTTTTTACAACGTCAGCCCGATTTTTCAGCTTTAATGATAGCAGAGCGATGGGTCAGAGCTATTACGAAAAACAACCCTACCACTTTTATTTATATTGACAAGCTGCCAGCTGAAATTACAAATTTATCAGCTGACGTCAAAGTTTTTTTTGTTTACTCGGATGCTGGAATTGTAAAAAACGTTTATTGACTTTAAGTATCGAAGCTTATTGTGCTTGTTTATGTTTTAATTAAGTATTGTTTGACAATTGATTTCGCGCAATGGTTATGAATAGGCTACTACGCCAAAGGTCGCGGGATCAACCCATACTGAATACTTTTATTTAACTGTTTTGTCAAATTAGTAAAAATTATAATTATTATATGTTAGACGACACAGCGTTATACAGCGTTGTTACAGATATATCAGTATTTATTTTCCTTTGATTTTCTATGTACCTTATTATCTGTAGCAAAACACATTTCCCCAAGTGGTACCTATACAGTACCCGATACGACTTTAATATTACCTTAATATAATTCACCTTTTGAAAGGAAAGCATTACATTTCTTTTTTCTTTTCTTTCATGCCAGTGATTTTTGTAAAAGGAAATAAGAGCGCCTCATAACCAATATAACGAGTTAATATCAGAAACAAATTGTTAATAAAATATTCATATGAGATGTAGAAGAGAAGCTTCAGTTGTCATGCTACATCGCTTGGTAGATAGGTACTTAGCTCATCAGACGGTTAAAGGGGATTGCGGAATAGGTACACCATTAATGTACCAGTTTCACTAGTTTGAGTTTGTGATAATTTATTAATCAAATAGCAATTACGATGACTTCTTTTTATGAAAATTTACAAACGTTTGAGTTCGACGTTTCAACGAAATGTAACCACGGAATGTTTTAGGTATTATTCTCTAAATAATAAAAAAGATAATAATATTAGCACTGCGATATTTCTGGATATTATCTACAATCAAGTGTCCCACCATAGGCCGCAGAGACCGCTTGCCATCAGGTGGCTTGCATGTCTGTTAATTTAAATGACATGAAAAATAAGCGTCTAGGTTAAGGTCTAGAACCTAACCTAAAATTTTAATAATTTACGCTATGTAATCTTGAATCGCGTAAATAAGGTGAAAGCCTTATAATATAATCACATTATAGAAAAAAAATAAGACGTCCCCAGATTATAAAATTACCAGAACCAACCTAATCTTCGACGCTTGAATAATTCTAGACCTAATATCGCATTGAGAAATCTTTATTTCACGTGAAACTCCTTTACAAGAGAATAACTATCTTAATTTTGGAGACAGAATTCAGCTTAACCAAATAAAAGACTGCGAGAGCAACAAATTAACGTCTATCCACTTTCTTCAGAAATCTTCTCGCCTATTCATTACGGTACAATTCGGGCCTTTGAGATGACGGAAAGCCTTAGGTTTCGTCTGTACCTTATAGAAAGCCGATTCGACGCAAACAAGCCGAGATATCAAAGCAACACTAATGAAGCTCAATTCAAAGTGTAGAGATTTGTTCCTTTGTTTGCATCGCTCGGAATCCAGTCCCAATCAGGATCTTGTGATCTTTTGCTAATTAGCATGCGCGTGTCGGAATGATGGTTTGAATATGGGGATTTGTTTGAGCAACGTAATGAAGAGAAATCGGTAATACGTCTGATGTAATACAAATAATATTGTACAAAATGATTTCGTTTAGAACTGCTGAGCGGAGGAGCGAGAAACTGTCTAGGTTGAATATTAGTTCAGAGAGGAATTAAAAGACGGTGCAGGGGTCCACGGGCGTAGGGATTGATCGATGGGACGACTGGTGGCGGTTAATCCCGAAGGTGGTGATGAATGGAGGCGGCTGAGCTCGAAGGTGGTGAAGAATGGTGGTGGCTGAGTCCGAATGTTGTGACGCCGCGTGACGTCATTACGTCACAACGGCAACAAGAAGAATGAAATAAATAACATGTTGGCCAGTCAATCGGTGCAGGGCGGGCGCCGGCTCGTACTCTTCGGGCGTGAAGGGGAACCGGGGGAGTTTAGTGGGTAGTGGAACGCTTGGGTCCCGAGTCCTACTTACGGCCGCAGGTCTAGCTAGCCTGCGGGTAAGGTGCATAAACGCACTCTCCTCCGAAAAAAATATGACAATGCAGGTTTCTTCGTGATCTTTTCTGTCATTAAGTTGTAAACTCAGCATAATTTAAATTCCACAGATGCACGCTGCTATCAAACCATCACCCCCAGGCGGGACAGTATTGATTTCCTACCACAGCCTTTTCAACTTTCGTACTTAAATTCTATCCAATACGGTTAATAATCCATTTAATGTTTAATACGATATGTTATGTGCTTAAGCGAAACATCTTCGAGAAGCTGTAACTCTGCGTATGTTAACATAAAATCGTCAGAATTGCTGTATTATTAAAAAGTAATTTCTGTTTATATTCCAGTACGGAAGCACTCAACTTTACACACCTCAGATAACACGATTTTACTACCGGTTTCAACTTTACGGTTGCATAAAATATGGTTGTACTGCAGGTAAGCGATAATGTTTTGATGAAATCTTATTTTTGATGTTTATTGTTATTTCTCTATCTTTAAAACAGTGAGTGAGCTAATCTTTCTTCGGCAGGTTTTTTCTACATCAATGCAATGAGAATATTTTTACAAAGACGGAAGCTGGTTAAATTACCATAATATTTTTCATATACATGCTAGTGATCACTAATTAGTACCACAGATTAATAAATAGTTACTATTAGTACGTTCGAAAAAATAAACTCAACGGCAATAAAACTGTGAAACTGTAATTTGTTAATCGGGCTTTTGGCCTCTCCATTGACGTAATAATCATTGCACAGCTGCAAATAGTTTTCTATCTATGAGACGCTAAAGTGACCATGTTTGTATGAAAAAAGCCCAGTGGCCAGGTTTTATTGCTGGTGAGTGTTTATGAATACATATAGGGAATGGGGAAGAGAGAAGAAAAGAAGTTCGGGGTTGCGAACTCCTCTTTCTTTGTGTGGTAAGTGAAAGCTCACTGAACTAAGTGCAATAGCAAAGCTAATACTTACTCATCGGTATTACTTAACGGGTAGGTATTTTCCCAGTAAAGCCGTCCTATTTTGCCTAACAGACAGAAATAGCTCTGTAGCAGAGCTCTACCACACTTGAAATGTATTCAGGTAAAGGACCGTCAAACAAAACTTAAATATAATTTACGTAACAGTTAGTCTGGGTGAAAACTAACGTAGCTTTTAACACAACATTCCAGTAGGTTTCCGCTTCCTAACATTTTGAAATTGCAGATTCGTTTAAGTCTCAAGCGCTATACAATCGTGTAGCCATAGTAAAAAGAGTAAACAGTACGTTATCTTCAAACAGACAAACCGCGCGCGGCTTGTATGTATACGCCATAGTATATACGCGACAAATTAATTGGCTTGTCTGAACATCGTGCGAGAACCTGCGCAGCACACAAATGAAGGTGTCAGAGGGGTGCGGCCGCCGCGCCCCTCACCTGCGCAAACGACCCTCGCATCTAACTTCAGATAAGCCCATTAAGTTGACGCGGACTGTATCTTCGCGTCGCCTCACGCACACTCAAATAAAATCTCGACCCGTTTGCACTGTGAAGCGGGTCAAGATTTAAAAAAATGACAACAATAACTTTTTTTTATACGGACTGCGTAGGTGTGGGTCTCTATGCCTGGGTCCGTCTTTCCTGACCATTATAAGTATATATTATTAAGGCTCTTCAAGGTCAGAATCAACGGGCTTTTCCTAAGCAAGCGCACTCCATCGTATACCGCATAGTTGTTTAACATCAGGCAACTTTGTGGTCAAGTGCTGGGTTAGTTCAAACATAAAAATCTAAGAACAAAATTACCAACCACAAATCACAAAACTGCCAATCTCGCGAGATCTCAAAATTGGCAAGATCTTGCAGAATTGTCATTCATTAACTCGCGGGATCTCGCTTGAGCCTTAGATAAATTTGTATTCCCTAAAGATGACGTACTGTGTACCCTTCCTACTAAGGTGTAGCTCACGGAGCGTCCTGTGGAAATAGTAAAAGATAGCCATATTTTATGGAGGAAGGCTCAGGCTTGTGGTCGGCGCGTGTTACAGGTGTGTCTCTGTTTTAATCTCCTAATGGCTGCCCTGAGCCAGGCTTTGCGCCACTGCCTACATCTGGCTAGATACGATCTGCACTGATAACAGAAGCAAAACTGGTCATAAACTAAAAGTATTTATAAACAGAGGGAAAATATGCACTCAGACAAAATTAGGTTAAAATACACGTCTATTTTATATTCCCAAGACTTGAGAAGTAAGTCTTTTTAACACAGTGTTTTTTGCGAATTTGTAATTTGAGTGCTTTGACATAATATATCGCAGGTCCTTTACTAAATCCAAATGGTATATTTCTAAGTGTACATCAAAAATAAAAATACTGAAAATAACTACTGAAAAGAATTACATCAAAATAACTGATTGTACACCAAGGTTAGGTTAGGTTAGCAATTCAGTATTTTTTGATGCACAATCAGTATTTTTTTGATGTACCTACAGTTAAATACAATCCAATTTAAATATGTGCCATATCAAAGGAAAAATCGCTCACAATTAATTCTTTAGGGACAATCACAAAATTTTAGGATTCATTCAAAACGATATTCTTAATTAATTAATGCATTTTGTCGGAAGTCATTAGTTTACCTCCTAAACTAATTTTGGAGTTTTCAAATTTATTTAAAAGTAAATGTATATTTACCACTTCGTGGTGTCAAAAAACATCGTAAGAAATCCTGCATATTTGAATGTAACCATCATGTAATTAACCTACTTCCAGGGTAATTCTAGTCAAGGTTACGGAGGTCAGAATATGGCATTCTCCTTTGCATAAAAAAAACGAACTTCATGATCTTGATCGGCTCTACTACAGTTCTCGACTTTAAATAATCAACTTATTCCATAAAGAGCCCGTAGGTAAACCGCAAGATGAAAAACTGGTTTTTCGTGGTATAATATTAGGTACTAAGAAAAACTTTTCATTGGATAAACATTGAACTAGTTTTACACCTGGTCTGGTGTTTTTACAAGAAATTTCAAAAGTAGGGTTTGTTAGCGATGAAATAATATCAACGCGCTTCGAAAGTCTAGAACTAAGAAAACTTATTCAACATAAACTTCAAGATAACAAGCTGTAGGTTGAAAATGTTTATAAAGAAAAGTTTCTCTTTATTGGTTGAATAAACTATTTCATATTTGTTTAAGCAACCGATTTGGAGCAGATGTACAGGTTTTTTGTCTCAGAATTATATACCTAATAATAATTATTTTTGTGCCAGAGGCGGCAATCAAGCCAGCGGGTCGCCTGATGATATGATGGTGTGGATGGTAAGCAATCACCGCCGCCCATGGACATCTGCAACACCAGAGGGATCGCTGATGCGTTGCCGGCCTTTTAAGAGATTTTTAACGTCATCTAAACCTAATGGTATATCATGTGGCCGAAAATTATTGAGGTAGCAACAGCCTATTAACTATCTTCAGTGTCCAGGAAACACTTAAACCTATGCGTGTTCCATTTCTTGTAAAGTTTATTCCAAATCCGTGTAGTAGTTTTGGCCCTGAAAGAGTAATAAACATCGGTTTATCTATTCATCCTTACAAAATATCGGGTTGATAATATTATAACTAAGTTAAGAAATATTTAAGTGTGTGTATCTTTTGACTAATTTCATTTCTGCTTCATGGAACAAAATATTTCTAAGATTCAGCATCTTAGAAATATTTTGTTTTCAATGAGACCGATGCTTTTTATATAACGATTTAGAACAAACAAAGTCCTCCATCTATATTGATCTATACATCCACACTTGTGGATTTACAGCGTCAAATAAAATACAGCTATAACATCACGTGCCGACCGTTCAGATTTTATTAGAGCACGTACAAAAAATTATAACCCTTCCGGCGGTTTTATAGTCCTGATCGGTCATGCTCCGAGTCTGAAACGCATTGTGAATTTTATCCTCTGCACTCAGGGCTTGGTGCTAAAACGTTTGTAATTAAAACGCTGAATACGTCTGCTCAGGTAAACACCACTTTGAAGTAATACTTGTATTACAGGGAGTAATTCTCATCGTGCTTTTAGCATTGCTTTTAATCAAGTGTGTAAAGCGATGAGTGAATGTAAAGTTTGATTTATATTTCAATAGATGGCGATGATCACTGAATCGCGCTAGTGACATTTTATTCTTGAATAACAGTTCTTAAGCCGCTTAATACTTGAAACCCGAAGGTCAGTGATTCGACCACTAACTTAGTCTGGTTAGTGGCAAGAATTTTTTAAATTCCGACTTAATGGCAAGCTCCTCCACATGAAAGTTTGCCACCATTAGTTACCTACATAAAAACATTCAAACACAGAAACAATTTTAGATAAAAATTGCTTCTATTCAACAGAAAATAAAATATAGATTGCTAAATAGAGTTGAGACGAACTGAACATAGCTTGCACCAGAGCCACGTGCAGTTTTTAAATGGTAATTAATTTGAATAAATGAGCATCGAAAAAACGTACTAAAGCCAAATAAATCGTTGTTAAAATTAAAATCATTAAGCGTTTTCAATTCGAACTACGCAATCCCATGAATATGATATCGTGCGGTTGACACCTGGACGTGGGACATGACATACCATTCATTACATTAAAACAATACATTATGAGGTGTCACGGGCTCATAACTCTTTAATAGCAGATAATGCACCGATAACCGAACACAATGAGTGTTTTCATGCGGACGTAATTTTATGTACTACGAGTACGTAAGTTTTTGTTTGTTTTCGTTTCGATGGTTACACATTGTGTTGAGTTAAACAGCAGTATTAGCCTTCTATCAAGCATAGTGTCGGGAAAAAACCGACTTTTGCCTGGGAGTTGAAGCCAATAAAATCTACCGGTATATTTGTCGGTAGGTTTGTCTGTGTTCTAGCAATATTAATTTGAGAGCTGTAACAATTCAAGATGATAGACGTGACAATCAGAAAAGCCTACAGTGTGAAACTAGTTCTATTTTTGAAATGACTTATTTAAGGTAACTGATTTTGAGTGTGTAAGACTTGTTCTGGGCCTCCAGTTGACAAGACCTTGATTTAAAAGTCCAAAAACCTTTTATCTATGTTTTCTTTGTTTTGTACAAACTTTTTCAAGAATCTCCGAGTTAACGGCTTAGTTCCAGGCTATTTTAGATAGCATTTTCACCTCATTGTTTATATTCTCAACGTAAGCACTTCAATACTATTTATTAATCGATAAATTACGGGCGCCATAACTGCAAAACATAACGTTCAGTTCAGTATTCTGGGAATTAGATTAAGTACTTACAGAAGCGTTGTACAAAACAATAACTTTCGGGAGCTATTAATAATGGTTTGGCTCGTAACCAAGTTGCTTGGTTGGGAAACATTTAAGAGGGAAAACCTTGTTGTCTTAGTGCCTCCGTAGATGTACTTGCCCAAGCCATTCGAAGACTTAAGCCCTGTCAGTTTTATAAGTATTACGAATATTAAATTCATTTGTAATTGAAGATGTCTTACGTAATTTATACTGAAGGGCTTTAACTTGTAAGCATGTTGATTAATTAATTCAAAGGCCGTACGAACATTTGTAATGTTCGAAATAAGTCTGTCTACATTGTTTGATCAGGATGTATAAAACATAATTAAGTGTTTTGGAATTTAATTTTAATATATTAGTTGGGGTGTCAGCTATTACACTAGATGTAGCTAGCGGTTTTGTATGATGCCGGCATGGTACAAACATTAGTATTACTTGGATATTTTCTATAAAATCAGCTTTAAAACCTAGTTTGTAGTTTTATGATGCTGAAAGAAAATACTCAGAATATTCTAGTTTACTAATTATATTTAAATCATCATCATCATCAGCCTATATACGTTCCCACTGCTGGGACACAGGCCTTATCTCAATTGTGAGATAGTGTGGGCCATACTCCACCACGCTGGCCTAGTGCGGGTTGGTGGAGGGGTGCGTAAGGCAAGTGACCAACCTTAATGTCAGATGTTATCAAGCCGCCAAATGGCCTCTGACTAGGCTTGACGACTAATATTTACATTATAGTAAATATCAGCCGGGACCAACAGCTTAACGTGCCTTCCGAAGCACGGAGACGCTCGAAATTAATGTCACTAAATATGGTCAGAATGGTCACCCACCCATTAACCGACCGCGGCATAGGTAGCTTGACTTTCGTTATCGCTAACGAACCACTGTCACAGCTGCGCCACGAGCGCTATTTAAATATAGATAATATAATATTTATACATACGAATAGCATTTTCTCGCGTCTACTCAACTTCTACTAAAATGAAGTTGAAAGGGGAGTTTAAAAATTTAAATTCAAAATCCTATACATATTTAAAAAATCGAATTATTGTTCATTGAGCTCAATTTTAAGCTTTTCATATTATTAAAATAAAACCATGTCAAGTGATCTTTGATTTATTATTAGAATCTGTATCATGGCCTTTCCCATGCGAATCAATCCAGTTCAGTATTTTCCGGGCCACTTATTCAGATCTTTGATATGGTGTACTCGCTAATGTGTTTATACCCTTTGATCATGGTGCCAAAGGATTTTGCTGTTATAAATCGTCCGTATGATAAGTTGTATATATACCTAGCAATATATAAACCTGATTTATATGGCAATCAGAGTATAATGTTTTGATTCAACTAAAAGAAATTGATGCTTTTAAAATTTAATATTTCATTTGTACTCAACATCGATCAGGCATGCAAGAGTACATTTTGATGACAATAGTCATCGTATCAATATAATAATATTGATACGATTTCCTCTTTTATACGTCTGGGTTATGACAATCGTGAACTCGTGGCACAATAATTATGCAAAATGTGATTAATTCGACTAGCCAACGCGATACAAAATAGTTCATGCTTCAAATCGATTTAACTGTGGCAAAATTTCGTCAAAACATATTCTTTTAAGTAAAAGATTTTAAAAGGGTAACCTCTTTCCGAGTTCGTCCCCATTCGTAGACCCCATCGTTTCAAAGCTCGGTATTACCCGTCAAACGTTTCTCTCTACAGATCACGGTATTAGAGACACTCTGGCTGCAGGAGTGTGATTTTGTCTCGTATCGAGTCTGCCCGCGCTGGCCGGTGCATTAGCCTGAATCCTCTGGAGACCGCTGAGATCTCGCTGTTGCAGATGCAAAGAAAAAGAGTGCAAGAAATGGCATTACTTTAATACGAAATTGAAAAGGTTTAAAAATATCAACATTTTAGTTGGAGATTAGATTTTTAAGGCAATTAATATTCCCTTTTAGCTTCATTTATTGTGAAATAAAGATTAAATACTTACACACTTACTCCGATGGCTCAAAAACCGAAAGCGTGTATTGGCCTCCGACACGAGATTCTGCCACTATTCTTTATCATGAGTGCTTGCGCGCTGGTCACCAGTTTGCAACTCACAAAAATCGGCCTCTACAGCACTGTTTGAGCGATACATAGGGCGGCCGACGGGCGACGGCCAGTCGAGCCACCCAGACAGGCTCTCTAATGTTTTCTAATTCTTAGACCATCAAACGATTGTAAAAAGGTTAAAATGTCATTTCAACTTTCAGAGTCCTGCCCTCATCCTCCCTGCCTCAGAATTATGCGTGTTTGGATATTTTCCAGATGAGCTGAGTGGTAACTACTAATAGCTACTACCAACCATACCAACGACTTCTCAAATAATGATTTTATTTAATTTTTTGCTGTCAGTACGTGTGCCAACTCGTGAAAAGTTTTTATTTAATTAAGGCTGGTTTTAGAGTCCCTCTGACAAGCATGCGTTCGGGGCGCGTATCGGCGAGTATCGCTGTTCTTGTAAGATGCGACGATTTGACCTTTAAAGAAAACCGGCAGTGTATAACGCTCCGCGCGCGCGTCTGTGTGACTTTAGTCTTACGTTGCATATTCTTGTTTCATTAGAAATT
This sequence comes from Mecyna flavalis, assembly GCA_949319885.1. NCBI lineage: Eukaryota > Metazoa > Arthropoda > Insecta > Lepidoptera > Crambidae > Mecyna > Mecyna flavalis. Next base: position 14,898,427 of record OX439433.1, read on the forward strand.
CAGAACAGATGAGTTATGTAACTATTCAGTCTAACCTTGAAAACTTGAAGATTGAACGTAGCTAGAAATAGACAACTGTTCTAAGCAACTCCAGTAATTTCGATTTGGCATTGATTTATGTTTACGGGTAGGTGTTATTCAAATAGATTTAATCAAAATGTCTGAACTTACCACCATCATCTTACATAATTATATTTTGACGACCTAAATAAGCAAAGTACAAATACCTGCTATATGCAGTTTTACACACTGACAACATAGGGCGACTACGAATTAGTATTGAATCCTGCATCGCGCAAGCAAAGTAATGGTCGCCTGTAAGCATAATATACGACAATCCAAACATGGGGCATTGGACTGTAGTACCTAAGCTCAGGAAATTTAATTTGTATCAGTCAAAGTCAAAGTATTTATTTTGCAATTTGATTTACCATGAAATTATTTTGCACGTCAAAACTTTTTTATCCTGTGTGCCGCAAGAAATTCAACAGATAAGAACAAGTATTAAAGGTCTCACCTTTGATGGAACATTATATCTACACTTAATTCTGTCGTAGTTGCATATAAAGTAGATTTTATTACTTTTAACACAACCGAGGTGTCATCTGATCTGTCCTTTGTGCCTAGAGATTTGAGATTGCGCTCAAACTACACGGGTCGCTTAGAGAATTGCGAGCACTCGCGCTTATTACCGTCCGGACACTATCTGTTCCTTCTACATCATTGTATTGCACTCCTTTGTCGTGTTGGCGTCCATTCTCACTTAATACGAACACAATGCGTGAAACTCCCGCCAGATATCCGCTTTCGTCACTGACTGAATCGTGCTGAGAGGAATCGGACCGTTTAGCGCTAAATGTTTTCTTCTCGGCAATCTGTGGAGGTTTTTTGTTATTTGTGAGGATAGAATAAGTGACAAAAACGCTCCGGTTAAATGGCGATTGACTGATACAATAGACGATTTATTTACGAAATGAAGTCGGCTTTAGTTTGGAGAAAATATGATAGTAATATCATGTTCTGAACTACTGAGACTTTTTTGAACTACTGAGACTTTCGTGATTGTGTGAGGATAGTTTTTCCAAATGAGAGATTTGGCATGTTTTAATTTTATCATATTATATTATCTTTATGCTATTTCTTCCACCTTTTATTTCTCCTACAATATTTTACATTTAATGTAACTTAACATAACGCTCATTTGCGTAATCACTAAATAATACTAAAGTTCTCATTTAACTTTACTATAAAGCAAAAAAATACATAACCTATATTGATGTCAAGTCCGAAATATACTGTATCTGTTTTATTGACACAAAGTATATTACAGTTTACTTATTAAAAATGCATTTTTAGCGTTTATCTTGATACAAAAGCTGTCACAAGTTTGTAGGAAGGAAAGAGCAATTTATTTACAGTATGTATTGTGTAATAAATTGATATATCTAATTTGAGTATATCAATTTTTAATAAGGGCTATATTTTTTAATGGTAAAAGATATCAGTGTACCAGCGTTCTTAAATATCTGTCCTTAGGTCAAATTCTTAGTTTCAGTTCAACATACATTTTAATTACCTAACATCTAGCTATAATTACTCCTCATCCTCATTCGTATAATAATGGGCTTATGCTGGCAGAACCAACGTATTCTGAGCAGGCAAAGACACAGGTTACTACGACCAATAAAATTTACATTATGTTAACGCTCGAGTTAATATAAAAGAGGAAATTTCATCCTCTCAAATCGTAAACACGCTTATCAAAAACATTATATGCAGGACAACCCGCAATGCAAAGCTGTAACTCCCCCAGGCTCCAACAAATAATTCATAGCTTTAAATGGAGAATTTACTGTTATCTGAAGATCAAAGTCTTGGGTCCACTAGCCACGACTTTGTTTAAAATTAGTCCAAAATTAGTAACTTCAATATAAAAGAGGTTATTAAAATATAACTGATGCAATTTAGTTTTTGATATTTCTATAACTTAGGAATCTCCTACGGTATATAAAATATGTTAGAAATATGTTAAAATATGTATACCGTTTTGAAAATTAATAATTATTTTAATTAATAACTCTAGGTCTTGATATATTTTGTGCAAGCAAAAAGCTTGTTATTGGATACCTACTTAAATATTTTTTACAGCATATAAATTATACATACACAATATTCAAACCAATACAAACAAACAATAATGGTCATGCACAACATTTTTTGTGGTGTGTGGTGATTGAACCAGCTACATCTCCGTGTGTTCCTGATAGCCGACAACAAATAGCTCGTAAAGTAAAAAGCAAAAAATGACCAAAACCTATCATGAAGTATCATAACTAAATGGTCAGAAGTTACTTGAACAAGTTTGTACTTGTACTAATTAAAATTTTCAACGTAAATGTTGAAAATTTTCAACGTAAATGTTGAAAATTTTAATTGAAACGGCGCTAGCACTTTTAAGCTCCAACTGATCTCTAAACAGAGTGATGGTAACGAAGAGGCTTGTTTTGACGAGCGGCTACATCCAGCCAAACAGCAGACTGCGCGCCAAACATCCAAACAGCCAGCCATTCGGCTGATTTTGTTATTTACCGGCCTTCTGTGTGTTTTGTATTACATTGTTTGTTCGGATATGTTTGCTTTATGGAGCGTGAACTGAGATACCGCTCTGCATCAATGTTACCGTTCGGAAGCAAGTTCACGCCTGCTTTGAAAAATTCGCTCACATTTTGATGTATTTTAGTAAATTTATGGCCCCGTACGTCGCCTAAGTGTATTTACGCTGCGGTAAACTGTCAATGTTGACAGAAAAGCCATTAAACATCCCAAGTCACTTCGAGAATACGTTATCGCTTTCTATTAAATCTCTTTGTCAATCACTGATCTTATACTCATCAATAACCTTCAGCTTGTCTTTTAAGAGCAAATCTTTTTTGTAGAAGACCTGTAAAAGTTGTCAATGTGATTATATTTGCGTAGTTAGTTAAGAACCTTGTAACCTTAAGAAAATAAATATCTCAGGACACATTCACGCAGCGCCATCTAACCCCAAACTAAGCATTGGCTTGTAACATGGGTGCCAGACAATGGATAAACTATTATACCTAAACACTTATTTTTTGTAAAATCATACACATTTTACATAGAAACACCCAGACCGATACAAACAGACATGTTCATGCACACAAATGTTTGTACCGTGCGGGGATCGAACCCGCGACCTCTGGTGCAATAGCCGACTTCTCGAGCATAACATAAAATAGCTCGCTCAATACTTTTCTTGAACAAAAATGTTGAACAAAATATAGCACTATCCAGGTCAACATTTTTCAGAACCTTTATAAGATAAAAGTAAAGCATTTATTTTTTATGTCACTTTAGCTTGTAGACTGGCACGCAGCCTACCTGATGGTAAGTGGCCACTGCGACCCATTCTATTGAGGGACACTCTGATCTTATTTGCAAAATTAATTAATTTCCTCTGTGTGGTCAGACATACAGACAAACTCTGTCAAACTTTGAACAAGTTCTGCCACTAACCAAATCCAAGGCAGGAATCAATCAATCAAAATAATTTTTTTTCCTTACTTCAATAAAAGTTGTCGATCACTTTGTAAGCTAGAAAGAGATTTTATTCATGCGTACCTTGAAAAGTCCTGAGGCTTAGTATTGTGGCTCTGATTGTGGAGTTCTAGTGTGTTTTTGCGAACCACGGACCGCCAAATGGAGAGTTAGATGACAATAAAGAAAAGTCGACAAAGTTGTTACAATTCATGCTAGCTAGATTCGGAACTTCGGAAGTACAAACCTTTGAAGTTTATTTGTAAACAGCAATTGTGTTTTGGTGCAGTTAATGGATTAAAGACAGTATTTTTTATTGTTTTATGTATTTCTATACGTTTTGCTTCATATCTGACCAGATATGTTATCCAACGAATAAAGCGCTTCTACTTTGTGAATAAAGAAAAACAGAAATATAAATAAAAAAATTCGATGACAAAGAATTGAATACGTTCATCAAAATAAAACGCTGCATGTTTAACGTCGCAAATATACACTCCAGTACCCAATTATATAAAACACATACTTAATTAACACCACATTACGCTACATCGTTTCACATTCGATTCGCGACACAGATAGGACGTTCGATTCGAATGATCACAGACCAATTATTACGTGTTCATCCCGCGCTATCCATATCCGTATGCCCCAATAAATAATCCGATTAAATTCCCAGAGACCGGGCGTAAGAGGCGAAATGACGCGTCCGCCAACGCGACCAATGTTTGCGTGTCAATTTGACTAACAATCCAATTAGCCGCCCGCACAGAAACAGAATACTAATTGTTCGTGATGTTACCAGAATTTTAAACAAACGAACGCAACTCGACCATAGTTATCCGGCCGTTGTCAGCTAGCGATAGCTTTTTCTTGTTTTCAACTCGCTGTTGCCTACAATCGATCGGTAGTTTTTAGGGTTCCGTAGCCAAATGGCAAAAAACGGAACCCTTATGGATTCGTCATGTCTGTCTGTCTGTCTGTCTGTCTGTCTGTCCGTCCGTATGTCACAGCCACTTTTTACCGAAACTATAAGAGCTATACGGTTGAAAATTAGTAAGTAGGTGTATTCTGTGAACCGCATTAAGATTTTCATACAAAAATAGAAAAATAATAATAAATTTTGGGGGCTCTCCATACTTAGAACTGAAACTCAAAAATTTTTTTCATCCAACCCTTACGTGTGGGGTATCTATGGATAGGTCTTTAAAAATGATAATAAGGTTTCTTAAATCATTTTTTTCTAAACTGAATAGTTTGCGCGAGAGACACTTCCAAAGTGGTAAAATGTTGGTCCCCCCCCCTGTAACTTCTAAAATAAGAGAACGATAAATCTAAAAAATATATATGATGTACATTATTATGCAAACTTCCATTGAAAATTGGTTTGAACGAGATCAAGTAATTAGTTTATAAATTTTTGGGGCTTCCCATACTTAGAACTGAAACGCAAAAAAATTTTTTTCTTCAAACCCTTACGAGTGGGGTATCTATAGATAGGTCTTTAAAAATGATAATAAGGTTTCTTATATCATTTTTTTCTAAACGGAATAGTTTGCGCGAGAGACACTTCCAAAGTGGTAAAATGTTGGTCCCCCCCCCTCTTACTTCTAAAATAAGAGAACGATAAAACTAAAAAAAGTATATGATGTACATTACCATGCAAACTTCCATTGAAAATTGGTTTGAACGAGATCAAGTAATTAGTTTTTTTTTAAAACGTCATAAATCGTAAACTGCAATTTTCCTCTCATTCAATCAACTCAAATATAAAAACGTCGATCAAACTTACAAAGAACTACAAGAACTTTTATATTATGATGATACTTGCTGCTACGGAACCTTTCATGGGCGAGTCCGACTCGCACTTGGCCGGTTTATTACTTATTCCGCAGTAAATGGATATAGTGTGTGCAGTTAGAGATTTCTCGTTAGGTAAATGTTTAGTTTTGAATAATGTTTATTCGCAAACATTTGAACACTATAAGATTGACTCATTATCTGATTGCCTCTGTAGAACATTGAGCAGGAATATTTGGAATAGACAGTCTTGCTAACATGAGTTTAACATTTATTAGGTTGTTAGTTGCTTTATTTTTTTTTCAGTATTGTCAATATACTGTTTTATTGAACCTTGGGAGTGCACACTGCACGTCTTGTACCTTCAAAATCACTTGTGTTACTTATATTTTGCGCAATTCATTCTAAATAAACTACCTTACTTAATCGTAAACTGTCGTTGCCTAAGAAACTCTTAATATTCATTATCACCATATTCACCATCTTGATGCTTGATGATTCACCTCCAAATCCTATCAATCCAGATAGGTTGGAAATATCTAACAAAATCAACAAAATTAATATATTATATAAAAAAAAATTACACAGGCATCACAGTAATAAATTAGCAGTAACCAGAACCTGTTATATCTCCTCTATTCTATGTTCTTATGAAAAATACTTACAGTTTATATGCATTAATTAATAAGCTTTAACTGTCACATACCAAAAGCCAGTTCTATATATGGTAATTGTCTTAAGAGCACGTTAACCAACAAATTAAGAAATACGTACGAACATATTATTAGTAACGGTTGGTAGCGACCCAAACAATTGACTTTAATTACCAACACCTAATTTCAACTTATTCCACTTTACATCACATTAGGGTCACCATTATCCATTTTGTAGAATGGGATCCCAAGGTTTCTTGTATCTTGACATTTAAATGTAGCAAAACGAAGAGATAACAAGAAAGTTATTTGCTACTTTTGCAATTATCTTTTCTACTTGGCTCTTTAACTAAGTTTATCATCAAAGCTAGAATAAAAAACATTATTCCTGCTACGAAATTAGGCAAGTTTATAAACTACGAGTATGTATATATCGAATTTCAGCATTTTTGACAGAGTTTGCGGTGTGTGGAAAAGTCTGCGGTCTCCACAGTCGTTTTGATAGCTTTTGATTTTATTGATAACTAGCGGCCGCCGAGCGGTTTCACCCGCGTGGTTCCAGTTCCCGTGGGAATTGATCAAAATCCTTTCTTAGCGGATGCCTACGTCATAACATCTACCTGTATGCCAAATTTCAGCCCGATCCGTCCAGTAGTTTGGGCCGTGCGTTGATAGCTATCTATGTCAGTCAGTCAGTCAGTCACCTTTGAGTTTTATATATATAGATTCAGCCCGATCTGTCCAGTAGTTTGGGCTGTGCATTGATAGCTATCTATGTCAGTCAGTCAGTCAGTCAGTCACCTTTGAGTTTTATATATATAGATATTAAAATTACCTAAGTATGTATCAACAAAATCATGTGAATTGGGTTAACCCCAAATATACTTGTGTTGTGAGTATCATAACTACTAAGATACTCAAATACATCCTTTAAAAATATCAATACACTTAACAAACAAACATGTTCATCAAATAATTTAAGAACAAAAATTTATAAATGTTTGTTCTTGATAACATTAAAATCACGACGACCGTAATTATGATTTATGCTAGATTATATTTTTTTTTTATAAATAACGATGCTTAAGTCTACAGCCTACTTTATACTTAGAGACTTGTAACACCAGAGGAATCACACGGAGTGATAGAAAAGACTCGAGCTTTAGCCTCATTTTTACACTCGCAGCCCCATTGATAGGGCTAGAAGTCTAAATAGGTTTTAAGCCCCCGAGCTTTATTTTTAGAAAGGCTTTTTCTGGTGATAGAAAGGACTCAAGCCTTTTAGCCTCTTTTTTAGACTGGCAGCCTTATTGATAGGGCTAGAAAGCTATAAGCTATAGTGCTATAGCTATAGTGGCTATAAGGTTAAATAGGTTTTAAGCCCTCGAGGTTTAAAAAAAGGCGTTTTGATCCTTTCTCCTCCTTTTTTGGGTTGGTCAGTTGGAGCTTTAAATTTAAGCCTAAAAGACTCAAGTCTTTTCTATCACTAATCACACGTATATCGCTAACCCTTTACCTTTTTTACTAATTTTATTATTAGTAACAAAAGTTCTTTCCACTCCCAATCCATGCCCTCCCCAATTGAGCACTGAAGACCTTACTTACCGACAAAAGATAGCACAACAGAATCAAAATGTTATAAATAAGGAATTATCCTGTGTTGTTGGGACGGCTCGCGACCCTAGTTACGAGCCTCTCTCCCATTTATGCGATGTAGTTAGCATAGTTGGATTGCCGCATTTTCATAATGACACCAATTTGCTGAATTGTTCACATGGTTTGTTTAGAACTTGCTTAAAATTCCCATTACAGTGGCCGGCACTTTAATTTGTTGTTTCAATCATTTTACCGCAGCGTGTGATTACGTTGCAATTTGGCTGAATAGTTATTTATTTACTGGTAAATTAATTAATTTCATTAGAAACTGTAGGTTCATTACTGAAATTAATTATAATTCTCTGGACATTATTCACAAAACCCTATATAGACCCAAATATGTATATGTACTTTTATAGCTTGAACTATTGGTGCTAGTCAACGCAAATGAAGTTCAATTTCCGGACTTGGTGTCGTATGGTATTGTTTAAACTATTGAACAGATGAAGAAACATTGTTTGGCGGGATAATTAATAATTATTTAAAACATTTATGTACATAGCGACTTATTAGACCTGTATAAAAATATAATAAGAAATATATACATTTTATGAATTTAACACAAAAACACTCAGCCCAAAACAAAAAACCTGTTTATGCACTTTCATAAAAATACATCATAATTTTAAAGAAATACCTTCACCCAATATATTCTCTCATAATAAAGTCACGCTCCAAGGCAACTAAGTAACGACTTCATACCACGTATAATATTGCAAAGAAAAATAAATGTCTTTCAACTGTAATGTTGGCGAGTAGAGAACAAACTTCAGAAACACTGCAAGCATGATACAGTAATAGTTCCAGTGTACCGCAACTACGTAAAGTTTTATATTACTTCGGATCTCCAATGCTTAAGCTATAAAACGAGAATGCAGGAGTTTCCACTGCGTGCTTAGTCTGGGCACTAATAAAAGTAATGTTCGATATGTTTCTTTAGTTTTTTTACTTTGGAATGAGGTTTAACTTTAGCTCTTACTGGCTTTATTCGCTGCTCCGCATATAACGATTGTTAACTATTCTTCCATATTACCTACTACCACATGAGTTAAAGATACGGATTTTAATAAGTATGAATTAACAAATTTATTTAAGTGAATTATGTTGATGCGTTTTCTGGTACGTACGTACATTAGTAAGTTTAAGTTTAAGTTTAGACGTGTAATAATGAAATCAAAAAAAATTTTTTTTTTGTGTGTTTATTTATTTCTAAATTTGATCTAAAAGATCTTTCCTATTAGGATATTATTTGCTCTAGGTAAGATTTCACGATCCTTTCAAGAAACATAGTTCTCATTTCAACATAATTACCAAAGTTCAAAAGCATAATCTCCTTGCTAGTTAAGATATTAATGCAAAATTCTTAAGCTATTTAAAAATTACTCCCCGACAATAGATCTCCCATTTCCTACAACCCCATCACAAATTATCCTCCTCTTTATATAATAAGTCGCGATATGAAAGGAAATAGCAATTCCTTGGAGGAAAATTCCTTTTTTATTAAAACGCCTTCAGGCATGGATAGTGTTATAACTGGTTATAACTTCATATCGATTGCTAGACGAAACTATTTCATTGTTTTTAGGCCGATAGTTGCCAACACATCTATAATAATATTATAAAGAGGAAAGATTGGTGATCACAAACCCAAGCTATGTCCAAAATAACCGACACATAGTTTGTTCGATCCGGGAATTAAACCCAGGATCGTCCCGAAATCTTGGCCCGGTACTTAAACCACTAGACCATCGAGGCGTTAATAGTGTGAATAGTAGTTTTTCTATTGCGCTTCGTTTGGTGAGTGATAGTGGACAGAGAGGCTGAGCCCACAGAGTGACAGCACATTGAGCGACGATTTATAGATAAGTGCCCCTCATAAATAGACTGCAGTGTCCACTTTCCAGCGGATGGAGTGAAGCCTTCAGCCTACATCACTTGAAGAAATATACGAGTAAAACACAAAGCTAAGATTCCAGCTTCGATCTTGTTGCGTGAAAATTCTTAAAGTTACTTTATTTTGTTAATTATATTTGTTTGACTTCGAACCCTAAACATTTGATTGCAAACTCCGATAAAAATAGAGTAAATATGATTTTCTTTGAAGGGGAATATTAAAGTTAAACACTTAATAAGTAAAAAATTTCTTTTCGCTTTATGTCAAATACCTTGAAGGCAAAGCGACAGTAATCCTACAGAATCGCAGTAAGACCGTTATTCAAAGTAGGATCACTCGAGCATTCCTTTAAAATTACATGAAACTAGCGATGTACTATTACAAAAAAGAATAAAAAAGTACAACGTTATTTCTACCGAGAACACAACGGTTCTTGTCTGTTATTATTTACTTTCTAGATAGTGGTATAAATGTTATTTTAATAAACATGGGAATTTTGTAAAAACACCTCCATTCAATTTATACTCGATCCGAGTGGCAGAATAATTATAGTTTCAACCAGGTGATTTAAATCATTGCTTTGCCTAGCTTTGACGGCTTCGTGTGGCCTTAACTAGAAAAGATACTCTGGAACGTTATAAACTTGTATTTATATTGTAGCGTCGCAGCCGTGATACCTAGTATAGATTTGACGTGAGAATCTGGTCTGTCATGACAACATGGCAATTTCAAAAATGCCACCACAACCGCAAACCACCGAGGCGGATAACTCCATCGACGCTTATGTTAATAAAATAATCGTGTTAATTTAATCCCTAAAGTCACACCAATTTTCAACTGATTTGCAATATCCGCGGTTGCCGTGCGGTTTTTCTATGCGTAAATTATTAAACAACTTTAACGTCAACAACAGAAGTTGAAAAGGTTCCTACTTCTGCTGGGTTACGGCCTATAAGTTAATGTAGAGACCTGTTTAGGAGTAGATACTTCTTTAAGTGAGAGATATCTTCTGCTAAAAATGTGAAAAGGAAACCCACAAATCCGTAGTGGAATTTTTATTGTTGACGCACTGTTTTAGAACGAAGTTTTCTAAAAGTCTATCTGCATAGACTTTATGGATAGTTTAGGAAACTGTATAACGATGCGGCATTAAACTTACACAAACTGACTGTTTAAAGGTGCTTGTTACTAAGTTATGGGACTCATATGAACATAGATACACTTCGGAGCGTGCGCGCATGACCTCCACAACCTAATTCCCGCAGGTCCTTTCCACCACCGGACTAGCAGACGCTCGGCGGGATACCATCCCTACATCGTCGACATACCTCCTGCTCGAACGAATCGGTTCGCCTCCTCTTTCCTTATGCGAACCGCCAAGGAATTGAATTCCTTGCCGGCCTCTGTTTTTCCGGAAAACCGACCGCATCGTCGCTTTCCATCAGGTGAGATTGCGGTTAAATACTCAATTATTCTTCAATAAAAAAAAATTCATAAATCATTAATTTAACTTTTTCATCTGTTTCAATAAAAAAAGACTGCTCATATTCATTAGGACCTATTTATAAAAACTATAAAAATAATAGCTGGTTAGCATTTTTATAATAGTCAGTCTGAGCATGTTTTAAGCCCAAATCACATGAGGAACAAAGACAGACTATGTTCTGATTTAGCGTACCCAACATTTGAATTCCAAATGAGACAACAACCCAACAAGACGCAATCCTGACGATTTGAGGAAGCAACGTTTAGGGAGTTTGCCACAGAGTTCATTTATCAACGCTAAACGATGCAAGTTAAAGGAAAATTCCGATATTCAGATCAGAAATTGTTTATGAACGCGAGAAATGGCTGCGTCCCCGCAAAGTGCCCTTTTATCGACTCGGTCGAAGTAAGTGCGCTTCGCTCATTATTGCCAATACTTCGGAATCTTGGGATGATGGAAGCAATTTAGCAAGTGGCACAAAGTGAAGGAACGGAGCGATTGTCCTTTAGTTAGTCCCAATCATAGATCTGGTGATCGTGTGAATCTCTACACATACTATGATGTAGAGATTCCCACGATCACCCCCCATGTTATGTAGTACAAAGCAAGACCCGGCTTGTGCTTCAGATGACTTCTTGAGACTTACGGCCTTTCGAGGTTCGGTGACCCCAAGGCGGTCTAACTTGCTACGAATGTCGTTGGACTCCATTGTAGTGCAATATACCCTGCCTGTCTTCTCCACTAAGTCATCGGCCCGTGTATTTTCTCTGATCTACTCGTTTCTTTTGTAGTATTGGAGGGAAGTGGATCTCTTGAAAACCCGCAACCACTGGTGTAGTAGTACCATTACACCAAATTCGTTCATCATCATCATCATCTCAGCGTATTCCCGGTTGCATCCAGTATGGAGCTCAGGGTCCGCTTCGACTATGATCCTAGATTTGACAAGCCTCTACTCGCAACCTCTCTAGCCTAGTACCCGCATCCACGACACAGTATTAAACTGTGTCTGGTAGTTAAATTCAATAAATAAACACAAAATAAAATCTTCAGTAAATTATTTCAAATTAAAGTAAATACTTTTAATTGGTAAAATATGTAATCTATAGGATATCGTCTATGACATGAAGTCATAGATAATAATTAATATTACTACCTACGTAAACGTAATTTTATATAAACTGCTGATGTAAATAATACCGTAGTCTCTATAATAATATTATAGACAATCTATTTTCGGTATTCAGAAAATGAAGCGAGAAGTTAATACCATATTTCAGTTTATAGCTCAAAGCGCTTAGCACGGATTAATATTCATAAACTGAACATGCCATAATGCACTACTTACCTTGAAAGCTAACTGTACTCTGATGCATGGCACTCAAATCTATATTTAGAATTATATTAAATATTAAATAGATACAAATCTAGAACAAAATAAAATGTTATAACTATACGATTCACATATAAATAATTTGAACACTAACAAAAATTAAACCTTAGACTTGGGAAAATGTATCGAATTTGGTTGTTTTTTTACGGTAAATTGGACTAAAAGGCTTTTAGAAGGAGACAGCACAAAATGTAAATTAAAAACTAATTAAATTACGTGAACATCTTAATTTTCCTTCCCTTATCTCACACTTAGTACCATTTTTTTTTTACTTTTTATTAAAAATGTACATGCGAAACCTTAACCTTGCTCGAATGTATCGAACTTGGCCGATTTTTTACGGTAAATTGAACTAAAAGGCTTTCAGAAGCAGACAGCGCAGGATGCGGCCGCCGCCGGATGTCCGGTTTTACGGCCCCGGCTTTACATGCTGCAGTTTTTCTCTCTCTCTCTCTTATTTATGGGCCTTTTCTGGCGTCATTGAGTGTGAAATGCCCTCCTCGGAAATTTAAAACAATTGTTTCAAGGGAATGTTAAACGGTTTCGTCCTACTTGAAATTGCAGAACTTTAAATGAGTCTATGAACAATTTAAGGGGATTATAATTGTAATATTCAAGTCTTGTCTTCCTGTGCGTTTAAAATTTTATTGTTTATGTAATTATTAGTTTTATAACTGCTTGTTTTATGGAAAATGCTTTAATTCATAGAAAAAACAATTTTGTGAGCTTGTGAAAGCTAGTACAACCAGCTTATTTTTAACCCTTTATAGGGCAGTGTCCAAATAGTGGCCACCATAATTTGAACCTTATGTAGTGGTAACACCGTCGAAAACCAATGAAAAATTTAAACTGCCTGTGCGCGTTAAAGGGTTAAACTGATACAGTTTTAATTTTATTTCATAGTTTTTTCCGTCTTTTTATTTGTTATAATTATTAATGTTTTTATAAATATTAAGTTCTCAGCATTCTTCTGGGGTTCATATAGAACTATTCTTGCTACCTATTATTATAACCTAAATATTATACATACATAATATGAGTATACATCACAGTATGCCGTATACGCGCTTGTCCATATCTCCTTCACCTTTTACTACATTCACCAATACATTTCCCAACTCTCAAAAAGTTCGCTTTCAAGCCAGTCAATATGTTGCAAAGCCTTTTGATTCCTCCGTGTTTTGAAAGAAAACTATAGAGACAAATATAAAAAATAACACCTTCCGCAAGTAATAAAAACGACCATCTTCCATTTACTAGGCTTACCTATTTGTGTTACGAACGTGATCGTCGTGCAGAACTGACGATGGGACAGGGGAAATCTGGCCCTGATGAGATTCTCACGAGTATTACCGTGACGATTATAGTTATGTTAGTAGTGTACACAGAACAGTTTGTTTGTTATAGTAGCGCTTAACGTGGCGATGGAACAGTAGAAGTAAGAAGGTTGCCAAATAACAAAGGGTAATTTTTATGTAACATGGTTGGATGAAGTGTTGGCTCGCACATAATGTCTACTAGTTAACAGGTGCCATCTTTGGATACTAGCATGAATAAAGAACATTCTTATATTGGTAAACTTTACTTTCATAATTGAAAAATGATTTGTTTTTCGCTTCTCTGCTCTACACATTAGAGGAAAAGGTATTTAAAGATTTTTGCTGCTAAGCTGCAAAGATATTCTATGTACGAGAAAACACTGATTGCATTTGTTATAATAAGCATAAGATATTTTTTTAACATTACAGTTCATACATATATCAAGATCTGTTTTGACTTTTTGTTGATCTTTTATTTATACAACGATAAAACTTATTGATATTTAAAAGAAAGCGGTATCAAAAGGCCTTTACTTACCACGAGATTTGCTCTCACGTAAGCTTAAAAGGACTTACTCTCCATGGACTAGAACTTTGAAGGTACCAATAAATAATAAAATATACTTGAAAATCTTGCATCTTTCAAAGTAGACTGATACAATATCTGTTATATAACTACTGTAAGAAGTCGCCTTAATAACATTAAAAACATAATTTAGTTAGATTTTGGTTTTAAGATTCAGGTACTGCAAATGAGTACAAAGAAGCTTTTTAAAACCGATTGAAAAACCGAATACTGTTTAAAAGTGGAGTTTTTCCTGAGCTTATCCTACAGAATTACCTTTATTTAGATATCTTAATTAGCGGTGCACCCCGCTGCTTTTCGATATACTCGTTTGAGCCGGAGTAGAATGTTTTTGTTATCTCTTTTTTCAATTTTATTCAAATGCTTTTAGAGAAAAGACTGTCTATTTCGTTTTTTCTCTTTAATACTTTCGTGATAGACAAATTGGTCAATTATTACATCATCGATCCCATGTATCATCATATTGTTTACACTACTAGTCATTATCTTCTCATTTCTTCGTAGACAGATGAGTGTATTTCATGTGGTACGTATTGCCAGATATAGCTATTTTGGCGGCAAATTCCACATGACGTGGAAGATGTAGCTAGTCAGTTGGACTATTTCCTACCATCAACCAGACCCAATGCGGCAATCGAAGTCACATTCTCCGGGTTTGATAACCCGAGCGGCCTAACACTTTCACAGACGTGGTTTTAACCACTCGTTACACAGAGTAAGTTAATTAAGCGGTGCACCAAGTGCATTAGGATATTAAAACTGCGGCCAGACATTTGCGTGCTCAAACCTCTAATGTGATAATATCGGGCTGCGAGAATATTACAAAGCCATTAACGGAAAGCATGCAATCGCATGCATAAGTCCAACGCCTAGGCGTGCTTCTGCAATAATTAGTGTGGCAGTAAGCCAATCATTAATGAAGTGTATTTATTTATTTATTCTTTTTAAGGCCACAGATAAGTTCTTAGTAATTTAGCAGAGATTAACGATGCTATCTTTTTCTTTAATGGAAAGCATGCAATCGCATGCATAAGTCCAACGCCTCGGCGTGCTTCTGCAATAATTAGTTTGGCAGTAAGCCAATTACATATTAATGAAGTGTATTTATTTATTTATTCTTTTTAAGGCCACAGATAAGTTCTTACTAATTTAGCAGAGATTAACGATGCTATCTTTTTCTTTAAGGGAAAGCATGCAATTGCATGCATAAGTCCAACGCCTAGGCGTGCTGCTACAATAAAATTGGTGTGGCAGTAAGCCAATTTTTAATGAAGTGGATTTTTTTATTTATTATTTTTAAGGTTACAGATAAAGTTTAAGTTATTTAACAGACATCAATGATGCTATCTTTAACGGAAAGCATGCAATCGCATGCATAAGTCCAACGCCTAGGCGTGCTTCTGCAATAATTGGTGTGGCAGTAATCCAATTTTTAATGACGTGGATTTATTTATTTATTCTATTTAAGGCTACAATAAGGACCTTGTTTATTTATTTAAAAAGTGTCATAATTTAGTATTTTACACATTAATTAATATAGTAACTTATCCGACAGTGAAACTGTTTATTAGTCTTGTGGCTTAATAATGTAGCTTTGTGGTAGCCGAGTGATTTTTAAGCTTCGCAACCCCACAAAGTGGACCGATGATCTCATAAATATCGTGAGAATGCACTAAATGCGGGTGGCGCAAAACTGATTGGCTTGGAGATCCTTGCGGTGTACGACTTTGGCTGAATATCAAAAAAAATACTTTTAAATATTTTAAACAGCTGTTTCTTGTACTTTAACTACGTCCTTTGTCAGTATTGTCTTAAATATAAATGTAACCAACAGCTGAAATACATTCAAGTCGCGAGCTGATATTTTCTTTCCATTTCTCTTCAAGCTAATTTAAAACGAAACTCAATGTCGATTTGAATGCTTCAAATGAAAATGTTAATGTAGCATTTCTTATAAATACACTCTACAAAAGTTTCACATATACATACATTTGAAACAGCGCCATCTAGCCCCAAGATAAATACTTTATACATTTTTTACGCAGAGTATAAATACCTTATGGGGATTGTACCCGTGATTTTCGGTATGATAGACGACCTCTCAACCTGACTATGATACTGATGTGTACGTTGATGATCCAATATTATTTTAAATCATCTAGCAATAAATCATTATATTGTGATTTATTATAAAAGAAGAAAGTTACACCATAACTCTTCTTTTCTTTAAGCCATATCAAAGACTTGAATGGGAAAAGTACCAAAATATTTATTCTTTTCTTATGCATGTTTGTATGGTATGTACTCAGTACAATCCATTTACAGGGTTATAATAAAATGTGATGTCACGAAACCAGTCCGTCAGTTTCGTCTATCCTTAAAAAATTAAAAGAATATAAATTATCTATTTTTCTAAAATGAAAGCTATGTCACGAGTGTCTCGACAACCTCACCGAAAGTGTGATTTAAAGGCGGAAAATATATTTCCATACGACAAGATTACGATCAACATAACATGCGATACTCATGGTATTAGCAATGTACAATATCCGTCTTCATAATAATATGCGGTTATCGATAAAAAATAGTTGACACAGCTATTCGTAAGATGGTCGGGATGTTGTTCGAGATAAGCTGGCTTCCTACTTTGAACGCGAAACATGTCATCGCGTACGAGGTTTATGGTAAGCCATTATAGACGACGTCATACTCTGTATGTACATGTATGTATGTTTCGATGCTAAGCAAAGGAGCGTAGCTCAAGCTGTTATTTCTCAAGTCATAAAACCCAGAGGTGAATGGTGCGATTCTTGGGTGTGGTTAGTGGTAGGAATTTTTCATAACATGACTGACTACCCCAATAAATAAAATCTGCTGCCATAATAATATAGTCGGCTTTATTAATGTGGAAGCTAGTACATTTTAAAAGAAAGAGCTCAGAGGAGTTTACCATTACGTGTAGAATAACTACTTCAATAACTTTACTCTTGAAATCCTGTGTACTTAATCGGTCTTTTAGATATCAGTTAAAGCCCGATTTCGAAAATAATCCACATTTGTTTAAAAAATCTTTCATTACAATTATTCTCATAGGAGCTTCACAGACACAGTTTAAAAGCAGTAATTAATTTTCATTTTATACACATTCCCTAAACTCAAATTTGTATAAACCTAACGATGTTTTAAAAGAACAAATTAATCATAATACCGGCGGGGATATGTCGACAAAATTATACAACAGAGCGACATAAATAGGCAAAGGAGAGGTCACGGCTAATCCAGGTAAACACCTGGTCCAAACGCTCTTTCCAATTATGGAAGCGTTAGGCCCGGGATAGAGAAGGCTTTCCTAATTGCTGAATTACACACGTTGTAGGTATCATTTGTTTGTGCTACAGACATACGCTTAGTAACATTTGATTGAACTGCTTTTGTGGCACTGAGGCTTTTAAAACAGGTATACAATAATCATCTAACTAGATTTAATAGGCTTAGCGTGACCGTGACATTGTGGGAGACCAGCACCTGAACTAAACATACCTAAGCCTTAGTGCACCGGCGTTTTCCTCTGCTCTACTAAACTGAGACGCACAATATTGAAAGGACAGTTAAAAGTCAGACTTATAGGACACACTTTCTTCATGACATATTCAAATCTCGGGTCGGGCCAAAAATTTGTGATTGGGTTTTTTTGATCAGAAAATACTTCATTATTCCTCATTACATTGGAAAGCACGTAAAGTCTTAGATGCTTGACGTAGTGGGTATTTTACTCACTAAATAGATATAATTTTATACATGGACTTGTAACCAGTTCCATACAAAGAACTAAACTAAATCTTAGTTGCTTCAAGAGAATATTTGAGCTTATAAAAGTTTAAAATTACGATGCCATTACTTTAAGGGTATCGTGCAGACAATGGCTTAACCAAAAACTCCACCCACACATGCACAAGTACTATCGATTACAAACCCAACCCTGGCTCAACAATGGGTTTGGCTATACATCTCAATGGGTATCTGAATACCGTTTGATTCCTGTACCGACGTTTTCAATAATGCCTTACTCGTTGTCCTAGGTGAACGACAAACGCGACGACGCGACGCGACGCGAAGCATCGCGAAAATATCAAGTAGTCGTTGTGTATGATAGTGTCCTACGTTGTCGCGTTAGTGAGTCTGCGATGCAAGCGGACTTGTTTTTTGCTCGACAAGATTCGACGATTTGAAGATTTGCCGTCCCATTACCAATTAAATGCAAATATTTGTAAGGCTAAGTATTATTTAAAATAAGATCTTTTTAGCAAAAATGCAGAATACCTGCCCATAGTTAAAACAGTAGTGAACTGAAATAGAAGCAAGTCCGCCGCATTTGCCGCGGTTGTTGCTATTACGGACCTCAGATAAAATAATATGACATAAGTCGCCTAAAGCATTGGTCGCTTTACGTCGCGTCCTGTCGCTCACCTAGGACATCGCCTTATCCGACCGAGCATAAAGGCGTTCTTAGCTCATGTAACTCGTAAAAGCATCGGTGTATTGACACTCCACTCAGCGCCTGTTTAACGTGAGGTAACTTCCTTTAACATCCAAAACAGGCCTTTAATGCGCCCACGGGAGTCTCAAAGGGATTGAATGCTGTTCACAACGAGAAAACCGCGAAGCACGAAGTTTTTTTATTAATGTAAACATTTTTTTGTCTTGTGTAGGATACTAGCTACCAGTTAATATGAAATTTGCCAAACTCGCGCAATACAATGTTACAATAGCGTGCCGTGTTGCCAACCAAGAGTGTTCTAGTTGTCTACATCTGCGCAGCGCCTTAGGGCCAGTTCCACCACTATTTGCTAAATGCGTAATAATTTACCAATCAAATAACTTAGATGCTCTTGAGTAACCTTTCCTATGTACATTAACGTTCCACTCACGGCATTAAGTAAGAAAGGAAACATCCATCCACAAAACACGTGTTTAATATACCCGCGGGATTCGCAAGCAATCGTATGCCGTTCGTACTGAAAGGTACAAGAAAATGTAAGCTAGTTTACAAAAAGGAAACCTTTCTCAATGTTGACAGGCTTAAGGCCCCGGCCTCGACTTTCGCAGCAGCGGGTCTATGGGATTTCACATAAAGCATCACGCCGCTGCCGCTGCCGCTCCGCTGCCCGCGAAATTCAAGGCCGAGGCCTAATGTTTTTTGTATAGTCGTTTATTTTAAGTAAACAGAAAGGAATAATATTCTGGGATGAGAGTTTATCTTCCAGATTTCTACTATAACAAAAGACAAAAGGATCAGTCAATTTACATCTCCTTTAAGGCTGAACAAAGGATCAAGTAATTGTTTTAATAACAGGTACCAGTACATATAAAGACCACTCTTGTTTTATCACTCCATCATCATCCCAGCGCATTCCCGATTGCATCCAGTGTGAAGCTCAGGGTCCGCTTCGACTATGATCCTAGATTTGACAAGCCTGGTTATTACAATGGAGCGATCGCCATCTGACCTCCGTAACCCTACAAAGGAAACCAGACCTATTTGGAAAATAGTCGTAGAAACAATCACACAAAGTGATGCTCCCCGTGGAATTTGAACCCATGATCTCCGGGTTTTTGAGCCTAGCGCTCTAACCACTGTATCACGGAGGCAGTTCTAGCTTTTCCACTATGTTCGGAAAAACAAATCAGTACATCGTATTTTGTGTAGTTTAGTATGTATTGCGTAGAAGATAACTTCTTTTAGTTATTGACATTTTAGTTAATCTACGAAGAACCTCTAGTCTAAATACAGCAAAACATAATTAGAGGAGTTTTTAGCCTAGCAAAGCAGGAAAGTGTAAGTACTTAGGTTCATAAAAAAATAATCTGTGAACGTAATCAGATTCAAAACCCCCCTCGCAATCAAAAGCTCGTCATGTAATCGCATAAATATTGAAAGTGGCCGCTTACATCCTGTTTCTCCTTTGTTTTTGCGAAGACGGAAGCAATTAGGCAGACGCAAAATTCGCATTCTCTTTTTTGTAACCGGTTCCAAGGAAATTAAAATAGATTGCCTTTTAATATTCTTGTTGCCGACGCAACTGAAACCGTCGTGTAATGCTTAAATGAATTATACATAGACGAAGAGCCTTAAGGATATTTTTTGAGCTCGATGGGAAAAGTTGCGTTGTTCTCGAAAGTAGTTCTGTTTTTAATTTTACTTTGATGGGTGTCTTGTTTATGTTCTTAAATTTTCATACGGCGCTTTAGAGATTCAGATTCTTAAATGTCAATTAAGTCTTAGTCTTGTTTTCAAGCTTCGCAAAACTTTGTACTAACTAGGCAATGAATGTGTAAGATTAGCTGACAAGCCAAAGTTAACACGTTCCATGCGTCATGACCAATATAGGGCCATGCTTGACTTTACCAGCGTGCGGTGCAGAAAAATGTGTTTCTCACCACGGTGCGGGGGGGTTTTTCATATGTTGTTCTATGAGTAAGAAAGAAACAAATAGATATTTCCGAGTGTTTTTTTAAAAAGGTTCTAAATTTATCAAAAACAGACATGGCAAAATAATGTTCACGTCGCACAGAGTTGTGTACTTTTGCGCTGTGTGCGGCATGGCCAGTATATGGTCACGCCCCTGCACCTCATGCCGCACCGAATGCAGGCGCGCCATTCTCGCCAGTCGCGCATAGTGATGCACAACGTCCGCACACAAATCAAATCAAACGCAAATCTGATGATTAATATTTCATTGTTGGTTTTAATTTTAGTTCCTTAATTACTGAGATATAAGAGACATATTTCATTTAAGTTAACTTTAAATTTAAATAACGTTAAATTTCAGTTATGATGATGATTAGCATTTAATTGTTGATTTTGATTGTAGTTCCTTAATTACTGCGATTTTAGAGACATTTCATTTAAGTTAAGCATACTGGGCTGTTACACTGTAATGATTATGATGAATTGTTGATTTGTATTGTTGGTTTTTATTGCTTGCCCATCACTATTACTCGTAAGGCGTCTCATTAACACAGTGCGGCATGGCAAAATGTTTCTCATGAAATCAGGGTAGTACATTTTCTCCTAAATCTGGGGAAGTACAAATCAGAATTAAAAACGATTTATGCTGTAGAAACTACTACATATTACCTACATTTTAAAAAAAAGAACACACAAAAATGTTTTAATTTCAAATAGTTATGACCTCTTGAATCTATTAACTAATGTGAACAAATGATGTTCATGACGCACCGCAGTGGAGTCCTGCGTGAGAATCATGGAGTTCATGTCGCACCCTGGGTAAGTTCAGTAAATTTGGTGCCGCAATCAACGTGTTAAGGAACAAAATAATTTTAGCATTTAGGGAAAGACTTACCAATGCGATATTTCTGGTTAAATCTAAAATGGAAAAGGCCGCAATGGCCGCTTACCCTCAGGTAGACTGTGAGCCTATCCGTCAACTTCAAATTTTTAAATTTAAAATAGCTTGAAAATAAAGATTTGTACAATAGAACTAAAATATCGACTATTGAACATTTATCAACGCTGCCAAAGGCTAGTGTAGTCAGTGCCACACAAAAGTCTCAATTTTGCAAATTGCCGCGCCAGCGAAGCCGTATCGGTTGTGCGATTCGGCGGGAAGTGTCGTTTTTTGTGCGAACGAATTGCTGATTGGTTGATACTCCACTATATCACATGGATATACTGCGTTCAATCCATTCAGAACTAAATGAACTCAGGTACTAGTAGTCATAAGTAAATAAAGGAGATTTTATTAAGTTCACGATCTGTTCAGACAGTTGACCGTTCCATCAGCTACTGTTTTTTTTCTCCGTTTGTCGCATAATTTGTTTTGACTTTTAAATTGATAAATCGGTTTCTTCGGACAAAACTAGGGTTTTTGATCACCTATTCGCATTTGCCAAGAATAATGATAAAGCCAGCAAACATAATCATTATAGCGAGGCTTTTGCCCTGCAGTGGGACACTAAAAGGCTTTTACTTTACGTTTTATTGAGATCATAATGATGTGTTTAGGCGATCATATTCTCCAATATGTTCAAACAAAAATATTAAAGGTGGTGTTATTACACATTAAATAAATAGGTATAGGACAACGTCACATAATCGTTTTAATCAAAATGTGTTGAATGCGTATCACAAATCAAATTAAACAGTTCGCGGGTACGCCTGTTCGGGTTTGTAGTAGATTGGAAGCGCCCGCAGCCGTTACCAGGGTTGCTGCGGTATTGATGGACTGCTGTTTGGTGTATAAATCTGAATTATCGATAGATTTGATAGTTTTGTTCGTCCCAAGAATGCTCAAATTATGAGCATAATAATTATATTTGTTGTCGATAGGAAAGAAATAAATAAAAAGTATTATCTCCATATTTTATGACAGAGCAAAGGCTTAAAGAATTGTAATTTAGTCCCCTCAGGCTTACCAAATGTAGATTCGTGATCATCAGAAACCAAATTGCAGTCGCTCTGATGAACTTTATTTGCCAAATCTGACCCATGGTACAAGAGTGCCTCGACTAGATACAGACAAACGCTTCGAGAAAGTTCGATAAACGATTTTTTAAACTGATAATAGTATCTCGCATAGATAACATTATCAGTATTGAAGCCTCCATCGATCAATCGACAATCGATAGTTCAACGTCACTATACGCCACGTTCAGCATTTCCACTCAATTTAATGAGTCGATGGGACAGAAATCGATACCTCCAATGAACACTACGCTAACTTCAAAAGTGCAGGTTTACAGGAGGAGCTCTTGAAAGAAAAAAGTTGATAAAATCTTTATTTTTGTAGTTATTTTCTTGATATTTTTTGTGTGAGTAACTAATTTACTGATGCTTAAGATCCGCATAGTAACATTTAAAAAAACTTATGGGTTTTTTAATTAGCCTCACTTAGCGGGATGTAACGCAGAAAGCTCTAATTTTAGATCGGGATACACTCCGCCAATCCTAAGTTAGCGGAATATATTCGGGAATATTACAGGCTACAAAATAATAAATTAAATGTATACTACATTAAATAAAATTAATAATTACATTTAAAATCGACTTCATTACCAATTTAGAGTATTTTAAACAATGTTTTTATTATAATAAGATCGTAATTTATGAAAAAGAAAAGTTAGCGTTTTGTAGTAGGATAAGCCGAAAATCGATGAGCCGTTATACAAGCCGCTAACAAATAAATAGCGTAGAGTATCTTAACTGTGTCATAACTTAGCGGCCTTTCGTCCATATTGGTAACTAAGCTTATGTAACCAGTTCCAAAAAATATTATTTTTTCGTTGGTGTTTTAAGTAGTTGTGAGGGAAGAATTATTTTTCCACTTCGTAGATTAAATTATTTCCATTATAGTAACCCGAGACATTGTGCAAAAAATCCGGATATGATGTGGGATTGTTGTGATATACAACTGGCTCGGTGTAGTTGATTTGAATTAAAACGTACTATGCAAAACACTTTTAAATCATTTATTAATACATAGAAAAATTTTAGGCAGTGGCCTACTGTAATATCTTAAATTTTAATTGCTGAATAGTTGCACTTATTTCTGTGTCAATATCATGATAATTATTTGGTATTTTGTCGTTTTTAACTGCTGAATTTATTTATTAAATTTTTGTTTCCTTCATTAGAATGCCCAACATTTATGCGATGGATGGGTTATTATTTTCCACAAAACGATTAATTCTAGCATGCCATCCTTCCAAATGGCTGCCATCCTTAATACTGTTTAACTGTTCCCCTTCACAACACCAGATTTTAATGAATCTTGTAGCCAGTTACGATCGAAGTAAAAATTTAATTGTGCTATTAGATCAGCTAATATATTTTATAAGCAATTGGGCCAAACCTGCACATCTTGCAACATGCCGCCTCTGAGCTGGCTTGATACTTAGCTGTTCCGCTTTTTAAAAAGACTTTGACTAAAGTGGTTAAAACAATCTTTTACATCTGTTTGAGGATATGGTTTCTGAATGCCATTAAAAGCAAATCTTTAAAAGCAACAAGCATTTTACGTGGTTTCCAGAGAGGAAATTTAGTTTTGATTATTTGTAAAGGATTTTTTTTTCTTGTTTTGGTTTTGGAGGATGGCAAAAAACAATGGTACTATTTTTGGGTAATAACAATCTAGCTGTGAATGGTAAAGTAAAAATAATCAAAAGTGCAAGTAACAACTTTTTCGTTAAAATTCTAACGTCATTTTAATCAGCCAATAAAAATATGAAAAACAATCGTTTCCTCCATAACTAATAAAATTCACAATTATTAATATTTGGTTTCCTTGACACCCAACACATAGTATAATAAACAATCATTATAAATGACTGTAACTCATTATACTAATAATTATTTTTCGATAGAAGTGGCCAGTCACAACCATTTAACGTTCATATTAGATAGCAAAAAGTTACAAAAATGGAAAAATTATTCTTCTTCCACAACTAGGTAGTTACCAAACAGCAAAAAAAAAATATTTTGTAACTAGTTACATAAGCTTAGTTACCAATATGGACGAAGGGCTAAGCGGTTCGTTTTATACTAGAAAACAAAACTCTTGTATTATAATTGTAGCATTTCATGCAGCTAATTTCGATTTTAATTTACTACAAGTTAGTGAAAATTATTAAACTTACTAATGTTTAACTCTGATTTACACTACGTTATATAATTATTTGTATAAAAGTGCATTCAACGGGCGACACACACCGCTAACTGTCACATGAACAAATACTTTCCCGCGCAAAACCCCGCCAACTCCTAGTTGGCGGCGTATCTCCCGCGGGCCGGCAGTCGCGCTAGCCGAATACACACCGCTATATTAAGACAGCGGCTTGTCCACCCCGTAATTGAAGAAAGTACCTTTACTTGGCGTTATGTAAATCTCAAAACTTTTTTGTTTTTAAAGATATTGTCATGAAAATTTGGGGGCATAATATTAGTAAAAAAGTGGGTCGGTTTCTATAAAAAACGAAAAATGGCAAATTTTGAGTTAGCGTAGTGTTCATTGGAGGTATCGAAATACAGAAACGTGGGCACAGGCAGATTTAATCACAAGACATTTCGGTGGCCTTTCATGTGTAATTTCCCGGGGACCGTCCGGTCGATTATTTCCTCTTGGGTAGTCGTCTTGTGTTTTGTTTGGATTATTTTCAATTTTCTGAAAGAAAACAATTGGGAATAAACCGGCAGGGTGGCCAAATAAAGTGAGCTTGTTTCTTATTCTATAGTCTAGACGCGTTATGTTTAATTATTATATACGAATGTTGAGAATTTTGGATAGTGGGTTTTCTTTTTTATGGTGACTAGTCAAATAATTTTTTTGCGGTCTATTTGCGAGATGGCTAAAAGGTAGCATATTTTTTTCTATAATTACTAATTAAAAGGGTGATATTAAAAAAAATACCGTTAAGTACAAATCTTGTCTTGATTCTTACAAATAAAAAAATATTGTAAACTGTTAAAGTCGTTCTGAAATGTGCCTATACATTTCTGTAGCAAAGTTTCCCTGTTTACTATCTTTACCAGAAAGTGCTACACTAACACATAGCACTACTTCAAGTTCTATAGTTATTTATAAATACCAAAATCCTATAATTATGTATGTACCATTTCATAAGGGCGTAGTTAGGCTATAAGGAAAATCCCTTCCCCAGTGAAGGGAGCACGGGCGAGTCACTACGTGATGCTGCATATATCATATTTTACGTCGTTGCGTGGCGTTTTGTACCGAGCTTGCAGTTATGATGAAAATAATGTCTGCAAGACATGCGATGTAAAACTTTTGACAAATAATTTGATGGCTTGGTAGAGAATTTGACTTCTACGCTAGGGGATCTTCGGGTAGAATAGCGAAAGTTTTATACTTATACTGATTTATTAACTAAGCTAGGTATGCTTAGTTTGTGGCAAGATGGCGCTGCTTTGAATAATGTTCGAAATTATGTACTAGCGGCCGCCTCCTCGGTTTCACCCGCGCTTAATTTCTTTTTTTAAATATGCCTCCCTTTCCCCCACATTTCCGGAATAAAAAGTACCCTATGTCACCCGGGGATAGTGTAGCTTTCCAACAGTGAAAGAATTTTTCAAATCGGTTCAGTAGTTTCTGAGCCTATTTAATACAAACAAACATTAAAATCTTTCCTCTTTATAATAAAATTAGTAATAGATTAGTTTATTTGAAGGTCTATTTTGCTCCAAGTTTAAGAGAGTCTATATAAAATAATTATGAAATGTATGCCATCGCAAGATGGTACGAGGGCATTTCGTGTAAGAAGGAGTGTCTTTTAGGTGTCTGGAAAGTGTGACACAGACTAACGGTGGTTAATCACGCACACATATTTTTAGTCCAGTCAACGAAGCTCTAACTTTGCCATTTTAGAGGAAAAGCTGAAACCGGTGCCAAAATTTTCGTTAATGATCTCGTAATAACATACAAAAAATGCAGGGTCGTGAGTCACCGGGGTCATACGAAAAAAAAATGGCAAAGGTTGAAAAATTTACTTTTTCCCAAAAATCTCAAAAACTAAAAGAGATATGAGAAAAAGTTTTAGACAAAAGTTGTAGAAAATAACTTTGTCTATAAAAAAGGTCATTATCAATTTACGCGTATCGCGCACCGTTTGCTAGGAAATCGTGTACAAAGTGCGAAAATTCACAAAACCGATGTTTTTCGCTATTTAAATAGGCATTTTATTAAAATTTCCAACTGAGAATGATTTTTATGAGTTCTCCGATATCCCCAAAGAGATTTCTTACTAATTTTTATTGATTTGGGTCAACTTCAACACGTGCGTTTTTTGCAAGTTTTGGTGCGCGATTTTTTTAGGTTTTTAAAATGAATATAGCCATAATCCCTAATTTAAAGGTGATTATTTTCTTATATTTTCTAGTTAAACTAATAAATATTAACATCTTATATTTTAGATTGCCACCACATCTGAAAATTTGTCACCTGATATGATATTGCGCCACCAGTTCTTAATAAATGCCTGCTGAAATTGTACCAAAATTTATGTTCACAATAAAGATTGTTTCATTGTTTCATATGTATGACAATCGGAAGTAACACAATGGAAAGACATACAGATATAGATAATAGAAAAAGCAAAAAGAGTGCAAACGAAAAAAAGAACAGATAGAAATGGGTCCGTTAAGCAACGAAAAGCTCGTTCGCTCTGAATCGATTGCACCACATAACAAACAGAATCGACATTATTATTTAGGGGGGGGGGGGGAAGTAAAAAATGCGTTGGATGCAGTTAATTCAGTTTTTTATTCTGAATCGATTGATATATAGGGTTTTTAGGGTTCCGTAGCCAAATGGCTAAAAACGGAACCCTTATAGATTCGTCATGTCTGTCTGTCTGTCTGTCTGTCTGTCTGTCTGTCCGTCCGTATGTCACAGCCACTTTTTACCGAAACTATAATAACTATACTGTTGAAACTTAGTACGTAGATGTATTCTGTGAACCGCATTAAGATTTTCATACAAAAATAGAAAAAAAACAATAAATTTTGGGGGCTCCCCATACATAGAACCGAAACTCAAAAATCTTTTTTATCAAACCCTTACGTGTGGGGTATCTATGGATAGGTCTTTAAAAATGATAATAAGTTTTCTAATAAATTTTTTTTGTAAACTGAATAGTTTGCGCGAGAGACACTTCCAAAGTGGTAAAATGTTGGTCCCCCCCCCCCCCTGTAACTTCTAAAATAAGAGAATGATAAAACTAAAAATAATATATGATGTACATTACCATGCCAACTTCCATTGAAAATTGGTTTGAACGAGATCAAGTAATTAGTTTTTTTTTTAATACGTCATAAATCGTAAAATTTTAAAAATCACGCTATTATTAAAACATCGATCAAACTTACAAAGACTATGTACTAAGAACTTATAATGATGATACTTGCTGCTACGGAACCCTTCATGGGCGAGTCCGACTCGCACTTGGCCGGTTTTTCATTGAGAGCGATCGAACTTTAATTAATAAAATGGAATAAAATAACCCGTATAGGTGATATTGCCACAACTGCCTCCGTGGTATAGTGGTTGGAGCATTGGGCTCTAAAACCCGAAGGTCGTGGGTTCTAATCCCGCGGGAAGCATCACTCAGTGTGAATGTTTCTAGTTTGGTTAGGACATTGCAGGCTTGGATCAACTGAATGTCTGAAAAGAATGATGATTCCGTGCTTCGGAAGGCACGTTAAGCCGTTGGTCCCGACACTCCCGACTATGTTCCAATTGGGTCTGGTTTCCCTTGGAAGGGTTACGGAGGTCAGATGGTAATCGCTCAATTGTAATAACCAGGCTTGTCAAATCTAGGATCATACTCGAAGCGGACCCTGAGCTCCATACTGGATGCAATCGGGAATGCGCTGGGATGAGGTGATTTGCCACAATTTTAATTTGATTATAATAATAATAATGATTCGTTTATTCATCAGTCTACAATGGAACATTCACAAAGCTTTTTACATAATAATAATAATTCAAAGCCATGTTAAATTTGGAATGTTGATCAAAAAAATAAAATTATAAATAATTTTCAATATTAAATAGAAATTAGATAATCAGTAATGAAATTAAAATAATATGTTAAGATTAGTCTGCACATGCACCATGGCCCAGTGGCACATGAACAAACAGTCTAAACGTTCTGCCAACACGCGCAAGATGCCACTCGAGCTGGCCCTGCACACCAGGGATGTGCAGTTGTGCACCGCTTGCGCATGGTTGTATAAAATTAATCCACTTGCAACTCGGTGAACATCCCCGATGCACTACAGAAGCGAGGCAGCCCCAACAGCACCCGGAACGCATTGTCGTACTGGACGCGCAGAGCGCCATACTGTTTTTGCATATAGTCCACCCACAGACCGCTTGTGTAAAAGGACGTGCAAAATGCCCTGAATAAAGTTATTTTGACGCCCTTCGAACATCGAGCAAATCGGCGGGCTATCATTTTGCGCGAACAGACAGTGCCCTGCGCTCCCTCTCGATATCTGCATCATTTTTTTAGGTCCGAGGTAACAACATGCCCGAGATATTTAAAACTTATGACTTCATTTAATGGACACCCGTAGAGTTTAATATCCGGTAAATTATCTGTCTTCGTGGTCAAAGGTTCCAGTCTGGTGAAGAAGCAGTCGACGCTTTCAAGTCAGCCATTTTGCACACCCCCACTTTAGAGTGAAATAAATGTTATAATAACTGGTTTGAGCGAATGGAAAAATGTATTAAGCTACGTGGTGAATACTTTGAAAAACAATAAAAAGTACTATAAGATACTAGTTGTGTTTTTTTCTTCAAACGACAAAACTTAAAAGGCATACCTTATCACCTAAATGGGTTGTTATATTTCAGTTCAAAGTACGAGCGCTCTTATTGAAAAACTTTACATGTTGGAGTCACGTTTTTGTAAAACTGCATTATTATACCTTTTTGAACATACAAATGACAGTTGATCAAGCTTGTCCAGGCAAAACTATAAGTTGAGTTGGTACGCAATTTGATCAGTCATGCTCTTACTCTTACTCAACCATTTGTAAGTTACAGCAGGGTATTTATAATTTGTAGTCTTATTAATTCTAAAATTATAACCGAAAAAGTGACTCAAATATCTTTTCTATTATCAACTTCTTTTAATTCGTTTTGGTGGTGTTGGTGTCAAAATTCAAACTTCTTACTCTGCATAATGCTTCCAAAAACCAACATGTATTTGTTAAAAAGGCTTTTAAATCTAAAATTTCATTTAATAATACTTCATGTAGTTACTTGCATATACATTGCACCATATAGAAAAGGAAAACTACTTGTCTATTTTTTTATTTCTAGTATTGAAACCATGACAATTGTATAAGTATGATAAATACTCGTATGCTTTTGATAAATAATCGGTAATCTTGATGGCAGTTTTGCAGACCAACAGCAAAGTTAAGTTTTCTTTTGTTTTTCCATTTTTTTAATGGGTTGTATTTAACTGCACATCAAAAAATACTGATTGTGCATCAAAAAAATACTGAATTGCTAACCTAACCTAACCTTTGGTGTGCAATCAGTTATTTTGATGTACATTTCAATATTGTTTTGATGTACACTTAAAAATATCCCTTTTAAATTTGCATATTCTTTGTTTCAACTTAGCCAAACCCACCTTTAACCCCAACGGCACCTAAGAGCTGCAATAGGGAATATGCATTTGGATTAAATTAACTTGATTTTTTTTTTCCTGAATCCTTATCGTCCTGAAATCGTATCTGAACTATTATTTCCTTATTTAGTTTGTTTTAAATTGCATAAATAATTAATTAAAAAATGCAAAATATGCGAGTGAAATTCGAATTTTCGAAACGCATCACCATTGGTCGAACCGAAACGTGACGTCACATACCATGTTGGCGTTGCTGTTTATTATGGTGTCTGAAAGAAAAATTAATGTTATTTGTGTTTCTGTGGTGTTTTTCATCTTCACATAACCTTACACCATTGTTTTCGTGTACTCGCATCTTTTGGAACAGGAATTTTTTTTTTTTTTTTTTGAGTGTTTTTGCACATGGGTACAAGACAATATCTATAAAATGGTCTTTTAGCTTTTCATGGCGTGAATAGCTTTTAAAACTGAACATTTCTATAAAAGAACCAAAAGTATTATAGTCAACAAACACTGGTACTGGTTTGTGACGTCAATCAAGGCCCGCGAAAGATGGCGGCGTTCAAACAGATCAAATTGAAGCGATGTTTTAAATATTATTTTAAAAAATAATTTGAGCATTTCCAACAGTATTTATATTTTTTACTATTTTATAACAATGTAAAAAGTGAATTAAGAATATAAAAAAAATACATGCATATTCCCTATTGTTTTGCAGCTGGACGCTCATTTCTTTTGGTTATTGATGAACGCAATGATCACGCAAACGAATTATTTTCTTCTTGCAGGACATGGAAGTGTTGTTTTATCTATGTATAACTTTAAATTACTATGTTTTTGAAGTTTTTAGTGTTTGTGGGCAAGATTAAGAGCTGTTGGTTGCGTAACGGACCCATTTCTAT
Source organism: Mecyna flavalis (assembly GCA_949319885.1). Lineage (NCBI taxonomy): Eukaryota > Metazoa > Arthropoda > Insecta > Lepidoptera > Crambidae > Mecyna > Mecyna flavalis. The sequence goes on from OX439433.1 coordinate 14,929,853, forward strand.
CTGTTCTTTTTTTCGTTTGCACTCTTTTTGCTTTTTCTATTATCTATATCTGTATGTCTTTCCATTGTGTTACTTCCGATTGTCATACATATTAAGAACTGGTGGCGCAATATCATATCAGGTGACAAATTTTCAGATGTGGTGGCAATCTAAAATATAAGATGTTAATATTTATTGGTTTAACTAGAAAATATAAGAAAATAATCACCTTTAATTTAGGGATTATGGCTATATTTATTTTAAAAACCTAAAAAATCGCGCACCAAAACTTGCAAAAAACGCACGTGTTGAAGTTGACCCAAATCAATAAAAATTAGTAAGAAATCTTTTTGGGGATATCGAAGAACGCATAAAAATCATTCTCAGTTGGAAAAATTAAAAAAATGCCTATTTAAATAGCGAAAAACATCGGTTTTGTGAATTTTCGCACTTTGTACGCGATTTCCTAGCAAACGGTGCGCGATACGCGTAAATTGATAATGACCTTTTTTTATAGACAAAGTAATTTTCTACAACTTTTGTCTAAAACTTTTTCTCATATCTCTTTTAGTTTTCGAGATTTTTGGGAAAAAGTCATTTTTTCAACCTTTTCCATTTTTTTTTCGTATGACCCCGGTGACTCACGACCCTGCATTTTTTGTATGTTATTACGGGATCATTAACGAAAATTTTGGCACCGGTTTCAGCTTTTCCTCTAAAATGGCAAAGTTAGAGCTTCGTTGACTGGACTATTATAGTTTATATTGTAATAGAAAATTGGTTGGACAGTATAGTGGTTACTGTTATAAGGATTTTGAAACTCTTGGGGCAATGTTCGAGATAATGGTTCTCATGGAATAACAAAAACAGAAGTTGTTTGTTGGTTCTCTTTGCACTCTTAACGGAGCATCACGGTTCGACGTGAAATGGTATGGGAATGATAAGCAAAAACATTGCAAAACGAAGCTGGAAGCTTTTTACACTCAATTTTTTTGTCGTTTTGCTTTGTGTAATCAGTAATCGCTATCGCTACATTGGCTACATAATCTCTTATTTATCCGTAGAGAAACATTTATCTGGCTAATGGAGAGACAAAGAATATACGCGTGGTGCTAATACACGATTACCCCGGGCCCCTAGCGACCGGGTATCCGGCGCGTCCGGTTCAGCGTACAAAGAAACAAAACGGCTCCAGAACCGGATCTGTCTTGATAAGGAAACCGGACGCCGATCTCGACTAACGAACAACAGACGACCGCATTTCCCAGACCTCTACACAAGCTTACGAAACGCTACATGCAATAGTGAACGCGACGGCTCAACGTACGCTGGAAGACCTTTGTTATATGCTAATATACTGTAGTCACGGCAAAGTGACGTGAAAGCAAACTTCCTTTGATACTTCATCTCTCAAGAGTACGTACTTGTCTTCGACGTAATGGAAAAGCTCTTTACTTGAGAAATTTCTCTTCATCGTCTTAATACCACTTTAAACTAATACTGGGAAAAATGAACAATTTATCAAAGGCTTTGCTGGTAATGTCTAAAATACCGCGAGTTTCTAGTCATCTAATGATGAGCTTATTTTTGAACTTACTTATTTCTAAAATAGTAGTCTATTTTTACGACTTTAATTCGAATTCCACCTGATGTTAACATACGTCCTATTCCATTGGGAGACCTATCACCACAAAAACATCGATGTTTTTCTACAGAATTTGTCACGGTTTTATAGCCTCGTATACATATATAACTAAACAGAGGCTTTATTTTAAGAAACAGGTCTGCCCAAGGGAGCTCTGTTCCAATACTTTCAATCCAAAGTCGGACCAGAAGTTTTTACTTTATGTTATAATCCTCTTTTAAGGTCTCTAAGTGCCTGCTTTACAGCTCTGTACCTGGTCTCTCTTGTGTCAAATTACTGTGAATTTGGGCTTATATCAGCTGAGATCAGTTTCTTATTTCTGTTACATACACCCAAACAAAATGACGGCAGAATTTTCTCGTATGGGTACAAAAAAAGGCTAGAGTACATGCAAAACAAACATCAGCATTCGCCACATGGATGCTGCCTTGCCTGAGATTCAGTCCAGGTTCGGTGCATACGACCGGACTACCAAATGCAACATCGAGTATACTCGACTCTGCTACTATATATAGGAAATTGTAAGTATATACAGGGTGTCCCAAAAAGAGCGTGCCAAACTTAAGGAGATGATAGACTAATGGATGACCATTTATACAAAAAAAATCACTTTATTAAAAGTATCACCATTTCAGAGATATAATTTTTTTTTATTTTTATTTTAAAATCCCCAACTTTGAGCCTACCTCTTGTTGCTGTGTGTACAAATGAGCAGATATTTTTCTAATTCTTCTTGTCAAATATTCTAGAAGAATTGATTTATCTCAGGAAAGTTAATTTTTTTTTAATTATTTTAAGGGAAACTTGAGAAAAAATATATTATTTTATTTAATTTTTATGAACAAAAATAATTTCTTCAACTTTGGCCTTTAGTGGTGAAAAAAAAAATTACTGGCCTGCTGCTGCACATTACATAAATAAATTACTAGCTTAATGGAGACTTTAAAAAGGTATAATACTAATAAAAAAAATCTGTTAAAAAATAAGTTACAAGTATTTTTATGCCCAAGGGGCTGATTAGGATGAAAAGGTTAATGTATTAAATGTTTGATTTGTGGTCCTAAAGTAATGGAAATTCAATGGTTTTTTTCAAGAAATGAAGAAATAAGTACACTTTTTAGTTATTTCCAATTTATGGATTCGTCATGTCTGTCTGTCTGTCCGTCCGTATCACAGCCACTTTTTACCGAAACTATAAGAGCTATACTGTTGAAAATTAGTAAGTATATGTATTCTGTGAACCGCATTAAGATTTTTATACAAAAATAGAAAAATAATAATAAATTTTGGGGGCTCCCCATACTTAGACAAAACCTCAAAAAAATTTTTTTTCATCGAACCCTTACGTGTTGGGTGTCTATGGATAGGTCTTTAAAAATGATAATAAGGTTTCTTATATAATATTTTTCTAAACTGAATAGTTTGCGTGAGAGACACTTCCAAAGTGGTAAAATGTTGGTCCCCCCCTGTAACTTCTAAAATAAGAGAACGATAAAACTAAAAAAAATAAATGATGTACATTACCATGCAAACTTCCATTGAAAATTGATTTGAACGAGATCAAGTAATTAGTTTTTTTTTTAATACGTCATAAATCGTAAACCGCAATTTTCCTCTCATTCAATCAACTCAAATAAAAAAACATCGATCAAACTTACAAAGAACTACAAGAACTTTTATATTATGATGATACTTGCTGCTACGGAACCCTTGATAAGCGAGTCCAACTCGCACTTGGCCGGTTTTTTAAGAGGTGCCATGCTTGCATAAGAGTAGAAGGCCGGCAATTCGAACACTTACTTGATGTAATAGTGTAATTTTTGTTTAATAATAAAAAATTAGAAATAACTAAAAGGTGTACTTTTTTCTTCATTTTTTGAAAAAATCATTTTATTTCCATTACTTTAGGACCACAAATCAAAGATTTAATACATTAAACTTTCATCCTAATCAGCCCTTTGGAGAGGAGAAAGACCTATCCATAGACACCCAACACGTAAGGGTTCGATGAAAAAAATTTTTTTTGAGGTTTTGTCTAAGTATGGGGAGCCCCCAAAATTTATTATCATTTTTCTATTTTTGTATGAAAATCTTAATGCGGTTCACAGAATACATCTACTTACTAATTTTCAACAGTATAGCTCTTATAGTTTCGGTAAAAAGTGGCTGTGATACGGACGGACAGACAGACAGACATGACGAATCCATAAATTGGAAATAACTAAAAAGTGTACTTATTTCTTCATTTCTTGAAAAAAACCATTGAATTTCCATTACTTTAGGACCACAAATCAAACATTTAATACATTAACCTTTTCATCCTAATCAGCCCCTTGGGCATAAAAATACTTGTAACTTATTTTTTAACAGATTTTTTTTTATTAGTATTATACCTTTCTGAAATCTCCATTAAGCAAGAAATTTATTTATGTAATGTGCAGCAGCGGGCAAGTAAATTTTTTTTTCACCACTGAAGGCCAAAGTTGAAGAAATTATTTTTGTTTATAAAAATAAAATAAAAAATTTTTTTTTTTTTCAAGTTTCCCTTAAAATAATTAAGAAAATTTTACTTTCCTGAGATAGATCAATTCTTCGAGAATATTTGACAAGAAGAATAAAAAGATATCTGTTCGTTTGTACACACAGCAACAAGAGGTAGGCTCAAAATTGGGGATTTTAAAATAAACATAAAAAAAAAACATACTTCTGAAATGGTGATACTTTTACTAAAGTGATTTTTTTTTGTATAAATGGTCATCCATTAGTCTATCATCTCCTTAAGTTTGGCACGCTCTTTTTGGGACACCCTATTATATACTTACAATTTCCTATATATAGTAGCAGCTATAAGTCCGGAGGTAGCAAATTACGCTATAAATCCGTATCGCATATGCAACTGACAGTCTGTATTATTGCTCCAACACAAAGGCAGTAGGCGATGTATGCAATAAATCGGTTTAGCACTTTGATAGCAGAGTATGGCGAAATTTTAACTATGATATAAAAATACACACGCTATCTGGGTAGTAATATTTTATGTTTCTAAAATAAAATATATTCGACCATAATATTTTTATATGTCACCAGTGTAGCTTTCCAACAGTGAAAGAATTTTCAAGGAAAAGGAGCCTATTTAATACAAACAAACAATCAAATCTTTCCTCTTTATAATATTAGTACCGATGCCTATCTAACCCATAATGCCTATTTAACGAAGACTAGTTTTCAATAATGCTTTTAAAGGATATTAATAGGCTGAATGAACTGTCTTATACTGAAAAAAAAAATACACGTTTTTATCCTTTTTTATTTACAAGTTAGGCGAATTTAATCAACCTGATGGAAAGCGGTCGCTGCTGTTTATTCCTTTGAGAGCACAATATTTATCCAGAGAGATATTTATAATTATGTAGATTCGTAATATTTATTCGTAATTCAAGAGCAAAATATTTAGTTAAATAAAAAACTACTGCAAAGTAGTTTATTGTACCATCGTAGACCGCATAGTTGTCCCTTTACTTGGCAAAGATTTTTTTTGGTAAATATTTGTGATTTGCACCATAATTAATATTGGATTAAGGGTGAGTCAAAATCGTATTTTTTTAAAAAAGGGTGCATTCAGGTGCACATCTTTAAGTATAAGGTTAACATCAGGCAACTTTGTGGTCAAGTGCTAGCTTAGTACAAATAAAAAAAATGCATTCCCAAAGATTGTGGGATCAATCTTTAGAGAAAACATTTTTTTTTGTGTCAGATTTAGATAAAGAAAGCTCTGTCGATGTGACACTACAACTTACTTTTCGTTTAACAAAGTTTAAAATACAACAACAATATTTTCTAGTAATAGTTACTTACCTGATCTGAACATATTTAGCAAATTTCAACAAATGAATCCAAATAATAAAACAGTAATGATACAATCTATACAGAAAAGGTTTATCAAAGAGCGCTTGCAAAGCGTTCAGTTAAACATACGAAAAATATATTTACATTTAAAACGAATCGAGTTAGCCTCGAAAACGGGTAGCACGTCACTCAAGTGTCTGGTGTACGAAGGTGTGTGGCAGTTGATAAATAATTAAAACCGTTGTGAAGCTGCGAGATCTGAGCTGTCGTGCTAATGGATGGGTGCTTAGCGGTTCCGTGATCACCTGCTTCGGGGCTCATAGAAGCATTTGAACCGATGTACACAATGGGCATGTGGTTTTCCTTCTTCTCCTTCTAGCGTGCAAGTTATTCTTTTTGTTCACCTGTAACTGTTTCATAAAAGTGAAGGGACCAGCTTGTCACATTTTTCCTGACACTGTCTCGTAAAATGTGTTGTTGTTTTATAAAATGACATCAATAGAGTGATTAGTGGTTTTCGTTATGAAAAAAAAGAACTCATGTATTGACCAAACAATAACAATAAATTATGAGAAAAATTAGCAAAGTAATGGTAAAAAATTTAATAACAATGTATATATTCTAAAGATCTGGTCAGTTGGTTCCTGGCCTAAGGCCAGTTGTTTTAAGCAACTTGTAAGCTTATGCAAATTAATGGACTGATGTTAATGCCTATAAAGCTATCGCACAGAGGACACGAGAGACCAACCGATTAACTCGTAAGAACGAAGTAATAGAAAAGAGCTACATTATTGTAGCACCTGTAATTCAATAATCAGAAAGTAAATATTTATAAAATCATTGATTAATTATAACCCGTTGGATACGTTTTGCTTTATCAAAGAAAAATAATAACGTATGCATCACACATAAAAGTGTAAAAAACTCTCAAAAGCAAATTAAAATAGGTATTTTCAGCGCAATATTTTTCTGCATCATGTGTTATGTAAAGTTAAAGTAAAAAGTCGTGTTTCGTCCCGCCCCACCTCCAGGGAAAGACCAGTGCACTGCGTGCATCTAAATAAGGGCTCTTTGTTGCAAAATGGGGTACTATATCTATTCAAAAGAAGTGACCTGAATTATTGCCTACCCACTTTTCTATTTTTAACCCCCGACGCAAAAAGAGGGGTGTTATAAGTTTGACGTGTCTGTCTGTCTGTGACATCATAGCTCCCGAACGGATGAAGCGATTTCAATTTAGTTTTTTTTTTTGTATAAAAGGTGACTTATGTGCAAGTGTTCTTAGACATGTTTGATAAAAATCGGTTGAGCCGTTTAAAAGTTGTGGGGGGTAAAAGCGGGGAAGAATAACGGAATGTCTGCAAATATACTCGAGTTTTTATCCTGAAATAATGTGGTTTTGTTTGTTATGTTAGTGTACAATGAAGATTTCAGAATTACTTATTTCCTTTTAATATTACTAAAGCAAGTAGTGTTCTAATTTAAAACTTCCGTTGAGTACTTTTAAAATAATAACTTGAGATCCTTCTCAAGAACATGAAGAATAGAACATGATTCACGCATTAGAGAATAATAAAATGTAATCTTATTTTTCATCATGTGCGAAGTATTTTATAGTAAAAGCCGTGCTTAGTCCCGGCTCCGCACCTCCGCGAGTGCCGCTTGCATCCAAATGAGTGCGCTTCTTGCCGGATGAGAACGTACGTCGTCTATCCAGGTCTTTCTTTCTTTCTTTTTTCTAACTGTCTATTTAAGAAATAAGCTTTCAGTTTAAGATCAAAACGTTTCGCTAGTAATAAAAAGGTAAATGGGAGACTTTTTAAACAGACAGGCACATGATAGGTATTGTCCGCCTGTTCATCCATTAAATAACCACCTTAGTTTGGTGGAGCTTACCAGGTGGTAAGTCATAGGCCTACATTTTCACTAAGGCGCACTTCATTAGAAAGCATTACTTTAATGAACTGTTATCTTGTACGCCCACGGGATTATAAAGCCTTTTGTACAGTGTACTGATTTGCTCAAAATTAGCAACTATTACAACTAATTTATTTATAACATAGCAGTGTAGCAGTATCATTAAATATCTCTACATCTATTAAAAGTAGACAGTTTTCGAATCATCAAAACCAGGTAGATTTTTTGCACTACCTTAGAAATAAAACAGTATATTTATCACATACTAAGACGAAGTATTCGATAGCATATTTAAGTGTCCTCGCGTTACATTTTCTGCTTCACGTGTAAAGTATTTGTTTGGTCCCAGCGCGATCCGCACCTCGAGAGCCGGTGCACCGCTTGCATCCAAATGAGTGCGCTTTGTTGCCGGGTGAGAACGTACGTCTATCCAGGATTAGTGGCTTGAAGTATCTCTTTTTGAACTTATTTTTGAGCTTTAGAGTAAATAATAATAAATATTTGACAACATTACATACATCGATCTGATTGCAAAGAAAGTAGCTCAAGCACTTGTGTTATGAGTATCAGAAACAACGAAGGTACCACAAATATATACTTATACACAAATATACATCCAGACACAGGAAGTTTGTCCTACTAATGTTCATCACATAAATGTTTGTCCTGGGTGGGATTCATACCCACGACCCCTGGCACATATGGCAGGGTCACCACCAAATGCGCCAGGCAAAAAGAGTCCATCGTTTGTAGCTACCACTGTAAATTTATATTTAATTCTTAATCTTTTTCTCTCAAAAACTGAATTCTCCCAATGAAATAATAGAAGTCGTAAAATCTACGATCATGGCCTTTTTATGCAGGAGTTGCAATAAATTAGGTAAGATAAGGAGTGAGATAATCTGAGGACCATTCATTAGTACCCATCAGTCCTGCAAAAGTTGTCATAGTAATTTGGGCTCCCCTTTTGCATTCTGAGCTACTATAAAAAAAAGGTATTATTATGACAATAAGGCATTTTGACAACGTCAAATGATCATCTAATTTTACGGCTGGCTGTACAAGCTATGCAAAATCAAATCACTAGACCTTATAACATACACGAGAGGCCACAATTCCGAAGCAGTGACTATCAAAGACCCATTAGTATCCCTTACATGGATTGACGAAGAGACAAAGCCTCTATATGCCGTAAATTAAGGCGGCCTTTGTCCAATAGAGCTCGACAATAGGTTGGCAGTACTTCACTTTTGATGGACATTCAGTCTGAGAACCGCTCATTAATTACTTGAGATGGCAAGCTAGGAGCATTTGCTTGTAGAACGTTAAAGGGATCTCGTAAAACGAAAGATGTTTCGTTGAGTAGTTTGTCCAACGAATTTAAATACCTATCGTTGAGTTTGTCACTTTATGGAGATTCAGGGCAAATTACTGACACTAGAATTAGAGCTTGATAAATGTGCAATATAAAGAATATAATTATGGTGTTATTAAGCAAACAAAACATTTGATGACAGTAAAACTGAAACTTGAGTACACCATTGACCAAAGCAATTAAAATTATATTCATTTCTAGATTAAAAACTTACCTACTTACTATGGCACATTAACCCAAGTGAGTGAAAGTAACGAAACAAATAAATATGCAAAAAATTTACTAAGAAGCCAAAAGACTAGACACTCCAAGTGTACAAGTACAAAACATGTACTGGATTTACAAAGTTTACTATTAACGCATTGTATTTTCAAAAATAATTAGTTCCTATTTTTCAAAAAGAGCCAACATGTAAAATTAATAATAAAATAATTCTTTTTATAAGTACAAATCGGAATCCAGTTATCTAAGTTAAACTAGAACAAGCCCTAAATCAATCCGCACCCAACCCGTATTTCCAAGTTTTGTTCTTTTAAAATCTAAGTAAAATCCCGTGTTAGGAAGTGAAATCACGAATCGAAATGAAACGTCTAGAAAACCGGAGCGCTGAAAATCGAGCTGTTCAAAAGCATTTTCCAATAACAAAAGGAAATGGTGTGCTTCGATATTAAACACTAGAATACATGTTCACGACAATTCTTACATTCTCATAATATCTACGAAAGCCATCGAGCCAAGAACAACGGATTCGAGTGTGGTTGTTCTGAACTTATCGAAAAAGTTTATCGCACCAGAGGAAATAGTTGGTGGGGACTGATATTTTACGATACAAGGTACGCAATATTAGAACAAGTTTTCCGAACAACGTTATGGCATAAAGTAGAGGAACTTTCCTCAATTAAAGTAGAAGTAACGTTTATTAGGAATTTTATTTCAGGGGCTCTCAAATCGACACCAGCAATTAAGACTACGCTAACTTAGAAAAGTCATATTTACACCAGAGCGGATTGAAAGGAAACTTGTGATAACTTTTTTATTTATCTACAGATTTTTATGAAATTTTATACACTTACGTATCTTTTAATGCTTAAGGGAATGTTGTTACTTAATTTTAATAATCATTATTAGTTTAAGTTTTAGCTCGAGTTAGCTTAGTGTTCACAAGAAACCCTGATTAAGTAATGCTTTAAAGATTAAGCCAACTTATACTTAGCTTACTTTTGTATGAAATGTACAAAATCATAATACTAATAATTTTAAATAGAACTGTGGACAAATTGCATAAATAAAGAATGTCAATTATGAAAACATTAACTTTATTATTAACTTGAAAGATATACAAAGTTAAATAATTAAATGTAAATCATATTTTTACGAGTTAGCTTAGTCTTTCAGAAAAATGTAATGACTACGTAAATCATATTAAATGGCGCTAAATTACACATAGCATAGTTTTTTATCGTCTTGGCTAGCTCATTCACCTGGTTTAACGTAATTTTTAATATAGGAAGATACTAATATGATATAAAAACACATTTATTTTATTTATATTTTAATTTATTTGGTACCTTTAACAACCAATCATTATTATTGCTAGGTACTTAATAGAAACAACTTAGTAGGGAAATATGTACACAAGCCCCGGACGTATTAGCTACAAAATACGATTTAGAAAAATATTTGAATAAATTCGGGCGCATCTTCGGGCACCCGGCTGTTAATTAGAGATTGCAAATATTCGATGATTTTTCTTTTCGAATGTTCGAATATTTTTTCAGTGATATTCAAATATATTCAAAACTACTTAAATTATATTTTTATTGTTTTAAAAACTATATTTTTAACAATTGTCCGGTTTAATTGCTGTGAACTATATTTTTAACAGTAGAGAGAGCCTGTAACTTTACCTATGTCTCGATCGAATTAAAGGACTTGTCATAGTCCACTAACGCTAAGCACAACTTTTCGGAAACTGGCTTGTTACAGCGCTTTCACACGGGCAGTCCAGTTTTTTGCAGGATCCCGTTTTCTGCAGGATCCCGTTTGATGGCGAATGTGTTTATATGCTAGCGTTCACACGAGCATCCCGCATGCGGGATACTGCAAAAACCCGATCCGGCATTCGGTTTTGTCACTAGAAACTGGATCCGTCGTCCAGTAAAAAGCGGGATCCCATTTAGTCGCACAAATATTTATATAGCAGTGTTCACGGCCCTTTCACACGGCAGTCCAGTTTTGCAGGACCGTTTAGTCCACAGTTTTTTACTGGATCCCGCAAAACTGAACTGCCATGTGAACACACCGTCCTGTTTTGCAGGATACAGTAAAAAGCCGGTCCTGCAAAACTGGATGCCGTGTGAAAGGGCTGTTAGTTTGGCTGGAAATCAGCAAATCTGCGTGCGAGACGATTCGTGATGACCCTTGCACAAGCTGTTCTCAAACAGCTTGTATATGATGCACTACCACACATCTGATCCATGCCTGTGGCGTGACACTCCCGAGCAAGACGAAATTAAAAAGCTTCTGAAGTAACTTCAGCACGGGTTTTTTTTACCTGCTTTCAGGAGCTCGGAAGTAATACCGTTTTCATTCGGCGTCATGTTCTTAAAGGCCATCCAAATCTCATACAGACTGATGCCCAAAATGTCTTTAGTGTAGTGACGGGTAAGCTTGGCTCTTAGGTCTTTGGCCTAGTTACTGACAGGTTTTGACACAGAGGTATAAAGCTGTCCATAAAACCTCTCGATCTCCTTCAAAACCTCAGACTTTGTAGCCACCATCAGCCGTCCCCAGTTGTTAGCTTGCTCAGCTGACTTAGCACAATAGATAAGACTTTTGTAAATGCTTTGGAACCTTTATTCCGCTCTATCGCGTCTGTAATACGACTTGTATTCATGTCTCGGATATCATGTCGCAGAGACTTATCAATCCGTGTATTGAGCTACCGATATGCCTCAGCGTCATCAGGAGTATGCAGCATCATAGTACAACGCTCAGCCATGAGCCCATGAGGTTAAAGGGTGTGATCAGTTAGTTTCTGAGGTTTATACAGTTCCCACCGAGTGGACAGTTTTTACAAACCTGTCGTATAGCCACTCATACGTCCACTGTAACCACAGTTACAGAGACCATATACCTCAGGACAGTCCGTGTAACTACAGTTACATTTTTAAGAATTCGCGCCCGCCGATTGTTTTTTTCTTTTTCTTATCGCTGTGGATGTTTATAGTCTGTAGTGTTGCTGGTTTTTGACGCTCTATGATATGTACCACACCTTATTTCAAGTGGAACATAACTTCGGCTCATGGCTACAAAAAAAATAAATTGTCAAGTTGCTTGTTGTTTTTGTGGATCAGTGCGCGAGTGATTACAGCTATTTTATTCGAGAAATCATGCCGTAAGTAATAAAATATTATTGTTTTGTATATCAAAATATTTATAATCTTACATATTTTCATATTTTATAACATTATGTGCGATTCCAGTCAGTTTTTAATTAAAAATTTGGATTAAAAATAGGTCGGTGACTCTGTGTTTTTATTAGTGAATAATTGGAAGATCTAAAAAAGTTCATAAATTATATCGTAATTAAATGTTTTAATATGAAAACTTATTAATATTATTGCCTGGTTATTACCATACTTTTTTGAAATATTCCATATTTCATTCTGGATTAGACAATTTACCATACGTGAACTTCGATTTCACAGATCATGTAGCTTTAGTTTTTATTTTATTTGTAATATTTTTAAGATGATTTATAATGGGATTTTGGTACCAAATGAAAGGCCATTAAATTACCTAAAACCCAAAATTGTTTTAATATTGTAAACGTCAAAAATATCTAATAAAAAAAATATTTTAATTGAAAACTAGGACAAAATTAGCATTTCTTAAAGTTCACTGTAAGATCATTAATAGAATATAATGTTAAAATCAAACATAACTATTGCCTAAAAATCGTCAACTAATGAGCCTTTCATTAGTATTTTTCATTTTGCGATATTTGCGTTATTTACTGAGTAATAAGCATTTATTTAGCATACGTCTCCTACCGATTTTATTTTGCGCGTATCACGTGACTCGCGGACTGTCCTGACAACCTAGCGAAACGCGCGCGGACGTTTGAGTGGATAAATCGTCCACCGTAACGCAATTGTCAAGGCTAGCAAAGCGATTCGTTAATTCGGGTTGGAAGTTTTGAGGGTTCTATATGTGGACCACTGTAGGCCCGAGTCAGTCGGAGGGCGTCAAGCAGTGTTGCCAACAACAATTAGTTGGCGTAGTTTTTTTGGTAATATTCGATATTCTTATTTGTATTAATTTACTATTCGAATACAAATTTGGAATGAAGATTAAAATAATTCGAGTATTCGATTGCAACCTCTACTGCTAATAAATTAATTTATAATGTATCATTCCAAATTGTTACGATCATCTGTTAAAACTATTTACTATTTATTACATTCTTACATTATCAACAATATAAAAAAATTAAAAACTTTACAAAATATTAACAAATCAACAAAATTGGGCGATTTGGACCATTTCTATGCCATTATGACAGACAGGATAAAATTTCAATTGTTCATTATTTGGCACTTGACAATGAAACCCTAAAAATATAACATTATCAGTTAAACTAACGATTTTCGGAACTATACGATAAGCTAAGTTGTACGTGTTAGAACACGTACGCGGCATTTGAACGAATAAAACAACGCTAAGTAAGCATAGCGTAGTGTTACGCGGACAAGATGCCGAGCGCCTAAATTTTTCTAAATTTATTATTATGGCTACTTAAAAGTATTTGCATTCATTAATTCGTTTCAAATGTAAATATTCAATATCAATACTTACCTCTCTCATCATTCCTACTTGACTTTTCAGTTATTTCTTCACGAGTCATCAATTGGCAATTATTGTTTTTGCTTAATTCCACTATAAAATGAGCTCGATATTGAGACATTATTGTTTTATGATTAACTCACTTATAAATACTTTTATCAATGCATCACCACTAATCCCGTGAATATGAATATTTAATTTTCGGATACTTAAGGCGCGATTCCCGACAAGACGCCTCCAACCAGTGTTAGCGTAGTCTATGTCGGGTGATTTTAAAAAGTACATTTACTTAGCGCTTTCTTTAATTTGTAACTTTGTTATTTTTTAGAATTTCTATATGAATTTTATGTGGTAGATTCTACTCCATATATTAAGCAGTATGGTGTAAAAAAGTGAAATTTGCAAAATTTCGAGTTAGCGTAGTCTAATTTGCTGGTGTCGAAATATTGAACAAGTTTTATACTTAAAAAAAACGACGGGTTGCACTCCGGGAGTGCCGGCAGAAGTGAAAACCTGAATATTAACGTTGTGCATTTTTGATATGTATTTTGGAATGGTTAGGGATTTAATTGATTGGTAGAGGTATAAAAGTACTATCATATATGTGGTAAAATACAATATTTATATATTGCGCTATCGTACACAAACGTGACAATTTATATTACATTAAAAAGTTTATCTCTCAGAATTAATGTAATCAGAAACTTTTTCAGACTTATAATAATATTATTATTATTATTATTATTATTATTACTTATCAGAAACTCCTTGCTGTGACACTGAAACGCCATGTAATAAACGATGATAAAATGATTGACAACCGTCAATGTCATACTTTTTTGATTGACAACTATTTATTTTCTAAACAACGAAAACAAAGTTTGGAATTTACAACTAATTGCATTGATAGTGTTTAAATACACTATCAATGACTAATTGCATACTGGAATCTGCGGATAAACTTTTGAATTTGGAGCAATCGGCCAAGAAATGATTCCCTTTACAGAATCCGCAGACTCCCGAATCGTTAATAACACGAGTGGTGTTACAGTAATCAACAAGTCGCTTTCGAGGATGTTCACTGGGAATTTGGGGTAACAAGCCAAACTGTGTGTGAGAACGAGCCTCTTGTCGCAGGAAATCGGACAGCATTTCCAACTTCATACGACCTGATGCATGCTCCGCAGCATAGCGGATCCAAAGACTGCGGAGAAGTGGTGTTAATTTCCACAAAATACTGTTATATAATTCCGGCGAATAAAGATATTCCAAACTTTTTAAATGTTTTATTACGGCAATTAAATTTTGAATTTTGCAGGATATCAAATTAAGGTCTTTGTGGTCACTTTGTAGCATAGGAAGCATATAGGAAGCGACCGCACTGCGGCTATAATAGTAGAAGAGGTCACACTTGACAGTTTATGCAAAGAAAAATATACCTTACGCTAAAGGAATAAAACTCAAGAAAACAACATCAGTTCTTATTAATACAATTATTTACTCTACTCCTGATGTACATAAGAAGCACTTTTCTTTGCATAAATGAGCTGTCAAATTGAACAAAAAACCATTATTGTCTATAGACCGACAAACTTATCTGTTCCGGTGGCGGCGTCGCTTCTGTCTATTTAAAACTGTCATTAAATATCGTTTTTGCATTGCATTTCACGTAGTTCCAATTTTGGCCACCGGAACAGATAAGTTTGTAGAAAACACGTGTCCGGACTTCAAATTTTATATGGATTTTCGATCAGGTCACGTGACACATAAATCCTGACGCGAGTTTAACATTTTTTCCCCATACAAAAAAAGTGCACAACGCCGCTAAAGAAGTTTTCACTTCAAAAAAATACAGCGACATACATATTTGGTTATGTTTCCTACTGAGTTCAAACTGGGACGATTTTCTTTTAGCCGAAGTTTTTTCGTTTTATTATAAGAATATAAAGATTTTTTGTTTTTACTGGCCCGATGGCATTGAGTTACAAAGTAATTGTAGATCAATGCCCGATGGTTGAATTATTTCCTATGCAAAATTATATTCGAGTAAGAATTATGGAAATTCTTTTGACGAGACGGGCTGAGAAATGTAGAAAATATTTACTAGAAGGTTATGATCTCGTCGAAGTTGCCTTAGTTACTAACTTAACGAAATATCTTTGATCTAAACAAAAGGTAAGAAACAAAATATCCTATCTCAATATTCCGATATCTTCTCTAACTTAATGGGATTTAAAGGTGTAACTGATGGCAGGAAATTGTGAAGTTAAAATTCATATTTTAAAGTAATAATGGACCGTTCCGAGCAACACAAAAGCATTTAAAGTAATACAGTTTAATGAAATATTCTGTGTCGGTGACGTTTTAATGCTGAAACTTGTTATCTCGGTAATATTCAATAATAAAGAGTAAAAGCATACTTGCTAAATATTTTTTCTAAAGTATTTTTTTAGGAATAGCTTATTTCTACTTATTTATTTGCAGGGAAATAAGAATACATTAATGTTATTTGATCTTCAAAATGAATGTCATTGGCCACTTACCATCAGATGAGCTACGTGTGAGGTGCCTGTCTGCAAACTAGTCTGGCATAAAAAAGGACATATTATTGTAGACCCGTGTTAAAGTGGAGCAATTAAGTTATATACTTTTATTTTTGAGGATGCCACTCCTTTTATTTATAACTCCAGAAACTACGAATAACTTCTATTTTCGCAAATTCACAATTTCCTAAAGGCAAAGTAAATCATTGCGCGCATCGACATATTGCGAAAGGATCGTAAACTTCAGCGTGAAAGCGGACGAATTTTTGAAATGCAATACCATTGACAAGTCGGCTACAGGCTTGCTTTTAGCGGGAATGCTAAAAGCCTCTAGACCGGTCTAAAGCAACCTCTTCTGCTCGCTTGTATCGCGTTTCACCGAGCTGTATCTAGTATTTGTCCAGCCCTGAATGTAAAAAAATATAACTAGACTAGGATTTGGACTGGTAACATGGTCTGACTGTTTTTTCGTTGGTTAAGTTAAGAGTAACCCCTTTTAAAGCTTTGTTTCTTGATCACCAACTAAAAGGTAAAAATAAGGAGTTAAAACTATTTGCCTGAACCTATTTTTAGCATAGAATAAATTTAAGTAAGTCAACGATATTAAAATTCGTTAAAGTAAGTAAATTAAGATCGCCGGGGTCAACTGCGTAAATATTGCAGAACAGCTGGCGTGACAAAGAGGAGGCCTATATCCAACAGTGGGTGGACAATGTCTGAATAGATAGAAGAAGATTATATTGATATTGTTTTAACGAGTATATCTTTATATTTATGTCATGCCACATGCTGAAAGTGAGTTAAAAGAAACATTGGTGATAAAATACTAAAAGCAAAGAAAGAAGCTTACTCGTAACTCTACACCTTCCTTATACTTACCAGTTCTCTACAACGGAGATTGGCAAAAGCAGATTAGAAAAGACTAATTAACATTTATTAGAAAAAAATACTAGGTATTAAGTTATTGTTGAATCGACATACTAGACTTAACTGATAAGAGCTATTAACTAAGAGCGGAAAGTTTTAGTAACATAACAGTACTTAACTAAAAAGTTACGCCAAGTGTTTCAAGCGGAACTCCATTTTCTTGAGTAAAATACATGTTAATACAATATACGTAATAATTTTACGCCCATGGAATCTCTTTCGTGTTTTGAGCGTCACACTCTTTACACCGCCATCTTCCGGACTCCGGGCTATGACTGAGTATTCGGAACAAAATATGTACCTATATGTTACATAATAATAGTGTTACGACGATGCCCGGCAACGGAGCTTGCACGCGAAAACGGACCTCACTCCTCTACGCAATAAGGTTCATTCTCGCGCGCGCCCGCCTGCTTGTTTACCTGCGCGCGGCCGCCTGCTTTTTACCTGCGCGCGATTGTTTTCATGAAAAGAACGGTCCTGTTCAAACGCGTGTCCTCGCGCCAGTTCGAGAGGCTTCACGAATCATCCACGAAATACTAGAGGGCCGCGCCGGGTATAAATAGAGAGTGAGCGACGCTGCGAGCAGTATTCATTCTTCGGAAAGCGATCAGTGCGAACTATCCTGCGACGTTTGAAGTGAACAGCGTTTACCAGTGTTTGTTTTGAATTGTCTACGTAAAGTGTGAAGTGTAATTGTGTTCAAGTGGTGTATTTCAGTTGAGTGGTTTTAAATAAATAATTGTCTTTTCGTAACCGGCATTTAATTTGAATTGACGTACCCCGTACCCGCAACATTGGTGTCAGAAGTGGGATTCAAGATGCCACGAGAAGACAGCGAGGGACGTGTGACGAGGAGCCAAACTGCGTCTTCGCAAGGAGATGGAGCCGCAAGTACTTCGTCAACGGATTCAGCAGCAGCACAACCACCGGCTGTGGACTTTAACACCCTGGTAATTTTGATAAAAGAGCAAGCTCGTCGACAAGAAGAACAAGCTCGTCGACAAGAAGAACAAGCTCGTCGACAAGAAGAACAAGCTCGTCGACAAGAAGAACAAGCTCGCCGTCAAGAGGCGCAGCTAGCTCAACTACGAGAGGACCAGGCCCGTGGACAAGAAGAAAAAGCTCGTCGACAAGAAGAACTAGCTCGTCGACAAGAAGAACTAACTCGCCGTCAAGAGGCGCAGCTAGCTCAACTACGAGAGGACCAGGCCCGTTGTCAGGATGAGTTAGCAAAGACTTTGTTGGGGGCTATTGAGAAAAAGCAGGCGGCGATGGAAAAGCAAATTGTTGCTGTATCGGACGTGGTAGGGCACATCAAGGAGGACGTACTTCAGGTGAAGACACAGCAAACCCAACACGAAGAGCGATTGACCCAGGTTGATGCAACGCTAGAGAAACACGATGTGACGTTGCAGCGACTGCACAATAAAATTCTGAAGGTTGAATCGCAAGGCGGTGCCGTACTTCCAGCACATATTGGGTCTCCTAGGATTGAAGTACCCCACTTTGACGGAACAACATCATGGGCAGCATTTTGGTACCAGTTCGAGACGGTGGCCAAAGGAAAGGGCTGGAGCGACGAAGAATCGATGATGGCGCTTACTCTAGCCCTACGTGGTGATGCCCTGCTGACGTTAGAAAACCTGCCTCCGGAAAGTAGGACCTTGGATGCTCTCCATAAAGCACTAGAAAGCAGGTACAGCGACAAACATCTTGAACACGCGTACAGAGCACAGCTCCGTGACCGCATGCAGAAATCGAGTGAAAGTCTGCAACAATGGGCCACAGAAATTGAAAGACTAGTTCGTCGTGCCTATGTCTCATGCCCAACGTTGGTAGAAGCAACCATCCTGCAAGCGTTCATCGATGGAATCAAGGACTCGGAGATCAGAGCAGCAGTTAGGCTGGGACATCATAAGACCTTGCAAGAAGCTTTGGCCCATGCCTTGGAGGTAGAAGCTGTACGCCAGGACCCTAGAACGCATAGACTACGGGAAATGGTGGTAAAGGAAAAACCATCGTTGGGTCCAATGTGTTATGGCTGCGGAGAGAGGGGCCACATCCGGATTAGTTGCCCCAAAAGAAGATTGCCGCACAGAACGACAGTAGCGTCCTCAACCCAAGTGGACGCTGAAGAGCTGTCGTTAAACTAAATGGAGCCAGGGCCGCGGGGCAGGCGCTGGCTGGTCAACATCAAGCCCCTACTATCACTGTATCACAGATGGGAAATGGAAACAACCTTTCAGTGGAAGGACAGCTGAACAGCAAAACATGTATCTTTACAATAGACACCGGTGCTTCAAGAACCATAGTGCGCCCGGAGTTACTGAAGAGAACTGTCATGTGGGGACGCAGACCTCTACCCATCCAGCTGCAAACAGCAACAGGCCAGCCAGTAACTGTCCTCGGTGAGACAGTGGTGAAGATAACAATTGGAGACCAGACCTTCGACTACAGGGTGCTAATAGCAAATATCACGGATGAATGCATCATCGGATTGGACTTTTTGAGAGACCAGAAATGTGTAGTAGACGTCTCTAAGGGAGTACTAAGTTTTCCGGAGCAAGAAGTATTCCTAGAGGGAGGAACATCGTGTGCAGTCTACTGCCTGAAAAATACAACATTACCGCCGAGGTCTGAAACTTTAGTACAAGTTAGATTCCCTCCTAATGTGTGTAAAGGACGTAGTGTAGTAATAGAAAACTGCGGCGATCATCCAAGTTGGATTACGGCAAGAACGCTGGCAATGACCAGAGAAGGAGTGAAAGTGCGGATAATAAATCTTAGTGGAAATGAAGTACAGTTACGAAGAAACTGCGTGATCGGTCGGTGTGAAACGGGTTATTCTATAAGAAAGCTGAAAGGAACTCGGGAGCCAGAATCCTGTCAACGAGATGACGTCATGCAGCTTCTAGAAGATTGTAAGGATAAGTTATCTGCACAGGAACTTCAACAAGCTAAGAGGTTGTTACACGATTACAGTGACATCTTTGCAAAGGGTGACCATGATTTAGGAAGAACAGGCCTTGTTAAACACCGCATACACACGGGAGAAACGCAACCAATCAAGCAGACTCCTAGGCGCCTTCCGTTTGCCAAGGAAAAGGAAGTAGCAGAGATGATTGCCGAGATGCACAAGAACCGCATCATAGAACCTTCGACGAGCCCGTGGTCATCGCCTGTAGTCCTAGTTAAGAAGAAGGATGGTAGCACCAGGTTTTGCGTTGACTACAGGATGTTAAATAATGTAACGAAGAAGGACAGTTACCCTTTGCCACGGATTGACGACACATTGGATATGCTGAGCGGTATGAAGTGGTTCTCAACAGTTGATCTAAAAAGTGGTTACTGGCAAGTGGACATCCATCCAGAAGACAAAGAAAAGACGGCATTTACCACTGGAACTGGAAATGGGCTGTGGCAGTTCAACGTTATGCCCTTTGGACTTTGTAATGCTCCGGCGACCTTTGAGCGGCTAATGGAGAGGGTTTTGGTTGGACTGCTGGGAGACGCATGTCTTGTTTACCTGGATGACATCATCGTCATGGGACGAAATTTCGCAGAACACCTAAGGAATCTGGGGAAGGTGTTTACCAGGATTCGAGAAGCAAATTTAAAGCTCAGTCCGAAGAAGTGCGCATTCTTTAAGGCAGAAGTGGCCTATTTAGGACACATCATCTCGGCGAAGGGTGTGAGGACCGATCCAGAGAAGATCAAAGCTGTCCAAGAATGGCCTACACCAACAAACAAGACGGATGTAAGATCCTTTTTGGGTTTGTGCGCATATTACCGGCGCTTTGTCAAGAACTTCTCCGACATCGCCAAGCCACTTCATCGACTTACGGAAGACAAACGAGTATTTGCCTGGGACTTGGAATGTGAACAAGCTTTCAATAAACTGAAGGGACACCTTTGCACCACTCCTATACTTGGATACCCGAACAGAGAAGGAAGATTCATCGTGGACACCGATGCAAGCAACACTGGAATTGGTGGAGTTTTATCACAAGAGCAAGGTGACCGTGAAGTCGTTATCGCCTATTTCAGCAAGTCCCTTTCAAAGCCAGAGAGGAACTACTGCGTGACTCGTAAGGAACTGTTGGCAGTAGTGAAAACTCTACAACATTTTAGCAAGTACCTCATCGGCAGACAGTTCACCTTACGGACGGATCATGCAGCATTAAAATGGCTTTTGCAGTTCAAGAACCCAGAAGGACAAGTAGCAAGATGGTTAGAGCAACTACAGGAGTACAACTTCGTGGTGGAACATCGAAGCGGCAGAACGCATTTGAACGCGGACGCCCTTTCAAGAAGACCTTGCCCCGAGTTCTGTAGCCACTGCTCTAAGACAGAAACCAAAGAGAAAGTCCGGATTATAACCACCCAGGGCCTTGACCATGAATGGAGTGAGGATGCTATTGGGAAAGCTCAAAAGGAGGACATCGACCTGAAGAAAATCTTTGAATGGAAAGAAAAAGACCAAAGGCCTTCTTGGAGTGAAGTATCGTCGTTTAGTCCCACTACAAAAAGCTACTGGGCACAGTGGGACAGCCTAGTAATTAGAGACGGAGTTCTGTTTAGAAAATGGGAAACGCCAAGAGGGGACCAAAGCAATTTACAGCTAGTTGTGCCCCGAAAACAAGTGGCGCCCTTACTGAGATATATACACGATGGGGTATCTGGAGGACATTTAGGCGTGAAGAAAACCCTAGAGAAGCTGAGACAACGGTTCTACTGGATCCACTGTCGAGAGGACGTTGAAGACTGGTGCAGGAAATGTACGACGTGTGCATCAGTTAAGGGCCCACAAACCAGGAATAGAGGAAAACTCAAGCTGTACAATGTCGGCGCCCCGTGGGAAAGAATCGCGGTCGATGTTGCTGGACCTTTTCCAGAATCTGAGGAGGGAAATAAATACATCATTGTGGTTCAAGATTATTTCAGTAAATGGCCTGAAGTTTTCGCGACGCCTAATCAAGAAGCTAAGACGGTTGCGAAAAAGTTAGTCCAGGAAGTGATCTGCCGATTTGGTGTACCCCTCGAGATACATTCAGACCAAGGAAGAAACTTCGAGTCCGCACTATTCCAAGAGGTTTGTCAACTACTTGGTATGCAAAAGACTCGTACTACCCCAGCACATCCACAATCTGATGGCATGGTCGAGAGATTCAACCAAACGCTTGAAAATCACTTGGCTAAAGTTGTCGATGAACATCAACGAGACTGGGATCAGTACATACCTCTTTTTCTGCTGTCCTATCGATCTGCCGTACACGATAGTACTAGTGCCACCCCCGCAATGGTGAACTTTGGCAGAGAAATGCGACTTCCAGTGGATGCCCTGACTGGTACACCACCCGAAGCTCCGAAACCTGTCACAGATTATGTGGCTGACCTCCAGAAACGATTGGACGAGATTCATGCCTTCGTTAGAGACTGTAGTCTGAAATCCAGCGAACGAATGAAGACTCGCTACGATCGTAAAGCCAACACTACCGGCTTTGAAGAAGGGGCACTGGTTTGGTTACACAACCCACTCCGGAAGAAAGGAAAGTCACCAAAGTTCCAGCCACGATGGGAAGGACCCTACAAGATCATCACAAGGCTGAATGACCTCACCTATCGGATCAAGCAAGGAACAAGGGGCAAACCTAAGATTGTGCACATTGATCGGTTGGCACGCTACTACGGATCAAATAATGCTCGGGACGAGCATGACTAAGAGGGGGGTAATGTTACGACGATGCCCGGCAACGGAGCTTGCACGCGAAAACGGACCTCACTCCTCTACGCAATAAGGTTCATTCTCGCGCGCGCCCGCCTGCTTGTTTACCTGCGCGCGGCCGCCTGCTTTTTACCTGCGCGCGATTGTTTTCATGAAAAGAACGGTCCTGTTCAAACGCGTGTCCTCCCGCCAGTTCGAGAGGCTTCACGAATCATCCACGAAATACTAGAGGGCCGCGCCGGGTATAAATAGAGAGTGAGCGACGCTGCGAGCAGTATTCATTCTTCGGAAAGCGATCAGTGCGAACTATCCTGCGACGTTTGAAGTGAACAGCGTTTACCAGTGTTTGTTTTGAATTGTCTACGTAAAGTGTGAAGTGTAATTGTGTTCAAGTGGTGTATTTCAGTTGAGTGGTTTTAAATAAATAATTGTCTTTTCGTAACCGGCATTTAATTTGAATTGACGTACCCCGTACCCGCAACAATAGTTTGGTCAAATGACATCTTGATGATAGTGTGGATTTCACTGCACGTTATTCAATGATGTTGCTAAAATAAACAATTGATGACTGTCTTATAAAAAAATATCTATAATATCGGCCGCTTTCGCGGTTTCAACGCGGTACGTAATTTCTTTTTCTAAATATCCCCCCTTCCTCCCACATTTCCGGGATAAAAAGTACCCTAGGTCACTTGGGGATAGTGTAGCTATTCAACAGTGAAAGAATTATTCAAATAGGTTCAGTATTTTCGGAGCCTATTCAATACAAACAAACAATCAAATCTTTCCACTTTATAATATTAGTAAAGATAAACATCCTAGATTCTCATATAAAGACCAAAACGACTAGATTAGGGGCACACTAATCACCACACCAGGTGTTCTTTGTCGATACACCATATATCACTCTGTCTCGGCGTCGAGATTGATCGCTCCACTCGTTAATTGAACTTCATTAACGATCATAATTAATAGCGCCCGGCTTTAATTGCTCTGGAGTCTGAATGTTTGATTCCACGTGTAAACATACGCTCTGTAATTATGAGCGTCGCTTGGTCTAGGTATTAAGTTTCTGCTGCAAAACTGCTCAGTTTGTCAGCCTGAGTTGTTCGGAAACTGTTTTCAGCCGAGTGTGATATCCTTTGTGAGATGAAATGCTTGTTAAGTTTCTACATGTAGGCAGACGTAAGTAATTGTAGAGAATCCTTTTAATGATTTTGTTTCGTAGCTAAACTGATAATTATATAATTTTGGTTTTTAAAATGTTTGTAATGCATCAAATATGAAAAAGTCAAAGGCAAAGTCAAAGGTACGGTGGTATTAATTTCATATTAAACCCCACAAATACTATAGGAAAATTGTTGGATTTAGCCCCTTCGTACACAAGGCGATGCAAGTCTCCGATACTCGGCGACTTGCGTCGCCTTGCGACTACCGCCATACAAATCCATTGAGGCTCGTACACTAGGCGACGCGACTCGCGTCGCGCCACTCCTACGATACCTGCCTGCCGAAGTCGTCGCTACTTAAGTCGCGGCGATTTTCAAGATGGCGGAGCAGTTATTGAATATTAAATTTGTTTCTGAGGTGGAGAAATATCCTTGTTTATATAACTATACTGAACTAGCTTACCCAGTGAACTTCGTATCACATACCTCTTAATATAAACCATATTTATTTAAACCCTATCTTTTTTCCATATTTTCTCATCGTTTAAACCTTCCCTGGACTTCCACGAATATTTTAAGACTAAAATTACTCAAATCGGTTCAGCCGTTCTCGAGTTTTAGCGAGAATAAAAAACAGCAATTCATTTATAAATATATAGATAGGCAATTCACGTCGCCGTGTGTACGGACCGTGCGCTACTCGATACTCGCGACTGGATACTAAAGTAGTATACAACATTAGTATCGGAGACTTGCGTAGCGTTGTGTACGAAGGGCCTTAGTTATACAGAAAACAGTTATACCTATAAACACGAACATCTGTAAAATGTGACAGAGAGTGAAACTACAAAAAGTCATCATTTTACGGTCTGGCAGGCTGTGTTTCATTTAATGTCAAAAAGAATGTTCAAAATATCATTCCAAATAAAAAATCAGTTTGAGTTTCCACAGCAACATATTAAACAATAATGTCAGACTCAGACGCAACCTCAAGTTAGGTACGAGCTGCAACAAACGCAGTTACTCACGACGGCTCTCAAGTGTCGGCTATGCGGGCGCCGCGTGGAGTACTCTCCTCTCAAAGTTACTGTCTTCAATGTTATACGCTGATCTCTCCGTCTTGATACTTTTAATTAGGATAATAGTAAGTAAATGTAGGAAATTATTGGATTGCTTGAAATCGGCAATAACTTTTTGATACAAAAAAACACGAGTTTTGGTGCCTTAAAATAATAAAATGATTAGTTAATGACCACTTCAATCAAGTTTTTTCATAGTTTAAGAAAGCCTTATCAATCATGTTGATGATCTTTTGTGTATTTCTGTTAACAAGATATTATCTTGGTATTTTACGGTAGTCAATACTGCCTACAGAATAAAGTACAAACTTTTTAGCTCCCAAAGTAGCAGAAAGTAACAAAGACGTAAATAACAAAAAAAAAACTAACTAATAGCGATTGTGTACTAATTAAATAATTGTTTTGCTTTCAAAGTTGTTCTGTGATTAATGCAACTTAGTTCTTTTTATATGAACTAAGAGACAAACGCCGCAGTTTATCTAAACTGTCGTAATGGTGGACAACTTGTGGCATACGGTCGCCCACATCCACTCAAGCTTAAGCCACTCAAGGTAACTGCTTCACTATATCCAGTTGACATTTAATTCTATATGCGTATGTAAAAGCCTTTTTACGAAGGACAATTATTATAATTACACCTTAAGATGTACTTTTTTTTTATAAAACACTTGAATTTATAGATAGTCAGACACAAGTCACAACTTATTTTATGGTAAGCTGTCACTAAAGACTTTCGGGGTATAATTCCTCATCCATGACTGGCCGGTCAATTGTCTTAAGGCAGTACTCCGGTTCGTCTCTTTCGAGTGTGAAAGGGAAACAAGAGGAGTTTAGTCGTGGGACACTGAAACAAGTCTCGTTAACCTGCTTATAAGTA
This sequence comes from Mecyna flavalis, assembly GCA_949319885.1. Lineage (NCBI taxonomy): Eukaryota > Metazoa > Arthropoda > Insecta > Lepidoptera > Crambidae > Mecyna > Mecyna flavalis. Next base: position 14,955,786 of record OX439433.1, read on the forward strand.
ATTCTTCTACAAGCTTGTGCCAGCTCTTACTGTCATAGAAAATGTAATTTTATGTTCTTGCGTACTATTAAAGTATTCCCGTTTTCACATTACATATTTTCAGAACACAGCTAGAATTATTATAATTAATACTTACTGGGAGGTCGCACCGACATTAATTACCAAACTAATAGCCAATAAAGTGAAATATATTATAACATGTTTGCTCTTACTTGTGACACAAACGTTAGTTATGAGCCACTAGGAACATCCCACAACAATAAGTCCCGTTAAGTGTAACAACTGTAGTGGTGGCGAGCCATCCCACTTACTATACAGTCACGAGTATTTGCATGTATATAGACTTATTCAAATATGAACCTTAACACAATCACATAAGACCGTATGTGGATACATTTTATTGCACATGACTGTACACAGTTCAAGCTAGTAAATTAACCATTCAAACCTGTATAATATTAATGGATTGAAACGTTTATTTTCCGTGCATGTGTCGCAGGATAAGATGGATTTTGAATCTAAGTTCATGGTTATTGGTTACCTTTTAGAGTTTGTTAAATAATAAGGATCGCTTTATTTATACCGTTCATAGTTCTTTTCAAATGTGGGCTATTTGAGCGCAAACCGGGATACGTATAGAGACTGCCGTCCGACCGTGACCCAACGTTCATAATAATTTATGTCCACTCTAACATCACAAAATTTTGAGTCCTTAATAAAACTGTCTTGTATGTGCCAAAGTGAAAAATTGTGTAAAAAAATAAAATAAATCTTACGAAATAATACGGAAAGATATTTCTATAACTTCTAACAGAAGTGATAACTTACAATAAATAATAAATGTACCACAATTGTTATTTCTTTCACACAAGTAGTTTACCCAAACTCAATGATAGGAAAACTGTCATCCGCATGTTTCTCAAATTTTTTGTTCGCAACAATTTCTGACTAACCTGATTCGAGTCACTATGAAAGAGGTTGAGCAATAAACTGTGACACTTTCTCTTGGGACGTGCTTATAAATTATTTATTTGAAGAATTCCCAAGGAGCTCTCTTAGTGGGTAGTTTATTTTATTACAGCCCGAGGTGGGTTTATATAAAATTTAATAACCTTGCGCAAATTAAGGTCCCGCCCTTCCTTAATAAGGTGCGTGTTGTAAGTTGAAATAAGTTTAGCAGTCTTCAAATGAATTCAAAATTTAAGCTATTGTAGACTCTACCGCCGAGGGAATAAGGTGTCAACAATTTGGGTCCCCCTTTGTTGTATGAATATAAGCTAATGAATACGAATCTTTACGTTGCATCTTGGAATTAGGAATTATACACAAATAGGGTGATGAAAATGGGTACCATCATAATGAGTATTCATGCAATGTGGCAACATTTTATTGTGTGTTGCTGTTCATCTTACTAATATTATAAATGCGAAAGGCTGGATGTTTAGATGTTTGGATGTTTGGATGTTTGGATGTTTGGATGTTTGGATGTTTCGATGTTTAGATGTTTGGATGTTTGTTCCTCAATTACGCCTAAACGGCTGAACGGTTTTAGATGAAATTTGGCACACGTATAGTTTATAACCCGGAATAGGACATAGGCTATAAAACTCCTACGGGAAACGTCTCATTCCCGCGGGAATATCAATTTTGAAACTACTGAACTGATTTGAATAATTCTTTTACTGTTGGGAAGCTACACTATCCCCAGTGAACAGGGTACTTTTGATCCTGGAAATGTGGGGGGAAGGGGGGATATTTGAAAAAAGAGGTTACGCGCGGGTGAAACCGCGGGCGGAGGCTATTAAAGATACTTTCAAAGGAATACGCCTTAGTGCCTTATAACTCTTCTTACTTCTACTTATCAGTGAAACTACGCCGCGTCAATGTGCCAACTGTTATTAAAAGAAGCTCTTGATTTTGTAGAAATGCACACCTCCTCGCCTAGGGACAGGGTCAACGAAAATAGTTTCAGAAAATGGATAAACGTTACTCACATACTTTTTTTATTTAGAAACACCAAGACCACTATAAACGGACGTTTTCATTACACACAAATAGTATGTATTACAGTTTGGGGATTTAATTCGCTGATGTAATAGCCAACTTCTTTACCACTACACCAAATCGACTTTAATATTTCAAATACTTAAGTATGATATCTTTATAATATTCAAGTCTGTTCAAAAAAACTAGGTATCCAATTTATCATTGTAGACCTCGAGTACAAAACTGCTGATCAAAGTCTACAAGCTGGCGCGATCATTACGGCCGACTGTGTTCTATTGCCAAGAAAATACGTGAAAGGTAAGCAGAATACCACTGGACATCTTCCAAATGACCTTTCTGCATGTGTTGAGCATCGAATAGGGTTAAGTCATGAATTTTGTAGTAGTAGAGCCATGCTGTTTTACAGTACGAATGGGCCGTTTCTTTCGGGGAAGTACCACTCTCTCACATTACACCAGTCTGAACTAATAGTAACTACTATTGTGTTTTGTCTGGTTTGTGAGAGTGCCGGAGGCCCACACCCCTCTTAAAGGCCGGCAACGCATCAGCGACCCCTCTGGTGTTGCAGATGTCCATGGGTGGCGGTGATTGCTTACCATCAGTCGACCCGCTGGCTCGTTTGCCGCCTCCACATTAAAAAAACGAATACAAGAGGGATTATAACATGATCGTGATCAAAAGTGATGAGTGAGGTGAGATTTGCCTGAAGCTTAACCTTCATTACTGTACATTACATCTATTGAAGAACCATTTTTGTATGTTTGCTCCACACGTAAACCCATAAATCCCCAACTGTTACTATTTTTAGCTATCCGATAATAATTATGCATTGCTTTATTGAGACTCAAGGCAACTTTCAGAAGTATATCAAATAGACGATGACGGACTTTGGACAACAGCTCACACATAGCTCACGTGTTAGATTTCAAAGCACCATCTCGGTAATCTGTCTCCCGTAGCACAGATGTCACGAATCACAATGAAATCTGGGATGGTGCAATGCGGATATCACTGCCAGCCACACTTGAGAAATAAATACTGGAGAATCTAAATAAATACGTACGTATTTTTGATCGTGCTTACTAGAAGAGCTAAGGATAGCCTTAGCTTCTTAGCAGAATCAAAAATTCGAAATGTGTTCTATAAATGTAAAATAAAAGCATATTTTGTGGTTTGGATTCTATTGATGAGTTATGATTCTTTAAACGACTTTAAAAGAATGATGTTCTCTTTTCAATTGAACTTTTTTTTATATCGACTGGGTTACTTTTTGACTAGCTGACATAATTTGTTTGAAATCGTATTTTTATTATTATTTACATATCTCTTGCTCTGTAAGTAGTCACTTACTTCCCTGAATGCCGGGGTGTATGGATATCATTACAGCATAGATCAAAACCTACCATGTAATGTTCACATTACAGCATAGGTTTCAAAACCTATCATGTAATGTTAACATTACAGCATTGGTTTTGGAATTTGAAAAAAGAACTGTCATACTCATACTGCAAGAAGAATATTTTTAAAAAGTTAATAATTTTTTTTCTGGTATCTTATTTACTCGAATCTAGACAATTTTTATTAGAATTTATGAAGATTTGACGCCCTCGCTGCGCTCGCCAAAAACCTCGTATGCAATTGATGTCATACAGCCCTTGGTTAACAATCTACTATTAAATTGGCAGTCATAATATTGTCAGCCATCTTAAATACTCCAAAAACCCACAAAGCGATCTACCTAAACAGCGTGCCGCAATCCCTAATAACGTATTAACTGCCTACGCTTTTCAGTTACTATGTCGTCGCAAATCTATGTTGCTAAGCTTAAGTAATTATATTTCACCTTCTACCCTCTTTGAGATAGGATACAAAAAAAATCGCGAAGTCTGCCGTGAGAAGGACAGAGATAGAATAATATGGTTGTTGCTACTTAAACACTAATGTGTTTTAAGTACCGGGCTATAAATACGATGTCCAGGATTCAAGTCCGAGTTGGAAAAAAATGTTTTGAATTTTTGGAACACAGCTCATTTTTGTAATCCAGTCCGCATTAGGCTGGCAATAGGCTGGTTATTTCTTTTTTATTTGTAACTAAAACCCATGGAAATAATATTATGCTAAAACCTATTCAAGGTATTCCACTTGGGCACAGATATTAAATAGCTACTTGACTTGGGTGTAATTAGATGAAATAAGTAGATGTTAACAAAATAATATAAAATGCGCTGAAAAGATGAAGACGTTTTTATGAAAACCCATTGAAATTAAATACAATTTTGACATTTCTGTTATTAAAAGTTATGCAATTGTCATGTAAGCTATAATTTGATTCCAATTAAAAATGAATACGAGTATCTACTTCAATATACAATACATTATAGCCTTTAGCGTGAATCTCATGATAATATTTCATAATACATGTACGCTAATGTGGCATACAAATGATCAGTTTATTTTAAACATACCAATTTGTGTAGCAGTAATTTTCATTACTAATTTTCTATTGACGTATTTGGCAATAAAATGTACGTATGGAACGCGATATCGTATCAATTGTTTTCATTTTTATATAAATGAAAAACGATAAAACGAGGCACGAAAATGGGAGATATTTTCACTCACAATGGAAAAACTCCAGTTAGAAAACTTGAACCACACAAATTGCTGCAAAAAGTCTAGTGTGCAAACTAGAGAGCGTGGTTTCATATTCGCATTTCAGAACACAGTTTTTATTTAACCCATAGCTGAAGCGCGCAATACAAAGGCGTGTCAACGTACCGGCATACCTACTACAGAGCTTGAATTGGACGCTTCTAGATACGACTGGTTTATTTATTTATTTTACTAGCCGTGTTAGCTTTACTTGTGTAAAATTTAGAATCACCAATGAAATGGATGATGTCTTTTGTTATTAAACATTATGACTTTCGTTTTTTTGATGACGTAAGAAATCATGTCATTAAGAAGTGCTAGTATACTGAACAATTTTTCCTAGAATTTTGTACATTCATATCTCATATCGGATGATCTGCATCTTCATTTTTGCTAAGTGAACAAAAAGACGTGTACAAGTTTAGTGGTCCAAAACCACAATTCCTTAATTATGGGATAGAGTCACTATCCTATAATCAAAAATCAAAAATCAAAATATTCTTTATTCATTTAAACTTGTATCAAGTATTTATGAATCGTCAATTACAGAGTGACTCTACCACCGGTATCGGAATGCAGTCATCTGCCGAGAAGAACCGGCAAGAAACTCGACAGTTACTCTTTTTCATCGCCATGTTTGTTTACAATTTATTTGTTACAATTCTGATTAGTTTTAGAATACCAAGCCATACAGTATAAAGTATAAGAATGAGACTATAATCGAGAAAAATCCGTGAGCCCTGGAAGACCAGTGCCCAAAGGTGGCACCTGCAGCACAAGTATGACGTATGTGCCAGCCATAATTTCACTCAACCATAATCAAGGAATTGTGGATTTGTAGCTGGTTACGTGCTTAAGATTGGTGTTTGTTTGTGTCTGCTTGTTTATCTGTATTTCAGTATTTACTTCTAGTAGCTTCATGGATTCTAAAACCAATAACACAAATGGGATCAAATCAATGTATGTGATGTTGTCCAATATTTGCAATTGGCCAATCTTTTTTTTCAACCTTTTTTTTTTCACAATCGTATCCAGCAGATTTATAGCTCCACAAAAATACATACTCATATGTATGGTGTAATCATGGTTTCATCAAAAGAGCGGCGCACAGTGCCGCGCTAGAGCCATCACGGCTCGTCACGGCGCCATTCATTCCGCCCGCTGATGGTAGCCGCAATTATGTGACGTATGTACTTCCTTACACTGTATTTAGGTTTTGTTGGGACGTAAGCTCGTTGAAAGGGTATTTTCATTTTTAAGGCATCTTCATTGGTTTTACCTTTTCCTCTATCTATTTCTAATGGATAACTACTTGTATTATCTTCGTCTACAGCATTTTAAAATATTGCTTTGATATGTTGTACTATATCTTTAGTGCCGCTAAAATAGTTATTGTAAACAGAACAACCTAAGCTCTGTCATAATACTTGTCTTAGGATAACATATTTTTATTTAAGTCTTAATCATTTTGGTAGAGGCCAAAAGTGCGCCGCTGATCACAAAACCTGATTTTGTTTAAAAAATACTTGTAAACTGAATTTGTTCACTCAAGATCCCCTGATTCTCATACTATTACTTAACTTCATAGTCGTTAAAATCATATTGGTATTATTATTAGGCTGTCCGCTTGCACACAACGTCATCTTTACCAAAACTAAGAATATCTTGTACTATGGGTACCAGGACAGAGCTATCATAACATCTCTAAATATAACTTTGCCATAGTAAAAACACAGTAAACGGTCAACTTCCATAACATCCACTTAAATTACAAGATTCCCAAGTATTTACCACTGGTTAAGTGTTACAAGTCCTTTTATTGATTAATTGAGGTAACTATACGAGTGGCAACAGAACTAACAACAACAAACAAGAACTCGAAAGTTATCAAGAGGTTTCTAGGCGATTGGTTCTAATATCGGCCGAAAGCGCTTACCGCTATTAATACTCATCAATTATTTTCTTTGGCAACTTGCAGTGGACTTGTATGCAGTGACTACTTGACGACCAGTTTCGTGTTATGCATTCATCATTTCAGCCAAACGAAATGATGAATGCATTAGACGAATCTATATACATATATAAAACTCAAAGGTGACTGACTGACTGACTTATTGACTGACTGACTGACATAGATATCTATCAACGCACAGCCCAAACCACTGGATGGATCGGGCTGATATTTGGCATGCAGGTAGATGTTATGACGTAGGCATCCGCTAAGAAAGGATTTTGATCAATTCCCACGGTACCGGGAACCACGCGGGTGAAACTGCGGGCGGCCGCTAGTAAAAAATATATGTATATTTTTTACTAGTGTGCATGCTCATGTGAGCATGAACACTATTTACGTAGCGTTGGCTAGCCTCAAAATAAGCATAGTTTGTTCTATTAATTATTAAACCAAATTGATCGTCAGTGGTTGATGGTTGAGACACTTCTTAACTATTAACCATTGACGACCAATTTGGATCTGTTACGAGTAACACCAAAGGTCGTCGCACGGTACAAACAAGTTAGTGCATGGACAAAACGTATATTTGTATCGGTTGGGTGTTTCTTTGTATATTCTGTATCTGATGAGTTTTTTGGCTGATTTTCCTCGAAAGGAACAGCAATCAGAAACAGAATCAGCAAGCATTGTTATTACTTGACTATAATTTAAGTTATTTTTGTAGCCTATAAATAAATTTGAAAAAATATATTAGTAATGTTTATGCGTTGTCTGTCACGTACATTTTATTTATAACCCAAGCTCCAAAATAAATCTCCTTTAAGTTACTTCAACGGACGTGAAGATTGCGTCTTATGTTTCCGTTGATATTATCGGAATAGAATTTTGTGCGAATCGAGTAATCATTTTCTACGTACAATATTTTGTTGGAAACTTATTCAGTTCCACGGATGTGCTGTAATAACGCAATTTTGTGACTGGCATAAATAAAGGGGAATGTATGTCATGCTCTCATTTGTTGTAAGATATGGTTCAGCTACCGTGAAGCTACCTAAATATGAACCTCGAGTTCTTTATTATTATGTGTTTGTTTATCTCGGGGAAAATGTAATAATACCTGCTGATGTTAGGGGGTGCTAACTTTCTCCTATTACTTTGTTTGAGAGGGCTTATGAATGAATGAAAGAATTTATTTCAGACCGAGGTCCATATTCATGTTATATGTCCGTTTACCGTGAATAGGATAGTTTGTGAATTTGAATCGTTATTTCCCTATTTGATACTGTACTTTTTTTTAATTTTTTTCGTTATAGCATCACAGTCACAAATGGTTTATAATTTATAGACACACATAAATAGTTTGTTAAGACTGATACTATCTCTGTATACATTGAAAAAGAAAAGAGATTTGATAAAAAGGAATTGATAGGATTACTGAAGTTATCTACAAAGAATTCACTTAAGTCAGGAATAACGAGTTCCGACAACCCATTCGTAAGGATTCAATGTTATCTGCAATTAACACTGACAAATGGATGCCGTGAATACCGAGAAAAGTGGCCAATAATTAGCTGAAAGGGAGCCATAGTCTCGGGTAACAATAACCGACTGAATAAAAGAGGATAATATGGAGCGAACCTCTCCACGGAACCGTGTAGAATAGAAATTGTATATTACAAGATAGCATCTTTGGAATACGAGAGGTAGAAAATGCTGGAACCCTGCAGATCTGACTTCTAATCCTCTAATGCGGGAGTTGTATATTCGAAAAATATTTTCAAAAGTATTTTATGTAGTGTTGGTATCTTGCGTTACAACGAATGGATGTTTCCTTGAGTAATATAAATTGAAATTGCCGGTTTTTATCATAGCAACATTCTTCAACCAAATGTTGAGTCACACAACATTTATAATTCATCTGACTGTATGTATAAAATATTCTTATCATTGAAAAGGAAATAATTTATCACTGAAAGAAAGGTTTGTGACGCGCAGGAAAAGGCGAGAAAAAAGTTAATACAGCACTTATACGAAGTCGTTATGTCTAATAAATAAGTGATCAGTTGAATATTCTCTCTACTTTTCTATTCCAAATCGTTCACTGTCAATTTCACGTAAGATTGCAACGAAAACAATTACAGAATTCTAAATAATCGCGTTGAAAGCTTGAAAGGCTTACCTTCTATCTAGAATCACTCCACACATTTCCTTCAACAATGCACACATAATTACGACGTCATGAAGTGGCTGGCCGACGTACACACATGTTAATCATCCAACATGCGATCCGTCATAGTAGAAAGAGTTAACAGTAAGTTATCTTCATACACCGCACATCGCGCGCGGCTTATATTATGTGTGCATTAGTATCTGTGTGTCGCCGCACGCACACTAACAAAATCTGTTCGCACTGAGGCCTCGGCTTCGAATTCCGCGGCAGCGGAGAAGCAGCGGGAGTGGCGGCGCACGAGGCGCACTGCGGTCACCGCTTGACGCGGGCCGTCAAGAGAGGTATGATGCTGTCAAGCGGTGAACCGTAGTGCGCCTGCGTGCGCTGCCGTTCTCGCTCCCGCCTTGCTGTGTTTGAGAATGAGTCTATAATAGAATTCTATACAAAACATCTCGCCGCTGCCGATATGCCGCCCCGTTGCCCGCGAAATTCGAGGCCGAGGCCTGACAAACTAGTCGCTTTTATTTGAGTGTGCGTACGGCAACGTATAGATACTATAGAAGTTTTTTTTTTATCACGAATGCCGGTGAGTCATACTTGTAGTTGTAATGACGGTGAGTAGCGGATTGGTCGAGACTGTTGAGCGCTCTCCAGGCCACGCACACTAAGAAAATGCACATGCATATTTGCACACAAGTATAGTTCACCCGCATTCGTGAAATTAAACATTTATAATGGTGCACACATACGAGCACAATCCGCGCTTGATGCGTTAGTATGAAGATAACATACTGTGTAGTACTTTGTCTACTATGGATCCGTGTAGGAAGCCCACCAGGGCATATAGCGGCAAATTGCTGTTTGATCCATCTAATACCCATTTGTGAGTGGATAGCTTTTGTTGCACGGATTTAGCGATTGTGTTAAGACTGGCGAAAGTTTGCTCGTGAGGAGTTCGGTCCTCTATTAATCTTGGTTCATTGCATTTAAACGGTTAATCGCGTTGTAAACTATCGGGGGTGGGTATCGGAAAGCTGTTTTTGCTGATAGTTCGATTTAGGGTTTCGCTGTGTTGCAATACTAATATTGTGTTTAGATGGTGTTTACTTAAGTTCTCTGGTTTAGTCAATGAACATTTAATTACTTGCCCCTTTAACGATTTAATATTATTCAGTAACGTGGTTTGATTAGGACCCCGTGGTCAAGGCCTGGAATTAAAACCACCAGAATCTAGTTGTTTAAATATGTATCTAATCTCGTGACTAGATCTTCAAGAGAATAGTATTTATTGTATATTATGTATTTGATATTTCGGTATTTTGTAGACAATACGAGCATTTGTCATATTCGTCAAATAATGTTACGTCTATTTTTACATAATGTGGTGTTTTATTAATTGTGATTAGGTCATATGAATTTTAAAAAATGTAGTCTCCGCTAACACAGTCCCAGTGTTACAACAAATTAATGAGATGACGGCCGAAAGGGTTTTTTCTAGGTAACTCAACTATTCGAGATATGCGCCATTATACTTTCTTAAAAAATTAACTAAACCAGTTTGGTTTTATAAATTTTTTTCTAAACATAAAACTCCTTTTAACGAAATTATCTTGTTCAAAATTATAATTAAAAACATGATACTGTACCGTAACAAAATGTAACGAGGTCAATAATTTTAATTAGCAAGTAGCAATTTATGAAACTGTAATATCTCTGATATTTAAATTGATATTGTTAATGAAATTAATTTTCCACGAAATACTCGGCTGTTAGTCTTTGAAAGGAACGGCGTCATATTACTTCTTATCGAATACATTTAATAAAAGTGCTTCCTTAGAACAAATTATTTTTAGACATCCGAAGTAATAAAATTATTATCTGGAAAATTAATGAAAACTTTAAGGGAAATTGGGTAAACACTTTATACAAATATTATTTTAATAATTTTATTTTTATGACTTTTTTACCTGGAGAAAACGTTACGTGCCTTCGCGTCATCTATCATCTTGGGCGGAGGTGGAGCGTGGGACTCCCTTCACCCTAGAAATTGTGGAGCTTACCTACCAATTCCCGGGGTTATCGTCCTTGCCTGAAGGTGGTGTCGTCAAGGGAGACCTCTGACCCTTTTTATCAGTGACATCACTGGCAAGCGTAGACGCGCCCTACATACCCTTCCTTGTGGGAAAGGGGACGGTAAAAAGGGCTGGGAACTCTGCGTCATGTCCATCCAACTGCGACAGGGCTTCACAATCAATCAAAATCAAAATCAAAATATTCTTTATTCATGTAAACTTGTATCAAGTATTTATGAATCGTCAATTACAGAGTGACTCTACCACCGGTATCGGAATGCAGTCATCTGCCGAGAAGAACCGGCAAGAAACTCGACAGTTACTCTTTTTCATCGCCATGTTTGTTTACAATTTGTTTGTTACAATGCAGGTAATAGTTCTTTTCGGACCTTCAGCCCGCTGATTCTCATCTGGGCTGTGTTAGTCCCAGTCCCTCCGTCATGCTACAAGCTCCGCTTGGGCCACATATGGATGAAACGGCAACACCATAAGTACGCCCTAGGGATACGTAACCTTTATAAAATTATTTTTGATAGTGTAGATACAAAACGAGAAGCTTCTCTTAGCTCCTATATTTTTACCAAAAATACAATAATATACGCATAAAGTTTAATTGCAAATCACATGACACCAAACATGGTGTTCTACATACCTGTCTGCCAATAAAAAAAAAAAAACATTTTATGAATAGAACAAGCCATCATCCCCCGCACAAAACATGTTCATATTTCTACCTAAGCCACCGATTCATCTCAAAAATACTGCCTTCTCATATCCCCGCTGATAGTATTTATATTTGTTACGACATCGCACGCTTATGGAATAAATAATAAAAGAATAGCATTGTAATAACCTGAAAGAAGGGATTCGCGTACATGTCGTAAGGTTCGCCCGAGACGTGAATATTAAGGGCATCGCCCCCGTTCCGAATACCCCATCAGTTCCCATAAAATGGTCTGGCGGGGCGAAGATAATGGGCGACAATTTCTTTTAACACCTGAGACGGCTGCCGTCTTTGTTCAAAGGAATGCCCTTTCTGGACTACTACTATTTGATGCTTTGTGTAATATTACGAACTAGGAAGGCAAGATGGTTACACATTTTAAATGCTTTTGTGTCTATTATGAACTGTCTGTATTTTAAAATGTATCTAAACACCATGTTCGCATTTGATATTGACCTAGACGCCATAATATGAAATGAACTGTACCCCACAATGGCAGCATTCCCAAAGCTGTTGACCAAAGTTGAGAATCGGACCAAAATGACGCAACCCCCTTGAGACCAGAACTCCTTAGTATTTTGTTAAATAACACGCAATCACATGGCGCGATGGTGTTCAACGTCAAGTAAAAGTATAAAAAATCAAAATAGCTAAACAATAAATATTTAAAACCACATGAAATATATTTAGAGTATTTGTGAAAGGTTCTAGACATATTATATCTCTTTAATCATTATTGAACTGCATTCGTCTAAGGGTCCAGCTGAAGTTCCATTCAATTACTTACGAGAATTCAATCTGTTGATAGATCTCTAATTCAGTTTTAGCTGAGCTAGTACAATTCATGGACCAGTCTCAGGGGCCGCTTAGGCATAATGATTCGATTATTATGGATGTCTAAACACAACGTGGGAACATTATCGTTCATTGGAGTGTAATTCACATCAGTTATGTACCTACAATTTAGGATCTCTATTCAATTCTACTACTTGATAATCGATATAATGTTATGCCTTTAACGTTGGCTCCAAAGCAGAGGTCATTATGTAAGATCGATTTAAAAAAAATATGGTATTCAATAAAAAAATAATTAGTGTACAATGTGAAGATGTGTTTATGTATGTGATAAGAAATATTTATCTTTGAAAAAAGAAATTACAAAAGTGTACAAAAGTGTTCATTCAAAGAATCCTGAAGAGTTTGTAACCTTGGCGGTCATGCTCGCTAAAATGTGCTTGGGGTGGTGGCGTTATGTGTCGGGTGGTTACATTCCCTATAATATGGTTGAGTGAAATTATGGCTGGCACATACGTCATACTTGTGCTGCAGGTGCCACCTTTGGGCACTGGTCTTCCAGGGCTCACGGATTTTTCTCGATTATAGTCTCATTCTTATACTTTATACTGTATGGCTTGGTATTCTAAAACTAATCAGTAATTGTAACAAACAAATTGTAAACAAACATGGCGATGAAAAAGAGTAACTGTCGAGTTTCTTGCCGGTTCTTCTCGGCAGATGACTGCATTCCGATACCGGTGGTAGAGTCACTCTGTAATTGACGATTCATAAATACTTGATACAAGTTTACATGAATAAAGAATATTTTGATTTGATTTGATTTGTATTTTTCCGTTCTCTACATCTACGGGATACTATTACTAAGCTTTGCTAGATAAGGACAGAATATGACGATGTGAAAAAATATCTACGCTTTCATCACATTATTGCTAAAAGCCAAAAATTATTATTATTATCACTTTAAAATGTCCAATGTAAAATATAAGGTTGTGAAAGTGACCTGCATCCAGTGCATTCTGGCCATCTTTGGCTTTGTATAGTAATTAGTAACCATTGTCTTAAAAAATCAAAACAAGCAATACAATAAATAAAAATGACCTATGCTGAGATCCTTGGGAAAATGTCTTATGCACTTAAAAACAGAAAAAGAGCGTGCATGAAGTCTCTAGCATTCGTTTGTGCAACTCTCACCACTTACAAACTCAGTCATCAAAACTTAACTTTCTGCAACTTCAAATAACTTTTCCCGTAGGAGTCTTTATTTATCCTCACCTAACTTTTTGAGTGCACAATGCAACAGAACTACTAGAACTTACCAGAGAACCATAATATTACAAATGGAATATTAATAAACCGGCTTTTTGTGGAAATGCTTTCTTAAATCTTGGGCACCCTTTTCTGTAAGGGTGGTGCCACACGGGCTTTGCGGCTGCGCTGCGTTAGCGCTGCAAGCTGCGTCGACAGAGCGACAGCGCAGTATTTAATAGCATAATAGCTTCGTTGACGCAGCGCTGACGCAGCGCCCATGTGGCATTCACTGCGTTGAAATAATTGTGTTGCGACGACGCAGCGCCGCCGCAACGCCCTTGTGACACCACTCTAAGGTGTGATTGAGCCTACTTTCTGTTACTTTAGATAGAATACTGACACAAAGGTAGCTCGTAAGCGGATTTTTCGGTCTGTTCCATGGAGAGAAACTAAATCAGAAAACATCAATCAATGTGCTGCCACACTGTAATTTCTTGATCTTCGAAATATCCGTCTACTATCCGATAATTTAATTAATTATGTATACATAGAAAATAAAAGCCAATGTTTGAATCATCGGCTTCATGCAGTATTTGCTACTATCTATATATATATAAAACTCAAAGGCGACTGACTGACTGACATAGATAGATATCAACGCACCGCCCAAGCCACTGGACGGATCGGGCTGAAATTTGGCATTCAGGTAGATGTTATGACGTAGGCATCCGCTAAGAAAGGATTTTGATCAATTCCCACGGGAACGGGCACCACGCGGGTGAAACCGCTGGCGGCCGCTAGTTAATTATAACATTTCATACACATTCTCTTTGAGATAAAGAATTAAATTGTCTGATAGCGGAACGAGTGGGAAATAAAAAGTTCCAATCGTCACCATTGGGGACGAACGAAACGCATTTTTCCCACTCGTACTCAGTGGGGACGACCGGGAATAAACCTATGGAACTTTATTCTACGACTTCACTGAAATAGAAACTACCAATTAAAAGCAATTCTTAAAACATTTTAACGGTACAAAGCAAAGTTGTTACTTATTTAATTGGAAGACACGGAGAATGCTTTCTTCATTTAATCTTAATTAAAATTCACTTTGGATAGTTCTAAAATACGCTTCTAAATCAGATTGCTGCTATAATTTAAACATGTTCTTTGTGTTTATCAAAAGTTCCTAGAAAATAAAATAGTAAGTTCTTTTGTATAAATTCTAAGGTAGGATCGCGAACAAAGGCGGTTTATGTGCGCAAACGAGGTAGCTTATCAAAATAAAGTAAGTTTTATCCACGTACTTATCACGGAACGTAACTCCGAATATATTAAGTCACAAAAGTTATAAGTCTGAAAATTATTTCAGAAAATATTATGTGCACCATATATTTTTATCATAATACCAACCTCCCGCCAGCGGCCTGCGTGGACTATACGACGTATCCCGTAGGAATTTGTCTGTTTTTCGGGATCAAAGTAGTAGCTTCATGTCACTGTCCAGCTCCTAAACCTTTACCTTGAGCGTATTGGGATACGATACACTTGAAATTAACACGTTAGACGCTTTGAGAAAATTGTCATTTAAGTCCAAAAACCTTTTGAGGTCCATTTGTTTATCATGATGAGATATGTACAAAAAACAAAAATTATCAAATTCAAAAATATTGTTTTTGAGTTATTGCTTAAAAACTACCTGCGGGCACTAGTGACCCCCACGGCGCTCATAAGTAGAAATCAGAATTTCCGTTACAAAGCGCCGCGCCGGCCACCCCCGCGGTCACCCCGCGCGGCCTCGCTTCAGTCTGCCGCCGCCGGCGCGTGCGTAAGGAGGCGGGATCATTGCGCTATTGCCTATTTTCGTTATTTCGACGTGTTTAAAGCGAGTTATGGTCCGTTATATATAACAATGGAAAACCATACAGTACCTGGTAATGGGGAAAGGGATTATTGTGAGTTTCAACTGAATTTAGAGGACTTTGAATTTACGCAAGAGGATTTGCAAGAGATCGTTAATTTGGAAAACAACGCACTTCAATTATCATCCAAGGAACCCAGTAGTGATCAAGAGTCTCAAGATTTGCATGTATCGAAAAGGAGAAGACGTATGGTTATCGATTCGGAAAGTGAAAATGACTCAGTAGAAGATTTCGTCGCACACAATTTATCTTCCACATCAAACACTCAGTCGAACTTAAAATGGAAGAATCCTACAGGACGCACGGCTCGAGTAATACCATTCACTGAGCCCACAGGTATGAAGTTCCCTTATTCAAGAACCTTTAGGCAAGCGAATCCTGAGGACTTTTACGCTTTGTTAATAGACGATTCCCTGTTTGAAATAATAGCATACGAGACTAACCTGTTCGCTGCCCAAAGCCTAGATGATAAACAATTTAAACCATCTTCTCGCTCACATTCGTGGATTCCAACCGATAAAAACGAAATGAAACGTTTTTTTGGATTAATTTTATTCATGGGCCTGGTAAAACTCCCTTCAATTAAAGATTACTGGAGTACAGATGACGTCACGCGACAAACATTTCCTCGAACGGTGATGACGCGAAACAGATTTGAACTGCTTCTACAATACTTGCATTTCGCAGATAATGACAACCTAAGTCCGAACGATCGGATTGGTAAAATCAGGTATCTCATCAATTTATTAAATGCTCAATTCAAAGCCTATTATTCACCAAAGGAAGAACTGTGTGTCGACGAAAGCATGATCCCCTTTAGGGGTCGACTTGTTTTTCGGCAATATAATAAGTCTAAAAGACACAAATACGGAATTAAGCTGTTTAAAGTTTGTACAAATCCTGGATATACTATAAAAGTAGAGGTATACAGCGGGAAAAACGTTGATACTGTCAATAATACTCCTACAAAAATTGTATTATCTCTGTGTTGCGAACTGCTAAACAAAGGCCACACCATTGCCACTGACAACTGGTATACTAGTTTAGAGCTGGCATATGAACTATTAAAGCAAGAGACACATTTTTTGGGGACCGTCAGAAAAAACAGGCGACACTTGCCTAAAAAAGTTATAGAAACTAAATTACAACGCGGTGAATCAGTAGCACAAGAGAACGACGATGGCATAACAGTTCTAAAATGGAAGGATAAGAGAGATGTTTTAATGCTGTCTACAAAGCACACTGACAAATTTACACGTGTAAAAGTGAAAGGCAAAGTTGTGCAAAAACCAGAAGTGGTTGTGCATTATAACAAATGTAAAGCTTCAGTGGACATGAGTGACCAGATGACAGCTTACAGCACCCCTCTGAGGAAGACAGTGAAATGGTATAAGAAATTGGCCATAGAGTTGATCCTAAATACTGCAGTGGTAAATGCGCTCATAATGTACAAGGAAACTACAAATAAAGAAATGTCAATAGTGGAATATAGAAAACAGCTTGTTCGATATCTTACACGGTGTTCAGAAAACGAAGACTTGGCAAAAGAAGTACGTCCTAAAAGACGTAAACATGAACTAATCAAAAAACCGGGGCCTGTAAGACAAACGAGGAGATTCTGTGTAACATGTTACAAGAGAAATGTAGAGATGATGTCAAGAAAAGATGCAAAAAATAAAACAAAAAAAGTACCTACTTATTGTTTGCAATGTGATGGTCAACCGCATTATTGCCTCCTATGTTTTAATAGGGAACACCGAATATAATTATATAACTTACCTGATTATTCTAGCTAGCTGATTCCTAAAGATTGTTTTCAATTTGATAATAGTTGTTTGTGATTTTGTGTTCCTATTATTTTATGACAGAGATAACGTCTGAACTAAGATTTATTATTTAAATTACTTATTTTCTCGTTTGTAAACATTACTTTTATGTTAATTTTATTATTTTAGAAAGACTTGTTTTTGATGAGCAAATATAATTTTTGAAACAAAACATCGTTTTCATACAAAGTTCAACATATTGCTACTTTCCATATATGGGATCTATGACCTCTTTGGTTATGCTACTGTAGAGCGCCGCGCCGGTCACCTCAAAACATTAAATTAAAGGTAAATATGCCCTACGGCTCAGAAGAGTGTCTTAAATATGGGTCTGACTTGAGGTCACCGGTGTCCCCCATGGCCCTGCTAAGTATATTAGTCGAGGTCACCGGTGACCCCCATAGCGCTTAACGTGTTAAAGGCTCGAAGATCAGATGAGCCTACAGTCTGATTGAGCGATGCTCCCTGGTGAAGTGTCCCTCAATGGAATAGGCCGCGGTGACCGCCCTCCATCAGGTGGGCTGCGTGCCTGTCTGCCAACTGATCTAGCATTAAAAAAGAAAACAATATTAAAATTCAGGCTCAAGGTAAATCGAACCCACGACTTCCTTATTTTAATACAAGAAACAAAATGGAATCCCAAATTCTATGGAGATGTTCATACCATTGCGGTTTTACTATGACTTTAGAGTTTCAAATATCACCAAGCTAAACCCGTCGCCGGTATATATCATAAATATTTCGACTCCTATATTTCCTTTGTTCGAGAATTTCCCGGATATTTATGCTTGATATTTCGAAACATTTGGCTTGCCATCCAAATGGCATGTTTCGGCATGGATTTACAATTCCTTAAAACCATATCTAGTTCCGATGAAACCGGAATATTCAAATACGATTGCGGACTAGGCATTTGGTGACATTTGATTTGAATATTTGTTTTTGATTGGTTTCAGGCTAATTCGATTTAACTTTTTGATTACGATCGACACTACAGAAAAACAGTTGCCGAGCTTAGTGGTTCATCAACAAACGACGAATAACTGCGTGTGCCAATGTGCTGACATTTGAATACATAAGACTATTCATGCAGTATTTTTCATTAGTAATGTGATTTTCGTTTAAAATGGCTGTTCAAGATACAATGAAATTGGATCGACTATGATACGAGTAGATCGAAACAAGCGTTTAGAGAAAGAAGAGTTCATGAGTGTTCTCTTACTTACGGAACGTCATACAGGTTTGAAAAGGGACCATTTCACTTACAGGATATGTAAAAGTGCAACAGAATTTAGTTCCCTTTGCATGTGGATGGAATCACATGAAACGCTCACAAAAAGTCACTCGGGTCGCTGACGGCTTTTAAATAGAATGTAGTGATAGTTTAAAATCTCCCTACGTATACTCGTACAGTCGAAACTCACGTCAAACTTTTTACGTCGAATATGTTTTTAGATAAAAATATCAGTAGTTTCATGCCAATGTTTGGATATTTCCTGATTATTTTGTATGTTTACGCTAGTATTTCGTACTGAAATGCACCAAATTTAAGGGAACTATTTACACTACTTTTCATTGGAATTATTATAGCTTGTAGTATATAGCGTGTAGTTGTGTAGCTTTTAAATTATAATACAGCAAAATTAAAATGTAATAACAACACAACGTAGTAGGTATTTCCTTCAAATTCACTTTACATACAAAGCTTTTTATTGATACGAATCTTAGTGGATTTCTCAGTACACATAATAATAAACTTAGTTTACTGTATTGTGCTTAATCTCGTAAATCGTCCGAGAATTGAGTAGTGATGAAACAGATTATAATAAAACAGAAAAAAGTTACCTATTACCATCCGCTCACGAAAAAACAAGTGACACAATCTAAATAAGAAAACAGTCTATTAACGGGAATAATTGCGAGTAGTGGAGCTCGTCAAAATATATTTATTGCCACACATTGATTGCGGGGAGCCGCCCCTTGATTTATCTGCGGCCATCTTAGACAGCAAATCGAGATTAATGTGCTACGTGCGTTCTTGTTATTGTTTCCTAATGATGAGGAAAAATATTGACTCTGCTTTTGTCATGCAGTGAAATGAAATTAAATGATTTATTTCTGCGATTGGATTTATATAACACTAGCGGCCGCCCGCGGTTTCACCCGCGTGGTTCCCGTTCCCGTGGGAATTGATCAAGCATTATATGTTGACAAGTCTAAGTCTAAGTCTCAAAGGGAACACCAACCTCGTATCCTCAGTACCAAGCCGCATGCACGTGCCGGGCCCGGCGTAGTGGTGTCCAATTAATCACCAGCAGACGTTGTTTCATATCGAAGGATCCATAGGGGTATACACAGTTTCTGGATTGCACTAGCACACACTCCTTCAATCCTTTCTTAGCAGATACCTACGTCATAACATCTACCTGCATGCCAAATTTCAGCCCGATTCGTCCAGTGGTTTGGGCTGTGCGTTGATAGATATCTATGTCAGTCAGTCAGTCAGTCAGTCACCTTTGAGTTTTATATAATTATATAGATGTTTTTGCACGTCAAGTCTTTTTTAGCCTACCAGGTGAGTGGTAGTGGTAACAACGCACGGAATGAAAATCCAATTATCTACGAGTATATGTAGTAACTTACGCATGTCAAGCGACGTCTGAAACCACTCGGCTACAACCGCAGATTCTCAGCTCCTTTAGGTAATATTATTTTACTAGCTTTCCGTCCGCAGTTTCAACCGCGCGTAATTTCTTTTTTCAAATATCCCACGGGAATGTGACGTTTCCCGTTGGAATTTTATAGCCTATGTCCTAATCCGGGTTATAAAGTATACGTGTGCCAAATTTCATCTAAATCCGTTCAGCCGTTTAGGCGTGATTGAGTAACAATCATCCAAACATCCAAACTTTCGCATTTATAATATTAGTAGGATTAATTTTTCCGCACACGGTAAGCTCCACTGATTATCAAGTATTTTAAGTATTGGCTGCCCTATTTATATTTCACTATTATAGCAGGAAATGTTACTTGTGCGGTCGTGCCAATACTCATTTTTTATTAAATTTTTATGTGAACAATAAATGCAAATCTAAATTTAAACATACTAACAATTTTGTTCAAACTGTCTAATATTCTCTTAGCAACTACCTAGTGTACCTACACTACGAGGCTATTTCAAGGCAAGCCTAATTACTAAGAACAGCGGAAGTCGAAATTGCTTTTAGTAATATCGTTGTTTTCTTACAAGAAAGAAAATTAACTTGAAAAGATGGCAGTATTGGTGGCTCCGAAGGAATACTAACCCTAACGATGATCATTATTAAAGGCGTGTTTGGCTCAGTTTCACTATTCACAAAATAAGTTCGTGATAATTTATCTGTTTAACTAAAATGATGTCCCTTTGGTAAACTTTTAATTTGTAATGTAATTAAGACGTTTTAACAAAACATTTAACTAAAAATGTTATTGTTGTCTGGACATTGTTCACTCATCGTCATCTAGATCAAAAAGCAAAGCTTGTAACCCTGGGTGCTATAGAACAGAAAATATTTTTGCTTTTTTTTGGTAATACTTCAGAAAAAAATAGATCTATGCTTTTTTAGAAATAAAATTGAACGATGTTCTGTTTAAGAACACAAAGGTTGGTACGGAGCTAAAACCTCTTCCCAATAAAAAAAAACTACGGTTTAACTCAAACTCAAAAACAAACAAGGTCGAACTGCCTTACCTTGTTATGATTCGTTACCCTCATAAAGTCTATGTCATTCCCAAGCTACAAACATTTCAGTCGCGGTCTAGAAAAACTAACAGTCTTCCGTGAACCGTCTTGTCGGTAACCCAACCCCTTAATCACCTAGTTCACGAAACTCCGTGTTAAGTCGTGCCTGGTACCCAATCCATTTTTTACCTCGATTCATAAACAAAAATAACGAGCTCGCTCGCGAACAAAGGTTACTTTGACGTCCAAATTAGTTATGTAAATAGTCAGCCCCTGTATTAATGGTAGTGTCCGATCGAAGGTGAGATTTTCGCCGATGCCGAATTTTCGATTTAGGCATCACCTTCGGCCAAAGCCGAAAGTTTGATTTTTCTTAGGTAAATCCACTAAGGAATTTAAAAATTATTGTTATTTCTATTTTTTGCTAATGTTTTAGGTTTTTGGTTGCGATAATTGAATGCTGGCTGTATTTGCATTGACTGACCCTTCGCTCCGAATGAAGCACAGCACAGCTTAGCTCAAGCGCTTTCGTTATTCAAACTCGACCGCTCATGGTGACAAAGTAACCTATAATTTTTATGCTAAAGCTTCGGCCGAATTTGGCCGAAGCTGAAAATGCCAAAATGGCCGAACTTCGGCTGATGCCGAAGCCGAAAGTTTGGTCGGACTCTAATTAGTGGCCTTCAAAGGAAACGTGGTGCTTCTAATTGACTGCTACACGATGAAAATTAAATTTCTCATTACAATTAGCGTATCGTAATGAACGTAAATTGGGCGTAACCTTAAAATGGCCTTTGTTCCATGTTTTTGTCCTTATTCATTTTGTTATTATAGTTTAAACGAACGTAGTAAGAGAGCAGCAGTACGTAGCAAAATAACTGCTGAACAACTTCATATCACAATGAAAACTGTATTATTCTATACTTGACTTAGTATTTTAGTACTTACCCAATTTGATATTTTTAAAAGTCAACTATAATTTGTAGCGATGTCTTAATTTCATTGATTGAGCGTTTTTTCCTGTAATTGGTTGATATTTTTTTCACTAGAAACATTGAATACATTAAAAACGTAAGAAACAACAGCTTAACTGGCGTAAACGACAGATATACGTGTATTGACTTCCCTCAACTTCCCTTCACTCGAATTAGGCCTAAACAACATTATTTTCCCTCCATATATTCCTTTTGATGTTCCTATAATGTTTTCCTTAAAGAACGGAATTGAATTTCGCTTTCATTCCTACCTATTATTTTCTTTCAATACTGCTTACGATCCCCATTATACTGGCATTTTGTTTACGAACGAGTTATTGAAGATTGTGCCTACTTAATTTGTACGTGATTATAAAGATGATTTTATTATCTCAATACTTTTATAGTAAAAGCAAAAGGCAAATTATCAAAGGGTCGGAATTATTCTCTGTCTGATAAATGAATGTGCAAACAAGAAATAATATCTTTAAGACAAAGAGATGAATTTGAATTTGTTTGAGCTGGCAGTGCAACATGAAGGTTTGTTTGTTTTTTGTACAGTCAAGTGGTAACGAGAAAGTATATAAACTAGAACTTACGAAAATGCCAAAAAGTATATCCTACAGACAAATTTTTAAAGTATTCACATTTTTCTTAAACAAAAGGTCTTATTTAATGGTCACTAAATCTGACTTAACTTAATCTAAATATTTAACTACTACAAACGTAAAACAGAATGAAAGAAAAACGCGCGTAGAGAAGAAGGCTTCTGGGCATTAGGTACATCAAATTTTTTAGACAAGTTTGTGACGCATAATAAAATTGTCTCATTCTTTACTTAGTATAATCAATTCATTTTTATACCAAAAGAAAGAATATGTATTTTTCACTAAAAATATGGTACACTATAAGAGTAAAAAGGCACACGTCAAAATCCTAAAATGTGTCCTAATGTTACCTTGCGGAACTTATTTAGTTCTAAATCTAACCCTTGCAGACCCGAACGAATTCTTCGCTTAAATTTTACGTCCGACCGCAGCAGATGTCTAAATCCCATTTCTATCAAACAGAAGGGCAATTTCACACTTGACAAGAATTCCAATCACCGTAATTTGATAGGAAATGGCAACCGCTTCGGATAACGCATATTGCTTTTAGCATGAACGTACTTAATGCGTCTTTATGCGGGTGGAATGAAGCTAGGTGTCATTGAATAAAATACTCCTAAATTAACAGCGTGTAACCTAGAAACTAAACTTAGAAAAAGTGACCAAACATGATAAGACACATTAAAAACGATTTAGGTGCCTTCAATTACAGGACAAAACACTTCTTAACATTGTCTTAAGTTAGTTATGTGGGCGTTGAAATATTTTTTTTATGTTTGGCTTTTGCCGCCCAGAGTACGGCAGGATTAGTTTTTTTTTAAGATGCTTCCTGCGTTTATTCAGACTTATTTGGGATAGCCGTTCACTAGAACTCATTTCTCGCTATGTAGGAAATTCTTTGAATTCCGTTTATAACGGGGTAAGGATTCGGATATAAAAAGAAAACACGCACTAGTTCCAGTAAACTTTTTCCGGTTGGTAATCTCTAAAAAGACAATATTGGCTACTTGAAATATATTTGTTTTTTGTTGAAATAAGATATGAAAAAGGAGGGGAGGGAGTTTGGGTGGTACCTACATAATAATATACTATTATGTACTTAAATTTTTAAAGGTTCAATTTGTTACTACATAGAGAAAGATTCAAAAATGCAAAATCAAGATTTATACGTCATAACCGCAGGTTTACTACAAGCATATTTTTCACTCTATAACAATACGACTATTTAACCTCTTAGTTAATCCACCATGCAATTTTTACCAAGCCGCATAATTTGACCTAATTTTTCAACATAATGAGCGAGTTAAACTCAACACCGCGCAAAAGTGCGAGAACTACAAAACTACCGTGATTTACTATCACGCGGTGCAAAAATTGCAACAGCAATTACAGCGACACGTCCCGTATGCATTTTACATGAGTTTTCTCAGCCGGGCGGAAAAATCCGGTGAGATAATGCAACATCTGCTCTCGGCGTGATGAGACCGCAAGTTTCTTAGCTGCGATTTATTTTTATAGGTGAATGGGGGAAAGTATTACCTATTGCATCTATTACTGTTTTTACTTCCAATAAGAATGTAAACGTAACAGAGAAAATTATGTAAATATATGGAAATACTACGGAAATACACTTTTATTTGCTTTATTTTTTTTTACATAAAAAATTCAATAATCGATAATTATGACGTTTTTATTTTACCAGAGTCACAAAGTAATTCCATTTTCTTCTCCATTGATATAAGTTATAAGGTAGCGATTTATCGCGCCCCGGCTATAAGGCGAATGGGAGGCGATCAGACGCAGGTTACGGTCGTGCACAATGACGCATGAGTGGGAAGCATCACGTGTTTCCAATGAGTTTGACCGTCTACGTGGAACAGTGGCTAAGCCGTTTATAAAAACCGGAGGTCGTGGGTCCGATTTTAGAGTACGTTGGTGGTATGACGTTTTTAGAGTACGTCAGATAGCTACCAACCCCACAGATCTGACAATATTTTTATGGGAGCCAGTACACTTGAGGCTCAAAGATCAGAGGAGACTACAGTGTGGTAGCCAATGATATTATAATAAAAAAGAGGTAGATAGGTTATGTCAGTACCGAAGCGAAGTCTAAAATTGCCCACGGCGTACGTATAGACCGACAAACTTATCTGTTCCGGTGGCGGCGCGTCGGTACTTTTTTTTAGTACTGTCATTAAATATCGTTTTTGCACTGCAAAAACTGACATTTCACGTAGTTTCAGTTTTGGCCACCGGAACAGATAAGTTTGTCGGTCTGTCAATGCTTTCGCGAGACTGAGCTCGGGTGTGCTAATTAGCTCAGTTTTCGGGTGCCACTTTTTTAGCTCAAGTAACCTATCTACTTATTTTTTATTATAATATCGATGGTTAAAATGTCAAAGGGCTTAAAGGACAAATCATGATTTTTCAGGAGAGCAGAAAAACGAAATAAGTAAAAAATTGGGCATAACTTTTTTGATTTTAAAGCTATCGGTTTGTTGTAAAGGACACTTTTATTTATTTTTTCAAGCCGAACCGTATGCAACCATTTTATTTATTCTAGATAGCATAGTTTTCGAGATAGGTGTCCTTTAAGAATTGAAATTCGATTATTTTGTCCTTTAAGCTTAAGTTTCTGTTAAGATAAATCATTAGCTTTGGCTTAAAGGACATGTTAATACAGGTGTTAGAATAGAATTGGTCCTTTAAGATAAAATTTCGATAAAAAAATAATTATCCTATCTAACATGAATTTGTGCTTTTTCAATACATATAGTACAAAAAGAAGCGCTGTCGGCATACAGAGTCAAAAAACATCAATCTCTCCCTCTCCTTTTTTTTTCGGAGGAGAATGCGTTTATGCACCACAACCTCTGGCTAGCTAGACCTGCGACCGTGTGTGGGACTCGAGGCTAAAGCGTCCACTACCCACTAAACTCCCCCGGTTTCTCCTTCACACCCGATTGGGACGAACCAGTGCCAGTCTTGTTGCTATTGACCAGCACACTCTCTCCCTCTCCTGGGTGTCGTAAAAGGCAAGGCAAACGTGGACACTTACGGCACGGCTGGTCCGCAAGTTAAAAGTGGCTCAGTGAGACGTACGAGATCGTATACGAAATAATATGATGCGGCATAGAACCAAAGGCAGTGGGCTGGCTATATGAGCCGTAGAACCGATAATCGTTGGGCCAAACGGATTCTAGAGTGGAAAACGCGTCTCGGTAAACGTGGTGTAGGACGCTGTCAGGCCAGGTAAAGTGATGAATTGCGCATGATTGCTGGCAGGAGCAGGATGCGAGCGGCCGAGGATTGATCAGTGTGGCGAGCATTTGGAGGTTATGTCCAGCAGTGGATTGTAATATTCAGATGATGATAATGATGATTGTAAAGATCCATAGATTCATTCATCAATTTATTAACAGAATTATAACTATTGTATTGGTCTTAAATAAATATTGGATAACATCACATACATTGATCTGACCCCAAAGTAAGTAGCGTAAGAACATGTGTTATAGGTGTCAGAAACAACAAAGGTACCACAAATGTATACTTAAATACGAATAAACATCCAGACACAAAACAAACACAAATGATCACGAACCCACGACTCCTGGCGTAAAGGGCAGGGAAATCAATGCGATTTATTTGACATAAAACCACAGTGTCCTTTAAGCCCAAAACGCCTGAAACAAAATATGCAAGAGTAGGATTTAAATGCCATAATACATTATCAGTGACCTTTAAGCAAATAATACAAAAATGGCCAATTTTTAACCATGAATATCTCGCTAACTATAAGGGATAGGAGAATCTTTGATATACCATTAGAAAGAGCTCAAAAAACTCAATACAAATGTAACAAAAAGTCATTTTCGCCAAAATGTCCTTTAAGCCCTTTGACATTTTAACCATCGATATCATTGGTGGTAGCCCATTGAGCGACTCTTCATGGTTTAGAGTCCGTCGATAGAATAGGACGCAGGTGGTCGCTTGTTAGGTCAGGTGGGCTGCGTGCTTGTCTGCTTACTGATTTAGTATAAAAAACTCAATATCTCGACTCTTTTCTCGGTGCAAAAAAATAACAGATTTTGTTTGAGCGTGCGATTGGCGACGCATAGCTACTATGACGCACACATACATACCGCGCGCGGTGCGGTGTAACTATGTAGTTAACGTATACTGTGTACTCTTTATGAATAAGTAGGTACATGAATCTGCCATAACAGCTATAGTTGTGTTCCCAAAAAATTAATTTATGACTTAAAATAAAACTGTTTTCCTTTTTATTTTTTCTACCAACAATCATGTTCTAGTAATAATGAACCGCAGCAGTACAGTAGCACTTGATCCATTGAAATTAAACTTCACAGAGGAAATACTTGTTTATTAAATTAACAATATGATGTCATTGTGGATATTGAAATGAAATAATGCATTTACTTTTTCATCTTTGTATTTGATGTTTTTTATAATAATACTTCTTTATTTTGTATTTTTGTTAACTGTATTTTCATAGTAAGATTATCTTTTCTTTTTACGAGTACTTATTCATCTTTTTTACGAAATTTTCCTTTTAAAGCCCATTTTGGCTTAGAACAAGTTTTTCAACAGGTGCTTGTCATACCCACTAAAACTTTTTAGCTTTCTCCTTTTGTGGCTAACTTTCCCACTTGTGAAGTAATACGGCGTAAAATAGCCGGCTCTTATGGAAATTTGGTTGTGGTCAATATACGTTTTGGGAATCCGAATTGCATTCTGAAATAATTGTAAACTTAATAAATATTTGTGGTTGACCATTGGAATGATTTATATTTATGTTTGTGGACAATTATTTAGCACGCAGAAATTTATCAGTTGAACAATGTTTTACTATAAACCAATGGTTACCATACATCGTAACAATGATATTTCAGATGTCTAAGTTACCAAATCCTGTTCATCACATTCATGTTTATCCTGGATGGAATTCAATCCCACAAACTTCGACCTATAGGGCAGGCTCACTACCAAAAGCGCCACTTCTTGGATAGCAATACGAGTATTCAGAACTTGCAACTAGTTGTATTGCCATCTAAAATGATTCCAAAGCTTCAATGTAACAGGTGCCACCTAATATCAGATATTGCGCAAATATCTGCATCGTTATATTTGGACATTCTATTCAGAATACAGAGTGCTCATCCGCGTACCTTATAATATCGTGACAGTTATATGGTCATATATACGAATTACTCTGCACTGCGAAAAAGGTTTCTGATGTAGTTTGAATAACCGATAACTCTTTTATGTCGTAAAATGTGTTCACTATTTCGAATGTAGATCGGAGAATTCTGGGGTAGGTCGAAAGGTTTGGCAAATTCAAAGATTTAAATCTTATGGCCAATTTCGTTTTAAAATGATTATTTACTGCGTGTGATAATAAATCTCTTCATAACTGAAAGATGGCTCTAGAGGTCAATCCGGATCAGGATAGATAAGTGAGTGCGCAAGCACAGGTATACTCCACACTCTCATAGCGCGCTTTATATATCATCATCATGTTAGCGTATTCCAATTGCTTCCAGTATGGAGCTCAGGGTCCGCTTCTACTATGGTCCTAGATTTGACAAGCCTGGTTATTACAATGGAGCGATTGGCAAGCGCGCTTTAATCACGATTTTATGTATATTTCGTAAAACACAAGTAAGTATACAGAAAACCGATTACTTATAAAAAATGTTTACTCATACCAATTTCCTACCAATTTTCTTTTTAAATTAAAGTTAACAGCTGCAATTTAGTTCATAACCACCCCTTCAACCCCAACGTCCATTCACCCAGTCAACTTTGTAAGCTTACGGCGTCCACAGATGTGCGATGTCTCATTACTCATTTTCATGTCACACTCCACAGTAAAAACAAAGTGCAAGCCCGCGAAGAACACATTTTTCCCGGAGTCACAGAGTAATAAAATAATTTAAAAAGTCTTCGTGACTTGTACGCTTTCTGGATTCACGCCAAATGCGGGTTTCAGCGTTATCCCTGTCGCTAGTGTAAACTTTTAAAGAGCACCCTCAACTTAAAGTTTTGGACTATTATAAAATGTAAGGAGGGAAAATAGCGTAAAGGCGGAACTTCAGCGGATTTTTAGACGTTTCAAACAACGATTATGACCCAAACTCGCGTGTCGGTTCTGCTCGCAAATTTTTATCGGTATTACCTTCGCCGCTACAGCGACGTGTGAAATGTTTTCTACGAGTATCGATATCCTTTTACAAATACCTCTCGCTACCATTCTATTTTTATGCCTTTGACAAGATTTTTCTATATCTGAGAATGTTGAACATATAAAAATGGAAATAAAACTTTGTTTCTAAATGTAATAATTTTGTGGATTAAGATATTTTCCCAGAAAGTTATTATAAACACAAAATGTAGTGGCGGTTCTGTTTTATAACTTGTCACTATTTTAAGTGTCGAGTATTACGGCCTTTGTTGGTCTGGTGGGTAAGCACCTGGGTGTGATCTTGGGCGGAGCCCGAGTTCTATGCCCGACATTTTTACAACACAATTCTGATTTGTAATCACTGGAATAACCAAATCACTAGGAAAACACGTAAAGCATCCATCGTTAATTTTAGTCATTATAATGATAATACTTACAATACACCTACATATTTCCAGAATAAGAGCCAATTTTAGTGCTGTCAAATTTGTTCGTTATTTATTGATTT
Organism: Mecyna flavalis; assembly: GCA_949319885.1. Taxonomy (NCBI): domain Eukaryota; kingdom Metazoa; phylum Arthropoda; class Insecta; order Lepidoptera; family Crambidae; genus Mecyna; species Mecyna flavalis. The sequence goes on from OX439433.1 coordinate 14,985,178, forward strand.
TTGTCAAAAAAAAAAACAGCATCAGTATTATCTGTAAAATAAATTATCATAATGAAAGCGATGAAACCAGCCCTAAATATCTAAAGACAAGATTTATCTATACTAATATTATAAAGAGGAATGATTTGTTTGTTTGTTTGTATTGAATAGGCGCCGAAACTATTGAACAGATTTGAAAAATTCTTCCACTGTTGGAAAGCTACACTATCATCGGGTGACATAGGGTACTTTTTATTTCGGAAATGTGAGGGGAAGAGGGGATATTTCAAACGAGAAACTACGCGCGGGTGAAACCGAGGAGGCTGCCGCTAGTTATAAAATACGACTATTGAAATAGTTAATATAACATATGTAATATAACATAATGATCGACATTCATTATTATATAACTAAACAGTTAATTGCAGAAACAACGTATTCTATTTCTATTTCTAACGTATGCATGTCTGTAATTAGTCACTTCACAGTGAATTGAATCAACTTATCGTCGATATTTCCTGCTGACTCGAGCGATACAGGTGTTATTTCTCACGTTTATCATTCAATTGTAATGTGCAATAGTGTCGCCGAACAGTCGATAAATAATCGTTTATTAATGCACAAACTTTAAATATAATCGATTACATTATTTTAATTGAAGATCTATATTAATCGATATTTAGTCTGGTTAGCAAAATACTGTCGTTATTATAGAAAATTACGGAAAAATTATAAGTGTTGCCTTGATTCAGACATCGATTAAATAAATGACGTCGCTTACCGCTTTATCGATCATTCGATTATAATTTTATTTACATATTTTATTTTTATTTAATCAGAAAAACAAACTACAAACAAGGTAAAGAATAGTCGACATTATTGTCTGGGAGCTAAGTAATCTACGTATATTGTAGATTGCCTTAATATAGTCCAGTAATTACATTTCTAACGAACACTTTAAAATATCAGTTTTTTTTTTTCAAAAAAGATGAACTTGTTGGCAACGTTACTTAAGTAATAATGTTTTTAAGTTTAGCTACCTGTGCAATCGACTGATACTAGGTGCTTTTTATATATTTTTTATATTTGATGCGGTGACATTATACTGCGTCCCTGTACGCGTAATATTAGAAACTTGAAAAATAATTAATACACGAGTATTTTAGTTTCAATTTGGTTCAACAAATCTAGATCTTTAGTAGGATGTAAATGTAATAATCTATTGATGTGTGTTCCGTTTGAGTTTACAGCATAGACTTAACAATAACTGATTGTTGAGATAGCCAGTCACCTCGGCAACACCGCAAAGGCGCTTGCCTGCATGGTTACATTGTTCCTTTGTTTAATCTTGCAACTATTACGCAGCATAACTGCCTCTCTATCAACCAGACACCTGAGAAGTTAGTTCGTGCAAGTACTGAAGCCATCAATTCAGAGATTGCACTTACTTTAAGTGTGTTGAAAGCAGTGTAGGCATTAATAGACTTCTTTAGTTACGCTGCGGTTATGCTCTCCTGGTACCTTTGAAAATACATCAAGATGTTTTGCTTACATATTTTAGCTTCAAATCCATTAATTTTTACTTTTTAAGAAGACGTTCGAAATTTGAACGTAATTAAAGTATCGGTTACCGATACTAAAATGTAAACATTACGATGCAGCCACAGATACTTATATCTAAATGTAGGGCGTTTGCTCATCGCTCCTGACTATAAAATAGACATATTATGGTATGGATGTAGATAAAAAAAATATGATGTCCTATGAGAATGAGTAGTGAAATGTGACAGGCTGATGATGAACCACTCAGTGTGAAGTGGTTTTGACTGCTCCTAGTTTGGTAGGAGGTCACACTTAAAGTGATGACAGATATAGCTCTTGGATTCAAATCCGGGGTGAGACCGAAAAAGGGTTTATAGATTTTTGTATAGAGGCTGACTTACCTACTACTCCCGTCATTTCGTCTTTTTACAAAACAGCGTTCACTTGAAATTCTTTCAATAATAGATACTTAATATCAATACAATCAAAATGTCATAAGACGAAAACCCGTAAAGTGTCACATTTTAAAGATATAAGCAACCTGCATCCTAATGGTATTCAACTTCTCGTCAAAACAAAAAGGTAACAGCTTAATGCACCAACAAGCCAGACGAAACACATCTTAAAATTTCATTACGCAGTTGAATAAGCCCGAAAGAAACAAAAACATCGTCTGGAAAACTACTAAAAGCATATTATGCAGTCTGCGCCAATAAGAGCGAAAGAAACACCCTAAATTGCACGAAGCATCGCAGTGCAGTAGTCGGTTCGAGAGGATTCTAACTGTTCTGAGTAACGGCTTGAGACATATGATAACATCCGTACCGCGCGTGAATACGTTGACAACTCGAGATGTCGTTATTTTTTTTTTTTAGCTTAAACGCTTCTGTGACCTTATACCCTACCGGTATTAAAAACTCAACTCGAAATACTCAAACAAAATCAAATTATTGCTTTCGTACATAAGTGAGTATCTACAATTATGGCAATATATATTTGATAAAACGACATGTCAAATTAATAATACTTAACTGACAGCGTTTATATTATTGCATTTCGATTTATCAACATAAGTCAGAACATGCATTAGTTAATATATCAACATACACGTTTGTGGATTTGGAGTGTAATATGACAAAATCAGTTATCAAGTTATGAACGTCTTTGAGTACGAAGTCACACACTTATTATATTGAGTTATCTAGTTAAGCACGCTATCAAAAGTTGATATATTTAAGAATATTTCAAATTGTCTAGTTTTATTTTATAATAAAATCACACGAGTCATAAGAACTTTGTTTATAATGGACAGCATTATTGTTTATATAATAACCAATCGTGAATTGTTACGTTTATATTCTTTGACAATACTTTCAAATACGCATATAATTAACTTTTATAAAAATAAAATCATTTCATCGTTTTAAGAATTTGATTTGATTTCATCGTTTTGGTAATTTGAACTCAATTGTAAACATGTAGGGCAGGTTTATACTTAAATGGCTTTCCTATTACGAGTCACTGCAGATCTGTAGGTACTTGCTCAAAATCGGTTCGTTCATTCAAAAGATCGTGTCGGAACTTGTCTGTATCGAGTATCTCGTTGTCGAAGGTTTTATTGTAAGAACGTTACTTAAGTGTTTTGTATTACAACAACTATTTTTATGAAGAAAAAACCTTTATTCCCATTTGCCCCCACAAAGATTGCCGCCGGAGGCAATGGGGAATAAAAATTCCCAGTTGCCTCCGGAGGCAACCGGGAAGTTATTGCCCCCACTTTAGCTTTGCTGTACTTTGTTGCTGTCTCTCCCTCGTAAATAATGAAAGCATGAAATAACTTATTCAAAACCTACCCCTTAGAGATGATATCATTTAGGCTGTAGAAATTTTCTAATATTGTAGTTAGTTATCAAAGTAAAAGGTACGTAAGTACATTTTAAGCGAAAAAATAACAATACAAGAATCATTTATATCATAGTTTATTTTTATTTCTTATGATTAAACATGTTTATATAAAAAAAGAAACTGGTCATTTTGTATCAACTTTTTAAATACCTACATCAATTGATACATAGGTTTCCCTATGATTTTCTGAGAGCAATTTCTTCTTAGAATAGTGCTAATTGTACTAAGAAACTCTAGTATACCTTTTTTATAAATATAATCAGAGTCTCATTTAGTTACGTTACATTCATTGATTAATCGGCCAACTAAATTAAGTTGTTTCCGTAGAACCAATCTTTATTAATCTTTTGAACTTGAATCTAAAGTTCAGTATGGTTCAGTTCAGATTATCAACTCAACGTGTAAGAAAATAAAAAGCGTTCTTTGACACAACGTAAAGTCCAATTTCGCATGAATTTATAGATGCATCACGCATTCAGTTTTCGTTCACACAAGAACGAATGATAATAATTATGGATGAAATAAGGTCGTTGATTTTTATTTATTTTAAATATATTTATATGAATACTATGAAGGTAAACGTCTTTGAGTACGAAGTCACACACTTATTATATTGAGTTATCTAGTTAAGCACGCTATCAAAAGTTGATATATTTAAGAATATTTCAAATTGTCTAGTTTTATTTTATAATAAAATCACACGAGTCATAAGAACTTTGTTTATAATGGACAGCATTATTGTTTATATAATAACCAATCGTGAATTGTTACGTTTATATTCTTTGACAATACTTTCAAATACGCATATAATTAACTTTTATAAAAATAAAATCATTTCATCGTTTTAAGAATTTGATTTGATTTCATCGTTTTGGTAATTTGAACTCAATTGTAAACATGTAGGGCAGGTTTATACTTAAATGGCTTTCCTATTACGAGTCACTGCAGATCTGTAGGTACTTGCTCAAAATCGGTTCGTTCATTCAAAAGATCGTGTCGGAACTTGTCTGTATCGAGTATCTCGTTGTCGAAGGTTTTATTGTAAGAACGTTACTTAAGTGTTTTGTATTACAACAACTATTTTTATGAAGAAAAAACCTTTATTCCCATTTGCCCCCACAAAGATTGCCGCCGGAGGCAATGGGGAATAAAAATTCCCAGTTGCCTCCGGAGGCAACCGGGAAGTTATTGCCCCCACTTTAGCTTTGCTGTACTTTGTTGCTGTCTCTCCCTCGTAAATAATGAAAGCATGAAATAACTTATTCAAAACCTACCCCTTAGAGATGATATCATTTAGGCTGTAGAAATTTTCTAATATTGTAGTTAGTTATCAAAGTAAAAGGTACGTAAGTACATTTTAAGCGAAAAAATAACAATACAAGAATCATTTATATCATAGTTTATTTTTATTTCTTATGATTAAACATGTTTATATAAAAAAAGAAACTGGTCATTTTGTATCAACTTTTTAAATACCTACATCAATTGATACATAGGTTTCCCTATGATTTTCTGAGAGCAATTTCTTCTTAGAATAGTGCTAATTGTACTAAGAAACTCTAGTATACCTTTTTTATAAATATAATCAGAGTCTCATTTAGTTACGTTACATTCATTGATTAATCGGCCAACTAAATTAAGTTGTTTCCGTAGAACCAATCTTTATTAATCTTTTGAACTTGAATCTAAAGTTCAGTATGGTTCAGTTCAGATTATCAACTCAACGTGTAAGAAAATAAAAAGCGTTCTTTGACACAACGTAAAGTCCAATTTCGCATGAATTTATAGATGCATCACGCATTCAGTTTTCGTTCACACAAGAACGAATGATAATAATTATGGATGAAATAAGGTCGTTGATTTTTATTTATTTTAAATATATTTATATGAATACTATGAAGGTAAAATCCTAAAACCCTATTTTATTATGTCAAATGTTGATTATCTGTGATTTAAACTTATTGAAAATTTTAAGTCTTTTAGAATAATTTATTATAAACAAGAGAGCCTGATTTATGCGTGAGTAAAAAGTTTCTTATAATATTATAAGATTTTCATATTATAAGTATTTTCTTCTATATATACATCTTTCTTAGTACAATTAGCACGAAATATACTCTATAAGGAAATCATAGAAAAAACTATGCAATAATTTAAGCCTAAATTATATCATCTCTAAGGTACAGGTTTTGAATAAGTTATTTCATGCTTTCATTCTTTACGAGGAAGACAGAAGCATTGTACAGCGAAGCTAAAGTGGGGGCAATAACTTCCCGGTCGCCTCCAGAGGCAACTGGGAATTTTCATTCCCCATTGCCTCCGGTGGCAATCTTTGTGAGGGCAAATGGGAATAAAGGCTCTAATAGATCCAGCATTTCATTAATTTTATAAAAATATAAAAACAGACAATGACGAAGAAGAAAACACAGAAGAATAAGAAATTTAGAAATGTTTATTTTTTTTTCTTGTTATTTGGTACAATTTCATAAATTCAAAAAGAATATAGGATTTTATTGGTTTCTGCAATTGAACTTTGTTATTACTTCATTTGGTTTTTGTTTTAATTCAATAATTACAGTTTGAATTTATATCTTTCTTCAGTGAATAAGTTGATAAGTCGTCGGTGAATAACTGGATAAGTCTGTTTTTAAGCGCATTAACAAATATTACATTTATTTTGTAACGTAGACTTAAAACAGGTCCTAAAAGAACCTAAATTCAACTATTAAAAAAGTGATCACCATTAATTTCGATTTACCAGTAGATCGTAAACTTTAAATTGGCTGCCCTGAAAAGTACGCAAAAATGACATATCAACTTATTCACGCGCGGTACGGACATAATATTCTTAAAGTCTTTTGTTTGATAACAATGTCTTCCATAAAAGAAAACACATGTTTCATACGACTAACTGTCGATTCGGACACAGGTTGACAAGGCGATTTCCTCGTCAAGTTGTTGTGCGACATAATAAATAATAGTTTGACGAGCCATTTGGTGTAATGGTCGAGAAGTCGGCTATTACACCAGAGGTTGCGGGTTCGATCCCCGCACGGTACAAACATTTGTGTGCATGAACATGTCTGTTTGTATCGGTCTGGGTGTTTCTATGTATAATATGTATGTATTTACAAAAAAAAGTATATAAGTAATGTTTATCCGTTGTCTAGCACTCATAGCACAAGCTAATGCTTAGTTTGGGGCTAGATGGCGCTGTGTGAATAATGTCCAGAGATATTTATTTATTTTTATTTTAATAGTATCCCGTACCAGTCAATATCGACAGTGTTTTTTTTTGTAATATAGGTACTTTTTTATGAAATAGTACGAGTATGCGTCGTACCTGATCGGAAGTGACCTACAAATAAACCGATCTATAAGAAAGGAATGCGCTCTACACGAAAAAATATAAATAGAGTACAACTAACAAAATCTTTTTAAATGTTACCTTTATTTATTATTTATGCAGACTCAGAGCAACACGATAGTTAATGTCAACCAGCGCGTAATCTCTTTTTTCAAATATCCCCCCTTCCGCCCACATTGCCAGGATTAAAAGTACCCTATGTTCACCGGGGATAGTGTAGCTTTCCACCAGTGAAAGAATTATTCAAATCGGTTCAGTAGTTTCAAAATTGATATTCCCGCGGGAATGAGACGTTTCCCGTAGGAATTTTATAGCCTATGTCCTATTCCGGGTTATAAACTATACGTGTGCCAAATTTCATCTAAATCCGTTCAGCCGGTTAGGCGTTGAGGAACAAACATCCAAACATCTAAACATCCAAACATCCAAACATCCAAACATCCAAACATCCAAACATCCAAACATCTAAACATCTAGACATCCAGACTTTCGCATTTATAATATTAGTAGGATAGGATAAAAGGAAATAAAATAGAAATGATATAAATCATAACTAATTAACATTTCGGTTCAAAGTAAAAGCGAATAATAAACTATGCGATACATTTTTCACATACATATTTATTTAACTTGATGTAATATTTTATCAGATCCAAGGCAAGTACTGGCCACGCATGTGCTAAAAAAATAACCCTTTGGCTTTTGGATTTTAAAAGAGAAACTTTTCCAGTAAATCCCGATCCCGAGCCCGATCTATCTGACCTTTTCTCAGATTAACGAGAACTGTTCTAAACAAAAATATAGGTATTCACCGAAAAAATATCTCTTCAATAGACGAAAAATTTTTTTTTTTGTGTTTAGGAAATATCGCTCCTTAAATGCAAAAGGGCCGCAAAACAAAAAATCAGCAAACCAGTTTTATTACAAAAATGTGATCTAAGCACTCGATATTTTATAGTGTAATGAAGACTCCTGCAATTTTAGCTGTTATAATTGAAAAACAGTGAGGGTGCCTCTTTTGCATTAACGCGGTTTGACCAGTAATTTCAGTGCAAAAGCGCCATATTGTGAGTTGCGACCCGACCGGAGCGAGTTTTTATAGACAAAAGGGCCACATTTTGGATTGCTACTACTTTGCACAAAAAATCACGTAAGTGATCGTTGTATTACTAGAGCAAAGTAGCTGCTTTTTGGTTTACTTCTGTTTTGAATAAAATAACGCACCGATATGCCTAGTATTGTTTTAAGCATAAGTGATACTTTTGGAATACGTCCACTTTGCATAAAAAGTCATAAAATTTATCGTTGTGAATCTGAAGCAAAAAAGCTGCATTTTGATTTACTTCTATTTTGAATGAAATAATGCATGAAAATCCCTTCCTAATGTTTTATGCATAAGTGTTATTTTTGGAATACGTTGCAAAAATAAAGCAAAGAAGTCGCATTTAAGTTTGGAAATGTCCGATTTCTTGTATGCAAAAGCGTTACTTTTGGAATACGTCTATTTTGTACAGAATTATGCACGCGTATGTATGTCTCTTATAATAATTTTATGAATTAGTAATACTTTTGAATATGTATCTGTTTTAGTCAAAACTAATATTTTTAATTTACATATCAATTTGTATTGATTTGTACTTTTTATTACATTAAAACTTAGTAAATTTTATTAAAATCTTAAGTTGTTGCTTAATATTTATAAAACAAACAATATTTATTATCATACAATGCTTTTCTTATTTACAGAATGACTATCAGAGCAAGAATAATTCTTATATTTGTGATATCAATGTTGGATCAGTCTCTCCAAGTTGTCTCAGACTGGGGAGATGCCAATTTGGTCAGCTTTAACCCCACCAAAACGCAGGCGTGTCTGTTTTCCACCAAAAAGAGCGCATTTGAGTTGGCTCCCTCTTTTCGTGGCGTATCTGTCCCTTTATCTGACCGACTACAGCTCCTTGGTATGGAATTATCTTCCAACCTAAACTTTGGGAGCTACATAAGTCTGTAGCAGCATCTGCCTCTAAAAAGCTCGGAATCCTTTCCAGAGTCAGGCGCTACTTCACTGCGGAACAGCTCCTAAACCTCTACGCTCTGTAGAGGTTTAGGAGCTGTTCCGCATGTTCAAGTTGCATGGAATATTGCTGCCATCTTTGGGATGGTTTTGCTCGATACTAGCTGGCTGCTTTGGACTCTATTGAGCGGCTTGCGAAGAGGCTTGTCGGTGACGATACTTTGGTCGAGAGCTTGCAGAGCCTCGATCATCGTAGGAGGATTGCTTGCCTCTCCGTATTTTACAACTCCACTTTGGTGAGTGTGCTGCTCAGCTGCACGATTTGGTTCCACCAGCTCCGTTCCATCATCGAACTACTAGACTTAGTCAGGGATTCCATCCGTATACAGTGGAGATACCGCGCGTACGAACTAAGCGATTTGCTTCATCTTTCTTGATACGGACTGTGCGGGAGTGGAATTCTCTGTCGGGATCTATCTTTCCTACACAATACAACTTGGGGCTCTTCAAGGCCAGAATTAACGGGCTTTTCCTAAGCAAGCGCGCTCCATCCTAGACCGCCTAGTTGTTTAACATCAGGTGATCAGGCATCTTTGAGGTCAATAGAAAGTTTAGTGTAGTATTATTGTGTTATTATGTATACTGACAGTATAGTAATCTATATAAATAAAAATGAATTGCTGTTCGTTAGTCTCGCTAAAACTCGAGAACAGCTGAACCGATTTGACTAATTTTAGTCTTGAAATATTCTTGGAAGTCCAGGGAAGATTTAAAAGATGAGAAAATATGGATAAATTGCGAGGAAAATACTAAATACATAATTAGGGTTTAAATTAATAAGGTTTACATTAAGAGGGACCTTTCCTATGTTTTTAATTTTATTCTTGATTAGTTAATTAGTGTTTTGAGTTATAGGAAAGTACAATGCGGTGCTGTTAGATGTAGCTCAACCCCAACACATACAATTAATTTGATCTGTACGCACTGATTTGAATGCGTATACTGTAAGGTTTACTGAAGATGTTTTTTTTAGAAAGTTTTGTTTTTTCATTAAATTTAAAAGTAATAAATTATGCTTGTCTCAAAGTCTGAAACTCTTGCTCTGAGAAGCCTAATGTTGTTTTGTTTTTTAGGATTACCATTTAAAAAAACTTGATTTATGTAGAAAGTGTGTATTTTTTTGAGAAAAGACACTTAATTTTGGAATAAAAGTTTTATGCAAAAGAGACATTTGTGTTATTTTTTCCACAAACATTAAAATCACAAAAAAGTATGTATTTGTAAAAAAACTATTAAAAAGAGACGCATCCAATGATGTATAACACTAATATATAATCTTTAAAAAATATTGAAAAAATACATAAATTCGTTTTTCAAATTTTGTTTTGGCTCTCCTGTAAAAAAATAAAATTTGGGATTGCGTCCCTTTTGCATTTAATGAGCGATATGTCTGCATAATTTTCGTGAACTTCGAACTTTAGTAGCCACCACAAAATTACAATACAGCTAATAAATAGATGGATCTTTATAATTATGTATAACTAATGCATTATATCGAATAATTTACGACTATTTTAGTTTCAACCATCTGACTAAAAAATGCACTGTAACTTTCTTTTAAAACACTGACATAAATATATGGATTTATTTGAAAAAGTACCTACCTACATGCATTGTCAAAAGTCCCAAAAGTAATAACAATGTTAAGAAAAAATTAAAACTTCTAACTTAGTTTTACTATACCCAAAGCTCGTATTTCACTGTGGAGAAAAATGATATCGCTACTGGAAGCCTACTTTAATGCTACATTATTACAGTACACTGGACTAAACCGTGCCAAATTATCATACCACTGCAGAAATTGTTGTTATGTGTCTCGCTCCGTTGTTGCAATTAACTAAACACACATAAGCCCTGCCTGTCTAGTGGCATAAGTACAAGTTCTAAGTTTGATCCACCCATGGGTAAAGTAAAGGGGGTAATAATATATTCCAAGCATTTTGTGGATAGAAATATTCTTCATCGGTTGTGTCATGGGGGGTTGATACCCGCTGCTAGGTTTTCATCGTATTACAAAATATCAGCCTATTAATATATTTATTATTATTATATTTAAGTTTCACTACAGGGCAAAGTCAATGGTAGATACAAGCTTATTCAAAGTTTAATCTCTCTTTCTTATAAAAAAATAATGCATACATACGTCACGTTATATTGTATACCAGGAGGGTTGTGCGTTGCATATTTTATTGTGTCATTAGGTTATCTTAATACGTAGGTTTAACAACCCTTTTGCTGCAGGTGTTTTGAGATTGTAAATATTAAGCATGACCTGACCAAAAAAATTTAACGTGTTTACTTTTTTTCAAGCATGATGTGTTAGTCTTTTTGGTAAGCTTCTGATTTTTCTGACATACAAATCAAATCAAATCAAATCAAAATATTCTTTATTCATGTAAACTTGTATCAAGTATTTATGAATCGTCAATTACAGAGTGACTCTACCACCGGCTTCGGAATGCAGTCATCTGCCGAGAAGAACCGACAACTCGACAGTTACTCTTTTTCATCGCCATGTTTGTTTACAATTTGTTTGTTACAATTACTGATAAGTTTTAGAATACCAAGCCATACAGTATAAAGTTTAAGAATGAGACTATAATCGAGAAAAATCCGTGAGCCCTGGAAGACCAGTGCCCAAAGGTGGTACAGAACTGTTAGTCCAAACAAATCAACATAAACAAATTGAGTAATGACACGGAACTCGATATTGAGGTAATCGTATAATATACAATACAATAACCAAATCTTGGAACAAGAATCAAAAGTCGTCAATACCAAAAGCAGGAGAAACGTCGGTTTCTGTGTCGGTAAGGTAAGCCATTGTATGATTTGGTAGGCAGTTCACCTCTTTGATGATGAAATGAGCCACTCGTTACTTTCGACATATTATAAGTACCCGGCTGAAATTATTCTGAATGCATTTTCTACATACAAAAAAAAAACAGCGTAGGTCCTTAGTGGACTTCGGAATAACAACAAAGCACTTTGAATAGACGAAACTACATTTACTATGCTCAACTAAGTAAATATTTCCCTGTAATTCTATTCAATAAGATCTGAAACTCCGCAGTTCTCGGGCAACCCTGTAATTTAAGTACCAAGCATTGTACTGAAGTTTGGAGAGGTAATGCTCTTAGTGTTTCAGACATCGTACATAACAGTTACGTCTGTTGGGAGTTATTTAGCTGAGGAAGCAAGGTGTATTTTATCTATTAACAATCGTGAACAAAGAATTTTCGAAGAAAACGGATTATTTGAAAAGTGCGATCGCCTCTGTAAAACATTGATTAAGCAGCTTTGGTCGTAACAAGCGAAGTCGTGATTTTGTTTGCCGCCTTGAATCGCCTTGAATGCTGGAGGAACTTTTTTCAAAACTGATTACTATTGGTAACTTTGGCTGTATACTGGCAATATTAATGTGACGGTACACTTCAAGGATCAGTGTGACACTGTAAGCATATAGTTCCAATAATCAACCAATAATTACATATCAAGTTTGTATTTATTTCTAAAATATGTAAAATCTAAATTATTATGCTTATTTACGGCCAAACATTCTATTTACACTATTGGAACGTTTCATCTCAGCAAAACAATACATCATGTTTCACAAATAAAATGATGTGACTTTGAGCTAGCTCGATGAATTTTCTCTTTGCATCCCTTAATGTACCTTTTAAGCTTACGAACCCCTTCCATTATAATCTATTGGCATACACGTGCGTTCTATGCGATGCAAATGCTCTAAGTAATTCGTAGAATTTGAACATCTCGGACCATTCCCACCGGGTATTGGCATTGTTATCGCAATATGCAAATTCAATTGAGCATTGCACTCTAGTCGAACTTTAAGGGATGCAATCGAGGATGCAAACGGCCGGGGACAATTTAATGTGGGACTTAGCAATCGTTTTCTCGTCAATTGAGCTCGTAAGTGATAACGTTTAGTAATTGAATTTGGCGTTTTAATGATGTTATAATAATATAAATGTTCTCCTAGTTATTTTACTACGGCGGACAATATTTACGATTAATCAACTTTGAATGTCAAACACTACCCTAATCCCTCACTCTCATAGCACGGTGGGACAGCTGGCCGACAAAGACTACACTTTGAGAGGGGCTGGACATATGAAGCTACATTATGTACAATCTATATAAGTACCTAAAATCGCTCTTCACACTATTTCAATCAAGAACCTGGAAGGTGGTCCTGGGAAAAATAAAGCGTGTTGACAACACAACAACAACTAAATTTTTGTCTACACTTTCTCTAGTTGTCTTTGATTCTTGTTGAACAAGACAAAGTCATTACGGAAATCAGAAAGGGAAACGCCGAAAATAGGCCCAGAGTGCACAACATATTCAATTTCATGAATGAAATCTAAATATTCGTACTTGATTTTTCTCGTTTTTATTTTTTCAGTAAAAGTCGGGAAAAACATTTATAAATTATTTAATATTTCAACGAGTATATCCTTTACATTTCACTACTGACGTTGTTTATACCGGTCCGAAACTTACGTTTTTATATTGCGTTAATCGATAGAGCGGAAAATATTTTATAAATTGTTAAATAATATTAAAGACAAATTAATAAATGTATATTTATTTATAAATGATAAATTAGTATAAAACTACTTTTTATAATTATTAATATTTCACACTATAAAATGTTTACCGCTATATCGAAAAACGTAATTAATTTCGGACCAACCAACAAGAAGAATAAAAATAAATGATCAATGTCAGTGGCCGATGCACAAACCGTGCAGTGCCAAGAAAAAAGAAAAAAAAAGTATTGGTCCGAAATTAATTTACGTTTTTCGTTAAAGCGGTAAATATTTAATAGTGTTATTTAATAATTATTAATATTATAAAAGGTAGTTTTAAAACAATTTATCATTATTCATAAATATACATTAATTCATTGGTCTTTAATAATATTATTTAACACTTTATAAAATATTTATCGCTATATCGAAAAACGTAATTAAAAATAAACTGTTTTGGACCAATTTCTTATTTATTATCAAACATCAGAAGTGACATGTAAACATCATGTAAAGGAAAAAATCGTTGAAATACTTAATTATTTATAAATGTTTTTCCCAACTTATACTGAAAAAAGAAGAAGGCGACAAATCAAGTACGAATATTTAGATTTCATTCATGTGATTGAATATGTTGTGCACTCTGGGCCTAAGTTACTATGGCTGTCTGGCAATCCCCTTTAGGCACTACAAAATTAGTCTAAAATGAAATAAAAGTGTTACTATTCCATTTTGATTTTGTGCAGTTCTGTTGTGATTTGTTACTGAAATTGTGGTAATATTTTCAACGTTAACTTAAAAAACAGAACCAAAATCACGATATACGCATGTAGCAAAAAATCCAACAGCACATTTTAATTGGATGCATGCCGTTATAAATTGTATTTTAATAAAATTAACAGCAGAAAATCCGGCTGGTTTTTTTTTTTGCTGGACGCATTTTTTTTCTATTATGTCAGCATGTGCATTCGAAATTACGTTTTACAGTCAGCTCTGGTGCACAGGAGCAATTATCGACGTCAGTAAAACCAAATGACCTCTGATTTAATTCGTCCGCAGTCAGTTTAACGAGCGCTAGTTTAATAAAAACACCGGGTTGTGCAACAACAGAGGGTTTAATTGCGCATTTTATTATCAACATCAAAAGTTTATGGTCGAAAAGACATTTTGCTAGCCTATTAGGATTGATTGAGGTGTTGAATGGCGATAACTTGTCAACTTTGGCAGTTTCGTTTATTGAAAGTTGTACAAAAATTGTCGCTGGAAATTCGAACAGGAATTTTAATAGGATTGGAGACATGAAAAGACTAATAAACATTTACAGCTTCCGAATAAACAAGATTATATTGGATCCGGAAATTGGGTTTATATTTAAGATATTGAAAGACTTTAATGTTTCTTGAGTGACTTTTCATCATATTTATATTTGTATTAGGATCAAAGAAGCTTAAAGAGGTCGTGATTGTGTTCTTTTTTGCAACTACATACCTACTAATAAAAGTATGAGTTGTTTTTACGTTTTTCCAGTTAGCAGACAGGCACACAGCCCACTAGATAGTAAGCACCGTCTACGGCCTATCCTATAGCAATACTAAACCAGAAAATATCACACGATGTGCTGTTGGATAGTAGAAATAAAGACAAAAAAAATCGACGCAAAGTAAGCTCGACTCGAGAATTGAACCCAGGATCCCAAGATCTCAGCCCGGTTAAACCACTAGCCCAACGAGACGTTTCCATTCATCCAAAGTTTTATTCTAAACGTTGTCATCGGCGAACCAACGCAAACAATTCGTGAGTATCGAGATTATCCGGTTATAATGCAGTCTGTTCATTGGATAATTTGAGAGATCGCGAGACGGCGGAATGCTCCGGGACGTGATTCGCATTCCTCTCCCGAGGGCATTCCGGGAACGAGTGCACTTGCCCCGTTCTCCCTACACATTGCTGGAACATTTATGGCGCTTTAAATGTTTAATAGGGAAAGACTTACAGCTTACAGTTAGGAACATTTGCTGAATAGGGATACAAGTGTATTCCAAATAGTGGTTGCGTCAATTTATCTGAAAGGATTTCCGATAAATTCGATTTATAACTTTGTTTGAACGAAATAGAATACAGCAGGAGCAGTATATAAAAATTCGTAGTTAAGGGATATTTTACTTATGAAAGATACAGACTGGTGTAATAGCCGACTTCTCAACCGTCACACCAAAGGGTCCATAAAAAACATGACATTAGTTGTTTTTTAACTTTTAATATGAACCGAGTAAGTTGAAAAAAAATACTCTTACTTTGCTGAGTAAAGCATAATTCAGTTGAGATTTAAACTAAAAAGAGCTCGTTTTTAAGAGCTTGCGGGAGTGAAACTCGTATCACAATAATAGAAATGATCCATCAAATATAACTGAGTCGTTTAATAATTATGAATCTGTGACGATTAAAACAAGCATAAAAGACATTTCACTCTGTGATTTTTAAACGTTTATTTAATTAATGCAACAAACAGTCATGTACATGTATACGTGAATAGTAATATTTTATTACAGACCTGCACAGCAGTGCCTACAAAAAATAAAGTTGTACATACAATTGGCTTGTTTATTTCAGTTAGTTAGTTTATTTCTTAGTTTTTATTTGTAAACACAGATAATTATAAATCAATTTATGAAAACTAGAGCTCGTTTTCTACGCTCGTGCTTGTCACTACAAACTTGGAATCGGCAAGCGTGGTGATTAAGTTAAAACGTACATAGGTACCATGATTTCGATATTTAATGACTTGCCGGCAATAGGACATTAATAGATGATTTTATTTTTATATTGAGCAATAAAATTTGCAACAAAATTTGAAGAAACTATTCTACGAATTTGACCGGCTTGGTTAGATTTGAAAGTCAAACTGGACGTGGATGCTAAAACCTTTCCAATAAAATTTTCAACAAGATATTGCACCGTGACCAGCCCATTTAGGAGCAGAGTAAGGTAAGGAAATATTTTGTCAGTCCAAATTTTGTGTTTGAGATCCAATTTCGTATGGACGTTTAAACTCACTGCCCCGGGCGAGTGAAGTGTTCGCTATATAGTTCCCAGTTTAGGGAATTTGAAAAATCAATCGACTTGTTGGAATTTTTGACGATATTTAACGAGTTTCTTGCCGAGAGACATTCGATTAAACTCTGGACACGAGTGAATCTAAAAACGCAGATACCATAGGTTCATAGACTTTCGCCTTATGTGTGAATGGTGGTAGGGTTGTTTTATTGTCCTATAAGTTAGCTATTGGCTTGTTGTCTGTGGTAATGGTGATAAAGATCATTCTTCAGCGCTTAAAAAAAACACTTACAAATGAGCTATTTACTGGGCTAGTCAAGAAATGTAGGATTCGGTAGGTTGAAACAAATGGCCTGAAGATCAGAGTGTGTTGAAAGGTAATAGAACATATTGGCTCCTTAAAATCAAGTATTTTTCAAACAAATTGCATTAAAATTTGGCTCCTAGCTCAGGAGAGGTGAAATCAAACAGCCAGCGTGTCGGTCTATACTCTATAGCTAAGAGCAATGTTTATTTAATTATTTACAGCTTATATACTACTAATTGCTAATACAAACAAACGTGATATAATATGTGCGTCAGCAGGTGACTGTTCTGTGTGTGTGCTCCAGATACTAAGTCTGATACACTACAATGTATACAAAATACAATGTAAAATATATAGAAAACAACTGTATTTGGCCCTTATTATTTGCAGATAGTTGTACAACCCAAACTTTGGGCAGGTCGATGACCTGCAAACAGCTTCGAGGGGAAGTGATTTACACACACATTGGTCGCCAGGGGGATGTGGAACTCTGAAAACCGATAAAACCAACCGGTGCATTCTCACGCATTGGGTTACCTATGCGACCGAATGACGATTTATGAAGCGTCACGAAAATACTTTAGTAAATTATTGCGAAGTATTTACCATGCATGTTACATGTATGTTAGGACTATTAGTATTGGTTTCATCTACTTTAAGCTTCTTGTATTTTAAAGACAGTTTATTTACTTCATTCACTAAAAGAAATCATGACTAACTGAAATCACTTATTATGCCAAATACCTATGATTATGTTTACTTTACAGACATAAGTGTTATAAAACTGTGTGTAGTGTTATAATTTTTTATTAAATATAAGTCTGGAAAAGGTTTTTAGGTATTGCACAACCAAAAAAAAAAAAAAATTTGCTTTACAACATGCCCATTACTTTATTATTATTAGCATGGATTAATATCGCGTTTTGTTCAATAGTATCTAATACTATTTTGTTTTTACAAGGGGAAACAAACAATATTATTATATTAAATGCTATACTTGTAGTGTATTAAAAGGAGTTGATATTTCGTATCTGTTTCCGCGTTCTATTCCAAATTCCCTGTTTCGTGACACGTGTAACTTAATCCCGAGATATATAGAGATAAATGTTATTCCGGGAAGCCGTATGAATACAATATATTCCTTTCAAATACTTATCCTTCACTTTTGTATTACGATTTGCCAGTAAAATAACTTACATTTGAAATATATGCTACACCCAAATTTTTCACTCCAGGACATTTAATCCTGAAGTTTAAACATTTAATCCTGCAATTTTTTTATTGGAAGAAGAAAAAAGAACAGATAACAAATAAAATACCTAAATTAAAACAGGACAGTCAAAGAAGGTTATCAAAATCCCTTCTATTTCTTTTATCCCATGGAAACTAAGCATTATTTTGAGAAATAAGTTCGATTCTATGCCCAAGGGCGATTCTATGTGTAGGTATACAAAATTTCCTAAAATCGGTTCTTGATAACATTTATCTCTGTACACACAGAGAGAGTTACTTCCGCTATTTTGTTATTAGAATCCCTTGTTCCATTTTAATATACTACTAGGATTTCCTGCCACAACCGCAAGCCACATAGACGGCGTGTCAAAATTCCCACAATATTTGTCATTATGAAATTATGTCAAAACCACTGCCACATTGTGTTTTCCACGATTAATACGATCTATCGCATTGTTACTCTGTTGCGGTCCGCTAAAGCGACGTCTAACGGCCATTAAAGTAATAACTACTAGGTACATAGTAGAACAATTAAAGTTAAATTGATATGTTCTGCTCTTATTAGTGGGAAGGACTTTGGTGTAGGGACATTCTGCTTCATATTTGAGAGCCTAACAAATTTTGTTTTCTGTTGTATAAACTACAACAGTATCCATTATTTTAATTCAAAGTGTTGGTATTCCGACTATAATTAAAATATGATTTAGTTTTTTCGGTGGCAACGGTCACAAATCTATGCTATGGGTAACAAAAGAATTTGTTAGGCGTAGCAATAAAATTGGACATGAAAGGTATACATATAGATAGTAACAATAATAATAATCGAATAAGGGGAACGGTTAGACCTTATACTGGCCACACTCTACATAATAAGCGCCAGAAAAAGAAATTAAACAGACGGATGTGATATTCATACTCATTGCTCCTACCTCTTAATTTAAATCTAATTAAATCCACTACGTTCGAAACTCTTAACGTTTTGAAGTAAGAACGTTTCTGTAAAGTTAGTTGCAACCCCAGTCACGTATCCGCGGCGAGTCCGTTGCGTTCCAAGACGGAATTATCCGGCGGTCCTTCCTAAACACGTGACCGCCACTACTGATATCCGGATAGGGCCGAGCGGCTTTGCGATAAGATTACGAGACAATTCTTAATAGCTTGTGTTACTTCGAGCGTTGCCAGTTTAGAGAACTGTACACAAATGGAATAAGGCAAGGTCGTGGATTTTTCTTTTTAAATATTTTTATATTAGATCAGTTGGCAGACAGGCACGCAGCCCAACTGATGGTCAACGGCCACTGTGGCCTATTCCATTAAGGGGCACTTTACTTTTCTATAATTGTAGCGTGGTATTTAAGCCAGTACCCATTATTGTTTCGGTGACTTGGTTCAATAATGGAGATCTTTACCCTGCAGTGAGACGTATAGTATAATAACCTTTTTTTTTAAGTGGGTAGCTTTTAATCTAAATATAGTATGTGTTTATTTTATACTTACAAACGCTAGAGATAACCCAAAAATTACTAGATAATTGCTTCTTAGAAACGTACCACGCTTCGCGCCTTTACGTGACTAGCTTTACTAAGCAGACTAAGACAACGTTGTTGTTTTAAAACGTTCAAGTTTAGAATTGAGAATGTAGCAGCTGGACTGGATTGCACAGGAAGGAACTATCCACGTCTTTCCTTGAAAATAAGAAAACGTCCGTAAATAAAGTACAAGAATTGACATGGTACAAGCATCGTAGGTAAGGCAAAACTAACTTACGTATGGTAGAGTCTTGTCTTGTAGTCAGTTCTTGTCTGTGAGTTGAAATAGTCCAGCATGACCAGGTATGTACGACCCCCTCATAAAAGACTTATGTGTTAGTAGTAGCTTTACAATTGCGCTTTGTTTTATAAGCAAGAGTGCTTAGGTAGAGAAATCATGAAATGTCTTCATTTTGAATTCCGTGAAATTTAAGATGTAGCTTCTAAACTGACGGAAGTTGCAAACTCCTCCAACCCAAAAATCTTTTCTTAGTACTCGCATATACATACAATAAAATGAAGCATGGTGCAAAATTGCAAGTTTTACGATTTTTTTTTATCTCTGGTGATTAATTCTAGAATATCTTTAGACAATGTCATTTTTTTACAAGATGCCAATGAATGAGATATGATGATGATGATCATGTTTAGCCGTTAGCTATAATTATATACAAAATAGCTTAATAAAAGTAGGTATGATGGCTGTGCGTTGATACGTTTTCCTGAGATGGATGGACGCATGGACGGCCTATTTGTTTTTAGGGAATAGAAAGAACTGGACTAATGATAAGTCATTCTATCTTTGAAAGTCAGTTGTCAACGAAGAGTCAACCCGCAACTGCTAGCCTTCACAACGAGGCTATGTGGTTCGGATACGAGAGTGTAATAAGATCTCCGGCCGCCCACCGCTAACAGCTCTCTACATGGCTTGCCAGAGTCGTACAAATGTTCGACTTCAATTTTATTAGCAAGGCAGGTGCTCCAATAATTGGGTATAGTGGCTTAGCTTCGGATAATATAAGAATAGGATACCATTTTTTTAATTGAGGATTGTTAAAAAATCCTATTGTTTTATGATACTTTGATAAACGAGATGAGGGTATCAGGTTTTCGTTTTAAAAATTGATTATTTGTATTTGGGATTAACAAAGTGGGAATTTATGGTAAGTTCAAATATTTTATTGTTCAATGTTTACGTTATTGACACGATCTAGAGAATTAGCTGTTTTAATGCACCTAAGAAAGAATTGATATAAATTGCCGCGGATTCGACGATTTTAATCTTGCAAAATATATTCTTAATAAGATTTACGTCTTGTTTGACCACAGATAAGTTCCTGGTAATTTATCTATCAGACAACTAAGTTATCTTAGTTTAGGTTATCTCTTTTGTCAATTTTCAAAACAAAGAGACTAATATCAATGTTATCTGACAGATAACTTCCTGATATACTCTAGTCCTAAGTATCGTAGGTAATTGAAGAAGTAAATTCTCACAACGAGCGACGTTACGTGGGGAGCCGTGGGCGGGCGGCGCGCGCGGCGGTTAGAGATCTTATTACGTTTGGTGCATCGAGCACGCCTCGCCTTGTAGTGACTTCATCCGCAGTTAGAATTTCATTTTTCCTTAAAATCTTAGAAAGCAGCTAGTGAAATAGAACAATCAAATTGTTACGTGTTAAATCGAGTTTGTTAGAAAAATGTCGTTAGCTTCGTTATTTTTTATCAGGCATGTTTTTTTGAATGAATATGTGAATTGTGCAAATACAAATCACACATTCATTTAACTAAACTTGACTAATAGAGCAGTAACAACTTATCATATCACCGTTACACCGTATTGCGTTGTTTCATTTTGGTCTTTTGAGAGCACGTGGCTCGTTTAGATCATACCGCATTTCACGATCTTGTACACACTTGTATACACTTATAAATAAACATGTATACATTTTTAATTAGCTGTTTTCAAACTTTTTTACATAATCCATTAAATGGAGTACATTTCTTTTAGTATGTTTTTTAAAATGTAAAAGTGTAAAATACATAAAATATTCCTAGAAAATACGATTGCAAAATAAATAAATCGAATCGCTTGTACTGATATATGTACATATCATATATAATTCGCAGTGACAATGTTACGGTATATTCGTTTAAGCACGGAGCCCAGCAAATTGAAGTGGCATACTCTCAAAACGACTCACACGTTACGTCGAGAGCCGAGCGGCCGGCGGAGAGATCTTATTACGTTCGCTGCATCAAACACGCCTCGCCTCGTTGTGCTTCATTCGCAGTTCAAATTTCCTTTTTTATTTTTCTATAAACAACTAAGGGTTTGTGGCATTGTGGAACTAACTCAGCTCTGTTCTTGTCATATTTTGATGGAAATTGCCTTGTATTTCTAGCAATTCCCATCGCCACCTACAAGGGAGAGTTTTGTAGGGCGCACCTATGCCCTAGAAGACTCTCCTTTGTAATGAAAAGGGGTCTTTAGACTCTCATGATACCCACCATCAGGGTAAGAATGGATGGATAGGAGGAATGAGGATGAGTACGCCGAATGAGGTTGAGTACTCCGGGGATTAGTGGGTAAACTCTTGGTATTCCCACACACCACCATCCGCGCCCAACATTATTATAGTGACAGCACGTTTGACCCGAGTTATAAAAAAACAATCGAAAAGTATATTAAATACGTCTTGATTAGTGATTATCAGTATAAAACAAATCAAATACTGAAAAGCAACAGCAACCTTAAACGTCATTACGATTACGACTAACAGAATTGAGGGTAACCTAAAAGGACCACGAAAATTACTTTTTCCAAACATTCGCGAATAAAAAACAACCATCGAATGCCATTACAGACAAAGAAACCGATACCACGACCCGAAGCAATAAAATCAAAAGGCTATTTAAAACCGGAACTGTTTCTCAATATGTCTTACAAGAACAAAGGGGGAAGTAACGGCCACTCTAAAGTAACCCTTTTGCGTTTAAGGCCCAACAGCCGTAAAAGTATCGAATGTCGTAAAATTGATCCCGTAATAAAATTACGGAGCGTGAAGGGCGAAAATGAAATATCGTGTCGCTATTACGGAGAAAAAAATGCGAAATTTAATAGCTCGAGAGAAATTGGCGTTTTTACGCGCCCATCCAATACGTACGTCGGGTTTTATTTCGATAGGACGTTTCGTCTATTGACTTTGAAAAATTCTAGTTGATGAAACCTATTGTTCATGTGAAGGATTCGTTGGCTTTTGTTTTGCGGTCCTGTGCTTTCCTGGGAATATATTTTGATATTCTTACTATAGCTCACATGTCAATGGTAATCCGTTTGTACTCGTATATCTTGTATACGTTAGGCTTCTCCATACTTGCGTATTGATAGTAGGGCAAATGCGTTAATTATTATAGAAATGTTATAATAAATGTTTCATTATGAAATTTCAATTGGACATTGGATTTTATTCACACACTACCATCTATCCCCAAAGTGAATAAACGTATGCTTTGGGTGCCAAACACTGATGAACTGACATTTTTTTTAATTTTAACGAAACAGAAAGGCTGATACAAACAGTTATTGCACACTTATGTTTGCATTTGATCCTATGTTCGAAAAAAATGCTAATTTCATTTAGATTTATTAAAGCATTTTTCAACATAAAACAGGCAAATAATTTTCGTTTATTCGTGAGCAACGAACGTCAATAATAATTAATTATTAAAATACTCAAGCTGAATCAGATGGCAATTTAATAATTAAATCAGATAGTGATCAAAAGTTTCCTCTTGTGAAGAGGAAAATTTTAAAAATTTCATTTTTACTAAAAGATTCTCTCACTATTATTTATTTCCGAGACAGTGCAAAAGGCGAGCTCTGAATGAATCCGGATATCCGGGCTTAACAAAAAGGAAACGTTCCCGGAATATGGTGGATCCGGAATACTTTTAAGTGGATTTTCATTTATAATTTCTTACTTCAATGTTCCTGATTTTCTCAAATGTTATAAAAAAGTCAAAGCAGAATTTTCACTCATAAATGGATAAAGATTTTTAAATTTCCAGTCTGTGTTTACTAGTATTTTTTCTGCCTTGACTGTGCATAATTAAGACATATTATTATGATTCTGCGTCTATTTGAATCTCAACATGATAAGTAAAAACTGAAAAGCAAAAAAAAATTTTAATAAGACATTCATCAAATGCGCTTATTGTCTAAGCCTATTAATTAAATTGTATTTTACGTGCTAGATAGGTACCTACTAATCTGTTTGAAGTCGGTGCCAAGCCAAATAGTAGGTACCCAGATTACGTACCTACGTCCGCGGATTAATAAGTAACCCTTTATAATACATAAATAATATTATTATATATCATTTTTTATTACCTTTGGCTTGGCACCGACTTCAAACAGATTAGTAGGTACCTACCTAGCACGTAAAATACAATTTAATTATTAGGCTTAGACAATAAGCGCATTTGATGAATGTCTTATTAAAATTATTTTTTGCTTTTCAGTTTTTTAGGTAGTTTTTTTTTTGTTTCGTTTTTTTTTTGAAGTCGGTTTAATTTTTTTTAAAAAATGTTTGTTTATTTTTCTATTTTTAGTGTGAATTACACGTAGGTAGTGAGTAAAACTCTTTCATAATAATGATAGCGAAAATACGAGTAGAATTGTATTATTTGATAATAATATTAGGTATTCATTAAGTGTTCAGCACCATGGGTAGGAGGAGAATGCGTTAATGCACCATAACCACAGGCTAGCTAGACCCGCGGCCGTGTGTGGGACTCGAGACCGAAGCGTCCGCTACCCACTACACTCCCCCGGTTTCTCCTTCACACCCGATTAGGACGAGTCGGTGCTAACCTTATTGGCTAGTGACCAGCCCATCCCCGGGTAATCATCAGCTTAGCTGCAAAAGTACATAAAATACAACTAACGTTCCACATATTCCTACAACACTGAAAGAATTATCCCCTAACTCCTAACCGTTAAGGAGTTGTACTTTCCATCATCACCTTAGCTGCAAAAGTACATGAAATACAACTAACGGTCCACATATTCCTACAATACTGAAAGAATTATCCCCTAACTCCTAACCGTTAAGGAGTTGTACCTTCCATCATCAGCTCATCAACATGAAATGATGTCTATCGGACGCAAAAACTTGAATGGCTTCAGAAAAAACAAGTAACGCGTAGGCGCAGCCTATAAAATTTGAGGCTTTCCCTTGATTTTTCCGGGATCCCATCATCAGATCCTGACATGGTGACAATGGGACAACCTCAGAACTATGCACTTTCAAATAAAAAAAGAATTATTTAAATCGGTCCACAATTGACGGAGAAATCGACGGACATACATAAAAAAAAAAAAATACATACAGTCGAACATATAACCTCCTCCTTTTTTGAAGTCGGTTAAAAATAAGTTTAACGATAAAATGTTATGCAATCTCGTGTAGATTTTAGTTGCCCTTAAGAAAGGAATACGCTCATTTTTTTTAAATTGACTAGGTTGTCGGTAAATCATAATAGATTTGAATTTTATTAATCTTCAAACAAACATTGCGCCATTTTTGTCAGTGTTTAGTTAAATTGGTATTCCACTGAAAATATTCATTTCAAAATTCTTTCTCTGTAAGGCTTCAGGACTTTAGCATTTGTCATCTTTTTTAAGCGATAAGCTTTTATTTGACGGGTTGATCCTACAGGCTTAGACCGATGCCCAATCTCGTGCGAGCTAAAGGCTTAAGCGATTACAATTATGATTTCAAATTAAGCGTGGCTTCGTTATATGTCTACTGTAGACTTATTAATTATCGTCTAGGGTTTAATAAATTCTTTGGATTTTGTATTTTGTATCAAGATAATATGGTAAGCGACCAGCAATAAGTATTCTATTAACAATATTTGACTGACTGGATGGTGCATTTGGTATGTAGTGACCTTGCTATACGTTCCAGGAGTCGTGGGTTTGAATCCCACTCAGGAAAAACATTCATATGATGAGCATTATTGTTGTGTTTGGATGTTTATTTGTCTTTAAGTATAATATTTTTGGTAGGTACCTTCGACGATTCTGATAGCCATCATAACATTAAGTGAGCTACACTTCGGGAATAAATCAATGTACATAAGTGATGATTTTCTATATTAATTTGAATAAAAATATTCGGTGATCGAAAATTGTTAATAGATTTCAACTTGTTTTCAAATATAATACATAAAAAAAAAACGCAAAAGGAGACCTGAATAGGTAGATTTGGCACATATCTTTAATATCAATAGATCTAATAGTTTGACTATTTGAGATAAATGCAAAAAAATAAAGGTAACTTTTGCCATTCTACCAATTTCTTTATTGTCTCACGTGTAACGTCCTCAACAAACACACAAGTACAATTTATCTCGTGTTGTACGACTTTACTAATAAAGTACTCTCAAGTCAGGTATTCGTTGCCGCGACATTCAATTCGATTGGAACAGACACAGACAATGGAACGTTCAGACCGCACAAATGTTCCAATTATCCAAAGTCCCCGATGCGAGTTTCAATTTGTGTAAGTTTGAAGAAAACTTCTAGCATATGGTAGAGTTGGCTATGTATATCGATAGGCATCTCTACCTTACGCTCTTACTCTTTGACTATCAAGTCAGATATTGGTAAACTATCGATAGTGTTTAGATAGCTGACGTCATTTAAATAGTATCGATAGCCTATTGATAGTATTGATACTATTTAAGACCAGCATACTATTGTAAGGTAATACTATTGACGGTGTTGACAGTTTTACTAACTAACTACTTACTAACTAACTAATAGCATCAATAGCGTTGATACAATTGCATTATAATACTATCAATAGTATTACTTAAAACAATCAATACTGTTATAATGCAAAAGTATCGATAGCACTATCGATATTGACACTAGTTTTCGAGGTTGACTATCTATAGCAAAACTATCGATAGTTAGGCACCTCTACCTTTAGGTCGGTATTCGTTTGCGCACATAAACCGCCGTAATGTGACAGAGTGCGACGAAGCAGCTGGTCGGATAATGTCTCTCTATTCTCTTATACCATTGGGTTTATCTCCAAACCTTCTGGGCGCGTCTGACCCTGATTTATATATGAAAAGTCTAAATTTATCGTGCACCCCGTTCCGGTGGTTAATAGCTTAGGATATTCTAGGGTTACCCGCTCCACTAAAATAATGAGCCCGGGACAAAACAACTGAACGTGAATGCGCGGTTTTTGTCCGGTTGAATTAGTTTGGACCCGGCTAGGCGAATTTATGCCGTATTTAAAGGTGCTGCTTGGTTACCTATGCAAAAGTTCTAAATTCGTTGCTTAGGATTTTGCACGAGCAACATTTTAGAACTTGGCATTAATTTGATAATAACCTATAAATATAAATAAGCACATAATGGGCCTTATTTCGTTTTTACTATTATGCAATAAGATCCCAGTAAATATGATACACCTTACATTTAATACAGTCAAATTTCATAGATATTTATCGTAATTTATTGGGTACAAACTAAATAACAAAAATAAATATACTGTACAAAAATGCAGATTTCTTTTATCTTCAACTTATTTATTTTTAGCCAGAGAAAATACTTGTAATGAATTTCAAAAGTCAAGTAACGTTAAACCATGACGTAGCGCTTATGGCAATAAACTTTTACACTGCTAGTTTAGTTGAAAACCTTTATACAAGTACAATACAATAGGTAGCGAAACTACCTAGACTCCAGCTGCCACTTATCCCATGATAAATGTGAACGTTAACACAAGTATCGATGGAAACAAACACGACCCTTGTTCTGGAGCAAACATTTTGAGAAACCAATATAATTTGAGAGTGCGGCGGCGGGCGGATTTCAATTTACGCCGCGAGTGATCCAAGTTGGAAGAAATGAAATATTATACGAGCCCGCAAGACCCTGACCCATGTCAAATCAGCATTCGCAGGTATGCCACGAATTATTTACGGCGAACTCGAGGCTATGAATTTTTTTATCGCTACGATAAATCTTTATTAGCCAAGTTAAATTTTTTTCTTAGATATTTTTGGGATTTCCCTTTTTAGATTACTCTTGCGTAGGCTGAACTATAACTGGGGTTATTGCTGCAATCAGCTCCGATGGAATTTCTTTGATGAAATTGCGAAGACGGAATGACATTTTTCTTTTGTTATATTTGCAGAGGTGACAATGCAAGTTATTGAACAAGGCATAACAGAAATTGTCACTTTGGAAAAAGAGGCAACTTTTCAAATCAATACTTGTTATTTATTTAGTGTGGCTTCCGAGCAAAGAAGATAATTCTGCTGCTGAAAATAAAAACATAACTGACATATCATATGCTTCTTGACAAGAAAGTTTTTTTTAACCCACTTAACCCGACCGTGTCGTAAACGACACACCAACTTTAAAAAAATCTGGAGAGATATGAGAGTATTTGAACTTTTTTTTTTTCGTCGCGTTTGGCTATCGAGGACTGGGTTAGAAGTTACAAAATGTTTTAAGTGTGCTGCAGCTTATTTCCTTTGTGCTGGATGACCACAAATTTTCAGGTTTTTACGATGAGTAATTCAAGGTCAGATGACATATTATTATAAACACTTTTCTATTTATATGTGATATAATTATGATAGCTTGATTCCTATAGACTTAGCAACTGTAAAAAAGTTGGTTATTTTATAACATATTCAGGCAGTAGTTAAGGTTTTCTTTGTACGTGTCGTAAAAGACACGGTAGGGAAATGTGCTACTATATAATACTTATTATTTTGCTACAGAAAATCACAAAAAACCCCTGACTTTGCATGCAATAGTCGAGGAATTAGAGCTAAAATCCCCGGCTATTGATAGTTATGGTATCATGCCTCAGGAAAATTGAAATACCGAAATTACGGACAAGGACTCTGCAGATTTTGTGTCCCTTCGAATTCTACCGGGGTCTCAACTCAAGGCACCTGCTCAAATTCAGCAAGATTCTTCTGATGATAGCGGAGATGATACCTTGCCTTACCGTACGGCTTTCAAAATGACGGCGCATCGACTCCGGTCCTGAAAGCTGTACCATCAGACCCAGACACTATTTCTTCTACTCCTGCCCACAAGCCGAAGGGCCGATTCCGGCCACTTCAAGGAGCATTCCAAGACATGTTATGACCGCATCCATGGAACAATGGCTAAGCCCTGGTATAAAACCGATACCCGATAAGGTCGTGGGTCCGATACCCGCCTTGAATCCGGTTAGTGGTCGGACTTTTTCAGAGTCTGAATGGTTAGCTACCCCCACAGGTGAAATCTGCCGCCAAAACAGCTCTGGCTGTGTTCCACCAATATTCATGTGGAGGCCAAGAGACTTGAAATCAAAGGCTAGAAGATCGGATGCTACATCCAGTGTGGCAACACATTGAGCGACGCTTCCTGGTGTAGTGTCCCTCAATGGAATAGGTCGCAGTGGCCGCTTACCATTAGGTGGCCTGCGTCTGTCTGCCAACTGATCTAGTATAATTTTTTTTTTTATCTTATCATACACTCAGGTTTTCTTAAAAAGGTACAATATTTTTTTTTTGAGATATTGTGTGTAATTTTTTTGGGGTTTCCTAATTGAAAATGATGTCTATTGAAATCTACATACAAAGTTATCAAAGTAGTAGATTCCCCTACCGTGTCGTTTACGACACGGCATTTTCCAGCTTTTCTGGAAATCAAAAAATTTTTTCAATATTTTTCTGTGATTATTTATCACATAAATATTAGGTATACACAGTTTCAGATCAATTACTAAAAAAAAGTTTATTCAGGAACAAGTGGGTTAAAATAATGGAAGGGTTGATGTCTAAATTTTGTAATAGGTAAATATATTCACTTGTACACACATTTAAATGTTGTGACCATTTGATATATTATATTGCAACCTTGCTACCTTACCTACCTTTATCTCATGATACGGGTAACCACAATTATTATATTTCCTGTACTGATGCAGTTAAGTTTTGGATTCAATAGAAGTATTGTAAGCGAATATCATGACATATAAACAATAACAAAGTCTGTACATAGATTATGTTTCGTACAATAACACCCAAAACAGCCAGAAGCTTTAAATTCCATTCATAAACGCTCTATTCAAAAGTTAAACTCACAAGCAAAGACTGTTTTAGCTAACTTTATTACAATAGTGACTTAATGCAGCTAAGGTAATCTAATGAAAGTCAGAGAATATGCTTTAACTACGACGGAATTACATTCGAGCGAAATTAAGCGTAAGACAACGGGCCATTTCACGCTAGCATTGTGCCTGGGC
Source organism: Mecyna flavalis (assembly GCA_949319885.1). Taxonomy (NCBI): domain Eukaryota; kingdom Metazoa; phylum Arthropoda; class Insecta; order Lepidoptera; family Crambidae; genus Mecyna; species Mecyna flavalis. The sequence goes on from OX439433.1 coordinate 15,015,064, forward strand.
ATAACTTAAGATACATACATCTGCATGATGTCTGTGGGACACGGAGTAGGTATATTGGGCAAATTGCCGCATTCTCGGCCCATGAATATTTCATGAGTATATGTATGTTCAGGCGATCATATTGATGGGTACAATGATCTTAATCTCCTAGGAACAAAGTCGAATTTCGAACAAGGCGTTGTAGTTTTGACTGTAGAATACGATCACTTTATCATAGTTCTACAAGTAAGCAACAAGGCTTTTCCCATATTTACATAGGATGGGGTCCCATTGTTTGAATATGTATCATGTGCAAGGTTTCGAGTGCCAAGTAAATATTTTTTTTTCGAATGGTAAAATTACTTTATATACTGTTACGCAATTGTTTTAATTAGATTTATCATTTATCAATTACTATTGCAAAGGGCTTGTAGGTTACCTATCTGTAAGGGCAAAATAAGATGTTGCTAAACTTTTTTTTTTAATAATTATAAAAGAGGCAACATATTCGTTATATTCTCACAAATAAATTATTATTTAGATATTTAGAGATAACTTATTTGATAGCAGTACAATTGGACTTTATAAGTAGTTTAATAGAAAGCGCACTATGACTTTTTTGAAACAAATAAATCATAACCAAATGTTGGTAAATAATAATAAACAAATGTTGGTAAATAAATAAAAAATAAATATCTCTCTGGACATTATTCACACAGTGCCATATAGCTCCAAACTAAGCATTAGCTTGGGTGCCGGACAACGGATAAACATTACCTATATACTTTTTTTGTAAATACATAGAAACACCCACACCTATACAAACAGACATGTTCGTGCACACAAATGTGTGTAAGAAATGAATAGCGACTATAATTTAAAAAAAGGGTTCACTCTTTAACTAAAAAGACAGCATGTCATGAGTATAAATAATATTGCAAAGTCAATATTATAAAGGAAAACCTTCCAAGCTTGCAACTTGACTTTAAAACGCTCTCTAACATGCATAATAAACAAAAACTGCAGACACGACCCGGCGCATCGGTGCATCCTGCCGCATACCGCAAGAAAGTAAAAGGACAATGAGGACATCGATCAATAAACCGTCAACTCGATTCACTTATGTCTAGCCGATGCACAACATAAATATACATAGACTGCGGTGCCTATTGATTGTGAATGAGAAGAAAGAATTAAAAAGTTTGGGCGCGAAATGCACCAGTACCGATTACACACATGAAAATATTGACATGTTTTACTCATTAAGAAACTAGCCTTTCGCTCGCAGTTTCACCTATCTTTATTCTTTTTTTAAATATCCCCCCTTCCCCCACATTTCCGGGAACAAAAGTACCGTATGTCACCCTAGGATAGTGTAGCTTTCCAACAGTGAAAGAATTATTCAAATCGGATCAGTAGTTTCGGAGCCTATTCAATACAAACAAACAACAAACAAACAAACAAACAAATCTACATCAAAAAGAATTGTGATACTGATTTTCAATTAAAACATCATTTAAATCAACATACAAATGAAATTTTAATTTGAAATGTTTCGTTACTAAGCAATAATTGTTTAAAGTAAAAATAAACAAACAACGTTAAAAAGGGGCCGAACATTTAATTTTCCAGTTAGTATACACTATACAGTACTTATGTTCTTATAATATTTACTGTACAAATTGGCTCCTCTGAATATAAAGGACAATTATGTCAATTCATCGCCTGATATTACAAAGTTAACCCTCAAAACGCAACAAGAACAAGCAAACAACGTTCAAACCGCCAAAAAAAATTGATCATCCGAACGAACAAGCCGTTAACACTGATAAACCCTCCGCGGGTAAAAGGCTCAGGTTTCAAAAAGGCAGTTTTTCACGACACTCCATAAATAACCCGACATTCATCTTCGTGACACTTGAATACACGGCGGCGCTGGTACCCCATTAGCCTTTAGCGAAACAATGGAGGAGCGGTCTTGATGTCTGCGTCCATTAGTAAAGGTCCGTGGTATTAGCATTATGACGATGACCTAAGTGTTACTCGTAAACTACACATCAAGTGGCCCGGAGCGGCATATGGCTCAAATATAATGCAACAAAAATGTTAATTTTATTTTCGTCAGCACATTTAAGTTCTTTCTTTTTAAAGTTTCTCAACTATTTTTGCTTTTGGCCTAGTAGTGGATTCAATAATTTTAAACGCAGCAAAAGTTCACTTATTAAATACTTCAAATATTATATTAGTAACAGTAAAAAAATACACTCTGAATGATGTAAACTAAGGGCCGGTATTTCAATATATCGACGCAAAAAAGCGGAAACGTAGTAACCCACACCCAAGCCAATTTTTTTTTATTGCAGATTCGGAATGAGAAAAAAATCCTCTTTCAAACGGTCTAATACTCCTTGCTCTACGACTAATAGAAGTTTTTATACAGCATTGGAAATTAGCCTGCTTTTTCGAAAAAGTAATGGAAAGATTGATGTAAATATGTAGCATAAAAAGAGTGTTTTTTATCACTTTACATTTACTTCAATTCATATTTTTCAAATGACATGATCTCGGTTTGATTTTGGTAGTTACAGCGCGTGAATATTCTGACCAATGTGGGTTACAGCGTTTTTGCTTTTAAGGATTTAGTAACGCACCACGTTCACTACATTTCTTCGAAAATAAAATGGTTATTCGTGGCGGTTTACTACAATCCTCGCATATAATAATATACGAAATCGTCGGATACGCCAATTCAAAACTTCATTAGTTTCCCCGATTTTGGTCGATTACCGCGTCGCTCAGTCACTGTGCGACAGTTGAGGGAGTATGATTTCGATACCTCCAATGAACACTACGCTAACTCAAAATTTGCCATTTTTCGTTTTTTATAGAAATCGACCCACTTTTTTACTAATATTATTCCCCCAAATTTTCATGTCAATATCTTTAAAAACAAAAAAGTTTTGAGATTTACATAACGCCAAGTAAAGGTACTTTCTTCAATTACGGGGTGGACAAGCCGCTGTCTTAATATAGCGGTGTGTATTTGGCTAGCGCGACTGCCGGCCCGCGGGAGATACGCCGCCATCTAGGAGTTGGCGGGGTGTAGCGCGGGAAAGTATTTGTTCATGTGACAGTTAGCGGTGTGTGTCGCCCGTTGAATGCACTTTTATACAAATAATTATATAACGTAGTGTAAATCAGAGTTAAACATTACTAAGTTTAATAATTTTCACTAACTTGTAGTAAATTAAAATCGAAATTAGCTGCATGAAATGCTACAATTATAATACAAGAGTTTTGTTTTCTAGTATAAAACGAACCGCTTAGCCCTTCGTCCATATTGGTAACTAAGCTTATGTAACTAGTTACAAAATATTTTTTTTTGCTGTTTGGTAACTACCTAGTTGTGGAAGAAGAATAATTTTTCCATTTTTGTAACTTTTTGCTATCTAATATGAACGTTAAATGTTTGTGACTGGCCACTTCTATCGGAAAATAATTATTAGTATAAATGAGTTACAGTCATTTATAATGATCGTTTATTATACTATGTGTTGGGTGTCAAGGAAACCAAATATTAATAATTGTGAATTTTATTAGTTATGGAGGAAACGATTGTTTTTCATATTTTTATTGGCTGATTAAACTGACGTTAGAATTTTGACGAAAAAGTTGTTACTTGCACTTTTGATTTTTTTTACTTTACCATTCACAACTAGATTTTTATTACCCAAAAATAGTACCATTGTTTTTTGCCATCCTCCAAAACCAAGACAAGAAAAAAAAATCCTTTACAAATAATCAAAACTAAATTTCCTCTCTGGAAACCACGTAAAATGCTTGTTGATTTTGAAGATTTGCTTTTAATGGAATTCAGAAACCATATTATCCTCAAACAGATGTAAAAGATTGTTTTAACCACTTTAGTCAAAGTCTTTTTAAAAAAGCGGAACAGCTAAGTATCAAGCCAGCTCAGAGGCGGCATGTTGCAAGATGTGCAGGTTTGGCCCAATTGCTTATAAAATATATTAGCTGATCTAATAGCACAATTAAATTTTTACTTCGATCGTAACTGGCTACAAGATTCATTAAAATCTGGTGTTGTGAAGGGGAACAGTTAAACAGTATTAAGGATGGCAGCCATTTAGAAGGATGGCATGCTAGAATTAATCGTTTTGTGGAAAATAATAACCCATCCATCGCATAAATGTTGGGCATTCTAATGAAGGAAACAAAAATTTAATAAATAAATTCAGCAGTTCAAAACGACAAAATACCAAATAATTATCATGATATTGAGACAGAAATAAGTGCAACTATTCAGCAATTAAAATTTAAGATATTACAGTAGGCCACTGCCTAAAATTTTTCTAAGTATTAATAAATGATTTAAAAGTGTTTTGCATAGTACGTTTTAATTCAAATCAACTACACCGAGCCAGTTGTATATCACAACAATCCCACATCATATCGGGATTTTTTGCACAATGTCTCGGGTTACTATAATGGAAATAATTTAATCTACGAAGTGGAAAAATAATTCTTCCCTCACAACTACTTAAAACACCAACGAAAAAATAATATTTTTTGGAACTGGTTACATAAGCTTAGTTACCAATATGGACGAAAGGCCGCTAAGTTATGACACAGTTAAGATACTCTACGCTATTTATTTGTTAGCTGCTTGTATAACGGCTCAACGATTTTCGGCTTATCCTACTACAAAACGCTAACTTTTCTTTTTCATAAATTACGATCTTATTATAATAAAAACATTGTTTAAAATACTCTAAATTGGTAATGAAGTCGATTTTAAATGTAATTATTAATTTTATTTTATGTAGTATACATTTAATTTATTATTTTGTAGCCTGTAATATTCCCGAATATATTCCGCTAACTTAGGATTGGCGGAGTGTATCCCGATCTATAATTAGAGCTTTCTGCGTTACATCCCGCTAAGTGAGGCTAATTAAAAAACCCATAAGTTTTTTTAAATGTTACTATGCGGATCTTAAGCATCAGTAAATTAGTTACTCACACAAAAAATATCAAGAAAATAACTACAAAAATAAAGATTTTATCAACTTTTTTCTTTCAAGAGCTCCTCCTGTAAACCTGCACTTTTGAAGTTAGCGTAGTGTTCATTGGAGGTATCGATTTGTGTGTCGTAAACGGATTTGACTGCGTGACTCGACTCGTTTACAATATATTAAAATATTACAATGATAATAAGGTTATGAATGTGTTCGTACTTCGTAATAAATGGCTTTGATTGGTTTATTCAATAATCATAATTTTATTTGACTTGTGACTTACCGTAGAACCAAAACGCACACAAGCTTCAAATTAACAAATTACAAATATCACCCGACACACTAATTATAACAACACAAAAATCATTTAAAAAGAAAAAAACCAAACCATACAAATAGAAAGAAAAATTAAATAATTAATAAAATTTATACCATGTCAACTAATCAAAAAAGTCAAAAATGAATACTATGTCAGAAATAACAAAAACAAAACCATACAAATAAAAAGAAAAATTAAAGTATCAATAAAAAATTATACAATGTCTACATAAAAAAATGTCAAAAAGAAATAATATGTAAGTTAAGTCCATTCAGTGTAGTTGTTTACATAGATATATTTCATTTAAGTCAAAATGTAGACAAATAAATATGTATGGAACATAGTTACAACAAATTTGCTATAAAGGAAAACCTTCGGTTTGTAGTCGCCTATACATTTATCTCGTTCATTTACAGCGTTTTTGCGTAACAGAAAAAAAAGTGCTATTGCTGTAACCCACACAAACATAGATTAAAAGTAACTTCTAAAAGGTTAAATGTATTTGGTTTGATAAAAAATCCATAAATATATTTATGTTAAAAAATTCACATGTGTGGCTTTCATAGTTACGGAGATATCATTTTTTTTCTGAAATTTCAAAATGTTTTTGGCTCTGGTGAACACTTTGCATTTTGTGGGTTACTACGTTTCCGCTTTTTTGCGTCGATATACTTATCTTGATCTTAATCCGGGATTGATAATAAGTATGACTTAAGTGTATTTCATAATAGGATTAATGTTAAGCGGCACCTAAAGTAATACACTTTTACCTGTCAAAAGTAATACTTATCTTAAATGTTATACTTAACTTAAGCAATAAGATAAGGTTACATTGAAATACCGGCCCTAAAACTATAATCTATATATATGTATAAAAGAAAGTCGTGTTTGTTACAACACTTATAACTCGAGAACGGCTGGACCGATTGCCATAGTTTTTGATTTGTTGGATTTGTTTCCGTCCCGAATAGCACAATACATCTTAAAAAAGAAAGGATTTTGATCAATTCCCACGGGAACGGGAACCACGCGGGTGAAACCGCGGGCGGCCGCTAGTTTTTAATAAAATAACAAAGCAACATCATTACTTGAACTCTTCAATGGCAGACAGATGTAGTCCTGATGTTAAGTGGCCTATTCCGTTGAGAGATAGTTTACCAGGAAGCGTCGGTAAATGTGCTGTCCGTCCGTGGTGCTGTCTCTCTGTTATGAAGTACCTATGTACTGGCCCCACATTGATACTGTCGGAATAAATAAATAAACTTAGGTAGGTACTTTCTCATGACTTAAAAAATAATATGAAGTTGTAAAGGACATCGGCAGAAATGGGCTCGATCTTAAGCGTTCGTTCCACTATTCAAAATATAATTAATATTCGTTACAAGATTTTTAATATTTAAATTCAATTTTAATTAATATTTTTACCCCGGGATAAAAATATAATCTAATAAATGAAAATACTATTGGTTTTGTAGTGCATCCGGTGTGTTATGTGCATAGTGCATAGTACGTCCGGTAGAATAATAATAATGTTGCTAGTTAAGATACTTAAATACTGATTTTCCGGTCAGATCCCATACAAATGACAGCTTAGAATAGAGGCACGATAATTTTCTGAAAAAATTATAGCAACAGAAAAGTAAAAAAAAATCAAATGTCATACAACGTCTGTCAATCATTCGTTTCTGTTTGTTTTGAATAACATATGTGAATAATTTTGTTTTGTCGTTATTGTTGGAATGCTTGGTTAATATTTGACGACTTTCGCTACGTTTAAATGACGGTTTCAGCTAAAACAAACGACCTAAGCTTTTCTTACAACGGATCCAGTGAACTCGACAATTGGGGTTATTTTTGTAGAAATCAAAATCATCCTATAACTATTTTTTCCCAGGGAGTGGATTTATAAATTGTGGTGTATTTGGAATATTACTTCATTTTCTACATAATAATAGTAAATCGGTAAGTGTTATTCATAAAAAATCAAGGCCCAACGTTCTATGGATGTTCGCCCGTGTTCTTTTTGACCATGTGGTTAAGAATATGGCTATTATACAAACATTTTATGTTCATGAACATGTCGGTATGCAATTAATTTTGGTCTAGGTTTTTCTATGTATGTATTAACAAAAAAAAAGACAGTATGTTAGTAATGATAAACTTAACAGTTTTTTAGAAATAGGTTCAAGTACAAGCTATGTTTAATTTGGATCTAGACGGCACTGCGTGATTATTATTTTTTATTTTACTTTAGTTGGCAGACAGACACGCAGCCCACCTGATATTGTTCCTATTGTTTTACTTCACGTACGTCACCGATCAATTATGTGTTAAATGAAATAAAAATAACTCTCTTATATTGTATTTATACCGTGAAGACGTAAAAGCGAATATCATTCGATTCGACTTCTTAAAAGCTTTGTAATTTATTCTTTTGACGTTCGATATCAATAGCATTGTTTAATCATTTCATTCAATCTGCAAAAAAGAAAACAACTTGACACTTTTAATCAGCAGATATATTTCTTTGTGTATCCACTCTCATTCAATTTTCAATCTCGTTATACAAAAGCCTGAAAACGGCTTTCACAAATAAAAACCGGCTCCTTCAGTGTTTAACAGGTAAATTTGTATAATATAGCAGTTAAAGAAAATTAAATGGTGGAAGTTATCCACTCGATTTTTCCTGTTAATCATTTCAATGTATTACTCGTAGATGTCGAGAAAGGGAGGTTTAATATATTTCAGAGAATCCAATAATTCAATTTTGTAATATTCGCCATGACAGATCTATATTAAAGACATTCATCATCTACAACTCATTGATTCTTCATCTAAAATTGCTATTGTTCGTTTCTTTTGAAAACAAGCCAGCAGGAGACCTGATAGTAAGCAAACACCGCCGCCTATGCAACACCAGAGGGATCGCTGATGCGTTTCCAGCCTTTTGAGGGGGGGGGGTCTCGGGTGGTACTCCCCCGGACGAGCCGGCCCATTCGTACTGTAAAACAGCATGGCTCTACCATTACTCTAGTACTAGCGTATTCGTTTAACACCATCCGTGTTCAATTCCCGGGCTGGGCAAAATTTTGTTGGATTTTCCGAAAACAACATAGGTTTGTAATCATCATCAACCCGCACTTTGCAAGCATGGTGATTAGGTTATAGACATTAGCCATTAATTCAGTAATTTTATTTCAATGAGTAACAAAGGCTAATGATAATTATGTTTAAAAAGTCCTTCGTTTTGGGCTAGATGGTGCAATATAATTTAATAATGTCTACGATTTTTTGTAATAATCTGTGCATCATTATTGTATGATACTAAATACCTACCTAAATTCTTTATTTATTTATATTTTATTATTTATATCCGAATATTTGTTTTAACGGGAATCAAACCCGTCCTCTGATACACTAGTTGAATTCTCAACCATCACGGCAAATCGGCAGTCGTAAAATTGCATTCACTATCTCAGATAGAATTGTCTTCAAATCCTCATCGTACCGAATGGAAGTGCGCTGATGACTGCCATGATTTCTGCGTTTGCAGACAATTCAGTTCTCATAAAGCTTATCACGCACGCGGTTTTTGCAGTCTTCTTGTTTAATGGCGTGGAAACTGTGATAAATTACGCCTTAATGCTTTTTTTCTCTCACGCGGGCCTATCGCTAAAGCCTGTGTTTTATTGTTACCTAATGCATAGGTGTTTCTGTACGATCGCAAATTGAATGTTTGTTTCTTTCGTCTTAGTGAAGACTCAGACCAAATAAAAAATCTGGTCTGAGAGTGAAGATGTATTGTGAACTGTTTAATATTGGATTTTCACTGCAGCTTCTATTGTGATACTTTTAACAAGGAAGAGTCGCTTAATTTGCTGCCAAACTGTAGGTCTGATCTGCGAGCCTTTCATTACTAGTGTACTGGTTCCCACATAAATATTGCCGAAAAACAGACAGAGCTGCTATGTCAGTAGAATATACCACAGATAAAATACCTAGCCAGCCAAACTGCTTTCTTCGGGAACCCCATAGTCCCGTTCTCGAATACAGTGGGGCGGTAACGGGAGCGGCAGCGCACGCAGGCGCACTGCGGATCACCGCTTGACAGCATTGAGTCGGTCTTGGCTCTTGACGGCCCGCGCCAAGCGGTGACCGCAGTACGCCTGCCGCTGCGTGCGCCTCCGCTGCCGCTGCCGCGAAATTCGAGTTATTTCCTCCTACGCTGCCGTAGGTCATGAACATCGGTCAAGCGCACCGTAGAATAGTAAAATCTGCATTTGACGTTCGCTTTGCTGTGGACCGTTACATATAATACCATGTTTATTTTTTACAAATGAAATGATCACATTATCATCGAATCGACTACTAACCCAAATTATCAGACAAAAGAATTATTCTGCTGAGCATAAGGAACACCAAACTGGTAGGTAATGCGCCATCCACATCCAGTAGATTCTCGTGAATGTTTAATTACTGTTTCAATAAGTATTTTGCGTTAACCCTTTGTCAATATTTTAATCTTAATTCCTTTAAAATTCGGTGGCCGTTTTGTCACGATGCAATAAGATCAAATAAAAGACAAATTAAATACATGCATGCAAAATATTTTAATTAAACTTAAAGGGACACTCTCGTGTTTAAAATTGGCATTATTACTTCGCGTGTTATAATTACTTTACAACTATCGTAATTGCATGAACATTACCTAGTTGTCGTGCAATTATTAAGAAGAGTTTGTAAATGCATTTTTTATACCACATTAGTAAGCAGATATATAACTTATTAGTACTTCACAATAACACATAGGCTACAATTTATAAAGCCATTCTTGCGGGATAACGTATTCTGCGTTTCCTATAGTTCACGCGGGCGAAGCCGTGGGCGGAAGGCTAGTTAACAATAAAATAAACAGAAATAAAGTGTGAAAATCAATAGTGATTTGTGATCAAGTGCTGGCTTAATTCAAACATAACAAAAATCTTGAGACAGATTTCATGTAAAAAAAATTTCACCACAATTTGCAGCTTTGAACTAAACGCTATACTGCAATGTTGGAATAGTCGTATTTGATGCGATACCAGACGCGTTTGTAACTATTCAGTAACGAACCTCAACTTTCACACAGATGATACGCCACACATCTCACTCCAGCTCAAACAGTTACGGTCAGGCCTTTCAAACCCTATAGAATATTCAAAGGTTCGCCTGTGAAAATATGGCTCAATTGGCGGCGCGATCCACGCGGGATTTCCGCTTTAATATTCAACCGATGAAAAATATCCCGTCATAAAAACCTGGACCGTATGAGTTTTTAGAACCCACGTATTTGAATATTGATGTTTATGGAAAGTAGCTGCGCCTTCGGAAGTATGGAAAGGGATTTTTATTCCGCCGAGTGTCATCTACGTAACATAAATTCTTAGTTATGAAACTATGGCACAGTGAAATAAGTTACAATGAGACATCTCTTTGGTATGATATTAAAAAGCAATATACTACTATGGCTAAAAAGAAATAAAATAAAGTTACGTAATACATATTCTTTTATACCGAAGTAAACACATATTTGTGACAAAAATTGGGATCCTTAATATTATATTTTTTTTTATGCTGAAAATATTAAGACCTGTTTATTTAAATAAACCTGAGTCTGCCAGTTTCTGTTTGCTTGGGATTCAACCTTGTAGAGTACCAAAATTACGTGCAAAACCCACCTTTAATTCTGCATCAAATCGCATTTTGGTATCACACAAAAACGACAAACCGTGCTCATTTTACATTCAAGCAATTTTTGCCAAACTGGCAGTAATTTGGAATACTTTACTGTTACGCCTTATTTATTGTGACTATATCGACGGCTATATCGCTCGCCCTCATTTTATCGTAATTATTTCGAGGATATTAACCGTCGAATTTATTGTAATTTTTTGGCACGTACGCGTAATCGCGTAGGACAGGATATTTCGGCCGATTATTAAGCAAAAAATATTTATAGTTATTATATTTGACTATATTTTTTTCGCACAGCCTTTTCATAGAAGACCAACGTATACTTTTATATACCTATATATCTGTAACTATAGAGTAACTTTTCTATTAAGCTTTGTCTGGTGAGTGGCAGGCTTGAACTCCCCTTCCTCCTTCCTCCATATTCTTTTCTCAAAAAATAAGCATCTAGGGATAGAAAAGGCTACAAGGTACTTCATCAAGTAAGTACTAAAACTTAGCTAAATATCTCCCAGTATGACACAAAGACTGAACTATCGACGGCACAAGTTTGTTAAACGATGAGCTTGTCATCAACCCGATATTAGTTTCTCGTCTTGTTTATAACTTTGAGCAAGTTCACTAATCCATTTTAAGTATCACAGATGGAAATTCCCCTATCCAAAGCAGTCTGGACCTTCCATCTATAGTGATATGGTTCAAGTAACGTTATGTTCCTCAGTTAATATTGCGTTAATAATTTCAAGCATTATCATCGTTGTGTGTTTGTTTTTAACTGGTTATTGCTTGCAGCTTTGCCTATGTGAAATACGAGTAGGATAGTCGCATTTCGCATAAATTACAGGGAAATAATTAAATGGAAATCCGATATTAGATTTCAAGAATACATACATTGTGTTGTTCCTTGTTGAGATGTTACCGATACCTATTCGGTTATATTACAGAGTAGATTATAGACATACTGCTGTGTACTATTTAGGTATTTGCACTGCAAATATAACCTCACCCTGACCTTTATTTTGATTTAGGTCAACACAATAATCAAATAATGGTATTTTTATTTTTATCACTTTAACTGGCAGACAGTTACGCAGGTCACCTAATCTAATGGCAAGCAGCCAGTGAAGTCTACTTCATTGGGATATACTAAACCAAGAAGAATTACTCATTTATTTGCTTGGTGTAAAGTTAAAGTTAGAAGTATTTTAACCAAATCCAAAAAAAAGGATGTTAGTTAAAATAAAGTACAATTTAAAAGGGATATTTTTAAGTGTACATCAAAAAAATACTGAAATTTACATCAAAATTACTGATTGCACACCAAAGGTTAGGTTAGGTTAGCAATTCAGTATTTTTTGATGCATAATCAGTATTTTTTTGATTTACAGGTTAATACAACCCAATTTAAAATTGTTTTCGTAATGTTTCCGATGTTTTTCTACTAATCTATTTATCTCGGTGTACTGTACAGTAGACTCTACACGACACTACACACTCACATGTTAGTCGATTCAATGAAATCTAATTACACGTAGCAACTACCAGAACCAAACATCAATAGGAGCATTTGCAGAGACCGTTGCAGATATTATGTGCCACAGAGCCAATCCAGCCGGTAATATGAACCAGTCATTGCCCATAATGCCCATGGCCACCTTCACTGCCTTTACGACTGATAATTGAAAATGCGTTTTGTTTACTGATTGCTGACGGCTTTTCTATAACGCATGTATTACATGTAACGTATTGATATTGGACGCTTTTGTGTTTTACATTTGTGTTTAACTTTGAGTACAATAAGATTGATCTCAAATGAATTCGTATTCAGACTAAGTTTTGTAAAAACAGTGGAACAGTTTAAAAATAAATGATTAGGTGATCTAGAGGAAAAAGGCCTTGTCATACTTTTTAAAAATAAAATACAGTTTTTCGCCAGTGCAGCGGCCTAGTGCACGCGGAAATAAAGATGGAAGTGAAAATTGGAAGGATGAAAATTCTTAAAACACCATTTAAGACCACAGCATTTGAAACCAAGTAAGAGTTTGATGTAGAAATAAAGAAAATATATTTATGGACGTAATATCTAGTTGTATAGGTACTAATAATATTTTAAGTACCTAACGAAGTAATTAGCAGTACCATTATCATCATCAGCCTGTGATAGTCCACTGCTGGACATAGGCCTCTCCAAATGCTCGCCACGCCGATCGGTCCTCGGCCACTCGCATCCAGCTCATGCCAGCCATCTTGCGCAGATCATCACTCCACCTGGCCTGAGGGCGTCCTGCACTACGTTTACCAAGACGCGGTCTCCACTCTAGAACCCGTTTACCCCAACGGTTATCGGTTCTACGGCTGATATGCCCAGTCCACTGCCACTTCAGCTGGCTAATCCGGCGAGCTATGTCGGTGACTTTGGTTCTCTGCCGAATCACATCATTTCAGATGCGATCCCGCAGAGAGAGGCCGAGCATAGCTCTTGGTACCATTATCAGTACCTATTCAAAATAATATTTTTTTATGTTGAAGAAAAAATTATGACATTTCAGCTTTTAGAAACAAAAACACTTTTTAACACCTTATTTCTGAATGTTTCATCTCATCAAGACCGATCCATTTCATCTCATCATGTATTCTGCAAATGTTCCGATCGCGTCCACAACATTAACATTAGGGTATCTCACTAATTGCTGTGTTGAGTAATTGCGACAGGTCTCAGATTATTCTCCCTGAAGATTAAATTGTTGACGCGCAGTGGGTAATTTATTTCAATTAATTCAGCGAAGTGAAGCCCTGACAGATTCAGTGAATCATTTTTCTCGTAGGGAATGCGAAGACGTTGACAAATGAGCAAATTATTCGGTCACTTCACTATAATTATGTATGTAGCTTTGGATGATGTAGAAAAAACGTAGAGTGGGTGACGATTTTTTTGAGTCTGGGGGAAATAAATATCATGGTGATTCGCATTAGACTTATATTAATAAAAATGAATTGTCGGAATGTGCGTGTACGCAAAATGTTCGTTTTGTTATTTTATTGTTGGTATAAGGCTTATAGGCGTGATCGCATCAGAAATGATGAGATCCGCAGAAGGACCAAGGTCACCGACATTGCCCGAAGAATTGCGAGCCTTAAGTGGCAGTGGGCAGGACACATTGATAGGAGGACTGACGGCCGTTGGGGCGGAAAGGTCCTCGAGTGGTGGCCACGTACCGGGAAACGCAGCCGTGGTAGGCCTCCCACAAGGTGGACCGATGATCTCATAAAGATCGCCGGAATCCACTGGATGCGGGTGGCGCAGGACCGATCGGTTTGGAGATCCTTGGGGGAGGCCTATGTCCAGCAGTGGACGTCATTTGGCTGAAATGATGATGATGATGATGATAAGGCTTATATGTACCTAATAAACGATGACTAATTGTGATAAATAAAGTAGATTCTTACTTAATAGAAGCTAAATATTAATAATTAATTAGTCAATTTAAAACATCAGGTGATCTATTTCATTATTTGCCTCTCTATAATTTAAATAAATACATATTAGGGATCATTTCCTACAACGCCACCTAGCATCAAAGTAAGCATCTACTGATAAATCCCAAGTACTTTTTCGGTCAAAAAAGTCCAAAAATAGATTTAAGACAGATAAACTTTCAAATTATCGCCGTCTCTCCTTCACCCAGCAGTAAACAAAAGTAGCCTAAGCCACTATGGCAATTGATAGGAAACCACAGTCACCCATCATTAGGCAGGTAATGCTGCGCCGCAAAATACTTCTTTACGCCTCGCTAGAAGCAATTTCTAACGTCGAGACTAAGTAAATATTAGATGCATATTTATTTTTGTATTCCATAGTCATTGTTTAAGCAGCACTGTAAATTGGACCACGCATTTTTTCTTTGTCTATTTATCATACTTTTTTTTGGCATTCCCTTGATGATATTTTTTCGTTAGTCTGATATTTAATTTTTCCATTTTCATTTGTACATTTTCAAAGTCGTTGTTTTTTCTTCTTCTTTGACTTGCTATAGGTGGCAGGACGAAGAATTCTTTAATTGATTCTTCAATTATATTTAGAGGACACTTCACCAGAGTACTTATTATATAACCTGCAACAAGCCTGCAACATTAAAAAGAAAATAAATAATGCCGTAATTGCAACTTCCAGTAATATAAACGTCAACAGGAAATGACAAAAGTAAATAATTTATTTGTTCATTTAATCAGAATAACAAAAGCTTTGACTGTTTGTCAAGCTATAAAGATTTGATGTCTCAACGAATCAACATAAATTTCGCCAAACAGATATCTATGACGAAGAAAAACATAAAAAGCACTTTTTATTGCGTTCAAACTCGCGAACAATCGAGTAATAAAAAAAATCCTCATTTGACGAATTCTTCTCGAATTTTGCTGACGATTTATGGATGTTAAAGATTCCAAACTTATTAAAAAGGTCTTGGTCATGCATTTTCTCTTATGTAAGCAAAAACAGACGCAGAATTCTAACTAATCCGATTCACATAATTCCTTAGATCTGTTCGTAAACTTCATTTGTCTATCACTACATCTATGTAGATATAATGATATTTTTTGTCTCACTTTGAGAACATTAAACTTAAACCCAAAATTTAAATGACTTTATAAATTTACGTATTTTTTTTAACGGGCAAGTATCTGTTACATAGGTTCGGGAATCATGTTTGACATTTTTTCACTGTTGGAAAGCTACAGTATTCCCGGGTGTGTTAGGGTACTTTTATCCCGAAAATATGAGGGGAAGGAGGAATAATATTTGAAAAAAGAAATTACACGCGGACGAAACCGCGAGGTTTTCTACATGTTTTGTAAAGACACAAGCCTTAGTAGAATAATAAATATAAAACGATATAAATAATTAAAAGACAAAAGAAATAGAATACGAATAAACCGTCAGCACAAATCCCGTTGAAAATTAAATAACAAAGGAAATGAAGAGTCATTTTCGGAACGACTCTCTCGGACGGGCGTTTTAAAAATTCTGATTATTAACAGTCTGTACGACCGGAGATATGGTCGACTGGACCGCTAATATTTCAACGTTCCTCACGTTGAAATATCACTGGCGATTTATTCGAGTAAGCGGCATAGATAAAAATTGACCGTTCTCAAAGATTCTGCCGACTGCCCGTCAGGCAGAGGTTGCAATTTTTCACGACAGAATTGACGATGCGAGCGAAACGGTTTCCCTTAAAAATGGGATGGGTGATGCCCAATGTGTGTGACGGTGTTGTAAACATAATGTGCCTGATGGTAAAATATCGGTCGATAGTAAGTGAACCACTGTTATTACGCATCTTCAAAATTAGGACTTCATGTTTAAGCTAGTCATTTCATGGAGAGAAGATATTTCACATACTTATTACGATCATTATTCAAAAACTCTTTGACAACATTTTCAATTCAAGCACCGGAATTAACAAAAAAAACCTTGCTTGATATCTAATAATTATTGTAAATCACTTGGATTTGAAAATATTAACAACAAACGATGTGACGCAGTGCGGTACGGTGAATCTCTTAATCATTACGGCCTTTTAATTATGTACAGTCTAACAATTATAACCGATGTTTACAAAAACAAAGTGTATTATTTTGTGTGTGAGAATCAACAATTATTTATTACTGTTTCGTATTTACACGAGCAAAACAGTAGAGATTGGCTTGTAAAGAAATATAACAATGGCTGAAATAACAGAAATTCAATGCTCATCGAAAAAAAAGAAGGCTCACCGCCATTAAATATTGGAAACAGCAATGAGCCCGCCGATGAATAATGAAAACAGATGACGCGTTTGAAAAGAAAATGCTTCGAGAAAATAAAATATTTAACGTCTAGTTAGGACGGGAATTTCCATTTTTTGTTTTTCTGACTCCATCTAATATAGAACTGCTGTCTAAAATGTCCATTACAGAGTCATAAGCTGATAAATAAAACGCCTTAAAATGTTGTTTGTGTAAGTATGGTTTTTGTGTTGTTGTTTTAACATCATTTAAGATATGAAATAATGAATTCTAGTTCAGCTTTCAAGGAGTTTATATTTTACTTTCAGACCCGTTTTTACGTCATTAAGTAGTTAAAAAAATGACGAGAACAAAGAAGCAAAGTGTGCGTATTATGTTTTGAATATAATCAACTTTCGACAACAATGACGAAAGTTGATTTATTAGATTTTAAGTATATCTAACACAG
This sequence comes from Mecyna flavalis, assembly GCA_949319885.1. Taxonomy (NCBI): domain Eukaryota; kingdom Metazoa; phylum Arthropoda; class Insecta; order Lepidoptera; family Crambidae; genus Mecyna; species Mecyna flavalis. The sequence continues at coordinate 15,032,363 of OX439433.1, forward strand.
TCTGTCGAGATTTCAGTTGTGCGATGTTTTATCATTGTCTTGTAATGATGCGATGTAACGTTTGTTGATCAAGACTTTGTATTTTCATTTTCACCACCATATTATCTTAGGCAGGTCACGTAGATGAACCTTTGATAGTATAGCTTGAGATTGATAGCTATCAATATATAGTGTACCCTCATAATAGCCACAGCCGGGGCATCTATTAATATTGAAGTCCTCTATATTCGTTAACATATAATTGTTATTATGGCGACTCAAGGGAGCCATAAAGACAAGCTGACTGCCACTGTCTTGGACTTCCATAATGGGTTATATTCTAAATTATAGAATATTGGGATAACGATGGAGGAGGGACGTATTTGAATTAAGTGAGTTGAGTGTCAAATTTGTATATTAGGGTATTAAATATCATTGTTTGGGCGAGTTTAAATTTTGCCATCTATACTAATATTATAAAGATGAAAGATTTGTTTGTTTGTATTGAATAGGCTCCGAAACTACTGAACCGATGTGGCCTCCGGAACTCTCAAAAACTAGACGAAACACAATAGTAGTCACTATTATTTAAAGCTGGTGTTATATGGGAGGGTGGTACTTCCCCGGACGAGCCGGCCCATTCGTACTGTAAAACTAAAATAGCATGGCTCTACCACTACCAAGTTTAGTTTGGTTTTAGATTGTGCCAAATGAATACTGCTCAAATGACTAATATTACCTACTCACTGCTATCATAATTCCGACAACCCAAGTATTATGTTGGAAATATCAAGATGATCTGTCAAATATAAGATATCAAACCTATATCCCTGGATACTCCACTGCAGTACTAACTATGGCTTCATCAATCAACGTCTCCAGCTTCAGATGGATAGATATAACCGTGACGTGAACAAACCGTCCGAATATTTGGCATTGCGTGACTGCGCCAGGCAAATTCAATCTTTATTACCGGAACATTGGGCTCAACTGTCTAAACTTGACGTGTTCATTACGATACCTTGATGTAATTGAAACCAACAAGTAAGACACTTGATGATAGTGCTGCTTAATTGATTGTCTTATCCTATTACACATTGGTGAGTGTACGTGAGCTACATTTGATATTAGTAATAGATACCAAACGGTTTGGTTACTATGTCAATAGTACGAAAAGGAAGTGGTATTTAACCTTAATATCACTTCCTTATCGTTAAAGCCATGGATTAACCCAAGTAAATCCTTGGCTTTAACCATTAATAAATAATCTTCACAGGAGACAGTATCGCTTAATGTGCTGCCGCACTGTAGGCTTCCATTTCAAGCCAGTTATTTAATGTGCCTCACATTAATAATGCCGAAACACAATTATTATTGCTGTAGATTTTAAATATGGAGGTGGTAGCTAGCCTGTGGACTTTAAACAATCCTACAACAAACTAGACCCTAAGCAGGAATCGAACCTAACGACCTTCGGGTTTTATAACCCGATCGGTATAATCTCTGTTCATCAGGCTTGCCCGATATCTGGGCCGGTCAATAGCAAAGCTGGCACCGGCTCGTCCCAATCGGGAGTGAAGGGGAAACCGGGGGAGTTTAGTGGGTAGTGGACGCTTTTTTTAGTCTCGACTCCCACACACGGCCGTGGGTCTAGCTAGCCTGCGGTTATGGTGCATAAACGCATTCTCCTCCGAAAAAAAAAATGCTTGCCCGATATATTGGATCAAGAAAAGTAATAAAGTGTATCGTGCACGCCTTGATTTTAATAATATATATCCTGCCTTAATTAATCTGTGAGGATAGTGCTGTAAACGAAACTAGTATACCTATTATAGCCGTAAATATGGCAGCGAGAATAATATCATAACCGTAAAACAAGGCTTCAGTAAAGTAATTCTCTAGTTTCGTCACAGAGAGCACAAAATATTCTTGAAAATTGTAGCACAAAGACGTGAGCTGAATCAAAAACATTGGTTTTACGAGTATTTTCTTGAAACGGTCCTCAATTCTATTCCCGGTCAAGCCATTTCAGGAAACGGAACTTTTCAAATTTGTTTTAAATCTGAGTGTTCAGCAAGTCGTTCCCATTGGACATCTGATGCTATGTTGCTTGAGATTAGATGGTTAGTATGCATTGTCTGACATATTTTTATGCAACTCCAATTTGACAGGCAGGCACGTAGTCTTATCTTTGGGTTTAGTCATTTCAGTTTTTTTTTATATATTTGGACTAAGCTAGCACTTGACCTTAAAGTTGCCTGATGTTAAACAACTATGCGGTCTACGATGGAGCGCGCTTACTTAGGAGAAACCCGTTAATTTTGGCCTTGGAGAGCCCAAAGTTGGATTGTGTAGGAAAAATAGATCCCGGCAGAGAATTCAATTGGTATCCATAGCTTATATACGGTAGACAGCCAGTCGGACTCTGGAAAAGGCCTGCCACCAAACAGTCTCAAGGTGGAAACTGCATTTATAACGGTCAGGTTGTGTGTGGTAACACAATAGGCCCAATATTTTGAATCAGTTTGGATGATAATACCTATGTATTTAAAAAAATAAATTGTAAGTTATGTTCACCCGTTGTCTGGCAACCATAATACCAACTATGCTTAGTTTAGGGCTAGATAATAACCTAGTAATTTATTTATTTAGTTCATTTTATGAATACCGTTGAAAACATATTTTTGTCATTAATCAATCAAAGATAATACTAGTTAATTGCCGTCAATTGTAAATAGTAGGTGGAAGCCGTGACTATTATATCGAATTCCTTGACCCAACCCATTAATAAATAATTCCAAATGATTTCCCATTGTTTCCGGCTTTTATCTTTATTTTTAAAATCGTTTGTCTGTCACAACTGTCTATCAAAGCATAGCCAATATAACTATGAACTGGAATACTGTAATTTGGAACACGGGTGTTTAGTTATATTCGTTTTATGACCGACTTTCATTTAATTGTTTGATATTGGGTCGAACTAAAATATCGTAATTCTGTGTTCTAAAGGAAGAAATAACCCGAATAAATAAACGATTATTATATAGACAAAAGACTTATCTTTTCTATCCGTAATCCTGAAACAGAGGCACAATGCTATATTTACCAATGCAATGTTTCAGTAATAAAAAAGTATATGGTATATTAGGTAAATTCAACTTATAAATTTTTTATATTGCTATATTGTGTAACAAGACGAACAGATCGTACACCTGATGGTAAGCGCCACGTCTGCCCTTAGACAGTTCATATTGTAAGTAGTGTGAATCAGGCCCTAATTTGCCTTTAACGGATTTCAAAAAGACAAGGTAATTAATTAGGTTAGTTGTTGATTAGTCGAAAGTTCCACAAACAGGCACACAAAACACCAAATAAAGTTCTGTAATAAACTTGGATATGGGCCGTTACATCGATACTGAGAAAAAGTAAAGTAAAGAAAATAGTAAAATATTTTTGAAGCAAAAGCCCAGTAACCGGTTTATCAATATAACTGCGATAACTTGGCTTTCTTACTTTTATTCGGGCCAGGCATCAGTAAGAAATAATTTATCTGTAAAAAGGAAAAAAGTGATTTTTTTACCGTCATATTATTTATAGTAAAGTCTGTTGGAGACGTAACTCAAAATTAACTTTTTCCTCGAATAAAATAACCATTCTATTAATAAAATATAGCGTTTAGACAACTTTTGGGTGAACCCATCTCAACATTACCGCTGTAGGGCTTAATTGTGGACCCGTTTCAGAAATGTCGCAGAACTGTCGATTGGAAAAAGTTCCTTTCCCTATTTAATGCAATTGTAGTAAATTTTCCTTTTCCGAGCGTTTTGTCCTGAACTAGTCAGGATATTTCTTTTTTTTTTCGGAGGAGAATGCGTTTATGCACCATAACCGCAAGACTAGCTAGACCTGCGGCCGTGTGTGGGACCCGAGACTAAAGCGTCCACTTCCCACTAAACTCCCCGGTTTAGCCTTCACACCTGATTAGGACGAGCCGGTGCCAGCCTTGTGGCTATTGACCAGCCCAAGTCAGGACATGCTTGCACTACAATCCAGGATTCGGCTATGCCAGTTATTACGTTGGAGCAACTGCCATCTGACCTCCGTAACCCTTTACAGGAGAATCAGAGCAATAGTATCACGGCTGCACAGCCATTTTACTGTGCCGGATTCTTCACGGTTTTTTTCGTCACCACCGAGCTTGTGGTAAATACGCACATATAAAAATTCATACGCACAACATAGCAATTAGTAAAGTATAGCACACGAACGGCTCCCGCCCACGTCCAATAATCGGTGACCGACTTTTTGTAGGTGACAAATAGAACGTACTAGCAATGGAGCAACGCACACGTCCTACAAAAAGTCGGTCAGAAATACCATAGAAATAGAGTCGGTCACCGATTGTCGGTCATACAAAAAAGTCTGACGTGGGCGGGCATACAGCATACTAAAGATCAAAAAAGCCTACAGAATGTCAGGAAAATGCAAGAGTCTTTCTTGTGAAGAGCTCTTTAATGGAAAAGGCCGTGAAGTTATAACATCAGAACAAAATAAGTGCTTGTCTGCTGAAGAAAGGCGTGCTAAAAATGCAGGTAAAATAACTCGTTGGTCTAAGGTTTTTAAGTATCTTACCGTGATTTAGGACACGAACGTTGACGCTGTGCATACAATGTATATTGGTTATATGATCTTCAACCCTTACTTGGGATGTGTATTGTGTATAGATTAAGCCGGCGTCTATGATAACAAAGCTCTTTGCCCTTTGTAGTGTATATCATTCTTGGACTGATACCTTAAAGGGGCTTAGCGTTGAAGCATAACGTTATTATTCCATCTTGCTCCCATTTCAAAGGGTCTGGAGAGCAACGCCCGAGGGACTTTATTTCAAAAATATTTCCAACAGGTAAACTTCTAAATTGCAAAACTTGAAATAGTCCGGACTGAACAGAAAATAACTTCATTCCCAGGCACTGGTAAGCTGTTCCTAAGCTGTGCAAAAACGTCTGTTTTAATTTCAAATCGGCGCCCTAAATGAGCGAGCACTACGAAACGATTGCTTCAGTCACCTCAAAACATGCTGTGAAAGGATGTTTCTCCATAACAGTATAATACACGTCACGAAATGCGATTGATTCAGTAACAAAATATTACCTCCAATGTGTTTTAAGTTGAATTGATCACGTTATTTCTAATGAAGCAGCGTGTATGATGTCAACTAAGGGCAGCTGAAAACTGATTCAAAACTGTTATTGTATTATGCGACTTAAGAATAAAATTAGCGTAGAAGTACAGTTCAAATATAGAATATAAAGAATTTGCAAACGGAAACAAAATCAAACTCGTAAATTAGATAGATAGATAGATATTCTTTAGTGCACCACTAATTTGACAATTAGACAAAGAAAACAAGTAACATAATAAAACTGTGCAATACAGGCGGACTTATCGCTAATAGTGATCTCTTCCAGTTAACCTCAGGATAGAGGAAAGTATGACAAAATAATAAGAAAAAGATAAAGGGCAGTGCAAAAAATAAAAATAAAATTAGTTGCTCTACTAACAAGCTTTTCTAAATAATAATTATGCTGTCGCATTTGATTTTACCTCAACCTCAACTAAAATGGGCTATTCCTTTTTGTAATGCACTTCTAAATACCTACCTACTAAGGTAATATTTAGACCCCTCATTTGATTGTACAACATTTACCAGATTATCAAGATATATCGTATCGCGTGGTCTAGTGAAAACACTCCATTCCCTTCAAACGAAAATGGTATCGGCGGGCGATATGAAATCACGATGACTGGCCGTCGGCTGCAGCTGACGCGATCGCTGCGATTGGATGTCCCCGCTCTGATTAAGAAATTAAAGAAAAAATACCTACCGTCTCGTCAACGTCGGAAAAAGTTTCTGTTATTAATTTTGTTTTCTTTTCTTGGTAAAAGAATAGAAAATAATCCCAACAAATTGTATTTTCTGCACGGTTGTTTCCTGGAAAGTAATAATAATTATAATTGTTTACCTACTAGACTGGCAACTTGACAACTTTAATTAAATGTTGGAAACGATAACTTGTTTAAAAAATGGAATATTTTTAAAATCACACTATTTTTGTTGATAAAACAGTACGTGTGTTCTTTCAATTAATTGAAATCATACAATATGACACAACTATTAAAATTGGCCTGTTCTTTGGTGACTTCGTTCTTTGTATAAACTAGTCTATTTACTATAAGAATTTCCTGCTGTATATCTATAAACACTTAAAAAGTCACTCAATAAAATATTTTATGACACTTCTGAAATTATTCATAGTTTTAAATTAATTTTTATTTCTTTTTAGAACTTGTTCCTTTTTGCATTTTCCATATGTCATAAACAAACAAAGGACAGTGTTCCTTTTTCACTTTTCCACCGTTCAACTAAAACGGCATGCAGTAACTTTGAAATGAAAATAGCTACAAATATTCAGGGGAAAATGACCAAAACAAAACGTCTGGTCGGTATTTACATTTTTCGTCCGTTTCCTGTGACATACACGAGGTAACGCGAAAAAAAAGTCACTTGACTATGTGGTTACCCTTTTGTATCTAACTTTTGCTTGCAATGTGGAATTTGTTCGGGACCGTCATAGAAGTTGAAGATTTTCTCATCTTGTTATGGTATTCAAGCTTTATGATGCGTTTATCAGTGACCCTTGCCTCTATGCAAAGGGCTATTTGTAGCAGATCATGATTAGGACACTTATACCTACGTAAGCTAATAAACGTCTTTGTGAATGTTTTTTTTTCTTTTACAAAGCAAGTCTTTTGCATGCCATTATAATGCCATCCTCTTCTACTGCTTCTAAAACTGATCCGTGGAACAGTTTCCATCCAATCGAATCTAACGCCCAGCTGTCACAGGTTAAATTTCCACTTGTTGTGACTTTTTCAGTCTGCCTGACTGAGTATCAATTTTATTAATAGCTGAAATGTCCTTTAATGAAAGATGCCCTAGTAAGTGTTTACCACCAGGAAGCCAACTTAAATTACATTAAAAGACTTCTCACAGCAAGTTTCTTATGATAGTAGGTCTGTTAGTACAGTCTAAAGCACGTCAGACTATACACTATGGACTTTGTACCACTTTTATGTCGGGGGCATAAAGTGCTTTTATCGAACTGCAAGTGTTTACCGTGATGTGCCGTTGACCGTACCTGAAATAAAACCTAAATGTAATAACATTACCAATTAGTTTATTATGCTAAAGAGATTAATCCCAATTAAAAATATAAAAACTAAAAAAAATCTGTTTACGTAGCTGGTTATCAAACTCTAGTTACAAATGTAGAAAAATATTCTTTTTTGATAATTAGTTATGAAACAGTGAAAAAAAGTCTGTTTATGTAGCCGGTTATCAAACTTGAGTTACGAATATGGCTGAAGGGAGACTATTTGTTAGCTCGAAATGTTCTTATTTCCAACTCAAGATTAATTAATTATTTTTAACTTAATGGGCTGATTAATAACTAATACAACGCAATAGACGAGACTAAACTTGCTAATTGAAATTTGTTACAATGGGGGGTTACTAAGAAACGCCGAGATAAATTTAGAAAGGCGATATTGGGATCGTAGCATGGATCCAAACTTTTGTTGAATTAAAAATAGCTAAACTTACTTATTGGACTTTTATTTTTGAAAGAGTATGTAAGTTCACACTCAGTTCAATTTTTACCTCGTTAAGTTTGTTCCCAATACGTTCTTTAGCGATCCGTCTTATTGATGAATCTACAAGGAATTCATTGGAAGTTATAGAGCCAGAAATAAACCAGTGAGATCCACTAAAAAGGAACTGTCGAATAATTCATGAAATATTAAGAACTTTATGTCTTATATATCTTAATGATTTATTAAAGAAGAATTAAAAATAATGAATTTATTCCAGACAATGTTTATTGATACAATCTATGCTACGTTTGGCGCTAGATAGCGCTGTGTAAATGATGTAAAACACAACTCATCAACATTATTCGCAACACTGATTTGTATCTTCTAATAATTAAAACATACGTATTCAATTACCGATTAGGGACCTCATCTAAGGTGAGGGTGCCGCTAAAACGGCAATTCCAGAGGTCCCCTCTTCATTTAGGTAAAGGCTGTAGGTATGCGGTGGTCAGAGCGGCTCGTGCATTATTCATGTGACGAATGCTGTATCGAAATATAAACTAAACAAGGTATTATAACCTGATGCTTTTCTGCATGGACATAAAGGTCCTAAGAATGAAATTTACGAGAAATATCACAAAATTCTTCAAGTTAATCAAGTTTAATGAGTCGGGTGGAAGTCATTTATAAAATTAAATTTAACACTAACCTATTCGGTTAGAATGGTTAAACATAACCCAGATAATACATTTTAATGTATCTAAATAGATTCTCACATAATGACAGGTAAATTAGTAGATTATAAGTTAATAAATTTTAAATTAAATAAAGTAAATTAGTAGATTAGGTATAATATAATACAGTATCATAAAAGAACCTATGTAATATTTTTATTAAGAAATATAGATAACAATCTACATATTATTATGTGAATTCATATTTGCATGCTTTATAAAAAAATCTGAATAGGCATAAGTACCTACATGAACATTCTGTACCATCAATGTGAACACCCTATTTAAAGCAAATAAATTATTTTAAATTTTGAATTTTGAGTGACACATCCGGTACCTACATCTTAAAATAATTAAAACATAAGTGTTCAATTAGCCTCATCAAAGGTGAGGGTGCCTCTACCGATTAGGGATCTTATCTAAGATGGCCACTAAAATTGAGATTTCGGAGGTTCTCTCTTCATTGAGGTAAAGGCTATAGGTATGCGGTGGTCAGAGCGGCTCGTGTATTATTCATGACTCGCGGCGGACACTGCATCGATATATTTGCCGCTCGCGTTGTCACCGACAAGGAATTTATAACTAAGTTTACGCTACGATTGTGCTGAAGTGATCGGTAAAGCATGATATAGTCTTTGGCTTTTAGAATAATTTGTTTTAGGTTGTAGAATGTTTGACGAGTTCTGAAGGAACGAATTATTTCTAAATCGGAAATAGTCTTACACCAAAACAAATTGCATTTTTTAAAATACAAAATTAAAAAACCGTGCCGTTTTTCGTGTGGCAATCCCACGGAAATCCACAGTGTCAAAAAGATTTTTAAAATCTGTTGAGTTGAAACTTTGAGGTGAAACTGTCCCATACAGAAGGTCTAATTAAAACAGTCCAATGTCTTAGTGGCAGTGATAGTAGGATAGGTATGATGATGCTTTTGGTATTGACCCTGCTCTACGCGTCAGGCGTTATGGGTTCCCAACCAGGACAAACTGATTGCGATAAATGTGTTTTTCCCACCTTCCGTTGATTCTACTACCATAACACAAGTGCCCTCGCTACAAACCTTGAGGTCAGATGTATGCCTTTTATATACAGGAACCGGCATAGGCTCTCCTTCTGCAATTTTCCAGTCACAAGTAAAAATTACGCCACACCTGTAATCATGACATTGCGTGATACATCCGTTGATTCCGATACCCATAACACAAGCGCTTACACTACTTACTTTGGATCAGATCAATGTATTTGATGCTGTTGAATATTTATTTACAGAAACCTGCTTAGTCTATCCTTCTGCTATACGTCCGGGAACAAGGATAAATTACCCAGCACCTGTTATCATGCCCAACACGTTGCTGCTAGCTGTCGCCCCTCGAGAATGGCACCGTTCGATCGCAGCTATGTATAGACTCTCTGAGGGGACACTGCGCCAATGATTGGAGTGCTACATTACTTTCTATTTAACATTATATGAGCGTGCATGTTGCGATAGTCACGACTCTTCTTCTTCAATACTTTATAACCTTTGTGTATAATACAATACTTATACCTTATTATTATAAGATAGTACAGTCAACAGCAAAAGTAGATGATCAAAGTCAGAAGTTCAATACTAGTTATCGTAGTTCGCGTCAGAACTGTGTGGTGTCAAGATGATTCTAAAGTAAGTGATTGTAAATCATACCAAACATTAACTACTAGTACAGTTGCCAAAAATGCCTGATCAATATTGACTCCAAAAGTTGTGATTGAAATTCACATCAGAACTAAGAAATCAAAGAATTGTTCAAAACTAGTGATCTGTCAAGTTGACAAAAATTATATCATGGTATGTACTGGTGCCACATTTTCATGATGCAAGTATTCATCCATACTAATATTGTAAATATCGAATTATTTAGTCTGTTTGTTTGTTGTTGTGTTTGCGTTCAATTTGATTCAAGTTTAAAATAAATTTTGATTTCAATTCAAGTTTTTAATGTCGGGTTCATGGAAAAATGAAAATAATTGTCAAATAAAAAAAAATAATTACAATGTGTAAAAAAATCTTTATAATGTTTTATTTAGTTTAGCTTCATTGCAATTGTATCTCTCACTTAAATTAAATAAAAAAATCAATTGTAAATTTCTTTCAAATGTGTAAAAGTCGGTGATCTCTTCTCTTCTTAATCGGTACCCCAATGCTGAGGATCGTGACTCCGATTTATTTTGCCAATGGTCTGCCTCCATCCCTCCCGGTCGATCGCCTGATGTAAAGCGTCGCAAACCGGTATCTCTAAGTGTTCCGAGACTTGATCCGCCCATCGTTTTGGGCTTCTTCCTCTTGGCCTCTTTCCCTCTACTTTCCCCGTCACTATCAATCGCTCTAAATTATTACCGCCTCTTCTGGCGATGTGACCGAAGTATTTGATTATGCGCTGCATACAGGTCGAAGAGAGGCGTTGCGCTTTCTGGATTTTGAGCTCTTTTAAGACCGAGACATTTGTACGGTGGGCTGTCCAAGGAATCCTTAGTAGGCGGCGCCAACACCACATTTCAAAGGCGTCGATTCGTTGTCTGTCGGCGGCTTTGATGGTCCATGTCTCTGCTCCGTAAAGAGCAATGGAGAAAACAAGTGTACGGACGAGATGTATTTTAGTCCTATTTGTGATATTCCTGTCTCTCCATATCTTGCCGAGCTGAGTCATCGCCGTTTTAGCCATCCCAATTCGTCTACGAATTTCAGGTTCACAGGTACCTTTATTAGTAACTACAGAGCCAAGATATTGGAACTGCTCAACGGTATCGTACTCTTGCAGCAGGTTGGTACGCTGTACAACTCCAAAACGGTCGATTACCATTAGTTTGGTCTTTCTTTTATTTATGGTGAGACCCATTTGGAGGCTAGTTGCTCTCAGACGATCCAGAAGCTCTGCCATTTCTACTTCGGTTGAAGCGAAGAGGGTGGTGGTGATAAAACTGATAAAACACTAAATTATAACTGAAATCTTTGCTTTTTTTGTGAATTTGTGTCAATGTAACAAAAGAAAGTGATAGGTACAATACAATTAATAACTGAATGAATATGGATATCTTTGCGTTTTTTTTTTTGAATTTGTGTCAATGTAACAAATGAAAGTGATGCAATACAAATCATAACTGAATGAATATAGATATCTTTGCGTTTTTGTGAATTTATGTCAATGTTCAAAAGTAGATGATGTCATTTAAATTTATAATTTTATAAATAATAATAATGTTATGTTGAAACAATTCCAGATTATTTTTTTAGCTATTATATTTTTATAAATATTTTTTTTATTATTATGAATAAGATTATAATAGCAGGTTAAAAACTTCGGGGCTAATCCTTTTTTTTAATGCTGTAAGCGTAACTTAATAAAAATATTTTTAAATTTTGTTTGTCTTTTGTCTTTTTTCTTGTTATTGTGAAAATTATCGATTAATTTTCGGGTCGGTTTGAGTGCTTGACAGATCACTAGTTTTGAACAATTCTTTGATTTCTTAGTTCTGATGTGAATTTCATAATTGGTATCAAATCACAACTTTTGGAGTCAATGTTGATCAGGCATTTTTGGCAACTGTACTAGTAGTTAATGTTTGGTATGATTTACAATCACTTACTTTAGAATCATCTTGACACCACACAGTTCTGACGCGAACTACGATAACTAGTGTTGAACTTCTGACTTTGATCATCTACTTTTGCCGTTGACTGTACTTTATACCTTATGATTTCCATCTAGAAATATGGTTGTTCGTATGCGCTACATTTTGCGTGATGTAAAATTACTTTATCATTAAACGATAATACCTTGAACACTCTAAGAATGCTACTCATATTTAGAATCAAACTATTTTAGACACTGCGTACCTACTATCAAAAATTTAGGGGGTACACATTTTACTCAGCGTTTATAAATGTCAAAACCTATATGCATTTTTGTATGTTGGCCTTAACAGAATTTATTTAATTTGACGACGGCAAAGGAGTAAATCATTTTTTTCGGAAAACATGATGGCCCTACGAAATAGCTAAATAAAAATAAATACATTCTCTGTGACAGACCAAATGACAGGCGGTATAAGTGGAGAGTATTATAGTTATCCATTAATTAATGTTTGGTTGCTGCAATGTGCCGTAGCAGTCAAGTTAAGAACCACGCATCTAATTAACAGTCTAAGAAACTAATTTCTTCTGTGAAACGAATGCAAGCGGCACGTAGTCTCCGGTCCCATTGTAATGCATTATTGCAGTTGGAAGAGCGCTGTTGACGACATTCGCGGCACGTCGCGTCGCCGCCTCCCGCGAGGATGCAATGAGATTCAGTTGCGATTATACATTGAGCTGTGCTAGCAAATATTTTTGAAAAAAAATATAATATGGAGTGCCGATTTTTCTCAGGAATGTATTTTTGGTCTCATAGAGTATTACGTAGCCTTATTTGATTTTTAAAATTCTTAGGTCAGGAATAAATTGTTATGGTGGCTTGAGCTGCATTTTTCAAGAGATAGATTATGATGATTAATTTACTTATTTATTGTGACTGATGAAAAGGACCTTTTTTCAAATGTAAGCAGTAAGGTAAACATAATCGTACATAGGCTGGTATTTGTATTTCTTTATACTGGAAGACTACACATTTTGATTTGATGATCTTTTTCAGTATAGACTTATTACTGAAGTGATCAAACAAAATTTAATTTTACAATTACATTTAAGAAAAACTGGTAATATTGGCTCTATTAATTTTCATCAGATTTTCTGTTCCGCCGAAGCCATTATTGAAGTAGTTTCCGAGAAATGACTATGAGAGAATCGGTTTTAAACGACGCGTTCTTCGAATCGATTTGTTCCCAAGAAAACCGCTATTATTTTTAGTAAAATTCACACTTTTTTGTCGAGTTATATGTACTCAATGTGTACTGTGAAGATAAAAATTCTGTATTCTATAAAGAAGTAAAATAAAACACTATATTTTGGAATGAACAGTTGTAAGATAAGGAAGTTGCATATTGTTTCAATGCAATAACACGAACTCGAGGTAACTCCTGATAACATTCTAGCTGCGTCGCGACTCGTCACTCCCCCGAGACGTTATACAATGAGATTCAGTCGCGATTATGCTTTGGACTATGCAAATCTGTAATGTACTAGCTATGCATTAACACGTTCACAGTCCAGTGCCCATTCAAACAATCTTCACTACCAAGGTTCAGTTATCCTACTAATATTATAAATGCGAAAGTCTGAATGTTTGGATGTTTGTTGGATCTAGATGAAATTTAGCACACATATAGTTTATAACCCGGATTAGGACATAGGCTATAAAATTCCTACGGGAAACGTCTCATTCCCGCGGGAATAACAATTTTGAAACTACTGAACCGATTTGAATAATTCTTTCACTGTTAGAAAGCTACATATCCCCGGTGAACATAGGGTACTTTTGATCCCGGAAAAGTGGGGAGAAGGGGGGATATTTGAAAAAAGACATTACGCGCGGGTGAAACCGCGGGCGGAAGGCTAGTTTCCCATATTTTCTAATATTAAGACCGTTTCATATAAATAAAGTAATCCTTAACATTGTTCGCACAGCGCCATCTAATCCCAAACTAAACATAGCTAGTGCCAAACAACGGATAAATTATGGTATTTTACATAAGACACGCCTAACAGCCTAAAAAACAGACATATTCATGCACACGAAATAATATTTGTACAGTCGACAGCACATCAGACTATAAAATCACTACAACCAATTTTCAGCTTTATTCACTTCACATAGAGTTCTCTCTCAATTGAGAATTTTTGACAGATTAGGGTAGGTTGATCTGCTGCCGTCCGCGTCCGTACAGTGCAGGGATCCAGCTCCCGACTTCTGTCTATAGTAAAAGTAGACTAACATTACATCAAATCCATTATCATTGAGTGTTAAATCACAGCCTACTCCTACAATAATAAATATATTGACTATGAAAGTATTCTCTAAAGTTACTGTCATCAAATATTGCGAAATGCTTTATTCTTTAAAAGATAATCCCCTATTGCAGTTTCTTTTGTCTCGCAATCATAAAGCTGACACATACTAGAGTAAAATGCATTACTGCAGTTGCAAATGCGCCTTATCCGTCGCGCGAGCCGACACAATCCAGTGAAATATAACGAAATGAGCTGTTAAGTTCGATATAATACTTGTAAAACGTAAAACCAAACTAAGTATAAAGTTATTTGAAAATAAATGAAAGCCGTTTATTTAGAGCATTATCACATAACAAGAACTAAAAATAAAGACGGATCAAAGATCTTACACAGGTCAGATTAATCCGCCCGTTTCCGCAGCCCCGATTCAGCGAGAAGATTTTGCTACCTAATCCTTTTGTGATCTTTTAGTCCAAGGTTCAGTTTCCGAGTCTAGGTTTTTGATTTTCCAAAAACTTACTTCGGTTTCGCCCTCACAACCAAAACCTTGTTATGAATCGTATCTAGTTTAAAAGTATAGCAATGGTTCATCTTAAAAAGGAGTGTTAAATCTTTTACCCCAGATAATCCACTTTCTTTTGTCTCGCAAGCATTTACCGTCAAGACGTGTACTGGAATGCAATGCATTATTGCAGCTGCAAATGCGACTCGTTATCGTCCCGCGATCTAGGACACAATCCGAAGTGATTATGCTATTAGCTTTACACAGCGACACATCACTGTACCCTTTTTCTTTCAACCTGCGATTATTTATGTGTCCCTGAGTACTAAGGTAATCCCGTCCGTGGATATAAAAGCGGGAAGCAAACAGGAAAGTGGGACATCTGATCGAAAGTAATTACAATCAGTGATGAACATCTGCGACTATCTCATGTAGGTACATACGTTGCCCACTTTTGAAAAAAAATGTAAGTAGGGGAAGATGAAGGACTATGGGCAAAGGAAATGGGAAATAGGGTGAGGAAATTAAAGGGCCGTTATTTAAAAAGCAAGCAGATTTCTTTTCAATGTTACACGCAGCTTTTCAAACGGACAATTTCTGCCCCAATACATTTTATTTCACAAAGAGACTTTGAGCGTTGCCCTCCTCATAGTTAAATGTGCTATCAGGTTTTATTAAGTGAAAAATCATTAATTTTTAAAATTATTCGTAGCCGAGTTCAAGACCAGCAAGTAAATTATTATATTTCATTATTAAAAAGACTGTTTCAATAAACATATTACCCTCAACTACTTAACCTATTGAATTTTGGTTATACAGATGGACTTCATAATTATCTAACGGAGAAATTATCTCACTCCTAACGGTGTAATAATAAAATCCATTACACTTTTAAAATCAATAGAATAGAAACATAAATAGACATAGAAACACGATCAACCATTATAACATACTTTACAGCAACAGAAACAAAACACAGACGAAGGCAATATTCGAACGAGACTTACTATTTACCCAATTCCAGACTTGTTCATTTAAACCTAGACATTTCGAATTTAGGGGATACAAAATGCGCGTGTCTGACAAAATATTGGTTTAATATTGCTGGCAAAGCTCCCACCGTCTACCCCTAGGGAACAACCGCCAGATTGTCTATCTTGCAATACGATCTGCGTCTAATACAGTTTAATTATAATATTGCAATACTGCACCTCAATTTCAGCCGGTTTGGTCGCTTGGCATTGCTGACTCTCTGTCAGCCCCGAGGGTTCGCCTACATATAAACCAGTCCAATATGCGGCATTCAAATTGGAATGACAATGTCAATACTTGCTTTAAATTGTTCAGATGATATTATATAAAGCACAGTTCATTATTTGGTACTCGAATTTATATCAACTGACAGATAGTTTAACAGTAAATAATAAATTAAATAAACATGACCAGTTCAAACATAGTCTAGACTCTAATCAAGTAGAATTGGGATAACATTTTATATATTTCCAGTAAATTACAGATATTCTTAGAGTTGTGGGATCGAATCTAATTCAAGTGAAAGATAACTCTCTGTTTAATTTTGTTTTATCTGTGTCTAGATGTTTACTTCCATTCCATGTTTTTTTTTCGTTCATTCTATTATCCTTAACATGTCATCTACTACATTGAGATCAGAGATGGTCTGAAAACATCTCATGTATAATTAAAATGTAATATATGAATTTTCAAATCACTTGTTGGAAGTCTTAGAAAGATCTATTGAAATGAATGAATCGCATGCAACACTCTGTTCTAAAAGAAATTATATTCAAACAAAAGCAGAAAGTAGTTAATTAAACTGTTGTTCACAATCTACTTCAAAAATTATGAATTTAACGTTCCTCGCTGAACATTATCCAGCAAACATAAAATTGACTGCAGCAGTTACTCTCCATAATTACCGCTGCCATAAAATTTTATGTCCACGTCAGATAAAAGAGGACAAAAGTCTTTGAATACTCTGCAAGCTGATCCAGCATTCTTGCTTCGTGCACATTAGCTTGCGATCTAAGCGCATTATGCTGCATAGGATAAGCAGTAACGATGCGCTGGCATCCTCTGAATGTTATCAGAAAGTTCCGACCACTGCGCTTAAGTGCAACACCAGAATGAAGATGCATTAATAGATATCTTATAAGAAGTAATGGTCAAACAAAATGGGCTTAATTTAAACTTTCAGACATTTTTAGTTTTAAAAAATGTGAATAGCTGAAGTGCCACCCTCATGGTAAAAAAATAATATGTACGAGTATATTAAATGTGTAATATAAAGCATAATTCATATAATACTTTTAGCACGTCTAAGGTGAATGTATTTATGCACGTTTGTTTTAATTGCAGAAATGCGTGAGTACGAATATGGTACCAATTAGACGAGGACACGTGAGAATTCGCGCAGAAGCCATGCGATAAATTATTGTTGGAAAATAAATTATTACTTAAAGGAAAACTTTATTAATGAACACATCAAGGCTACTATTTGATCCCGCAATTTGCTTTTTGTAGGTAATCGTGGAGATTCTTAAAACGAAATTTTTACGACCGAAATTATATTGTTCTGACATTAAACGGTAAAATGTTTAAGAGGTGGTTTGCTCTTTATACTAATTTTCCTACTAAATTATGTTATGTTCGAAGTCGGTGCCAAACCTAATACTCGTATATTAGATGGTTGGCGCGCTTAGCCAAATGCTCTATGGCATTCGATAACTCTTTTCAAAATCGCTAAATACCATGAATATGTAAAAATTAAATTGATTAGAATTTGTCACTCTCTTTAACGAATTTTCTATTGTTGTATTTTTTTAACTTTAATAAATAAAGAAATCTATAGGTACTGAACTTCCGTATTGTCCTGTAACTACATAAATATTTTGCTGGATTAATATAACTCATATCGTAAGCAATAAGAGCATCAACTCGTACCATTCTGGTGAATATTTTCTTCTATCGACATTTTTATTTCTTAGTCCCCGCACTATGCGGGAGATATTCGTAGGTGTGCTTCGTGGAATAGAAAATTAATTATTTTAAATTTTTATTTGAAGCCCACTTACGGATGTGCTAAGTGGAATGCTTTAGGTGTGCTTCGTCTGGGTGTGCTTAGTTTGGTGTACCTCACTTCTTCAAGCCTACTTGGGTGGTTTTCGGATCCCCGTCCTTGGCATCAAGCCCTAAGATCGCAATGTAGAAATACAATGTTATTTCACACCCAAGTCATTAAAAATTATAAGCGTAATTTATATCTTAATAACATGAATTCCCTCACATTTCTCATTACTTTTTATTCACACCAATTAACCTTGAAAGCCTGATATTTTCAAGCATTCGCTTATCCTATTCGCGTGTGACTATTGCGTGCTTGCTATGGCTAAATTACGTTATGAGGCTCCGCTGACCATTATGGGCGTCATAATATTTAATTACTATGATAAATTAAATAACCAAAATAAATCAACTCTTGTATATTAATGGCAGTCATTAAACGGGTACGCGTCTCGCCATCGAATTTTATTCGATAAATCAACCAGTTTATCAATGTTTTCAATGTTTGGTAGTGTTGTTCGACAATGTATCAATAATTCTTATTTTGTGTTGTGATATTTTTGTCATCATTTTCTTTTGGCTAAAATATATATAAAATATATTAATCGACGCTAACAGGTTTGGTTTAAAAAAAAAAAATCATGAATGCTATTACGTTATTAAGTAGTTACCTAAAATTTAAGTTGTGGAAGACTAAAGCGTAAAATTAAGTACTTATATGGCAAGTTTAAATAACATATTTATATCAATTGGGCTAAAGTGTTTACGTTTACCTGCTGTACAGTGTGAGTATTTGTGTGTGTGTGTTTTACATTTGACCATATAAGAGGCGATCGTTTTTTATAAAGTACGACATAAATTGACGTCCTATTTCATGACAAGAAGAAATCGGCGCAAGAATGACGTACTCTGAAAAGCGGGCAAGCAAAGTTTATAAAAGTTAAAAAAACTTGCTGCATGCACGACTTCTCTGACCGATATCTAGGTCGAACTTCCTATTTCCAGTAACAGACTTCTTACTGCCGACAATAGTTCTTGCTCACAGTTGTAAAACACAGTTTTTTCAACCACATTAAGAACGATCCAGTTGTTGAGGCATAAAAGCGCGACCGACAGGGAGAGTTACTTAACAACATTAGCACGAATGTTTATCTCTTATATCCGACTTTTGTCCCGTGATAATTCTCAGTTCTTTTGGAATAACAGAAATATTAGGTTTTGTGTGTCCGTTTTTCAAGTCGCAAAAAAGCAACGGATCGTCGTTATTTTTAATTGTAAAAAAATATTTACTTAAATTCTTTGCATCTCATCAGTTTCATAATCCATATTTTTTAAGAATAGGATGCGACAGTTATTAATTTTACTAAGCAAATTATCGATACGATTTTAAACAACACTAGTTAATGTAACCTTGCAATTGGCGGTGTTATTCATGTTAAAATATTTATATGCAAAAAGAACAAATGAACGCAGTGTTGTATGCTGTGGCTACTGCAACAATGGCGCACTCGTTGCGGACTCTACTCCGATTATACAATAACTTTTAAGCTTATATTTGACTTGTCCTAACATGTCAAATGGTCAAGGGTTGACCCTTGCACACAATTACATCATTATGTTTTTACAAGTTTTTATTTCTCGCCCCGTGTCCCACATTCGGATTATAAACGCCGGCCAGTGAGACCTGTGGTTACCTTGTGTGGGACTCTGGGCTGAAATTGTCCCATTACCCACTAAACACTTCCGGTTTTCTCTTTATAAGTAAAAGCCAGTGCTCACCTTGGGACGATCAACCGACTCAGTTATTCTGATTCTAAGCTAAATAAAACAAAAATTCCGGAAAATCCAAAGGATCACGTTATTATGTATAGCAGTGCATAATCATTGTCCGGCGCTAGTACTTTATAAGTAATGAATAGTAAGTAAGTAAGTATCAGCCTATTAATGTCCCACTGCAGGGCAAAGGCCTCCATCCTTGAAATCAAGTTATCGTTACAATGATGGGTACTGGCTTAATCACCACGCTTGCCAAATGCGGATTTGTGATAACAAACCCGAGCAGTGTCCGAAAAAAACCGACACAAAGTTAGCTCGACCTGGGAATTGAACCCAGGAACCCGAGATCTCGGCACGGTACTTAAACCACTAGACCATCGAGGCGAAGTAATGAATAATGATTATAATTATCTAATACATTTCAATTAGAAGATAAATAATCCTGTTTGTTGTGTCAACTGTATGAGTCAAAGTCAACATATTTATTTAGCAATTTTATTTACCATGAAATTCTTTTGCACGTCATAAACTTTTTTTTCCTACCAGCACTTCGACGTGAATGGCCTGTTGAGAAGAAGTGCCGCAAGAAACTCAACAGTAATGATAGCCAATTTAAATAATTTTGCGTTATGTGTGTGTTGTAGCCCAAATAGTAATAGTATTTATCTATCTATATATTCATTATTTTTATCATCAAATGAACGAATGCCAATAATTCTAAGTATTTCTGGAATCGTTTCGAAATACCCACCAAAAGACTAGCCGATATTATCCTCATACGTTTTGCATCAGTCGAGCAAATATAGGGTGCTTTGATGTTTTCCCATCAAACAAATCAATAACATGCTTAAGTAAACATACTCGTTTGAGTTATTCAACGTTAGCTTAGTTCTCAGTATTTCACTGGAATTACAACTGTAACTAACGTAATTGGACTCATTAGGCTATGAATAGTTCACTTCAAATAGTATCTGAGTGATTTAACATCTTTGAACATTATTTACACAGCGCCATCTAGCCACTAAACATACTTACTTACATGAACTTTTTTATGAATACCTACATACATTAAATTTGTACATAGAAAAAACAAGAACGAAACATCAGATCTATCCAAATGTTCATACAATGTTTGTTTCGTGCAGGCCACAGTGTGAATTTATCTAACCTACGACCTGTAGTGTAATAGCTAACTTTTTAACTGTTATACTAAATCGGTCTTCGTATTGACAAAATAACACTAGTTTATTATGATTAGCAACAACAGAAGAAGCCGCGCGGAGTTAAATTATATTAATCCTTCTAGCCCCGGATTACTAGACACAATAGAAAATCTATTGTTATGCGGCACCCGAGTGCCGGTTCGGCGTTGAGTGGTTAATCGAATATTATCAAATAAACACACTCATACCTTACTATCTGGTTCAAATGCTATTAGAATACGACCTTTTGGAGTTGCGTCACTCGACATTGATGACTAACACACACATAGATCTGTTAATATATTGCGTTGCTATTGGTTATTAACGTTACTGACAAGGGTAGTTGACGTAATTTTTCGTTCAATTCCAAAAGGTACCTAATATACTAATAGCATTTGAATCGAATAATACTTCAAATCAGTCGTCACTATAGTTAAAATAAATATATGTAGTTATTACACACATGAAAACGGAGTTTAGAAGATCAAATGAGCCTACAGTGTGTCAGCACATTTGCGACGCTTACTGGTTAAGTGTCCCTCAATAGAAAAGGACGAAGTAGCCACTGTCCATCAGGTGTGCCTGTCTGCCAACTGGTTTAGGTACTATAAAAAACACAAAGCAAAAAGCGTGAAAAATTCGAACTAATGCAACCGAACCCCGTCGCTCTATCCACCTAAAGTACTCTGTCAATAAACCGTCGCTATTTTGTGTCAATGCATTAATATTCACATGGCAACCCTCGGGATGCGACATGAGACAGGGTTTTCCACCCTCACCCCTGCAACCTCTATTTATAAGGCTTCGCATACCACGAGGGGCACATTAAACAATAGAACAAAAGTGTTTTCAATGCGATGCGTGTTTCGAATGCCTTTTATTTTAACTTTATCATGATTCATGAAACCTTTTTAGAGCCTTTTTATGGAACGCCTCAATTAGCGTTGGAAAAAATCAAGTTAGAATATTTAGTAAAGGTCTCCCTTTTAAAAAGTCACAGATATATTTCATAAACAGTGCATCAACTTATGTCAGATTTAACGAGCTATATTTTATTGGGCATAAACAACATTGGGCTTAAAGATATCAGAATGAAAAGTCGATCTCATTTTTGTCTTGTATTATATCATAATATAAATAATAATCAAACTATTGACAAGAAAAACAAAAAAAAACATTAGTTCATATTTTAATTGATGTTTCCGGTATCATTTAATGGAATAGGTATAATATCTGTCTGGCAACTTAACTTGTACACAAAAAACTTTTTAGGGTAACATGTTTTGTCCACAACATTTTGCGACAGGAACAAAGTGATCTTTTTTTACATTAACACGCATGGCTTTCAAATCCGCAGATTTAAATTCCATGCACGGTCGTTGACGTTTTAGAAATTTGAAATAGCAACCGGCGTGAATAAAACCAAATATTTTTTTGTTATCCTCTCACATAATGTATTTAGCCGAAGTGCAGCAATAAATAATTCTTTTTTGCGACTGAATTACGCATTTGTGAATAATAAATGTAAAAGGTATTTTAGCCTTGTAAATTAACGATGGAGAGACGAGTACTTAGGTTAATAACGATAATGGGCGGCAGTTACTTTTCTAATTACATTTAAAGGACTTCAAACTAGGTAGTTTTTCTAAGCAAGTTCACCGCCGCAATCAATATAGTTCCTTAAAAGTACCCTTTCGCAATTGCTACTTTACTATTTTCTTCCATGAAATTCGACGCTCAAACCAACAGAGACGAGTATCATTCCGAAACAGATTAGACCACACGCCATAAAGCAGTGCACCCGCCGCCGATAGCTGGAGCAATAGCTGTGATGTATCGCCACGTCGACTGTCAGCTGCAACTTTCATTTCCCACGCCCGATACGGATGATCCACGAGCCACGCGTGCGGATACATCTTATGTGCCAGTATGCGAGTGAGGTGTTAGGTGCTGCGAAGGCGTAGACTATTTTAGTTGCCACCATTGAAATATTGTGAGTAAGTAGACACATAAAGTGTTTACATCTGCGCAGGGTCGACTGATGTCATATTCACTGGCAACTAGTATCTGACATAAAACACAAAAGTATCTAAGTTTACGTAGCGCCTCTAAACACGATTTCAGGCTGTTTGTTTCTGTTAAAACTCACTTGAAATTTCTGAAATTTGAACACTCAAACCAATGGAAACGAGTATCATTCGAAAACAGATTAGACCACACGCCATAAAGCAGTGCACCCGCCGCCGATAGCTGGAGCAATAGCTGTGATGTATCGCCGCGCCGACTGTCAGCTGCAACTTTCATTTCCCACGCCCGATACGGATGATCCACGAGCCACGCGTGCGGATACATCTTATGTGCCAGTATGCGAGTGAGGTGTTAGGTGCTGCGAAGGCGTAGACTATTTTAGTTGCCACCATTGAAATATTGTGAGTAAGTAGACACATAAAGTGTTTACATCTGCGCAGGGTCGACTGATGTCATATTCACTGGCAACTAGTATCTGACATAAAACACAAAAGTATCTAAGTTTACGTAGTGCCTCTAAACACGATTTCAGGCTGTTTGTTTCTGTTAAAACTAACTTGAAATTTCTGAAATTTGAACACTCAAACCAATGGAAACGAGTATCATTCGAAAACCGATTAGACCACACGCCATAAAGCAGTGCACCCGCCGCCGATAGCTGGAGCAATAGCTGTGATGTATCGCCGCGCCGACTGTCAGCTGCAACTTTCATTTCCCACGCCCGATATACGGATGATCCACGAGGCACGCGTGCGAACACACCTCGCAGCGTGCGCTTTTCTGCGGGTGAGAACGTTCCGAATTCTCTCTCTCTGGACATTATTCACACAGCGCCATCTAGCCCCAAACTAAGCATTAGCTTGTGCTATGGGTGCCAGACAATGGATGAACATTACTTATTATACTTTTTTTGTAAATACATACATATTAAACATAGAAACACCCAGACCGATACAAACAGACATGTTCATGAACACAAATGTTTGTCCCGTACGGGGATCGAACCCGCGACCGGTGTAATAGCCGACTTCTCGACCATTACACTAAATGGCTCGTCAACAATTCATTATTAAAATATGAATTCGGAACGTTTGTTTCCAATAAAAGGAGTTGTCAATGTCTTTTGGCGTTAAAGAACATATCGTTATAGTCTCATCACAGTTGAAATGGTTTGGGGTTAAGGTGAAAAATGGTTATAAGAGCTACATTTTCTAGTGATTATCCTTTGTCTATTACCTACAGTACAAGCTTTGTTTAGTTTGTGAATAATGTCCCAGGATATTTTTTCTTTATTTGAAATGTCATCATGAAAAGTATTCTGTTCTATCCAAAAAAAAATTGTCCAGCATACAGCTAGATAGCTGATAAATATCTACATTATTATTTTTGAAAGTAGAATAATAATATCACTCAATAATTACACCAAATTGGTCTTAATAAGACACATTTAATTGGATACGTAACATTCAAAATTCATCAATGAATCGAAAGAAATATTCGAAAGACATTTTCTAGTCTGATATTTTTTCTAGACGAAATAACTTATTCTTATTACATTGGTAGGCGTTATTTTTTATTTAAATTTGAGTTTTCCCCTAATTATAACAAAAAACAAAATCATACGTCCCCTATTATTTTAAAAACATGAAAGCTAGCTGCGTCTGTTTATTGATCACTTTTCAATCCGTTCCATCTGCCAATATCGGAATTTGAAATGGATTAGAATATGACGACCCGGCACGCCGCACGTGCGACAATCGGTTTTGTTGTATCATTTATTGATCTGTCATTTGGAACACTCATTTCCCTCATTGCGCGTTCCAAATGGCCCATACGAGATGTACGGGACAGATCTAATTTGTCTGTTATGTGTTGAATTTGTATTAGAGCGTTTGTCCACCGCCGCTGTCACCGGGCCGTCACCGAGAACCGAGTTTATTTCTGACCAATTTCAAGATGACGGCGCTCGGGTGACGGGCGTGCGGAGGACAAACGACTGTAGTACATGTATGTACCGCTAACTCGGCGCCGACATCTTTTTCTCGGTGACGTTCCGGTGACGGCGGCGGTGGACAAACGCTCTTATGTGTGACAATGTTTAGGCCTCCAATTTGCAAAAAAAAGCTTGCTCGAAGCGAGCACGTAATAGTATGTGATCTGGAAAATAATTAAGAGAGACCAGAAATAATTGGAAGCCAATAGAATATACAACATTTTATATACTTTTGTTAAATCTTGACCTATCATCAGCCATTTGAAATGGGCCGACTCGACCGAGAAAGTAACACACTCTGATGTAAAATACATATGATTTATAACTTGACTAAAGTGCCATTCGTTTGGTGAGTGAAACTGCCATGGCCGTAGATATATAATTATAAGGTCACAGATAAATTTATCTTTGCGGTTGCAGAGTGATGCCATCAGACAACTCAAGCATAGGGTAAAACTCCCTTCGAGATTACCGCCGCCCCAAAACAAGGCAACTTAAATTAAACCTCTTTGTATCAATTTGAACAGGAAAATGCAATTTTCTCAACATATTTTAATCCCTCATTTATGTTCCTTTGATAAACAAATAATAACGTAAACTAATGGTAAGTAGTCATTACATCAACACAAAGCTAACAGATCTAAATATTTACTTTGCTAGCAAAAAGTAGGCGGAAAATGGCATCGATTTTGTATTAGCCGTTATGAAGAAGGTATCAAGCACATTAATTTACGATACTAACGTCGTAATAAGTTAACTCATCGTCAGATTTCTGCTCAAGACCCTAAAAAAGTATCTAATTAAATATCTCTGTACATTGTTCACACAGCGCATTCTAGCCTAGCCCCAAACTAAGCATTAGCGTGTATTGTGTATATAATATAATATACATTTTTTTAATACATACAATTATTATACATAGAATGACATAGAACCAACCAGACGGATACAAACAGACATGTTTAATGTTCATGCACACAAAATGTTTGTATCGTGCGGGGATCAAACCCGCGACCTCTGGTGTAATAGCCGACTTCTCAACCATTATACACCAAACGGCTTGTCGTTTACCTATTAAATACTATCTTTTGTATTTCATGTGCAATAGTCCGTTGGAAGTGTAAATCACTTACCATAAGGTATCACTCGTTTGCCTCTCTTTTTCATAAGGAAAAGTATAATATGTATAGTTTTTTATTAAATTTTTTACTATACTTTTAATTTGTAAACGGCAAGTCAACGGTCAAAATAGCCTATAATTCTACTCTTTATCTTTAATAGAAATCATCGCTATTATATACTTCAATACCCACATAAATATTTCCTTCCTTCCTTCCTTCCTCTACAGAATAATACCTTCAGTTACAATCTGAAAAGAGCTACCAAGTCAAGAGCTGTTTACTCAGGTACTACTTTAAGTAAATCCCACCAAAAACATTCTGTAAAAAAACTAGCCAAGTCTCGATGGAGCTGCTTGTTTATCTCTAAAAAGTAATGAAATCTAGAAATAGTCGTGCCAAGTCTAAGGTTCCTTACTGCGATTTCTTTATTACTATAGTAAATGTTGTGTGACTTGGCCGTTGAAGGGCCAGACGGCCAAATGGACCTGCAACTCAACTTCGAAGGGCCAAATGAAAAATGAGGTCCAATTACCAATACCAGTATAGGCTATTATATAGGTAGTTACAACAGATATAACATTACATGTAAACAATGACAGATTGGTGCAATAGAGTAATGGAGCACCTGGTTTTGTACCCTTGTGTACCCTTCAACGGCCAAGTCACACAACATTAACTATAATAATAAAGAAATCGCAGTAAGGAACCTTAGACTTGGCACGACTATGTCTAGATTTCATTACTTTTTAGAGATAAACAAGCAGCTCCATCGAGACTTGGCTAGTTTTTTTACAGAATGTTTTTGGTGGGATTTCTCTTCTTTTTGTAGGAACGGCATATTGATTTGTTTTGTATCTATTTGGAATGAGACGTTTCCCGTGAGATTTTTTTAGCCTATGTCCTGTTCCACGTTATAAACTATACCTGTGCCAAATTTCATGTGGATTGGATTGATAATGTACTATCCCATTCCCCCACCTCCCCCTCCAATTAATATCCCCATCCCCCCTCCCCCCCCCCCTCTCATCTCCTATCCCCCCTCCCATCTCTCTTCCCCCTCCCATCGCCCCTCCCATCCCCCTTCCCCCTCCCATCCCCCCTACTCCCCCTCCCATATACTATCCCCACCCCCCAGCTACCCAGTAAAGGATGGTACGGCAGTGTTTGCTTCGCGCTCGACTTGGCGGGGGCACTGCCGTGCCCCCAGATTATTAGCTTTTGAGTAAAACTTTGCATGTGTTTGTAAAGTATACGTTTTATTTTATAAGCTGCAGTTTACAACTCTTAACAACATACAGTTTCCATGAAACTTAAATGGTTTGTGTTTTATTTTAATATGTACACTTAACATAAACAAAATGACGATTACAATTCTATTACGTTTGTCTTCATAGATGTTAGTTTATACTTCTTTGAAGTAAGCATTAACACAAGGAAGTAGGTTTATCCACAAAACAACAAGACTTATGTGGTTAAGTTCCTACAATATTACATTTTACAAATAATAAAATATTTCTTAAATGCTAAATTTTTACATCGTAAAATATTTTCGTAAAAATTTTACAATAAGTACCTAGTTCTCACCAAAACCTTATCGCAACAGTTTTATCTACCTAATAACACAAGTATGATTGTTATTGATACAAAGAACCGTCGTTCCATTACAAGGATGTCAGAAACTGATGGTTACATGTTTTTCTAAATCGGAGAAGTCAGTCTTTACCTCGCTAAATTACAGAGCAATACCAACTAAACGTGACTGTGTGTGAATGTGTTCAAATTGTTGAGGTTAGACCAATCCGGTAGTCGAGAGAAGGAAATATTCGAAGGTAATTTAGCTTTGGCTTTCGAGATTTTGAACTTCAACCGCAATTCGTCACTTTTCTTCTCTCCCGACAACATAGGAAGAAATTTATTCCAAAAATCCGCTTCGCCCCACTGAACTGTCGTTCGTACATCCCTTTGCTCCTTCAAGAATGCGTATATTGAGTTTTCGGGACCAACATCGGCGAAAACATAAACTGTATTTTCCGCCTTTAACATTTCGCCGTGAATTTTCTTTATATTCACGTGGCTGTAAGTCGACGTTAAGTAGTTCGGGGAAAACACAACGAGGGTCGTGTGTTTGTGCGAGTCGGTGACACACTTCCTCAAGCTGTCTATGAATTGATTGTTCCTTGGATTTTTGATCGAACTCGTGTGTACTTTCATATCTTTCTGGCTTTTTAAACCAGGCAAAATTTCTTTAAAAACAAACTCTTCGTCATTCTCGCAATATTTCACTACGATATCCGTCTTACTTGAAAGTTGATGGCTTTTATTCTTTCGTTCGCAGAGTTTTTTCTTCAACAGCGAGTTTACTTGTTTTCGGTACGTTATGCACAGTATTAATGTTACAATGTACAATGATACTAATACTGTTATGATGGAGATGAACACGATGAATCGCATGTGACATTTCTCTTTCACCCAAATCGGACATTTGAAGTTGTGAGCGTCGACGACCTAAAATGTAAAGAAAAAGTTAATAAAAGTTGATCGTGGGTATAAAGTTCATCGAATAAAGTTTTACAATCACCTTAGTTTTTGTGTGCTCTTCTATAAAGTCGAGGAAATGGAAATTCCGACATTCACAGTCCAATGGGTTATGGGAAATCCATACTTCTTTCAATGGCTTCTTGAGGAAGTCTTGGTAACTTCGCTTGGATGTCGCTATTTTCGATAGAGAATTATCAGCGTCCTAGAACAGAATATAAAATTTAAAATTCTACTGCTTGTAAGAATAGTTTTGATATATTTTTTAAAAAGTCACATATAAATAAACAGCCTACACATGAATATGTACTTTAACTATATCTTATTTTGATAAAAACATAATATAGTCGGTAAAAACGTTCATCGAGTTTTTGTCAATGACTCGTTTGAGACTCAATATCAACTGAACAAGTACGGAACTAGCAGTGCAGGATTATTAAATTGCTATGATAAAGCCACACATTGGCTTTAAATTAATACTAAATAGGCTAAAATTTTACATATAATTATTAATTAATACATTTCATACATACCCACAAAGTCCTGATGTAATTGTAGCTAATATCTAAATGATCGTGTCCATTTATCCACCAATCATCAAAGACCATTTTGAATTCATTATGGCTTAAATTTAATAACCTCAAATTATATGTATGGGCAAAGGGTGAAACGCCATTGACAACCCACGAATTGTTTACCAGCTCCTTGTGTTCAAAATCAAGTTTATTATACGCCAACGATATAGACATCTTCTGTTTATTGTTACTGAACAAATATGATGATATTACTTTTAAATTGTTGTTTTCCATGTTCAAATAGATAAGGCTCAGTAACGACGAAAATGTTGACCTAAAAATGAATACATCATTACGATCTTTATCTAAATAAAGTAACAGTAACGAACGAAACAACATTGTATTCTTACCCGCTTATTTCGACCAGTGAATTGTGCCGTAAGTCGAGCCTTTCTAATCTTACTAATGACGAAAAGAGTTTCGATTCTAATTGCTTCAGTTTGTTGTGGCTCAGATCCAGCTCTAACAAGTTGATCTGGTCGTTAAAAACCGCTTCTTGTAATACTGCTATGTCGTTGTATGCTAATGATATGTTTGTGATTGAAGGGGAGTCTGCGAAGACGTCGTAAGGAATTCTCTCAAGTCCACAACGTTGAATGTAAATTAACTTCAAATTCGGCAGGTTCCCGAACAGATACTTTGGGAGTTCTTGTAATTTGACATCGTTGTTGAGGATAACGACAGTTTCCAACTCATCGTTGGTCTTAAACAAATTCTGTGGCAGCGATGAGAACTTATTCGAGAATAATGTTAATTTCTTTAATTTCCTGAGCGGTTTGAATATCGATCCAGGAAGTTCGTTAAGTCCATTAGAGCTTAAATCTAATTCTTCGAGGACATCGACTCCAGTGAAAAAGTCTTTAGAGAACCAGGTGACGTTACTTTGCCATAGTGAAAGTTTCCGAAGGAATGATAAATGGGAGAATAAGTTCGAGGATATATTGGTCATGTGATTGTGACTAATTTCTAAAGTCTCGAGTCTTTCTAATGGCTTGAATAGTTCTTCTGATAGATTAATACTGTTGGACCTAATGTTTAACCAAGTTAACTTATTGATGTCTTGGAACAAGTTGTCGGGGAGATGTGTGACTCCGTTAATTGATAGGAGCAGCTTTGTTAAATCTTGGAGACCTGCAAAGTGCTTTCTGTCAAAATAACCTGATAGGTTCTTGGCATTTTGAAATATTAATGCCATTGTTTTAGATACTCCCATGTGAGTCAAGACATCTTTGAAAGATGACGACGGTATGGGGCAGTCTTTGAAACTGACTGATTTGAAGGAATTTGTTACATTGGCACATTTTGGTAGTTTGTTGTAGTCGAGACTTGTAATGTTCTCGCATTTTATGTTTATGTACGTATTTGGTAGTAGATTTATTTTTACTATTCGCCCTGAAACAAAAATTAAAAGTTAGTTCTGTAATGTTAATGGGAGAAAAATGTGTTCAAATGTAGTAAATTATTATGCTGAAAGTTATAATAATGTGTGTCATAGAAATCCCATTATGTATTTGCTAGAAGAAGACTAATAAAAAATATGCACTACTATCGCTCTCCACAATAAAAAAATTCAATATGATATTATTTTTTTTCAAAATTTTGCATAAAACAATCTATCTGTATTTTTTGTCAAAAACAAACGCGAAATTGATGAACATTTGAATGTCCCACTCGGCAGTTTTTAGAAAAGTGTACGAGCATTTGAGTGCACTCACCATCAATGTTGCAATTGAGTTCGACAGCGAGCGTGCCGCCACAAACGCAGTTAGGGTCACTTGGACACATCAGTCTGGATGCACCAATTATTTGCAGTACTAGTGCTGCGGTCAGCACGTACACAAATTTACGGCCCATCTCTAATCGATTTACATTTGTAACTGTGACGTTTTACACTCCACCCGCAGTTGAAGCTTGTGTTTTTTCGATTTCGCCTTTTTAGTCTGCTTTTTCGAAATGTTCATGTTTGCTCATGAGATCTGAGGACAAAAAAAAACAATATTGTTATTGATTTTAAAGAAAAACAAAAACCTAGTTCTTTTTTAGTTTTGTTACAATTTTCTTGTTTTTTTGTTTTAGATAAACAAAATTACGTTTTAGAGTGTTTTTTGCAAAGCTACGTTCCATTTCAGATTTGTTCTAGATGTTATTTTTATCCACAAACATTTCTAATGCTTTCCTTGTTAGTGGAATTGGTTCCAAATGACATAACTTCACTGTAGCCATAATAATACATTGAAAACAGCGAGACTAATAAAATACAAATGTAGAATGTGTTTAATAAACATTGTTTATAGACTTAGACTTTTATAGACGACTAGAAATGTTTGTAACATTAGGTAGCAAAAACCAGTGCCTCTGATACAATACCGACTGCAATTGTTAGCATAAAAGCTGTTAAAATGAAAATTGAACAGCACTAAACAGTAAACCATTTTGTAAACTATCTATTATAATTTAGAATTTCAGAGTGCAACGGTATTACGAGTATGTTACAAATGTAGCATCAATGGCGGGTCTGGGGTGAAATTGATTCTGCTTTTCATAATTTACGAGCATTCCGACAAAAAGCGCAGAGAGATAAATTGCAGCTGCAAATACAATGGAACTTTCTGGCTGATAGTGGGCTATCTGTGTTAATAATAGGTAATCAAAAATTGCGAGTGCGAACGCTATTTTTCATTACCTATTATTACAATACAATAATGGTACTACATTTTTAATAAGTGAATAATGTAGGTACAGTGTACTTTATAATATTAAGTATTAAAATAATAAAATGTAAGTAAAACGAACTAAAAAATATGAGAGGCACAAAAAGCACACAAAAAAAAAGGTAGCAAACAGAATGGTGTGCACTCCATGTTCGGCCGTATTAAGGCTGTGTTTATGGAGTTGAAAACAAAGTTATCAAACCAAGCACAATGAATTCTAATTAAAAATAATGATAGTTATAGTACTGTCATTGTAAGGTAAAATCTAAAAGCTTTTGTGTACCTTTAATGGCTGTATAAAACTATGATCATTAAGAAATAAGTTTTATTACCTACCTTCCTACCATGTTTTTACTCTACATAATTGTAATCAAAAAGGGTAAAAAATCGGTGTATAAGTTTTGATGCCAAATGTCGTGGGTCCATTGCCACATTATAATTTGTACAATACTTATATTTATTAATTACTAGCTGACCCGGTGAATTTCGTATCACTTATCTCTAAATATAAACCATATTAAATTAAACCCTAACGAACATCAAACGTTTGAAAGATAAGAACAGTTTGTATGAGAAAATTATATTGTCGTTTTTAGTATTATCCTCGCAATTATTCCATATTTTCACATCGTTTAAACGTTTCTTGGACTTTAAAATAAAACAACTTTAAACGGATGAAAACTCGCGTATATTCTACAATGGTTGCCTACTTGTTCCTTGGACTTTCACGAATATTTCAAAACTAAAATTAGTCAAATCGGTTTAGCCGTTCTCGAGTTTTAGCGAGACTAACCTTTATTTATATAGACTTGTGTTTATATATTACATATTTTACATATAAAACTCTCGATAGCAAAATTGTAAAGTTTACGACCCATTATCACATTCAACGGACGCTTACCTAAACCCATTTGTATTCAAATATAAACTAATAATGAAACAAAGTAATAAAGGGTGTAATGAATTGCGTTAAACAGGGCTTTTAGTGTCACACACATGTATTAGGCTACGTTACGAGTTAGTTATATCGAGTACAAAAGAGACATACTTAGTTTTTTTTATGTCAGAGGCGGCAAACGATCCAGTGTGCAGCGGGTCGCCTGATAGTAAGCAATCACCGCCACCCATGGTCATCTGCAACACCAGAGGGATCGCTGATGCGTTTCCGGCCTTTTAAGAGGGGTGTAGGCCTCCGGCACTCTCATCAACCAGACGAAACACAATAGTACTCACTATTATAATTTCACGCTGATGTTATGTGAGAGGGTGGTACTTTTCCGGATGAGCGGGCCCATTCGTACTGTAAAGCAGCATCTACCACTACAGACCACTACTACTTAGTTATTTAAGAATGGAAGATCAAAATCATCTGCAACTATCAATGGCATAGTGACAAGTAGGCAACGTAGTAGTGACAAGTAGTAGTACTTAGATACGTATTTACTTTCAGCTGATAACTAAGAAAAATTAATAAACATGGCTTTCATATTACATACATTGATTTGACCCTAATTGAGCAACATTAGCACTTGACTTTTGAGTATCAGAATCAACAAAGGTACTACAATCCAGATCCAGACCAAAATGTTAATTGCATTGAAATATTTTTCCTAGGTGGGATTTTAGCACCTATATTAAGTGCGCACGGTACACATTACATCATTAAGTATATAGCACAAGTTATTGGTATCTCTACCCTCTATAAACAAACACGGTCCCAAAATACACCACAAAAAGTATAATCTGCGGTAAATAAAGTAAGCTTTTCCTCCCTTTAGCTAAACGAAAAAGCAGTAAAAACAAACCCGGCGATTGTTCCCAAATATCCATTAACACTTACCTCAAATGTTTTAGGTGAACCCATTCGTATTTAAATATAAACCAATAACAAAACAAAGCAATTAAGACAGTAATGGGTTACATTGAAATAGAAGTTTTAGTATCGATATCTCGGCTATAAATTGTAAAGGATCGGAAATAATCTAACGGAGATTTAAATGGCGTAGGATTGGACACGATACTGTTAACAGGACCCCGCATTGGGATTACTCTGCTCTGCCCGAGGATTCAGGCGACTGGGACCACTACATAGTTGGGACCGCGGTCCCAGATGCCTGATTAGTTTTTATTTATTTATTACGTCAGGCGAGTGGGACCAACCGTAATTTTAACCACAAATCCATTGTTGAATAATAAATACAAGATTTAGTACAGTTAGCAGAAAAGGTGTCATAAATAAAACAAAGTTATGGTCCCAGTTGACCGATTCAAAAATGATAACAGGTAACTGGGACCGCGGTCCCAGTTTCATATGGTCCCAGTCGCCTGAATCCTCCTCTGCTCTTCTGGCTAGGAACAGGGCTGTTGCGTACCGTGTAAGATTAATTGCTATTACGATATTAGTTTGCTGCTGTTACAATGAATCAATAGGGCAGGAATGGCGAACCAATGGCCATTTGGGCACGTCACCGATCACGAAATTTATTATGAACTAAGAAAAACCGTGTAAAATAAGTATTTTATGATGATCGAGCGCAAGTGATTCTACGCTACGGAGTGTTTGGGTGCGCGGGGTGGGTGCGGAATGAAAAATATTGCAAAAATATACTTTTTTTTGTAGTAAATAAAACATTGATAGTATTTATTGTTATTATTTTTCCAGCTAATCAGAAAGTCAAAATTATTTGATGACACGTCTATGACTTCATTAACGCTATTTAAAAATGACACGTTGATGCATAAAGGTTCGCCTACCCTGCAATAGGGTAACTCTATCTGAATTTGGTACAGAATTAGACTAAACCTTAGGCGAAGACATATATTTTTTATTCTGAGATAATGCTTCTAA
The DNA here is from genome assembly GCA_949319885.1 of Mecyna flavalis. Taxonomy (NCBI): domain Eukaryota; kingdom Metazoa; phylum Arthropoda; class Insecta; order Lepidoptera; family Crambidae; genus Mecyna; species Mecyna flavalis. The sequence goes on from OX439433.1 coordinate 15,067,021, forward strand.
CTAATAAAAGTCGACTTTTCAACCATTACACCATATTGGTCATCAATTTCTCTAGCATAATAAAGTTTTTAACAACATAAGCAATATTCTCTTCCATATTATATTTAAATTCCATCTCACTTTAGTTTTTGTATGTTTCATACATCGAACTCTGTCTTTCTAATTGAAGTAGATCAAACTTGTTGATCTCTGCCATTAGTACAAGCTCAATAACAAATATGAAATGAAGTTGAGACAGCGACAACTGGCAGATGGCAAATGCATTTGGCATCCAAGAAAAATGCGTTTCTGCTTACCAACTTTTATATTAAACTCATCCATCCATGTCGATTCGATAGAATTTTATTTGCTATAACAATGATAGAATTTTATTTGCGTCACTTGTGTGAAATTTGAGTTCAACAATGGAAGGTTTGATACTTATTGCTGTTTAAAAGTATGCTAAATAACTTTTCCGAATGCGGTAATATTCATACAGGTTTAGGTTAAGTGTTTTTCAACAAGAGGCAATCAGGTGTTCCAGAATTTCTATTTTTGTTACGACGTGTTGACCGACTTTTCCATATGCGCTATATTTATGATTGGCTTTTAGAGTTTCACATTAGATATTCAGATCTTTAAAGAAATTTTATCATAGCCACACAGTGAACGTTACATGCATTTTCAGGTTGCGACTTAACAGTCGCAGTAAGAACATTTTCATTCTAAAACTTGACTAATATTTGACGATTCCCAACATCACATATTAGTCAAGTTTTAGAATGAAAATGTTCTTTTTCAATCATACAATCTCCTAGGCTGAATAATGTAGTAAAAAACTACATTAAAACAACTAAAACTGAAATTAGAGTTTGGTACAACAATAAATGTATCTCGGGCGCGGGCGACATGCGTCCTGAGCAGATATAAATGGCTGCCGGGAAACTTTTATATTAAACTAGAGGCGGACGACACAAGTGCAACAATTGATCGAACTTGTTGCTGACTTATTTCGCACCGTTATTTCTGTTATGGAATAAAGAATGAGACAAGATAATGGGATCTACATAAGTTGTTTGAACCTATAATACCTTTCCATTTGCTGGACTATAAATTAGATTTCATTATAGGACGTCTTGTGTGCAATAAATCTGCATGTACCAGTCGACTTAAGATTTATGTGTAAGTTTCGTTTGTCCTACTACTCACACACTCCCTTTTCTTCACACCCGAAAGGCACAAGTCGATTGACTGGCCCACATTAATAAAACCTGTCAAACACATTACAATGTTTTTTTACCGGTTGGATGTTCATAAACAAAACTAATTCAAACGTTATTCAATAGTGTTAAAAGAACAGGTCTTCATGGGCTTCGTGAGCTTCTAATGCAGTTACATAATAATAAACATTTTACGAAGTAATTATATTCATGAGGTACTTTATTCATTACACGCACATAGAACTAATTAAATGTGCATTGTTACATTGTTTAATACTTAATATCTTAGTTAACTGTAGTTTTGCAAAATGGTTATAAGTTTCTTCCGTACCTTTTCCACATAAATATTACAATGAAATATTTGGAAAATAAAATCTTTTTATTTGCAAAATAGCTAGACTATCTTCGTTATCATGCCAATTACAACCAACAAACTTCCAAGTTCATATTGCGAAATGCGACCTGCCTAGATGTTCTATGAGATTTCATTCCTTTACATCATATCTCATATTGGATTACGTGATAAAATGAGCGCACAACGTTGCCGGACGCTTGTTACTCCATTATCTACCTTCATACCAAGCAATAAGACGCAACTTATAATGCGTGGGTTTCTTCAAGATCGATGCGATGCAATGCTGTACGTTATATTACGTGTTCTGTAAGATGTATGAAAGCTACGATTATATTGCAAGGAGAGAAAAGTAGTGTTCAAGCTAATATAACTTCTATGTATAGACAACTTACGGTGTTATTGTGTTTGTTATAGATTTGGTTTAAACTTGCATGAACTTTGAACTGATTCAGGTTCCATTTGAAGCAACAATACATCTGACCAATTTGAGTTTGTAAATAGTGACGCAGTTGGTGACGACAATAAACCATGGTATTCTGCATGTTATGTATTTGATTCCATTGAAAACAAGCTTGTCAAATGCGGTTTTAGCAATTACAAGCCCGTGTTTCATATTCTAAAAATCTAACAAATGCTGCTAAATCTGGAAATAGAATTCATAGACTAAATAGCAACAAGACGAACAAGGCGTCGCAACTAAAGTTTTATATGAAAAAGCAATTTCAGTTAGAGCTTAGTTTAAAGTAAAACAAATCTCACAGGCAAGCATTCACACCTAACGTTTAGTCTTTGTATTTCTAATGAAAGAACATTTAATTTCCCCGCAGTCCGCTTAGTTCCACGGTACAACTGTTACTTTAAATACCACGTAGTTTGTGAGCCTTCGGATTATGGGCTTCCAAGCAGGTGTTGCGTTTCAAGTTAACTAAAGCACCTTAGCTGTTTAGAGGGGCTCTTGCGAACTAGTTGTTTATTTACGGAGTTAATATGTAGATCGGCGGGACTCTTACGTAGGTACAGAATTAGATTGGGACTCTATTACTGGATTGGCAAACTTGTCTCGTGTTTTGTCTGTGTTGTTTATGCACGCTTGCTTTCACTATTAAGAGGTCATTGCTTCATTCTATGATTAATTAAACAAATCGTATGCATTTGGTTACGTCTGTAATGATTTGTGTCAAAATTTCTACTGAGGACGTACATTGAGTAGAGCGAAATAATGATCGCGCAAGAGAAAAATATGGCTATATTTTTAATTGTTTGTCAAATAATGATAAAGTATTCTTTAATTAAATTGAGTTGATAAAAATATTTTTAAGGTGAATGCTGGTGCAATTTATAATTAAAGTCAGTCACACTATTTCAAATATTATTTTTTTGACAATTTTCCGATATTAAAGACGCTGTGTCTTATGTCAATTTACAAAAAGAAGGCACTAACGTCACTTTTCGATTATGGTGCATAACCATATTATTTTAATTCACCGAAAATGAAACCTACAAGAATAACCACGCACCAAGTACCTATTTCAGATTATTAGACAAAGTTTATATTTTATGTTCAAGTGAAAAGGTGAGGGGAAGTGAAAGTTCCGTATCATATCTTATTAAGGACATTGCGTTTGTAAAGTCCTTGCGTGTGTCGGCATGTGAATTATTTATAATGTTGCTTGTCAACGAACTCGGAGGTTTACGTACATTTGAGAGACAACGCCCGGATATTAAAGCGAGGATAAATAAATTGTATCATTTCTGACACAAACATAAAACAAGTTAAGAGGTAGCTTTTATTAAATTTGTGACAAATTTGTGACCCAGTCCGACTTGACAAGAATAAAACTTTAGGATTGATGATATTTTCATGTTTATTAGAGATTTTCTCATACATACGGTATTATAGTATTTGGCTTGTAAGGCACCAAAATTATTTTGACCTTGCGTTTTTCAGATATTAGGTATCAATTTAATGGTGAATTTCGTGAAATTACCTTGAGCATTTTAAGTGTAGTTTTTAATAGACAATACACGACAAAAAGTCCTATATTTTCGTAATATAATAATTATATTAAACAAAACACGAAATATATTTTATTTAATAAGTTTAAGTGACAATAATAATGTCTTATTGCTCAAACTGTTTATCTAGAACTTCCTTTATATTAAGAGTTAATTTACTGTTTCTTGTGGTAGGTCTTTACGAGTATAATAAACGCATTCTATTGAAAATTTATGACAACGTAAGCTGGAGTGATAAATTCCTACTTTCAAAGATAAAGTGTCCTTTAGTCTCAGTCTAAACAGTTGAAGTTTAACGATCCTTTTTTTTTATTTTTTTATCACGGAACTAGTTTAAGTCCCTAGCTTTATTTTTATTAAATTCAAAAACAGAACACGATAAAAACACCGTGTTGACCGTCAGTTGTTCAGTTGTTTCGAAGATTGCGACTTGCGAATAAAATTAAACTTTATTATTTTTGAGAGAAAACTACTTCTAGCCCGTCGGATCCAGTACTTGCACTGTCATAAACGAGTTATTCTTATTGTGTTTCCGAACTACGTTTCTTATTAAACTTCTACGGGGTACTTATTTTTGAACTTTTACCGGCGTGTCGGAATTATTGCGACTTTATTATAACATTATTTTAACAAAAGTTGGTTAATGATGTTTGCAGAATCGAATCGAAAGAAACATTTATTTTTGTCTGATAAAGAGCGCAGTGTTTTGTTCGCAAGCATTTCTGAAGAATTGTGAAAATTATTGTAAAATATTAATTCATTTATTATTATCACAAAGCGTTTTCGCAAATAGTTCATGCCATTCCGATGTCATTAGCAAAGAAACACGAAAGTTGAACATTGTTTTTATATTAAATTAAATTTAATACTAATTTATCAAACTATCGTAAAAAAAAATCGAACACGAAACAAGAACACTGGACTATAAAAATAATAACAATATAAATAAGTTGTTTTCTTGTCCTCAGATTTTGCCTGCCACCAGCCTTTAGGTAAGTCTCATTTGCTTATACTATTTATTAATACTATCTACTATATCAAGAAAACTAGAGCTACTAAGATAATGAAAAAAAAAACACGATCAAATCTTCGAAATTCAAGTTCTGGTCCCAAACATTACACCATTTACACCGCAAAAATACAACAAGAACACAACACCACTTAGTCCCGTTAATTTGCCGTTCTACAGCATCCATCTCAAACATTCAAATCCAAACGGGGTCGTGAAAAAAGCCAAGGCATTGTTTATCAAGGAGCCCAAAGGAGGCTGCCGGCGTCATCAAAAGGCCTAATTAATTAACTCGAGCACTCGTAACGTTGAATGTGCCCCCGAGTGAGTATGAATAAGTAAACAATGGATACTCGCTCGCACGGAAGATGAGGATGATAGAGGTGTGAAAACGTGTACAAATGTTCTGTGGATAATTAGGAATTTTTTAAAGAGCGTTCGAGCGTGAATGTCGTGTCTTTGTATTTACATATCGATTTTGACACGAAATGAAATTTCGTTTCGAGGGCTCGTTTAGGTATGAATATTAAACGGTATCAATAAAGCTCTCAAGGCACAATGCTTTATTATAGAGGGTCCCAAAATAATATTCTATCCTGATATTTGAATAGCCTTATTCTGATAAGGAACTGTCAATTTCAAGCTTGTTAGATAAGATAACTCATATTTTCTCTATAATTTCACTTACGTGAACTGGTAGTATGAAAGAAAAATAATTAATATTGCAATTCGTAAAATTATAAAACATTTTTTTTTTGTTTTTGGACTCACGTGAAATATTAACATTTTTTTTAGCAGTTTGCACCACTACTTAACAGGTTTAGTTATAATTTTAAAACAACATTTTGTTTTAGGTTGTGAAGCCATATCGCATAGTCTTAATTATTTGCCTCTCTCTTAGGTAACAAAAACATCAAACAAACAGTAACAATACTGTACAAAGGCCTTAGAACAAGTTTTGTACGACAAGTGAGTCATTATGATTTCTGTTTATGGGAAACACATCATCCAACTATACAAACGAGGCCCTTATAGTCTATTAAATAATCCAAACTTCTTGATAGTATTATTTTACGAGCGTTACGTGTCACACAACTTCACGAGTATTGTTTTGTTTACAAACCATGTTATAGTAGAAAGAGAACATAGTACGTTATCTTCATACACCGGGCGCTACCCGCCGCGGCTGCGGGCGGGAATCGTAAAAAACTGCGTGCGCTGCGGGTGAAAATCGCGTCGTGAAAACTGCTCTTACTTTTTTCATATAAATCAACATTCTACAGAGGCTGCAAATTCGTAACCGCTGCGGGCGCGATTAAAAACCGCGCAGTGAACTCTTAGATTTATGCGTCGCCTCACGCACAATCAAACAAAATCTCTCTGTTTGCACTGAGAAACCGGTCGAGATTTTGTTTGAGTGTACATGTGGCAAAGAATAAATACTAGGCGCATATGACAGGCGCGATGCGGTGTATGAAGATACTGTCTACTCTTTTTACTATGACCATGTTATCACGAGGTCATCCTCCGTATGAGCAAGCACTTAATTGATTAAATTTGTACTCGCTTCGGGATACAATTAACAGTAAACTGTTCCTGTTAATTAATGAGGGCTCGCGTTATTGCATCGTAATATGAATGTCCAAAATGTAATTGTTGGTTTATTATAGCAATCAATTAGGTTCACTATATACGAGTTTGTGCAAACATTAATTCATAAAAATAACTAGCTGCTAGTCTAGCTAGCTAGGGTAAGACTTAGAATCACAAATGAAATATAATGATTGTTGGTTGTGTATAACGACCATTATCGTTTTTTTTATGACATCCGGCGCAGAATCGGCTTTCCGAGGCACTGCGGCTTTTTACCCCGCCAACTTACAGATTCCGTACTGTGACTGAATATTTTGCGAATAGAAAAACATAATCCCATATTTGCGGTCCAACTCAAAATAGTTTAAGTGTATAAGATGGTGAAACTTAATTGTCTGTATTGCCATTTACAATTTCCAAGTAATCATCCACAGCTAGTTTTCGCTGAACGTGCCCGGGGGAGTGTACGAATTAATAACTGCAGGAAAGTTGTTTTGAAAGTGTAGTCGTTTGTGGTAGTACGAGTAAGTCTTTATAGTCTCCAATCATTATTTGTATAGTAATGAAAAGCATCGTATATTTGAGAAACAATAAAAACAAGCTATCTATATCTATATAAATAAAAATGAATTGCTATTCGTTAGTCTCGCTAAAACTCGAGAACAACTAAACCAATTTGACTAATTTTAGTCTTGAAATATTTGTGGAAGTCCAAGGAAGGTTTAAACGATGAGAAAATATAGGAAAAATTGCAAGGAAATTACTAAAAAAAAACGACAGTTTTATTTTTCCATTTCTAAACTGTTCTTACCCGTCAAACAAAGTGACACACAGTTCACCGGGTCAGCTAGTACGCAATAAATATTAGTCATTACGAGTGACTATGATTCTGAATGTTATTTTATTCTCAGCTAGGTATTAGTGATATCCAATACTTACAAAATGAGATAACCATTAGGTCTTCAAAGTTAAGTAAGGAAAAATTCAATTAACATCCTATATGTAATCTACACGATAATTAATAGCGCCTTTAGTTGTAAAACCACGATCATGTAGTATTATGTACAAATGAGAAACCGACTAGTGATGTCACAAGCGAGGATAAGGAAAGTTAAAAAATGTGCTTAATTTTTTTTTATATCAGGCAAGTTTTCACTCGAGTATAGTAATTCTAGTAGGTATGATTGGTTTAAATTATGTACTGTTAAATCTTTCGATTTCATAATAATAAAGTCAACATCCCTTGACTGATATTATATATAAATCGCTCAATGCCACCATTTGCATTACATGTATCAGTGAAAAAATCCAAGCCAGTCGTTAGTAATATTAATAACGCTAAAGTACCTAAAGTTCTCCATACATCTATGTAATAAAGTGAAATCAACGATCCGATCCTCGCATTTTTTGTTGCCGAGTAGATATACGCCGATACGGATGAAATCCCAGCCAACTAGTCAGAAGAAAAAGATAAACAACTTTTATTTATTTTATGTTACAAACATTAAGACGATCGAAATAGGTACAATGTGTGATCTTGCCGGATAGTTAAACGAAAGGTATATTTTGTCCGAAAAATAAAGACTTAAAAAATAAATAAATATCACTGGACATTATTCACACAGCACCGTCTAGCCCCAAACTAAGCATTTAAGCTTGTACTATGGGTACCAGACAACGGATAAAATTACTTATAATACTTTTTTTTGTAAATACATACATATTATACATAGAAACACCCAGACCGATACAAACAACATGTTGATGCACATAAATGTTTGTACCGTGCAGGAATCGAACTCGCTACCTCTGGTGTGATAGCCGACTTCTCGAACATTACACCAAATGTCTCGTCTTTCCAGCAATGTTTTGACTACGTCGGCCAATCTATACTAACCAACTACGGGAATGTAAGATCACAAGTGAATGCGCAAGATTAGGTGCACACCCTGATACCTCATCTCATACGGTGGAACAGCAGTCATACTTGTCCGAAGAGAGATCAGACGCAGAATCTCCCATTTGGTAAACTTTCCATTTGGTAAACCTAAAACTGTACCTACTAAAAAGTTGCGTTTAGTAAACATTTTATTTACTTCATACATTTAGTCCAATTTTGTTAGTTTCCGAAATGGGACTAAATGTATGAAGTAAATAAAATGTTTACCAAACGCAACTTTTTAGTAGGTACAGTTTGAGGTTTACCAAATGGGAAGTAGCCTCAACAGCGGCTTTACGTGGGTCTGACCGAATATTAAATAAAATATGCTTGCGCACTACCATGTATCCTGCGTATCCTGTGTTGAGATACCGCAGTAGCAGAAAAACAAATTAGCCTATTGACAGTTCCATTGCAGGCCAAAGGCTTCCATTATTAAAATTAAATCCACGACTGGGTACTTACTGAGTTAATTGCCACGCTTGTTAAAATTCGAAAAATTCAACATAATTTTTGTTCGTTCTGGAAATTGAATCTAGGACAACAAAACCATGGTCAGGTAAACATCAGTATCCCTCTGTTCAAAATACTTAACTATAATAAAAACATTTGGTACTTCTGTCAATCGAAACATCTCAACACGAGATTCAAGTAGCTTTTTTGCCGAAAAAAATACAGAATATTTTTTATAGCAAAATATAACCGTCCCAAAAGGAAAAGTCGTCGTCTAAGTAATCACTCTTTGTGACATGTTGAATTCAGTGGAGGCCTAGACCCGCGGTTATTTATGCTCATGTGACGAGTGCGTTTTGGTAAAAAATCCTTAGCTTATATTATTTTTTGGTAGTTGATTATCTCGAAAAAAGAAATGATCTGTTTTCTTTGTACAATAGAAGCAGGAAAATTATACTTCATGAGTTGTGGTAAACGAGTGGTTTCAAGCTCGCTTCTCACACGTGAGTGTTTGTACCACTAGCCTTTTATAGATGGAAAAAATATAAATAACAAAAGTATAATATAAGAATATAATATAAGAATCGATAGTCAATTAACTAGCCAAAAAAAAACTCGTTCAAATTTAGAACAACGCACCTTATAAATAGACAACAACTGTAGGTTGCCATGAGAAAATAGGTGCTTACAAAGTAAACATGCCCTTCACATAACGATATATCGATCTTATGGCTAAATAACTTTTGTGAACCTTTTCCAGTTTAGTTCTAAAACCGTTTTCTCCAGTTTTATCTACTTGTTTATCATATAGCAATGGTTTTTAAATATGAAATAATTAAATTTAAAATATAACATTAATAAATACTTATGATAAAATATATTGTTAGTCTTCAATGTGGTACTTTCGTTAATACACTATTTCAAACTACAAATAGTAGAAATTCAACTTTTACAGCCTATAAAATAAGTAATACTGCACCCTGGGTAAAATTAATTAAATAGGTCTTCTGACGGATTTAAGTATCAACTCTATTAAAATATATTAATGGACAATAAAGTTCATACTCGCTATAATAGTATTGCTCTGATAAGAGACATTGTTGACCTAAAACCTAAAATGATAACTTTAATACCACTACGTAAAGCATAGTTGAGCGCTTAAAATTTCGTTTTAATTTTGAATTGACTAAATCAAATAACATTAACATGAGATCTTTGAATGATTGTGTAAAACGCCAAATCCATTCATTCACCAGTCTAACATAACCCACTCACTTTAAATGCAAACAAATCGATAGTCAATTTGCTAGATAAAGAAGAGAGCCATGAAACAGAAAGATGCAGTTGAAAACTTGATTAAATATTTAAAATTCTTATAACTAGTGCTCAATATTGAGTAGTCTACAATAAATTTTGTAAAAAAGTATACGAGATTTAGATAGAAATTCAGACAAAAACGATGAATTTTTCACAGCATTTAACTAATAAATTCAAAATCATATAAGGTGATTTAATAATGTTATATCTACTGCAGAAAAAGCTTTTGTGATCACATATACGTCTCAACAATGCTTTACTAAATGATGTAAAAACATTCATAATTTATTTATGATTTTAAGAAGTATGATATTTTTAATAGACTTATTATAAAATACATTATCACAATGCTACATTTGCTACATTTATAAATAAATGAAAAGCATCTACAAAACAATATAGCATTATAAAATCAATCGATGCGTAATTCTAAATAAAGCGTCAATAATAACACCAAACTTACGTTATTAAACATCTACATTCTAACAGGAAAAACAAAATCTAAAAACTCAAAGCAACTCACCTGTTGAAACTTATATCCGAACACAATAACGCCAAATCGTATCCTAATTACCACACAAATTCTATATCAGTTACAGAAACAGTTCCATCATTCATAAATTATTCAAGTTCGCTACGATTCGCGCGTCGATAGAACACCGTAGCAGCGAGCGTAGACTCGCTACGATAGCTCCGTAGCGACTACCGCTACGAACCGCCACCGACTGCGAATGGCGACATTCGGGTATAATCGGACGCGACGGAAAATCCCGAATCGCAAAGTTATTTAAGTCCGGCTCCAGACTGGCTCATTTTCGGTCGTGCTAATTACGCCACTCAAATTACGGACGAATGGCTTGTGTCTAGTTGATGGTCACCGTTGTTTTTACTGCTCGTAGGTGCGTTTTGTGCTAGTTATGCTATTTTGTTGTACGCTAAGCAACATTGTTGTGTTTTTATTCAACATAATGACTGGAATTCGAATATTTAAAATATATATTTTTATATCGTCACAATAATTGCTAGAATTGCTCGATAATTCTGATATTGTAACGATAGTCCGATTTTAATGATTTTCCTGCAGTAAGAAGTTTTTATGATTTTTTTAATTATGTCATGTACCGGACACGGAATCATTCCAAAAAAATAGTAAGTTAGGTATATTAAAGAAAAATACTGCTCCTGAGAAATGTAATAAAAATAATCGCTTTGGCTTACTTGTTTTGTGGTGTCTGATTGTTTAAATATTAAACAGTAATAAAAAATTCTTATCAATATTTTTTTTTAATAAATGGATATAAAGCATGCTTTTGATATTAGATGTCTGTAAATTGATACAGTATCTTTATTAACGACGGTACATCAGGCCACAGGTGCGCTTTATTGGAACTTGGCCATCGTTACTGTGACTTGTAGCATAATAACCACACTTGCTAACCGAAGTTTGGAGCTAGCGAATTTCAGGTTATTTCATTTTATTGTAGGTAGGTACTTTCCTATATTCCTTGGTTATAGAAAAAGAAATCGGTTAAAGAAATGTGAAATTAAATGTAAATTTTTGTGTAACTTACATACCTAATAATTTATCAAATTATTATATTGTATTTTTTTATGAACCTACTACTATTACGTTACGATATTATAAGTACGTACGATAAGGAATTAGGCTTCTTAGGCACACGAATTTAATTACTTTACAAACACATATTTTTTTGTGCTGCATGTTTATTTTTGGCGTCGACGGATACATCTGGGAGGACACCATCATTTTAGTATAAATATATCTGCGGTACCTTCTTTGATTTTGATACCCATAACACAAGTTTAAACTAACAAAAGCTTATCAGTTAATGTCTATATTTTTTTTGGAAAATTGCTGCAATGGCCTAAGCTAGAAAACCCAGAAATAATAAGTACAGTGATAACGTTACTTTTTAAGAGTCTAACTGGCTATCTGCAAACCCCGTTAACCGTAAATTAGACCACGAACCCACTACCGCCTGATTTCATACCCGAGCCACTTAGCTATTGCGAAGGCGGTTTGTAAATAAAGTAATATGAAAAAGTAAACCACACAATCTCACGTGAAGCTTTACGTATAAATACACGAATGTACAAAAATAAAGTGTCCAATTTCCAATACATTCCCGTACATAATCCTCACTTTATTCTATCGAGTTCTCGCGCGAAAATAACACAATCGCAAAACGATGGAATCAAAGCTAAATACATTGTTATATTTTTCGGTCCCGCTGGATTTGGAAAAGTCATTTTTTATTCGAGTCGATTCTTTTATCGCGCAACTGTGATCAGAAACTGGCAGCTGATATAGGAATTACGAGTATAATGGAGTAGAGTGTGTATTTTTATTAGGGTTTTATAATGCTTCCTTCCACTTTCATAATATAAATTCATCGTAGATGTATGAGCAATGTAATTCTTTTATTAGGAAACAGAAAAAGCAGGTGAAAATGGCAAGTAAGTCGGCGCTGATTTGATGATAGTTACATATTATATTAATCTACTAAACTGACATATAAAAACAAACAAAATATAACCAAGAGTTTGTAACATAAGCAAAAAAGTTCCTAACAATATCTTACTTTTTTTTCCAATAGTTTGTTCCAAACTAGTCAGTGTATACTTTCCCTAGGCGTCACACCCTGGCTTGAGGCCTCACAAGTCGGGGTACCCAGGGATGGGCTGACCAATAGCCACAAGGCTGGCATCGACTCGTCTCAATCGGGTGTGAAGGTTTTAACAATTGCCAATGTTATTCTATAATGATAAAAATAAAAACTATTATTATGTAGTAGCAACATTTAGGAGACTGGCAAAGTTATTTATTATTTTTTTTCATGATGACGGAAGCGGTACTCTACTCTGCCTCTTTTTTATTTTGTGCTTTGATAGAACCTAAGTTTATGTAATATGTTTATAAAACTGCGAAACTTTTAACTTAAACCACATACTCTTACTTACCATAAAAGTATATATTCGTAGGTCCGCGCGCTAAACCGATTGTTGGAAATAACTGGGATTCCGATAATCTGTTTTTGTTCCGCGAATCCTCCCAAACAGATCGGGGCCACTATAAATCATTTCCGAATGTTTTGCGGTTTTATGTGGATTTTCGCTGGGCCCAGTTTATCTTGTTACGATTTAGGATTGGCGGAGGATACGGTGATTTATAAGGACCTATAGGGGGTGACGGCTGTGGGAATAGATGCAGTCTTTACGGGATAACTTGGGTTTGATTTTTTCAGAGCCTCGAGAAGTTGTTTGTGGATTTGCAGAATCGGGACTGGTTTTTGTGAACCTAATTTTGGTGATTCCTTTCTCAGAACCTCGATGGTCTAGTGGTTTAAGTACCGGACCTAGATCTCGGGGTCCTGGATTCAATTCCCGGGTCGAGGTTACTTTGTGTCGGTTTTTTCAGACACAGCTCGGGTTTGTGATCTCCAATCCGCATTTGGCAAGCGTGGTGATTAAGCCAGTACCCATCATTGTAGCGATAACTTGATTTCAAGGATGGAGGCCTTTGCCCTGCATAGGCTGATACTTTAAAATTTTGGTGACACGTTTTCATTCATTTATTCCGTTTATTATTAACTGGAACTAAACGATTTCATTTTTATTACTAGGATCTTCCTGATTTGTTCAAATATATCTGTATGTTTCTAGCTTCACAGTTGCAAAGTACAAACTAAATCTGTATAGATTAAGACTATGATCATTTTAGCACCTAAAGATTAAGAGGGGGTCTCGGGAGCTTAAGGGCGGCGGTGATCACTTATCATCAGGTGACCCACTTGCTCGTTTGCCTCCCTATTACATAAAAAAAAAATGGGAGATTATTTATTTTAAAGCAGCAGTCGCAGATGGATCGATAAATAATTTGCGATTTGGTTTTTCTATTTGGAAAATACTCAGTCACAGTCTTGAAGTTAGCGGTGTAAGACCGACCCATACCTAGAAAAGTCCGTTAAGCATAAAATATAGGCTGCACCTGTTATTGTGCTCTCACTTATGCACTTATACAAGCGTCAATTGGTCGTGGTCTTGATTGGGAAACGTTACCAAATCTCTGCTAGGAGGATAATATTACAATTATTATTTACTATGTACCTGGCGTATATAATTTTCATACATAAAAATATAAAAATTAACTATTCTATATCATCAGCTTCGTGTATATTCGTGTGTGTGATATGCTTTATGACCTATTATTGTGACATTACTGGGTATACGAGACCTAATAACAGTCGTCTCGGTGTAGCGGGCGAAGGGCGGTACCAGACAGTAACTGCTTAGTTACTGTTACGCACTGAACTCTCTTAGGGCAGACGTGGCGCTTACCATCAGGTGTACGATCTGCTCGTCTTGTTACACATTGCTAAAAAAAACTTTTGTTTTCAATTCATCCACATGGACTAGCTGACGACAGACTTTTTTGTTTCGTTTCATATTCATGGGGCGTCTGACATAGGTTGTTTCTCGGGTATGTCAACATTTAAATTAGCAAAACTTTCTGTTTGTAGAACTGTATTTTCTTTTGTGTGATGTCAACTGTTTTTAGACACTGGGCGGGCGTTGCTAGAAAAATAAAGAAATTTGTAGCTGAAAGGTTGAATTTTATAAATAATTAAATAAATTAATACATGTACATACAAGACAACACAATCATGACAGTTCACAGTTAAATCAAAAAAGTAAATTATAAAAAGAATATCCAGAGACATGTTCCAAACTAAGCATTAATTTGTAAAATGGGTACCAGTAATTACAAGCAAAGAGGTTTATTCCTTGTTCATAAATGTTTATGCTAGGTAATGTACTAGCAGACTTCTTAGCAAATTCACCGAAATTCTATTCAAATAGTCGGTAAAAGCCGGTTGAATATATTTATGCAATTTTGTATTTCACTTTAATTTACAAACATGGAGTGCGAAATTTCTCGTAACAACAGTGTTCTGACACCCTGTGATATGATAAAATAAATTCAGATAGATGGAAACATAAACTAGTTCGGATGCCTGCAGGGTTTATTACGATAAACCACTGCGATGTAATATTTATTGGGCGGCTAACGTTAAAAGAAATATTAAAAATTGTATTTGAAAATGTTGCAATATTTTTAATGCATTAGTTTTTATAATGATTTCTAATATTTACACGGTTACTACTCATTAAAATAAAACAACTTTAAACGGATGAAAACTCGCGTATATTCTACATTTTGAAGAAATTGTATGTAGCGTAGAGGACTGCTTATACAAAAATAATATGAGGAAGGATGATTTGGAGGCTATACGTCAGGATGTATCATCGGTCTTGCGTCGTAGTAAAGTACCCAAATTAAACCTTCCCCTTGACCAATATCGCGCTCTTAAGAACTTGCGCAATAAGCCTGAATTAACTATCCTCCGTGCTGACAAAGGTAACGCCACGGTTGTGATGGATACGTCCGATTATGTAAGTAAAGTTTCTCAGTTACTGTCAGATGAAAGTACATACAAACAGGTTAAGTCTGACCAAACTAACAAAATACTAAAGCAGACCACCGAGCTTATTAAAAAACACTCTGAGAAATTGAGCTTAGACGTTCCATCTTTAATACCTTCGTGCCCAAAACCCCCAAAGTTGTATGGGTTGCCAAAGATACACAAATCAGGCATTCCACTACGGCCTATAGTAAGCCAGATCGATTCACCTACCTACCGTCTGGCTAAGCATGTGGCTAGTGTTTTATCGCCCTTGAGAGGACAAACAACATCTTATGTGAAGGATTCCTACCATTTCATCAGTGAGTTACAACACCTAAAACTGGCTGATGATGAAACTATGGTTAGTTTTGATGTCCAGTCCCTGTTTACATGTCTACCTATTGAGGACTGCATTGAAATTGCTAGGAAAAGGTTAGCTAGTAGTGAAATTCCCTTAGAATATGCAGAGCTATTACAACACTGCCTGCGAGGCGGTTACTTAATGTGGGATGATAAATTCTACATACAGCTGGATGGGGTAGCAATGGGGTCTCCTGTATCTCCTGTAATGGCAGACATATTTATGGAGGAATTTGAGGACAAAGCCTTAAGTTCAGCACCAGTCACTCCACGATTTTATAAGCGGTATGTAGATGATACTTTCACAATATTACCATCTGATAAAGTAACTTTATTTTTAGACCACCTTAACTCCATACATCCAAAAATAAAATTCACTATGGAGTTAGAAAGTGAGGGGAAGCTGCCATTCTTAGATGTTTTAGTTAGCAGGAATTCAGATCATAGCTTAAGTCACACTGTGTATCGGAAGGCAACTTATACCGATAAATATTTGAACGGTGAATCTCACCACCATCCATCGCAGTTAGCTACTGTTGGTAAAACTTTGTTACAGAGAGCGCAGCGGATCTGTGATGATGACCACCTTGATGCAGAAGTTCAGCATGTCAAGAGGGTACTTAAAGAAAACAAGCTTAAGGTACCACATCATCGCAGACGCCGTGTTAAACCAGCTACAGTTGAGCGTCAACCTGCTGTTCTACCATATGTGAAGGGAGTCACTGACAAGATTGGTAACATCTTGAAGCGTGCTTCAATTAAAACCTACTTCAAGCCGCCTAGGAAGATCAGCCAATTTTTAAGACCAGTTAAGTGTAATGTTCCCCTACAAACAGCAGGAGTATACAAGCTTGATTGTGACTGTGGGCTCTCTTACATTGGACAAACCAAAAGGAGTATCAGTACGCGAATAAAAGAACATATCGCGGATATGAAACACCGGAGGTCAACGAAGTCAGCAGTGTGTGAACATGTACTGGATAAGCCCAACCATTACATTCGCTTTGATAAACCCCAGGTCCTTGCCAGAGAAAATCGCTATATACCCAGGATGCTACGCGAGGCCATTGAAATTAAAAAACATCCTAATTTCAATAGGGAAGATGGTTGGAATGTACCACCTACTTGGGACCCAGTATTACATCTAATGGGTTCCAATGGACATCACAATACTGTGCAGCTTCAAGACACCATCAGCTCCTACTGCGTGGATAGGAACGTATTGAATGATAGTGAAGACGACGGTTGCTGATTATTCTAAAATAATTATAAAGTGAAGGTAGAAATAGCAATTTAAATAACTGTTTGACGCATAACACCTGAGTCATACCGTGATCACGGCTACTGAAAAGTAGTCGAAACGTCGGGTTTAAATTTCAAAATGTAGAATATACGCGAGTTTTCATCCGTTTAAAGTTGTTTTATTTTAATGCATTAGTTTTTGTATTATAGAGTTTGTATGAAATTAACAGAATTAACTTATAAAATAAACTGAGTTCTTAATGTATGTGGTTACTAAAAATCTATTGTAATTAGTGGCATATAATGCAGTGAATGGCAATAAATAAAAACACTAAAATCGTCCGTTGTAACTCGACGATGGACTAGTGGTTTAATCAGGCCATAATCTTGGGCCAGAAAAAAAAATGTTTTCTTTTCGTTCGGAAAATACTCAGTCGCAGTTCAGAGTTGAGATGCAAGAGTGCGTAAGCACGTAGAGCCGTTTGGTTCTGTCCCAGATCTATCTTCGTTCGTGTCTGACAGTTGTCACACCGTGCTATGACAATGAGGGAATGTGTACCTGTGCTTGCGCGCTCTCTTTTGCACAATAATAAATCCTGCGTAGTTTGTTGATCGTGCAGATAGGCCGCTAGAAAGATATTACTTTGCTAATTAACTACCCAACCTAACGTTATTCGCACGATCATAAATTTGTTGTTATTTATGTGTTGTACCGACGTGACTAGACAAACAAACGCAAAGTTAAAAGGGTCCGTTAATGTCCTTAGAGCGAAAATGCCCTTTCTCTGACACATGAATACCCTATGAGAGAACCCAATATTCTTTTACTAAAAAACCTTTTAGCGAGTGTAAAATTGTTGGAAGACTTTTTTCGGCGTGAATTTAATATTAAGGCTACGTCGTTTATGTATCCACGTTGAAAAAATAAGTTCAGGCGAGGATAATTCGAGGTATCCTTGTGTTAGGCTTGAGAAAAAGAACCAGTTGTGACTTGATGGAAAGATATATCATTCAATATTATTTTTGATAGCATTGTTTCTTTTTTTAATAATCAATTTATAAAATAATATTACTTTGACAGTGTGACAAGTGAAAATAATAAAAGTAATGTTTGAGGAAGACAAGCGAATTTCCAAAACCTCCAAAATCACATAATTATCCGAAGTCCAATTCTGAGGAAACAAAATGATTGCTTTTAAAAGGAATAGCTAAATTGTGTATCAGAATGATTGTGTCCTTGACTGCCGAATCAAATCGGCGACTTTTAACAAAATGTAGAAAAAAAGCTTGTACAAAAAACACAACTCAATCACCAACTTTTGTGTGAATCTCTTCCCTGTTACAAATCTGGATTGATCTGAGAGATGAAAATCATTTATAGAAAAGTGCATGAAATATACAGTAGTTCGTTACAAAATATACTGGCAAAACAATGCAGTTTCGTTTCCAGTTAATAATTGTACTTGATTCACCCTAAGCTTGCTTCAAGATTTAAGTTTCAGCGACTGGCTGTGCGTTTAGGCCTGTCAGCCATACTTTTTTTTTAATGCCAGTGGCGGCAAACGAGCCAGCAGGTCGCCTGATGGTTAGCAATCACAGCCACCCTTGGACATCTACAACACCAGAGGGATCGCGTTGCCGGCCTTTTATAAGAGAGTTAGCTCGTTACTTTCAAGATCTAAGTTTATTTGTATGTGATTTATTATCAGATTGCTAAACGTAACAGTAACTGTAACTCGATTCATCTACCCTCTTTAGTATACATACATGTGTAATAGAAGACGCCGTAAATATCAATACATACGGGACTAATTCGAGGTATTACTGCTCCTCTCTCGACGAAGGGCCACCTGTGTCCCAAAATGATAGCACTTACATTTTTTCCGCCGTTCCGAATCGACTTAGAAACACGGCGCCTCTTAAAATCTTGTAACTCTGGTATATTTGCATAAGTTATTTGAAAACGCGCGCTTGGCATATTGCTGTGAATATTTAATACCACCTCGTGATGTTACGCCAGAAAATATTTCTTTGAGGCATCCGAAACACTATTCACCTACGCTTGGTGAATAAAAATTTCCCTCAGAGAATGCGTGTAACATTCGCTGAAGTTTAAGAGATGCTTTTAGTGGAATCACTATATCGCGTGTTTTATAAACATTAGAGGGTTATTATTAAAAGTGGTGTTCAGTAATACAAATTGTCTGGTCGTTACAAGAGTTTCAGTTACAGGTTATAATATAGATTGATGGAAATGTGGGTTAAACATGGCAATTGCACTTAGCTACTTAGCCTTGTAACGTTATTCTTAACCCTTTCCCCGCCACGCTTTTTTCCGAAAATGGTGCCCCACACGCCACGACCATTAAAAAAAAAAATTCCAAAAAATTATTAGGTTATACTCAACTCATTCAGGCAAGTAAAAATACAACATTTCTTGATCATGTTTTTTTTGTCTGATATATCAGACATTGGCGTGGTGGGCACGAAAATGGTTTGTCTGATATATCAGACATTGGCGTTGAAAGGGTTAATAACCCTGAAAACATAGTGCAACTCAAGAAAACTATAAAATACAATATTACCATATCAGTAATATTCAGCACCCAATAGAATAGAAGAGAATCCTTAAGTTTTATAGACTTGGGGCATAGAAACTGATACAACTGAAATCGAAAATTTTTGGTTGATAGAATTCATTAGTAAGCAATGTTGTGCTTGGAAAATACAGTAGAATTTAATAAAGACTAAAGCGAGGATTTTAATAAAGATTCTGCAGGGTTAAAATTTGATATTCTCTTTCATAACAGTTTTAAAGTAGTGCTTTCAAACTAATTTTTAATAGTTTTGATTTGATGAAGAATTTTGAAATTAATTATGAGTCTTACGAAAGTTTTATAATTATGATTCATTTTAAGACAAATATTAGAAGTCTCTCCGAATTCTTATTATTTTTAGATTTTTACTATGATAACAGAATCAATACTCTGAAGAACTAAGGTTATCTCACATGCGCATGCTTATTTGTTTATTAACTAGCTTAAAATACGGCTTGGAGTTACATTAGAAGCTTGAATAGGCAGGCGCTAATACTCCAAAATTTAGGTCAGGTTAGTTACTAAAAGGGCAAAATTTAAGCAAGCACAGTGATACACAATGACGTAACGACAGCGAACAATAGCCACGTAAGATTATTCATTATCAACCCACTTGTGTGGTTCTCTCAATTTCAGCGAAAGCGGGGCGCGATTTGCCTAAGCTCAGGGCATTCAAAGCCCGAGCGAAACAAAAGGCGGCATATAGGAAGATTTATGAACAATTCACGACGCAATGATATGGGGTATCTATTCAAATCCTCGGGCCTTGCTCGGAGCAGGTACTGGCAAGATGATGTATGTCCGCGCTACTACAATGGGTACATTAGTTTGGGCCACTTCGCGCGAATTGAATTCTGTTTGACATAAAAGCCCATTTGCGTACGACACACGTAGGGGTGGGATTGTGGAGTGTCTTTCGGTACGTGTTGGATGGCCTGCGAAGTAGGTTTGTGAATAGGAGTGAAGTATGCTTGTTTTGATTGGGTTGATAACGATCTCGATCATCGAAAAGGTCTTCTCATTTCATTAGTTGAGGTCGATTCGATTGTTATTTTGGGCTCTGATTGTGTCTGCAGTAGGCCGTTCTCTTTTTATCAAAAAGATGAAATAAATTAGTTTAAATTTGAAAGTGATAAGATATCCAGTATAATAAAAAAAATTACTTACGTTATTACAGAAGCCTCTTTTATTGGAAGTAAGACATGTGTAATCGTCGCAGAATAGTACTTGTCATTTTGGGCTTGATTGATGGTACAACTTTCTTAGAAAACGACTTGCTAGCGAAAGTGAAACTAGCTACTATAATAGTTTTGGCTGTATTCCGAAAAAAAAAAACATCTAAGAGACAGTAAACATACAATGAGGCTAAAAAATCAGAGCAGCCTACAGTATGTCAAGTCAATTGCTGTATTATTAACTAAAATGACATAAAAAATCCATCTTCACTCTCTTACTGAACTAATAACAACTCAAATTCGAGATTCCACCCTTCATCTTTAAACAAATGAAGCGGCGTTTCAAACCACTCGACTGCGATGACTTGTAAATGGAAACACAAACAATAATATCCAAAAAGGGCAAAGCTAAAGTTCAAAGCCGATTGACAAAACAGCGACTAATGAAATGAATAATTAACAAAGTACACGGCTCACCACACCCACTCCGCGATCTCCCAACCGCGCTGTAAGAGAGAATATAAAACAAGATTTCAGATTCAAAGTCGAGGTATCTAAATTAATTTAGCAAGCACGCTTGAGCCGAGGCATCAAACCGCACACCCGACTTCTATACAACTCCTAATTTATGAAAGCAGCAAGACGGATGAAGTTAATATAAAATTATTATCATAATTTCTCACCAAAAACTTCCGAGTTTCTGCCATGAATATGCATAGCGAAAGTTTACCGCGTGCGAACTTTTTATGAGGCCTGTCAGAATACTTGTACTATTGTTGTAATTTGCATTTTTACTCCTACATTACTTTGACGTTTCGCTGCGGTATTTAGTGGTTAATGTGCTACGGTTAATTCATTATTCATAACGCTTATTAAACAAGTTAGAAGTTTTGGTGTTTCGTCGAATTTCCATTTTTCCTTAACACATTTTTAGCCTGCTGACTTTAGCGGGAATATTTTTAGAGTTAATCGTATCCGCTCCAAATGTTACGTAAAAAGTAGAGTGTGTACGTAATTGTAAAAACGAAGGCTTAGCTACGTATTAAGGTACGGGCTTATATTATTATTCCGAGGTGTTTATCGACTACTACCCCGTTAAATAGAATCAAAATCTTTTGCTAATCTAAAGAAAAGTGAAAATCATGCAGGTTTAATATAATCACAATTTTAAAAAGTACACCCACGATAAAAATCTAATTGATCACATTTTGCACATACCTACAACTACATACATCAAACCTATCCCAAAGTAATTGCTTCAAAAATTAGCTTGACAAGTATAAAAGAAAATAGAATCTTTCATCCATCGTTGAAATCAAGTCATTGCCACATCGACGAGCACGGGCTTAATCACTATGCTTGTCAAATGCGGATTTTGGAGATCACACACCTGAATTGTTTTTTTTAATGCCAGAGGCGGCAAACGAGCCAGCGGGTCGCCTGATAGTAAGCAATTACCGCCGCCCATGGACATCTGCAACACCAGAGGGATCGCTGATGCGTTGCCGGCCGTTTAAGAATTGTGTCAGAAGAATCCGCCAGTTTGTCCTAACTTGGAATTTAACCCCGAGATCACGACTCGGTACTTCAGCCATCACATAGATATACATACTTAAATTAAAAAAAGATAAATAAGAGGTGGTAATTAAGCATTAAAATTGTATTGAAGTAGTGCAATGAACTCTAAGGAATGCCTTTCTAAACTTAGTTAATTTAAAACGTTGACCAAATTGAGAAAAACCAATTCTACTCAATTTACCAACTTATTTTAAATAAAAGATCCTTAAAAATCTAATTTCATCAAAAGCACCAAATCTTGTTCCGAAGCCAGTGACAAAAAAATCACAGCCGTTTTTATTACATCAAAGCAATTTCGTTTAAATTTTTTTGATTGACACTAAAAATTCGGCCCCGTAAAAGTTTCTGAACATCGAGCAATTTTACCCATATTTCAAATCTGGCGTGCACTATATTTTTTCGTACTGGAGTCGCATTTTTATTTTATTCAAATAAATAAAGTGTCCCTTTATTGCAATGTCAAAATAACAGATATCACTATTGCAACTATTAGTTCCTCCGGAATTTATCAATGCAAAGGTAAATCAAAGTATATTATTGACGTTTATTATTTATTATTTATTGTGACATTAATTAATTTTGTGATGTTAAATGTTTGAATTTGTAATTTTTAATTTGTAATATTTCTTAAAAAAGGCAAAACTGTTGAGTTTCTTGCGGCACTTCTTTCCTCAACAGGCCATTGACGTCGAAGTGCTGGTAGGGAAAAAAAAGATTGACGTGCAAAAGTATTTTTTTAAATCTATTTGCAGAATAAAATATTATTCATTTATAGTAATTTTTGTTTGTTAATAATGATAATAATTACCTACGGATCAATTCATAAAAGAGACTGCATGTAAGGTACCTATCTGACGAATGCGTGATCCCGAACTTTTCTGTTAGTAGTAAATCTGTCTCTATCTTTAGTCAAAATACAGCTGGGAATACCTATTCAAGCCTTTTCAATAGTTTATACAGCCATCATATAATAGGTTTGCTTGGTATGCTATATTCACATTTCAGTAAAAGCTTTCACACATATATTTCGGGTGAAAACACGGCGACCCATTTCAAGTCTTTTCACTGCCTTCCATCTCGTGAAAGAAAGCAATAAGGTCTAGCTTTGAATAGCTCCTTGAGATCTGGTGAAACAAAAAGGAATAATGAAAGTGAAACCTAATTGGGTATGTATTCCTGTTTTATTAAGATACATGGTTGTGTTTTTACGCATAAATAACTAGAATAAGGTAAATGTTTTGACTGTCTAAGGTCTATCTTATTCTATAAAAACGTTAAATTAGTTACTACTTCATATTATTTTGGATTAAGCTTGCAAATTCTGGTAGTCGGCATACCAATATCATCATCGTATAAGAAACGTTATAGAAGAACTAGAAACTAGATTTACACTTTGAAATTACACCAAAATTCACGCTATGTTGGCTATGTTAAGCTACGCTATCAAACTTTATGGCATAAAATAAATGAAAACAATAATCGGCATCATAGAAAAAACTGAAAAAAAGGAAACAAAATATCGAATCTAAAAGCAACCCAACACTGCACTCCGGTGACTGGCGGCAAATATGTCACAAAGAAGTGAAACTGAGTGGTTCGCGCGACGCAGCCCGCATGCATTGTGGATCCTGGCGGTGTCACTGACAGCGCAGAGTAATGCGACGGATACTTTTACACTTTGATCTATGGCGCGCTCGCGTTCGGAAATGCCCCGCGTGAGCTAGAGGCCAATTCTCACGTAAAACAGCCTCGCAATATAGCTATAGGAGATTCTGGCTTGACTCAGAATCAGGATATAGTTTATTTTCAATACGCATGGCGTATTATGTACACAGTAATCAAAATGTCATTATGAAACATTCACTCTTCATGTAGAAATAACATGCAAAACTATTAATAACTAAGGCAGCATGTCAAATAAATCCATTACAATTAACAATATGAAAAAAAAACAACAATAGTATTATCTCAATTTTAAACTACACAGTTATGATAAACGCCTACCAATACAATAAATTCGAAAGTAACTTTGTGTCTATTTTTGTCTGTCTGTTATACATATTTTTACAGATTTACACTACACTTTAGGAAAGGTAATATAATTCTTTTTGTTTCTGAGGTTACAGGAGAAGGATAGTTGAAATCGTAATCAATATTCAGTTGTCTTCAAAATATTTTTGACAATGTAAACGATTCGCAAATAAATAAACTTGTACATAATGTATATAGAATAACAGGCAAAGCCAGCTAGCAATTCTATAAACGCGACAATAAAAATCCAATTCACTCGTAGGAGTTTTCAACTTAACCGCACAGTTTACTTTGTTTTCTGTCGATTGTAAAATAAACACCGATGGAAATAAAACAGTATCGATTTACAATCCCAATTGTAGTCGAGTGCTTGTCAGTTGTACAGCAAAGATGTGTCGCGTTGAATACAAATCAAATACTCCAGCTGAATTTAGATTTTGTTACATATAAACTGTATAAATAATTGTATCATGCTGACAAGCTTGATTGCATTTGGTAGTAAACCATTCTCTACGTGTATTTTAATTAGCTATTACGCTTTCCAAAATGCAGATTTGTGATCACAAATCCGAGCAGTTTTAGAAAAACTTGACATAAATTTTTCCCGACCTGGAAATAGAGCCCAAGACCCCGAGATATCGACCAGATACATGCTTCAAAGTCGAAATGATGCATTTTTTCATATTGAACTTAGAAGTCAAATCACATTTACGTTTTTATGCTTTTTATGGATAAGTGGAATGTTATAACAAAAAGCAGTAGACCTACTCGTAATACGAGTACACACCAACTTGTACTCAATAAGCTATGTCATTACAACTGTTGCGAAATAGGGAAATGAGCTCCTACAAAACAAACCGCTAATGGTCTCAACTCCACATTTATAAAAATTGCTAGCCTAACGATCAAAAAGAAAAATGCGACAAAAACTGCACGTAACATAGTCGTTCGATCAGCTGAAACGGTCTTTCATTAAAGTAATAGAGCTATTAAGTTAAATACGGTGGAAGAAACAGAAGTAAGCCACAAGCACGCCAATACTGAGATGCCTTAAT
Organism: Mecyna flavalis; assembly: GCA_949319885.1. NCBI lineage: Eukaryota > Metazoa > Arthropoda > Insecta > Lepidoptera > Crambidae > Mecyna > Mecyna flavalis. The sequence continues at coordinate 15,092,426 of OX439433.1, forward strand.
AATGGCAAACGCCACGGGCAATGTGGTTATGAATTATTTATACACGCCTACGAGCATTGAACTTTAGAAAGAATAACTGATGAATTAAAATTCTACTATGTGGTTTCGTTGTTCTTTTGTTCAATATGTTACACTGAGGGGAAAAGTTGGTGTACACATTATGACTGTGTTACGATACTTTGGAGATTTTTATATCCGAGTGGAGACAAATGAGGAAAAGCTAAAGGTTTTATGGTATATTGTTGTGACACATTTTGAGAGTCCCGTAGGGCTTACGTGGTTTAGCAAGACTTTAGTCTTAGCTGTGACGAAATTACTTGCAATAGAGGATTACATTGAAATTTTTGTGAATGATGACGATTTTAGTGATAGTGATTTTGTTTATAATTAACAGCATAAGTTTTCTAAGTTATAGTGTAAAGAAGTTTAAATTATGACTAGCCATCCATCCACCATTTCAATCATAACATATTTTAATATAATTAAAAAGGTTTATTTATAAATTGAAGACCTTTTTAACCACTCAACGCCGAACCGGCACTCGCGTGCCGCATAACAATAGATTTTCTATTGTGTCTGGTGTTCCGGGGCTAGAAGGATTAACACAAATTTATTTGGGCGCATTATATCCCATTAAAGACGAATAATTAATGCAAAACTCGAACATTTATTTACGCTTTAAAGTAATGGTTATTTATTCGCGTTGCAGAAACACTATATTTTAATGAGCTTGTACAGAACCACATAATTCCGTGGAAACGGAAATGAAAATTTATATCCATTATCACAGGAAATAAATATTATTTTACAACGGACATCAGATAGTCAAGCGGAAATCTTTTGTACAAAACAATACTCCTAATTACATCAAATAAGTATTTTCCGCTTGAACTCAGAGCTTCAACTCGGTGCTAACTTCTGAAATTAATTTCACCTACGCGGCTATAACGCAAACCAGAACGGACAATGTTTCCAAAGTTTAAATGAGTTTCAACTTTTATGTTTAGTAATGTAATTCAATATTGAAACGGGTGACAGCGTGTTCGCTTTCTTTTATTAAAAAGAACAGGCGATACTTGACTGTAGCCTGAAGATTTAGAGTCGAGTCTAGTGTAAAAATTCGAATCCACCCCACCTCTTTTACTTTGAGGGCGAGTATTTTTTGCCAACCAAGGCCTTAATTCAACTTTTCTAAGTTTTTCATTGAGGTCATTAAAAGTAGATGACTTTGGAGAATCGGGCTGGCATTCTAATTAAACAAATTGTACCTAAGACATGCCGACGTGTGCCTGCTGCAATTTGAAGCAAAACGCTACTTTCTCTAAAACTTTTTAACGCTGATGAGTTGTAGCTCGAGGCCGCAATTTAAACTTTGAATTAATTATGAATTCCTTGAATAAAGATGCACGAATACGCTCTTGTGACGTGTAATTTAGGAATTTCCCTGAGGCGTAAGCGTATGAAATAAACATTTGCATTGCTCAACGCCGACTTTAACTCACTACTGGCAAAGTTGTGTTCAAAGGTAATTTTCCACAGTTTTGGTACAATTTTGTCTGACATTACAGCTTCTTTGTCAGAAACTGTTCGAATCAACTTATAAATTTTGTATGAGTTTTGCAGTTCGTTGGCAAATTATTCGAGGAAGTGTTTACGAACTTAGTTCTTTTCTGGTGCAATTTTGTTCCAGGAATGTAACAACTTAACCTTTTCATGAATTTAGGTATAAAAAGAAAAGCGTAAGTTTCCCCTTTTCAAATATCCGAAGTGTTGTGTTTAGAAAACATGGGTTGGTACTTGTGTGACAAGATTGGGCTACATATTACTTACTTACTTACTCCGATGGCTCAGCGACCCAAAGTGTGTCTTGGCCTCCGATACAATATTCCGATACAATATTCCGCCACTTGCCACGATCCCGCGCAGTTGCACGCCAGTCGTTGGCTTTCAACTCGCAGAGATCCGCCTACACAACATCAGCCCAGCGATATCTGGACCGGCCGACAGGGCGCCTTCCAGTTGGTCGGCCCGATAAGCTTTCTTCACACTACGGGCCTTATCATAGATAGGTCCTATCGCATTATCCCTAAAAATAAACTGAACCAAATCGTGTGTGTAGGTACTATCAGATTCAAATGCTATTAAGATAATACCGAATTGAGCGGAAAATTACGTCAACTGCGTGATGACTTACAAATACACAGTTATTATTTTGCGTTGCTAACGCTACGGACAAGCGCAGTTGACGTCGTTTTTCGCTCCATTCCAAAAGGCATCATCCTAATAGCATCTGAACCGGATAGGTATTTACAAATTGAAAACAAAGGATGGGGTACAGATAACAGTATCAAACGAACAAAGATCGCTTAGAATGAGGTCAGAAATATAAACATCAAAACATCATTATCCTTCAAAATGAATGAGCTTCGTTTAATGTTCAAAGGTACAGAAATAACTGCGTATTTGGCGTTGTTTTAAAAGGTTTTTCCAGGAGAAATATAAATTCTCAAAAATCTTTCATAAAAGTATTTAGTAATGATCCTTAATTTTTGTGTTGAGTATTAAACTCTATAAAGGGTTATTTCATCTAAATAAATATGGAAAAATAAAATATTCTTTGTACAAAAGCAAAGTTCAACAAACTTTGCAGGTGGAAATTCACAGTTAAAATGAGCGGATTTGATAAATAAAATGTATTTGACTGGTTTGGTAGCTCATGTAGCAGAAACCTTGCCAAGGGTCGTAGGTTCGAGTCCAATTCAGAACAAACAATAATTTGATGAACATTTTTGTGCTGCACACTACAATACTAATATTTATGGCAGCGAGAGAGATAGATTTAGCTAGAACTGCCATTTTTATCTTAAGGTTGAAAAGAACGTTTGTCAGGGGCCGAGTCTAATTACACCATCCTTCCCCCGGCAAATATGACGTTGCATAAAGCATTTCCTTCTACGCAGACAAAAGAAAAAGGCTCCTATGATAAACAAGGGACACTTTAGATAAGTATTGTATACTAATGTATTTCGTCTATTGCATTTTTTGTAACAATCAAACATTACACTATTTTATTTAGTTTAATTTAATTTATAAGGAAACTTTATAGTTCCAGCCAAAGTCGAAGCTTGAAGAACACACAAAGGTTTACTATCCAACTTCTACAAGCATAACTGGCAAAATATTTCTTTATTTTAATTCAAATCTGACTCTCTCAAAGTAAAATCTACAGCCCAGTGAACTTAATACACTCTTATAATGTAAACAAACCGTGACGCTATTAACAAAAAGAGGCTTAGGGACAAATTGAAAAGAATTACACACTTAGGAAGAGGGAGCCTTTATTAACTGATTAATTCAGTCTGCGAGGACATATTTTCGCAATTTCGTTCCCACAGCGAAGGATACATCGGACCATAAATTAAGGGAAATGGCGTCGACCTGCTGTGAGTTTTATTGTGATTTATGCGTGCGATTATCGACCGACTAAAACTGGTTAGATGTCATTAGTGGACTGTACTGTTTAAAATGGTTAGAAATGAATGCGCAATTTGGAACGCTAATTGCTAGTCAACTCGTGTGATTTAAATTAGAGCAATAATTAATTTTCGCACTAAGTACATTAATAAATTCTTTAACTATCGAAAAATAGCATGTTTAAATTACGGCACCACGTTTACTTGATTTAAATTAATACACACACAATATTTATATAAGTTACCGGCCAAACCTGATTTCCGGACAAAATAGTTTGGCCTAGGCGAAACTAGTTTGTCCTAAACGCGACAGGATAAATTAGTATAGCCTAGGCCAAACTAGTTTGTCCTAAGATCGATAGGATAAACCAGTTTGGCAAGGGGGAAATCGACTCGGATGGATATATGTATAGGTTAGAAGGCTAAGGCGGGAGCGAAGCGAAGTGGAGTTCCCAGCCTAAGCCGTCGTGGTATTTTTTAAACCCTGAAACCCTTTTTTGTTTTCACTATAAATAGATAAAGATCAATGATTACTGTAAGAGCAAATATAAAAAAAATATTACATTCGCAGATATGAAATATAAAACAAACCTCACGTTTTGTTTGGAACAAAATAATAAAATTAATACCTGAATGTAACAAAATAATAAAAGCAATATCCGAAGTGCGCCATAGAAATATTGAAGTGGAGCATTTTTTAATTTTCACGCGGCCTGCCACCTGTACCTACGCCGTTTAATATTTTTCGCTTAAATGAATACAGTACGCATATTTGCTAGAAAAAGAAATTTTGCTTTTCATTTATATTTTAATTTATTAATATTTCTGATTAAAGCCCATTTAGCTGCCAAGTGGCCAAACAGCGCTATATTGAATAATAAAACGTATCATGGCACAAAATACAAAGCTTATATTATAAATAATATACAAATAATATCTTACTAATATTATAAAGGCGAAAGTTTGTGAGTATGTTTGTTACTCTTTCACACAAAAACTACTGGATGGATTTTAATGAAACTTAACAATATTATAGCTCATACATCAGAATAACACATAGGCTACATTTTATAAAGATTTTGTGTGAATTGTCTAAAATATGACGATTTTAATAGTTAAAGATCGTAAATAAACACATTTTTTTGCGCTTACATTGCAAACGCTGGCTGAACCCTTCGAGATAGATCAAAATAATGTACTACAATATTGTACACCTTAAAAAGGTTTACAAAAAAGTCCGCGATGGTATATGTCTATCTCTTAGGGATAACCCACAATAACCATTTTTTATTCTTTACTAACGAGAAAATAATGGCTTATTTACGAAAAAGTGATTTTAAGCAATACAGTATTAATCCTTATCTAAATAAGTACCTTAAATAAATTGTGCATGTAATATAGATCAAAATGGCCCTTTACAGCATGTAATTTAAATGAATATTTTCGAAGATATTGCAGATTTAAAATGCATGGGCATAGCGGTTGCGGCGGTACCGATCGCGACCGGCCGTGGGGCGGATTGATGAACGTTTGTTACTCTTTCACGTAAAAACTACTGTTTTGATTTTAATGAAACTTTACAATAATATAGCTTAGGCTAGAATTTACAAACGTTTTGTGTGAATTGTCTAAAATATGACGATTTTAATAGTTACGCGTTGACAAATGAGTGCACGATACGCGGTGGCGGGCGAACCGGGCGGGGGCGGGGCAAGTTATCCCGTAGAATTCCTAAACTCTTTAGAGTTGTCCGGGGTGCCATCACACAAGTTGGAATTAAAGGTAGGTGTACCCGTTTTGTTAATGCGTAACCTGGACGCGCCAATATTATGTAACGGTACTCGGTTGCGAGTTACCTAACTAGGAAGGCACACTGGAGAAGCTAAGGGAGACAATGTTTTTATACCGCGCATCCCAATTATACCCAACAACTTGCCATTCAATTTTAAACGCTTGCAGTTCCCATTGAAAGTCGCATTTTCAATGACGATAAACAAATCGCAGGGTCAGACCTTGAAGGTAGCAGGCATACATTTGGGCTCGCCATGTTTTTCTCACGGTCAGCTCTATGTGGCTTGCTCACGTGTTTCCAAAGCGAAAAATCTACATGTTTATCATCATCATCATCATCATCATTTCAGCCAAACGACGTCCACTGCTGGACATAGGCCTCCCCCAATGATCTCCAAACCGATCGGTCCTGCGCCACATGCATCCAGTGGATTCCGGCGATCTTTATGAGATCATCGGTTGTGGGAGGCCTACCACGGCTGTGTTTACCGGTACGTGACCACCACTCGAGGACCTTTCCGCCCCAACGGCCGATACATGTTTATGCTGAAGGAAAAAAATTGCTACCTTAAGCCTATGATTAGGGCTCCACAGTGCAAAATCCAATCATTCGCTGAAGAACACGAGAGGGGTAGCAGAGGAGTACGCGAGTTGATGTACGAAACCGTAAAACCTCTTAGGCTACTAAAAGGTAGTCCACGCAGACGAAGTCGCGGGCAGAAGCTAGTGTATTATAAATGCTAAAGTAACTCAGAACGTCTATCTATCTATAACACTTTCAAGGCGACACTACAGAACCGATTAGGTATAATGAGATTTGATACAGACTTATATTTGTATTTGGGCTGTATTTTTATCCCATAACCACGCTCACTTCAGTGCTCAGTCACCTTCCTTTAGTTATATTTTCTTAAATATCATCAGATTTCCACAGGTGTTCATAGGCGGTAGTGATGACTTACACGACAGGTGATGATCACACAAGTTCATTTTCCTCCCTCTTTTATAAATAAAATTAAAATCAAGTACACTTCTGTATAATAATATGCTACTATCTTTTAACGAATACCGGGATACGGGCGCTCGCATTTCGCAGAGCCCAACAGCATTTATCAATTTCGTCTAACCTGTTTCATTTTGAACGAATTACTCGACAAAAGCGGTTCTGCGGTGAATATTATTTACAGCGAACAAAGACACCCACCTCTCCTGGCAGGTGTCTGAAATTCGGAATTCATAGCGTCGTAAACAAAGGGACGATTTTTAAAAGCTTCAACATAGTATAAAAAGTAAGTAAAGTAAGTAAGAAAAGCAAGGATCGGCCTATCAATATCCCACTAAATGGCAAAGGTCTCCATCCTTGAAATCAAGTTATCGTTACAATGATGGGAACGAACGAAACACGAAGCTTGCCAAATGCGAATTGGTGATCACAAACCCGAGCTGTGCCTGACAAAACCGATACAAAGTTAGCTCAACCCGGGAATTGAACCTGGGACCACAAGATCTTGGCCCGGTAAACCACCTGACTGTACAATATCATCATACACGGTTAGTTCCGCTAGGGCACCCTCGCAAAATACCTAGCAAAAAGTCCCGCTATGGTACGCTTCGTTTTTTGGGACTGGTAAAAAGACAAGTTCTACAGTGTTTTATAAAACTAAATAGCACGTTAATATTAGTTGCACTTTAACCCACTTGTTCCTGAATAAACTTTTTTTCAGTAATTGATCTGAAACTGTGTATACCTAATATTTATGTGATAAATAATCACAGAAAAATATTGAAAAAATTTTTTGATTTCCAGAAAAGCTGGAAAATGCCGTGTCGTAAACGACACGGTAGGGGAATCTACTACTTTGATAAGTTTGTATGTAGATTTCAATAGACATCATTTTCAATTAGGAAACCCCAAAAAAATTACACACAATATCTCAAAAAAATAATTATTGTACCTTTTTAAGAAAACCTGAGTGTATGATAAGATTCAAAAAAAATTTATACTAGATCAGTTGGCAGACAGACGCAGGCCACCTAATGGTAAGCGGCCACTGCGACCTATTCCATTGAGGGACACTACACCAGGAAGCGTCGCTCAATGTGTTGCCACACTGGATGTAGCATCCGATCTTCTAGCCTTTGATTTCAAGTCTCTTGGCCTCCACATGAATATTGGTGGAACACAGCCAGAGCTGTTTTGGCGGCAGATTTCACCTGTGGGGGTAGCTAACCATTCAGACTCTGAAAAAGTCCGACCAATAACCGGATTCAAGGCGGGTATCGGACCCACGACCTTATCGGGTATCGGTTTTATACCAGGGCTTAGCCATTGTTCCATGGATGCGGTCATAACATGTCTTGGAATGCTCCTTGAAGTGGCCGGAATCGGCCCTTCGGCTTGTGGGCAGGAGTAGAAGAAATAGTGTCTGGGTCTGATGGTAAAGTTCAGGACCGGAGTCGATGCGCCGTCATTTTGAAAGCCGTACGGTTAGGCAAGGTGTCATCTCCGCTATCATCAGAAGAATCTTGCTGAATTTGAGCAGGTGCCTTGAGTTGAGACCCCGGTAGAATTCGAAGGGACACAAAATCTGCAGAGTCCTTGTCCGTAATTTCGGTATTTCAATTTTCCTGAGGCATGATACCATAACTATCAATAGTCGGGGATTTTTAAGCTCTAATTCCTCGACTATCGCATGCAAAGTCAGGGGTTTTTTGTGATTTTCTGTAGCAAAATAATAAGTATTATATAGTAGCACATTTCCCTACCGTGTCTTTTACGACACGTACAAAGAAAACCTTAACTACTGCCTGAATATGTTATAAAATAACCAACTTTTTTACAGTTGCTAAGTCTATAGGAATCAAGCTATCATAATTATATCACATATAAATAGAAAAGTGTTTATAATAATATGTCATCTGACCTTGAATTACTCATCGTAAAAACCTGAAAATTTGAGGTCATTCAGCACAAAGGAAATAAGCTGCAGCACACTTAAAACATTTTGTAACTTCTAACCGAGTCCTCGATAGCCAAACGCGACGAAAAAAAATAAGTTCAAATACTCTCATATCTCTCCAGATTTTTTTAAAGTTGGTGTGTCGTTTACGACACGGTCGGGTTAAGTGGGTTAAACGCACCGCGCGGCTTGTGTCTGTATGCCATAGTATCTATGCGCTTTCACACGCACACATCAAAAAATTTTATTGTTTGTACTTAGAAAAGAAAGATTTAAAGATTTTGTTTGAGCGTGCGTGCAGGGAGCTTAGCTACTATTGGCACATACATGCCGCGCGCGGTGCGATGTATGAAGATCACATACTGTGTACCTTTTTTACTATGGCTTTAACATGAGTGGGATCTGTTTTTTCGCCATAACTCAGTAACGGCCGTTGATTTGCGGTTCTGTCTGGGTCGACGGTTTAAAGTTGACTTTTGTAATTAATCCTTCTAGCCCCGGATTACTAGACACAATAGAAAATCTATTGTTATGCGGCACCCGAGTGCTGGTTCGGCGTTGAGTGGTTAATAATTTACCTTGTAGGTACAATTGTGGTCATGTGTACCTCACTTTATCGGCTTTGATGCGTGCCTGTTTGTTTGCTTAAAATCCCTCGGGCTTTATATATCTTCAAAGCCCTATTAATAAACATGATATATTCGTATACATATTCATCATTGATAACAAGATCTTTTACAAAATAAATTATAACGATACTTTGCCAAACATTATCTTATACAAACTCTTATTGCGTACTAAAGAGTATTTTAAGGCTAAACTATTAGTTACAGTGTTATGGATTTGTATTAATGCATATTTTAAAATACTGGCATTAGATAACAAAATACAACAGTTTCAGTTGCAAAGAAAACTAAATATTTATATAAAAACCCTTTCTATTATATTACGCTTCGATAAGCGGGGAAGTCATTTCCTTGACATTTGCTTTGCAAACAAACAAATATTGGATACCCATATCACCGCCCTAGTTGCCTACTTACAGTTGTGTCGCTTGTCAAACTGTCCAACTAGTAATACAGGTTACCACAACTTTATTTATGAATGTGACTATACCTTATTGTAAGTGAGTAGAGGTTAATATGGCTAGGCAGGTATGGATTAAGCTTGCGAGCTGTCCACGTCCGATTGTCAGCGAGCGGAAGAGTGCGTGACGTTCAATGTCTTTATTCAAGTTACATTGTTGGAAACTTTGAAAAGTTTAAATTCCAGACAATGCACGTCAATCATGTAGCCTTGACGGACTCTATGGCGCGTGGTAGTTTTAAAACTGATCGTAAGTTTACATGGCAGAAGCAGTTTGATCTCTAGGCAGTATTTAAATATTATTGCTATTTATTTTTTGTTTAAAGTACTCTTATCACTCAACCTGCCTGTCTAAAACTTTAGCTAGGGTAGAGTAAGTGGTATCCCTTCATTTGGCCAAATTACTTTTCGTCAAATTTCACTTCGCAAAAAACTTATCGCATATGTTTCATTTCGCAAATGGACCTTTGGCAACTGTATATTTCGCACATACTTCATTTGGTCAAATTATCTTTTGGCAAACTTTCACTTAGTCAAGTTTTATTTGGTCAAATGTTAATATAGCAAATGATTCATTTTGCAAATTTTCATATTCCAAAAAAATATTTGGTCAAATTTTTGACAATCCAGATCGTCAATATTATGTAGTAGCTTATTAAAATAAACCGGTATTTCATCTTCAGGCAAATAGCTGAGTGCTAACAAACACTTTGCTTGTTTATTAACCCTTTCCCCGCCACGCTTTTTTCCGAAAAAGGTCAAACGCCACGACCATAAAAAAAAAAATTCCAAAAAATTATTAGGTTATACTCAACTCATTCAGGCAAGTAAAAATACAACGTTTCTTGATCACGTTTTTTTGTCTGATATATCAGACATTGGCGTGGTGGGCACGAAAATGGTTTGTCTGATATATCAGACATTGGCGTGGAAAGGGTTAAAAGTCATGTCTGATGCGTATTTTTTTGCACAACCCTGGGCTTGAATTTTCCTAAAGTATAATATATCAGTTACTGGGTTAGGTTAGGTTAGAACACTGACCATCAACGCGCGAAGGCGAGCGAGCGAAGCGAGCGTGCCGCGGCAGCGGCCGCCGAGCGCTTGTTCAAATCTATTGTTAACGAATCATTTGGAAATTTTGATAAAAAGTATTAAACATGAAAATTGAAAATTTTGGGAAGAGTAAGTTTTGCCAAATAAAACATTTGATCAAATGATATTTGGTTAAATGAAACATTGCCAAACAATAATTTGCGAAAAAAAAATATGCCAAAGAAGAGATTTGCTAAATAAAAAATTGCAATACGTTGTTTTGCCAAACGTTTTTTTGCCAAATGAAAATTTGCGAAAAATAGTTTGCGATATGATATTTTGGGAAACAATTTTTGGCCAAACAAGGGTAAACCAGAGTAAGTAAATACGTAGAAGGACCAAGGTCACCGGCATTACTCAAAGAATTGCGAGCCTTAAGTGGCAGAAAGCAGGGCACATTGCAAGAAGGACTGACGGCCGTTGGGGCGGAAAGGTCCTCGAGTGGTGGCCACGTACTGGGAAACGCAGCCCTGGTAGGCCTCCCACAAGGTGGACCTATGATATTATAGAGGTCGCCGGAATCCACTGAATGCGGTTGGCGCAGAACCGATCGGTTTGGAGATCCTTGAGGGCGGCCTATGCCCAGCGGTGGACGTCTTTCGGCTGAAATGATGAAGTGAAGACTAATATAGTTTCAAGCGCGGCGATAGATTATATTTTCTTCTCAATTGTAATATTTTAGTAAGAACTTCGTAGTCACATAATCATGGGAGAAGCTAAATTTTAAATAGATCGAGATAAAGCGCTCGGAGAAAAAGAGATACATATTGTAGGTAGTAATAAGCCCTAGAAGCTACAGTGTGAAATATATAAAAGGCCACATAATATAATTTATCTTTTTTATTATAATATTAAAGTTGGCATTCAAAGGAAACGTCACAAGCATGGCGATTGTGATTTGTTTGCGAGTAATAAATTATTTTTGGTTCAGTTTTCGCTTTATTATTATTCGGCAGAGGAAAATACCGCTCGTAAATTTCCTTTCTCTAGCAAAGGTAGACACGAGTTATTAATTGTTTGTTATATTGCACGGAAAAGACGTTGTATCAAAGTCCTAATAAATCTGTGCATGTGCAATTTAGGATAAAACTGTTTTCGAAAGAACAAGAATTTAATGTGTTTGGTTCATCGATTCAATTTTAGACTAATATTGCAGTTACTATTTTAAAAATTATACAAGCTAGTCTTAGTGCATTCAGATAAGATCTTTATAGTGTCAGATACCTTATGCTTGTTCACGATGAACGAGCGGGCGCGGTGGCGAGTGCGGGCGCGGTGCCCGCTACATAGCCCGCCCGCGAGTTTTGTACGTGAACACTTCGATACTACGCCATATGTTTGATATTTCGTGACTGCGCCCGCCACCGCGCCCGTGAGTTAGCGTGAACAAGCACTTAGATGCTGCTTCTTTAATTAGTTTACAAAAAATAAGTTGTCAGGAACTTGTCTGACAAAAGTATAACTAGCCCTGACAATTCCAAATAGTCAATATGAGTCATCGCTAGGAACTATCACCACAGAAAAACGCAAGGAACTTTCACTTTGAAAGAAAAACTTTGTCATTTATTAATAAAATATTTTAAAAACTTTCATGTGAACCCCCTATGACTGATCTAGACAGACATGAACGTACATTCTGTATTAGTTTTGTGTTTTATGTATGTACGCTTCTACAAATATATTATTATTTGCCCCACAGAGTATTCTAATAAGAAATACTCTAAATTACGAAACTCCTTCCTTGATGACTTCTACAGCCTATGTAAAGGCAGAAAGTATAAAAAATGTCCGTACTTTGCCCATTCAGGAATTGTATCCCCCTCTTTTAGACTGAAACTTTGTTCCAGTGAAGTTTTCATTGTCTCCTCCGTGGATTAATACGTGAACTTCTCAAAGGGTTATCTAAGTTTTGGGGACCACGTTCCTATTAATTATCTAACTCTAGCCAGGTCGATATTAATTAATTAGGAACTTTGCTTTCGTTGCGCCGCCTGCATAACTTGGATCCAGGCAGATCTTCTTCCCATTTTAATTTTTGTATTATAGGTATTTAGTATTTAGGGAAGAAATACCTCGACAGTGTTGTAGACCAATGTTTTTGATCTCTATGTTAGACTTACATTCCCAACCTTTTCTTCTGTTTAAATATTTACAAGAAAGATAAATTAAATAAAGAAATGTTGTTAATTAAAAAAACGGAAGATAAAATAAACATTGAGATCAAACGCTCGAAGTTCAGAGGCATCGAAGACTGAGAGCGGTTTCGCACTACGTCCGATCCGAATCCGATCCGTTTTAAAAGAACATCGGATGATGGGTGACAGATGTAGTGCGTAAATCACCTAGAAATAGTTCTACGGCTACTCCGGACCGTCATTTCACGGAGACGGAATAGGACTCGGATCGGATTCGGATCGGACGTAGCGCGTAACCGCTCTGATGCTGCCTGTTTAAGTATCCCTCATTGGAATATGCCCGCTGTTGCCGCTTACCATCAGACAGACATTTTCTTGTGGCATGCAATAAAGAATTTGATTTAATTTGACTACTTACCTACGTAGTATAAGTAGTTTTTTTTTATTGTAAGAGGGAGGCAACGAGCAAGCAGGTCACGGGCGTTGGTAAGCAACCACCGTCGCCCATAGATACCCGCAACACCAGAGGACATAAAATAACATAAAAAATATAATAACAGAGATTGTCTGCAATTTTCCCACATTTTATCGGCGAGCGCCACAATTGAGCGATAGTGTAAAAAGTTTCTGAGCTCAATTTATTCAAAATTGTAACTTTCTTCTCTCCATAGGCGAACGGAACTTTTGTTAACGAACTTCTTATTGTCCTCTCGTTGGATTAATACTGTAACTTCTCAAAGGGTTATCTAAGTTTAGGGACCACGTTTCTATGAATTGCCCAACTTTGTTCAGTTCGTATTAATTAATTTAGAACTTGGACATAGGCCGACTTATTCCAATTGTTTAAATTCCTCAGTTTTCCTATCAATGAATAAATTGGGCGTAAAAAAATTATGAGCACGCAAACCATGTGTGAGTTATTTGTATGTAAATCTAATAATATTCTAAGAGTTGAGGGTAAGAATTTTAAGTTTTTTGTAAAAAATATATTTTATCACACCATCGCCTAAGGCTTACGTAATACCTATAGTTCAGTTTCTATTTCACTAAAATTCGATTTCTAAATCACTCAATCACTTTACACACAATCAATGTAAATTAAATTATACCAAAAGGTTATTAATCAGAATCAGAATAATTTATTACTTGTAACTGAAAAGGTATAAACACGAATTGAAATTAGTATCTGTGCTTAATTAAACCCAATTAAACCATTCAAAATGAACGACAGTGATGGCAAATAATACTAGATTAGTTAATTAAAAATCGTAATTTCTGTTGCTGTATAGACAGCGGAACATTATCTCAACAAAGTTTTCATTGTCTACTCGTTAAAGTAAGACGTGGAATTCTCAAAGGGTTATCTAAGTTTTAGGGACCACGTTTTCTATTAATTATCCAACTTTGGCTAGATCAATAATAATTAATTAAGAACTTCTGTTTACGTTGCGACGCTCTCTTAACGCTAAATTAATTATGCATGCATAATGAATATGTTTTGATAGTAATACTAGTATGTATCCTTTATAATTATATAACCCTTAAACCCTTTATATTTCTTTATATAACTGCTTTCTATTCTCCCGCGATGACCTCCCCCTTATTATAGGGGCACAATATGTTAGTGACACCGGGAAAGGAAAAAAAAGAGTTATTTCAAAAATTATGGGAAATTCTTTTCCAGCCCGATTTTATCTTATTTTGATTAAATTTATCATTTTTAAGAACAGATAATTGTATGAACAAACAAAATGTTTATTTATTGCTTACACTAAATATTTAAGCGGAACTAAAATGTAGGTCTCAAGTCGAGCCGGCGTACTACTACGTAAAAACCTAGCCTAGATAACAGATAAATGGGTTCAAATCGATGAAAATGAAAAGGGATGATTATTTTTGATTTGGCCTACAAATGCAGAGGCAGCCGTCGTACCGGTGTGCCAAATGTATATTTTTATTAATTAAGAGATCCTAGGTAGCTAAGGTGACGGTTAAAAATCTCCAATCTTCCTCATTACTGAAATTAAGTACATGTAATGTGGCTACCTATCTACGATCAAATCCAAGTAAAACATGTTTCCTAGCACTTCGCTTGACGTTAACTTCGCTGCCCAATCCCAGTGTAAATAAGGCTGGACGTCAGCCGTCATCGGCCAGCTGACCTGCACACGCGATACAGCTTGCTCAGATATCGCCTTAAATATTAGCTAATAAAAAGAGCTAAGAAATAATTTGTGACTGTCGTAGGTTCTGTATAATTATGTTTGGAAAGTGACAAAAAAGTTTTGACGTGCAAAATAATATCATGGTAAATCAAATTGCAAAATAAATACTTTGACTTTGACTTTTAACTTGGTTGTTTTCACATTCATAGTCAGGTGACTAGACCGTATAAGCGTCACGGCTAAGATCAACAGCTTTGCGTGTGTTTAGCAAAACAGGGTTCTTATTGTTCTTCCAGACTCTGGATCATTATCTGCACCTAAGAATTTTCTATCCGAAAACCCCAAGTAGACATAGCCCACTTAGGCAGAGGATCAAATTAGGTACCCCAGATAAGGGCGTGGTATCAATCATTCAGGCCAATAAGTTAATTACACCGTCTTGAAGTCTTATTTGATTAAGATTGAACTTTTTATAAGGCAAAAAAAGATGTTTTAAATATGAACTAGAAATGCTGTCAACAACATGACAACGCATTGATAACCTCCTCTTCCACAAATTCGTTTCAAAAGAATTACTATAAATATTTACACGAACATTACAAAATGAAAATGTCATACACAAAAATAATATCAAAAGCGTTGCAAAGAAGTGACGCAGGTACGAAATACATCTGTTCGTGATTGACGTTACAGGGGTTTAAAATTACCTCGTTCAAAGTATTGAAACAACAGACGAATACACAATAGTGAAGCAGTCTCATATCGTAAATACGTGCACTCACTCACACACTTGCACCAAGACAAGCCGATCGGGCGCCATTGTTCTATCTTCCAATTTTGTAAAAAATGCCTTCATGTGTTGTAAAATGATGTTAAAAACAATAGAATAAAAAGTGTTAAGGAATTATCTTTCACAGGTAAACCAGAATGAATAAGGTATATCGTGTTTTTTTTTAACACACAGGTTCAAACCCGCTTCACTCCTCCTCAGCACGGAGAGTTTATGACAAGACGTGATGAACTATTAGATGAAATATTACAATTATAACGTCTTCAATGTCGATTTGTATAAAATAGCAAACGGCAACACTACTTTTAGTCTTTACTTACCCTTTTATAATCTAAAGCAAATTAATACAAATTTCTCTATCAGTATTTCTGAAGGTACCTTACTGACCAGATAAAAAAAAGTAAGGCAACACGGAGTCCTTATTTTTACTCATCCGCGATTGAACCCAAAAAATCGTTCATTTTGAGAGGGCGTGAAACGGCGAGCACGCGAGAACTCACTCGGTCGGCGTCACACGGGCACGAACATTGGCTCAACGAAACTTTCCAATTAAGCCATTACGCAAATGACGGACCGAGTAACTTTGAATAAATATTGCCGGAGTTGTTTCGAAGACGCTAATGACTCGGGTACGGCATGCAATAGATTCGTTTGCTTTTGACCTGAAATTTAACGGTTATTGTTCAGCGATTTGAATTTTTATTGCCATTTTAAAATTTTGAAATTAGAATTTTTTTTTAATGATTAGCAGTTTTGATCAACCAAGGAAATTTTGAAGTCAAACGGGTCAGTTCACTCTTCTGTCAGGTAAGTTAATGATAAGTTATCTGTCAGATGGCATAATGCTATGTTCTTCTTGAAACATCCCGATGTAGTGACCGTGCCCTATGCGCTAGAGATCGTGGTTCGTTTTCCACCCAGGACTCATTTCAATGTGATAAATATTTGTATTAGTTTATGAGTCTGGAATATTTTGTATTTGAGTTTAATATATTTGTGGTACCTTAATTGTTTTTAATCCCTTAACACAAGAGCTTACGGTACTCACTTTGGGGTCTTATCGATGTATCTGATTTTCTACGATAATTTAATTTTAATTAAAAAATAACGCTTAGTCGTAATACCGGAACTAAAATATATCTAATTAGTATGGTATGTACGGTAAAAAGCGATAATACAAAACAATACTGCAATATTATACTAGTAGGTTTAAACCACATACAAAAGAAATAGTACGATTTTAAATATAAAGCTTGTTTTGCAGACGCTTATAATAATTGCTTTGCGAAGCAGGTATGAGTGTAACATGCGATGGATTCGTTTACTTACAATTTGACGCTTATGGTTCGTGTCGGCCGTTTAAACTTTAATGTTAGTTTAATTATAAGAATTTTTAATCAAGTTTCCAGTGTTAAAAAAGTTCTGTAATTATCATCTTACAGCAGAGCAAAAGCCTGCATCCTTGAAATCGTGTTATCATCACAACAATGTTGCTGGCTTCATACTTCTCAAATGCTGATCACAAAGCCGAGCTCTGTCCGCAAGAATCCAACATAAATCTCCCAACCTGGGAGTTAAACCGAAGACCGAGATCCTTACTGTACCTTTACCACTAGACTGAGCCGTTCTTGGTAACGTCAAAAATTCTGGGATAAATGAATCTTTGCTGCATCACTTGTCCTTTAATAAATAATAGTGTAATAAATGTGAATATAAAAAGAAATAAAGTGCATCTTACGCCGTAGAGCTAAAAAAACATACCTAAAAACTTTCAATACCAAAGCTCAGACAAAGTAGGGCTTGTATTGCCATACCAATAGGGAGATGACTGAGTGAACATAATAAATGTCTGCAAGAGAAATTTCAACACAGACAACAAAGCATTAGCTCGAGCCAACAACAAAGGATTCCCTTACGATTTAATAACATCTACACTCGCCACTTCAGCTCACTGAATATTTCGAGGTCTCGCGAGCACTGTATTTTATTTACAGTCAGTCGAGATTAGTCCTGCGGTGATACACCCCCAGAGGATTTAGTGAACACTATTTTATGCACCGGCGGGTATTCATCAAATGCAGGAAAATTTTAAATTGAACGACTTTAGTTGGCAACTCTGAGCATACTGTTGGACTGTTCAGCGAATTCGGGGAGGGCAATACAACTAAAATGACGTTAATTGAAAAGCCTAACTATTTTTACAATTAGAAGCGGAACTATTTTTTAATAAGAGAATAAAAATAGTCAGAACACAATTTAGCAAAAACGATAGTCATACAAGCAAAGAGTTTAGTTCTAAAAATTAACAACAGATGGCGGTTAGTGTTCTTTCGATTGCATATTTAGCATAATGATTATCCAAACATAAATAACATTCGATATGTTAAAGTTATTTAAAAAGATACTCTCTTACCATTCCCCAATAAAAGGGCATTAAATTTGACATTAGCAGCTACATCACTAACAAACTGTGGGGATGCCACAAGTGCTCTTAGAAAATATTACTGTTGTAAATGAACACAATTTCTTACGGCAAATGGTATAAGGTCCAAAACCGCAGAGCTGCCCAGCTTTGTTATTCAAGTACTTTTCTTTCTTTCTACCATGGCATGGACATAAAATTCTCAAGCACCCTTGGCATTGTTCACCGCACAATCAAAACCAGTGTGTCAAAGTATGTAATCCCGGGCGTCTAGTTTAACGAAGCGTTGTGGAACTTTTTGGACTTTGTACACGTAAACAACTGTACCGAATTGTTAGACAAAACTACGCCCTAACACTGTTGGGGAAGATTGCTTTTCGTTGGAACCTTTACAAGTGATTACGCCTCTGCCCCCTTCGCGGATTTCGAACGTACTTTTTGGATGGCCTCGTTAGACTCAGTACGTCTTCAATTACTATCTAGCTTTGATTTTAATCCCTAAGCTTTCAGTTCAAACATGTAACTATGTTTCAAAGTAGAAAATTTATGAACTTTTTCGTGAAATGTGAGGGTAGTTATCAAGTTTGGGACTGACCGCTTATTTGCTATATGATTCGTGTTATAAATTTGGCAACTCTCTTCTCTTCTCGTCTCTTAAATCTTCAAAATTCTTTCACTTTTTATACATTTTTGGTAAAATGATTAAGTACCGGCTAAAAAAGTTTTTATTAAACTTTTATAATAATGTCCATCTCAAAATTTCTTATAAGGACAGCAATACTCATTAATAAAAAGTACTTTTTTACATTACTGTAAAAAAAGGACTTTTTATTAATGAGTATTATATGAACAAATTTACGTAATGGTATCAATGTTTTAACATTGACAAAATAAATACTCTTCGTATCAAATCCAATTCAATGTCACAAATTAGAACCTACATCTATTATGGTATTCGCAATTTGTCACAAAATGTAAATTGTAATCTCGAGTAAGATTTTGCTTAATATTCACCAGCATCAAGTATGTTTATACTGCATATACATAATACATCAGTTTTCTTCTCACAACATCACAAAAAGTTATTAACTCGGAGTAATTAAAAGTAAACCAATTATAAACGCATGGCTCCACCGAGTTGATATTTCATAAAGGGTCATGGTCAAAATGGGCGTAAGACCAACAGCTTTGAAATATATTTTATGTGAAAGCTAATGACCATATGTTAATTTTATACTATGACGGCAATCACCCAAACCACCGGGGAACAGAGATATTCAGTAATATTCAAACTTATACGCGCTACGCACTATTATGTCGCGCTTAACGGAATTATTACATTCCATCCCTTTCTAACGTCTCTCTTACTCAGGCGGCGACTAAAAAACAAGCGCGTGTAAGGCGTTTTTATTTTATAAATAATAAAATAAATAAAACTTTTAAACATTATGTATTTTAAGACACAATATGGAACATATATTTTAAAACAAAATCAGGTACACTTTTACGTATAATTTATCCGTAACTATCAAATAGGTACACAGAATCAGATCCCACTGATAGGGGGCAGAGTAAGGGTTCTTACACACGAGCGGCATGTCAGATCGCGCACATATAATACTTACATTTTGATTGATAGAGACCAAATCGGTAGAAATGCGATAGTTGAGCATTACTGTACTTGCTTAACAGGCAGAAGAACAGTAGGAAGTTGTGCTCACATAGTTTCAGTTTTGTGGTTTTTAGGGTTAGGACGGCACGAGCCTTTCGTTGCACCCGCATCGTGCTTTGGAAAGCACGTTAAGTTGTTGCTCCCGGCTAATAATGTAGATTTTAGTCGTCAAGCCTAGTCAGAGGCCATTTGGCGGCTTGATAACATCTGACATTAAGGTCGGTCACTTGCCTTACGCACCCCTCCACCAACCCGCACTAGGCCAGCGTGGTGGAGTATGGCCCACACTATCTCACAATTGAGATAAGGCCTGTGTCCCAGCAGTGGGAACGTATATAGGCTGATGATGATGATGATGATGATGATAGTTGATGAGTACCATTGATATGTGAATAAAAAGTATTAATAATAGTAGTTTTACTATGTAATATGTGTTTTATTTAACCAATCTTTGGGCTTATTTTGCAGGCAAACCCGGTCTATATTAAGGTTAAAAAGTATTTAGGGGGTATTTAGGAGTACAATGAAGTACATTACAACACATTTTATTTCTGTTGGTTTTACGCCCAGCTCCCATACAAAAATGCCCATGATCCTTTACATCAAAATTACAGAACGGTGCGTACTTGAGATAATTTGAAATTCATACCGTAACTAGTTTTTGCTAGCGGTTTCACCCGCGAGGTGTTTTTTATAAAAAATACCATATGTGTTATTGTGATTAAGTAGATACTATTATTTATTAGACATTACATTACATCGTTTAGTATAACACAAAAATAAATAACGGGAACGCTCTCTCAAGTTGCAGGGCGTCACATACGCACTTATCATCGATGTACTTAACACCTGTGTTACCTGTGACATGCAATAAAACATTTGATTTAATTTGATTTATTAAATATGTAAAAACAACTAAGCACGTTTGAAAAAAGGATTTAGTTGCGAAAGAATTTACGTGTATGTTAGTTTGGGTAACCTATCTTATTTTCGAAACTTTAATGTTCGAATTTTAAAAAATCGAAATAGATTTGAATCCCAGATATACTTTTTGACATAATATTGTATGTAATAAATTTATTTTACACATGTTTCATTTTCCAGAAAAACTAATAGCCGACTTTCATAACCCCTTTTTTTCTTTTTACAGTTGTATTGCTTACAATATTTTTAAATTCTAGATGTATTAAAATATCAAAGTATCTGTAAAAAAAAGATTTTATTTAAAGGTTAAGACATTGGGTTACAATTGGTTTGGTGCTTAATTTTGTGCTACAAAATGTATTGACAGAAGCGAAACGCTGCAAAACCGACTCCACGTAGTCTTGTCTGCCCTACCCCTAGAGTGTTATTCAAGCCCGCGTAGGCGCGGAGGGGCGAGGCGGCCCGCGAGCTGAGGAGCAGGTGGTTTTGACGGCCACCGCCGCGGCTGAGGCTGGCCGGCTGAGCCGGCCAGCAAGCCGAAGCTGCGGTGGTGGGCGAAAACCATCTGCGACGAAAAGCTCGCGTGGGACCGCCGGAGCCCCGCAGCGCCGGAGCCGTGACAGAAACAATGCATGCTGAACTTGAATTATAAATTTGTCTTTTGATTATATAGAAAACGATTTTATGGAAACTAAATCGTCTAAAATATGTATATTTATCAAAGGTTGAGTAAGATTTAAAAACTTATAGATTTAAAAAAAATGATCATTTGAAAATTGTATTATCAGTTATATGTCAATAGTTTTTTCGGTAAAATGAAAATATGGAAAACAAAAATGTGACAAAACGATTTCGGTTTAATGAAATTCGTACTAAAAACATTCGGATTTAAAATAGGTATCCGTTAGTTTGACAAGGTTACAACGCATTAGTGATTTGCGGAGATAATACCATCAACCACGCTCAACGCGGAAATCGAATCCACAGCCTCAGGGTTCCCCGAACGGTATAGCCGCTTTTTTATGCAAAAAGGGTAACCATGGAGACGTTCTGTAAGAAGTGAAGTAAAGCCTAAATGTATCTGCATTAAGTTTATATTCAGAAATCTTAACTACTTTTGATTTTCTGTCACTAAAATGCATTCGTGAGAGGTAGGACTAGTTAGCTCTTACTATCGTGGGCTTAATCTAATGTCTAAGTTTTAAAACCTTTTAATTTTACTTATTTCATGGATTGCATGCATCACGAAGGAAGGTCAACATTTTTATCGCACTAACTGTATAGTTTTAAATATCATTGAATATGAATACTTTGTAACATTTGTTGGCACTGGTAACGATATATACCAATGCATAAACCTTATAAAACCCTGACATCCTCCTGCGTAAACAGAAACGTATTAAATAAAAAGTGAACAACGTCGTCTTATTGACTCATAAATTAATTAAAGAAAGAAAGTGACGGTATACGTTATAATTTATCTATCCATTTGACGTTCTGACTCGTTTCATGATTGCTGACAAGCAACCGAATCTGACCTAATCTGGTAAGTATTAAAACAACGCCATTGACGCCTCGATGGTCTAGTGGTTTAAGCACCAGGCCAAGATCACGGGGTCCTGGGTTCAATTCCCGGGTCGAGCTAACTTTGTGTCGGTCTTAGAATAATAACATATTGTCAGTTGTTTCGTACATAGCTCGGGTTTGTAATTACCAATCCACTTTTGGCAAGCGTGGTGATTAAGCCAATACCCATCATTGTAGCGATGACTTGATTTCAAGGAAGGAGGCCTTTGCCCTGCAGTGGGATATTAATAGGCTGATACTAAGTATTAAAACACGATCCCACCCAGGTAGGATGGCTAGGTGGGATAAGTGGAATAGCCCGACTTTACTATAATAATATATTCAAACCCAGTCATCATTTAAACCTCTACATGTGAACAACAAGAAATACGTATATGACATCCATTATTCAGCAATTTGACTCAAGATTGCCTTGAGAATGGAGCGTAATATCTGGTTCACTACCATATTGCCATTAGTGCAGACAATTTCGACTAATTAGAAATTCCTATTAGAATCAACGCATTTCCATTTTGCATTAGAATCAAGAATTTATCCATCAAACGGGTTGGTTTGTTTGAGAGTTAACATATTAATTTAATCAGATACTTATTGTTTAATAGACTAACGGACAATAATATGAGAAATGTAACAGAATTAGAACATAACGAAATGTGTAAGGTCAAGTCTACGGTACACCTAAAAATATATGTGTAATTTTCTATGTATTTGATTCTTTTAGCATTGATTGAGTAGAAATAGCAATACCAATATTTCTACTCAATCACATAGGCATACAATATTCAAATGATTCATTTTTGGTCAACAATTTTGGCCAACAATTACGCCTGATAGTAAAGTAAGTTATTACGACCGGCCTATGACTTGAGACCCAGCTCAAGTGCGTTGCCCACCTTTGAGAAAAGCAAATATTAGAGGGAAGAGAAAGAGGAAGTACTGTGTGTGATAGGGAGCAGTAGGAGAGAAAGAAAGGGGTTCGGGGCTTTGGCAGTATATTGACGCCTAAGCTATTTACGGCAACGCGGCAACGCATCGGCGATGCCTCTGGTGTTGCAGATGTCCATGGGCCGTTAAGATCCGCTGGATCGTTTGCCGCCTCTGGCTAAAAAAAAGACTTGTTTGTCGATCTTCTGTGAGAGGGTCATACTTATTGTCTCGGTCTCGGTGGTCATTTCAGCTAACAGGGAACCTGCTAATAATATGTGTGACGGTTATGCTATAAATCTAAATATAACAAAAATACCAGCTATATCCCGTGCTCTATTTATTTTCATAGCAAACAATTGTGGTTATTTTATGAATTAAAATTAATAAAATAACCGCAATAGCAGCAAATGAAATTTATCATTGTGTGCATGAATATCTCATTGGCATTGCTTAAATAAGTAATGTTAACGTTTTGTTTATTTATCGTACAATTGCACAAAACACATAGTTTATGTATAACAATGACACATTTTGCTTCTGTTATGTACGCGCACATGGACGAGGGTTCCTATTCTAAAAGCATGCCAAGCCATTGGTCCTGCGCCTGATCTCTCTTCGGTCATGTCAGACTGCTGTCCCACCGTTTTATGAGAGTAAGGGAAGAGGGAGCGTATAATACGCGTTAACTTAATAATTGGCTTGTCTGAATGTCGTGCGAGAACCCGCAGCATACAAATGTAGGTGTCAGAGGGGCGCAGCCACGCCTCGCACCTGTGCAAACGAAGCTCGCAGCTAACTGTTGACGCGGACTATACCTGTGCCTGCGCACTCACTTGTGGCCTGTAATACCTAATATATTCTGCGCAGTAGCTTAATTGTAAAGATTGGCTACCGTGGCCGAAGCTTGGCTAGTCGGACGTTATTATTATTACGAATAATTATGTCTTTGCCAAAAAAATATGATAATGTTTACCTGTTGTTTAGAATTCACAGACTATGCTTAGTTTAGGGCTAGATTGCGCGGATATTATTTTTATTTCAACGATGCTGTAGGTATAATAATTTTGATCAACTCATCTTTATTTCATCATAAGCGTAATTATAACACGATGTTTATTACTCTTTATTGTTAATTACTGTCTGTTTGACGGCGCAGTTATTAAATTACCGATATTGAGCTGACTCGATGGGTGCGCTCAAGTGTTCGGCATATTTGCTTTGTGTTTTCATTAGCTACTTGTTGTAAATCGCTTGTGCTTTGTATTTTTAGTACTGATTGTGAAAAAGTAATAAAAGTTAATAACTTTCATATTTAAATAATGCTAGCGTGTACGAATAATAAATTATTATTTTTAAAATTATGTAAATAAAAAGTGTGTAAAGACATAATATTGCTAACATAGAACACTTATAATGATCTGATCTGATCTGATCGGACTCAATGTGTAAAAATTGACGAGCATACTAGCAACGACGCCCCTGTGTGTTACGGAGTCCCACAGGGAAGCATTTTGGGCCCAACCCTCTTTCTTGTATATATAAAGGACCTCTGTCAGCTTAAACTCCCTAATGCAAAAATCATCACCTTTGCTGATGATACAGCGTTGCTTTTTAGCGGAAACACCTGGGATGAGGTTTTTATGTATGCACAGGAAGGGTTCAATACTGTTACCCAATGGCTTAAGACAAATGTACTGACGCTTAACGTTGACAAGACCACCTACATGCCTTTTTGTTTAAGGGGAAATATTGATGTCACTAACCATTGCCTAATATCGCATATGTGTGAAACTCGGGGCCCAGGCTGTTCATGTCCAAGTATACAAAAATCACTGCAAACCAAATATTTGGGGATATTGATAGACTTTAAACTCAATTTTCATCAGCACATTAATATGTTGGCTGCCCGGGTGCGTAAATTAATAGTCATCTTCAAAACTTTGAGACAAGCTGCTGATGAAAAGGTGATCAGAATGGTTTACTATGCACTCTGTCAGTCCTTGATCTGATACTGCATAACGTCATGGGGAGGTTCTGACAAAACAACCCTCCTGAAGCTGGAGAGAGCGCAAAGAGCAACCCTGAAGGTCAGTTTTTCCCTTCCGTACCGTTACCCTACATCCGAACTCTATGAAAATTGTGGTGTTCTTACTGTACGTCAGCTGTTTATCTTACAATCTATACTAAAAAAACATTGTAAACTAGAGTACAACCCTACCACATATAGCCAGAAGCGAAGAAACGACATTGTATGCACAATCAAACCCACTAGAACCTCTTTTGCACATCGTTTCTTTGGTTTTTTGGGTTGCAAATTGTACAATAAAGTGAACAGAGTGCTATCGATATATCCACTGGATAAAACCAACGTCAAAATGAGAGTCAGAGAGTGGTTATGTACCCTTAACTACTCAGATACTGAACTTTTACTTTCCTAGTTCATATTACATACATTATTACACGAGATACACACATACATACATACAAAAATACACATCCAAACATTTACATTTCATGAGATACTTTACGCTATACAAACTTACTTACATAATTATCTTTTAAACGTACTTACATAATTATCTTTTAAACACTAAAATTATTAAGCTCTTTTTAACATAATCTCTAAATACTAGGGTTTAATCTCACTACAGTTATCTGTAACTGGAGGCCAATTCTCGTACTCGGGATGAGCGCGAGAATTGGGCTTCAGAATTGATGCGATTGTAATATTATAACCACTGCCGAGGGGTGGGGACCTGGTGATCTGTATCACAGACTTTTGTCTACTTCAGACACCAGATTCTCACATCTGATTTATTAATTATCGCTTACTATCATGTTTTACTGTACCAAATGATGTGAGTTTAAATAAAGCTTATTATCATTATAAACTTTTACATAGTATATACAGTATGATACAATTGGGTGGAAAACTGGTCAATAGCCGCAATGCTTCTCGGTTGAAAAGGAAAAGTCGGGGGAATTTAGTACTACCTACGAAACTCCCCCGACTTTTTCTTTGGGCAAACGCCTTAAGTTACGTGTACCAAACACGTCCGCCGGATTTGCTAGCCTATGGTATTGAAGATCAAAAACATTTTTCATGCTTATGTAACACGTTGTTACATCCAATGTTCAAATGGCAATCACATACCAATTTACCACTTATAGATCTATGCTTAAACTATATGAATCTTGAAACGTAGTTATTAGACACCCAAAAGGAATAATTAAGCAACTCAAATGTTTGTACACTAACATGTTGGCCAAATATGCCTCCCTGTCAGAGCACCCAGATGCTTACTAATTTCAAATACTGTGAATAATTTATCATTGAGGTAGGAGCTTCGAATGTGTAATTGTTCTGTACAAGTATCGCAATTGTAATTATCATTATACCAATAATTGTACTCTAAGCAATGATATTCGTACTACTCGCCGATTATGCATAATGTATAACAATGCCTTTTAAAGATTCGAAATGTCACCAATCTGTTGCATTTGCAATATCGTTCTATCGAAGATTAATGTGAGTAGTTACTCTGAGCATTTTATACTCATGATAAGATTATTGCCAATGAGTACAACATGTGACCAAATATAAGTACAAATTAGTTCGTTGTCTGGCAACCATAACACATTTTATGCTTAGTTCAGGCTAGATGGTGTTTTAAATATTATGTATTAGGCTAAATATCTGGAGAAAAAACGTTTAAGTCTCATAACCGCAGCCTAGCAAAACCTGATGTCGCAGTTCGGATCCGCGACATCGGGACTATCGTTCGACTCATCAAACTCCCCCGTGTCTACTTCACACATGAAAAGGACGAGCTGGTTATTGAGAGTGCTTATAAGATTTACCAAGACAATAATAGGTAGGTACTACATTTAAACAAAAACATTACTAGCCTTACTACCAAAATCAAAATTATCGCCAATACCATCGGCCTATTCATAAGATCGGCAAATGAAGACAGAATAGGAAAAAATTCCATCATTTCTTACAAAACCAAGAATATACTCTCTTTAACAGACGAAAAATGCAATTATAAAAGATATGACGGTTTGGCTCTTTTGATCGAAAACACAAAAGGTAAAATTTCAATAGGAGTTTCCCACAATTCACGTCATGAAATAGGGTCAAACGAGCCATAAACCACATTACCACCTACATAAAATGTGAATGGAAGGTGCTGCTTGTCGAAATAAAAGTAAGCTTGGTACAAGTGATGTGAATTCGTATATCACAAATTGATATCACAAATGATATCATAATAGCATAAGATGGTATGCCTCCGTGGTTCAGTGGTTAGAGCGTTGGGCTCTAATACCCGGAGGTCGTGGGTTCGAATCCCGCGGGGAGCATCACTTTGTGTGAATGTTTCCAGTTTGGTTAGGACATTGCAGGCTTGAATCACCTGAATGTCTGAAAAGAATGATGATTCCGTGCTTCGGAAGGCACGTTAAGCCGTTGGTCCTGCGCCTGATCTCTCTTCGGTCATGTCAGACTGCTGTCCCACCGTGCTATGAGAGTGAGGGAATAGGGAGTGCACCTGTGCTTGCGCACTCACTTGTGCACTATAATATATCCTGCGTAGTTGGCTGATCGTAAAAGATTGGCCGCCATAGCCGAATCGGCTAGGAGGACATTATTATTATTAAGATGGTATGAAGAATAGCAATAAAGTAACGAACGTCTGTTATAGTTTTATAAAACTGTTTAGCAATCTTAGTAACAATGACTTTCTATAATATTTAAAAAATACTCGGCTTAATCCGCTGCTTTCTTCTGCAAGGTGAAATGGTAACTGTTGAATTTTTTTTGGAATCGGGACTATCTCGCAATACTTTATGCTCGTTTTAATGACAAGCGATCACTGCCACTCATACACAGTCATGCGATTGCGTTGTCCACTTTTGAGAAGACGGGGACGCTTAGAACCTTCGGTACTCTCACTCTCCAATCACTATACGTTGGTCTTCTATAAGAGGGCACTTCCCCGGTCAAACTAGCTTTCTTCAACTTTCATAATTAGGAACTGTCTGCAGCACGGCTCTACCATACGATGTGTAATTTTCGATTTGAGTTTCATTGATAGTAGAACTTTTCGAAGACTGAATCGGCTTGTTAGCTTTGTAATCTGTTGCTGTTTTCAGCATACCAAAACAAACATGGTAGAAACAAGTTTTGATTTTTCTTTAATACTAGTCTACTGACACAAAGTCCTTTCGCGACATCTTTATTAAAATCGGCCTTGAATTTTCGTAGGCGAGTGATAAAAAGTGATATCCCAGAATTAACAAGCACCCCACTATATAGTGAATCCAAACAACTCAGACACGCCACGCACATGTAACCAACCAGGTGGTACAACAGTGGTATATGCGGAATACATAATAAATAAGGCATTTGCAATGTCCCGCACATGCACATATGCGGTGCATGCATGCGTGACCTAATTACGATGCTGATATACGGCCTGGCGCGAATGCATCAACGTTTGTCAAAGTTGACTACTGAATTCAATGCTTGTTAAAAAGGACTTGTCGCATTTACAATGTTATTTCGTATCTGTACAGTCCTTCAGAAACAAAATATTTATAGTAGGTACGCCATTTTAATGACTGTATTCGGAATATGACTTGGTTTTTTTTTGCAATGGTGATACTTGTTAATTAATTGATTGATTGATTAAAAACATTGGATTAATTTTAGGGTCAGTTCATCGCTGTCAGCCTTTTTTTTTGTATACCGTATTATATTTTATACACACAACATAACACCCCACTTTTTTGCCATTAATTGTGGAGAATAAATAACGCGTACCCTGGGCTAGTAGGGAACACAATGTCCCATTTGACCATTTCTTCTTTGCTGTACAGGTGTCAAGGTATTGTAATTCCTTAAAAACCTCCTAAACAGAAGCTTTTGATACAAAACAATATTTCACTCAACATTTGAATGACCCCTTGGTCTTTTACATCCATCCTTTGTTTTTAATACTGTTTATTCAGACATGAATCTCTTTGGCAAAGTTCCCCGCCTCACGTTTCCGAAGTGCTCATGAAAGTTTTGAGTGAAAAATTACTGTAATAATTTTCGTAGAACTGCGGACGTCTGCTGGCGTCTTTGTAATTAGATCTTGGAGTGAACTCGAGTTTCCAACGGTCGTTTTCTTAATCGCTCTGTTAGTTGGTTATATTCCGATAAATGTTGCTGAATCTGCAACTGTTTATAAAAGTTTTAGTTAGATGTTGATCAAGTCTATGATGTAGGAGAGTTGTTGAATAGTTTACGTATCGAGTTTTGCTAGTTAACTATTATTTTGTCTACTATTGACTGAATAAAAACAACGAAAGTTTGTTTTAGCTTTTGCCGTTGCCGTGTTTACACATAGGTACACATTACTTATAAGTATGGTCAATGATGTACGTTCTATAATTTTAACGGCAAGAAGTAGCGAACATGCATTCAAACATCCCTACAATTTTTTTACACAAATAGGCTTGATCAGCTGCGTATACATTGTACATATTTTATGAGCTATATGTTGCCTGCTAATTTATTATCTATAGCTGTGGCTTTTATATCGTAGACAACGCCTTCATTAACATACCTAATTTGTGCCATTTCTTAAACAATGGTTACAATTTAGCTAGGATCATAGTCAATGAAAAGAATTGGGTAGATATGTTTGTATGTGTGTAAAAATAATAATTATTAGTCGCTACTAGCAGTCTAGACTTTTTTTTGGGAGGAGAATGCGTTTATGCACCACAACCTCAGGCAAGCTAGACCTGTGGCCATGTGTGGGACTCGAGACTAAAGCGTCCACTACCCACTAAACTCCCCCAGTTTCCCCTTCACACCCGATTGGGGCGAACCGGTGCCAGCCTTGTGGCTGTTGACCAGTCCATCCCCGGGTACCCCGACTTGAGAGGCCTCAAGTTAGGGTGGCGCCTAGGGAGGGCCACTTGAGAAACGGGGTGTTTTAAAACAAGAACGACTAGTAAACAGAGTCACAAAACAAAGGCACCAACCATACCGCATTAGCACACAACGATGATCTCTAGTCGTCGTACACATACAATTTATTCTCATGAGAGTTTCCAAAGTTCTTGAGCCCAAGCCCCAAAGCGAACTGCATAGATTTCTTGCCAAAAACTCCGCCAAAATGGCTACTTGACAGCAGCAATTTACTGTCACAAACATGATAATGAAAAAGAACGTAACCATTAGACTTGCTTGGAAATCGGAAATCGCAGTAGTATATCGTAGCTATAGGAGTGTGCTGCAAACATAAAAACTAAAACTGGAAAATGTAAAATGTATTGCTATTAACAACAAGTTTATTGACAGCATAAAATTTATTGGGCTCGATAATTGGTTTACGTTTTTTATCTACGAAATTGGGAGCAGTCTTATTTAAACATTGATAGCGTTAAAATTAAAGTGATGTTTAGTTCCTCTCTATAAGTTTATTAGGAGTTCTGTCTATCGACTGAAGTTAAATCAATAAATATTGCTTGTACAATTTAGACCAAGAAAAGATAATAAGTTAAGGCAAGATCTTAAGACTAATTTAGAAGTTAGCCAGCCAATAAACAGTACAAATTAAATAACGTAAGAAGCAAAACGCCACATAATTCTATTTGCAAAGTTAGCGTTATCTCCGTAATAAATCCAACGATCCAACATCATGGCAGATTAATGACCGAAATTTGTTAGAAAAACAAACAAACTTGCTTTATTAGTTAGCTTTGTCTGTGTGTTCATCACTTTACACCGAAGGTTCTCAAATTAGATTCCATGCAAATATTTGTCAAACTTATTTTAATAAGCGTTGGAAAATATGGTTGAATAGTCACATTGAGTAAATTATTGCAATAAAACACGTGGCTCTGGAAATTGGCCTAAATATCACGCTTGCCAAAGGCGCTTTCTATATCAGTTTTATCACTAAACCAAGCTACCTATTTTATTTATTTATATAAAATGTTATGGATTATAATTATTATAAAAATTTAACTTCTACCAGTCTACCTTATTATACCTAGTAAAAATACGAGAACATTTGAAACAAATACAATTTATTAAATTAATAATTACTCAGAAAAATAGAACAAAAGGCAGTAAAGTCAAAATCATCTTTCTTATAATAAATGAATAAATAAAAAAGACTCAACTCTTAATCTTTCTAAGCGGAATGTTAAAATGATTTTAATATGCCGCATTATTCTCTTTCGACGGGTATCTAAGTGGTTACATAAAAGTTGCATTAAACAAAACAAAACTCCAGGAAGATTAATATCGCAATCTCGGAACTCGTGAAGAAAAGCGGACTTTTAATTTTAAAATCGGGCGAGAAATTACCGCGGATTAATGTCATTCTAAAAGTTTCGCAAACATCTCGTAAGTCCTGGGAAAAAGTTGTAAAAATTTTCTGCAAGGTGCAATGAATCTAAGAGGGGCGTTATTAGAAAGTTCTTCTAGGCGGATTATTCTCGCTTCACCAGCAAATTCTCTCCCGGGATATTATAGTCGTGTATTATAAAGTTGTTTTGCCTTGTTTACCACTCTTCCTCTAAATTATTATACTACTACCTAAATATTTACTCTAAATTATTACTACTGATTCTGAAGTACCAGCTTATTTAATGTCCCACTAGGGAAAAGGCCTCCATCACTTAAATCAAGTCATCGCTACAATATTGGGTACTGGAATAATCACCACGCTTGCTAACTGCGGATTGGTGATCACAAACCCGAGCTATATCCAAAAAACTGACACAAAATTTGTCCGACCCGGGGGTTGAACCCAGGACTGAGGACACCAAGATCATGGCCCGGTTATTAAACCACTAGAGTCTAGACAAACGAAGCGTTGAGATTCTGAAGAAAATGTTTAATTAATTACCCATAAAATATGGTTCAACCTTTTCAAGCCAATTTACACAACAGAACTTTACGTTGTTAATAGAAAATCTTTATCAAGTGACAACAAGAAACAATTAGTTTTCTCGTAAATGTCTATCCTTTGTTGTTTCTGTTAAACTGGTTTCCAACTACTTCAACTAGGTAAAGTGTTTTTCTACAAATTCACTTGTAACTTATTTACTTACTAACTACTACTACTGGTACTGTACTCTGCAAAAGGCTAATAATTTATGTTTATTGCTCGTCAAGCAGAAAAAAAGTCCAAGGTTTTATTTATTTATTTAATAATAAAATTTATAATGTTTTAGTGACATGAGAAAATTGAGAAATCAATTAGCACACGAGTAACAAATTAATCATCTTGCAAACGATTCTATTATAATTGGATGTACATTTTCTAAGTACAACTCATCGAAAAAATCAAAGCTGGAACAAGCAAGCTGTTTCAAAATAAACTCCAGAGCAACCACTCCTATACTTATTACTTCCTAGTAATACACTTCTTGTGAAAATAACGTGTTTTGAAAATAACATATACGAATACAGACTTGATTACAGCGTGACAGCTGAAATGGTTCTCTGCAGAACATACCATCTGGCGGAGTCGTTTTCTGGTTGACAATACACAATTCCATAAAGGAAAGAATAATTTAAGGTTAAGAAATTTTCTGTCCAACTGACACCATTTATATCCTGCGTAACTCGTGCATGTAAAATGGCTATGTATCTTCTTGAAAAATGTTCAAGGAAAACGGTTCCGTACGTAGATTCAAGTACAAAAGACGACGCGAGACAAATAGTGGTACGTCTAGCAACATCCGCGATGTCACGGAACAAAAGCCGCGTCGCGATTCTCTGTGCTAATACTGAAAGTTGGAGTACCAGTGTTTAGTTTGAGTTGAGTGCTTGTCACATATTAGAAATCTTTAGTGTTTCGCTTCGAAGGGATGGCTTTATACCATTTTAGAACTAAAAGATAGTTAACAGTTTTTTATTAATTTAAGAGACAAACAAGCGTTGTTTTAATAATTAAATTAACTGTAAAAATTTACATTTTTCATTCAAATTTGCACAAGTAAGTAAGCGTCCTACCATATTGTAAAAAGCAATGCTTGCTTTTTTCTTGCCCTACCTTTGAGTTAAGCCAAGAGAGTCACATAATACCTACAATTACCTACATATATATAATTTATAACTATAACAGTTTTTTCTCATTTAGAGTCTTATACTCGTAAGAGAAGACAAAAAAGACTATTTAGGCATAAAACAAGAATTTCTACCTGGTACATTCTTCAAATTTTCTTTTTATATTTTATTAAAATATTTAAGTGGACCTATTATATTCCCTACTGGCCAGCATTTTTATTACAAGCATCATATTATTCAGATGCAGCATTCACAGTGACACCGAACAAAGACCCGAGTCGAGAATCACAACTCTAATATGAAAAGTTAAACGACTCTTGTATTACGGTTGTCAAAAAGGAAATTTTGCTCCCCAGTTCCAGGGTTTTAAAGGAATTTACTGCCCCTAGAGATATATTATCACAACTCTGTAAAAAATGACAGTTTGGCCCACTCTTAACGGCTATTTTGTTTAAAATGACTTTGATGTTGTTTTAACAGCGTTTAAAAAACACGTTACTGAATGTTGTTTTGTAGAGATTCTTGAAGCAGAATTCGAAAGTATTCAAAGATTTAACTTATCAACATGTTTTTTTATATTGCTTATTTTTTGTTAGGTAATAATATACTAACATATAAATCTACAAATCGGTTCAGATTAGAAAACTTTTATTTTTGTTTTTTTTTGGTTTGGCACTAAAAATAAATACTTTGACTTTGTATGCTATAGTCATTTTGAAACTTATTTAGTCCGATATTTTTCCACATATTTATATTACCAGCTTCAAAACCCAAACATACATAATTATACAAAGACCTGTAAAAATTCGAGTGAATAATTCTCAGTCAGTATTACTCCGACGACATCAATCCCCGACCATGAACGAACGGTATTTTTCAACAAGCTATCAGAGCGTGCACCGTAACATGACTGCGTAATTCATTTAAAGCAGGTTACAATCTAATTTTCTGCTTAAATCGATACCAGGCTCGACGTCGTAAAATTGTATTATTTTGCGCTGCAAATTGAATTCCCTGATCAGCTGGGACGTGACCGAAATACTCGACACGTCGTTTTTGTTCCGTGAAACTAAATACTGGTAACATGACGGATATATGCGACGCGGGAGCCCAAAGTTGTTGGTAGTATTGCTTTAATTTGAAGCGTGATTATTTTTAATCAGCCTACTTAGTGTACCACTGCAGGGCAAAGGCGTTGACCATTGAAATCAAGTTATCGTCACAATAAAGCGCTTGTCGAATGCAGATTGGTGACCACAAACCACAGCTGTGTTCCAAAAAAAAAAACAGGCAAAGACAAAACCCTTCCGGCTCACGTGTTTTCTCCTTCCTCTAATCCTGGGCTTTTCAGGCGGGGAATGAAGCGGCATCTCAGCAGGCCTTCAGGGTGAGGGTGACTGGCTCAATGGGTACTGTTCTATTGAGTCAGTCAACCTTATATGTATTTGGACCTCACATCCGCTTACCATCAGGTGGAGTGAGGTCATCTTGACTGCTTGTTTATAAAAAAAAAAACGAGGAATTTAATCCAGGACCCCAAACTGGCCCAGTACTTAAACTAGTGATTATCATATTTCTGCAGGATAATGCCCTAGTGCAACGCGTCAAGTGCAGTAAAAATATTATAATTATGATAAAGTAATATCATTGTCTTCATTAATATTTCGACATTGTCTCACTCATGGTAAGTAAATATGTGTACCTCAATATACGAACTAAACAAAAACAAACAGGATTAGCGAAGTAACAGGCAATCAGCAACACGACTGATCTTGTTACCAGGAAATAATATTATGTATTTCTCCCATGAGACAAACACAAGAATTACCGATTCTCCTCACGACGGTCGCACCAATTTTCACGTATTTCGTTTCCTATAAGCTTATTTATACTTTGTATGAAACCTTGTGTTTATATTCAGCGTTTGTTCTGTGTTTTGAGTTTGAGTTTAGTGGTATGAGTTGACTCAATTTAAAATTTGAGGACATATTTTGTGGAATGGTCAGGTCAGGTATTGCAGTAGAGGTTGCGGTTGGATCCCCGCACTAGCTTTCCGCCCACGGTTTCAACCGCGCGTAATTTCTTTTTCAAAAAATCCCTCTGAAATGAGACCTTTCCCGTAGGAATTTTATAGCCTATGCTCTTATCCGGGTTAAAAACTATACATGTGCCAAATTTCAACTAAATTCGTTCAGCTGTTTAGGCGTGATTGAGTAACAAACATCCAGACTTTCGCATTTATAATATTAGTAGGATTATTTTATATACAAATAAGAAAAAGTTTTTTTTGGTGCCTGGTACCCATAATAAATGGAGAGGGCGATGCTTGGAGTCTCCCTGCGTGATCGCATCAGAAATGATGAGATCCGCAGAAAGACCAAGGTCACCGACATTGCCCACAAAATTGCGAGCCTTAAGTGGCAGTGGGCAGGACACATTGCTAGGAGTACTGACGGCCGTTGGGGCGGAAAGGTCCTCGAGTGGTGGCCACGTACCGGGAAACGCAGCCGTGGCAGGCCTCCCACAAGGTGGACCGATGATCTCATAAAGATCGCCGGAATCCACTGGATGCGGGTGGCGCAGAACCGATCGGTTTGGAGATCCTTGGGGGAGGCCTATGTCCAGCAGTGGACGTCGTTTGGCTGAAATGATGATGATGACCCATAATAAAAGCTTTGGAGTGTTTGAGGCTAGATGACGCTGTGTGAATAATGTCCTAAGATACATATATTCAACTCATTAAAAAAAAATTTCAGATAACAATTTATTCTAGAAATCCAATTCCACACAAGCAAAGCTAGGGCACAGGTAGGTACTTGTGTAGTAGTAGAATGTATGGGTGTATATCGTCAGATAATTGGCTGAAGAGTCCTTCTTATGATCCGAACAAAAAATCTATTGTAATTTGCAATGAAACAGCAAAAGATTAAACGCTTAATTAATATTATAATAATTTATGTTCTTTCAAACACTTGGTTATTCAGATTGCTAAGCCATTTTCATTAGCATTTCATTTAACAAATTCGAACTTATTATTACTTATTTCAAAGCCCATTTTAATAGAGACAATAAGTGGCGTGATGAGTATTTAGCTAAGTGGAAGCAAAGCTCTCGAGAGCCACCTCTTTGGAATGACTAGAGCTCTCGTAATTGTCGCTCTACGAAGAGCATAAATTGAGATCTTGAGGTTTCTTTGACGACGCTCACGAAACATTGAAGAGGTCTTGGTAAAACTTCAATTAAACTTTTAAAGATTTACATATTTATTTGCTGCGGGATATTTATTTTCCAACCACTGTGGCATAAAGGTACTGTGACTTTGTGCGACTTCATTATTCTTCTGTACTAATATTATAAAGAGGAAAGATTTGATTGTTTGTTTGTTTTTATTGAATAGGCTCTGAAACTACTGAACCGATTCGAATAATTCTTTCACTGTTGAAAAGCTACACTATCCCCGGATGACATAGGGTACTTTTGATCCCAGAAATGTGGGTGGAAGGGGGGATATTTGAAAAACGAAATTACGCGTGGGTGAAACCGCGGGCGGAAGGCTATACATAAATAATTTAATTTAAACCGCTTTCGCGGGACAGAAGTTTGGTCAATAGGATTTAAGCATAGTTTCACACCAACGTATTTTAATTTATTTATAAAATCACTTTTAAATATCTTACCGTACATACTAACTTGTCAAAACTTGCGTTAAAAACCAATGAGTGGCAACAATGAGTGGCGGTAACTTCTGGATTATTTTATACTTAACCCTGCCTTACTCTACCACATAAGTTTTTTTTTCGGGGCAATGCGTTTATGCTATCACCGCAGGCTAGCTAAACCTGCGGCCGTGAGTGGGACTCGAGACTAAAGCGTCCTCTACCCACTGAACTCCCCTGGTTTCCCCTTCACACCCGATTGGGACGAGCCGGTGCCAGCCATGTGGCTATTGACCAGCCTACTCTACCACACCAGGGATTCTGAAGAAGGACTGCATAACCTTAATGACATCATTATGAAATGCCTGTAGCTCCCTAATTTAGTTCCATTGAATTCCAGCTAGACAGGACGCTGCTAACTAAACCCTCCCTTTATACCTCTAAGTATAAAACGACACCCTCACCCAAACAGGCAAGAATACTTAAACCAACATTTGTATGTTCCAACCCAAAGATTAGTCCGCCTTACACCGCTATATTTCACTCCGACCGGACACAGTCCGCACAATTCATTTACAGAATCAAGGAATCGCAGGTAACGTGTAATTAGGGTAGAACCAACAAGCTGATAGAAGGATGAGATAAGAGAAACAGACGAAGATACAGCGCCTTCGAGTGCCATGAATAATTTATTAATTATTCTAGGGTTAGAAATTGCGAAGATCAGTCACGTTGTTTCATAAATCAATAATGATGGCTAAGTATTTGCCTGAATCTGAATGTCTGAATGTCTTTAATATAATTTGGTGATTTACGACTACAATTTTTATCAAATCCGGTAAAGTAGCCGAGTTTCCAACCATCCCACCAAACCGGTCGTCAAAATATTAAAAAATTGATAAATAAAGACCTACTCGTATTATTATAATACTCCAGGTAACCCCCAAGTACAAGTCGAAGGCTGTACCTATTTACTTTTTATGCTTGTCGAAATAATAAATCCCGGTTAAGCTGAGAAAATCCATACATTCCTTCCTTTCCTCAATTTCCAATACTCCTAGAACAAAGGCGGTTCAAAGAACTCGGTTATAATTATATGTATAAATATTAATAATATGTATAACATCGAAAGAAATGGTTTATTACTACAGCACGTAAAGTGTACCTTTACCTCTACATACATACATTTATACAGGAATTAACTTTAAGTGGACAAAGTTTTGTGAAACCTTGCATGTCTCTTGTGTCCATTACGAGTATAATCGTTACAGGTACAACGGTTAGAAAATATTTTTATGATATAGTATATTTTTGCTGGCACCATCCCCGTAATGGAGATTACGGAAATTCACCATAATAGGAGAAACAGGGATTAAATAGTTCAATCTACTGATGTTAAAAGCAATTATTACGTTTGATGTCTTTACCATTGTACATTTAAATTTCTTATCTTTGGAGATAAAATAAGATCTTATTTCTATCTTATCATCTCTAGACGTTTCTTGAGTAGCGAAAATCTTAAAACATAACGTACAGAAACAAAAAATAGTCTAAAGAAAAATTCTAATTAATACAAGTCAAGGTATGACTGACACAAAACACATAAAACTCAAGACAACATTCATGAAGAAGAAAAAGAAGTACATTTAAAAAAATGAAATTACCAAGTTCCATCTTCATTTCATGAAAATGATGTCTTGATGTTAAAAAGAAAACACTCGACGTTGGTAAGTTGAAAAGTTTATCACCAGAGAGGGACGTCGCGTCTCCTAATGAACTTATGATAAAGAACTTCATTTTCACGAATTTCGTTCCAAATAAAGCCGAGTTTCCGAGTAAATGTTTTGATTTAATAAAGTCCGGTGGGCTGTAAAGAAAGGTTGTCGCGTTTCAACACTTGACACAGCTTGGGTGTGGCTCGGAATTGAGTTCGCGGAAAGAAGATTTAGTACTTCAAACATATGACCACTTTAGGGATTTATTTTACAGATGTTTTAAGCATTGAATTATAAGGCTTTTGAGCAAATTATTATTTCATTTTTTTTTTATTATATTATCTTCCCAATTCAGCACGATATCAAAATATTAGTGTTATTAGGCTAAAATTAAGAATTAACTGGTTTTTTTTAAAGATGGGTTTAAAATGTTGACAAGTATTGTATACCTTGTTTTTATACGCATCACGCACTCTCACTTCTTTAAATAATAGCGTCTGTAGTCAATCAGTCAAAATCAGTCAAAAAGTCAAAGTCAATCACCTATGTATATGAGTCATCATCAGCCTATATATATGTACGTTCCCGCTGTTGGGACATAGGCCTTATCTCAATTGTGAGATAGTGTGGGCCATACCTATATGAATGAATAGAGATCATCTGGACAAAACTCACCAGAAATAATTTTTGGTTGGTTGATCAATTTATTTTATATCTTCCAAACTAGAATAAAAACATAGCATCCCTATTTGTGTTTTACTTTCCAAATGGACATTGCTAAATAAATACATTTAGAGGCATGCGTGTGGCGACTGTGAAAAGTAGGTCCACTTTTTCCTAAGTAGCCCGATCTTTTTCATTATTAGAGTACATTTGCGGAAATGCAGCGGCGAGGTAGCATACAACAAATAGACCGTAAAACGGTATTCCATAAATCCCACTTACTTTCCTGCTCTCCAACGATTTAGAACTAACTCGTAGTTATAAATTTTCGGATACGCTACCGAAAATAGCTCTGCGGCGGGGTCTGGTCTGCAGCCAAACAGATGAAATGTAGCTCCGCCGCTCCATTAGGAATTAATGGGCCGATTCCAGAAATGTCATCTTCCTGTAAATACTTGCTATAATTCATTTCGTACCGACAGACGCTGGCTCAAGGGTTCGGTTCCACCGATTTTCCCGCAAAAACAACGACGACCTTCGTCTGCAAATGAAGGCGATTCATTCCACAAATTAACCACAGAAAAGATGGCTTTTTGTAACCGCTGAGGTCTTTTTCTGCAAAATCAATCGGAATATAGAATTACTTTTCTTTGCGGAATGAAAAGGGTGAGGTTGGATATACTTCAGAGAAATGTACTGATGCAATTTACCAAATTACAAGCAACTAGTTATTTAAGATATATAGTGTATCTGAAAAGCTTTCGAATAAAATATTATATTTCTTGTTTATTACAGTAATTATTTTTGTAACAATATAAAGTACTAAGTTACTAACTTCTCATAAGTGGTTTTGTTCGCATCTATTTTAGTTGTTAAGTAACTATTTATTTAAGTTATATGTATGTCTATATTTATTAGAGGTAGAGTTTGAAATTAACTTCCATGCAGTTTCATCACTATCAGATGAATTCTGATTTTTTTCCAAATTGACAGAAGGTGGCATCTACGTTATCTGAAAGATAAATTTTAGCAATTTATCCGAATATTATCTGTGGTGAACTTCAACAGTTTCCAAATGTGACATCGGGCCATTCAACCGGTCATCAAGAGTCACAATGATGATATTATTTTGGTGATAAATTGGAAATACAGTGGAAACAAGAAGAAGAAAAAGCATTTATTGACACACGTTTACACATTACAATTAGCTGATGTAATGCCAAAACCTTACTCTTTAATCACCTACTAAAATAAAACAATTTATACTATCATCAATTTGTATTAAAACAATTAACACTATATTAATACCACTTTTATATACAAGTACTAGTAACATAGCTCATTACATTCTTAATTGCTATTTGCTGACCGTCTCCATTTTGGCAATAGGAAGCCTATTACTGCCTAATGTTTGTATGCGTTGAGACAATGTTTGATTAATAGACGATAATTGATTCGGACATGCGTTCCTACTTAATCCATGAATTGGTAATGCCTATTCCAACACTTAGCCGAAGGAAAGGAAGCCAATGGCAATAATGTATTTGTCCGTCTGTGTATAGCTGTTATGTATTGAGAATCGGTATGTGCAAAGAGAAAATTTTCTTGTTCTGTGGTGCAATCGCATGGAAATTCGTCAACTATGCGAATGTTGAACTGAAATCATTGAAAATTACTGATGGTTGATGATTGGTTTTGTAATGCTCTGAATGAACTTTTTGATTGGAAATGTAATTTGTGTTAGAACTTCGATTTAAAATGCGTGTTCAGTTACATTATTAATATCTACCCTAATATAAAACGTAGATTTTTACAGTCAAAATATAAATGCTAGTCAACTAAAGCTTTTTACTTCAAACAATTTAAATATTATGAAATTTAAAAACTAAAACATTTTTTGTTTCCGTCTGAATACATCGGCTGGATTTTTTTAAAGTCTCCTTCATTTACTTTTCCTTAACGCTATTTTACCTCTTTCTTAATTATCAACAAGATAATGTAGCACTTACAAAAGAAACAGTAGAAAATAAATACTATTTAATACCTTTTGTAAATAGTTCACAATAGAATTTCAAAACAATCTAATTAAGCCATCTTTGAACAGTTAGTCAAAGATTATAATCCAAATTTTCTTACTATATACATTCTGCCGTCGTACTAAAAAAGGGCACATCTAACATTTTGGTCAAATCGAGAAAATTAAGATAGAATTTTTCACTATATTCTGTCCCCTGGAGTCGTATCCCATTGGTTTAAAGAAAATATAATAATGGTAATAGTTGCGTAAAGGTTAGTACTATTATATTATTTATTTTATACTTTTCATATTATTGAATAAATAAATAAATTCAGATTATTCCTTTCAACTTAACAAAAAAAATTGAATGAAATACTATTT
The DNA here is from genome assembly GCA_949319885.1 of Mecyna flavalis. Taxonomy (NCBI): domain Eukaryota; kingdom Metazoa; phylum Arthropoda; class Insecta; order Lepidoptera; family Crambidae; genus Mecyna; species Mecyna flavalis. Next base: position 15,133,966 of record OX439433.1, read on the forward strand.
ACTACGTATAAAAGGCATAAGCAACCAAATGTGACCTTTCTTGTTAATATTTTGAGCAATTTGTTTACAGAATCACAATGAAAGGGCACATTTGTCTAATTGTGCCTTTATAATGTAAATCTACTAATTTGTTAAACCAGAAAAACAATCATAATGTTGAACAAGTTTAATTAAATATTGCTTCTACAATTGGACGTAGTTAAACAGAAAGGACTCAATCCACACAAAGTCACTTTTGAGTTGTGAGCGTTTAAAGTTCTAGCTGTTATTTGACTCAGATAAAGTATTTTTTTGTTAATTTGTCATTTGTCCATTAATCATAGAAACATGTTTTATATATATTTCGAGATATTAAGTGAAATGTGGGTTGAGTCCTTACTATTAAACTTGAGTGTGAAAGGACAGGTATTTTTTTTTATTTCTCAGAATGGACCCAAACCTACCCTTCGATTGGAAATTAAGTTCTTATTAAAAAACCAAATAAGTGAAACCTAAAAACATCGTTATTTATTGTCCTTAAACATTAAGGTAGCCAATTTGCGTAATAGGAAAAAAAACAATCATTTTTTTCATTTTCCTATAAGTCAAAGTCAAGAGTTGGCCCATAACTAGAGATGGGCGTTTTTTTCCCAAATGCAGGGTTTTTTCAATTTATGTTACTTTTCTGATAAAAGGCAGAAATTTTTAAGGTTTCTGGTGAATTCGATTACAAAGGTAAGGGATCCGATGTTTCTCCTAACAGGTACGTCTATCGTCTATCTTTAAAAAAAGGAAACTGACTGACTAAATGAATGACTGACTGACTAAATGAATGACTGACTGACTGAAAATCAACGCCTAGCCCAAACTGCAAGACCTAGGAACTTGAATTTTTTTACAGGGACTCTTTAAAAGGGTTTTGAAATTAAAATTTGGAATTTTGTGCAGGGTTTCTTTATAATGTGTAAATTCCCACTGAAAAAAGTTTCTTGAATATTTCACCCACCAAGAGGGTTAATAAAGGGGCTAAAATTCTGACTTCAAATTTTGTACTGGGGCTACCTTTAGTGTTAGTTCCGACTGTACCTTGTGAATTAAACGATGATTACTGCGACAGGTGTCACAGTGACATTTGGTCACTCTGACATCGCAGGTACAACTGGCGCGTTTCACTTAAACCCTGCCCCCCTTTTCACACCTTTAAGCGTAAATACAAGGAAAAAAAGGCATAACTGGTCACTTGTGACTTTTCTTCGAAAATAATTAAGACAATTCTATGAACTATGATTGAGTAAAAGGGCACATTTTTGCCATTTGTGCCTTTTCTTTCTTTTATGTTGTAGGTGTGCCTTTTCATCCTAGTTTTTGGTAAAAAAGTATGTGTGTGTATGTGAAGTAATAGTCACATCTACGTATTTGTGACTATTCAATTTAATAATAAGCAAATGTGCCTTTTTATTCTAAAAAACAAGAATTTTAGTGTCGCTTGTGCCTTTCGAGCCTACTGTATCTTTGAATTCCTTGAAGATAAAAATTTGAAAAAAATTGAACAGATGCTCCTTTTTTTCCTGACTCCGATTATGTGTATAACTCATATTTTCAAAAAATGTTAGTTGTGCCCTTTCTTGGTACGACGGCAGCATTGTTCTGAAGATTAATGAACGACTACATATTTTCTAACCCAAAAACTGTTTCATTAAAACGAGTTTAATTAAAGTAATAAATTCGCGAGACAAAGACAATTTTCTCTTGGCTAAATCCTAAGATTAGACTGATTGTAAGAATATATTGCAAATGCAATCTAAAAGATAAAAGGTTTAAGAAAAGAAAGATGTAAAAAGATGTTAAGACGCGGGACAACTTTTAAAACTGTGTTCTTTTGCAGCTTTGGGAAAGTAGACTATTATTCTAGCTCTCATGAAAGTCACTACGTAATTATTTTAATAGTTTAAGATCAAGAAAAACTATTTTTATGGAGTATACTATTATACTATTCATTTATTAACCTTTTGAACGCCAAGAGTGTTCGTTCATACGGAGACGCACTATCGTGTCCTGTACGGCAGTTGTCGAATGTAAGGAAAACTAACAGTAATGGTTTGAAACTTATTTATATCGTATTTTTAGAGACAGGGTTATTATCAATAGCCGTCGTTGGCCCACAGGGCCCGCAGGTGCTTGTCAAGATAAAGATGACTTTGGCATCCAAAATGTTTAATAATTATCCTGTTTGATCGCCTTGGCAGTAAATTTGGAAAAAAAGACACTTTCATATTTACCTAACTTTGCAAATAAGATGGTAGATTGGAAAGTTCTCAAACCAGGTTACAGAATGTTTTAATTCATTTAAGTGGTAAAATAAAATAAGCACTGTCTATTAACCACAAAAAAGTAAACTATTTACAATTATAATTTTAAAATCAAACTTTAATTTGGCCAATCCTGTGATTTGAAATTCAAGAGCATTCTAAAAAAGTTACAGCCAGCAATCTGATGAAGTATTCTATTTTAAAAAACCATCAACATGACTTTGAATGTTTTGTAAATAAAACACTATCACAAATTAACATTACTCCAAAACATGCCAGGTCACCATCACCAATCAAAAATATCAGTCGGAATGAAAATTGGAAATATTTTTTTCGCAAAAAACGTACACGAGCCTTAGCGAGTTAATTCTGTTTTACATGTAACGTCCAATGAACTTTTTGCAGCTGCAATAACCCAGGTGAAAATTGGCCGGATAGACATTTTTCCATTTGACGAGTAATCAAAAAAAGTAGACCCATCAGAGTATTGTAACGAAACCATTTCAAATATTCATTTAATTTCTCACACGAGCGAGAGGATTGCAATTTTGCAGTATCATAGTTATAGGCTTCAATCGTTGGCCACTGCCTAACAGGTACGATTTTTAAAAATACATGTACATGTACAGTCATCGACTGCAGTTAACATACATCTGTCGAAATTAAAATCTATACGCTGGACACTAAGCTGAAAATTGGATGTAGAAATTTGACAGTTTAGGGTAGGGTTAAGAGTAGATTGAAGTGCTAGGGTAGGTTGAGGTGTTTGTGTGTTCTTGGATGGGCCACAAGGCAGACAGTCTTCCCTATTGAGTGAAAGGGAGGTAGTTAAGTTCATTTACATTAGTCATGAATTTAACACAGCTGCTGGTCCGGCTAACCTGTTAACGGTTACAGCTGTAAATAATTCTCATCAGCAAAAACAAAGGAAATAGTTGTACTACTGACAACTATTTTTTCACGACTTCCGATATTTATACCCACCACTATTTTTCAAAGGCAGTTAAAAGTGGATACTGTGCCTTAAACTGCAACTTGTATTGAACAGTCAGGCTACATGATTACCATCCCTAAAGTACTTTATTTAAGCATTAAAAGCCACCTCAACATCCTAACCTTGCAAATTAAGCATTCCAAGATTTAATCACCGCAGTAATTCCAAAGACAAAGGCCATAAAACGGATCCCACGAATTCGACGAACGCACGGAATCCAATCTGGAAACTAAAACTTTGTAGAACAAAAGGGGTGATGGAAGAATAAAAGAATGGATGAGTCGGTGTTCACGGTGAAACATTGCCTTGTCGGTTGCCGTGACAGCGATTCCTTCACCGCGCACTCCAATATCAATTTCACAGATTGAACTTTGGATAGATGATTCTCGTATTTCCAACAACACGGCACGATATTTATGTGTTGAGGCATCGATTCAACGGAATGTACGTGTGAAGCTAGCAGGACTGTTGCAAGTGTGTTTATATTCAGTTTCTATTGTCTGTTATTTTATTGATCTTGCTTTTTTGTTTGACAAAAGATGATAGACTCATAGCTAAAACACTACACTTACTAGTTAACAAAATGTGTATTTTTTTTATACTTCGCAAAGCCAATACTTGAGGCAGCTTTTCTGTGTGCTGTAAAAAACATCATTATAAAAAACTTACACAGCGTGGATTTGTATTATAATTATAGTTAAATGATGATTTGTAAATGACCATGATCATCTAAATCGCAAAAAAAAGCAGCACAGTGTTATTTTGCAAAATCTAGTAATAAATAAATTAATTTATAAAATGTAAGTCTCATTTAGAAATACGAGGACAAATTAGAGAAAAAGGACAATTCAAGATATTAAGCACAGCGTAAACAAAATTTCAAGGCACATTTCCTTCAAAAATGTCCATGTAATTGGATTTCATTTTATGACATTATTTCCCTCTCGAGCACCTTTTAAGCGTCGCAAAACGCCGCAGAGCAGCCAAAATATAATCAACTGAATATTCATGACAGAACTCGCTTGAAAGTTTTTAATAAGAAATTATGGTAATCATTTTAAATTGACCTAATCCATACTGCGAGCCTGGAATTTTGCAACAAAACTTGTTACGGTAGCGGGCTGATGTCTCAACTCGATCCCGAATTTTATAATTAATTTAGAACCTCTTGTTAAACTTTTAATAGACCTCAAGATTGAGGGTAACATGAGCTTTGACTACAATTTTCAGGAGGGCTTAAGATTAATCATTGGCTGAAAATTTATATTATGGATAAAATTCTTAATATCGTTTAATGTAGAGTCGAGTTTTAATCATCTTTTAAAATGTCTAATATTATTTAATAAAATAATTATTAGAAAACTTGATACTTTGTAATATATTTATTTGTATTTCTATGTCTGCACAACTTAATAATTTATGAGAATAAAATCGTAGAAAAAGTTTATTATAAATGATAACCAACGACCTTTGCAAAGAAGAAAGCAGTGGCTTCACTGACGTCAATTAAGCGCTACTAGCATTTGTTAAAATTGATCTCAGTGACTTAACTTTCTTACTTATAATTATTATGTGTTATGAACTGGTGAATAAATAATGTGTTGTATTATGTAATAGTATTGTGTTTCGTCTGGTTTGCGAGAGTTCTGACATAAAAAAAAAACTTTTCTTTTTATACAGAGAAAAAATGCGACGTTGCTTCACTCACGCCTATTGCGTTCTCTCTTAGCGAAAACCACGCTTGCAAACTCTACTAACTCTGCTCTCCTATTTTATACATTCTAAGAAGCAACACAAAGATAAAGTTCCGTAATCACGCGATTTAATACCGCTTAAGCCCGAGCGAACACGTAGTTAAAACATTAAACACTTCCATCGGAAGCAAGGGATGCTTAGGCAAGTCGGAACAACAAACAACTTTAAAATATTATGTATCGATCGGGCTCGATATTCATGCATTATTATTTATTGCGGAACAGTGCGCGGAAAGTTTGTCGGCGCTGCCGGTATAAAATTTGTTGTAACATTGCGGGTCCATAGCCTCCGGCTAGCCACCTGCAGGGCTGGCATTGAGTTACATTCTCTAATAAGAAAATATTGAGTCATCGTATCGTCATATAAATCTTTAATCTAGGTAGAATGAGACGAATATAGTTGCTCATCTCTAGTTCAGTACTGAATATGAATGTATTAGAAAAAAATCAATTTGTCCAGGTATCAGGCGGCACTCGAACCCGCGCCCCTCGCTGTCCGGGCGAGTGCACTGCCAACTTTGCTATTACCGAGACCTTAGCCGACCCATTTCTTCTAGTATTGATTTTACGCCATGTCAGCGCCATCTCTTCAATGTTGCAGTAATGACTACTACAACATCGAAAGGAATACTTAGTATTTAATCATATGTTAAAAATATTCATTGCACGTACATTTTCAATATACATTTTGTTGCTAAACTAACTAATAGACACAATAATATCCTATGCTACAGCTCTCTAGGAAAATAACCAGAACATGGTATTCAAAAACGCTGAGCCACGCTTGCCAAACTTTTAGACCTGAGCACGTTCCTTTACTTAAAGGAAATGATACACTTACTGTTAAATCGAAAAACCGCATCGAACCTTTTTTATAAAATAGTGTTAAAACAGACCACTAGACACTTTATCTATTAATTTATCAGCGGAACCCTGCCTTATATTTCCGGAGAGCCACCAGACGTTTTATCAAGACATCTCTGTCCACGTTCCAACTGATATTCGCTACGTTTTCTATCGACGGGACTTTACAACTTTTCCTCCCGAACTTCGGAAGCTATTCTGCAAGGTAGGTTGATTGAGCTAGATAAAGTTCCTTTTTGCGTTGAGAGATGAAGAAATTACTTTTTTTTTATTTAGGAGGGTTACCTTTATAATTATTTTTCTCCGAGTGTTTTTTTAGGGGACACTTGCAGCAAGATCCAGGATTTGCAAGTCCAGTTATTAAGGCGATTGGTGTCGCCAAGTGGCACCCTCCTTGAATAAAAAATTGTTTTATATAATTATATTAATACATAGATTAAAAAATCCTAGTTCTAATAATCCTAGGAAAAAAATATATTAGTTTAAGCATTAGTTTTAAAAATAACACAAAGACGATGTATTGTGTATTGTGTATGTAGCAATAAGCCTTTAGTTTTAAGTACTTACCCAACATTTTGTCTCTGCGCGGAGCAACTTGTAAACACTAACCCAAAAATGTCAACCCAAAAAAGGCACGGACCATAGAGTCTGTGGAAATAACTTTCTTTTAAAAAAAATATCCTCTTTTCTACAAAATTATGTCCGGCTGCAGGGCAAAGGGCCTCTATAATTATTGAAATAAAGTCATTGTCACAAAGATAGATACGGGCTTAATTACAACGCTTGCTAAATGCTGATTAAAGAACATACTCCCGAGCTGTGTTCAGAAAACCGACAAAAAATGTTGCCCGACTTGGGAATTAAACCCAGAACCACGATCATTCATGGCCAAGTACTTAAACCACTAGACCAACAAGGCGTCAAGATTCAGATTAGCTCACCTGTATTCCACGGTAAAAAGTCCGTGACAAGCCAAATCCCAGTTCCAAATAAACAATCTATAACGAGATCTGGATTCAAAGTTGAAATTCAAAGAGATCCTCCGTCGCATCCACGTTACACTGGATCGTGACCCTATTTACGCATCCATAAACGTCGAGTCTAATAAAAAGGAGTGAAGTGACGACTCTTTGAAAGGAAGATGTGAGTCTGTCCCCGGGGCTCTTGGCCTCTAGACACCTATTTATAGAGAACCTCTGTTGAAAAGATACGAGAAGAACTACTTTAGTTATTGCTCCATGACGTAGTTATGTTATATAGTATTTATGTGAGTAAGAGAGTAAGAAATATTATAAATTATTAACATTTAGTTCAACCGTGTGATTAGGCCAGCACCCAGAGGGAAATTAGCCAGAGCCATTACAAAAAGATAATATATAATTTGTGCTTCCGCAAAAAAATCTATAGCCTCATTTTACAGCCTATTACAACTATATTTTAAGAAAAAGGTAAAAGGTACTGTCGACTATACTTTCTATACATTTTAATTCTTATTATTAATTTTCAAAAAATCCGTATGTTTCAACCCTGTAGTAATGTAACTTTCCCATTTTATAGTTTTGTAGAGTTTTTAAACTAACGTCCAATACAGTTGGTGTGGAATTTTTAAAATTTTTTAGTCTATTAATTATTAGGCTTTATTTATCTAATTTACATTAGCCTTTCTCTTGACTGTATAATTGAATCCCACAGGAATGAGATATTTTTCCGGAATTAAAACTAACCTATTTCCTGCTTTCAAACTATCCCCGATCCTAAAAATTACGTCACTTCATTGTTTCACTGCGACGTGAAAGAAAAACCAACAAAAACACTTCTGATTCTGTTGCCCCATGGGAATTAAGCATTATTTCGGAAAAAAAATTGCCTTATGTATTTTCCCAAGTTCTAGTCTGTGTCTGAACCTAATTTTAAAATTATTTACGTTTGATGCTAAGATTTCGCGTAAGGTATAATATATTTATAAAAAATTACTATACTAATACCCTATATAATAATATTATTATGTTCCGATGTTTCTTTAGAACGAATAAGCTTCATCAAAATCCGTCCAGTAGCTTTTGTGCTAAACGCGAACAACATTCAGACAAAAATTACAAAAATCATATTCGTGACTACTGTTACTTGTATAAACTAACCTCCTTTACAGTTTTATTATACAGATGCCTTTGCTAAATCCAAACATTTTAAAATGTAACGCTAACAAACTTTATACATTCCTTTTCTTTGTAATTACTAAAACCTTCACCAGAGGGCACTAGTAATTGCAGCAACACTAGTCGTTCCGCCTACAGCCGCCCACAAACTGGAAAGTGTAATTGTAAAACTTGGCTAAGTCAGCGCCAAATAGCCTATTTTAATTAAAAAAGCTCGCGACGGTCTCCTCCTGGCGGATAACAATTTAATGTAATGGCCACACTCAAAGAACTCCTTTATGGACGTTTCGGCCTCAACCTGCATAATTAATGAGGGCCACTTGATACCATTTTAATACTAAAAGCACCACCGCTCTGAATACCAGTTTTAAAACGTATTTAGCGGCCTTTGTGGGCCCATTCGGCGAATTACATTTTCTAAATGCAAACATTCCTTTTATAACTTAGGAATGAGTCTTGGGAAATGCATTCTCTTATAGTTAAGTCCAACGTTTACTTTTATGATCTTTTTATATTCTTCTCCTGTTGTTTGGTAAAAGTTTTTATAAAATTACTAGCCTTCCGCCCGCGGTTTCACCCGCGCTTACTCTCTTTTTAAATATCCCCCCTTCCCCCCACATTTCCAGGATCAAAAGTACCCTATGTTCACCGGGGATAGTGTAGCATTCCAACAGTGAAAGAATTATTCAAATCGGCTCAGTAGTTTCTAAATTGTTATTCCCGCGGGAATGAGACGTTTCCCGTAGGAATTTTATAGCCTATGTCCTATTCCGGGTTATAAACTATACGTGTGCCAAATTTCATCTAAATCTGTTCAGCCGTTTAGGCGTGATTGAGTAACAAACATCCAAACATCTAAACATCCAAACATCCAGACTTCCGCATTTATAATATTAGTAGGAAGTAGGAATTAGGATAGCTGATAATATTGTTCTACAATAATAACGACGACAATCATGCTTATGATGTCCCTGAGTGTTTATTTTGGCCCAACACACGCTACAAAGGACTGCATCTCCATGGGACCGAGTAGATACTTAAAATATCCCTCCATCATAATAATTTATTTCTATAAAACGAAATCTAGCAATCTGCAATAAGCAAGTAGCTTTAGTCGCAGCTGCCAAATAAAACATCTGATAAGATAAAACCGTTTCGTAGAAAATGGTATTAACTTATGCAGATTATTAGAACAGGATATATATAACTAACCTAATATCAACAGAAAGGTTTATCACATGTTTAGTTTATGGATGCGAATCATGACACGATAATAGTTTTCAACCATTTACCGCTTTACGAAAAAGCCTTAATTATAAAAGGGGACTCGCCTTCTCGTCTCGGCGATTTTTTCTTCCACAGACGTTAAATTGCTGTGATAGCCAAACCAGAAAAAATATTTTAGTTTCTGCTGGACAGCATTTCTTTTTTGCGGAGGTAAATGGTTGGAAGGAAGCGATTGATTTAATACAGTAATTGTTACTATCTCATGGGTAAATGGAGTCCTAGGTTGTGGAAAAACCACATGGGAATTAAATAAGGTACATAATTGTGACAAATTAACATTTCGACAAATCAAAACAAGCGCAGACTATTTCTGTGGCTTTTTGTGTAATCCGCTACCAACTAAAAACCCTAGTTCTCCCACCGAATACCCCCACCACACCCGAGAGAGTCAAGCTGTTGCTTGCTTTGTGGCAATTAAGCCGTGAGGGAAGCAAGTTTATTCTCAAGTTTCAGTTCAACATTTCTTATTACATCAAAATTTCGTAGAAGTAAGACTTTCTTTGTAGCAGGACCTTTTTCTCATTTAATTATTAAAAGACTGAACGCGTTCAGTACAAAACCGAAGCTTTTGCAGTATTTCATTATAATCACAAAATCTACTCGTTCGTAGTTAATGTCTTGCATTTAGCGTAATTGCTATTTTATAGCGCACTGCAGGTGTTTTGCAGTAAAAGACGATAATTAATAGCATTCTGGGTTTTTATCACCACAATAGGTGCAGCGATGCAACGAGCAAATTCAATGTAATAATATCTCTAGTTTTGACGCTTTACTAGGCATAGTAGGCATCTAAAGGTAAGGTAAGGTAAGGTAAAGGTATATCTGAAAGTGAATTTTACTTTTAATTGATAGTGAGACATTGCCCTTTTGTAAGACATTGCCCAGAAAACTCTAATATCGTATTAAGTAATCAAGTTTGCTACTTACCGCCATAAAAAAAATAAAAGGTCTCTACTCCTTTCTTTAGCTTTCTTAAGGTACCTACTCGATCAGAGGTCATTTATCCGGCGAAGGGGACAAAGGAAGTTCTTATGCATAGCTGGAAAACTTACTTATTCACGGCACACATAACCCAATTTACATACGATTCCAAGTTTTTTCCACCTTTGTTTGCGGGCACAAAGAAAATGCAGGGCGAGGTGCCCAAAAAAGATATAACATCGCAACGGTTCCGCTGTAAGGCCAATTTGTTTCGGATCTAAATTTGCCTAAACCCTAAAAGAATGGGACAAAGACAAAAGGTCGAGGTGGTTGAGATTTATTAAGATTGCGGCCCCTTTCACATGCGTACGTCGACTTCGGATAAAAACTTGTGGAATTTCACCAACTTTATTACGGAGCTCGTCACTTAATGAAATCATGACGTCATAAAGACTGACTGAGATCCTTTAGATGTTCAAGTCTCGGGTCTATTGTATCGCATCAAGTTTTGTTGCGAATTGAATTTGTTTGTTCATTTGATTTGTCAAGAATAAACGCGTTCTTCAACCGTTCAAGGGGTTTTTGAACTATAATTGCTATTGCTGTGATGAATTGCTAAAAAAATCTATTTTGCAGAAATCTCAGAAGTACATAATAATCTTCAAAATCAAACAAATTATTCGAAATCAAAATATTGTTAAGCCTAAAGTAGTTATATAATAGCCTACATGAGTAATAAGGCGTGACTCAGCTTAGCAACTTGATATTGGATAAATTATTTTTCAAAATGAAACGAAATTGATTAGTTACCTACTTTTAATAATTTAAAACTCTACGTTGTTAATTTATTGAGACATGTTCATCTGTATGTTTGTATGTGAATCGTTTACTCTTCGTCAAAAAAATATTAAAAATATCATCCATCAAAAATAAAGAAAAATATTTCATTCCAAACGGGATGATCCGCAGTATAAAGTGACGAATATGAAAATCACTGGCTTTGCTGACTGGTAAGACTCAATTATCGACGCCGCTGCCGCCCATGAATATTGATGGACGTATTTGCATGTTCACCGCATGAACTCGGGCGGTGCAAGGAAAAATAGAAGAAATCGAACCGTACCAACTTGTGTTTTATTCATCGTCACTGTTTGTGGGGTGTGTGCGAAGATGTTGCCTACATAATTTGTTAGTGACGAATATGGGAGCGAAGCATGGGATCCATGTGAACGTAGGGATTCGAGCGTCGTAACTTGTTTTGACTGGACCGATGGCGCATTTCATAGTCCCTATTTCCTATGAGTCGTTGGTTCGAATACCACCCAGGACAAACTTGTGGTTAACATTTGTGTTGATTCAACGTCTAGATGTTTATCTGTATTTAAGAATGTATTTGTGGTACCACCGTATATTCTGATACTTATAAAAGAGGAACTGATTAATGCTCGAGTATGTGAATATTTCCTTAAATATTTGAAAATAAAAATAAATAATTTATTTGAAATACTTGTGCTGCTAATGCAAATTAGTTTAAATTACCTACCCGAGCTAACTTCAGCGTCAGATGTCACCGGATCAGTAATTAAACTCTTAGGTTTATTATGTCTGCAAAACTCTAGACCTTATTTAATTAGTACTTCAAAGTAATTTATGCGCTTAATTTTTGTAACGAGTTCATTTTAAGGTTTTAAACAAATGTAATTAGTGAGGTTGGATTACAATCATTAGCACTTTACAAAGTTTCTTAATTAATCCTCTCCTAAATATAGCTGTAGCGAAATAAAGTTGACAACTCTGAACTAAATACATTTACACACAACACGTGAAAACTTTAAATATTTCATGTAAATTATTTAAGTTTTATGAACACTAAAGGCTAGCTACAATAAAATCAGTTTTCTCGGTAATACAAAACAGTACTACAATTGCCAAAACAAACAGCATTATTATCTGTAATTAATTTTTTTCCAAAGATAGTCTAAGCCAACCTCAGTATAAAAAAAGGCTTTTACCATGCAGTGGAATATTAAACAACTTTTAGGTCTCTTGTCACACATAAAATCAATGGGCGATTTTCTGACAGATGGCCTGTCAGAAAATCGTCTTATTAAAAAAAAGAAAGACTTCCAAAAGCTTCACTAGATGGCCTTGAACGAAGTATGTACATCTATTGTTACCTCTGGTTTTGAATCTAGAAGCCATAATCTTCACTCATTCTTCTTCTTCTTCTTAATGAATGGCTTGCTTTGTTTTTTATATTAACAATTCCGCCAATTTAAATTTTTTCGGGAATGAAAATTACATCTGACATAAACAAAACGTTTCGTTTTATCAAATAAAAGTCATGTCGAAGTAAACTTTATAACGTTTCGTTCCTTGTGACTGCATAGGTGGAACGGCGCCATCTATTGAGAACTAACAAAACGGACTGTCAGAGAATCGCCCATAACTACTCGCGATAATTTCTACATTTTAATCCATTAGCCCCGGAAAACCAGACACAATAGAAAATCTATTGTTTACGCGACACCCGGCTTTCGGTCGGGTGTTTAAAAGTTAAATTGTTTCGACCACTTTTCAGCAGTCGTAATCACAGAATGACTTAGGTGTTTTGCGTCAAAAAGTTATTAAAATTGTTGTATCTTACTCTAAAGTTGAGTAATAATCGCGTAAATACCAGAAACCACTACCTAAATCAATGCTATACTTAAACAGCCTGTCAACGACGATTAAAGTTCCATATAAAAGATAGCTAGCCAAACAAAACTTGTAATCCCATTTAAGCAATATACTCGTAGGTCGGACAGGGTTGATTTTGTGTAAAAAAGGTAAGAGCAGAAATACGAGTAGTTCCTCGCAGAACAATAGTGGACTGTTGTAGACAAACAAAGACGGTATTTACCAAGCCCGCATGTAGATTCGAGTCTACTCAAAGTACACTTGTATTTTAGCTCACAATGTTATAGTAGAAAGAGCACACAGTATTCCGTCCTACATTGGCTTATCTGAAGTTAGCTGCGAGCGTCGTTTGTGTAGGTACGGCTGCACTCCTCTGACACCTACATTTGTGTTCTGCGCAGGTTCTCGCACGATGTTCAGACAAGCCAATCAAGAAGTTGACGCGTATTAAACGTTATCTTCATACACCGCACCGCGGCTTGTATGTGTGCGCCATAGTATATATGCATCGCTGCACGCACACTCAAACAAATCTCGAACCGTTTCTCATTGCAAACAAAGAAGTTTTTGAGTGTGATGGATAGATATAATATGTATAAGCCGCGCACATACAAGCCGCGCGCGGTGCGGAGTAGGAAGTTAACGTACTGTTCTCTTTCTACTATGTCTCTACTCAAGGTACACTTGTATTTTAGCTCACAATATGTTGAGAAATACGTCGCAAGGTACGGAGACGCTACGAAATTTATAGTGTTAAAATGTTTGCTCAGTTGAGAAGTGAATGTAACCTCTTGCTTATCTATACAATCTCATCTTTTCCTTTTAGACAGAAAGTCGGGATTGAATAAAAAATGTCTGTAGTTCGTTGACGTATAGGTACAATTTTGTTCACTTTTTCAGCTATAAGAAATCTCTTGATGTTTTTGTTTTCAACATCATTCAGCAGACTCACACGCAGCTCAGGGATGAGCCGATTTTGTCTACAACGTAAAGGTACCCATTCGGGTATAAAGAATTTTAAAGTAGTGACATAGCTCAGAAATCAAAGCAAAGCTACGGAATTACGTTACGTAACGTGGACTCACATGGGACCAGATATAGAAGCGTCAAGAAAAAGTTGTTATATCTTTTTATTTTTAAAGTAAACCAATTTTTTAATGTTCTGCACCTTTGAGCAACTCAATGTAGCAATAATCCAGAGAAACCAAAAAGAAAGATTAATTCGACCTTCAATAAACAGAAAGTCCTAGGATTTAATACAAATATATTTTTATTTTCAATACTGTTTCATCATAAAGTACATTTCACTGCATCCACATTCCTACTTCATAAACAGATGAAGTGAGTAAAGGGACAAAAACATTACGCCGTTATTTACAGGAAAAACCTACGCTCATGAAGGCAGATGAATTCCCAGCGTAATACATAGGATATTCCGCAAATGACTTCCATCGCAGCGTTGATAGGATAAACTGATTTTCTTATTATGAACATCATATTACACGCCAGTGTAATGGAGCGGTTTTTTTTAACAGACAATTAATAAAAGGCAGCATAGATCTGTAGTACATGTTACTATCGCAGTTAACATATTAATATGTAATACTATTTTTAGTCATATCGCATTACCCTACTTAGTTTTTTCAATTAATTTTGACTTTTTCTCTACCTAATGGTTGATTGGAAGAGAACGCTATTAGTTATAAGTCCGCCTACATTGTACCACTCAATTATGTAACATGTTGACTTTTCTTGATAACATTGTGCAATAAAGACACATAATAAGAGTATATTATTATGTACCCTCTGACCGAGGTTTATGACTGGGAAAATATCTTAGTAAAATATTCTTAGATATTATTCAGCTTATGTCCTATGTCCTGAGTTATGTCCTAAGTAGTTGGTTAATCGAGACGATAAGGCACCGAATCCGAAACAAGGCTAGGAAGACCAGTATCGCCAGAACACAGCTAAAGCCATAATATTGACCGATATCCCCTGTCGAAGTTCCAAAGCAAACTGATTTTCTTATTATAAAAATTATATCTTACCGCCTCCGACGGGTGGACAAAAGTGGAAATAAGTATTCTCTTCATGCATAATTTCCTACTAAATTGATTAAAGTCGTTTTTAATGCCAAGGTCGCCGTGGACTTTCCTTGAAATTCAGTGAGTTATTCGTCATCTCGCCCGAATTAAACTGGCCCGATCGGGCGACTTGGCACCTTTAGAATTTATTAAAATTTCTGTCGTCAACTCGCCCGACCATAAAAATGTGAGGTAACTATGTACAGTCAGCTACAAAAATCCTTTTTAAGAAACGTTTAATAATAAAAATAATTTAAGAAACATTTAAAGATATCAAAATAAACGACATATCGTTAAAAAGCTCACACTTTGGAGATGTTTTTAACCAATCAGAAGTCATCCATCTCTTTGTTTATTTTTTAAATGCTACGCAAAGTTGAGTTTCAAAATTAATTTTAATTCTTATTTCATGTTTGAGGGTCCATAACTTTGTTTCTAGCAATGTGCAATTATTTACACCTTTTTATTCAAAGGAACCTACCAACCACTGAGATTATAATAACGAAAAAAAAATTGGATTTGGACATTAAAAAAAAAATTAAAAAAAAATCTTGAGGCCTAGGTGAAATCTTTTGAGCTAGTTAGTTAACAGACCACCCCAACTACCCCCATTATCGTATGTTCAACGTTCTTCCGAACACCCTGTAGGCACCCATTTTCGATTTGATTAAGACATAATAAATAACACTATATTAATAAACTTACCTCCAACGTACATGAAAAACAACACCCACATTTTGACAATAAATTACTTAATGCATGTCGCAGTTTTATATGCGCGGGCGCATTAAAAGACGCTTAAGGGATGACTGACTGACGTTCACGTCACTAAGATGTGCCAAAATTGAGATAAAGGGTTAGATAAAAAGAAAGAGGATTCACTGGAGGGTAGGCGATGGGTCCACGCGTCTTTTAGTTTTAAATCTTTTTATTTGTGATCTAGTGCAGTTTGGTGTTGAAAAGTGGTGTGATTTTCATTCAGTAAAGTGTAAAGAAGTGTCATAAATAAGAAAATTGAAACAAATTGACTGAATGGACGGGTATTGTGTGTAGTGTGTCTCATCGGTAGATGAGACGCTCTTACCGCAATGGCGTCCATTCCCCCGTGACCTTGAGAGTATCCTCCAGTGTTTCCATGAAGCGTTAAAACATCTAACACCAATGTTTTAACGCAACGAGAAACTCCCTCACTAATACTTGACATTGGCAGAATCACCGCGCCGCAAACAGGCGCGGGATAGAGTCCATTAAAAAAAAGAAGAAAGATAGCGCTATCCTTTTGTGAGCATAACCTGTTTAGCCCGGTAGTGTAGAAGAGCGCTATTCTCTTCGCGTCAAAATTTTCTTTGAAGTGTACAGCCGAAATATTTTATTATTATAGATATACTTAATAATGTAATCTTTTCCATATATAAAACAACAACTGTAAGTCTGTAGCTTTATTTTAAAATTTAATACTTATTCGAAGTAGTTTCCAAATATAATGTCAAAGTTTTTTACCTGGCTGTACTTTGTATGAGCGTGCGAGTTGACGACAGAAATATTAGGTAAATTTGAAAGGTGCCAAGTCGCCCGATCGGGCCAGTTTTTTTCGGGCGAGATGACGAATAACTCAATTCAGTGAAGGCGGGGTTTTGATATCTACAGTATTTTTTTAAGAAGAAAATAGGCAAGCAAACTGATGTGATGTGACTAATGGATGTGACAGCAAATGATAAGTAAGCATAACCTAAGGAGGTTATGCTTACTTGACATTATTTGCGACTCAAGTTCATGTAAAATTTTACTTATGATAAATTAATAGCGTAAAGTCATGTAAATTCACTAAAAGCAAGTGGTTATATTAGCGAAGAAAAAATCGATTTTAATATTTAGTGACTGAAGAAAAAAAATTCTGTGAAGGATTTTTCTTTTTTTATACACCATAACAAAAGTTACAATGTAGTAAAAGAAAACAATCCCGAGTGATATACTCACACTGATTGCTTACAAATGTTATGTGCACGATCGCGTATTAGTAAAACCCATAAGTGCAATTCTGGGTATATGAAAATCACTGCTTGTGTGGTGCAGCGCAATTAATTGTGTTTTAAACCGACAAAAACGTCCAATGTTTAGTTTTTGATTCCCAAAACGAATCAAAAATAAAACTTGGCAGGTTTGGCAATAGTGTGGAGTGTAAAACCCGAGCTGTCTGTGGTTTTGCACTACCATTGGCATTGTATAGTATTGTCGATTCTCAATGGATTCGTTGGGTGTTTGTTTGGATCTGATATAAGCTGCGGTATGCTGTTATGTTACCTACACTGGATTTGTTTTATATTTAAAATTATGGAACAGCAAACTAACTAACACTGAACACATTTTTGAAAATCCAAGTAAGTAGTTGTTACAAATACTCATGGTCAGAGCGACCAAGAGTATTTGTAACAACTATGCAGGTTATGTTTAGGTATGCTGGTTTAGAATACATAATTTATGTATTCTGCAGATATAGCAAATACGCCACCCGGTCAGTGTTGTTGTATTTTTCATCAAGCTGATGTAAGTAGACGTGTGACGAGAAAGGGTTATAAAACAGAGACGTTTGGACGTAAACCGGGCTCACTTTAGTACCGTCGGGTTCACTTTGTAGTGCGGTAAATGTACCGGTATCACATAAATCTACCGATTTAAAATCATAACCACAATCTTCTACTACTTACTATTAACTTTAAGATCAGATCATTGTATGTAACATCCCAATTTTTATTTACGTAGATCGTGGATATTATAATTTACATACACGTACCGTACATGTTTAGTGAAGTCAATGTTAAAAACATTTTTTTGTTAATTTTTTATTGGGATATGATAAATAGGCTTTTTAAGGCTCGCTGGTCTTATTTCATACGTCCAATAAGTGACTATCAGGGCCTTTTTTGCTCACAAAATTGACAGAAACTTTATCAAAATTGTGGTCTAATACGCTGCCGTAAACCTATTCTATGGATATTAATGACCGACTGCTCTATTCCCATACTTATATGGCAACACAGGAAGAGTTGTTATGGCAACAAGCTTCATCCGACACTTTGATTGTCACCGATGAATTAAATCTTACGATTCTCTAAAATATTCTACGTCGCGTAGTAGTATAAAAGACCAGGACGCTGCTTACACACAAATGCATTTCTGATGAAGCCACAAATTACATTTTGCAGCCATTATGGCGTTGTCACCGGAGACGATAACAATTCTCAGTCCGTTACCCCAGCACTATCGCTGTCCCTTTCATTTATGTCTTATTCACTGTGGGTTTGCTTGCTGAGTATCGGTTGGTAATCACAATCTTAGCTATGTAAATAAACCTGATCACTTTATAAGGGCTCCGGAGACTTCTGGGGTAGTAATAACTTTTTATTCTTTTTATCTTAAATTACTAATTATAATTTTTATTTAACCTTACAATAGTGGTTTTAATACAATGATTACATTGTCAAAGGCTGGTTGGCGGAAGTCAAGAAAAAAAAACGATCAGAAACTACCGATATCTGAATGTGCTGATTTACATCGGTTTTAATTTCTTTTTTGCACAACACTGTCTTTGATTTAACAATTCACTTTAGAGGGCCCCGACTGTAGTTTCACATGCACCTCTAGTCTGATTCTACTGAATCGGGTTATCAAGTTTGTCTGCCCTGTTTGGAAATATAATAAGGGAAAAAGGTTTGCCTTTTGCTTTATATATTGTTTTATAAATATTTCCAGTCTGAGATAAATTTGAGGTAAAAAGAAAGACAGAATTCGTAAACACTTATTTTTTTATCAAACCTCCGTCATAATATTATGTCGTTGGAAACTGCTGTATCGTTAAACCCCTTGGTTTAATATATTACTAACTAGCTGACCCGGTGAACTTCGTATCACTTACCTCTTAATATAAACCACTGTAATTATGTGTATAGTATTTTCCTCGAAATTTATCCATATTTACTCATCAAACCTTCCCTGGACTTCCACGAATATTTAAGACTAAAGTTAGATCGGTTCAGCCCTTCTCGAGTTTTAGCGACAGCAATTCACTTTTATTTACATAGATAGATTCATAGCAGAAGAACAAAACTATTTAATTATTAAATAAAACTCAATAGTTAAAGTTGCTCTCCCGCATGTAGGATAGCTTAATGTTGACTATTACACTACCAAAAACTTTTTTTAAATCATCATCATCATCATCATCATTTCAGCCAAACGACGTCCACTGCTGGACATAGGCCTCCCCCAAGGATCTCCAAACCGATAGGTCCTGCGCCACCCGCATCCAGTGTTTTAAATTAAAGTACTTAAATTAGGTAAACACAAGTCCTGTTAAAATAATAATTTACTTTCAACTACATAATATTACCTATTACAAAAAGAGAGATCCATATATTTTTATGATAATCTGAATTATTGATGAAAACAACCCCGTTAATTTGGTAGGTATGTAAACGTATCGCAAAAAATGAATACGAACAAAACAAAACATTGTTTTAACTGAATAGCTGCGGAGCACAAGAGAAAAACGCCGGGATGATTGTATAATGCCACAAGCCGTTGTATGGAGATCAACCCGATATTACAACGAACTCAACAGCGCATTGTTAGCGGCTGAGCGTCGGATAACGATGTCATTCAGTGGCGATATGAATAATGATAAAAAATTGCAAACAGACTTTGTCGGTTCGTTGATGTTTTTGCGAAGCGATGTTACATAAAATCGCAGCTTACTTTTTCACTTTATATTTAATAGAGCGAGATATTTTACTCGTATAAATCACTAACTAATAAGAGCTCATTTTTTGACTGAATCAAAGTATTCATTTCGTTATGCCGATGATTTTGTGGTTCATTTTCCGAGTCATGCGAAGTTTGTTTCGATTTTCCAAATAATTTTGTTATTATAATAGAGCAAAAAGGCATGGAGTATAATTATGTAGGTACTTATGTTTTTCTTTGTTGTTGTCTTTAATAATTAATTAAGTTATTATACCTTTTCAAATTAGTTGGCTTATACTAAATTCAGGGACCACGGGTAGAATGATTCCCCGTGGTACCTTCCAGGGACTATCACAGGGACCACGGTAATAAAGGTAGATATCATCAATCCCCATTTTAAGTGAACACCTATCATCGTGTTGATTTAAATGATGGAGAAATTCAATGATATTAGAATAAAAAGAGAAATTATAAAAAAGTATCGAGGTGAGTGCTTCTTACTCATCAAACAGAAAATTTTCTTGTTCTGTACATCAAACGAAGCACTATGGCAAAACTACGACTCCCACGTCGTTGTGAGATGGTGGTTCTTTCCCGGTCGAGCCGGCCAATTTCAATGGACAAACAGAATCTGTCTACAGCATGGCTTAACCACACAATAACGCAATTGTCTTTACTAATATCTAATACTAATCTATACTTAATATTATAAAGAGGAAAGATTTGTTTGTTTGTATTAAATAGGCTCCAAAACTACTAAACCGATTTGAAAAATTCTTTCACTATTGGAAAGATACACTAACCCCGGGTTACATAGTGTACTTTTGATCCCGAAAAGGCCCCCAAAATAATTGACAAAAGAAATTACGCGCGGGTGTAACCGCAATCAGAAGGCGTCAAGGAGAAAGACAGTACTTCCTCTTTTTACACAAAAGCAACAGATTTCTACAAATAAAAAGAAAGATCTGAAAGAATGATTGTTATTATACCTATTGATGATGATTAAGTCCGACCGATTTCGGTCATGGCGACTACTTCGACTCCTAATCATTACGGCGCTGGTGCGCCCGAAGATGGCTAGAGTAGCCAATCTTATTGGTAAACACCCGATCGCAAAGAGTGCACGTGAGTTTACCTTCTATGTAATTATATAGAATGGAAGCGGGTTGTCGGGCTTTTATGTCATCTCGCCTGACATCGAGGTCAGCTTTACGCTGCTCCTCAAAAACACGCACTTGTCTCTGTACGTGCCCGCGCCATTCAGGACGCTGTGCTGCCAAGTCCTGCCATTCAGAGGGCTTGATGTTACACTTTTTCAAATGTCGTTTGAGAACATCTTTATATCTGAGGAGTTGGCCACCCCTCTTCCGCTTGCCCTCCTTCAGCTCTCCAAAAAAGATGCGTTTCGCCACTCTATCCTCCGACCCCCCCCCCACAGGTGACCGGGAAAAACTCTGACTGTTCACCATCTATAGCGACGCAGCATTGCATGTCGTCGTGCAGGAGTCTCGTAAGCCTCACAAACTTCTCCGAGCAACCCAACTTCCGCATTACCACCCAGAGAGCTTCGCGAGGCACACAGTCAAAAGCCTTCTCCAAGTCAACGAAGCAGAGGTACAGCTGACGGCCCTGCTCTCTACTTTTTTCTTGTAGTTGACGAATGGAGAAGATTGCCTCACATGTGCCCCGGTCAGGCCGGAAGCCAAACTGGGTCTCAGGTAATATCTTCTCAGAAAGACTTTTTAGGCGGTTTAATAAGACTCTGGCAAAGATCTTACCAGGGGCTGAAATCAGCGAAATACCCCTGTAGGAACCACATTCAGAACGGTCACCTTTATTTTTGTAAAGGGGGATAATGCGGGACAGTTTAAAACTGTCCGGGACGCGCTCCTCATCCCACATACGAACAAAGAGTTCCCACAGAACAGTATGCAGCTCGTCGCCCCCATACTTCAACAACTCGCCTGGTATGAGATCTATGCCTACCGCACGTTTGTTTTGCTGTTGTCTAATAGCAGTGACAATTTCTTCGCGCAATAAAGGCCCGTCAAGTTCCGTAGCTGTAGGAAGTTGAGTCATCAAGTTAATATGATGCAAATCTACTGCTCGATCCACGTTGAGCAAAGCGTCGAAGTGCTGGGCCCAACGGTTTAATACTTCCTCCCTGCTAGTTAGCAACACACCATCTGCAGACTTTAGAGGAACTCTACAGCGATATGAAGTGCCGATCAACTTCCGCACCTCACTATAAAATTCCCCAAGCTGATTGGTATCCGAAAGCCCCTGTATGAAACGGGCCTTTTCTTGCCACCACTTGTCTTTAATTTGCCGAGTCAGCTGACGAATCTCTAGGCTACTTGCTTTGAGCTCCGCGGCACTACCACCCCGCCCATTATACTGCTGCCTTAATAGATCACGGTGTTTCCGAATTGCCGTCGTGAGAACTTCATCGTTATCATCGTACCAGTCTGCATTACGTCGGTTCTTAAAACCCAAAGCAAGTGCAGCTGTATCCAATATCTGTGAAGACAAAGAATCCCAAACAGAATCAAGATTTCCGGTGTTATCTTTTAATTGTGTTAATTTTTCAGCCAAGGCATTGGTATAAAATTGTCTTGTCTCGAGATCCGCCAGCTTATCAAGATTAATACGATTGAGCTTTTTGGCATTGGATCTTCGAG
Organism: Mecyna flavalis; assembly: GCA_949319885.1. Lineage (NCBI taxonomy): Eukaryota > Metazoa > Arthropoda > Insecta > Lepidoptera > Crambidae > Mecyna > Mecyna flavalis. The sequence goes on from OX439433.1 coordinate 15,156,417, forward strand.
GCTGACGAAGACGGAGATGCAGCTTTGTGACAACGAGCCTATGGTCTGTCCAACAGTGCGCACCACGCATAACGCGGGTAACTTGGACTTGATTAAAGTCTCTCTGCCGCACAATAGCATAATCTATTAGATGCCAGTGTTTGGAGCGCGGATGCATCCACGTGGTCTTGTGCTTAGCGGGAAGGCGGAACATTGTGTTCGTAATCGCGAGTTCGTATTGAGCACAAAGACTCAGCAGCAACTGTCCGTTTCCGTTCATGTTGCCGACTCCGTGTCTGCCCAACACCCCAGGCCAGGCCTCGTTGTCGCGACCAACTCTGGCATTGAAATCGCCTAGTAACAATATTTGCTCTCTAGAACGAATATTGTCAAGACAAGTGGCGAGTTCCTCGTAAAACTTATCCTTTATATCATCAGTTTTGTCTAGTGTTGGAGCATAGACACTGATAATATTAAGGTAGTTGTCATTCTCCATGTGAAGGCGCAATGTGGTAACGCGGTCTGAAATGTGTACGGGATACTCCCTAAGGTTCTTGACTAGACGATTTTTGATGGCAAATCCCACTCCAGAGCGTCGGTGTTCCGTTGTAGCAGTACCTTTCCAGAAGAAAGTGTACCCACCACCAGCTTCTTCAAGCTCTCCTTCATCGGCAAGATGAGTTTCGCTCAGTGCAGCCACTTCTACATTATAGCGTCGTAGTTCACGGGCAACAATGGCAGTTTTGCGCTCTGGACATTCATTGCCACCTCGATCAAGTAGCGTCCTCACGTTCCATGCACCAAATGTCAAGTTAGATGTTTTTATGGTTGTATTTTTACTGCGTTTTCGACCACGTCATAAAAAGATGCAATGGCAGCCGTGGCTACTACCACCTCTTGGAGGGAACGAGCTTTATTTTAGGGCACCTTTTCTAGCCCTCTCCCCGGCTGAGCGAGGAAAGCAGTGCTTCCCTAAATAGGGCTGCTTTGTCACCCCAGGTGCTGCCGAATTCGCACTATCGTTCCCAATTTTTAGCGCAAAGACGACCACGACGTAATACAACATCCCTGGAGCCGCCTACGTGCAGAATTCAGACAAAGCCCGGTTGCATCATACCGGACCTCTTTACCTCACCCCATCGCCGCAGGACTTTGACGTCATCGGAGTCCAAAATCGGAAACAGTCAGTTGCGCAGGAGATATTTAGGTGCATCTGCGTTCGCGCACACGTAGTTGCACACACTCGTCCTTCCCTTCCTGCACCCGATGGAACGGAGAACCGCTACGACCGGAGAAAGGGTTAGATGCTGTGTCTGGCCGACGGTCTCTATAGCCCTCTACCGTCGCCCTAGGCCATCCACCTTGCCTTGCTGCCACGCCGAGTCTGCCAAGGTCCAGTGCATATCTGCGTTGGTTTGCCTTCCTCGCCGTGACAGACTTTATGCACTGTGGGAGGGATCCACTGTAAGCTTGCCCGCCTAAGCGACAAGCCCCCTCTACCAGGTTTCGCCTGCGAGTCGACGCAGTTTCCAGGGTGTGGCCGCTGCGTGCATAGCAGCTTCGTGGAGCCACTGGTGAGAGATTATGGATGTTGACGAATTTAACCGCTATTGCCGCCTAAAGGCGACTAGCTAGATTATACCTATTAAAGATTGACCGTTCGTCCTTGTGGTCAGGTCAACCTCATGAATCCGAGCGGGCGCCTATTCAAACGAGGTTTCGAGATATTATTATGATTGTTGAATTTAGTTTTATGCCTTTTATTGCTTTTACTTGCTCCTTGTTGACATAACGCTATTTGTTCAAGAAAATAAACGTTGGAAATTCAAATCATTTTTGCTATTTGAAAAAGCCTATTCATTGGAGATAAATATTTACAACAAATAAACTACCTGACGCTGTTAGGTGCCTTCTTGCTTTGGGTATAATGCATTTATAGGCTACTGAAAACGAGAATTTTAAATCATAAATTTTATTCCACCTTTAGACTGGACGTGGATATTAATATGAATAAAAACACTTAAAAAATACTTCATAATATTTTCATTTTCATTTTTTGTGGCGTCACATTCATAATTCAAATATAGTCGTCATCATCATCATCAGCCTATATTAGTCTCCACTGCTGGGACACAGGCTCTATCTCAAGTGTGAGATAGGTAGTGGGCAATTCTCCACCACGCAGGCCCAACCTTTATGAAAATATAGTATGATGCATTTAACCTCTGGAAAAAATCGGTTTATTTTAAAATATGAAACGGTAAAAATATCCAGATCTACCTAGAAGAAGAATATGAATATAAAAAGAAGCAAAAGTTTTAGTAACGAAGCAAAATAATGGCAACATTCCACTACGAAACCCCAACAAAGACTATCTATTATTCAACAACGGATTAGGTCCAAGGCTAAGCTTAAATATACGAGGAAAAAGGAACGCAAAACGTAGTTAGTTCCATATTTACATATCTCCAAAGTGCTTGTCTGACGTCGGAAATCTTCCTAGATTCCGCGAATTCACCATCAAGTTGCTAAACTACCGAAGTTTGCTTGTGTCTTAGTTTAATCCTTTTAGCCTGCGATTTTCTTGCTGCTAAGTATGAAGTGCTATAGCTTTCTTGATCCAATTAAATAAGTTAACAGATAATAAATTCCACTGATCTTTATCGTATCTAAGGACTTGTCTTGTGGCTAAATTAATTGACAGGGTGTCCTTCTGAAGCATTTTTAGGAAAAAGTATTGTAAATATAATTAAGTGAATGGCTAGAATATAATACTATTGACATTTAATAAAGATCTGTAGGGATAGTTAGACCAATACGAGTATTTATTTTTGCAAAAGGAATTTAGAAAAAAAAGGAAAACAACGAATGCATGGGACTTTCTTTCTTCTTCGGCAATGAATTTAGTGGGTGGGATGAACGCCTTTAGTCAAAAGTTCCACTCATGGCACTATAACTGCAAGACTGCAAGACCTGAGACCTCCAGTACCGTATAGCGGTCAAAAGCGTTCTAATTTGGAATGTATATCCCTTAACCCATACAATTTGTATTATTCTCTGGGATCAAATCAAAGTCAAACCAAAATTAGTGACTTTGTTTTGAAGACAAAAATAAAATTTTCTAATTGTTCTTACATAAGTAAATCACATCCGTAATCAAACATTTAAAGAGTGGTACATAAATCACGTCATCACACCACATTACAGCATTCGACCGTTAATGCGGGCACATTGCGCAACGCAATCACTCCGTCGCTTTGTGCCTACATAGGCTGGATGCAAACAAATTGTGTTTACACTGTGTTAAATAAAATGCGCATTAAATTACTTTCGCCAGAGCCTAAAGCTTTGACCTGTGTACCCTTTAGGGAATATTATTATTCATCTACATAATTACTTTCTTGAATGGTGAAGCAGAAATAAACTAACTGCATTCATCTGCATCAATTATTCAGTGATTGATTTCAGTTCCTCGGTTAGTGACAAATCAATATTTTAAGTGACACAAAGTCACTATGTGCTTCACAAAGAAGAATCACATAAACAGTGTATACTTTCTTCTCTTCAAGCCTTTATTTCTGACTGGTTCTCACATTGTTGTCGCGTACTGACAATCAATTCGTAGCGTTTGTGTCTACGCTGAACGCAAACAAGCTCGTTTTAATTCAACACTAGCTGTTTAAAAGTGTGTTTTATTTATTAAGTAATAATAACAAAGGTTTAGGAAACCATTAAAATAAAAATATCTTTCCATTTCAATAAAATATGTTGAAAATTACAATTTTTTCCAAAAATACATCTAGCAGTCATAACCAAATCGTGATAAAAATATAAACTAGCATCCACATATTTTAATCCTCAAATTAATTACGAGTGCGTTACCTCTATTTACCTACGTAATACATTCTATGTTCCCCTTCACTTTGTAAACACAGACAGTACACACTCATTCAACATGTGGCACGTAATTAAAGTGTCATCACACCGCACATTACAGCGTTCGACCGTAAATGCGAAGCGATGTCGCGCACTGATAAGAGTGATAAGTACTTCGTAGCGTTGTCTGCGCCTGAATGCAAAGTGATTTCACGTCCTTCCTTTAAGCCTTTGCGCTTTACACGACGTTTAGAGAGTCATAGATCCAATCCACCATTCATTTTAATGAGTGTAGGATTTGATCACAACTTCTTTTGAATGACGTTAACAGATTTAACCAGTCGATTTAAAATCTTTCTAAAATACATGATGGCGTGGCATTTAGGTACATCATGGCTGGCATCATGACCAAACACTTAATTAGACGACTACCATTACCAAAGAGGATTTTTATTCATTGGTGTATTCATCCTGCATAGTACTCGTAAGTCAATTGTTGAAGTTAAACGTTTTAGCTGCAATTTAGCTCAAAACTATTAACTATTTTATTTAAGTGCTCCTAATGTATCTACCTGTAGTATGAAATCCGCTCAGCCACTTAAAAGACTGGTTTCAAAGCCTCAATCGTCTGAAATGGGATCTCACCTTCTTTAAATTTCGCTGAGCTATCTCCATTTCATTACCTAGATCTAGTAACCAAACTGTATAGTCAAATTTTCTTAAATAAGTGGTAATCACCTCGACGAGATTAAATGCCAGTCCAAGATTTGGCGTCCTAGGTTCAATTCCTGGGTCGAGCTAACTTTGTGTCGGTTTTTTAAACAAAGATTTTTTTCATAGTTACATATCACCAATCAGCATTTGGCAACCGTGGTGATTAAACCAGTACCTACCGATCGTTGTAACGATAACTAAATTTCAAAGATGGAGGCCTTTGCTCTGCATTAGGATTTTGATGGCTACAAATTACTAATTTTTTTTCTTTTCTTTTTTAATTATTACTTTTCTTTATTTTGACTGTAGGTATATTTTGTACGTTATTATTTTAAGCTGAAATGTACAGCATGTGCATTGCTGATAATTAGGAAATACCAATATAAACAGGTATTTTCATTTATATTCGCATGTGGTTTGTCTATATGCTTCTGACTAACATTTTGGTTCTATTTAATTGTTCGTCGAAATTATTTGTTGTGGTGCAATCGGAATCCAAACATAAAACGAGGTCTACATAATAATATATGTATAAACCAAAAGCGGTTATAAATGTATTATAAGCTTTATATTTATTGAATAATTCTCACTCATTCTCATGCAAAGTTCTAGGTATTACATATTGATAAATGGTTAAGTAAAATGAAAATGATGGCTGACACATACATTAAACTTGTGAACGTCATGTGCCAGTTTTGGGGACTGACCATGTCAGCATGTCTGCCAAATAAACTAGAATTAAAAAAAAACAAACGCTATAAGTATACCTACTCCAATCATCAAGATACGTCAAACGATGTATTTGTCTGCAAATTATAGCAAAACTTTTATATTACGGCTACTGTTTTTATGTTGTATGTAGTAGTAAGTATGTACCTTGCCATAAAACCAGCAAGAGGGACAGCTATCGTAATTACTTTCCTCATAGACAATAGCCACAATAATTTACGGCGCACTAAACCACAATTTACAAACCGCATCGTCCGAATGCCGGGGTCGGGAATAAAAATAAATAAGAAAGAGGCAGGCCCGCCATCTTTTCTTAGCAATTTCCGTCCACTGAGATAGAGGGCAGGGACACGTGAAATCAGGAGTTAACTCCATATTGTTGGCAGAGGCGGACTTAGAAGAGGGGTCGTGAACTCGTGACCAGACTTCTAGAATATTCTTGAATGAACTAACATTTGCTGTTTTATGCCCATCGATTTTATTTACGTAGTTATAACAGAAATTGGTTAGTGTGAGAACCTTTTTAAAGTATAAGGCTGGCTTTTTGTACATAGTTTTAACTGTACTCTGGTAATTCTAATGTTTAATTATATAGTCCAGGGTAGCTTAAAGGATGTTAGTTAATTGTGTGATTGTTGGTGATTGAGTAGCTCTCAATCATTGAACTACAATTACTAGCGTAGTACTTGTAACTCAATGCTCTCAATAGAATTCGTCGCAAAATAGGTTACCATAACATTGATCAAAGTATTGATCAGCCTATTAATGACCTACTGCAGTGACAGGCTTGGCAGTGACAGGCTTGGCGTGGTAATTACCACGCTTGCCAAATGTGTAAAAATTATCTCAGACCCGAGAAACCTTAGTACATGGCAGGTACGATCGAGGTCTCCCGCGCATGATCACTTTTGGAAAAATATACCGTGCACGCGCATCGTGACTTCTTAGGAGCAGCGCTTGTAAACGTGAAAATACTGCACAGGATTTTAGCCTTAAGGGTGATCACGCGCGGGTGACCTCGATAGTACTTGACCCACTTGACCAACGGAGCGTCCGTCCTGCCAACAGCTGCTGGTATAACTCTCAAAGAAAAAACCTCATAATTGATTTCAGCATTTGATGTTAATCCACGGTTCAATTGGTTTGACTTTCCTTTCAAACGATATGAAGGGAGCAGAAGTTAGTCCATACTAATAACCGCAACTGTCAAATCTTGAATCTTAATTTAAGCGCTTCTCGATTAAATTCGGATAAAGTAATTCAGAGAATGATGAGTCGATCCGCCAGTGATTGAATATGCGAATCTCACAATTTCATTTCAATGTAATGAAGTAGTCCAATATAGATTTGACTTCGTGGAAATTTACATTACAGCTGCTTGTTTTTTTTTTCTATCCATCTTTCTCTCATGTCTTAAAAATTCTTTTTTGGGGGATTAAAGATTTTTACAGTAGACAAATAACTATTCAGTTTCTTGCTAGTTCTTCTCGAAAGATAGCAACATTTCGAATCCGATGGTAAAGTCACTCTATAATATTTTTTTACACTATTTCAGTTGACAGACAGGCACGCATCCCACCTGATGGTAACCGGTCACTGCGGCCTATTCCATTGAGGGAAACTCCACCAGGAAGCATCGCTCAATGTGCTGCCAGACTTTAGGCTCATCTGATCTTCGAATTGATTTCAAATGTATTGATACATTGACATTGACGATTTAAAAATGCATTTTCGAAACCTACATCAACAAAAATATTTTGATTTATTGAATATTTAATTGCTTTTCAACACAGTTATTGACATACCAAAGAAAACTTAGCATAATATAAATAATCTATAAGGCTAGCTAAATAAAGAAAACATCGTGTCATAACCTGTAATTCCAATCTGTGTATAATCCTATTAAAATATTTTCTTTTAGAGACCCTCCTTCTCGGTGCAAAGGTTAAATCCGCCACTGGTTAACCCTCTCTATCTATGCGAGTCGACAGTCTGATTTGTAGCTTAATCGAACTAGCCAGTTTTATACGCAGGGCGAATGAAGCTAGAATCCATTTGGCGAGGAGACAATCAGGTGATAAAATTGCGACATGAATTAGAGTGTATCCTAATATAACAGCGAATCTCTGTTTTGTGTCTTAACCCTATAATGAAGTATTTGCTAAAAGACAATAAATTGGTTGGAATTGGTAAAAAAAAATGTGGTTTTTTAAGTTTTTAATTTCCATTTAGGTTCATGGGTATAATTGTTTAATTTCCATTTAAATTCAATCTTGAACAACGTCACGTACATTGGGGTATCTGAACCCATAGTAAGTAAGAAATAACGAAGATGCCATAAATGCTCACAAAGTACAAATACACATAAAACACCACAGTTCATAATATTTTATATGTATATTTGTCCTAGGTAAGATTCGAACCTGACCTCTGGCGCATAGAGCAGGCATCAACATGCCCAATGGACCATAAAGCCAATTCTCAATTTAAAAAAAAAACTTTTCGAGAAAGTAATTTGTAATTAAAAAACGAATCACAAATTAGGACTCCATTACAATGAAACTTGATATATTTCCAACTACCTCTGAAACTCATGTCTCCTTATCAACAAGACTGAACTGTCTCAACATATCTGCTTACATGAGAAGTCCTGTCTCGTCAGGCTTGCACCGAGATAATGTCTCGTACTAAAGAACACGGTATTATTAACTACGGTTCCGTGCAAAATTACGTAGCTAAATGATTCGAGAGTACTTTATCGTTTTTGTAATAAGATCGAATTTTGAATACAACATTATGCTTCTGACTGTCACTATACAATGTGATGTGTGCTTACAGAAGGTTCGGTCCATTAAAATTTAAAAAAAGAATTCATTTTTTTTTTTTTTTATGTAATAGGGGGGCAAACGAGCAAGTGGGTCACCTGATGTTAAGTGATCACCGCCGCCCATAAGCACCCGAGACCCCCTTAGGGTCACAGGCGCGTTGCCCGCCTTTCATTATGATTTAGTGGTCTTGACCATATTTTATTGAATTCCATATTGGAATAATGTTAATGTCCTTTTTTACACACGGAATTAATATTAAAATGCGAACATTTGTAAAACAACTTTTAATAAAACACTTAAACAAATTAATGTATACAGCATTTTTAATAACCCGACTTTTCGACTGCTTTACAGCAATCGTGCCGGTAATGCCTAATGGTATTTGTCACTAAATCTTCAAAATATTTTGTCAAACTACAAAAAATATTTTTATGTCAAATCTTGTAATTTCTTTTACAACTAATAAAGCTAATAAAGTAATCGACTTTTGTAGTAATCATGTAAGTATCATTTTAATTCGTCAAAACAAAGACAATGGCACTCTTTCTTTAGTTTATAGAAATCATATTACTAAATATCAAGAATTGATTGGTGACGCTACACGAAATAATTAATTTCATCAACAAGACACCTCTGCACCCCCTTTCTCTATGCGAGCACGTTCACACGCACGGTGTAAGCGAGTCGGTACATAAGATTAATCTCTGGGTGTACAGTGTACATAGTATTATTTATGAGACGCCATTCGGCTCTTGCCCCACCTAGGCAAACAAGACCCGTGTAGGCCCGTATTAGCAGTAAGAGATTAATAGATTACGATATGCATATGGTATTTGAAGTTTTGGATAGTACTCCCGTCCTAAACAAAGATTGTTGCCGGAAATTTGAATAGTGTTTTGCAATTTGCATGTATAATAATTAGTTCATGATTATGTATTTTACAATTCTGTAGAATTGATTAAATGTCAACAACAGTATTTGTTGTGACTCTTATTATAGCTATAGAATAGGGACCAATACGGAGCTTTAGAGGAACATCCATAGTCCTAATAACAGTTAAGAAGCGTCCAGCTTCTAACTCCTAATTTCGAAATAAAACGTTGCGGGTACGATTACCGCGCGTTCAAACATTTGTGCATAAATGAACATGCCTATTGGTCCCAGGCCTATTGTATCTGTCATCTGGTACAAATATTCTAAAGTATAATGCAAACGCAACATAGATCTGGTAATTTGTGGACTTATTTTCAATCCTAAGTACAAGTAATATTATAATGTTCTTTATTCATCCATTCATCTACATCTCATGACAAGAGGCATGGAGGCGCAACCCGGGGCTTAGTAGGTAAACTTCGCCCAAATGGTACGTAACTTATTAAAGAGGTGAAAAAAAGTGTTACAGAGCTGAACATACAGGACTCAATTATATCGCTGAACTGAGGATGAAAAAATGCGTAACAGAAATGATTTTTTTATACCACATCAGTTGGCAGACAGACACGCAGCCCACCTGATGGTAAGCTGCCACTGCGGCCTATTCCATTGAGGGACACTTCACCAGGAAGCATCCCTCAATGTACTACCAACATCGGAACTCAATGATGATAGCACTGCACTGACGAACGTAATACAGTGCAGTAACCATACCTTCAATAAACTTGCTCATTAAACTCCATAAATCTCCTCACGGGTCTAGATTTTGCCTCAGGGTACAGTTGCCTTGACGCAAGCAATCGTCTGCAGGCGACGCGATCGCTCCAATGGAGCGGCCTTGTTCAGAATAGGAACCGTTCCAGTCCTGTGTTTAAATTATTTGGTCAAACGCTTGAAGCATTATGTTACGTTTGCCAAACGTTTGTTTATCTCTTTAAACTATGTTTTGTTATTGGAGTTCTGGATCATACCAGAACTTACAGAGCAGCCTGCTTATTTTATTTCTTCTTTATAGAATGTTTTAAGAACCATAATCCTACGGTTATGGAGCTGCACAAGTGAGTGTGGGTTTGAATCCTAACTAGAACAAAAATTACGTGATAAACATTAATTGCGCTTGTTCTATGTCCGGATGTTGCTTTTTATTTGTGGTACTTTCGTTGTTGTTTCTGATATTCAGACCACTAGTGCTGAAGTAATAATAATAATGTCCTCCTAGCCGAGTTTTCGGCTACGGCGGCCAATCTTTTACGATCAGCTAACTACGCAGGATATACTAAAGTGCACAAGTGAGTGCGCAAGCACAGGTGCTCCCTATTCCCTCACTCTCATATAAAACGGTGGGACAGCAGTCTGACACGACCGAAGAGAGATCAGGCGCAGGACCAACGGCTTAACGTGCCTTCCGAAGCAGGGAATCATCATTCTTTTCAGACATTCAGGTGATTCAATCCTGCAATGTCTTATCCAAACTGGAAAAATTCACACAAAGTGATCTTCCCCGCGGGATTCGAACCCACGACCTACGGGTATTAGAGCCCAACGCTTTAACCACTGTACCACAGAGGCTGAAGTAATTAATTATTAAGCTATAAACTTTGAAATCAGATTAATTGTATGCTATAGAATTAATTTTAATTACAACTACAAAGAGTTCCGTTACAGCACATCATAAGTTCAATCAACTACTTTATAATCTACATTATTAGAATAGACTCTATAAATCTCCTAACAAGTATAGATCTAGCCTAAAGGTACAGGTTCCTTGACGCAAGCAATCATCTGCAACCGACGCGATCCCTCCATTGGAGCGGCTTTGTTCGAACAAGCGCTGTTGGACTTGCGGCTTTACATCTCCCCGGAGCAGCGCTTAAGAAATTTTAATGTAGGTACTACAAGAAAGTTCGCTTTTTACCGCTCGAGCTGTGGTTGGGACAATAGCGGAGATGTTTAAGAAGAATTAGGTATAAGTATAATTAATTAAATGAAGAATAGCCTGTGTATATACCCAATAGGATTGCAACTCCCTGTCTGAGCGGAGATTTAGTGCAATCCTATTGGTCAATATTCCTCCGTTTCTAAGCTTTGCTTCGGTGGACAGGCAGTCTTAGACTCGTTTATATGTCATCTCAAATTGGCATGTAACAATGTATATCATCTCTTTTTTCGTTGCGTTATAAAATTGCCTCGATTAACATAGTATAAAAATAATATTCCTTATTCTCTCCGCTTTCGTCAAAGCCGCAGCCTCGTTCCGACTCTGTTTTACTTGTACCGTTTAAAAAATAATAGAACGTAATCTCTGTTGAAGTGGGGATGGATCTTGTTTAATTTCCAGTCTTCTTTTTATTCAGAACTCTGTTCTGGTAGCACTAATTTATTTTTCTTGTTTTTATCTATCCGGTGGTGGTTTTACTGTTTTAACTTTGTGTGCTATTTGCAATTCAAAAAACAGAGAAGTAGCCTTGCTGTTTAGGAATAGGGGTAACAGTGTTGTTTGAGCTAGAAATGTAAAATCGCATAGTGTTCTTATATTTTTGTTAAAATTTTGTTGTTTACAGTAAAATATTCTACGAGGTTTCTAATATAAAAAATAATCTACAAAACGACGGGTTTATAAACTCTTTATTTAATATTCTTGTTTGAATGAAAAATGTACAGAAAAAATACGCGCCACGATTTTTATTGATCTCGTGCACATTAAGTGTCATTTGAATCCACTCTGCAACTTTATAATAAGATGTATGAGAGAAAATTTTCTTGTTCTGTGGATGTATGCATCATAATAGAGTGCAGAAACGTCTCACAAAAATAACCCGTCGCCCAGACATAACAAAAGCCTAATATAGAAATTATATTTTCGTCTCGAGCACCGCATATCGTCACAAAGTCTGACATAAAACTTTTATACGCCATTTATGTTATCATCGCGAAACACCTTCGACCGTTCATAGAAGAAAGTAGAAGTCATGTTTTTTCTTAAAATAAAATTTAAAGCTGCAAAAGGTAAGTGACTCCAGAGAACCATAAAGCGAGTATTTCGGGCGACAACCTTTGCAGTACCTACAGAAACACATAAATTGTCTGCGTTCTTTCGTTCACGATGCAATTAGTTATAATTGGATCTTGTAAACAAAGTATAATTTATTTTGTAACTTATTTTGCTGTCAGGAAAATACGCTGTCTTTTTTATGATGTCCTGTATCGGTCAAAAAACATCTTATCTGGGGGCACGGCAGTGCCCCCGCCAAGTCGAGCGCGAAGCAAACACTGCCGTACCATCCTTTACTGGAACCATTTCGCCGCATTTTCAGGCCCCTATTTGAGAACCTCTGGATAAGACCAGAACGCAGTAATTTTCGTCATTTAGTAAGCTATAATCACATACTTAAAATCCAAAATTTCAAGTCTGTAAGTCATTTAGTTCCGAAGTTAAGCGAAAGCAAAGTTTCGCATTTATGACAGACACTCACTCACTCACTGATGATCATCATAATAGAACTAGTACTTCCCATAAACTCAGAGAGCTGAAATTTGGTACAGAGTTAGGGTTTAATGGCCACATAAAGGGAAAACTATAAAAACTAGTATATTCGAAGATCTGGAGTACCTGGTGACCCTGATTAGAAAACACAAGAGCCCAACCAAACTATTAGAGATCGACATATACCGACTTTACAAAAAATACTCAACTTGGTGAGCCGCTTCATTTGGTGGTGGTGGGGGGATGGGAGGGGGAGGGGGGATGGTGGGAAGGGGGATGGGAAGGGGAATGGTAGGGGTTTGGAGGGGAGGGGGAAGCGGCATGGGAGGGGGAGGGGAGAACGGGGATGGGAGGGGGGATGAGAGGGGGAAGTGGATGGGAGGGGGAGGTGGGGGGATGTAATAGTAGTATATGGGAGGGGGAGGTGGGGTGGATGGGGATAGTAGTACCTTATCAATCCTATCCCCCTTCCCCCTCCTTATTTATAACCTGGAAAAGGGCATTTGGCGCTTTAATTCTTACGGGAAACGGGAAATCAACATGCCCACGTTCCTACAAAAAGAAGTGAAATCCCACCAAAAACATTCTGTAAAAAACTAGCCAAGTCTCGATGGAGCTGCTTGTTTATCTCTAAAAAGAAATGAAATCTAGACAAAGTCGTGCCAAGTCTAAGGTTCCTTACTGCGATTTCTTTATTATTATAGTTAATGTTGTGTGACTTGGCCGTTGAAGGGTACACAAGGGTACAAAACCAGGTGCTCCATTACTCCATTGCACCAATCTGTCGCCAGAACCGCTACCCATTGACGATGGAAAATTGCCACTTGGGAAACGTTGATTCAATAACCAGTCAATTGTAGACTTAATAAAGCTGCGTATTTCAACGTAGGTACTGACGAAAGAATGTTCCACCTAAACATTCTATAAACGTTAGTGGGTACAAGTCAATTTTGTTTACATGTAATGTTATATCTGTTGTAACTACCTATGTTTGTTAAGCGAGATAATAGCCCATACTGGTATTGGTAATTGGACGCTAGTGTCTCATTTGGCCCTTCGAAGTTGAGTTGCAGGTCCGTTTGGCCGTCTGGCCCTTCAACGGCCAAGTCACACAACATTAACTATAATAATAAAGAAATCGCAGTAAGGAACCTTAGACTTGGCACGACTTTGTCTAGATTTCATTTCTTTTTAGAGATAAACAAGCAGCTCCATCGAGACTTGGCTAGTTTTTTACAGAATGTTTTTGGTGGGATTTTTTTTATGCGTTGAATGAAAAGTTTGTCCATTTCTTGGATTTGATCTGTAAGGTCAGATTTGATAGGATTCTGATTTTGGAACTGTTTGATGGTTTATATACGGCCTATGGCCATTGTTTCGAGAAGCGATTCAAAGTTATTAAAGTCTACATTTTAATATATGTACCTACGCAATTGTAAGTGTAAAGTCAACCCAAAATCGTATCTCATTATTCGCACAAAAAACCTAAAAAATTAAATATATTCATACGAATTTTCTTGTATCACAGCCGGGAACGAGTACTCCACATGTTACTGGGCGTGTAAATAAAATACAAGCGACAGAGTGATTTGTTCAGCGGAAACTGCCGCTCCGCTAGTACCGGACGCCGCGGTGTTTGACTTGCGGCTGCGGTGCCCATGCGTGACTTATGTCTCCCGACTCAAACACCAAAGGAATCACTTGCTCTGATTATTATCATCATCGATTATTATCGCGGGATCGAGTGCAATTTAGTGTTATAAATATACTGCCGCTCCAACATTGCAGTACTACCGGACGCCGCAAATGCATTTGCCGTGTCTCACTTGAGTCTGCTCATGCAGTACAAAAATAAATTACTTATCCCGCCCGACAGATCGTCTCAAATATACCTACATACGCTACCTTATGGAATAATTTGTCAAATCCCCACAATCTGATTCGGGTACGGGTTATTGTGCACATTTTTACAGTCAATTCAGTATAATTTTTCCTCCCACTATATTATTATCTGCTACAGCGTTATCGACAAATAATATGTCCTCATATTTCCTACGCTATATTTGGAAACATCAGTTGCAACTCCGCACTTTCTATCCAGGAGGAATGCTAATACGCATCCGTTTTCTTAAGTGGGTTAAACCCACATGTGAACGTTTCACACACAACTTCGCTCCGCTAAGACTGTTAATGATTTGATTCAATTAGATGAGGATATAGTCAGATCTTGTTCGTCAGACTTATCGTGTTCGTTCTAGATCCAAGAGCAAAAAATTTGACTTTTTCGTGATCGCCTTATTTATTTCATTTTAGTTAATCCATACAAGAAAAACTAAAAAGCGAGTGTTGTGGGCTACTGCTTTTTCCTTCTCTGAAAAATCGAAATCCCTTTGACTACTGCGAAGAAAGAAAAACAAAAAGTATCGGATATCGAACGCAACGAATACCTCGTATTTTTCATACTTTTTCTATAACTTTAGTTTGAAGAGAGGCACGTAGCGTTATCGATGGGAAGGAAGCACAGGCTTATTCTATTGAAGGGCACTTCACTTAAAAACGTCGCTCTTTGTGGTGCTATACTGTAGACTTCTCTGATCTTCGATTTCTTGCTTTCCCCGACGTCGAGAACTTTCAATACCCACAGACTATCAAAGATAAAACTTAGTTAAAGTTCATCTTCAATATATTTACTTTTTAAATAAAATAATAGACTATTGGAATGACCCGACAGCGCATTTAGTTGTAATCCCGCCCTATGCACTAGGAGTTGTGGGTTTGAATCCCACCCAGGAATCACTTTTATGTGATGAATTTTTGTGTTTTTATGGTTTTTTGGTTTTTTTGTTTGTATATAGCGTAGCTTCATTATTTCTGATACAACCTTAATTATAACACAAGTTCTTTAGGGTCAAATAAATTATATATGTGACGTAAAACTTATTTTAGTAGTTTCAGTTAATTTTTATGTAGTTTTATGGAAAACTATGAAAACTCACATATAAAACTTTTACTACGAAAGATTATTTTAACTGCTCATAGTTTTCATATCGGTAGTAATGGCACGCAATAACAGGAATGCTTAATGATACGGAGTAATTCAGAACTTTTTTTATGGACGGTATTGATTTCGCAGTAATGTGTACTGATGAGCATTTTGCAGAATTTATAGCCGATCATTTCTGTCAGGATTCCTTTTCATTTGATGTACAAGTCTGTTAAATTGTCGGATTCCGAAAAAGTCCTCCCATCGACCACATCAAATGCGAGAATCGAATATACGACTTCTTCGTTTCATTAACTGTTGACTGGCTTAACCACTGCTTTATGTATACTGTTAAATGCACTTGTTCAATCTTGTGTTTTCCAACCTGCCTGTTCAAGCTTCTTATGTCCTATGCCAAGAATTACTTGTAGGTACTAAAAGTATGTAGTACCTTACTAAAAATAAATAAAAGTAGTTCAACAAAGATTTAACATATGTCCATTAACACGGCATTGATGGAGGCTTTTTCAGTATTCCTATACCTTTCTCATTCTAACAATCGGGTACTTTATCTGCCTATTAAGTTATAGTATAGTTGACCTTGATCTATATTAGCTCTGAGCAAAAGTTATCCTACTAGATTTAACTTATTACCCAGTACATCATCAACTATCTTCATTCCAATTTACATTTAATATAAAATTTCATTTGGTAATGGAGGAAGACATGACGTGAACAAAATGAAAACCTCTTAACTGTCCTCTCTTTTCGTTTAAATCGCGCTTACAAAATCATTATAAATTAAACAAGCAATCTATTTGCTCATGTAATTTGTTATAAAACGGAGTTCAACCTGTCCCGAAATCTTAAATCTTAGACACCTGTTAAGTTATTTAGAGACATCCTTTGAGAGCTTACAGAGTTCGTTCAAAGGAATTAGATGAAATTCAAACTCCCAGATACATATCGCTTTCATTCAAACTTCCAGTTCGTCCCAATAATTATAAGTTGAAAACAAAAGCACCTGAAATTAGAACTTTGGAACTACCTCGATAAGTTCTTTAAGATTAAACTCGAGTCCTTGGGGGCACATTGTTGTAGAGGGTTTATCAAGGCGTTTTCTAAGATATATGAGCGTGGGAGCCGCCTTCTAACTGCGCAATGAACTTTAAATCCCCTTCACACCTGGGTCCGCCCACCAAATACAGTTGTTGTGGAGTGAACGCGATAAAATCGTACTTTATACGACATGCAAAGCCGAGAGAGTAAATTATTATTTGAGGCGAGTTTACCTTTTATAGGGAGGTTCTGTTGACGTCTTTGTTTTAGTGCTAATAGAGAGACCGAATGGAGATAAGCCTTTTTTCTGCACGATGAATATACAAAAACTGTTTTTGTTTAATCACAAATTATTCCTTTTGTAATTTTTTTATAACCATTAAAAATACTTTACAGTCGTGTACCAAACCTGTTACAACTTATACCAATAAACACAACACGCTAGAAACATATTACTCACTGTAGAAAAATTTAATCTATGAGTAGTTAATTTTAAGAAAGATATTATGTGGCTAACACATATTTTACTACTATCGCATTCTGGTATAAAAAAATTTATATCAATAAAAAAATTAATTCAGACGACACATGAGTGAAAAACCGGGATGGTCACAAGTTTATAAATAAAAATCAACTTTGTACTTTAAAAGCCTATGAATAAAACTTCTGATAACTTTGATTTATGATATTTGAATGTTTATCTATTTGCGGTTGTATCAAATCGGAAGAGGGTGCATAATATTGTCATTACAATATCGCTATCATCTCAGGCCTTGCGATAAAAGAATAGTGCGAAAGACTATCAATTTTCTGTCTTAACCACCTCCGTGGAAGTGGCTAAGCTGCTCGGGTATAAAACGCGAAGGTTGTGGGTTTGATTCCCGCCTTTGGTCTGGTTGATGGTAGGGCTTTTTCGGAGTCCGACTGGCTGTGTTCCGTCAGTATTAATGTGGGAGCCAGTACACTTGGAATCGAAAGGCTCGAAGATCAAATGAGCCTACAGTCTGGCAGCACATTGAGCGATCCTGGTGTAGTGTCCCTCAATGGAATAGGCAGCAGTGATCGCTTACCATAAAGCGTGTCTGTCTGCCAACTGATATAGGATTTAAAAAAAATATGACGTTGAAAAGTATAATTTTAAACACTTTGTGCCAATCGGGGGACAGAAAAGTCAACTGAGCAATCGTAAAAAAAAAATTCTTAAGGTTGTAGAGGTACTTAGCATTATCAGCCAGCTGAAGATAAACAAATACATCAAAAAAGCAGTTTGTTTGTAAGCAAAAATCTTAATACTACAAAGAGCCGTCAAGTTTTTTAAAGCCCCTTTGTCCCGTATCTTGAATCTCGCTGTCAATATTTTCTTTTAAAGTATTCCTTTTATTTAATTCTGTTAAGATTCCAATTTTTATTTATCAGCGTAGTATTTTTTTTTCTACTACATCAGTTTGCAGACGGACATGCAGCCCACCTGATGGTAAGCGGCCTATTCCATGGGACTTCACCAGGAAGCTTCGCTCAATATGTCGCCTGACTGAAGGCTCATCTGTTCTTTGAGCCTTGATTTCAAGTGTACTGTTTTCCACATAAATACTGCCGGAACACAGCCAGTAGTGAAAACAAAAAAAAATGGAAGACAAACAGTAACCGTGGGAAACAGTGGTGATACGTCATATTTGCTCGACATAATTGCCTTACATAATGAGCCAGCGCCCTGCACAAGCAAGCCAATAGTTACACAATACATTGATTTATGGGCCGTCTGTTCCATTGTTAGCTAATGAGATTGCCCTGTCAGCACAATTCCTCTATAGAACAGGACCTTTATAAATCATAGAGAAATCATTTCTCTTACGTGAATGCTGACAGATTCCTTGATTAGTGTAGGAGGCGACCAAACAACTATTCTTTTGAAATTGGCAACAATTGGTGCAGTCGTGGAAATTACTAATATAAATACTGCTTCCGTGGCAAAATGAGATTATCCTAGTCGGCAACTACCTCGTTGGTTGTGTGTTTGGTGCTAGGAATATTTCATGGTCTGAATGGCTAGTTATCCAGAGGTAAAATCGTAGTGTTCGTAGCTTTAGGATGTAGGCAGTTGTTTTCCTAAACTAAAATAGGTTGCAGATATCAAAAATAGGCTTTTCATTCTCAACCTGACTGTATAAAATATCAATGCAAAACGCGATCCCAGGCCGCAAAAACCACATTCACAGCTAGTTATTATTAAATCTTCCATCCGCAATGAATAATCTATAAAGCATTAAACCACTATAATTTCTCTCAAACCCATCTCGCTATTTTATTCTCGGGCCAGACGTCTCACCTGAAATTCTGTGTGGAAATATGACAGAGGATAGACCTCTGTCTATTCCCTGTCAAATTTGAAAACCCAATAAGCCGAAATTTCTACAAAATGGTTTAGGACTTACATACGTCAATCTTAATCTGGAAAAATGATGAAAACCGTAGGAAAATCTTTATGCGTCTTTTGAGAGCTGAAGTTGAGACGCTGTTTATGAGAAATTCGTTCATTTTTCAATGTTATTTATTGAAGTAATGCGCGAAGAAGTTATTTAAGAAGATCTTGTGATGTAACGTAAGCTTAAGAGTAGAGGAGGAAGGATTTTGATGTAACAGTTTTATATACTTATGCCTCGCTTGTCTAGTAGTTTATAGAACCTGGCCATGATCTCGGGGTCCGGGTACAATTCCCGGATCAAGCTAAAGTGTCAGTTTTTTGGACACAGTTTATGTTTGTGATCAGAAATCCACCTTTGGAAAGCAAGCTTATTAAATCAGAACCTATGATTATAGCAATGACTACAATAATAATATCAATGATGGTCGCCGGTGCCCTCTAGTGGGAAATTAAATGGCTGAAACTTTACATTAGTTTTTATATACTTCTTGTATGCCGCTAAAGTATATTCTTATAAATAGTATTATGTATATTGTAAACATTCTATAACTTCACATTTCATCACATATAATATTTTTATGGTTTTATGCAACCGTAAAGGATATAATGTTTTGAAAAAAAAAAGAATGAGGAATCCAATGAAGTCTATTATTTTTTAACGCCTCACATAAACATTGTAAAGTATGATTGTCAGGTTCCCGTATCAAACGTCTGACTTTAAAATTGGAGAGAGCTGTGTAAAATTTAAAGGATATTTAAGTTCTCCACAGCGCTTCAACGAATCCGCGCGCACTCACTCAATATATTTCCCTACCACCTGCTCACTTAAAACTCGTTTCCAGTCATTTAACAATAATAAATCTCTACCTTAATCCTGTTGTGTTTCTGCTGAATCCATTTTATACTCAGAAAGCATGAAATAAACCGAATGCCGTCTGCAATCTCTACATCCTTTGATTTATGAATTTCATTCTAGATGCTACAAATGTTCCATTCTTCATTTTAGAGTTTCGTCTGTTGATAATGAAAACGGTACTTTTATCAGTTCAATATCGTCTATGACCACTTTTTGGGGCACAATGCGTTGATGCTACTGAATCTCACGGACAGCGAGACTTGTGGACGTATGTGGAGCTCGGAACTAAAGACGTTTGTACCACCAACCACTTAATTTCCACGGTTTTCCCTTCACACACAGAGAAGACGACCGACGACGACGGTACCTGCCTTGAAGCCACAACCGGCCTGAAACAAATTGGTCACCCACCATAGAAGATTTCGTCAAAATGTATATATATATTTAAAGTAAAAAATGTGCCAAAAATTTTAACTGTTTACACAATGGCAAAGCTTATATTGGTAAAATTCTAAGTCTGAAAATATATAGATCGTTCCTGTAAGAAATTTATTTAGAAGTAAAAGTTTTATATTTACTCGCAATTTTTATACCGGTACCCGGTACACATAAATTGTGAGTAAGTATTAAATGTAGTGTTATTCCTATCAAAAACGAACTTCCATAGCCATTTCTAGATCGTGATTTATTAAGTTATAACAAAAAAAATCGTGATTTATATTCGATCAGATATATCCACATTCCGTTTCAGCTAATTCAGCTTACCATAAAACAAAAGTTGGCAACTATCAAATATTACTCGTATCGATACGGATCCGTGCTTCTGCGAACACGACCCGAACTTAAAAAATGCTTAAGAACTAAGTGGAGGTAACGAGCATCTTGCTTTAATAATGAAAACCGGGAGAAACACTTAAAAGCTGCATACAAAGTAGCACTGGAAATTGATAACGGAAGAAAGTTTTTTGTTCCATTCCGGTTTGCCCGGCAAGTTGTTGAGACAAAGTTGACTAGTTCATTTCATAAGTTTTAAGCCTTGCTGTTGTATGGAGTAGCTAAGTCGTTTGGGTACAAAACCGGGAGGTCGTGGGTTCGATTTCCGCCATGGGTATGATTGGTAGGATTTTTCAGAGTCCGACCGGTAAAACACAGAAGGACAAACAAATACACATTTAATTATGTTATCTCAAGAAACAAAGCATTATTTCGTAATACATAGTAGTCTTCTCCTTTTAAAAAATCTAGTCCGTGTTTTAACCCAATTTCATAAACATCAAACAATACTTTCGCATTTTTAATATTCGTATGGATTTAAAAAATTGTTCTTTAGCTTTAACTTTACTTTGTATGTTCACGTTTATTCAATAAACTTTGTGTATTTAAAAAATATTCAAGAAAGTAAAATTTTAAGTTAACGCAGAAAAACTTTTTCGTTTTTTAAGTTAACGGACTCCATCATAATTCCGTTTCAATTTTCCCTTGTTCGCTTCCTTTGCCTTATTAATTTGAAATGGAAGCTGAGTGTTGAAACAAAAATAATAGCAACAAGTCTGGGAAACTAGATAGATACAGTTTTAAGATTAAAGCCTAGCAAAAGGCCTCCACTTTACTTGTTAAGCCCGCCGATATGCCGACCACATAGAAATACGGCTCACCTAAAAAGAACAAAGGAACATGGTTGTAGTACTCGTCACTGAGGCTTATTTATTCTATCTACAGTTTCATTTCACTTTTTTTATTGTATATAAATACTCTAAATAATACCTAATATCTTCATTAATGTAGGCATATAAACCACTTGTTTTCGTGTTGGCTTTAGCCCACGCACGCTGTCAAGGACTAGGTCCCCATGGGCCCAAAAAGGTACACCGGCAAAATATTGTAAAGTTGACTTGAATGTTTTACGCATATACATTAATTTATATCTGTACACAATCCCTAGTTAGTTACTATCTCTCCATCAAGATAATTTCATTTCCACTTCACACTCAAACTCGAGAATTTCAATTTCCATTATGAAGAATAGAATTAAACGCTTCGGTAACACATTGAAAGGCGTTACGAGAAGTGCCCAATAAATTAGCATCAAAAGGTGCTGCCCCACTTAGGACTTGGAATGGTTCCATCTCGCTCACTTTGCGTTAAAACCAGCGAGCATGACTAGACTAGAAAAGTTCAGAGTTTTTACATGTACGAGTAAGTAATTTTAGTTTAAAATTCCACGCCAAATTTTGGATATAATGGCTAAAGTCAACAAACAGATTATGTACGACATCAGTCGAGACCTCTCCTGTCTGTTTTATGTCCCACGGTAATGTTACCGAATAAGCGATAAGCATTTTAGATAATTCATTTTCAGTTGTAGTGGTAGAGGCATGCTGTATTACAGAACAATTGGGCCGGCTCGTCCGGGGAAGTACTAGCCTCTCACATAACACCAGCGTGAAATAATTGTGACTACCATTGTGTTTCGTCTGGTTTGTGAGAGTGCCAAAGGCCCAACCCCCATACCCCTATAGGCCGGCAACGCATTAGCGATCCCTCTGGTGTTGCAGATGGGCGGCGGTGATTGCTTACCATCAGGCGACCCGCTGGCTTGTTTACCGCCTCTGACACAAAAAAAAATTATATATGTATATCAGCCATACGAAGCCTTTTGCTGGGCATAGAATGATTATCAAAGATTTCCATAATGTTCCATGTGCGCTACCCGCATCCAGCCCAGCATAATAAGATAATTGTCATCGAAGAATCTAAAAATCTATTTTGAATCTGTGTATGTTTTCCAAGCCATACTGTTTTTAATAAATGCTTTCTATCTTTCTAGTTAATATCGCCAACCTCTAGGGCCGGTCAATCACCTTAAAGCAGGCACCGGCTAGCTCCTCTCGGGAGTAACAGAAGGAGTTTAGTGGGAAGTGTGTCGAAAATTCCTTAATCCCGAGCCCCAAACACCGCCACAGGCCACAATGGCTTGCAGTTGTGTAGCTTAAACGCATTCTCCCACAAAAGAAGAAAATCCTGTAAAAATGTCTGGGCTGTGGGCCAAATCCTAGAATACTTAAAGCAAAAAAATACGACCTTATTTCTACTATGCCATTTACGTAGTACATTTTAATTCTTTACATAAAGATACAATTCCAGATTAAAACTTGCGAAAGGCAATAGAAGTAAAAGTTTTAATGTACGAGTATAATTATTATTAGTAATTACGTAAAATTTTATCAAAGGTTAAAGGAGTTGGTAATTGTTTGTAGATTCTTTTCTATTTCATCAGTAGAATTAACATTCCAAAGTCCTAGACTAAAACTAAATTCAAAGTTTTGTTAATTAGACTGACGATGTTTTATAAAGGAATAAATACAACTAAAGATTTAAACAATTTTGATGAAGGACTAAAGTTTAGTTACCAGAGTCAGATCTAGAGGCCACAGGCAATTTCTGTCTAGACACAACATCAACCTTGATTAAAAATTTCTGTTAATCCAAATGTCCTGCGTCCCGAGGTTTAAATCAGGGATGTTACGGAGCATCGATTTCGATTCTGTTAAGTCGGAACTATTATTACACTTTCGGTTCCGATTTCGGCTCCGAAACTTTTAAATTGGAGGTTTTAATCGGAGGTCAAAGCATAGCAATACACTAATTTTGGAGTCATTGCATTTGATTTAATTTGGTGTTTAGTTAGAAACATTTTGATTTTTTCATTGTCTGTGTTTTGTTCTTGTGTAATAAAAATGAAAAAAAAACTGATTAATGTTTTTATTTGTCCTTTAATAATAATTGCCACTTCTTCTGCCTCTGCATCCAACTCCGATACCGATTCCGATAAATCAAATTTAAAAACTCCGATTCCGACTTCGGTTCCGATAAATTTACCTCCGTTACATCCCTGGTTTGAATGACGCCGCTCTATCTGTCGCGATTGAACTAGTCTACAAAGGTCGAGGAGTGTGAAGGTAGGTTTTCAGGAAGTTTCGTGGGCGGTTACCTGCATACCCGGCGCACCTAACGTTCGCAGAAACGTATAAGGTGCGCCATTTTTTATTGTATGTATGTAAGTCTAATAGGCGTTGTCTGAAATTAGCGATAAAAGATTCATAAATGTTACTTATTACTATCTAAGTAAACACAAGGCAGCCTCAGTGTTCTATAGACTAAGGTCCATTGTAGTGGTTCGCGCACTCCATAACTGTGATGCGGCAGTTATTACCTAGCAAACTTTCAACAGCTTACGTACTTATATAAGTAACCTTCTGAGAGGAAGCCATCGCAAGAACTATAAACAGACGTTTAGCTGCTTCCGTGTTTTGCGTTTAATTTAAATTATATGCATTAACAATATCGTGTAGGCGGAAATTGTCAAATTCGCAAATTGTCAAGCGGTCGCAATCGGTAAAATTCGCAATATATTTAACTTCTTTCTATTTCTGTTTTGACTGGCTGTCTTTTAAAGACTAACATACCGATACCTCCAATGAACACTACGCTAACTCAAAATTTGCCATTTTTCGTTTTTTATAGAAATCGACCCACTTTTTTAATAATATTATGCCCCCAAATTTTCATGACAATATCTTTAAAAACAAAAAAGTTTTGAGATTTACATAACGCCAAGTAAAGGTACTTTCTTCAATTACGGGGTGGACAAGCCGCTGTCTTAATATAGTGGTGTGTATTCGGCTAGCGCGACTGCCGGCCCGCGGGAGATACGCCGCCAACTAGGAGTTGGCGGGGTGTTGCGCGGGAAAGTATTTGTTCATGTGACAGTTAGCGGTGTGTGTCGCCCGTTGAATGCACTTTTGAACAAATAATTATATAACGTAGTGTAAATCAGAGTTAAACATTACTAAGTTTAATAATTTTCACTATCTTGTAGTAAATTAAAATCGAAATTAGCTGCATGAAATGCTACAATTATAATACAAGAGTTTTGTTTTCTAGTATAAAACGAACCGCTTAGCCCTTCGTCCATATTGGTAACTAAGCTTATGTAACTAGTTACAAAAATTTTTATTTTGCTGTTTGGTAACTACCTAGTTGTGGAAGAAGAAGAATTTTTCCATTTTTGTAACTTTTTGCTATCTATTATGAACGTTAAATGTTTGTGACTGGCCACTTCTATCGGAAAATAATTATTAGTATAATGAGTTACAGTCATTTATAATGATTGTTTATTATACTATGTGTTGGGTGTCAAGGAAACCAAATATTAATAATTGTGAATTTTATTACTTATGGAGGAAACGATTGTTTTTCATATTTTTATTGGCTGATTTAAATGACGTTAGAATTTTGACGAAAAAGTTGTTACTTGCACTTTTGATTTTTTTTACTTTACCATTCACAGCTAGATTGTTATTACCCAAAAATAGTACCATTGTTTTTTGCCATCCTCCAAAACCAAGACAAGAAAAAAAAATCCTTTACAAATAATCAAAACTAAATTTCCTCTCTGGAAACCACGTAAAATGCTTGTTGCTTTTGAAGATTTGCTTTTAATGGCATTCAGAAACCATATCCTCAAACAGATGTAAAAGATTGTTTTAACCACTTTAGTCAAAGTCTTTTTAAAAAAGCAGAACAGCTAAGTATCAACCCAGCTCAGAGGCGGCATGTTGCAAGATGTGCAGGTTTGGCCCAATTGCTTATAAAATATATTAGCTGATCTAATAGCACAATAAATTTTTACTTCGATCGTAACTGGCTACAAGATTCATTAAAATCTGGTATTGTGAAGGGGAACAGTTAAACAGTATTAAGGATGGCGGCCATTTGGAAGGATGGCATGCTATAATTAATCGTTTTGTGGAAAATAATAACCCATCCATCGCATAAGTGTTGGGCATTCTAATGAAGGAAACAAAAATTTAATAAATAAATTCAGCAGTTAAAAACGACAAAATACCAAATAATTATCATGATATTGACACAGAAATAAGTGCAACTATTCAGCAATTAAAATTTAAGATATTACAGTAGGCCACTGCCTAAAATTTTTCTAAGTATTAATAAATGATTTAAAAGTGTTTTGTATAGTACGTTTTAATTCAAATCAACTACACCGAGCCAGTTGTATATCACAACAATCCCACATCATATCGGGATTTTTTTGCACAATGTCTCGGGTTACTATAATGGAAATAATTTAATCTACGAAGTGGAAAAATAATTCTTCCCTCACAACTACTTAAAACACCAACGAAAAAATAATATTTTTTGGAACTGGTTACATAAGCTTAGTTACCAATATGGACGAAAGGCCGCTAAGTAATGACACAGTTAAGATACTCTACGCTATTTATTTGTTAGCGGCTTGTATAACGGCTCCACGATTTTCGGCTTATCCTACTACAAAACGCTAACTTTTCTTTTTCATAAATTACGATCTTATTATAATAAAAACATTGTTCAAAATACTCTTAATTGGTAATGAAGTCGATTTTAAATGTAATTATTAATTTTATTTTATGTAGTATACATTTAATTTATTATTTTGTAGCCTGTAATATTCCCGAATATATTCCGCTAACTTAGAATTGGCGGAGTGTATCCCGATCTTAAATTAGAGCTTTCTGCGTTACATCCCGCTAAGTGAGGCTAATTAAAAAACCCATAAGTTTTTTTTAAATGTTACTATGCGGATCTTAAGCATCAGTAAATTAGTTACTCACACAAAAAATATCAAGAAAATAACTACAAAAATAAAGATTTTATCAACTTTTTTCTTTCAAGAGCTCCTCCTGTAAACCTGCACTTTTGAAGTTAGCGTAGTGTTCATTGGAGGTATCGATACTATTTTTTAATGATTACAAAGAACAAATAAAACAATATATTTATCTTTTCTACATAACAGGGGGCAGGGGGGACTTAAAAAAAAAGGAAACAGTGATACCGCGGAGGAGACCGCTAGTGTTTTTTATAGTAAGATAGAATGTGCTAAAAACACTCTCTTCTCTTTCTCCCTTCTTCAGAGCATTTTCACCCACCGTAGAGCATACGCCCTCCAGACTTTCTCCAGGTACCCGGTTATTGAGATTGAATTTTGAAGCGAGGTCTCCAACCGAGAACAAAAAAACAGAGCTAAAAACACTACGCGTCAAAAGAAATTTATATCTCTGGGCTTGTTGTGGCTTGTTTTGTGTGTGTGCTAGCACACAAAAATAATATGTATTTCAACCGTATCTGGTACTGTATTAAATAAAAATTCAAAGAAAAACTACGATGTTCTTTTCGCTTGGGCAGAATTATGTTCTAGCCAGTTCTTAGAAGACGTGCTACGGTCATAACTTACGGGCCGGCTCACCTTTCCCGTTTACTCCAGCCATGAATCCCGCGTAACCTATAACTCATCTTGGCAATAAAGTTTGAAAAATAAAGCAATTTAGAGCCATATTCGCGCGCATATTGCAGACGGGCTGTGCGTTGCATCTAAATATATGGCCCATAAACACAAAATAAAATTTAAATGACTGATTTTTCAATCGTCCGAGTAAATCATTTACATATAAGCTTATACATTTTAAAATTGATTTTATTATTCATTTTCTCTTATAAGAGTAGGGGTATAAACTGTAAAGTTAACGTAGCGTCTTTATTTTTCTATAGAATAATTTCTTAAGTTCGTAATATTAAAGCGAGCATTAATGTACACCATTTCTAAAGTTAATTGAGTGATTAATTATAAACAAAGTGGTTCAGGTACTCTTCTATAATAAACCCAGAGATCTTCATTTATGATAACCTACTTTCGTCGATTAAGCAGTTAATGGATTAGTTTGTGATAGTGTCTATCAGCTAAATTGGTAAAACATTTTGTTACTTTTTATATCTTCCGCTAGCTCGGCGGTGACTGAATACATCTTGACAAACCTGCACAGTCGAACCTGTGTACCCATGATCCAGATTGGCCAGTTCCCCTGTCACGGTGTACGGCGGTCAAATAGCAGTCGCTTTAATGCAATAACTGGGCTAGCCAAATCCTCGATCAAGGTGCAAGCGTGTTCTGACTAGCCCCCCTAAAAAACCGGCATTTATGACGTTCGTTATCGTTCAATTTACGATAGCGAATGTCAATATGTCGAAGCCACCTGTCAAATCCATACAATTTGAAGTTAGCGGATTTCGCTATCGCTGTCAAAATGTTACTTTGTCTAGGCCCCTAGATCGAGTCAAAGCCCTCAGAGAAAGAGAGATAAGCAAAAAAAATTCTCTACAATATTCTTAAACATAATCTTCTTTGTTCACAATAGAATTACAATGTAACAAACATTACTTTTTAGGTCCTTTCTCGGGCTTTTTACGCAAAACGTGGAAAAACAGAAATGTAGAATATTTTTAAAATGAAATTATACTTGCTAAGTCAGGGTTATGCTAAAAGTTTAAAGAAAGGTTTTTCATCCAAATATGTTACAATATGCTATTTACTTTGCACAGAAGCTACATAAAAATATTTAAAATAAAAAGAAAGACATTTATTGAATAAAACAAGAATGTGTCAGCAAGTTGCGTATGCGACCGAGACCCAATTTCTTGAAAGGTTTTAAGCACCACAACTGGCTTGTCAGGCAATCGCCTTCGGTCAATCGCCACAAGGTGTCTACTGGTTCGTCCCTCTTTAGGAGTGAAGGGAAACCAGGAGTTTAGTTAAAACGCGATAGTTCTGAACTCAGGACTACTTCGTTTCCAATAAACTTCTGTTTCATTCCTCTCCTGTTATGTACATCTTAACGGGAAATAATTATTTAACTACACATCAAAAATACTGAAATTAATGTACATCAAAAAAATTGAATTGCACACCAAAGGTTAGTTAGGTTAGCAATTAAATTTTTTGATGCGCATTCCAGTATTTTTTGTTGTGCGGTTAAATACAACCCCAACGACTTAACCACTATTTTTAATAAGTATAATACTCTGTCATGATATAGGTACGTGTAGTTCTAGCTAGATTGGTTCTCAATAAATATTGACATTCAGAGTATGCTTTCTTTATATTTGTGTGAAGCTTTGAAAAAGTAAAGCAATACTTTTGATTTTTATCTTGTCAATTTAACTTGCCTGGACGGTTCAACTGAACTGGAACTGATTGTGAAGGAAAGGGCTCTCAAAGCCAACATTGACAGCAGTTATTCCGAACTCATTAACTTTAGTTAATTAATGTACAACTGGCGTTCAATATCAATGTAGGCGAGTAATTTGCTTGCAAGTACAACGTTAATATCCTGACCACAGTCAAGCATAGAAGCAGGCGCTCGTATCCGACAGCGCAGCGACGCATCGCCGGTCATTTCCGTCGGGAAGCGCGCTCCGCACTAACCTTTGACTAATTTACAGGTTTTTTTAAAGTACGCCAGGCATTGACTTCAAATTATCAATCCGTACAATATGGCTTCTAATAACAACCTAGCTATGTAATTCGCCAGCCACTACAACGTTAATATCCTGACCACAGTCAAGCATAGAAGCAGCGCTCACATCCGACATTGCGGCGACGCATCGCCGGTCTTTTCCGTCGGGAAGCGCGCTCCGCACTTACCTTTTCACTAATTTACAGGTGTTTTTAAAGTACGCCAGGCATCGACTTCAAATTATTAATCCATACAATATGGCTTCTAATGATAACCTAGCTATGTAATTCGCCAGCCACTACAACGTTAATATCCTGACCACAGTCAAGCATAGAAGCAGCGCTCGCATCCGACAGCGCGGCGACGCATCGCCGGTCATTTCCGTCGGAAAGCGCGCTCCGCACTAATCTACGGAACTGCGCTGCGAGCCTAATCCGATGACGTCACGCATTTGAATATTCGTTGCAGAGATGGTCGCTGCGGATTATCTGACAGTGCGGTGTAAATTGCATCAGTGTCAAAAGCTGCAGGACGAATACAATATTTTTATCATTTGATTAGAGCGCCAACTTTAACTTAGCTGAGGTTTCATGACTACTGGTCGAAATTAGAATCTTTTGTTTTATTTTAACGCTAGGTAGTTGCCGTAACCTTTACATTTTTAAGTAAAGCGGTAAATACCATATGTCCTCGTCTGAGATACAAACTCTACAAAACTTTTACATCCAATGATATAAAATTCGTTCTTAAAATAGCGACAGCGGATTATTGGGTAGGTACCTAAGTAATGCAGTTTAATTTAGGTACTTGTTAACTTGTGACTTTAAATTTGTAATTAATAGTGAATCCAGAAACAACAAGCTGAATTTTCTAGCCTATTGAAATCCACCATCATAAGCTCAAATACTTCTGGAAAGTTTTATTATTCTAGCGAACAATTTTGATATTAACATAGATGAACGGACTACAAAATTCGCAGTTGAATGACCTACAAGCGATTTGGTCATTCGACGTAGTCAATGAAAATCTATCTGATCTATGACCCGTATTTAAGCCTTAGATGAAGTATTTAAGGCAGGGCCGAATCGCGCTTATAACCAATCAGGCAAAATCATTTTATATATATATATAAAACTCAAAGGTGACTGACTGACTGACTGACTGACATAGATATCTATCAACGCACAGCCCAAACCACTGGACGGATCGGGGTGAAATTTGCCATGCAGGTAGATGTTATGACGTAAGCATCCGCTAAGAAAGGATATCTCGATATTTCCACGGGAACGGGAACCACGCGGGTGAAACCGCGGGCGCCCGCTAGTACACAATATTTCGCCATTCATTTTGATATGTTGGCTTTAAGCTATTAAGTATTTCACGTTTAAATTATTGAGTTCATTGGTGTATTTACCGTGTATTGTAGATTTTGTGAGCTTTCGATATTTTAGCGTTGTTACGAACATTAATCACGGACAAACGGGTAATATTTCGGGAGTTCAATTTCCAGTACGTGATAAATCTATACGTAAAACAGCTCGCCCTGACGAACATTATCAATGACGTGTTGAAAGCCATTGAAAATCAGCCATCATTAAATAATGTTAATTAATACTTAAATCGCTTGACCACCTCTGTTAAAGCCAGTTCAGCAAATTAACCCCCAAGGTCGTGGATTTATTTAGTGATAATGATCATCAGTCTGCTTTGGTTCCTTCACAGGTAAATAATCTAATTAAGGCGTTTTGGACCATGTAATCAAGGGCTACAGCAGATGTGAATGAAGCGACTACCCGTAGATCATTATCTTATCTGACCTTTAAATAGGTACAGACCTTTAAATAGGTCGCTAAAAAATGTCGCACCATTTCATATTTGCGGAAATAACTAATTCTAATTTTCTAATTTAGCCGCGGAACTAAATTAAAATAATATTTATAAACCTGTAAAATCTCTAAAGACTGTTAGCAGGAGTTAGTGTTGTAAAGAGAACAAAATTTTTGTCTGCAATTGTAGCCAAAAATTTTCGCCTTGCGAATTGAACCTTTGCAGATAACGAGGTGTACTAATGGCGCCGCCTGCGAAGGGGAATAGAGACAAATGTCGTATTGGTTGTAGATTTACAGCGCGGCGGGCGACATCTGGCGCGCGGATTTATGACTTTAATCAGACCGTCAGATGTTGGATCAGGTACGGTACTGTGGAGATTTTTTTCGTCTTGCACCTTGTTTATCTTCATTTTTAGATATTTGACGTTTTTGGTCTCTGGTCTGTGCCGACAATATTACTTAAGTTTTTCTGTAAATTAATTAATATTTATAATATAATCCATACAGCTTGAAAATGACTAAGTCATTGGCTCTGATGTCCTTTAAGTCATTTCTGACTCTTTACAACATTAGTATATTACAAGGAAAATCCAGTAAACACAAAGTGATTTTATAAAAAGAATAATAGGGAATCTAATTCAGAGATTATTTCCCATTTGTCTTTCCATTTTCGTAACACGAGCATAGTATTTTTTTTAAAAAAGCTAGCATCTGCCGCAGCTATATTACGAGTATATGCGTTGTCACCATTTTTCTTGTTCTGTGGTTGTGAACTATTAATAAAAAGTTGGTAGCATACGTTCATTCAAGCTTGAATTTATTTACGTCAAAAATAATTACGAATTCTTTCATTCTTCTTCAAAATTATTGCCTTTATAATGTTCTTAAGGAGTTGATAAAACTTATTTTACTTCGCTATCCTTAATTTCATAATTAACTACGAGTGCAAAATCACGTATAATCTATTTTAGAGTTCTTTAAATTCAGGATTCGAAATAACCGATACCGCTGGCTCCAGGGGATAAAGACAAATGTGGTATTGGTAGATTTACAGCGCAGCGGGCGACATCTGGCGCGCTATTTATGAGTTTAATCAGACCAGCCTTACTAGCCAGGCCGGCGATTATCGATTAGTTAAGACCTAGTTTCAGAATCGGTTCTATATAATTTCTCACCGCATATGGAACTAGGAATATACACGGTCGAAGAGAGGTCAAGCCCAGGACCAACGGGTTTTTGTGCTTTCCGAGGGATATCTTCCTAACAAAAAAAATCCTATCATAATATATTTAAGTAAAACCCAGTATTTGAACTCATCCTTTTTTTGAGAGAATGATAAAGTGTTTGTGTTTATGCACCATAACCGCAGACTAGCTACACCTGCGGCCGTGTGTGGGACTCAAAACTAAAGCGTCCACTACCCACTAAACTCCCCCGGTTTCTCCTTCACACCCGATCAGGACGAACCGGTGCCAGCCTTGTGGCTATTGATCAGCCCAAAAGTGTATGGAATCCTTGAGTTTCAGAACCTAAACATAGTTAATTAGCCTATAATTCCGGTTTACAATACTTTAAAATAATAACAAACGTTGAAGAAAAAAATTAAACTGGCAAACGACATAATTTACACATTCTAATATGCTTGAACTCGATACGAGATACAGTAAAATTCGATATGAGTACATAACATATGTGAACAATATTTCCAAAACGCTGTGGTGTCCATTAATTGCGGTCAATGATTACATTAACGAGTCACGAATTACGTATCCAATTACGACTTCTCTGACCAAGTCATAGTAAAAAAAAACACAGTACGTTGTCGTCATAATTATAAACGCACTGCGCAGGACTTTTATGTATGCGCCATCTATACATAAATAAATATCTCTGGACATAAATAAAAAAATATCTCTGGACATAAATAAATAAATATCTCTGGACATTATTCACACAGCGCCATCTAGCCCCAAACTAAGCATTAGCTTGTGCTATGGGTGCTAGACGACGGATAAACATTACTTATCGCTCATTAAATGCAAAAGGGACGCAATCCCAAATTTTATTTTTTTACAGGAGGGCCAAAACAAAATTTGAAAAACGAATTTATGTATTTTTTCAATATTTTTTTAAAGATTATTATTAGTGTTATACATCATTGGATGCGTCTCTTTTTAATGGTTTTTTTACAAATACATACTTTTTTGTGATTTTAATCTTTGTGGAAAAAATAACACAAATGTCTCTTTTGCATAAAACTTTTATTCCAAAATTAAGTGTCTTTTCTCAAAAAAATACACACTTTCTACATGAATCAAGTTTTTTTAAATGGTAATCCTAAAAAACAAAACAACATTAGGCTTCTCAGAGCAAGAGTTTCAGACTTTGAGACAAGCATAATTTATTACTTTTAAATGAAAAAAAAAACTTTCTAAAAAAACATCTTCAGTAAACCTTACAGTATACGCATTCAAATCAGTGCGTACAGATCAAATTAATTGTATGTGTTGGGGTTGAGCTACATCTAACAGCACCGCATTGTACTGTACTTTCCTATAACTCAAAACACTAATTAACTAATCAAGAATAAAATTAAAAACATAGGAAAGGTCCCTCTTAATGTAAACCTTATTAATTTAAACCCTAATTATGTATTTAGTATTTTCCTCGCAATTTATCCATATTTTCTCATCTTTTAAATCTTCCCTGGACTTCCAAGAATATTTCAAGACTAAAATTAGTCAAATCGGTTTAGCTGTTCTCGAGTTTTAGCGAGACTAACGAACAGCAATTCATTTTTATTTATATAGATTACTATACTGTCAGTATACATAATAACACAATAATACTACACTAAACTTTCTATTGACCTCAAAGATGCCTGATCACCTGATGTTAAACAACTAGGCAGTCTAAGATGGAGCGCGCTTGCTTAGGAAAAGCCCGTTAATTCTGGCCTTGAAGAGCCCCAAGTTGTATTGTGTAGGAAAGATAGATCCCGACAGAGAATTCCACTCCCGCACAGTCCGTATCAAGAAAGATGAAGCAAATCGCTTAGTTCGTACGCGTGGTATCTCCACTGTATACGGATGGAATCCCTGACTGAGTCTAGTAGTTCGATGATGGAACGGAGCTGGTGGAACCAAATCGTGCAGCTGAGCAGCACACTCACCAAAGTGGAGTTTGTAAAATACGGAGAGGCAAGCAATCCTCCTACGATGATCGAGGCTCTGCAAGCTCTCGACCAAAGTATCGTCACCGACAAGCCTCTTCGCACGCCGCTCAATAGAGTCCAAAGCAGCCAGCTAGTATCGAGCAAAACCATCCCAAAGATGGCAGCAATATTCCATGCAACTTGAACATGCGGAACAGCTCCTAAACCTCTACAGAGCGTAGAGGTTTAGGAGCTATTCCGCAGTGAAGTAGCGCCTGACTCTGGAAAGGATTCCGAGCTTTTTAGAGGCAGATGCTGCTACAGACTTATGTAGCTCCCAAAGTTTAGGTTGGAAGATAATTCCATACTAAGGAGCTGTAGTCGGTCAGATAAAGAAACAGATACGCCACGAAAAGAGGGAGCCAACTCAAATGCGCTCTTTTTGGTGGAAAACAGACACGCCTGCGTTTTGGTGGGGTTAAAGCTGACCAAATTGGCATCTCCCCAGTCTGAGACAACTTGGAGAGACTGATTCAACATTGATATCACAAGTATAAGAATTATTCTTGCTCTGATAGTCATTCTGTAAATAAGCAAAGCATTGTATGATAATAAATATTGTTTGTTTTATAAATATTAAGCAACAACTTAAGATTTTAATAAAATTTACTAAGTTTTAATGTAATAAAAAGTAAGTAAGTAAAAATCAATACAAATTGATATGTAAATTAAAAATACTAGTTTTTACTAAAACAGATACATATTCAAAAGTATTACTAATTCATAAAATTATTATAAGAGACATACATACGCGTGCATAATTCTGTACAAAATAGACGTATTCCAAAAGTATCACTTATGCTTAAAACAATACTAGGCTTAACGGTGCGTTATTTTATTTAAAACAGAAGTAAACCAAAAAGCGGCTTCTTTGCTCTAGTAATACAACGATCACTTACGTGATTTTTTGTGCAAAGTAGTAGCAATCCAAAATGTGGCCCTTTTGTCTATAAAAACTCGCTCCGGTCGGGTCGCAACTCACAATATGGCCCTTTTGCACTGAACTTACTGGTCAAACCGCGTTAATGCAAAAGAGGCGCCCTCACTGTTTTTCAATTATAAAAGCTAAAATTGCAGGAGTCTTCATTACACTATAAAATATCGAGTGCTTAGATCACATTTTTGTAATAAAACTGGTTTGCTGATTTTTTGTTTTGCGGCCCTTTTGCATTTAAGGAGCGTTATATACTTTTTTTTTGTAAATTCATATAAATATTGTACATAGAAACACCCAAACCGATACAAACAAACATGTTCATGCACACAAATGTTTGTACCGTGCGGGGATCGAACCCGCGACCTCTGGTGTAATAGCCGACTTCTCGACCAAATGGCTCGTCATCATAGATAGATACTATGGCGCACACATACAAGCCGCGCGGTGCGTTTATATAAAGATAACTTACTCTATACACTTCGGCTTAAAGACATTTATTTACTCATAAGAACTTACATATAAATACATATCAGTTCATTTAAAATGAGTTTAAAATTTATATAAACTAAAACAATATTTGAGCGCAGCGAGTCCCGGACCCGTGTTCCACCCGGGCGAAGCACGGGGACTCACAAGGTCCCGTGCTCCAACTGATTAACAGTACAGTTTACTTTCTTCTATGACCAAGCTATGCTGGAAATATTACTACCAATTTTTCCGCCGAAGGCTTCTGAAATAACTGGATCGAACGCAAGTTGATAATTAGTTCGGTCCAATGAAATATTGCAATCCATGAGAGGATTGAAGAGTTCGCCAGTGCTGTGGTTTGAAGTTTATAAACTATCTACCCGCACAGATTTTGCACGGGTGCAAATTATTATAGAAATCTTGTTCTTCCTCGCTTTCGGATTAACTGGTTCATAAATTGATTCAAGTCCGTGGACTCCTAAAACCTAGGACAGCCATGACATACCCAACAATATTATCGCAAAAATTGCAAGTTGAGCAAGTTTCTATAGTTTTGATAATCAATCTAAATTTTAATGCCACATTGCGATATGTCATACAGAAATAAATATTGGACAACATCGCATACATTGATATGACCCCAAAGTAAGTATCATAAGCACTTATATTATAGTTTAAAAATCAAAGGAGGTACCACGGATATAATATACTTAAATAAATATAAATCCAATATTATACGCTTTTCGCCGCAACAAATTCTAATCAGCGTTGATGATCACGCCAAAACCAAATCACACCAGCTAAATTATACCGAGAGATTTACGATACAATTTGGCTTACAAATTTCGAACACTCGACACGAAAACTATTCGGTTAAATTCCATTATAAAGATAGTCGACCCACGTCGATTAATCTACTTATCCGCACTACGTTAATGCATTACTTTGGCTTACCGTGTTTGTAACTGATTTAACACTAACACTTACCTGTGTTGTTGGAATTTATGTTAACGTTAGTTTATTTTGTTGAAAGGCGAAGAGAGTTTCCTTAACTTTACATTGGGTTTTGTCTTCTAGTGTCATCATCATCATCCCAGCGTATTCCCGATTGCATCAGCTCAGGGGTCTGCTTCGACTATGATCCTAGATTTGACAAGCCTGGTTATTAAGATGGCGCGATTGCCATCTGACCTTTGTAACCCAACAAAGGAAACCAGATCTACTTGGAACATAGTCGGGACCAACGGCTTAACGTGCCTTCCGAAGCACGGAATCATCATTCTTATCAGACATTCAGGTGATTCAACCCTGCAATGTCATATCCAAACTGGAAACAATACTCGTAACTATACCACGGAGGCAGTTAGGAGCACGGAGGAGGTTTTGTCCTCTAACTACTAGTATTATATTATCTGTGCTCTAACGAAAAGTTTTGAAAGAGATATCACAAGTGCTTAACCTATTGTAATTACCTTGGAATTATTTATTTGCCTTCACTGTTGCTAAGGTATATGCGATAGCATTTCTTTTAATCAGGAATATGATCACTAATTTATTTCTCTAACGATTCAAGTGATTTTCGCTTCGGATATCAAAGAGAAACATTCGGTGCGAATGTCTGAAAAAGATGTTCGTGTACCGGCAGAAATTATATGACGACTCTTGAATAAATCAATAGCGCCCTAGCTGTGACGAATTCTTGATTGCTAGCGCTCTCTTGACGACTGGAATAGTGTTGCATAACTATCGATAGTTTGACTATCGATATCTGACCTTTATTTTCGGAGCAGAATGCGTTTGCAAGCAAGACCTGCGGCCGTGTGCCAGACACTACCCACTAAACTTTCTGGTTCCCCTTCATTCCCAAAGAGGACGAGCCGGTGTGCCAGCCTTTTGGCGATTGACCAGCCCATCTATATTTGACCTGGAAAATCAGGCGCAGAACCGGCTACCGATAGTATCGATAATATTGATATTATAAGTAACAAACGTGGTGTAGTGGTTAAAGTTTTGAGGTTTTCGGTTCAATTTCCGGGTTGGGTAAAATTGGTATCGGATTTTTCAAATACAGCTCAGACTTTTGACGATGATGAGGGCAAAGGCCTTCATTATTGAACCAAGTCATCGCGCGGCTTGGAGATCACTAGCCCGACTCACAAAATAAATAACAAACATTTTAACAATAGTAATTTTTTTTGCCTGTTTATTTATTGTATTTTTTTCTATTCGTTTTATTATTATCGATATAAGTATGACATTAAGACAGAACATCAAGATAATTAGTGTTGCGTTAAAAATGGACAAAGAGATACGTGCGATCAAGAATAGGAGTTCATTCCCTTTATTTATAGTAATTATAAGACCACTTCTATACCCCTGCTAGAATTGAAAATTGACAGAATACGTATATTTTCAGCTAAACTAAGTTCGAAAAAAAAACTCGTTTTAAATAGTTACATTTGACTCGCAAGCTCCAATTTCCTTTTCCCCACAAATTCTACATACTTAATAAAAAAAACAAATGCTATATCAAACCATAATGGTAGGGTTTGCATACCAACGTAACAAGATAAATAGAAATTTACGAGCACAAAAGAAAATTTCGCCTTTATTTCTCGTTATTGAATAGACGATAAGCACAATGGCTGTTAGGCATAAATATTGCTAAGTTATCGGCTAAAAGATCTATGGAGGTAGGTGTTAGGGCGTCGTATCGCTCTCTCGACAGTTATTGCGTTCTTTATGCGTGAACTCTGGAGAAATTCTATTTACTGGCAACACTGTTGACAGTTACGTAAAAAATATAGCGCGGAGAAAATTGCTGGAGCAAGTTTGTGTTTATGGACTGTCATATTTATTAAGGTGGAAGGATGACAATGTATGTGAATTTCGTTAATATGTTTGATATGACTTTCTTGGGAGCCAGTACACTTGAAATTAAAGGCTCGAAGATCAAATGAGCCTATACAGTCTGGCAGCACATTGAGCGACGCTTCCTGATGAAGTGTCCCTAAATGCGATAGGCCGCTGTGACCGCTTACCATCAGGTGACTATCTATTCAATTTCATTGAAAATGGCTGAACACTCCAAAATTCTATATACAAAAGTAAAGGCATAATAGTTTGCTTATTACGTTCCGCTCATCGCATAGTTCAGTAGAATACAATGGCACGTCATAAATAGTCTTGCATACAGAATTCGAACAATATCGAAACGGCTACATAGCTGTCGGCTAACTTGGGCCATTGCTATTTGCTACCCGAACTTGAAATTTATAGGGTTTATGTCTTGTTAACGCCTCGACGGTCTAGTGGTTTAAGTACCGGGCCGAGATCTCGGGTCCTGGGTTCAATTCCCGGCTCGAGCTAACTTTGCGTCCGTTTTTTTAGACACAGCTCGGGTTTGTGATCACCAATCCGCATTTGGCAAGCGTGGTGATTAAGCAAGTACCCAGCATTGTTACGATAACTTGATTTCAAGGATGGAGGCCTTTGCCCTGCAGTGGGACAGTAAATAGGCTGATACTTTTTTTATGTGTTGTTAACGCCGAGATGGTATAATGGCTGATACCTAGTCGTGATCTCGCTCGGAGTCCTGGGTTCAATACCCAGGTCGGCTCTTTCGTTAATAACTATGATGATAAGGCCTTTTCATTCAGTGGGGTGGGACATTAATAGGCTGATAATAATTTGTATGGAATATATCGATATACATCGATATACGATAGACGAATACTCGTGAACTGATTTCTGAGCACTATGTATTAATTTAACGAAACGTGAAAATAACAGCAATATGTCTATTAAAATATCAATGTTACGAATTTAATTTATATGGAATCAACCATTGATTCATTTTTAACCCCAAAAATTGCCTCGGCGTGTTGTTTTTATTTACTAGGTGTATTAATTAAAAGTGTAGTGTTTTAAAAATCTAAAGGTAAATCCAAAAAAAAATATTTATATGTATGTACCTTCTTCATTCTTACCAATACCAACAATTATTTTAAACCCGCAGATTTTCAAGACAAACTTTACATTTACTACAAAATATAATATCGTTCCTAAAGGAATATTGAAATAGACTGTTTAACACCGACTGTACGATTAACTCTTAACAAACTAAGAAAATTAATTAAAAAACATTTACACGAAAGAAGAAAACTAAAATTTGAATTCAAAATATAACTCTCGAGATTTGTATACCAGTGCGCAAGTCTAAGCGGACACACGCGTGTACCACGTATACAAAACTTTTGAAACTTAAATGAGCCCAATTTAAAGTTTTAGCTCATGAATTTAGCACACTCTGGATGTAAATTGTGCGTTGTAAACTCACCTGATTACGTACGAAAACTTGGAATTGTCGGCGAGTTGTAAGGAATAAACTTTGGGACTTGAATAGATAAGTCCTGTAGGGGTAGCACATGCTACGATAGAAAATTAAAAAGTTATTTGATTCGAGTCATTTGTATACAAATTCTAACAGTAAAGCTACTCGCATCAGTGTTGCTATTGATTTCGGCAAATTTGTTGACCATCGGTCGAAATCGGTTGGGGGAAGTTCGCGCATGTGCACTTTCGCGTGTCCAATAGCGGGCGCGAATCTCTCGAACACCCGCGCGCGCTATTGGTGAGATATGCTTCGGACCAATAGCGCGCAGGCATGTCAAAATTCGTGTTCTGCGCTACCCCCACCCGATAGTTAAAAAGTTTGCCGGGGCCTATACTAAAATTCAAATAGAATTTTTTCCAATCTAATTACTTTTTACTTTTCGATTTGGTACGTTCTAACCCTATTGTGGATGGTCCACTAAGTTTGAAGAGATATAAAGCTACGGAAAGTGTTAAGTTCTCTACTCATAGTAACGGAACTGAATGCCATGTTTATGTGTAACTTTGTTGTACGAAAGTATACTAAAAGTATACTTTTGGTTCACGTTATGCCAAATAATATAATTAGTGGTCCGAAACAAGAGTTCGAAATGTTTTAATTAACACAATTCATTAAGTTTAAGTATTTAGTTAAATTGATTCCTAATTTTTTTTTTAATGTTTGAAGCATTCACAGTCTGTACTAAAATTCTTGCATAAATAAGCAAACAAATTAAAACCTTAATCGAAGAAGAAACCAATTTATATTCAGATTCAATAAACGAAATCGAGACAGCCAATCATTCAATTTTTATTTCTAATATCAGAGATCGAGGCTTTGTACGTTTTTAATAACGCTATAAAAAGCGGAATTATAAACGCGCAGATGTATGAATACGAAGATCCCTGGAGACTGGAAGTGATAACAATGGAGGGCATTTCAATGAGATTTGCATTAGAATACGTGGAGCCGGTGCACCGGCCTTTGTGATGAGACTCTGAAACGTGCCCCGGCGGAGGAATTTCTTTAAAAGGCTAGTACCTATGCTTTTGTAGGGAAATATTGGCTTTCTAAGAACTTGAGGGGTCGCAAATACTGGCTAAGTGCATTCGAGTTTTATCTAAAAAAATATTGCATTTGAATTCCTCCTAATAACAAACAATAGCTTCGTATGAATTTCAATTTAAGGGCAAT
Organism: Mecyna flavalis; assembly: GCA_949319885.1. NCBI lineage: Eukaryota > Metazoa > Arthropoda > Insecta > Lepidoptera > Crambidae > Mecyna > Mecyna flavalis. Next base: position 15,197,647 of record OX439433.1, read on the forward strand.
GAATATGTAAGTTAAACTTTGATTGATTGCTTATACTTCGCTTCCATTCCCGCCCTGCTTCCGCGAAATTAAGGCAGAGGCCTTAGATCTGATTGACGTCACCTATTATTATTGCTGAATGAATTATACATTTATGACAGTAACACTAATTTATACTCGTACTTAAATAATACATTTTATTTTCTTTGTAAAAACAAAAGAAGAGTTGAACACATGTCAGGTGCCGCTGGCTATTAATTATAAAATAATGTAGGTAGTCCTACCTAGCGAAAAGACAGCTACCCGACCGTATCAAAACTTCAAGTCATGGTAAGGCATAAAATTTTTCCTCTCCCGCGTGTACTCAAAACTCAAGCGCCTCTTCTCTGTATCCACAATTCTGTCGGAGGGCGGTGCATCCACAAATTGGCATCAACAAAATGTCGTCCCTACCGCTTTCATTTGCAATATTTAAAATCGGCTCTATGTCGTGTGGTATATAGTTGACATTTGAATGCGGAAGACAAGCGGGTAGAGATAATGTTATAGCAGTTCGCGGGTTGAAGTCAAGTTGCATGTGATAAGTGGAGTTGTGCTTCGTTATCCGACTGCCGCAACAAGACCATGCTAATTGTATGCTCAACTGTTGTAATAATGAGAATCAAGTCAACACATTTTTAGAACTTTCTGTTACTGTTGAAGTTTTTAATAATTGATGCTTTCTTTTTACCGATAAATAGAGCCTTCAGTAGCTTTTAGTAGTGGTAGAGCCATGCTGAATTCAAAATCACGGAAAAGCGAGATATGCGGAATTTTTTACACTAAACTCCTGTCGTCTTAATTTGTTGGTTGATCGTTGAGGGAGGCCGTTCTGAAATTTGACTACGAGCAGTTATTTTTTTATATCAGAGGCGGCAGATGACCCACGGGTAACTAGTCTGATGGTAAGCAATCACCACCGCCCATGGACATCTGCAACACCAGATGGATCGCTGATGCGTTGCCTGCCTTTTGGGTGTGGGCCTCCGGCACTCTCACAAATCAGACGAAGCACAATAGTAGTCACTATTATTTCACGATGGTGTTATGTGAGAGGGTGTTACTTCCCCGGACGAGCCAGCCCATTTGTACTGTAAAACAGCACCACTACTAAGATTATTTATATAATTTCCTTTAGAACATATTCAAATTTATTCTGTTACATTTACAGAAAACTTAACCATAACCAACGGTTAGACTTCTTTTGCGATAGAAAGGTGCTTAAGTTACTACTTCTGTATGCCTTAACAGTACAAATATATTCAGCGGTATCCTACTTATATTATGTTTCAGCTGTTCGAAACTTCCGAAACCAACTGCTAGTACGATGTTTTGTGAGATGGCTTACTATTCGCTGGAACCACATTACAGTCCAAACCTGAGCGCAATATAGCGTATAAGCTTTAGTGCTTTTAGCGCCCTCTATTAGCTATTTTTGTAAACTCCTCCCTTAGCTAAATATAAATAGCACGCTATACCTAACAGTAGTTCACTGTGGTATCGATAGTTGTCGTTGTCATGTTATGAATCGCAATAGTGTTGCAATTTGGCAAAAGTATAATTATTATAAATGATATTATAACGGCTGGTAACAGTTCCTTCAGTTTTCTAATAAACCCTTAGTCGTTCCAGAGCAACTTGTCCGTTTAGTCATACCGCTCAGTCCTACTAGTAGGAATAAACGGAGAAAATAATCCTTTTAGTCCTACTATCTGCTGTGTGAAATTTAATCGAACAAAACGTACAAAAAAGTTCTTTTAGTACTACTAAATTTAAAGCAAACTTCAAATCAAAATCAAAATCAAAAAATCAAAATAATTTATTTGCCTTAAATAGGGTATTCACATTGGTGGTACATTATATTTATACAGGTTCTTATGCCTATTTAGCTTCTTTAGAAAGCATGCAAATATAAATATTATTATCTGTACTACTTATTATTAATTATTACATAATGTTATTCTATCTCTTATTTTTATTAAACCTTAGCTATTTAAATTTTACCAAAATGTCATATACAATTAACGCAATTTGAATTTATTTCTATTCTACCATATTTTACATCTAAATTATAATTATATAGCTACACTTAACGTGGGTCACAATTGCAATGATCGGGTGTTGACTTTATCAAAGTATTCATTAATAGAATAAAAACATTCTTGTATCAACCAACATTTTAATTTCGACTTGAAGAGATTTAGCGGTAATGACTTAATTTTCTCATCCAGTTTATTATAAACTTTTATAGCCATGCAATATGTATTTTTGCTGTAAAGTGTAGTCTTGATTGACGGAAAATTAAGTTTATTTGGATGCCTAGTGTTAAACTTACATACATCTTTTGAAGTTGAACACTATTGAAGTTTGCTTTAAATTTAGTATTACTAAAAGAACTTTTTTGTACGTTTTGTTCGATTAAATTTCACACAGCAGATAGTAGGACTAAAAGGATTATTTTCTCCGTTTATTCCTACTAGTAGGACTGAGCGGTATAACTAAACGGACTACATTTGTAATGATTTATCTTTCAGATAACATTTTATTTGGAAAATTGATGATAAAAAACGTTTTTGTTTTCTAATAGATCTCATCCATTATACATTTCACGCTGTACTTAGTCCTAATATAATTATGTTTCTTTTCACTTAGCTACATCACTTTTTAAGTAAAATCTTACTAAAGAGCCACAAACTTAAAGAACAATAGTAGCACTTACACATCGTAAACTTCAGACGCTATTGTGTAACTCAGTTAAAATTACTACAGCACCAAAAACAACAAGCCAATGTCGTTGTTGCATTCTTGCAACAAGAATGCAATATCCCAGTGCAAATACTTCAAAGTCCACTAGACAATAAGTCAGCGAGCAACCGTACACATTTCAAGAAAGCGCGGAAGGAAGGATCCTGGCGGGTCGAGTCAATATTGACACCAGGCGAGCATCTTACGACTAATCTTATAGAAACTGTTTGCGCTCACGATTGAAGGTTCTCCGCTTGTGAAAACTTTCCGCATTTCAAACAGAATTTGCATACGGTCTGCGTGGCAATATTTCCGCCGTGGACCACATTTGAATAACGCTGAGGGAGAAAAACTGAATCGGTAGATTGGTTTCTAAGAGAGCATTGTTTCTAGAGCCAGTGGACAGATGGTGCCTTTAAATTTATTCATTTTGCTCTAGTGTGTTCGATTTTTCTTTTGACGTCATACTTTTGTTCCTAGATTTAGAACGCGAAATTAAACTCGATTTCAATTTCGCAACGTACTTTTTTTTGGTGTGCTCTGTATAGAGCCAGGACGGAATTTGTTGGACATTTCTCAAATATCATGCTTTTTCAGAAATCAAACAAGAAAATCTGAATAAAGTTTACAATTAAAAGTTTCTGAAATTGGTCATCAATAGCTTCTAATAAAAAAGATGAAGTCACAAATCTTAATAATAATAGAAATTCTATCAACACTATCAACTGTTTTTGAGTTAAAATATATAATTATAAATCAAATAAATGTCAAAAAGTATTCGAAATTATTTGCACAGGTTTTGTAACTGAGTTGGTGTAATAATAAGTCATGTACGCATTTAGATACATTCTATAGGTATAACAATAAACTACCATATGCGTAAGCGGAGACAGAATTATGACGTCACATATCATGATGAATACGGCTCGCATAACATTAATGTTATCAACATCTGTCCGCCCCAGCCATCGTACTCTATTAAACGTAATATTTCACGAAGCACCGCAATTTGCATATATAATAAATTGTCGTTTTAACCGCTATCCGCAACTCCATACATTTACTTTAATATTGAAATTTTTGAAATTAAAATTAGCTTCCGCCACTGTGGATGCATAAATTGAACTTTACACCGTGACTGTAGTGCAGTTAGTGTGGCCAGGTGTTCTGATTTGAGTGGGACGTCCCAACATGTGATAGCCACAAAACCCGTGTTGATCGATAAACGTAATACTTAGCTTTATTTGATGTTCAGCTTTTGAAGTTATTCTGTTTCTCCACATGGTTTAAAAACATCGCATCTTATATAAAATTTCCTGCTTCGAGTAACGAACTTTTATTCTTTATTGTTTAAGAAGTGTGTAGAATTCTTAAAAGAAACAAAACTTAGCAAATGTTTATTTAATAACTAGTTTCCGCAAGCGGCTTAACCCGCATAAAAGTAGGCTTTGTTTATGTACAGGCTATTTGAATGTGAATTTTTTACGAAATCCATTTAATAATTTTCGATAAAAAAGGAGCCGAAACCCAACGATTTATCCTCACCAACTTTAACATTTATAAAAAACCGGCCAAGTGCGAGTCGGACTCGCCCATGAAGGGTTCCGTAGCAGCAAGTATCATCATAATATAAAAGTTCGTGTAGTTCTTTGTAAGTTTGATCGACGTTTTTACATTTGAGTTGATTGCAGGAGAGGAAAATTGCGGTTTACGATTTATGACGTTTTAAAAAAAAACTAATTACTTGATCTCGTTCAAACCAATTTTCAATGGAAGTTTGCATGGTAATGTACATCATATATATTTTTTAGTTTTATTGTTCTCTTATTTTAGAAGTTAGAGGGGGGGTGACCAACATTTTACCACTTTGGAAGTGTCTCTCGTGCAAACTATTCCGTTTAGAAAAAAATGATATATGAAACCTTATTATCATTTTTTAAGACCTATCTATAGATACCCCACACGTAAGGGTTTGAAGGAAAAAAAATTTTTGAGTTTCAGTTCTAAGTATGGGAAGCCCCAAAAATTTATAAACTAATTACTTGATCTCGTTCAAACCAATTTTCAATGGAAGTTTGCATAATAATGTACATCATATATTTTTTTTAGATTTATCGTTCTCTTATTTTAGAAGTTACAGGGGGGGGGACCAACATTTTACCACTTTGGAAGTGTCTCTCGCGCAAACTATTCAGTTTAGAAAAAAATGATATAAGAAACCTTATTATCATTTTAAAAGACCTATCCCTAGATACCCCACACGTAAGGATTGGATGAAAAAAATTTTTTTGAGTTTCAGTTCTAAGTATGGAGGGCCCCCAAAATTTATTATTATTTTTCTATTTTTGTATGAAAATCTTAATGCGGTTTACAGAATACACCTACTTACTAATTTTCAACAGTATAGCTCTTATAGTTTCGGTAAAAAGTGGCTGTGACATACGGACGGACAGACAGACAGACAGACATGACGAATCCATAAGGGTTCCGTTTTTTGCCATTTGGCTACGGAACCCTAAAAAGCTATATTTAAGAATACTTTTTTTATAATTAATTTACGAAAGCAGCTCTGTGTACAACATTAATACGTTCTATTATGAGTTGTAACCGTCCCGGTTACAAAAGCCATTCATATCTTCATTTTAACATTGTGTCCCGTATCATACGCACTTAAACTTGCTTACTAAATGCACTATCTGAATCGAACAACTTTTGCAATAACTTTCGTGAGTTTGTTTGTAATTGTGCATTTATAATCCACAGGAGGGATGGTTTATAATGTTTGTAAACAAACGCTCTAAATATTCAGAGATATTAAGCTCAACTATAAAATTAGTCAAACTAGAAGCACTAAAGGTACTCCATCTGTTATTAGCATTATAAAAAAATTAAAAAAGGTACTTTATAGGGTATACTTTTAGTTAATTACGTTATACATTTATGTTTTCGAAAATAAAATAACATTATCCCTGGAATATATCAGCAGTCAGTTTTATTTATTATTTTGTCCAGTATTTGTATATTATTTAACATTTCCTTTATTAGCCTGTCTATCTGCTAAATTATTTTTTATTATTCTTTTAAAATAAATGAAATTTTGACAAAAATATTAAAAATTGTCAACGACGCAACCTTTGAGCTTCTGTTTTTTTTATTTATAATGAAACCGTCTTGTATTTAAATTTATTGTGAATTTGTGATACAAAACATAAAATAATAAACAATAAATTAGGAACTATTTGACCCCACAGCGTTGACACTAGGTTTTCGAATGTAACTTGTTACTTGGGCACAGGTGACATTTTTTCGTTCAAACCAGAGGATAGCGCAGTCGTCACTCTAAAGTGCGTTTCAGTTGCCACTGTTTCAAGTCCAAAATTCTTAAATCGGTCACCCTGACCTTTCATAACAAAGAAAGGGTATAATAGTCTAAGATTTTGAGTGTTATTAAGTCCAACGATTAAATGTTTCGCTAGAAATTGGTGTGAGCGTATCAAACTCATTACAATAACTTGAAGAAAGCTTATGCACCTTTCGTTTCATTACATCTTAGCAATTATAAATTCGTTTTCCATCCAAGGAGCTTAGACAAAACCGCCCCGGGCTCAGAGAAATTAATGAACGTGTTTCTAACAAAGAGATCAGGCGAAACGTTTCGTTACTTATTTCCTTTAGCGAAATTCTTAATCCGAGGAATGAAGCCCCTTCTTACTCGATTGCTAGAACTGATTTGATGGATACTTACGAATATTATTATGAGGTCTTTGATGTTCTCGGAAATACAAATCATTCTGATTCAAAAGGAGGTCTGAAGCTGGCGTTTCTAAGTATCACGATACTGGCTTATTTTTAACATATTTAATAGATACAAATAAGGGTAATTTTAGATCTTAACAATTCGATTTCTTCAGCATATGTATGATTGATCATTAAATGATCAATCATACATTCAAATTTTGATTATATTAAAGTCAATACTTGAAATTCTATCCATAAGAATGTTTTCACGCAATAATTGTGAATTTATAGACAAAAGATTTCAGAACATTTGAAATAACTATGATATTCTATTATATCCTTATCCGAATAAAAAAACGTCCCGACCCGGCTTCTCACAAACAAAAAAGAAGACTTGCAAAGTTAAAGTACCTATACAAAAAGCTTTAGTTTTGTCAATGTTCTACATTCTAAACTTCTATGTTTAGCGCTTTTACGGCACTAAGTATAAACAAAGCTGGCTTACCACCCCGCTAGTTCAGACAAGATCAATATAAAAGGTCGAAAATGAAACGTGTAGACGCATCCAATTCGGACGCAAAGCTGGCTTAAATCGCAGCCGGCAGGGATCGGTTGTTTGACTAGTTACTTCCCTGTCCAACTTGTACAAGACAAACAGCAAACTGCTAAACTTCGAGTCCTCCACAGGGCACCACCAAATTCTCCGTTCTCCCACCAAGGACGTTATCTTAATTAAGGCTCTGGTTTGAAACTTCGGTGACGAATTTATTAAAACTTGCAACTCTGCAATAGTTTGTTAATGGACAACGAAAAGACGGACAATTCGAAACTCTGAGATACTTGTGATTCGGGAAATTACCATATTGTTTCTGCTATTGAGATCGGGGTAACGAAGCAGTATTTGTATTGTATATTCTCTGAAATGGGTCGGATTTTCTGCTGTGGTTTAATGCCTCATCTGGTATTCAATTTCCTTTTCTTTAATCTTAGGATTTCTGTATTATTTTTAGAAATTTAATAATCTTTGAATATGCTTAGACGTAGCAGATAATTTTGCTTAACTAATTTGGAATAGTTGACGACTTTTTTATGGTCATTACTTTCTTGAGGCGAGCTTGTAAATAAATATCACAAAGAATATTCACATCGATCCATCCGCCATCTAAGCCCAAACTAAACATAGCTTGTACTATGGGTGCCAGAAATAACTTTTGAATATAAATACGTTTTTTTAAAAACGTACATAGCATTACATAGAAAAGTCTTATAAATCCACATACAAATGATTATACGGCCTTCTTTCTGAGATCGAACATGTAACCTCTTTTGGAACAGGCGAATTCCACTACGTCAATCAACGCGTTTTCATAAACAGGTACACACTGCCCGAACAAGGAATTGAACGAACCATGTTACGGCTACATTGACCACTATACTATTATATTTTGTGCCACTACCATATGCCATAATATTTCAGCCTGAGATAGCACAAATTGATTAAGGAATGTCACGGAATATCACCTATTCATCTTATTTTGACATTGTAAGCAAAGTAAAGGATATAGGTATTTTCATCTTATCAAACACAATAATAGATAAATAAAAATCACGTGATTTTATATTTAGATTTTTTAAATTACTTCAGTTGGCAAGTTTACACGTAGGTCAACTGCCTTTTAAGGCCTCGGCCTCGAATTTCGCGGCAGCGCGCGGGAACGGCAGCGGCAGCGGCGAGATGTTTTGTATGGAATCCCATAGATCTATTCTCGAACACAGCGGGACGGGAGCAGACGGCAGCGCACGCAGGCGCGATATTCGAGGCCGAGGCCTAAGAGTTCACCAAGACTGATGCTTTCTCAGGAAGCAACGCTCAATGACTCTTTTTTTGTGGAGGGTAACCACAGGCTAGATTAGTGACACCTTGTGTCGAACTTGGGACTAAAGACTTTTGTCCCAGTACTCTCTACACCCCCAGCTTCCCCTGTGCGAACGCCCATGAGAAGTACAGTGTTTACTTTATTATAGTACACTAGCGGTCGCCTTTGCGTTTTCCCCCGCCCGTCATTTCTTTTGTCGATTATCCCCCCGTCCCCCCTCATTTCCCGGATAAAAAGTACCCTATGTCACTCGGGGATAGTGTAGCTTTCTAACAATGAAAGAATTTTGCATATTTGGTTCAATAGTTTCGGAGCCTATTCAATACAAACAAACATTCAAATCTTTCCTCTTTATAATACATATAATCTTTATAACACAATACCTAACCTAACCTAACTAAATACAATCTAAAAATGTAAATGTTGTAATATGTCCGAATTGACTGCATCAAATAATATATGTTTATGTTACAACTAGTATTTAATTAAATTATGTAACTATTTTAAATCATAGCCAAATATACATACTACCTACTCTTAAATTGTAACTCAAAGAAAACACGCGGGGCTTGCCTTATTATTTTGGAAGTAGAAGATTTGCTTTACGTATTTACTTTGCTAATTTCCTGGAAGAATTCAACCCAAGTTTCAGAGCTCCAGCGTTTGTTAATTTCCAAGGAAAACCTGATGACTAATTCAGATTCGTGAGAGTTCCGTAAAAGCATGGGAGGCCGATATTTTATAATAAAACCGACGCCGACGTTCAATGTTAAATGCTACTACGGGAAACGGGAGTCTAAGAGCAATATGGATGGTGACAATAAATTCTTCTTTGCATTGATGACATCGCAAATATGATTGGTGAGTGGTCGGGTGAAAACCTCGTTTGTCTTGGTAAAGAGTATCTACGAGCAGCGATTGTTTTGTTGCAGTTAAATCAATATCGGAAAATGGTTTGTTCCACGGTTCGGTGTGCTAGGATAGCTCAACCCGTACCTATTTGCTTGTAATCCTGAACTATGTTCGAGTTCAAATCGAGATAGAAATCAACAAACATTGTAGAACTAAAGTTTCCCAGCAAACTATAATATACAATCTTGCATTTATATGATAGACAATTTCGTAGTAATTTAGTAGTTGCTTAATAGAATTCTTTTATATGTTTAATGAGGGATGGTACACAAACGTTAAGCCTTATTTTTTGCCACAATTTCACTTCTTCAATTTAGTTATTATTCTAAGAATTTCAATATTAATATCGTTATCATCATCATCAGCCTATACCACTGCTGGGACACAAGCCTTATCTCAATTATGAGATAGTGATATAATTAGAAAAAAAATCAACTTGTTCAGGTATCAAGCGGGACTCGAACCCGCACACCTCGCTGCATTATTCCGCCACAAATTGTTTTTTCATATATTAATATTTAAAATAACGTCTAAGAATTTGAGTTAGAGAGTACCTACCTACCTATGCATTGCTTTTCAGTTTCAAACAACTTATCAACTATTATAAGTATGTTCACAAATACATACATACCCGTACTGAGCATGGCAGATTAATAAACGTCCAAAACTTAAATTTATTAATCCAACTGCTCACATTTTCACCCAAATCGATCCGAATTAACCAAAGTAAGCTCCACGAACTTCACGCCCAAGAAACAAGATAGATTTCTAGAAACTTTGGGTACATCGTAGGACGAAGTTTGAAAACGTACCGAAAGTTGCTAACAACGAAACTATCAGCTCGAGAGACAATACGCTGAGATAATGAATTCAGCGTCAAACACACTGTAGCAAGTATTGTTTAACTGCATCGATGCGACTCTATGAAGCCCGGCTTGATTGAGATAAGCTACATTTTGAAACAATGGGTTAACAATGCTCGTCAGTGCTCGCAAATAGCACTTGACAGAGAGATCTTGACACTAAATTAATGTTTGAGAAGGGAAAGACGTTTCGGATTCCGTTTTATGTTAACCTTCGACCTTGGATCGTTATGGACTAAACCCAATTTACATCCATTGAACCGATCTCGAAATAGATAAGATAACATTTTTGAAATATTTACACACCGCACACAAAACATCGCGCTTGTATCTACTAATATTATCGAAATTAGATAACAAAAAACTCACCAATTTGTAAAAACATTAGTCATGACTATACATCGTTATCGCGCGGGCAGTTTCGGGGCGACGCGTGGATACTGATGAATAGGGTTGCCACGCATGGATCTTTTTTTTAAAATTATATTTGACCAATAAAAATATCGATTTTTAAATCGATATTATGCATTGAATCTATTTGTAATCCTAAATCGACCACTGACACAACAATGTTACCTTACGATTTTTTTCGGTTTCGATAACTTAACCAATTTTATGAAAATGTTATTTTTATCCTAATTACTCATTTATAGCTGTATGATGTCAATTTCTGACTTACTGGAGAATCAACCCTCAGAGAAAGTGTTGCTAACTTAAACAACGCTTCTACACTACTTTGTCCCAATTTTAAATACAATATCAAAATAGAAATAATATTCTCTTTATCCTCATAAGGTATTTATTCCCATAAGGAATATAAATAACATGAAAGGCTTTAATTTAAAGAATAAAAAAACATGCAAATATTCTAATACTCGTTAAATACGTGTGACAGCCCTTCGGTCATCTATGCGTCGCCCCCAAACTGCCCGCGCGATAACGATGTATAGTCATGACATTGATTTTAATACACTATCAATGAGTGAGGATTCAGGCGACTGGGACCAAATAAAACTGGGACCGCGGTCCCAGTTACCTGATAACATTTTTGAATCGGTCGACTGGGACCATATACCTAATTTCCTTTAATGTACAGTTAACAGAAAAATCAAGTTATAACTCAGGATTTTATTTTATTTAGTATTACGGTCAAGTATTTTTGAAGTGAAAACTTCTGACTACACTTTTTTTATGGGGAAAAAATTTTAAACTCGCGACAGATTAGTAAGATTGATTCGCCATGCTCGTCGAAGTTATAGGCGCCCAGAAACACCAAAGAGAAGTCACACGGAATATCTAATGGCGGAGTAGAATTTCATGGAAATAAAAGCGAGTGATGCAAAACTTCTATTTGAAGTACCAGGCGCCCATAAGTACCAAAGAGTAATCACACGGAATATTTCATCCTAAAATGGCAGCGTGGTGAATAAAATTTATGTAAAATAAAAGCGAAGTGATGCAAAACTTCTATTTGAAGTACCAGGCGCCCATAAACACCAAAGAGTAGATCGAAAATTCGTAAGACGGATGGAGAGTAGACAGGCGGTGCGGCGTTGTGTCAGTATGGATTTGTCATAAAAGTGACATTCGGTTGCTAAGTAACATTGTTATGAGGAGATGATTGTCATGACTGGAGGGTAGGCGATGGGTCCACGCGTCTTTTAGTTTTAAATCTTTTTATTTGTGATCTAGTGCAGTTTGGTGTTGAAAAGTGGTGTGATTTTCATTCAGTAAAGTGTAACGAAGTGTCATAAATAAGAAAATTGAAACAAATTGACTGAATGGACGGGTATTGCGTGTAGTGTGTCTCATCGGTAGATGAGACGCTCTTACCGCAATGGCGTCCATTCCCCCGTGACCTTGAGAGTATCCTCCAGTGTTTCCATGAAGCGTTAAAACATCTTAACACCAATGTTTTAACGCAAGGAGAATCTCCCTTATTTTCACTTGACATTGGCAGAATCACCGCGCCGCAAACAGGCGCGGGATAGAGTCCATTAAAAAAAAAAAAAAAGATGATTGTCATTGCAAATAAATATTACACCACGATATGTGCATCTTCTGACTTTATTATAAATATATAATAGGAGTAATGAGTACTTACTTTATGGTGTATAAAGTTAAGAGACATTAAGACTGATTTTTATATTATTGTTTTGAGGAGATTTCTGTTGAATGTTTACTTAGAATTACTAGTTAAGTAGGTATAATTATGAGCCAACGTGATTTTTAAAACATAATTAAGACTGTTATACTGTTTAAGTAGGTAATACAAAAACTAACTTACCTTTGCAAAAATTAACTTTGTTTTATTTGTGACACTTTTTCTGCTAACTGTACTAAATCTTGTATTTCAACAATGGATTTGTGGTTAAAATTACGGGTGGTCCCAGTCGCCTGACGAAATAAACAAATAAAAACTAATCAGGCAACTGGGACCGCGGTCCCAGTTATATAGTGGTCCCAGTCGCCTGAATCCTCCAATGAGTCATGATATGTGTGAATTTGTGATATTACTTAGCATAGATTATTACATCAAGAAAACACAGACTAATGCATTCGGTGCTATTTTAATATACTATGTCAATTGGCAGACAGGCACGCAGCCCACCCGATGGTAAGCGGTCACTGCGGCCTATTCCATTGAGGGGCACTTCGCTGAAGCGTCGCTCAATGTGCTGCCAGACTGTAGGCTCATTATCTTCGAGACTCTGATTTCAAGTGTACTGGCTCCCAAATTAATATTGCCGGAACACAGCCAGAATATTTTCATTTCAGTATCACCCAAGCATGCAGCCCACCCAGTGGTGAGCGGTCACTGCGGTCTATTCTATTGCGGGACACTCAACCATAAAACATCGCCCAATGTGCTGACGTCGGGTCCTCTTATATTCGGGTGGTATTTAACCTCACAACAATAAATACTGAAGTGCGCATCAAAAAAATTGAATTGCTAACCTTACCTAACTTTTGGTGTGCAATTCAATTTTTTTGATGTACAATTTCAGTAGTTCTTGATGTGCTGTTAAATAATTATGTCCCCTTATTGTCCTTTTTTATTTTTTATTTATTGCCTTTAGTTTAACAAACAAAAACAACAGATTTCATCACTGGGCACTGGGTAGGAAGTCGGACAAATAATGCATCATCTCCAACTAGATCTGACGTGGAAATCCGGCAATATTGTTCTGGGAGCCAGTATACTTTAAAATGTCTTGAAGATCCGAGGAGCCTCCAGTGTGGCAGCGTTCAATAAAATAGGCCACAGTGGCCGCTAACTATCAGGTGAACTGCGTACCTACTACCCAACAGGCGTAGCATACAAAAATCGTCAATTTAAACATGCTCTTTTGTAGATAAGATTTCAAATCTTAAGTCAATGCTGCACTTGTTCTAACAAAAAATATTACATTATTTCAGATAAGCTGCACGTTAACTCGATAAAAGATAGAAGTAATACGTTTCCACGGAACTAATATTATTACTTATCCGATTGAGATTACGGATTCCGAAAATTTCGAGATACAAACATGTAGTATCAACATTTTCGTATCTATCGATTGTGTGTAATCGGCAAACGAGCCAGCAGGTCGCCTGATAGTAAGCGATCACCGCCACCCATGGACATCTGCAACCCCAGAGGGATCGCTGATGCGTTGCCGGCCTATGGGGGAATGGGGAGTGTGGGCTCGGCACTCTCACAAACCAGACGAAACACAATAGTAGTCACTATTATTTCACGCTGGTGTTATGTGAAAGGGTGGTACTTTCCCGGACGAGCCAACCCATTCGCGCTGTAAAACAGCATAGACCACTACTAAACATGGCTTGGGGCGCGGTAATTAAACCCATAATTGTAATGATAACTTTGTTTCGACAATGGTAGCCGTTATCCTGTTGTGTGACTTTAGTATACCGATAGTTCATTTATTTTAAGGTATTTGGAATTACCGAGCGGATGTTTGCTATATACTTATTTAGTTTTTAATAAGTAAACGTGAAACCCAAATGTATTACTCACTGATAAGGATAAATATATTTTTCAAAGTAATGTGTAAGCCGAAATAATGGGCGTAAATAAGTGAAGCGTCACTATGACTACTCGATTTCACATAACGACAAAAGACTTCATTTTATTTCTTTTAGGAATAGTAATGCTTACAAATGGTAAAGAACTGTCTTTCCAGCTATGGAAACGTTTACAAAGAATTGTTCCTTGATGTTCTTCCGCTGTGCAGGACATTTTTAATTGCCTTATAAAGAGAAGTGGGTTTAAATTGACAACCTTATATTATTATATTAATTTTTCACTTGTAAATAGATTTTAATGGTTCCGGTATTCTGGTATCACATCACGTAAACCAGCTTTAAATTAAAAACATTAGAAAGCTGGTTTACGTGATGTGGTCACAAGTTGTTTTTTACATTAGCAATATAAGGATATTTCATTGGTTTCTATTTTGGTAATGCGTTGTTACAGAAAGTCATATAGAGCGGCGCGGTTTAGGTAGGTCTTTCAAAGGTCGTTCATTTTCATCAAACTATAGATTTAATATGAATGAAGTCAGTCAACGACCCAAACCGACTTCGCCTCAAAAAAAGTTGTGGTACATTATTTAACAACAAGAATCCGTCATTATTTGTTTTACTTTTGAGTTCTTTTATCGTTTGATGTCGTGTCATTACACGTGTAAATAAATCCCACTTTCCATCCATCATACTTAGCAGATCTGAGTATCAAAATGTTTAGGCAAATAATAACAGTCTTAGCAGTTAATTAGTTAGAATCCTGAGTGATAATAGCGAGTAGTTGGCAAGTCCCGGCGGTATCGGATCCGGCTTGAGCAGACGTTTCCGACGCGACGGAGGACTGTTTCCGCAGGGAGCGGACAGGACTAGTGACGTCATCATACACCCGATAAGCACTCTAGATCTTTTAGTTTTACTATAGTACAATTCCTTTAAGCACCTGTTTAATTCCCGCTTAGTGCAAAAAAATTAATGTTTTTTTTTTCTAACAGACGGTTTTCGTCTGATTAATATCACACTTTCTGTCAGTCATCCTTAACAGATAATCAGAGTATCAGGTCGGTCAATCGACAGCCTGGCACTATTGTATCTCTTAGGGATTGAAGGGAAAATAGGTTGAGTTTAGTGGATAGTGGACAAGTAATATGGTAATATAGTAAATAATAAAAACATAGGTACGTTAGGCAAATAATAACAGCTCTTAGCAGTAATGAGGCACGATCCTGAGTGATAATAGCGAGTAGTTGGCAAGTCCCGGCGGTATCGGATCCGGCTTGAGCAGACGCTTCCGACACGACGGAGGACTGTTTCCGCAGGGAGCGGACAGGACTAATGACGTCATCGTACACCCGATAAGTATTTTTAGATTTATCATACATTTTCATGGAGTCTAATTAGCGCCATAGTGGGCTAGTGGCTTTATAAACATCTCCGTTCTGTCTTACGTTGCGATAGAGGACTTTTTCATCTCTTCTTTCTTACAAGAAGTGAAGATGGTAAATTGCAGACATTTTGAGAGATCTTTGAGAGATGATGAAGTACTCTAAATCTTTTAAACATTTTAATTTAAATAAATCTAATTGAACGCCTCATTGGGTCGCCTCATTGAGCTAGTAGTTTAACCTGTTCGTGATCTCGTGCGTCCGATTACCGGTTCGTGTAAAAACTGTTAAGGATTTTTCTTGACCGGTTTTTTTCCGATTTTATCCGATTAATATTTAGCAACCCAAATATGTACAATATTTTTTGATTGTACTCTATGTATACTCATGGTTTGTGACCTGTCATGTGTCTTATGAAAAAATAGCGGCCGCCCGCGGTTTCACCCGCGTGGTTCCCGTTCCCGTGGGAATTGATCAATATCCTTTCTTAGCGGATGCCTACGTCATAACATCTACCTGCATGCCAAATTTCAGCCCGATCCGTCCAGTGGTTTGGGCTGTGCGTTGATAGATATCTATGTCAGTCAGTCAGTCACCTTTGAGTTTTATAGATATAGATAGATCAACCCATACTGTCTTTATCGACACGCTTGCCAAGTTGGTGACATCAGCAAAACCGAACTGCGTTCGAAAAATGCGTTTGATTGCAATTAGAACCGATAAATCGATCAAGTAACATCTCTAGCGAGCACTAAGAACGTACGAGATTCGCTAAGCGGATTCCAAACATTATCGCAATGAATCGTTTCCTAAGTAATTATTTAAGTTCGACTCGAACATGGTTTGCTCTGCACTGCTTTCAATGAATCGTAGTCCCTTGGTAATTGATTATAAATATATTATCATACTAGCGGCCGCCCGCGGTTTCACCCGCGTGGTTCCCGTTCCCGTGGGAATTGATCAAAATCCTTTCTTAGCGGATTTCTATGTCATAACATCTACCTGCATGCCAAATTTCAGCCCGATCCGTTCAGTGGTTTGGGCTGTGCGTTGATAGAATATCTGTGTCAGTCAGTCAGTCAATCAGGCAGTCAGTCAGTCAGTCACCTTTGAGTGTATATATAGATACTTGTTTAATTAATTTAAACTAACTTGTATAGAGACTGTTTCCCGACGTAGTACTATCCCTACCTATTTTATAGCAATTTTTAATTGTTTTTTTTTTTTTTTTAAATACCTATCAGAAATTAGGAACATAATAAGAGCTTACAAGGGGATGTAACGCCACATTTTTAAGTCTTTGAAGTAATTCCAAACTACAAAAAATTCACTTAGTTTTCACACACTTAGAAAAAGAAATTAAGTCCAAATTCAGATTGTTGGTCAGAGGTTGTGGTTGTTGAGAAGACTCAAACTTGTAAAGCAACGTTCAAAACTATTTTAAAAACCTTCTGCACAGCTTTTCACAACGAACCCGGGGATGGGCTGGTCAATAGCTAACGCTGGCACCGGCTCGTCCCAATCCGGTGTGAAGGGGAACCGGGGGAGTTTAGTGGGTAGTGGACGCTTTAGTCTCGAGTCCCACACACGGCCGCAGGTTTGGCTACCCTGCGGTTATGGTGCATAAAAGCATTCTCCTCCGAAAAAAAAAAAAAAGCTTTTCACAACGAACAATATCTGCTCAAAAATATTTTTCGAAGCATAATATTTTTTAATATCCAGAGATTTCCATATTCAAGCCAAAACCAGGTCATCAATATTTATAAAATAAACGTAAATATCACATACCCAATTCCAAAGTAGCTTACGGACTTATGTTAAAAACCGCAATGTATGAGTACATAGTTCACCGATCATTCTCAATACTCACGTGAACCGTATTCTGTAGGAAAAATAAACTTTTTGTTAATGGATACGGATTTTAATTGATTATTCCACTATGTTCATCTGGGTAAATTCCCCTGGGTGAACAAAGAATAATTTTTAGTTTCCTTTTATCACCTCGGAATCATTTCACCTAGGTGATATCACCCAGATGAAGCAATTCCACATTATTAGTGTCATTTTTTCACCTTGGAATAAAATCACCTAGGTGAACGAAGACGATTTTAAAAATTGATATTCTGGACTTTGTTCACTGAAAAAGCTCCAGCAAGTCGTGAATATTGTGCTTTAACATATTATATGAATAAGTTTTATATTGTTTTTACCTCAATAAAACGATTTACAAAATAAATAAAAAATATGATGTGATCGTCATATAACATTATGAGCTAACCCCAAAGGAAGACGCGTATTCCCTTTTGGATATTAGAATTGACTGAAGAAATAAGTACGATATTAAATAAATAGATCATAATATTATTACGACCAAGACAGTATTTAAAGTATACTTGAAAAATGCTCATAAAAAAAAAATCATTTGTATAAATTCATATTCTGCGAAGTTACTGTTTTCAAAGTTCCTGAGAAGTGACATCATTGCGACATAGCAACAATAATGAAATAACTGAAAAGTAAATCTTCAAGTTTATTAATTAATTCAAATCTATTTCGAGTCTAGAACGTCAAGTGTGTCTCAGATGATACACTCCGAGGACGCATTTAATTAGAGATCTAGACATGCGATTCCTGTCTCTGTATAACTTCCAAACTGCACCTAAGTTTTGCAAACTACTAAAGTACCTTTAGCAAATATTAATTGGGGGTAAGTTTAGCAGTATGTTCCCTAACTCCATTCAAAGACAAATACCCACTTACGAGATGACTTGTAGTTTGAGTTCGAGGCAGTGTTAGAATTAGGAGCTCAAAATACCCGAACTCCGGAAACGCGGTTAGGGTAGAGAGTCATAGTTGAAAGAGTTCAAAGTACGTTATCGTCATACAAATGCACCGCGCGCGGCTTAAATGCGTGCGCCATAGTATCTATGCGTCATGCACGCGCACTCAAACAAAATCTCGAGCCGTTTCTCAGTGCAAACAAAGAGATTTTGTTTGTGTGTGCATGCGGCGACGCATAGAAACTAAGGCTAAGAACTCACGGTGCGGTTTTTAATCGCGCCCGCAGCGGTTGCTGGCTCGCAGCCTCTATAAAATGTTGATGAAAAAAGTAAAAGCAGTTTTCACGACGCGATTTTCACCCGCAGCGCGCGTGGTTTTACGATTCCCGCCCGCAGCCGCGCGCTCTATGATCGCTTGGCGGGCCCCGCAATATTAGCCGAAGGGGGCGGAAGGTACAGAAATCCAACGCCATTTTGCACTAATGACATAATATTATGGCAGCGTGACGTGTGACGTATCAAAAGGCAACTTATCGCGGACGGTTTGTAACCGCACGTCAACCTCGGCGGCTGAGGAATCGCACGTATCACCGGTCTCGTAAGTTCTGAAATAAAGCCGCAGGAACCGCTGCGGGTGCGATTAAAAACCGCGCCCGCAAATAAGTTCTTGGCCTAATGGTGCACACATACAAGTCGCACGCGGCGCGTTTGTATGAAGATAACGTACTGTGTACTATTTCTACTATGACACGGTTGGGGTACCGAGAGGGCGGGTACATGCGGTTCCGAGTGATTCACGAATGATACGCCTTTGTGAGTTTAATCTTGTTAAGTATTTAAACTCGATGCTACTTGCACTTCCTTGATGAATATAAATCCCTTTTTTATGTATTTACACGTTTACTACTCATTAAATAAAACAACTTAAAACGGATAAACTAGCGATACATTCCGTGATCACGACTGCTGAAAAGTGGTCAAAACGTCAAGTTTAATTTAAAATGTAGAAATATGTATATCGCGAGTTTATCCGTTTTAAGTTGTTGTATTTAATAAATACTGTAAATAACCCTTAATAAAACCGAGTAGAACAATAACCTTCTTCAAATACAAAACGTTTGTATAACTTAATATACTCGTAACAACAGAATTCTAGGAAATAGCCACGTGATCTAGATTATATGTATCATAACTGATAGATACCGAATAAGCGGAATTGAAGTAAATGGCAGATAAAAAACAACGACAATTTTCGGAGAAATCCTTGAGCAAGCATTAAAATCTAGACCTACAGACGGTCCAACGTGACTGCAACGAAATGCAACGTGTATAGTTACTTTAGAGTTTCATTTGAGTTTCTGCCATAGACTCCTATAAGAGACCGCACATGGCAGTGGCACATGGCGCGACCATTTTGAAACCGTGACTTTGATTAGAAAATCTAATAAGGTAATCTTTTGGTGTTCCTAATAATCTAATGATAATCTATTAAATAGTATTCAAATAGCGATTCCATTGATAAATATTGGATAAGTTTCGGTGACTGAAGAGAAATATTGAGTTTCTTGCCGTTCTTCTAGATAAATATGAATATTCCGAAGCCGATGGTAGAAACATTCTGCACCACTGGTAAAAATTGTCGATTTATAAAAACATCTCTAGATGAAGAATATTTTAGAAATTAATCGGTAAATCCGACTAAGCACCCTCACGTTGACAACCGATTGGCGAATACTACACGCTCGATATTTTATCGTGATATTTGGATCGAAATCCAAGATCACGATATTTATCGAGTGTGTAGTATAGCGTATCACGTATCACGATATGTGATAGCTGCAGTCTTCCCCGCATGAATCAAACATTTGTGAGCATGAACACATCTATACAATTCTGTTCAAGCCTCAGGTATACTTTAAATACGCATACTTAAACGTTTTTTTTTCTAGATTCTATGGCAAAATAACAACTTACTTAACATTATCGATATCTATGAAATTATGCGTAAATCAAAAGGTTCCACGTTAAAAAATGAAAGTAATTTTTCACATTGAACTACAATTACTTACGTATTACTTATAACTCAATGGTTTTTCATACTTCGAATATTCCCAATAAGTACCTACTGGTGAAAGAGATAAAGTGATAAATATTTGTATCTTTTGTGTCGTGGTTTCTTTGTAGGCTGAGTCACTTACAAATGTTATTATGCTTGGTCTATAATCTTAGTATGTTTTTGTAGTTTTTCCATAGACCAACAGTCACGGTTACAATTTTTGTTGCGGTAGATTATTTGGAATAATATCGTGATTGTAAAGTTGGTAGGTATATGGTGGGTTTTATTTATTACTATCGGTCGCCCTGGCGGTTTTACCCGCGCGTAATTTCCTTTTTCAACTATCCCGCTGTTCCCCTTATCCTATCCACCACTTCCCCCATCAAAGTATCCTATGTCCGTCTCCTGGATCTAAGCTACCACTTCACCAATTTTCAGCTAAATCGGTTCATCCGTTCTTAAGTTATAAATAGTGTAACTAACACAACTTTTTTTTATACATATAGATTTCTGGATTTAATCTTGATAGTTCAGTCGATCGTCTAGTAGTTTAGGTTTGACTGATTTAGTATCTTAGAATCAGGGGATCAAATACAAATCACTATAATATAATATTTAAAAACAATAGCGACAGCTGTTTTAGGAGATTTAATTAATTTTTCAATTATAATTACTAAAAAGTTCTCTAAAGGAGAAATATATTTCACACAAAATAAAATTCAATCAAAACTGTTATTACATCAACTTAATCAATATAATTTATTTAGCAGGTACAAAATTTAAATACGACAAAATTAGTTATAAAACGAAAAATAAATGTAAACAAAAATTATTTCATGCTACCGTTTCCAAATAAGTCGGAAAATAATTTAATATTACAGGAGGTACTTGAGATTGGATGGAAATAACATTATTTAAGTTAATCTGTGATCAGTGAATTCATTTTCAGAGACAATATTTTAAGGATCGTCGAAGCACGTGCCGAAATTGTTTGCGATTTAATGAACACCATATCTGAATAAAAAGTAAAATATTAGTATATTAGTCATATTTAGTTTGATGGATCGGTTTCTGGGCTATTGCTTGAGACTATTATTATTAATCACCATCTTTAATCGCACGGGGTTTCTGAATAATAAGGTCTACTTTCAAAATGTATATATTAGTTTGCTTAAACTTTGTTTCATTCTACTTTCGTAGTTAGCGACGGTGAGCTCAATCGTCTTGAAAAGTTTCAAAATTTCATCAGTGTCTGATAAAACCTCTCCGGGTTACAAGTTGGACTCGCAGACAGAAAGTTGAAGTTGTTGCGATCGAACTGGTCTTGATTGCACTCCATCTCGTGAATTTTGAGCAAATACTTATATAGATTCGCAGGGAATTTCAAAGAGTTTGAAACGGGAAACGAAACGGAAGAGTTTCGCTATCGGACGGGCAAATACGAATTAGGATCTTTGTTTCCAAATTCTTATTGATTTTTCCTTTCAACTTTCACGATTTCTTGTGAGTTTTCGAGAATGGTCGAAGTATCTTGTAACATTGTGACGGGGATGTTTGAAGATTGTAACAGCCTTCTTCTCAACCAGTATACTAAATTTGGTTGACAAAGTACAGATAGCACTGGGACTGATAACGAACTAAAATATATTATTCCAACAGACATTAATAATTTTAAAATGATTGAAAAAGATAAAACAAAGGCAGCAAAGCGAAATGCCTTTCCATTGGTCGTCTCCAATGAATAAGACGAAAAAGTGAAGCGCTCAGGTGCAACCGACTTAACACAATTGAGTTCGTTATTCCAACGCGCATTGTTCGCGCAATGGAGACTTACGGCCCCGATCTGCAATCGCAGCCAGATTTATAGAGCTTAGAAGCAACTTGAATTGCCTGGATATTTTTCAGTGGTACTGTATTCTCTCATAAAACGGATGAGTGCCGCGACACTGGATGGAATGCGAAAATAGAAAAATGCTCGTGTTTTTGTCAGTCTTTTTTGGCAACTATTATCTAAGGTCATCTAGTTGACTGCTCTGCGAAAACAGTCCTTGAATCAGATATGATGATGGTTGTACTAGTCGTAATTTTTTTTCATTTATACATATTTCATTATTCGTCTTCTAAATCATTTTTGTCAGAAATAAGCATAAACATTTGGTTGAAGCAAAAATAATATTATAATAATTAGTAGTGATTAATTTAAATTAAGATTCAATTAAAATAACGCTCATTCCTATCGGGCGAGGGCATTGTGACAGGAGCACAGTGCAGTTTATTATTCTCTAGTTTAAAGCAAAATTTGTTTGACACGACGGAAGAGAGATTAGGTGTGTCATCAGTTCATCGCATCTGTCGAGGCTGAGAGATATTGACGCCGCCCTCTTCCAAACTCCAGGCTGTAAAAAAAATCCAGCATCTTGTTCAAGTGCTCTTACTACTACGCCACAGAGGCAGTGTCGTCGTTCAAGTAAGTAACTTCATTCTTTCTCCATAAAAAAATACTTCACTTTGGCAAAGACCGTTTTAATAAAATTTAATGAAACGCGCTGCCGTGCCATGTAATTCGGCTCTCGTCACGCCCCCGCAAGAATTATCGCTTCATCCCAACCAATGCGCGCACTATCAAACTTTTGTTTTTATTTTCAATTCCATGTAAAGCGATTCTATAAATTTTAAAATCGCTACCCAGACGGGAAGCCAGATCGAAATCGCGGCGGTCGGGAGGAAATTGCTCATTCTCACGCGACCGACCGCCTTCACTCCAGGGAATCTGCTCTAATGGAAAAAGTTAAAAAAAATATACAAAACTTTTTTATTACGAGCCTTGGACCTGTCGCAGATATAGTAGATATTGCTAAACTACAGCCGAGTTCGGACGTAATAATGGCTTAATCTAAGTTGGTGATGGGGTTTTGTTTTATAAATTAACATTCATAGACTTCTTAGATGGAGGAGGATGGGAGGAGAGGTTCAAAGTAAGGAACTTTGAAAAATACTAGTAATTTTATATGTAGTTGATTGTTTCAAATGATATAGCACTACTGATATAGCAACACTTTTACAACTGTTGCTATATCAGTAGATAATTGTCTGATAAGGCAATAATTGCAATATGACAGTGAAAGATTGCTTTTAGATTTAAGATTTCAACACCATGTACCTAATCTCGAAGTATATCTACTACTGTATCATTGTACATAATTTCAATGATAAATTAAACGGCCTCTACATATAGTTTATGGCTACTTACATAAAATGTTACATAGTAACGTCAAAAATTATTTTTGCTTATCATCTTAACAACATTGTGAAAAGTAAATATATTTTTATTTTACAATTTACGTTTTGCAGAATTTCGAATGGTAATCCTCATTCAGATTCTCTTTAATAAAATGTAAATTCTGTCTAGGTTTTACGCGGTTGCTTATGAACTGGTAAATTAAAACGTTTCTGAAAGTCTTGCTCTCTGGCATCTGAAATAAGGGGATTTGCGAGCAACGTCAATGCATTTCAAATTCATACATAATACAGTGCTTGAAAAACTTCTGTTTCTTAAGTTTGGAAAGAAGAAATCCGTTAGTAATAAATATTATAGAAGACACATTTAAACAATATAGAGATGAATGTAAAAAGTTTATGCGATTAAAGTTTCTTGCCGATTCTTTTCTTTAGATACACGTAGAACCCAGGTGGTAGAGTCACTCTTTAATGTATGAAAAAATATTTTGAGTGGTGAAACTGGACTTTGTTTTAAACAAACAAACATTAAACATATTTTATATCTATTATTCTGTATTATGTTTTTTTATAAGTTTTATATTATTCTGTATTATTATTATTTATATTATTATTGAGGCGCTCGTGGCGCAGCTGTGACAGTGATTTGTTAGAGATAACGAAAGTCAAGCTACCTACGCAGCGGTCGGTTAATGGATGGGTGACTATTCTGACCACATTTAGTGACATTAATTTATTTCGAGCGTCTCCTTGCTTCGGAAGGCACGTTAAGCTGTTGGTCCCGGCAGATATTTTCTCGTAGATATTAGTCGTCAAGCCTAGTCAGAGGCCATTACATCTGACATTAAGGTTGGTCACTTGCCTTACGCACCCCTCCACCAACCCGCACTAGGCCAGCGTGGTGAAGTATGGCCCACACTCTCTCACGGGATAAGGCCTGTGTCCCAGCAGTGGGAACGTATATAGGCTGATGACGATACCTATTATTAATCGACTATAAAAAAAGTGTTTTTTATCTTTAAATATTTATCAAGGTATTAACGTTATACGATAATAACCAATCATTCAACTTGAAAGTACAATCATCATCGCAATAAGTAGATAATTATCACCATATTAGTCACAGTTTGGAATTATCAATATTATATTAAAGCACGTAATAAATTACAGCCTAATCCGTTGCTCAATCTTAGATCATTATAATCCAGATACTACATTCGATCGGTTGGCATCAGATCATAACCCTTTTATTGGGAAATCATACCAATTGAATCATAATGATAAAGCCAGTGTAATCTGATCATCTGAATATGACTGCTTCCGTGACGCCACCATGCCAGTGGTCTCGACTTCAAATCCTTTTTCTCGCAGGAGAATTCGTTTAGGCATCGTAACTACATGCTAGATAAACCTGCGGCCGTGTAGGACTTGAGACTAGCGTCCCACTACCCACTAAACTCCCCCAGTTACCCCTTTCCACCTGATTTAGACGAGCTGGTTCCAGCCTTGTAGCTATTAACTAATCCTGAGACGGATTGAAATTTTTGTGTCTGGATTTTATCAGTCAACTAGGTGACTCAACTCAGTTATCAACTAGTTTTCTGTTTTCTGGCATCTATAGTACAAGCTATGCTTAGATTGGGGCTAGATGACACTGTGTGAATAATTTCCAACGATATTTATTTAATTAAATTATACCTATTGGTACGTTACGACGGTTATTCGTACACTTGGCTAGGTGGAGATTATTATCTACTGTAAATCTATGCAATGCTCCTTAATTTCCAAATTGAGAAGAATTGACGCAATAAGAAGTATGCAATAAGAATAAGATAGGGGCGCTACAAGATTGAAACCATTGACCTCACAAGCGGAATGGTGGTACCACGGCTCAAAGAACTTTCCCACCCATCGGCCATCTATTCTGCTTGCAACTAACCCGCCCATTGGCGTTTAAGCTTGGCAACTTTCCAGGGTATATCGTTTACCTTCGTTTTTTTGCAGATCTCAGAGAAATTCGTTCTCGTTCACAGTTCTAAATCAATTCCGTGGTGAGAATTGAAGTAGTGCTAGCTTCTACTTCCTCTTGAACCAGCCAGCCACTGTTTTCCTTCTTTGATTATAATATTATTGTGGAAGCCAGTACACTTAAAATCAGAGGCTCGAGATCAGATGAGCCTTCAGTCTGGCAGCACATTGAGCGACGCTTCCAGGCGAAGTGTCCCTCAGTGGAATAGGCCGCAGTAGCCACTTACCAACAGGTGGGCTGCGTGTCTGTCTTGTTTAAAAAAAAATGAGGAAAACACGGTGTTTTGGCAAATGTCTATTTAGATATTTTATGTATAACATTTTCAAAAACTGACTGGGTAATCAAGTAAATAAAATTTGTTTGGGCAGATTCAGAGGTATTTTTTTCTTTAGTTATTATTATCCTTTTGTTCCTTGAATGTAAATATTTAATTCGCTTTGCTGGCCATTTTATATAATATGCATAAGCCTTGGGCGAAATTCCAGGAATTATTTAGCGAGTTCTGAAGTTCTCGTACATGGTGTGTATTATAAAACCATTTTACCGTAATTGAGTTAAATCCAGTTTGAGTAACACATACATACATACTTAGTCCAAAGTGCATAGGGTATATCTGGTTAAGCATAATATGCACAATAAGCTATTATTATATTCATTGTATTATATCATTGTACTACCCTAGGCCGCTCTCCGCTTACCATCAAGGGAGATTGTGACCATTTGGTCACCCGAATTTATAAAAAAAAAATATTATGTCACAATTTTACAATTGGGAGATAAATGAAATTTTAAATAGCAACCACACTAAATTTGTACTAAGTATCAACATAAGATAAACTGTGGTATTGGTACCCCACGTAGCTGACTTACTGTCATGACTCACTAAAGTCTATCGATCACAAACACTGATAAAACTGATAAACGTAATAGCCTACGCCTATCTTTTTAATATATTACATGACACATGGCAGCCATAATAATATTAAGAGTAACTAGTTTATGACCATGGTTTCGCTGTATTTATTAGCTTTGTTAAGAAGCAATTTGGTTCCGAACCGTAGCTGTAGCGAAATCTTAGATAATTTCCTTTGTTAGTGGCTAAACTTTATTTTTATGACCCTCCTTTAGTTTCGTAATGTTGACATAATATAGTTTGTAGTGTATATAGTTCCGATTCACTGATCACTGGTGGAAATATATATATAGCAACAGAACTTTTTTTTCTCTTTTTACTTTTAGAAATGCGTTCAAACATTAAGCGTCACCTTTGTATAAAAAAAAATACCCAAAGCCAATAAAGTTTATTGTATACTGTTTTTATTGCGCATTGTAGTAACACAATCGTGCATTTCGTAGCGGTACATTAAATAAAATAATAAATATTTTATTACCAGCATTTAAAAATATTAAAAAGAAATATAAAATAGAACAATATTACAATTTTTTTGAACCAATGCTAATTTTATGCATAGAGCAAGATCAAATACATCATTAAGCTAATTAAAATTAGACACTGTCTTTATTTGTTTTTGTAATTTTAAAGGTACACCAACACATACACACACTATTACATACATTGTACATATGAACAACTTTTTAACATAACTTTACTGCTCTAATAAACATAATATCTAAAATTGTTACAACAAAATATTCACAATAAATAAACCAATTATAGGTGCACACAGCATTGACGAACCAAATAAGAAAATGTAACAACTCGACACAAAAGAACTAAAATACAAAAAATGTCCATTAAAGTTAAATGTTTTTCTTAAAACTAAACAATACGTCTGAAGACAGGTAATGAGACGTGTAATATGTCAATTTATATTCCTCATTATACTCTTCACGGCTTCGGACAATAGATTTGTGATAGGAATTCACAACATTTATTTTGCCTTTGAAAAGTCCATGCAAAAAACTAGATCCAGACTATTACGTCACCTGGCGCACTGTGATCCTGCGAAAACATAATTATGCTACTTTCTTTATAGCAATAAAAACTATTGAATTAAAAAAAACATGTGGTTAAAAATAAGGGGAGCCTCCATTGCGGCATGCATTGAAAGATTCTTCCTTGTTATATATCTAACCATTAGAATAGGCAACATGGGCTGAGTGACCTTATGTCAATTGGGTAAAAATTTCACAAATCATATTTTTGGCTTCTGGTACTTGTTTGATGACCTTTAGTAGATTTTTTTTAGTTTAATGTACACACAATTGACTCTCTAATAGTTGTTTTGTATTTTTTATCAACAGTTCTTTTTGAGCAATTAACAGTTAGTCTGCCTACTTCTGCATGGAAAAGGCGTGACTGTATGTATTTTTCTGTAAAATCCTTTCAAACGTGGTAAATACAGACAAACAAGTTAGTTCTTTTCTCAGTATAATCTATATAGGTATAAACAGGTGTTTTATCGTGAATACATGAATAGGCAACAATTTTTGCACACAAGCGTATTATTTAAACGCGAGCGTATGTCATTGATTAAAAAGGTTTTGGAAACCTTTCAACAGTACCTGTCGAGTCGCGATATCGTGTGCTAGCTCACATTGTAAATACAGCGTTTAACTAAGGGATAAATTAACACAAAAACATGTGGTAATTATTATTTATTTTATATTATTAGTGGAACTGTTTTGTTTATAGTGAAGTGTTATAGGTACTCGGATTTGTTCAGGTGTTATAGCGAAGGTTATTTTCGCTATTGTTTGTGATACCTACTTGAGTTACAATTATCATTTTAATTAGTGCGGGCTATTTACTTCATGAAAATTTATTTATCTGATAATAATGATGCTGCCTGTTTTTTTGAAAACAAAAGAGACACCATCTAGTTATCCAATAGTGGTGCAACTTTAATTTAAGATGATTTAATAAAACCTGATGTAATAACGCCTCGATGGTCTAATGGTTTGCCGGGCAGAGACTCGGGGTCCTGGGTTCAATTCCCGGATCGAGCTTACTTTGTATCGATTTAAAACACTGCTCGGGTTTGTCATCACTAATCCGCATTTGGCAAGTGTGGTGATTAAGCCAGTACCTATCACAGTAACGATAACTTTATTTCAAGGATGGAGGCCTTTGCTTTGCAGTGGGACATTAATAGGCTGACACTTTACTTTAATAAAACCTACTTGGCACTTGAATCAACGAGTCCTCCTTGATCGAACGATGTACATATTTTTTTAAAGATGTTTGCAATTGGTTTATTATTCTTACCCTTGCCAATTTCACCGCTACGAGACCAGATAAGATCTGTCAGATATTAATTCTGAAATCAACAGTGATAACAAGAAACAAGCGTATTTTTCTTGTTGTAAATTCCATATTGTTTCGTCTATGTTAATTCATAAAAAATATAGACAGTGAATTTAGATACATATTAAATGAGGTATCTTTGTTAAAGTGAGGGTTTTAATAATATTAGTAACATACTTTATCATAAGTAATTACTTGGTTAATTTTCATATTTGAATTGACCCAAAGGCGCTATTTGATGTAAGGTAGTCACGCTTCGTGCAAAATCGATAGAGTTAAACATTTGTTTGTAACGTTGACCTCTTTTTCACAATATTATTACTTTGACTGACTCGCTTTCGTAGTAGTAACCTTGACCAGAAGTCGTGTGTTCAAATCCCACCCAGGACAAACATTAAGTAATATTTGTGTTTGTGTTGTTTAAGTATTAACAAAATTAAAGATGTTTTTAATTTACAACACTACTCCTAATCTTAAATTTTGCAAATTTTTATCTGCAATATTCTTTTCCTGGGATTTATCATTATTTTGACAATTTCAATCTCTCATCCATATACCTACATAGATAAAATAATAGGTACTGATAAGGTTTACGGACAATTTCTATGAATCTTATCGTAAGTTTTGCGCTGCTCGCCCAACGTCCGATATATATCGGTGACCGACTTTTTGTAGCAGAAAAATAGAACATACTAATAGCAAAGGAGCAACGCACACGTCCTACAAAAAGTATGTAGGTCAGAAGTACCAAAACGAAACAAAAGAAGTAAAATCGATCCGATTATCGGTCCTGCAAAAAGTCTGACGTGGGTGGGCAGCAGACGGGGGAACTAGACCAAAAACAGAGTTAAATAGTAGCCAATTTTGGTGTTAGGAAACGCCGCTTAATTGAACTCACCATCTGGTTTAAAGACTTTTACGTCTTATGTCATACTTGTGTGATACGAGGCAACCATAGAAAAGAAAAAGAGAAAATTTTCTTGTTCTGTGGAGGCAACAGTGAATATGAAACCGGCCCTCCCTGAGACGTAGACACTTTTTGTATACACTTAGGCCGTGGCCCCATGTCACCGCACCGTAGACATAAGGCCATCTTGCAATGGTTCAATGGTGGTGTTGGTAACCAAAAATGTCTACGACTGCGTAGCGTCCTTATCTCAACGTTTACCAAATGCGGCTTTTCAAAGCCGAGCTATATTTAACAATACGAAACCTAAGTCGACCTGTGATTTTAACGAGATCACAACGCGTGTGAAATGTGCATAATATGTACTTTTTTTTAGTTGTGCGTCAGCGGAGCTGGAGATTTTATTATCAGACTTAAAGGATTCCATCGTTCAAAATATTTGCGGTCATCGTGACTCATTACGTGTTTTGTTTTTGCGATTGTAAATATTGACATGTTATCGTTGTCTTTATGTATATCAGCGTGGTAGCCAAGTATTTTCAACTACCGCTATGTAGGTATGCCACTATGGGTTGAAAGAGGATGCGCACGCTTCGCACTACTATGGCAAACGTACTGGCAAACCTGTTAAACTGTATCAGTTTGTACCGGGCTGGGTGTGTTTATGTAAAACATGTTTGTACATATTTTTAAAGAAAAGTGTATAGTCACGCAATGTTTACCCTTTGTCTCGTATGCAATATTATCATTGCCCACACACAACCAATAGTACCAGCTACGCTTAGTTTGGGTCTAGATAGCGCTGTGTGAATTCAATTCCAGTGTACTTGTTTGGAAATTTTGCATGCTGTCATTTCGGCAGACCACGCACACGAATTAATGTTATGGAAAGACCATGAGATATTCATGCCTAGCGTGTTTCTTATTTCATTTTTAAATACTGTCCAAGAATTTTCATTCATTTAATCCTTTACTGAACTCCAGGAATACTCCAGACGTCATTTTAGAAGTAACAATGTATTTTTTTTTGTTTCAGTTGCTGCGTTTGGAACCTTCTCTGCAAAATCATCAGTCTTATAATATCAGTACTGTTCTTAGTGGCAGTAGTTTTGCTCATCTTATGGGGGGTGGGTGTTATATTCGACTCCGGAGATAACAATGACTCGAACGTTCAACGCCGTAAATTATTATCAATAGTCACAGGAATGGATGTAAATAGTTCTTGAAATAATCAGATTTCGCATGGTCTATCATGAAGGACCATGCGTAAACAATCATGTGGAATTTATTCATAGATAATAATATACTAGAAGTCGCGCCTAATCATTATCAAATGAAGAGAAACTTTAAAATTAGGTATATCTTTTAAAATCCACTTTCGTTTTATGGTTTGCGATTTCATATATGGACCAAAAATGTATATAAAGCTGATCATTTATTGCATTTATTTTTGTTTGTATTTTATTTGCCTCGACTTATCCTATTTAAATGTAGAATCATTGTATTGACTCGTAAAAAAAGATAATTTTCAAAAGTTTTTATAATTCTAGGTTAAATGGGATATTTTATCTAGAATTATAAGAATACGAATTTGAAAGAGGAATGACAAATCAACATTGCAAAAATTTTGTATATCATGACTTGTTATCTAGCTTGAATAACTTGTTGATTTCTGCATTTTACAACTACTGGTTTAAAAATGAAAGAAAGTGGAAGATGACTCGGTTTCCACATTGTTGTTCGGTAATAAAAAAAATTGTTTTATAGCAATTGTAACACTATGTATTGTGTGTATAGTATGTACTGCGCGTAAATGCTAGTCACTTGCTGAGGTAAGCGCGCGGTGGGGGGACGGGGTAGAGAGCAAGTAATGAACACGTGGGCGGACTGCGACCTACGAGGCCCGCAGACTATGTATACGCATAGCAAAAAAAAGATATCTATTTACTTTGCTATATTCAATTGTCGTTTAATTTAATTGTCGTCAAATTCCAAAGAAACCAAAGACAATAATGTTTAAGTTTCTTCACTTCTTTCAGTTATTCTGTAAAGAATATTGAAGTGGCTTCCATATGTTATCTGTATATTGTATCTTACATAGTTTATTACATGCAATTCCTAATCACATTCATAATTTTTGTGCACAATAACAAGTTTTGTATCAACCAAACTTTGTATGTTTGTCACCAATTTTGTATAAAATCAGCACATATCTATGTAAACTATTGGAATTAATTAAATTATATATGGGATGTCATTTATGAGAATGTAAAGAATGTGATGGTTTGCTTGTAGCACCGGTAAAAAAATACAAGTGATTCTGGGTGTAACATTGAACTTGTATCTGAATGGTATCTTGTCGCAACATAAAGTAGTGAACATAAAAAGTGCCTTATTGAACTGGTAGTAACTTACGATGTACATTATTACCTCGTACAAGTAGAATATTCGGGAACCAAGTAAGAACAATAGCATCTTTTGTATTCTATAAAATAATACATAGAATGTGTGTAACATGTGAAAAAATTTGTTGTATGTACTGTTGTATAGATCTAAGACATATGTTTTTGTACGATTATAAAATATACTAAGTTTAAATTAAAATCATAATTTATTTTGCCAAGTCTCTTTGTTTCATTGACTACAAGTTTTAATTGGAATGTAATCTTTTTATTTTTATCCTCCCTGTACTTCAACCATTTACAATTATCCTGGATTAAAGACAAAAAGGTAATATCTACAAGTGCTTAAGAGCGTTAACTAAAAATGCGTCGCGTCGAGTCTTCGAATTTCGGGTTTCGCGCATGCGCGCCAGGTCAAGATAAGCAATGTCTGGCTGTAGTCAAAGTAATAACTTTGATCCTTTCGATTTAATTTTAAATATTGTTTATTTTTAACTATTTATATTAGTCAATATTTCAAATATACTAAATAGTGTGTAGTTTTTATATTATATTCTTACTTACCCTTACATAATCATAACAGGGCATATAAGTGTGTGTTGTAATATAATGGGTAAAATATTTATCAATGTAGTAAACATTGACAATATCTTACTGTTTACATGAAGTACCTAGCCTACCTATTTTATAAGAGTAGCCAATTAATACTAATAAAGTAATCCTTCCCAAATGTGTGTGTAAATACTTACTTACCTAATGAAAAGTGTTGACATAATTATGTAAGTCTTTTAAGTATGACCATTCGATACGTACTTAATTCAGAAATAAAATACCGAGTTCAGAATACCATTTTTATAACAATCTGATTTAGACCTATAGACCGTTTAAAGTCAAATGTTAACATCCCATTTGAATAAAGCACATCACATTTTAAGTGTGCCTACTATGTATTACAAAATTGTTCTGTTCAAATTTCGTTTACAAAATAAAAGTAAATATTTTAATCAAATAACAACTATTACAAATGACATTATGTAGACTTATCAAAATGTGTGTTACCTGTTAATATGAATAGAATTACATTTTAATTTCAAATGAAAATGAATAACTTTTATTCAGTTTAGGCTGATACAGCACTTGTGAATGTCAAAGAAGTTATGCCACCGGTTTGCACTATACTTACCATTCAGCTCTTGCCTTAACTAAGGATTCTTCATTTCCTTTTCTTATTTTTAAATACAGTAGAATCCGTTTATTATGACTCCGCCTATATTGACCAACCCACGGGACCAATCGGTTATTATGACGTAATTACACTAAGAAGTTTTTTTTTCGTGTAAAATCTTTGTTAAAATGTCGGATATAATGACTTCGCTTACGGTGACATGTCGCTTATTATGACCTATTTTTAATAAATTGTCCGGTTTTAATGACCGACATGATTCGTATTGTTCGTTGATTCCCGACGACGTTTGGCACGCGGCTCGTTTTTGTTTTAAATCCAAGTAAGTAGTTGACACTTGAAGGTCATGCATTGTTTTTAGTGATATCCTTTGAAAAATGTCATCTCAACGCTGTAAAACATTTACAATTGAGGGGGAAAAATGGAGAATCATACTCATACAACCGCATCAAGGAATCGTTCAATTGAACCCTTTTGGATTTAAAACATTTAAATTGAACGATTCGAAAACCGCGACAAGAAATTAACGCATTAATACTTAAAATATGTAGTTTTAAAATCATGAGAAACAAAAAAATAAACTTATTTTTAAAAAACGCTTTGTATGACGTCCACTTATTATGACGCGTTTGTCAATTCCCATCGATGTCATTATAAACGGATTCCACTGTAGTTTAGCTTTATTTCCCACTAGCGCGGTTGCCCTCGCGGTTTCACCCGCGCGTAATTTCCTTTTTTAACTCCCACCCTCCTTCCCCCTCCTATCCCCCTACCCCCTCATATCCCCTATCCCATCATATCCCCCTTCCCCCTCCTATCCCCCTACCCCATCATATCACCCTTCCCCCTCCTATCGTCCCTCCCCCTCCTATTCCCCTACCCCCTCATATCCCCCTTTCCCATCATATCCCCCTTCCCCCTCCTATCCCCCTTCCCCCTACTATCCCCCTACACTCTCATATCCCCCTAACCCATCATATCCTCCTTCCCCTCCTATTCCCCTACCCCCTTATATCCCCCCTACCCCATCATATCACCCTTCCCCCTACTATCCCCCTTCCCCCTCCTATCGCCCCTCCCCCTCATATTCCCCTAACCCCTCATATCCCCCTTCCGCATCATATCCCCCTTCCCCCTACTATCCCCCTTCCCCCTAATATACCCCTTCCCCATCCCATCCACCTTCCCCCTCCTATCCCCCTTCCCCCTCCTATCCCCCCTTCCCAATCCTATCCCCCTTCCTCCTCCTATCCCCCCTTCCCCCATGAAAGTATCCTATGTCAGTCTCCTGGGTCTAAGCTACCCCTCCACTTATTTTCAGCCAAATCGGTTCATCCGTTCTTGAGTTATAAATAGTGTAACTAGCCCAACTTTCTTTTATTATATTTATAATATCTATATCTATATTACATTTTTTATCCAATTAATGTAGTGTATATAATATTAACATAAATTCATAACTATAGTCTTTTAAAATATTTACTCAACATAGTACTAAGAAGTATCGGTTGCGCTTTAAACTGTACCACGCTACGCAAATCAGCGATGTTTGCGGCACAGCCGTTTCTGGGTACGAGCGACATACGTCCTGCCTCTGAAGAGCCCGGCGGCTGACTAATTTGAAATGTTTTGCGCGGAGTGTTTTATAGCAGTTTAAAAAAATGTCTATAAAATAAATTGTGCATCATTATATAGGTTTTATGTATTCAAACTTAAGATAATATGTTCTTCTTTTAAGTTAGACTAAAAACTTTTTGTAAATTAGAGAAATTAATGGTAAATTTTGCATGTTTACAACAGTCAAATCAAATCAAATCAATTTATTAAAATTCTTAGAACTATTTTATCAGCTAGTACAAACATTTTCTTAAGATCTAATTAACTTTATGAGCCTGAACTAGGAGATCCTGTGTTTCAGGCGAAAATCTAAAATAAATTCTTAAGATCTACAAATAATTATATCACTATGTGAAATGGGTAGGTGAAATATATAAGTGCTAAATACAATGGAACTATATCTATTTTATAAAATAATAACAAGTCTCAAGTCTATCTACTTCAATACGGTTAATAAATTCTCTGTATCCTCGTAGGACATACATTTGAGGGCATCTTGAAGTTTGGTTTTACATTTGCTGTAGCAAAGGGGATATAAGTCACATATTGCATTTAGTCTATTGTAGAGAAGTGGACCTAGAAACAAGTAAAATTTTGATGTAAATGCATGTTTGAATATTGTTTTTGTTATGCAAACAATATCCTTTCGCCTTTTGTTAGTGAGTGTAGGAATATAAGGGAGGTCAAGGTGCTGTTTTAATACTATATTCATTATAAACAACTGTCTAACTGTTAGTACGTTACAATTTTTATATAAAATATTAGTTGGGAATAGGAAAGGGCTAAAAGTAGCTACCTTGAGAATTGCTCTCTGAGCCCTTTCGATGGTTAGTAACAAAGTTTTCCCGACTCCACCCCAAGTGGTGATGCAGTAGGTTATTATTGATTGGCACAAAGCTAGGTAAACTTGTCTAATAAGTTTTGAATCAGTAATGGAGCGCAATTTTTTAAATATAAATATCATTTTACGAAGTCTAGTGGCTAAGGCATCGATGTGTGGTTTAAATGAGAGATTTTCATCTATAATAACTCCCAGATATTTTATTTTATTTGTTAAAATAATGACTGGACATGCACATTGATTATTATTAGGGATCTTACAACTATGGGCATGCAGAGTGGTGGCAGTAAGAGCACCATGAAAAGGCGTTCTTTTCCGCATAGAAAATTTTATAAACCTAGTTTTATCTGCATTTAATGTTAGTAAATTATGCTGAAGCCAATTATTAACTACATCGAATCCATTCTGTGCGTGTTGGTAAACTAGGTCTTCCGAGTCAGCTGAAAAAAGTAGAGCAGTGTCGTCGGCGTACGATATGACTTTGCCAAATGTTAGTTTTAGTTTGCAAAGGTCATTAATAAATATTAAAAACAAGGTTGGACCTAAAATACTTCCTTGAGGGACCCCAAAGGACGTATTTTTCATATCCTCGCTATAAACACTGCTGATACGTACGCACTGGGAACGTTCTTCTAAGTAGCTACTAAAAAGTTTCAGCTGTGTTCCTCTAATTCCAATGTTTTCAAGCTTGTGCAGTAAGATCGGAACCGAGACGGAGTCAAAAGCTTTGGCAAGATCCAGGAATATTCCTATCGCGTGGTTACCTGAGTCAAGTTCCCGTGTTAGATAGTCAGTCAACTGATGTACGGCATCGGAAGTGGATAGTTTAGGTCTAAAACCAAATTGCATGTTAGACAGAATTCCTTTATCCTCTAAATATTTTACCAATCTTTTATTGATTATGTTCTCTAATATTTTAGATAGGGCTGGCAATAAGGAAATGGGTCTATAATTTGTAACATTATCTTTACTGCCAGATTTATAAACCGGAATAACCACCGCCTTTTTTAGACATTCGGGGAAAATGCCAAGATTTAAGCATTTATTAAAAATATTAGTCAAAGGTCGTACTAAAATGTGCCGAAATTGTTTAATTATCTTATTTGTTATGTTATCCCAACCGACCGCACAATCGTCCTTTAGACTCATAATAATCCTGTCTACCTCAGCTTCGTCTGTGTCTAGCAATACAAAAGATGATACGTTAGTGTTACCCTCGGGATGCGTGTTAGTCTGAGAATGTGAATGTCTATGAACCTTCTCCGCCAAGTTTTTCCCAACATTAACAAAGAAATTATTCACCATGTTAGCAGATGAAGACGATGTTGAGTGGGTGTTCAATAACCTAAATGATGACTCATGCTGCTGTGATGAGTATGTTACCTTTTTGATGTGTTTCCAAATTTTTTTGCTATTCGTTCCTGCTTTTTTTCAATTCCATTTTTTCGTAGTTAATTTTAACCCTTTTTAAGAGATCATTACAATAATTACGGTACCTTTTATAAGATAATGACAGAATGGAATTATGTGGGCTAGATTTTGCTTTCATATGCAATTTATCTCTATGTCTCATGCAGCGAATAAGACCTGGCGTAATCCACGGCTTTATATTATTATTTTTGTTACTAAGCCGAATACTTGTTGTGTTGTTTTGTAATGCAACTTGTATATTGCTTATTAAATAAGACAAACAGAACTGCGGGTCAGCAGAATGGTAAACTGGGCCAAAGTCGATTTTACATAATTCTTTTCCGAGACTATTGATGTTTAATTTATTGATTAAATGAGTATTGTTTGTCTTACGTAATTTGCAGTTTAAGGTTAGTAGGGCAGCATTGTGATCAGTTATTGACGAGTTAATAACAAGTGCAATTGCCGGATATGATGTTTTTAATATGATGTGATCTAAACAAGAACCACTTTGATGGGTTGGGCGCGTGTGCGCAGGGAGTAGACCATGAAAAGAACAAATGTTAAGATAGTCCTGGGCCACTGCATCCGCGTATTCTGGAATTATGTTAATATTAATGTCCCCAGTTAGTATGACATTCTTGAAGGACGATTTCAGACAGTGATTTCTTTGTAATTTCGCTGTAAATGGATTTGAATTTCGTATGAAAATAATCTCAAATTTAACTCATACCCCATCTAACTATTTGCGTAATGATATGTAGACTTGCATAATAAAGTAAAATGTCCTATTTTTACAATGGTAGTAAAACAATTGAGCTTCGAAATCGATGTTAAAAGTGAAGTTTATAAAACACTGCTCGGGTAAATTGTCAGTATTCACAAATACTCCATAGAAAGAAAAGTGGTATGGGCTACGATTTTAGACAAAGATACTGTTTATAATAATTTGTGAGTCGCATGTTTCTTAGATCACGTTTTCATAGAAAATATCTCGTTGAAAACTGCCTATTTTGAGTCAAAACGGCGATCGACGGAGTCAACAGTCTTAACCATAACTTAACTTATTTCCTGAGGAAGCTGAGCGGTGTGGGAAGGGTGACACGTGACGAAATAGACCTGTCATACTCTTGATAAATCTATTCTATTATGTAGAAAGATTTGATTGTTTGTATTGAATAGGCTTCAAAACTACTGAACCGATTTGAATAATTCTTTCACTGTTGGATTATCCCCGGTGAACATCCCGGAAACGTAAGGGAAAAGGGAAAATTAAAAAAAAATTACGCGCGGGTGAAACCGCGGGCGGAAGGCTAGTCAAATAATAAATAGAAAATTCTGATAGAAGACTAGGACTTTCTGATGAAAACAGCCAAACTGAAGTTTTGAAGTAATCGACGCACGATCGAAAATAATGAAGTCAAAATTAGCCGATTGACTCTGTTCATAGGCCATACGTAATACGATCTATATGAGATAATCAAACCTCTGAAAAGTTATTAATCTGAGAATAAAACCTCAAGGTTTTGACGGTTTTGACACTAAAACATGGCGTGAATTGTTGATGGTTGCTGTCAAGTTTCTGCAATTTACTCTAAATAAGAAAAAGTGTGAATTATCTTCCTGTATTATTGAATAGAAAGTCGACATTTATTCCGGTCCTGGATTCTGGAAGTACATAATATAATAATCACGGTGTGGAAGTGAAATTTTTAATCGATATCAGATTTCTGTATCTGTGCTATGAGAATGAGGGAATAGCGCACTCAACAGAGACCTTTTAAAAAAATTGAGTTACCTCTTCATTGTACTGTTTATAACATATAAATATAATAAAAATAGATATTCGATCGAAACACCATCGGTCACCCGTGTCCAATCTACATTTTAATCTATTTATCTACTTGCCACCAGATTACCGAGATAAAGTCATTGGTTTGACGAAACCACCTCCCACTACATAAAACATTCTAAGGATTTAAAATGTGGTTAGTATAATCAAGACTTTAATTTTTCATTACATTCTTTAAATTAATCGTGTGTAGGTATAGCTAGCTGTCGGGAATAAACCGTCTGATTGCTTTGTTATGAGTCACGGGAGTCTGACAGCAGTCATTTCTATGGATAGAGAAACTGAGATCGAGAAAAAGTCCTAGATATTTTTTTTAAAATACTGTAACTCCGGGTTACTTTGGCCAACTTTGGCTGATATAAAAAAAATATTGAAGTAGCTCTGAAATTGGCTTTTCTAAGATTTTATACCAGAATCAAAATACTAGCTAAAGCAACCCGCCCCAAATGTCAACTTTGACTCAAATAAAAAAAAAAACAAAAAGAAACTGTTTTTTTTTAAACAAAAGTATATGCTTATATAATTATGAATCAAATAAAATTAATATCACTTCACACATACAAACCATTATAAAAACACTAGAAAAAAAGCTAAAAATATGACTGTATATAAATTTTGCCAAAGTAAACGTACTTACCGGTACGTAATACACTTACATTAATTATTTCAAAATTAAATTCCTGTTATATATTATGTATTAGACATACCTACAAGCGACAGTAACGAAGATAAATATTAAAATTATAAACAATTTGTTCATCTTTTTGCATCGACGCTTCGAAACTTGCAACAACTTAAGCTGCTTTCACTTTAGAAAAAGAATTTACCATCTCCTTCATTGGTGTTCCCAAACTTTTCCGCAAAATCCTTGAGAGCATCTGGCTACAAAAATAATAGAAAAATTCAACATTTTTATTTTATTTTTTCAGCTGTCTCTTCAGTTTGGCCTGCCAAGCAATCCACTTAACACTGGCGGTCGTATTCATCATCTGCCTCGTTCTAATATCAAAAGAAGTAATCAACTACTTAAGTAAATAAAACGTTTTTTTAATAGTTAAAGTTTGTTGGGCGCCGATTTTAATCTGTTAAGGCTGTTTTATATAGCATTAATATCAGAAACCAACAAAGTTTAGAAATGGTATTTTCGAGAATACATAGTATCAGACTATTTTATAAACCCTCTGCAGGGTCAAAGGACATCATTGAAATAAAGTCATCTTCAAAATGATACGCACTGGCTTAATCACCACGCGTGTCACATGCAGAGGTGGTCACTAACTTGAAAAATCCGTCACAGGTTTTTCCCGATTCGGGAATTGAACCCAATACCACATCATGTGCCGTAACTTAAAATACTAGAAACTTAAACTACTAGTTTATGTAAAAGAGTTTTTTTGAGCTGATATAGATAGAAATCAAAATCCATCGAGTTTGCTTTGATCCGCTACTACAAGTAGGTATGTTTATTAATATGTATGTTAATATCTAAATTGGTTTCGTTCCTAGGTAATTCTGAACTTTTATCATGTTGCAGCCGAATTTCATTCTTCAGAAAGATACTAACATTTTAATAAATTATGATTATTTACAGAATAGTAATGCTGTTGGCAGATATTACAGGTCATCGAACTCTAACAATTGTTACCAAGACTCAATTTGCTATTTATCTATTTCAAATAAGATGTAATAATTATTTACTTAAAGATAAGATGTCCTTTTTAAAGAATAAAATAAAAATTTAATTAATTATACATGCTTTCATTACAAATTCCAATGTGCCGAAAAAAAAGTACGATACGAGATAAACAGAATTGGCAGTAAGCAATTATGTAATTAAAATTAACCAATTAGAAAGAATTATCTGAATGCTTGAAACGACGACCAGGCGACCGCTGGCTTGTTTGCCGCCAAAGGCATAAAAAATATGATGTACATCCTTCCATGATCAATGATCATCTGTTGACGCAATTCAAGTAGATACTAAAATCTTTTAGAATCGCGCCAAGCGAACCGCAAGGGCACTTACCTTCTTTTACACAAAGCGCTCTGTCGTTTTTTTGAACCCTCATAACTTGGGCCGTTCGTTACTACAAGAACTATTTGTTTAACAAAATCGGGTTCATTCCCGCTATCCAACCCCAGCTCTGCCCCCGCCGGTGGACAGAAAAGTAATGGACAGTGAATTAATTTTTCACCTTATGCATAAATGTGAATGTAGCAAAATGGCCAAGCCACGTATTTTGACTAAAGTGTAGAGTTTGTGAAGTTAGGCCTTGTAGAGTTGGGCATGTAGAGTTAGAAGCTTGCGAGTCATATGGTCTTGTCTTGGCAACTTTTTACAGAAGAACTCCCTTGGTGAAAGTACTTCTATATTTTTAGGAACCCTCTTAAGTTAAACTGATATTTATCCTGTACAGCAAAAGATCCTTTAAATCTTGTCAATATAAATGCCGTAGGCAATACAATATGGTAGAGCCAAAGATCTTAAACTCCGTAAGTTCTTTCGGAACTTAAACAAATCACGGAACAGAAAAAACCAGTAGAAGTGTGATAGGACCAGTTTAAAAAGCTGGAATATGTAATAATAATAAAAAAAAAAATTTATTCATACCAATACTAATCAACTGAATTAGGAATAAATAGGTATCTACATTTTATAATTGAAATACTTTTCAATGACCATTCGTTATAATTATTAAAATGGAAAATGCGTGCTCTGATTTTATCTTCTTTAATAA
The DNA here is from genome assembly GCA_949319885.1 of Mecyna flavalis. Taxonomy (NCBI): domain Eukaryota; kingdom Metazoa; phylum Arthropoda; class Insecta; order Lepidoptera; family Crambidae; genus Mecyna; species Mecyna flavalis. The sequence continues at coordinate 15,239,531 of OX439433.1, forward strand.
ATTGCTTTACTATGTGTATCGTTATATAAGTGATAGCATAGTAATTACACTTTTGAATACAATTATTATTTGAGTTCCGGTGCTCGACTTAGATTTACGTGAACCCTTACTTTGAACTGAATAATTTTGTGAAAAATATGAAGAATCTAGTACACATTAACGACTTTTCAGTTATTCTAAGAAATATCAATAATGATAATAACGTACCTCACTCATTATCTAACGCAAAGTCTATGAAACCCCTCATCTATTTTTCTTCTGCGTTTGGAATGCAAATGGTTAACTATTCCTCAAACAACATTATCAAAGGAAAAGTGCTCGGGAAGCTGTACTGTACGTTTTTTGTTTTTGTGACAATATCTCTTTACGTATTTGTCAAACCGTTCAGTTGGAGATACACACAAAAGGATGTTCCTCTTAATGTACTAACAAAATGCTTTGGAATATTTAGCGCCTCTGAAGCTTTGTATTCCGTTGTTATTATGACTTTTGCTAAAAGTAGCCATTATGTCGAGCTGTTTGAATTACTAGACAACCTTGACTCTCATTTTGGAATATCGAAAACAATGGCAAAGAAAAGATTCATTATGAGTCTTTGTCTGATTGCTTTGCCGCTTTTCCAAGTGTCTTGCACATTTTGGATGAGAAAATTCAGTATCTATAATATAGGCACACATTTGGTTTTCTTTTTGATTGTGTTGCAAGGCGCAATTATAATATTCTTTGTTTTTAATATCTTTTTGAAGTATTTGATGTTTAACTATCTGTTGACTAAGAAAACTGCGCTGAAGATATCTCAGCCGAAACGTATTCTGTTTCAAGATTCTATTTTCAGTTGGATTGTTAAGGTGAGTATTTAAAATTGCAGTCAATGACAATAAGTATTCTTTGTTTATAAGAGTTTGTCTGTTAGGTTTTCATGCCTAAACCACTGCATGAACTTTGATTTAATAACGGAAATGGAAGTTTTCGTGTGACTTGATTTTTAGCACAATGATAGTTTGGGAGCCGAGCCTAATACAAGTAACTTTTATCACAGAAGAATATCACATTCCACACCATGAATTCCTTTTTTTTCAGCTCGTTTTAAAGAGGGAGCCTCTTTATGTTGAAAATAAAAATAGAAGTTACTGTTGGTTTGAACTTATGCAGATTTATGATAAACTTGCGGATTGCATTCACGTTTTTAACCAAATTTACGGTGGACAGGTAATCCTATTTTGATAATTCTAAAACTTTTAAAGTTACTAAAAGTAAATAAATAATACAACGACAATTTTTAATTAATTACAGGTACTTATTATGTTCAGTTCTTGGATGTTGTGTACGTTGCTAGTAATTTGCAGATCTTTATCACCAACTGTTAAGGTACCTACTTCTTTCTATGTTTTTTTGTTATCGATGTAATAATAATATAATTTTACTTCATGAGCCCATTGTTAGAGTTATAACATTAAGTCTTTTATCTACATCCATACCCTAATATGTCTATTTTATAGTCAGGATCGATGAGCAAACGCCCTACATTTAGATATGAGTATCTGTGGCTGCATCTTAATGTTTACATTTTAGTATCGGTAACCAATACCTTAATAACGTTAAAATTTCGAACGTCTTCTTAAAATGTATTTTATTCAAATTGACTTACAAATTATGACATGATTTTGTACTAAGTACTAACTTTGCTCATCGATCCTGACTATAAAATAGACATATTATCGTATGAATGAAGATAAAGTTAACTCATGTGATCCTTTTATGAAAGCGTCATGAATAAGCTAGTACTTTTCAATGTAGCGATTTCTTTATTTCAATAGCTATTTTTGTGTGATATACCTTCCAGCTTTGTAGTCCACCTTCCAGTTTTATGGCAAAAAGGAAATACTATAACTTTTATAATATTTATGTTTCTTTTTCAGTACTCAGAAGTCATTCTCAGCGATCTTTTTATGTATACGTCATTGAATATACGTCCAATATTTCTTACTAAGATGTGTGAACTGTTGATTGATGAAAGAAAGAAAACATTAGCTATTCTGATGAACTATGCAGTATATGGCGACTTAGGTAAGATTTTTAAAAATATTAAGACGCACATGAGATCAGTCATTTCACTACTATCATGCGGATTGGTAAGTGATAACGCTATCTATCACGAATTGTTGGTAAACTTGTAGATTCCAAGAATATAACATATTGGACATTATCAGTATACACTAAACCACCAAATCATGCAAAATAGTGTCACGAAATATTGTAGGTATGTATTTAAATAAATATAATTGACGATCATTCACACAGTGCCAAATTAAGCATAGCTTGTACTATGGAACCCAGACAACGGATAAACATTACTAATTTTTTTTTTGAATATTATAACTTCATCCAAAACATCTGTAGTATACCACGTTTTCATGAAATAACTATCTTAGTTTTTCTTTATTCCTTACTAGCAGACCCGGTGAACCTCGTATCACTCACTTTAGTATTTTCCTCGATTTTTTTATACCTATTTTCTTATCATTTAAACTCCACGGACTTCCACGAATATTTAAAGACTAAAACTAGTCAAATCGGTTCAGCCGTTCTCGAGTTTTAGCGATACTAACGAACAGCAATTCATTTTTATTTATATACATAGATAAATACTGCAATTAAAACCGAAAAATTTGAATTAAAAGCGGTATAATGAAACATATTATGTGAACACTAGGAGAAGGCTAAGTAAAAATATACAAATACACGAAGTGAAAAAAATACACCAATTGCACAAAAAGCGCTTATTTCATTCATTCATTCAATTAACCAATTTCATGCAAATGATGCAAATACATATAACTGCAAACCAATAATGTTATTTATACTAAACACCTTAAGCTTTAATATTTTTTGCAGACGATGCATATTTCGAGCAGTTACAAACCATGATGGATCTGGTGGAGACAAGGAAGATGGAAGTATCGGGAGAAGTTTTTACAGCAAATGCGCCCAGTGTTCTTAGCTTTTCTGGACGGACCATTTCATACGCGGTCCTCATGATACAGTACTTCTATATGCATATGTTCTTGGAGTAGGGTAATGAATATTTACAATTAAAGGATTTCGTGCTGTTTAATGGTATTTTTTACTTATATAAGAAGCTATTACTACTATTTTTTTTTTAAATAGATTCGACGAAAAAAATAAGAAAATATATTAAATTGTGGTATAAATATGGTCCATTGTTGCGTTTAGCTCCAAATCCAAATAAAGATAAAACCGTTAGTACTATTCTGTGATAAAACGCAAGAAGAGTCTGACGAATTGATTCCAAAAAAAAAAAGAACTTTAAAGGCAATTTCTGAGGTTGTTCCATAGGTAAGCTCTTAAAAAGTTTCTATCTTTAAAGAGTTTGAGCATGTCCCTATTTTCACTCGACAAAAAGAAGAAAGAATAGAGGTAGAGTGAATTAAACTATTTCCATTTTGCAAAAAAAAACTAATCCAGCTCTACAAAACTTACATTCAGGAGCGGTGGCCGCTTATTTCCCAGGGGACAAATCGATACCTCCAATGAACACTACGCTAACTCAAAATTTGCCATTTTTCGTTTTTTATAGAAATCGACCCACTTTTTTACTAATATTATGCCCCCAAATTTTCATGACAATATCTTTAAAAACAAAAAAGTTTTGAGATTTACATAACGCCAAGTAAAGGTACTTTCTTTAATTACGGGGTGGACAAGCCGCTGTCTTAATATAGCGGTGTGTATTCGGCTAGCGCGACTGCCGGCCCGCGGGAGATACGCCGCCAACTAGGAGTTGGCGGGGTGTTGCGCGGGAAAGTATTTGTTCATGTGACAGTTAGCGGTGTGTGTCGCCCGTTGAATGCACTTTTGAACAAATAATTATATAACGTAGTGTAAATCAGAGTTAAACATTACTAAGTTTAATAATTTTCACTAACTTGTAGTAAATTAAAATCGAAATTAGCTGCATGAAATGCTACAATTATAATACAAGAGTTTTGTTTTCTAGTATAAAACGAACCGCTTAGCCCTTCGTCCATATTGGTAACTAAGCTTATGTAACTAGTTACAAAATATATATTTTTTGCTGTTTGGTAACTACCTAGTTGTGGAAGAAGAATAATTTTTCCATTTTTGTAACTTTTTGCTATATATTATGAACGTTAAATGTTTGTGACTGGCCACTTCTATCGGAAAATAATTATTAGTATAATGAGTTACAGTCATTTATAATGATTGTTTATTATACTATGTGTTGGGTGTCAAGGAAACCAAATATTAATAATTGTGAATTTTATTAGTTAAATAAATAAATAATAAATATCTCTGGACAATATTCACACAGCGCCATCTAGCCCCAAACTAAGCATTAGCTTGTGCTATGGATGCCAGACAACGGATAAACATTACTTATATACTTTTTTTTGTAAATACATACATATTATACATAGAAACACCCAGACCGATACAAACAGACATGTTCATGCACACAAATGTTTGTACCGTGCGGGGATCGAACCCGCGACCTCTGGTGTAATAGCCGACTTCTCGACCATTACACCAAATGGCTCGTCCAGTCCAGTTATGGAGGAAACGATTGTTTTTCATATTTTTATTGGCTGATTAATCCATCTAGCCCCGGAAAACCAGACACAATAGAAAATCTATTGTTTACGCGACACCCGGCTTTCGGTCGGGTGTAGATGGGTTAAAATGACGTTAGAATTTTGACGAAAAAGTTGTTACTTGCACTTTTGATTTTTTTTACTTTACCATTCACAGCTAGATTGCTAATACCCAAAAATAGTACCATTGTTTTTTGCCATCCTCCAAAACCAAGACAAGAAAAAAAAAATCCTTTACAAATAATCAAAACTAAATTTCCTCTCTGGAAACCACGTAAAATGCTTGTTGCTTTTGAAGATTTGCTTTTAATGGCATTCAGAAACCATATCCTTAAACAGATGTAAAAGATTGTTTTAACCACTTTAGTCAAAGTCTTTTTAAAAAAGCGGAACAGCTAAGTATCAAGCCAGCTCAGAGGCGGCATGTTGCAAGATGTGCAGGTTTGGCCCAATTGCTTATAAACTATATTAGCTGATCTAATACCACAATTAAATTTTTACTTCGATCGTAACTGGCTACAAGATTCATTAAAATCTGGTGTTGTGAAGGGGAACAGTTAAACAGTATTAAGGATGGCAGCCATTTGGAAGGATGGCATGCTAGAATTAATCGTTTTGTGGAAAATAATAACCCATTCATCGCATAAGTGTTGGGCATTCTAATGAAGGAAACAAAAATTTTAATAAATAAATTCAGCAGTTAAAAACGACAAAATACCAAATAATTATCATGATATTGACACAGAAGTAAGTGCAACTATTCAGCAATTAAAATTTAAGATATTACAGTAGTCCACTGCCTAAAATTTTTCTAAGTATTAATAAATGATTTAAAAGTGTTTTGCATAGTACTTTTTAATTCAAATCAATTACACCGAGCCAGTTGTATATCACAACAATCCCACATCATATCGGGATTTTTTGCACAATGTCTCGGGTTACTATAATGGAAATAATTTAATCTACGAAGTGGAAAAATAATTTTTCCCTCACAACTACTTAAAACACCAACGAAAAAATAATATTTTTTGGAACTGGTTACATAAGCTTAGTTACCAATATGGACGAAAGGCCGCTAAGTAATGACACAGTTAAGATACTCTACGCTATTTATTTGTTAGCGGCTTGTATAACGGCTCAACGATTTTCGGCTTATCCTACTACAAAACGCTAACTTTTCTTTTTCATAAATTACGATCTTATTATAATAAAAACATTGTTCAAAATACTCTAAATTGGTAATGAAGTCGATTTTAAATGTAATTATTAATTTTATTTTATGTAGTATACATTTAATTTATTATTTTGTAGCCTGTAATATTCCCGAATATATTCCGCTAACTTAGGATTGGCGGAGTGTATCCCGATCTTAAATTAGAGCTTTCTGCGTTACATCCCGCTAAGTGAGGCTAATTAAAAAACCGATAAGTTTTTTTAAATGTTACTATGCGGATCTTAAGCATCAGTAAATTAGTTACTCACACAAAAAATATCAAGAAAATAACTACAAAAATAAAGATTTTATCAACTTTTTTCTTTTAAGAGCTCCTCCTGTAAACCTGCACTTTTGAAGTTAGCGTAGTGTTCATTGGAGGTATCGAAATGAAATCTCGTACAAAAATATGAAGTGTCCTCGCATATAAGAAATGAATGCAACATTGTCTAACTCGACGTGAGATTACAATTTTTATAGCGAGGGGTAGATTTTTAGTTTGTTGCCTCAGTGACGAGTTGTTTGGGAAATGACATGTTAACAAGAGCGACGAGGGTATGCATTTTAGAGTAACGAAGTTTATTATACTCGTGGCATATTGCACTTTGTTCTCCGAGTGAGGAATTTATGGGGTTGGTAAACTGGAAGACAAGTACGTACTTTTATGCAAATAAATGTTATTGTTGCATTTTCACTTGGCACACACAAGTGTGGTTAATGCTACGGACCATAGCAGACAGTTTTTGTCTTTCAGTCGAAATAAGCCGGCTCGACCGAGGAAGTACTGTCACACCGTATTGTAATGGAGCTCAGTGAGTACTGTACAGTTGACAGCACATCAGAATACCCTAATGTACATATCTATTTTGTACGACCAATTTTCAGTTTTATTCACATCTCATAGAGTTCTCTTTCAATTGAGAATTTTTGACAGATTAGGGTAGGTTGATCTGCTGCCGTCTGTGCCCCCGTCTCATAGAAGACAGACGTGTGAGACGCAAGCCCTCTTTCCCTTTCCCTCCCAATTCCCAGAGCCCTATTCCTTCCGTCTCCCTCCATATTCTTATTTCAAAGGGGGGAAACAAATCGGAAACCCTATTGACAATGGGCGGTTGTAATTACTTACCATAAGTTGTTACGCTTGCGCGTAAATAACGCTATTACAATTTATTTCATAATGGTTTGAGGAATAAGTATGATTGTGTAGTGAAACCAAAAGGCACCAGTCGTCAGCGTGTATTAGAATAGAAAATGGATTCCGTGAAATTTAATTGGCTTATTTCCAAGAATGGCTTTAAACTATAATTAAAATGTTTTCTTTTTCTGACTTTTTATTTGACATTTATGCAGCAAGTTAGTAAGTTAGAGCCCAGTTGATCCTGTAAATACCTTATTCCTTCTAGTACCTATACTTAGATAAAACAAATATTCAGGTTTTTTTTTTTCATTTATTTGGGAAGAGAAACAGTTTCACAATAGATTTTAGCAACATACAGTTAATAATAATACAAATAGTTAATTGAGAAACCAACGACGTTTTTGTAAAAAGAAAAACAAATGTTACTTGAAAAAAGATGAAAAGATAACATGTCAATAAGAAACGTTTAGTTAAAATAGGTACAAATTAATCTCAAAGTAGTTATATCAGAATTCATCATCATCATACTGTCCACTGCTGGACATAGGCCTCTCCAAACGCTCGCCACGCTGATAGGTCATAATCATAAACTCAATGTCTAAATCTATATTATCTGTGGTCAAAATAATTTGTTTTTAATATGTAGGTGGTATCCTCTTTTTTATTATAATATCATTGGGTGGTATCACAGAACAAAGAAAATTTTCTGGTGGTATAGATAGTATTCTATACCACCTACATATTAAAAACATTATTTTGACCATAGAGATCTAAAATAAAAAGTTTAGTTTCTGTATCTGTGATTTTGACCTACTGGTACTGATCAATTATTATTTGGACCCTATCGGGCACGGCAGATACATAATTTAACTAGTAAATTAGGTACATGAACTTATTTGTTAGAATTATAAAGTTATTGTTTATTATTTTCTATTTTATGTATATTTTATTTTCCTCGACCACTCACTTCAGAATTAACGGAGATAAAACTATATTCAATTTATACCTAAACTGGTTAAATACAATAGACGTACAATCGTACATATTCGTCACCTTATATGTTGGTCCTGGCTGCGATTTCGCTCCTACAGCCACTGCACTGGTGCATGCATACGGCAGGTTTACCACCGCATCAAACTACTCTCTACAATTCGGCAAAACACGAATTAATGTTTCCCTTCAGATAGTCTGTTTTAAATTTAATTAAAACATAGCTTAAACACACAAAAATATAGGACTAGATCAATTTGATTTTAGTAAATCTGGGGTATAAGCCACATTTTGGCTAAGGTGTAGAGTTTGTGAAGTTAGGCGTTGTAGAGTTAGGGCGTGTAGAGTTAGAAGGCTCTACATAAGATATGAAACTTTTTGACAGTGCAAGTCTTAATATGGTCTTGGCAACATTTTACATGAAAATGTTTTGGTGGGATAAAGTGCAAGTCTTAATATGGTCTCGGCAACATTTTACATGAAAATGTTTTGGTGGGATAAATTATTAGACTACGTAATTGTAACAAAAAGATCCAAAACAATTTTATGTGTAAAGCGACATCTATAAAAGATTTGCTGTACTAAGATATACTTCGCATAAAATTTATTTAAGATGCTAATGCACAGCATAGCGTGAAACAGAATAAGTATGTGGTTATAAAAAATGACGATAGATGGCGCTTATTCATGTTTTTGTCATTTAGTTAGGTGGTTGTTTTAATAAGTTATATTGTTGTCGTAGGTTCGAGTCTCATCAGGACAAAAAGTCATGTTTTTTACGTCTGTTGGTTAGTTTTTTTTATGTAAAAAATAGTGCCCTTGAGATCATAACATAAATCTATATTTTTTGATGTCAGGTAATCAAAACTTTTAACGTCAAGAAAGAAATATTTTCGTTTTGTTTTAAGACGAGACCGACCTTAGTGTGGAAAATCCTCAATTTATACTTAAACCCTAACCATAGTAGTATTGTGGTAGTATTAATGGGTACAAAAAAAACTTGTAGGGAAAAACGAGCAGCTGTCGATATCAGTACCTACCTACCGAAACGATCGGTTACGCCACAAACGCAGTCTTTTCAATTTCTTAGCCATATAATATTAAAGGTCCCTTGCGAACTCAAGAGCAGTATTCCAACATTTCCAACGTCTTAATTGCAATAATTCACTCACTTGTCCCTGTGTTAAATTCAGACAAAAAATTGCGTCATTCATGCAATAAAAATCAACCATGTGTATCCTACTGTATACGTGGTCGCTTGCGATTTGAACACGCTGTATCAACGTCAGTATTATGACGTCAGAAATTACAGCTTCGCGGTATCGCGGTACGAGCCTCCACGGCCGTTTGACTCAAAGTAATAAAATTGGTGCGTTTGTTATATCTGTGGTACAGGGGGCCAACCTCAGATGACATTTCGTAATCTGTGGTCGTAACCCCTCTCCCCCGCCAGCTCGCTTAAGGGTCTGCTGACATGCTTTGACAGAGTGAGATAGTCTTATTGAGATTCCTGTAAGAGGAAATAGAATAGAGAAGAGTTCAAACTTCAAATCAAACTAGTAGTGGGTAATATCGGATTTTTACAATATCGAATCGAAACTATATATTGATATCTGATATCGGATTCTGAAACTATATATTCTTTGAAACTATATATTGGTGTATCGGAGTATCGGACTGTGAAACTATATATTGGTGTATCGGAGTATTGGACTGTATTTGGTTACACTAAACCTATAAAACGATGTGTTCTGAAACTAGATACTGTATCATGACACGATATTTTCATTGTGATTTATTTCTTAAAACTGACTCGATTAGTTACTTTAGGTGTATTAAGGATGCTTTAATAGTATTTACTTAGTTATTTGTGTTTCAGTAAGTACTGCATTAATAAAGATCGTATTTAGAACTTCTAAATACGATGTTTATTAATGCAGAACTCATTAGTAGTAACTAAAAGCATGAAATACATAAACTTAATAATACCAACCATCGAATCTATTAATAGAATAACAAAAGTTAGAAATGGATCACCAATGCTATGAGTTCAAGGACGAAGGTCCGTGAGAGTTACGTAAAATTGCAAATCGAAAATGCATCTTATTGCTGACAAAATAAGGTCTAATAAAAATGTGTCAAAATACACAAGAAAGTATTGAAACAACCTTATTCTTATACAAATAAGGTTTAGAATTGTACGAAAACACGACTAATGCTATTTCACTCACTCACAAATCCTTTCTTTAGCTCGTATCGCAACGCGATACGGTTTAATATCCTTTATCGATAGGTCTTGGATATCGAGCTAGATATCAAATCGAGACGCATCGCATCGATCCAGCAATATCGTGTATCACCAAATATATAGTTTGGATACGCAGCGATATCGGATTTTACGATATTGGCCTGATATACGATTTAATATCTATATACGATTTGTATCGGCCATTCCTAAATCAAACTGAATCAAACTGAGCAAAAAAATCATTAAAGTGCCAAAGAAATTAAAGGTTTTGTGGATTAATACCTAAATTAATATGATTTAATCGATTGTGGAACGTTTGTGTCTAGCATACAAAATGGTAGAGTGTTCAATATTTGGCTTCAAAAGCAACAATCAAAGAGAAAAAGCGGGTGTTACATTTCATACGTAAGTACACTGTTTTATAAATTTTGATCACGTATTTCTTTCTCAAATCTCACAGGAACCAAGTTTCTGCGCTAAATCATTAGTTATATCATCAAAAACTTGATAAATGGGAAATATCTAAAAATTATTTCTAAATATAACCTCTAAAACATCTGACATGCAAACCGGTAAAATAATTGCTTATTTATTACAAATTTACATCAGAAGCCAGCATAATAATTATCATAGATGTCTATGTACTGAAATTTTATTAATAATTAGTAGATTCATAATTCGATTTCCGGATGCCTAATGAAAGGAAAAATTTCCCCAAAATTACCCCATATTTCAGGGAATTTCAAGCGATTTGTTGTTTCCAGATTTCCGACTGATGATAAAACTCGTGAGAAATGGATTTATGCAACAGGAATACTATTAATAACATTTTGAAAGGGACTGACGTGTTTACAAAGGAGAAAATTACCAAATAATATGCAACAGAAGGATTAATTATTACAAAAAGAAATTGAAAAATAAATCAATTAATAAGTAATTAACTTGTTTTATTTTGTTTTTCACCTAAATAGTCTTCTTAAAATGATCTTTTTTGGCTCAAATTTGAAATAAAAGGGAATTCATGTATCGGGTATATGAAATTATGAATTCCCTTTTATTTCAAATAGGGTAATCCTGCAAATAATACACCAAAATAAATAAAGTGGCTGTTTGAATAGAATGCCTTTGCATTTGACACCACCACAATTTAAAAAAAAAAGAGCTGTCATATATCACTGGCCCCCTTTTCCGTAAAGACCATGTTTACAGTACGTGAGTCGGTTGTCTGATTTATCTTCTATCTAGTCTGTGCGAGCCTCTTTGTGGAAATGACTAAAACCGCTGTTTGAAGTTGCATCATTATTACTACTTTTTATATCTTCAAGGCTTCGTTGCGCAGTGCCTAATACTTTTAAACTATGAAACGAAGAATAAGCTAAGGATACAAACCATCATGCCTTATATCCAAGGGGTCTTGGTTTAACATCGTTGCCACAAATGTATATTTGAGTTTATCAGTTTCAGTCAGATGTCTGGAAATAGGCTATGTAGGTACAACACCCCATACAATCAATCGGCTGCTGTTCTCTTTTTTTTGGCCGTCTGTACCATCTCACCGTCGATACGAGTGTGATAATCGGGAATATAAATTCATTATTTTATTAAATGCCTGTTCGTCCCGCGCTCCCCTTGGGCTTGTAGCCATTGACCGGCCAATTACCGGGTGCCACGATCTAAAACAGTAAGTTGGGGTTTACTTACACTGAAGATGGACTAACCGTGAAACTATTAAACCTACTACCTAAGTTGGATGACCTTTAAGATTGGCCGCAGACGCCAAAACTTGGTACGAAACATCTATATACCAAGGACGCTATATACAAATCTTATAAATAGGTAGGTACGTGTTTGAGTGTGGTTTGTCCACGTAACGTCACCACTATGACGTATGCTCAAATGTCTCAGCGGCTCTTTATGAATCATCCCACAGCGATTATTCAACCGATAAAAATGGTCTAGGAGAACAATGCGACGTTTTAACTAGGTAGGTATATAATACCCTTGACCAAAGTGCCCCTTGAACGTTTGGTTTACTTTGTTTTTACGTGTTTTTATAAGATTTGTCTGTCGACGACGTGTAGATTTTTAAAACTTTCCAAGATTCAACTTTCGTAAAAGAAAGCAACATTCTTCCATACTTCATTGTGACTGGACATAATGAATCAGTTGATATTGATTATTCAAATAGAAAACCTAAAAGGCCGTAAAATAATTTGACTATTCTAAGCTAGGTTAACCTATGTAAAATTAGTTACCTACTCTATTGTGTAATTAGTTACACTCAGCACCCTTAGTACTTATCAATAATAACGCATGAGTCATACTTCATGGCATAGGCAGCCGAACGAGAGGATAGGGTAATTTAATTTTCCTCAAAACATTCTATCTTAATCGCCCCTATTTGATCTTAAATAAACTCTCTCGGTTCAGTAAATTATCTCATAAAGTCTGAAATCTCGTACTTCGTAGTAGTCCGACTAATAGTTTATCGTGTCACTATGACGTCACGTAACGTTATGAAGCTAACTTCACTCCGCTACTTACAACACGAACACGAAACGTAAACAAAGTACAAAAGAGTACACAGTATTTTATCTTCCTAGCGCGCGGCTTCTACGTGTAGGTATGCGTTTGCTGCACGCACAAAGAAACAAAATCTAGACCCGTTTCTCAGTGCAAACAAAGAGAGAGTGCGTGGGGTGATGCATAGATACTATACTAAACCTTTATTCGATAGTCCAAAAATTTGAGCGTGAATATCTCTTTTTACAAAAGTGATTTATTGCACGGTGCACCGCCTCAAGTCTTTGCATTCAGTATAATGACACAATTACAAGACGCGCGCGTTGTGTATCTTACTGTGCTCTCTTTCTACTATGGCTGAAACAAGCCATACCATGCACAGATAATAAACCGAGCTACGACGAAGCGCGTGACAGAGTCAGTCCAGTCCATAGAGTATAGTAAATATACCAAAAGGTCCAGTCAGTCGAATACAATAGCTTACTGCTACTTCACGTCAGTTAAGTGCGCTTCTATTTACACGAAAAATGTCTGGATGTAAGTATTTATAGCTTTATTTTTTTAATATTTAGATCTTTGAGAGTATTTGCTTATAAATAATGTAGAAGCGTTTATACTGCGGCCTTGTGGAATTTGCTTGAAGACTTTCGTAATATTGTTGATTCGGCAACTTTAACGGGACGCCGATGTTGTTTTGTTTCCGTCTGACATTGAAGAGAGATGCGAATGATTGAGTTAGTCATGGCGTTACGTGTCTGCTTTGAATTTTTCCTATCTCTGCAATCTAAATATCTATACTTACACTACCTGAGGTACTTTCTTTTGTAATTATCACAAGGAACGATAATAAAAACGTCTTTTGCGTAATATATCTGTGAGATATACGTTAGCAGATAAATAAAAATCAAGTATTTTGCATTTCCTATCTAAACTCACCGGGTCACCGGCAATAAAACCTGGCCACTGAGCTTTTTTCATACAAACGTGGTCACTTTAGCGTCTCATTGATAGAAAACTATTTGCAGCTGTGCAGTGCAATGATTATTACGTCAACGGAGAGGCCAAACGCCCAATTGTCGAACCACAGTTTCAAAAATTGCAAGGAACGAAACGGTATAAAGTTTACTACGACATGACTTTTATTTGATAAAACGAAACGTTTTGTATATGTCAGATAATAATTATGTAATTTTCATTCCCGAAAAAATTACAATTGGCGGATTGTTAATGAAAAAACACAAAGCAAGCCATTTATTAAGAAGAAGAAGAAGAATGAGTAAAGATTATGGCTTCTAGATTCAAAACCAGAAGTAACAATAGATGTACATACTTCGTTCAACGCCATCTAGTGAAGCTTTTGGAAGTCTTTCCTTTTTTTAAATGGCCTGTCAGAAAATCGCCCATTAGATATTATGAGAAATCATTATCAACGAGGAAATAATCACCCAAGAATATGTTATTATTCTAAGCCCAAGAAGTTATATTAGAAAAAAGGCATTTGGGGTAAAAGTGGATTGAATTCGTTATGTCGCTTCACATGCGTAAGGTCGGTGGTTTGAGTCTCGGGCACACCTAAGGGTTTTTCTACATTTAAATATATTTTTTCTTTCATAATTAAGTCAATTGGATTAAAAATAATTTATATATTCTGTGATTGGGGTATATGAGGTTTTGCACATTTGACATAACACGTTGTATAGAGCGTATTTAGTATTTACCAATAGCTCGACGAAAAACATGAAAACAACCACGGACTATGGCGAATACAACCTAAAACGTAAACAATCCGCAATTGAACTTTGTTCATGAATTCAATAACAATATTTATCTTTCATTCTCTGATAGGTTTCTCATATCAATTACAACTTTACAAGCCATTGTTGAACGGGCAATACCTATTATATGGAAAATACCTATTATAATAAATGGAAAATTGCATTTCAGATTGCAGTAGGTATTTCTTTTCCCACTATGAGACCTCTGAAAAATTGAAAAATGGACAAAGTAATATGTATATTTAATCCATAAAAAATCGTGGTTGGAAACCTTTAATTGTGATTATAAAACTTTTCTGGTATAAAAACTATACTTTTTAATTGCAAAACATAGTTATGAGGCAGCTAACGTAACTAACCTAATCGGTTAACTATAGTGGATCCTAAAAATGGAAATACCTAAACCTATCATGAGTCAAACTTATTGATAACAGAATTTAAATAGCATTCAGAACAATACGTATGTACCTATTCTTAATCATACTCACTCTGGAATACCTAGTTACATCAGCAGTCATTTGATTAAGAGATACGTATGTTTTTAGTCATATCCACGTTAATTAAGAGAATCGACAAAACAAATGAACAATGTGTCATTTACCTTTTCAATTTGTTGTTTATTTCATCCCTCAGATATTTTTCTTAATAACAACAAAACTCGTATTTGCGATTTCCATATTTATGTTTGAATGCCCCTACATATATTGTTAGAAGATCTATCAAAAGATTCAGACAAATTGATCATTCCCGCGGCTTCAAATAAAGTCGATTAAAATACGAAAGTGACCTAGAACTGAATTTAGATATACCTAGCTACGCAGATCTAGAATAATAACGATTAAACGCATTACACACTAATATTACAAATGCGAACGTGTTTCAGAATAGATCGAAGGATGGATGTTACTTTTTCACTTAAAAAACTAGTGACCAGATTCAGATGAAAATGTTTAGGTAATAAATAGTTTTACATCAGGATCACATAAGTTGATTTCAATTTATACGCGGGGAAAGCCGATGGCTGACGGAAGCTTAGTTGTACATTATAAAATTTATTCTTTCCTGTATGAATCTTTTTTTTTTGTAAGCCCGTAATATCCCACTGCTGAGCAAAGGCCTCCCCCAACTTCCTCCATTTTTTTCTCTGCATGGCTACACTTTGCCAATCCCTACAGTGGCGGTCTAAATCATTTCGCTGACCGTAGCGTAGCTAGGTAGTGTGGCAGTAAAATGATGATGAATACAAAACAGGGACGGCATCTTCTGAAACACCTAAACCTCAGACGAACCTAAAATACTGTTGATCGATAGTGAATATTACATGACTTAAGTCAAGCACAGTTGGTAGAAATTACGCTGCCCTATGCACGAGTCGTCAGTTCGAATCCGAATTAAGATTTTTTTGCCCCATCCGTTTTTGTGATGAACATTTGTGTTTGTTCTGGTATCTTAAGGGCTGTTATATGTATTTAAGCAAAAGTGTTTGTGATATTGCCCGATACTTATTCATTTACTCTTATTTTCAATTACAGATCCATATGGAAACCCGCAGTACCCACCTGCATACCCCCCACAATACCCGCCTCAGCACCCACAGCAGCCACAACAGAATCAGATCTACCCAAATATCTACCCCCAGGCGTATGGGGTACCCGGACAGCCAACTGCTCCTGGTCAACCTGGGTTCCAGTACGCTTCTGCTCCTCCACAGATGCCAGGGGGAATGCCGGGGGGAATGCCCGGAGGAATGCCCGGGGTAGCACCCCTGCCTACAGTGAGTCCTTCTCCTGTTTATCCAGGATATCAACCACGTAAGTATTCAGGTCTTGCTTTTATTAATTACTAGCGACCCGCCTCATCTTCGCACGGATGCAATGGTGTTTCTCTACTATAATGTGCATGTATTATACATAATATAAGCCCTGAATAAATTAACCGCATCAAAATCCGTTGCGAAGTTTTAAATACACACATAGGGACAGACAGCGGGAAGCGACAATGCTTTATTTATACTATGCAGTGATGAAGGAAATGCGTTGCGCAGCTGATAGTAATGTAAGTGCCCCACCAGAAGGGATGGATTATTCCCGACTTACCAACAGAACAAATATGCTTGTTTTAGATTCAGGCTGCGCGCGTATTATCAAGTATCGCTGTTCTTGTATGATAACGACGATTTGAACTGCAAAGAAAACCGGCAGTGCACAACGCTACGCGCGCGCATCAGCGTGACTCTAAAACCAGTCTTACTAAGTATAAGTGTTACTTGCCGAATATCAGCTACGTACGTCACAGCGGCCATCTTTGACGATCAACTGGCTTTCATAGTTCACAAGATGCACAGTGGGTCAGCAGTCTGATAAGACCAAAGAGAGATAACAACCTACATCATTGATATCTAGTTATTGCTACTATAAAAGGTACTGACGTAATCACCACATTTGCCAATTACGTATTTGGTGATCATAATCCCGAGTTATGTTCGATAAAACCGGCACAAATTTTGCTTGTCCTAGGAATTGAACCCAGCAGAAATTAAATCAAATCTAATTTTATTATATTTGTAATAAAAAGCAAGTTCAAATCTTCCAGAACCACCTCAGCCAGTAGAATGGGTACCGTGTACAGACCTTTCGGCCGAAGCCCAGACCTACCGCGCAGTGGTCGCAGGCTATGAAGGTCACGACGGCAGTCCGCTCTGGGTGATACGGGCCCGCCACGAAGGAGACCTCATTCCCGGCAAGCTGGCCATCAAACACAGGTCGGCTTATGTGCCGTGGGGGGGTAAGGAGGTCAGGGTGAATAATTTTGAGGTAAGATTCTTTTTTATACTATACTACAAATAACAGACAACATTAAAGGTCACTTTCACCACGGGCAGATTATTTCGTGATAATTTATATTTAAAATACCAAAGCAGATACTTTTGTCAATTTTCAAAAGGTGATTCAATGAAGAGGTCCTCATTAAACAACAAAGACTATAGGTAAGATTAAAATTCACGAATTGTTGCAATAACAGGTTTCAGGATGGTCTGAAGTTTAATTCTTATAATTTTTAACATACTTACAGCAACAAAGCGTGTACTTACTCAAACAAAAAAAAAGTCAAATTTAAGACTACTTATTCATAACATAAAGCTATTGCTGTGTCGTCAAATTCCAAAAAAAAATATAAAATTACTTCTTTGCTTCAATTAGCTACCGAAAGTCTTAAAAAGGGACAAAGAGCAACAATGTCTCCCCTTGTTTACTTATCACTTAATTATTAATATGTTATTTGAAGACCCTCAAGTTTGTACATCGTGGATCGTAACGCCATCCAGCAAAGGCATAACTTTACCGAAAAAGACAACAAATTGTTGACTCAACAACTTGTTTATTCTACCTTGTAATTTAAGATGTTTAACTATTCAATTCCAGGTCTGCGTAGCTCAACCTGACAGAGTCAGATGGGTGCAGAGCCAAGGAGGTTCCACTCCGCCCAACGCTATACCCGGCGGGCGCACTTCCACCGGAGAGACGCTGTACATCGGCAGAGCCAAGCAGCAGGGCTCGCTCACTCCCGGAAAGGTTGGTTAATTAGCTTGGGATTTTAGTCTCTTGGGCTTATTATAGCCTTTGTGTGAATTACGTAATGCTGTGATATAATTATTAAGGCCTATGCCAGTGTTTTTTAAAGTGTAGGTCGTCACAGTATTGCTAGTGACCTAATAGTAAAATGTAACATGAGAGGCATAAAAAGTCATACTTTCGTGGCAAAAGTAACATTAATTTACTAATTACAAAACCTGGAACTAAAAAACTGGTAGCATGTTATGACTACCGATGTCAACGGTTTGCGGCTAGTTAATATTAGATTGACATTTTGAAATCTACGAGAATATTTTGACTATATTTTTTAAAATATTAGCTGAAACGAATGAATAGCCTCAGAACAACTGTAAAACATTAGATAATTATTCTGGAAATGTTTGCACATAGGTATGTTTTAAAAAGTAGCGGGGCGGTCAGTTAATAATTTGTAGTAAAAAAAAAATACCAATGACTATTTTTTTTATTGCATTATGTAACGAGACGAGGAGATTGTTCACCTGATGGTAAGCGCCACGTCTACCCTTAGGCAGTTTAGTGCCAAACAGTAACTAAGCAGTTACTGTCTGGCACTGCCCTGCGCTCGCTACACCGAGACGACAGTCATAGTTATTAGGTCTTATATACCCCGTAATTTCGCTAGCTTCAGTGCCCTTTCCCCGAAACACAGAAGTGCTTGACACACTTCTATTTCACGGGTTTTATATACTTTTATTATTATTTCAGATCCACCCCAGCCACAAGGTGATGTACATGTCATTTGCAGGAGATGAAATACCTCACAAGGTATACGAGGTTCTATGTTCGGTATAAATTACTGTTAACGTTTATATAATATGCATTTAGATTTTATACCACATTTTTTAAGAAACTTTATTACCGTATTGTTATTATTTCGTACAAGTATAATGTTGATCTGAAATTATATCTGATTATATTGTTAAACTGTAAATTGGACAATAATTTACATTATTGAACTGGTGAAAGTAAATATTTTGTTACATTTTATAAATATCTTTATCTTTTATTCATTTTCGTTTTATTTTAACTAACATAATATCTTAGTATGTTGTATAGTTGACGGTCAAAGTTTCAAGCTTATGTGACATTGAAAACATGGCAGTTTTTTTATAAGTATCCGGAACAGCCAGAGCTGTAATGGAGGCAGATTTCATCTGTGGGGGTGGTAGCTAGCCAGTCAGACTTTGAAAAAGTCCTACCACCACCTAGGCCTTAGGCGGGAATCGAAGCCACGTCCTCCGTTTTTGTACCCGAGCGCCTAAGTCACTGTTACATGGAGGGCAGGACTCCAACTTGAATCAATAGACCAACGAGGCAAGGAGGATGAGTATTACTACAAAAAAACAATCATTTTTTTATTTATTTATTTTATGTATCAAACATCTAAGTACTTGGATAACTACATGCTTACTCTCTAAAATATAGCACATACTATAATCAAAATATACTTAAGTACTAGTTAACATAAAGAAATATTGTTTATGAGTCTACACCAAAATCGTCTTTTAACAAAAATATAAATATAATAATATTTCTTCATTTAAAGGAACAATATTTCATGTTTCAGCAAAAATGCTTCGTAAATTAAATAAAATAATGAATATCACAGCTCTATGTAGGTTAATTGGGAAGTTTTTTGATAATTTTAAATATGAATATAATAATTGCATCTAAAATGAGGCTACTTTGATGAAGTCAGTAGAGCCAGTCATGAATTCGGCCTCATTTTTATAATTTATTGAAGAAAAATGCCCTCTACGTACTCATAAAATTATACTATGCCTCTACTGTGTCTAAATATTTCACAGCAAACTATAGGTACAAACATTATTATTATAATTCCATGAAAATTTAAATGAGTGGTAACTTTTATCACCGTAACTAGCCTAAGGCCCGCTTTCTATCGGAACGGAACAAAACAAAGAAATCTACCAGTAAATAAAGTTTGTTAGGGCTCTTACGTCCTTATCTATGCGATAACATTAGAGGATGCCGTTTTAGTATACCTATTCGGAACAGTCATGTACAATAAACAATGGAAAGTTTATGTGTCTGGCAGGTCAGCCTGTTTTGTTTTTGTACGTGAAGTTCTTTTTTTTAAGTTATCATGATATTAAAGCCTAATCACTTTTATGATACCTATAAGTTCAAGGGGAAGACATAATTATGTAAGTGTTTAACTGATATTTTTTTATACCAATTGTAACCATTTTGGTAAATGCTGGTGATCACTGGTATAGTGTATTTATAACAATTTCGATTTAATTATATTGTATGGCGAGGTGATGTGGTTTCAATACGATATTTTACTTGATGTATCGTAGTGTGATGTAATATTATACAAATTAACTATTTTTATAAAAATAATATCACTCATTACTTAGGACACCAATTTTAAGCACAGACAACAGCTTATCATAAAACTTTGTAATTCTAATTACTTTATCATAATTATAATCTTTATTAAGTTTTAATGATTCAAAGTCGAAGTCAAAGTATTTATTTTGCAATTTGATTTAACATGAAATTCTTTTGCACGATTTTGATTCTATTTATAAATGTTGTTAACACTCTAGATTCGTGCATTTATATAATTTTAATTAAGTTTCTGGGTAATATTTTTTTTTACATCCATTGTGAAGTGGCATTCATCCAACATTATTTGATCGAGGCTATCGGTCTAAGTGTTGTTATTTTTTTCTGTTGTTAATATATTAAAGAATTTTTTTTGAATGTTTAACAATGACGTTTAATATTGAACGTCATTGATGTTTAAGAAATTCCCAAATAGTCTTCAGCCATTTTAATTTCAAAATATTTTCAACTCTATAAACTAGTCAAATGAATTGACAGAGGGTAATATAATGGAAGAATTTGCATGACAATGTATATGTAAATACAGTATTTATCTTTACCCTTAGTATTTCACTTTTAACGAAATTAGACAGTTAATAATACCTGCAAAGTTGTCTGCACTTATTATTATTTAAGTTTAACAAAAACCCTACTTTTTACAATTTACTAGTACAAAGCATACTCTCGGTAAAACCCATTTCTATCTGGGATTGGTTCACACTGTCTACATTTTCTGTGCCTTGGTTAACATCGCTCTCAGCTTTTTTCTTTTCATCTGATTCAAATGCTTTGTTTTCAACGCCATTTTTTTCGGGTTTGGTCTCCTCCTTCGTTTCTTTATTATTTATTTCAGCATTCTGGTGTTTCTTATTTGCTAAATACAACCATCTGGAAATAAAAATATGTTTATTTTTAAATTACCATGAAAGGTTCCGCCCGTGATCAAAAAAGTCCCATGTACTGATAGATTCCATCTAATAATTTTCTTCATTTAGAAGACACTTCAATAAGACCGGACGATGAATATGAGGTACATTACAACATGACTGTAAAAATCTTATATTAAGCCTCTTATTTTTTAATTGGGTTTATAACTAAACTAGGTTAGATCGCACACTTGAAAAAAAATAATTGCGGGGGCTTACTTGGGCTAGGGACTAAAACATCTCACTACCTACTGAGCTCCGCTGATTTCCCTTTCACACCTGAATGGGACGAGCCGGGATCTTCTTTGTAGCAATTGACCGGCCCAAAGGAGTCTGTCTGTCATCTGAACTCGCATATAATGGGCGATTTTCTGACAGTCCGTTTTGTTAGTTCTCAATAGATGGCGCGAACACAAAGCAAGCCATTCATTAAGAAGAAGAAGAAGAATGAGTGAAGATTATGGCTCCTAGATACAAAACCAGAGAGACAGACAGTAACAATAGATGTACATACTTCGTTCAACGCCATCTAGTGGGGCTTTTGGAAGGCTTTTTTTAAATGGCCTGTCAGAAAATCTCCCATTACTATTCAACTCACAAGAATATCACCACAGCCGGAACAGTAAGGCCTCCTCCAAGCAAGAAGAATGCTCCAGGGAAAGTCTTGATGGTGGCTGTGTATACCGTGGTATACATGGGTGCGTATACTAAGGGCATCATAGCTTCAGCCACGCCGAAGAACGAATTCACTTTTCCTGTAAAAAAATAGTTTAGCTTATTATAGATCGTTTAATGTAATGACATGATAATAATTTATTATTTTGGGTAGTCTTGTACGGTCAACAGCACATCACGGTAAACACTTGCAGTTCGATAATAGCACTTATGCCCCCGACATAAGAACGGTACAAAGTCCAAAGTGTTACGTCTGACGTGCTTTTGACTGTACCTACTAGGTAGTGTCAGATTTCCTCAAACTTTTTGACAGTGCAGACAGGTTTGATAGGTTAGACTGAAATTAGCTCTTTGTTACCGTAAGCAAATAGTAGGTTTGATTCTCGGATCGGGCAACATTTTGTGAACAGTAATCCGCACTTGGAGCAAAGTAAATTTAAACCAGTACCCATGATTGCAATCATCATTGAAAGGCTTTTACATTGCTTTCACAAGTCAAAATTTAATTCAATGAAAACGAGGACAATGTTAGGGACACATACTCTGTTGTTTAACATTTATTATTAACATTGAATGTCTTTAACATAACAATAACATGCATTATAATGTACCGAAGAAAAATAAAACTATTAATAAAATATTAAAACATAAAGACAATATTAAAATATTTCTTATTCAATATCAACTCAATTCAACATCGAGTATGTAAAATTAACAATTATTGTATGAGTAATTAAAAAGCAGATGTTTTCCAGACTATAATAACTGCATTGTTCAACACAATTAAAAGTAGTCATTTAATGAGATACGTCACTTTGTCGCTAATAAGCGCAAAAAAATTGCCACAAGTCTCAACCGTAGTACCTATGTTCTTTTGTAATATCATAAGTCATAATGGTATAATTAAAAAATATGAAGAAAAATTACTCGCAATGACATTTTATTCCCTACTAACTTATATTAAAATTGTGAAAGTAACTCCATCTATCTGTCATTATACCACTGAACCAAACTATTAAAATATGAAATACTAGATCTTGGGAAAGAAAATAGGCTACTTTTTATCCCAGGATATCCATGATAACAATGATGTCGAGGATGTTCATTACTTTTTACAAAGGAGATTGAGTCTATGCACCATAGTAACCGCAGGCTAGCGATACCTGAGTTTGAAGATGTTTGTCACACTACCCACCAAACTCTCACGGATTTCCCTTTACACTTTGAAGAGACGAGCCAGCCCGTTTTGTAGACCGGTAGGGAAGACTGGCGTGATGCGTAGGTCAGGTTGTAACCTAGGAAGGATAACCTGTGTTGCCCCGAAAAGTGATCTCCAGTCTTGGCTTGAGTGACCTGGTGCCATGATAGTCACCCGCAGGCTAAGAGATCCCACATTCGCACGCCTACTCTGCCCGGCCGTCTAACCCATATGTGAATGGCCAGATTCAATGGCGCATTTGGTTGTGACTCTGCCCTATGCGCCAGGGGTCGTGGGTTCGAATCCCACCCAAGACAAACACTTATGTGATGAACATTTGTGGATGTCTGGATGTTTATTTGTATTACGCTACTTACTATGTATGTGATGTTGTCCAAAAGAAATTTATATGTTTACCTTACTACAATTATAACAGTGTCTTAAACTTACCAAGTTCATCTCTATCGACCAGCTTCGAAACCATAGATCTCATTGCAATGAAAGATGTTCCGTTGAATATCTCAATCAATGGTGCTGCAAAAGAAACTAAAATAAGAAACTGACTCCACCAATCATAAACACTTGTCTAAAAACATTAGTACCTATGTATATATGCCACGTTTTAGTAGCGAAAGCGTACATAAAACCGGATAGGATCTTGCTGGTACAAGATATGACTCCGATTATTGCGTCATCAAACTTTAAGAGGTGGCTGAAGACTCCGACAGAGAACAGCGTGCCTGGAAAAAAAATTATTAGTAAACTTTTGTAAAACACTAGCAGTGGTAGTCAGAAGGGATAATAATTATGGTTGGAGAAAGAGATTTCGTATTTTTTCAGTCCAATTAGAAAAGCGATTTTCTTCTGCTTGATGGTAACGTGGTCAAAGATCAGGTGATCAAACAGTAGGCTATATGGCATCACTAATATTTTCTATTGAAGTAGGCTGCAGTGATGCTTGACATCTAATGGACTGAGATGGAGCGAAGTTGCTTAAAAAGTAAAATTTCAAAAATTGCTTTCAATTAATATTTTCATTGTCAATTAAGAACGGGAAATAATTACCAACTAATGAAGTACACATGGCGTAGGTAGAGAACATACTGAAGTCGACTTCGTTCCAGTTGAATCTGAACCTGGTGAATAAGTACATCACCGACATTTCACCTGGAAACAAACAAAAACAAACATCATAACCTTTTCCACGCCACGCTTTTTTCCGAAAATGGTGCCCCTCACGCCACGACCGTTTTGAGACGCATTTATAGTAGTGCGGAGACACTATGTTATCGAGGTTGATTAAAAATGGTTATATTGTAATGATTTTAAACTAATGTTTGAATTAAAATCACCCTATTGTTCAAATATAGAAAGAATAAAACAATTTTGAAATAATTCAGGAGGATATTTTTTATATAAAGCGCAAAAATATATCTTAGAGGAATTCCCTTTCGCATCACTATTTGTCTGATATATAAGACTTTGGCGTACCAGATGAAGCGCAGCAGAAGGCATACAGGCTTTATCTAGTTTTAGTGATGTGACTACTTCCGGTTTGGGTATCATAATATCGATAAGTTTGTAAATAAATGTTATTAATAACGATAATTGCTATACTGCTACCCCATTCTCGCACCGCCCCTCGCCCGCACCCTTTAAATAAATCTAAGTCGTTCCAAAATAAAAAGTTGTTAGGGCAGGTTGTCAGTGGTGTAGCAATGGCCGGGATGGGGGGGGGGGGGGGCGGTACATTACACCAAATGGCTCGTCCATAATAATAATATTGAAAATATTGATAATAATATTGAGTGCCATAATAAAATATTATTTCAAGTGAATTGAAATTTAAATGACAATGTTAATCAATTATTTATTAAAAACTACTAACTTAGCTTATATCTAAGATTTTTACTTAACGTAATTATTATTAACAAAATATGGATACCAATGGGAGATTTTCTGACAGGCCATTTAAAAAAAAAAGTTTTCAAAAGCTTTACTAGATGGCGTTGAACGAAGTATGTATAAGTCTAGTATTTGTCTATGATCTATTTTTACCTCTGGCACAGATAATATAATACTCTGGTTTTTTTAACTAGGAGCCATAATATTTACTCATTCTTCTTCTTCTTCATAATTAATAGCTTGCTTTGTGTTTTTTATTAACAATTCCGCCAATAAGTTTTTTTTTCGGAAATGAAAATGACATTTAATAAACAAAACGTTTCGTTTAATCAAAAACAGTCATTGGAAAAAGTCCAAAAAAAAAAACACATAATTAATAGCTTGCTTTGTGTTTTTTATTAACAATTCCGCCAATAAGTATTTTTTTCGGAAATGAAAATGACATCTGACATAAACAAAACGTTTCGTTTTATCAAAAACAGTCATTGGAAAAAGTCCAAAAAAAAAAAAAAAAAAAAAAAAAAAAAAAAAAAAAAAAAAAAAAAAAAAAAAAAACAGTCAAAGTAAACTTTATAACGTTTCGTTCCTTCTGATTGCATAGGTGGAACGGCGCCATCTATGGAGAACTAACAAAACGGGCAAAATCGCCCATTTTATTGTCCGAAATTAACAATTTTTTAATTTTTTTTTTAATTTAAAGGTAATTAATAATATTATGTTTCATGAAAATTCTTTTTACACAGCAACAACTATGGGATTGTTGTTTCATTAGACAACATTATTACATAATTATATTGCAGTTACGATACGAATAACACAACTGACACAAAATATTAATTGCAACGAATGTGTCACATTTTAAAAACATATATTCAGAATACCTTCAATTCACATCACTAAATTAATTTTTCTAGAAACATCCATCGTCTCTGACGTCACATCCTGTCTTATATATCAGACTTTGGCGTACGGTGATAATGAAAAGATTCATTACGATAGTGTTGGGAAATACAACTGTCGATAAGTGTAATATAATATAAAAAGTGAGCTGGTTTTGTACGATTGCACATGAAATATTGACCATCTTAAACTAATCTCGTAATAAGGTTATGCTTATGTATCACATTAATTGAAAATATTTACGATTTGAAGTAAATACTGTAGTATTTTGTATATATATTAAAGTATTGGGTACGTCACTATCTGTCGCATATATCAGACTTTGGCGCTGGGCTATTACGTTAAATGTCTCTAAGATGTTGGCCAAAAAAAGGTTTGTTTTGTAAGGGTTTTTAGGGTAAAAAGACGTGAAAATATTCTGCAATTTTAACTTAATTTTATTCTGTACACATTAAACATTTGAAAATATTCACAAAAAAAGTATTAAACTCATTCAGGCAAGTAAAAATACAACGTTTCTTGATCGTGTTTTTTTGTCTGATATATCAGACGTTGGCGTGGTGGGCACGAAAATGGTTTGTCTGATATATCAGACATTGGCGTGGAAAGGGATAAACATTATTATCATAGAAGATCAGAGGATGCTTAAGTGGTACAGCACGTAAAGTGACTCTTCCTAGCTGAGAGTTCCTCTATGGAATAGGCCGCAGTGGCCGCTTACCATCAGGGGGGCTATTGGACTGTCTGCTAATTAATCTGGCATAGAATAAAGAATGTCCACTGTTGAACATAGGGCTCTTAAGCGACCTCTATCATCCTACTAATATTATAAATGCGAAAGGCTGGATGTTTGGACGTTTGGATGTTTAGATGTTTGGATGTTTGGATGTTTTTTCCTCAATCACGCCTAAACGGCTGAACGGATTTAGATGAAATTTGGCACACGTATAGTTTATAACCCGGAATAGGACATAGGCTATAAAACGTCTCATTCCCGCGGGAATGTCAATTTTGAAACTACAGGACCGATTTAAATAATTCTTTACTGTTGGAAAGCTACACTATCCCCGGTGAACATAGGGTACTTTTGATCCTGGAAATGTGGGGGGAAGAGGTCCCCCCCTACTGAACCGATATTTGAAAAAAGAGATTACGCGCGGGTGAAACTGCGGGCGGAAGGCTAGTATCTAATACTAATCCAATGTAGCGGGTACAAACTATATAACTGAATATAAATTCAGGCAATAAATCTACAGCACATGAAAAAATCCATAGTGTACTTTAAAGTTATTTAGCTGTCACAGCTCCTCGTAGTTTCGACTTGTCCTTGCTATTGAAGTACAAATAGGCATTAAATTGTCTTTTAGGACAAAAATATATTAATTCTTTAAAAAAATACCCATCAGTCACACAATCGTAAAAATAAATTCATAAAGCAATCGATTTCCGCATTTCTGTATTCTATGTAGTTTTGTCTGTCTCTGTTTATTTCAAATCTATGTACCTACATAACGGTATAACATTCCTCATTACTGTTGTTTCTTTGTATGGAAATCATGCATAAATAAGGATAACAATATGCATTATTTTCCCATAGTGTTAAAAATTAAGAGTCAGAAGATTTTTTTCTTTTTTTATGCTATTTCAGTTGCACCTCCTTAATCCACTGCAGCCTATTCCATTGAGGGAGACTTATTACCTAAGAGGCGTTTGGTGTGGAGGAACATAAATTCAAATTCTTCTATGTCTGTTCACCATAAGTTGTCCTTTAGCCGCTATATTGGCAGCATTGCATACGCTTTGTAAATCGGTCAAAAAACCAATGACGTTGTATATTGAACGTCATTGCAAAAAACCTTAGAGTAGAACACCTAAGCAAAAAACAGATTAAAAGTATTGAAAAACAGTAGTACCAATATAGCAGCTAGAGGACTTCTTATCGTGAACGATCTGTAATATAACAAGTGCAAAAAAAGTCAAGTTGGCATTGTCAGAATGGCTAAGTTACCTAAAATCAATTCCTGAAACATGAATAATAAAAGTTTATTTTTATTATTCTGCTTGAAAGGCCCTACCGTTTATTATAAAACAGTACAAATTATACAACAAAGGAAAGGAGCCTACTTTGACGTTCGTCAAGAATACAAAAGATTACGCAGTTGTAAATATTGATTTCCTAACTGGGTATGCGCCTGAGAAAGTGTTTGTCGCGGGGAAAGTCGTGCGGTAACTTGTACATAAATGTTGTAACAGCCGCAATGCCAAGTTCAAACTGTGACTATGGATCCTTATCAATCTATTAATATAGGAATAAAATATTAATTCCTTTACTTTAGATTTTGATTCTGAATAAACAATTTTTTTATTTTGTATAATTAATAAATTAAAATTTTGATAAAATCTTTGCAATAAACGAACAAACTTAAGATTTTTTTAATTTATGACCCAAACACGTTAAACATACGTCTTAAAAGTTATAATAATAATACAAAACCTTGTTATAATAATATTGCAATAGTACGCAGTACTCATAATAATTATACTATGGCAATAGCAAGATATAATAATAATATGGTATATGTGAAACCATATTTGAAATATCTCAACCGACCACTTGGAAAACTTTGACATTTTGAACGAAGGTTGTGACACAAAAAAAAATTTGTGGCTTGGCAATATTGTTAAATCTACAAGTATATTACATTAATCAAATACCATTTCAGGTGTCACTGTAGAGTAGTAGAACATCTAGTCATATGTGAAAGTTGAACCTGTTATAAATATGGGCGGACTACGAGCTCATTTAAATTCTGAACTGGTATATTTAAAGTTCAGTCATCCAACTAGTGACAAGTTAAGATTTAAACTCGCAAAGAAGCATACAACGGTAGCTAAAATTCGTCGAGAATATGCTACTTACCATTAAGTGGGGTTTGTCAGACCACACTGAAAGACGTATAAATACAACTAGCATTCACTGTTTATTAGTCTGAGAATTTGTATGACGACTGAACTATCTAGTATAAAACAAATCAACTGTCCATGGTTTTTCTTTTTATGGAGTATCGCAGAAGGTTTCAGTGGATAAACACCAAAACCTTTTTTTGCTGGGGGGACGGAGCAACGCATTTTTCTGTGCATCGGAAAATCCACATACCCTGCTCAGCAGGCTCCATCTGGCCATAAGTGTATAAAAAGAAAAAAGTAGTGTGGACGCCCTCAGACCAGGTGGAGCGATGATTTGCGCAAGATGGCTGGCAGGAGCTGGATGCGACTGGCCGAAGGTCGATCAGCGTGGTGAGCATTTGAAGAGGCCTATGTCCAGCAGTGGACTGTAACAGGCTGATGATGAGATCCTTCTTAACTTGGTCAATCCAGCTGTAATAACTGGACTTGGCAAGTCCTGGATGACGGACCAAAGCTGCAGAGCAGAGGTGGTCTTACCGTAGATAGGGCCGATGACGACGCATAGAACCACGACCAGCATGATGACCCTGAGCCGGCGGTTGTTGGGCCCGGGCTTGAACGCCACCATCAGCGTCTCCTTCACGTATCGAATGTCGAAGAACGTGCGCAGCCAATCGCAGCAGTTCTCTGACGGCTTCTGAAATTTGTTATAATGTCTGCTTAATACCAAAATATTCTTCATTTTCACTTTAAAGATGCAATTAATTATTTATCGTCAATATCAATGTTACAGAGTGCCTCTATGTTGTGCCTTAATGTTGTTATTATTGTTCTGAAAAAATTAAGTTCCGCAGGTTACAAGTAAGGCTTGTCACATCAATAAATGTTAATTCATTTGTAAGGAAGTTAATAATTGTTTTGAACCGGTGAACCAACTTGACCGCTCACAAGGAGTGCCCACAGAAATTAATAATAATGGTAATTATATGGGAGTACTGAGCCCCGAAACCTAGGTACTATTATGTTTTCTGTGACCTAGGGTAAAAAAAGTAGGGGGTTCGATTCGCATGAGAAAATTGCCGCCATGAAACCTACGAATAATAATACATAGTTTAAAAACAGTACACACAATTATTATTGGATAATATTATATTCCTTTTTTATTTTTATTTGTGATTTTTATTATGAGTGGGTATTTCCTAATCTCCTTATTTTTTGTAAAGTTTGATACCACATTGTAATCGTGATCTAATTCACGCTCAGAAAACTTTTTTATACAGCAAAAAACAAAACAAACGAATGTAATTCCCGTACTTACGAGCATTTTTTTCCCTAACGGACGCATCAAGTTAAACATGATTTTATCGCGATTAGTTGCAAAAAACATCAAAAAACAAATATGACGTCTCGTGATTCTTCACGTGATGTTTTAATCGCACTTTTTTTGTAAAACTTCAGTTGACAGACAGCCTACACAGATCATGGAATTTATATCTATGTAACTATTAAGTCTATGACACAGATTCTCTCATGGCAAGATGTCACTGAAGCCTTTCTTTAGGAACCCTCTAAAATTCTTTTTATATGACAACACATTATGGTTTTCTCACCATATTGTGTTGTCATACTGCAGAGTCTGAATGCTTTAAGTGGACAACCTCTCCTATCGGTTTTCAAGACTTTAGAGTCTACTGCCTTTAATATTCGAAACTGTGATGCGTTCAACACAGCCTGAGCGATACGAAATAAGCATTACTTGTTTCACTAACAAAAACAGGTGCAATATTATGTTTAATTTTCGGGAAAGAATGCGTAATAAAGCATCATAACAGGAGCAGAAAGATAGCGACATCTGCTGCTGTGTGTGTGTGGGTCTCAGGACTAAAGCGTCCCACTGCCCACTAAGCCTTTCAATTTCCATTTACACCTATAAGAAATTAGCTCTTGACCTTGCGATTAACCGGCTCATCCACGGGTACCTCGGCATGTTGGCAAGAAGAAGGACCTCGTGGTTTTGGCAAGCCTTCTTTTTGTATTTTCGAGGGAGAATTGCGCCTTTATGCAAACCCGGCCTGGGTGGCGCGGTTATGTGGAGCGCTTCTACATTCAGCATAGCCAATTAAATCTCGCCGGTGTAACGATTCCAGCCGGTATTCATTAGTGTGTAATAATCCTGACTTACACACTAGAAATCACAACTAATATTTTAACTAGACTGATTCTGGAACTCTGTACAAACTTAACGGTCAAACCAATACTTGTATATTAAAAGTTTGAGATGTCATCAAACATTAAATTATTTCAAAAAGTGATTGTTTCACTTTCGTGATCCGTCAATCTTTGCAGGCGAACCTCAAGGTCCTTCCTCTCGACTGTGACACCAATCTAGGTCAAGTTGACGGCCTTTTCGTTTTGACACGCTCAGATAACAGCCATCGACCAGATTTAACCATTGAACTTGATTATTACATAATAAATGGTCGCCATCATTTAAATTTTTTCTCTTCCGAAAAAATAGCTTTTGTTTTTACCGGTTTTTGTGGTAGGCCTGGTATTTCCTTTAATTGATTTTCCTGTTTTTTGTCGTGTTTATGTTGCTAAATTCTGAGACTAATTAAGAGGAGGTCAATATCACGGTGATTGAGTCAGATAAAGAAGATGAGCATATTTCTACGGCGTCACACGGATACACGGATGGGTAACTATTGACGGTACCCCACTTAAAAGTCAACAACAAAAGTAGTTGCACATTTTATGCTGTCAATAATTCCATTTTGTTTTTGGTTTCTACATTCAATTCTGTTATTTCCTTTTCTAACGTGCGCTAGCTGCCACTTTTGCTGCTCGCTAAAGTTAGTCCAAGCATTTCATAGATAAATCGGAACCAATAGATATATAACAATAGGATTCCAGTCAAGTTCTAAATATCGAAAAAGTTGACCAAATTAAAAAAAAACATTGAGATATTCTAAAAAGATCAAGTTATAATATGAAAGGCACAAGAGCAGGCAAAATCTGGACAAAACTGGAATCTGCTGCTCCACCAATAAGCGACACAGTTGAATGTATGACAATAGGTATCGACACATCTACTACAAGTAGGCAACAACAGAACTATTACTTAATTGCAAAACACCATGACAGAACTATTATCAACAATATTTTTCTAAGAAAAAATGCCAAGTACGTATTATTGCGGTTATTACATATTTGTATGGTGTTCTTCAGAGGCTCATACAATCACTTCTGACCTGTTACGTAACGTTTAGATTCAATGGCACGATGCTTAAGCTCAGGTGAAGGGAGGCTGCACAGTTAAGTTTTATGTCTTGTTTTTATATTTTATTTGGGTATTTTTTATGGCTTGGAGCTATGTTTGGACGTGATTGTCGATTGAGTTGAGAATAAACGGTTTTAAAGGAAAATTTTAATTGAATCAAACGGTTAAACTACAGAGATTATCTTTATTTTTAAGTTGTAATTGTTACCATTTATTTTTAGTAAGTTTATGTATAGCCTTAAAATTGTTATCCTTCCCTTTTAGTGCACTAATGGAGACGCTAACGCAAGTGCATTTCTTGCTTCCTCACTATAGTTAGGACGATTTTTTTGCGTAATTTATGCTTACGCAGGTAAGAAGAGATCAGGCGCAGGGCCAATGAAGTTTACTAAAAGAGGGGGTTATTTACTTTGCCAAGTCAGAAACTGCAAACTAGAACTGGATATTGTCACATTAAACAAACAAGGACACAATATGAATTTCCATGCACATTATGTCCTGTATATGATTCCCTTTACATTTCCCTAGAATTAATTGATCCAATATGTTATGTTAAAAAATATCTAGTAATAAAATCATTTGATATTTATCGTATGATTTATAATTAAACGTTATAATCATTCGATATCTTAATTCTAGACGAAAAATGAAGAAGAACATTTAGAGTTCGATAGTTCGCATTTTACCAACAATCGTCTAACAAGTTTGTACCAAACGTGCCAACAGACATTCAATAGATCATTGTCCAGAAATAGCTCAAACAGAACTGCCTTAGTACTAAATATGTAACTGCATCATTGGCTAATTAGCAAGGTAAGAATTAGACCGTAACTGTCGCCTTATCGATCCAGTAATCGCTCTAATGACAGACTTAAATAATCCAATGAACCGTTTCATCTTATAATATCTTCGTCAAGGTGTCGCATTTAGTTATTATGAGCGATTAACTTTGAAGTCACCATCAATACATAATGTAAATACTAACATGTGCACTAAATTTCAAAGGCTCGAAGATCAAATGAGCATACAGTTGGCAAAAAATTGCGTGACGCTCACTTGCCCCTTAATGTTTGTATGGCAGTAGCTTTTTTATAATTTGCTAAAATATATTTTCCAAAAAGAAAAACATTGTAAGCTAATAATTAATTTGTCTAAATTCAATATCTCTGATTTTGCATCAATCACGCTGCAACAGAAACATAAAGATAATTTAAATGCTAAAACTATTAAAAATTAATTGTTTTGTAGTTTCACTCTGAAAATATTGATAACAGTATAAATATCGACATAATTGCGGCATAATTTATTGGCGTTGATTTAACAGTCAGTTGGAGTCTAAATTAAACTTGCATCACATTATCTTTAAACAAAATGTGCAAGAAGTTATGTAATTTTGAAGCAGTTTTATCTTTGACTACCTATTTGGTACAATTATTGCAAAATCAGCTGTTAATATTATACCAAAGGCCACGGGTTCGGTATCGGTACAGAAGGTTGTGTGCATGAACATATTTGTATATGCCATCTGGTTATTTCTTTAATGAAAATCTGTCTGGCATCCGAAGTCAAACGTGTATAGTTTGGGGCTAAATAGTAGGCAGAAATTTTCTGGGGATTTATTTTTCGTTATTTTTATTGAGATCAATCTGCATCGATGTATTTTTTTTTTATTTACTCGCTAATTACTAAATCATAAATGATGCAGAATCACGAGCTTTTCAATATGGATGAACAAGATCTTCAAGTTCGAGTTATTTCGCTTCCTCTCGCTTCGGCTTGGTGACTGTGCGGACGTGTCGGACATTAAATTGAAGAAATATAATTTACAAGTGAGGCTTTGCCCCGAAGACCCCGGAGCGCCCTCGATTCGCGGTGAGCCTGTTTCTTTTTGTCGCGCTTCCTGAGATTTGAACCGCCGACCGCCTGCGTCGCACGGGCTTTCGGTGCCACTAGACCAGCTAATCAGTGAACAACGGCGACGAAAATAAGGAGTGATATCCGCGCTGCTTCGCTACGACCCACTACGAGTGCTACGACTTCTACGTGCGCTATTACTACATACAACGCTACGGACTACGGACTGCACACAATGGCGAACTGCGGGGCTTGCGGCAAGTTTATGTCTTCGGCGGCGGCTGCCGCCTGCGCGGGTTGCCCGTTGCAATTTCACAAGGCATGTGTCAACCTAGCCGATAAGGCTCCTGTCGCCAAGGGCTGGGTGTGCCCCGGCTGCGGTATTAAAAGGAGCTCCCGAAAGGGCGACCATACGCCCGTGAAAACATCCGGAACCGAGGCGGCGCCTGCCGCGCATTCGGGGGAGCGTTTTCTTGGAGCGACAGCTGCCGTTGACGGAGACCTGGTGGCATTCATGGCGGAGATGAGGGACTTCCGCCGAGAGTTCCTCGAGATGCGTGACTCCTTGGGGGCGCGGCTGGCAAGCGTTGAGCGCAGGCTCGATGCCCTGGAGCAGGAGGACCGCAGCGGGGGTGCGGGCGGAATCGCCGAGCTCGAGCGGACCATCGCGGGGTTGAAGCAGGAGCTCAACGAGCGCGACCAGGAGGCGCTTCTGTCCGACCTGGACATCGGGGGGCTCCCAGAGGAGGGCGGAGTATCTACGGTCCAATCCGTGACCGTATTGGCAGCACGTCTGGGTGTTACGGTCGAGGACCGCGACGTTGTATTCGCCGTGCGAGTCGGCGCGCCGCCTACTGAGGCGTCGGGGCGCCCACGACGTGTAGTAGTGAGGTTAGCTCGGAAAAGTTTACGAGACGAGATGTTGCAGGCTGCTAGGGTGAGGCGGAACGTGACCTCCGCGCCCGGAGGCGCGGGCAGCCGTATTTTTGTGAATGAGCGGCTGACGCGCGAGAACCGCCAGCTTTTTCACCGGACGCGTGAAGAGTGTCGCAGGCTCAAATGGAGGTATTCCTGGACGAGACGAGGTCGCATATTCGTCCGTCAGTCTGATGGCTTGCCGGCCTTTCAGATTAGGACGAACGCTGATATCGACCGGGTCCTTAGCACCCCAAACACGCGTCCTGAAACGTGATCGTTATCTTGTAATAGTATTAAGTTATTGCATTGTTTTACCTATTCTAAGATTGTATAAATTACACACTCAAATAACTTCACAAACACATCAAACACTTTACTTTAACAAACATATTTTTCTATTAATAACACTCGGTAAGAAATCTACATCGCCACTAATTATTCTCAATGACTTTTACACTGCTACTTCGGTGCGTTGTCACTTATTCATGATTTCATACTTGTTTTATAGGGTTACCGTTCAGTATTTTTCCTTAAAGACCAAAAGGCGCGGCTGATATTGACTTAGTTAATAATATAGATAATGTATCTATTTGTACTGCTTCTTCTTGTGACGCACAGGAGGTTGTTAATGCCCTTTCTAATAATAATATTATGCAGCCAGTTAAATCCCTAAATATACTTACCCAAAATATCCGCAGCATATCGGCAAATTTCAATAATTTTTCAACCCTATTACATAACATAAACATAAATCTTGACTTTATAATATTAACAGAATGTTGGCTCTCGAGCAAGCCGGTTATTCCCAATATCCCGGGTTTCTTCTCCTATTCTTCGTCTAGTCCTGCCAACCAAAACGATGGAGTAGTTATTTATTATAGTTCCTCTTTGTCTCGCGTATCCTTTTCTGAACCGAACATTATTGAGGCCAGTTGTGTCCTTATAGAAACTCAGCAAGACACTGTTATTATAGCTATCTATCGCCCATGCGCCTTTCGTAATCCCGTTAATTTTATTAATTCACTAAATTTAATATTAGCTTCTTTAAATAAATATAAGAATATAATTCTTACGGGGGACCTAAATATTAATATATCTTCCACAAACCCAGACCCTAACACTGAAGAGTATTTGAATACACTTGCCTTTCATGGACTACTTCCAGCCCATACTCTCCCCACTCGTAACCTAGCTTGTCTCGACCATGTCTTTTTAAAGACCTCCCTTCCGGCTCAATGTCTCGTAATCCAGTCTTCTGTAACGGATCACGAAACTGTTTTTCTCGCCTTAAACATGAAAAAAATAATGCACCCTTCAACCACGATGAAAAAGACTATCGACTATCCCAACCTATTGGAGACCTTAAAAAAAGTTGATTTTTCTCCGGTACTGGAACTCAACGATCCAAACCAGGCAACCAACCTGTTTATTGAATTACTTCAAGGAGCTATTAATATGCACACACAGTCCCGCAAATTTTCTCGCCGTCGAAGGATTCTCAAGCCTTGGATAACCCCCGGCTTATTGAGGTGTATCCGAAACAGGGACGATATGAACAAAAAGCTAAAAAAGGACCCGGATAATGATGTTCTGAGGAAAACCTACTCTCGCTATCGTAACTTTTGTAATGCCCTTCTCAGGAAGATTAAGATTGCGTACGACAGGGAAAAAATAAACAAAGCTGGAACCAATAATAAAAGATTATGGAAAGCGATTAGAGACGTTACTAATATGAATAAGCAGCGCTCGGATTGTAACGATCTCCTGACCTCTAAGCCTTCTCTATCCAGATCCCTCGATCACGTTAATTCTTTTTTTGCTGGGGCCGGAAAATCTCTTGCCGAGGAGATACTTCGCACGTCACCCCTTTCTAACTCCTCTCCCCAAAAATCTGCCGTCTCCCCCCCAAACCAGTCC
The DNA here is from genome assembly GCA_949319885.1 of Mecyna flavalis. Taxonomy (NCBI): domain Eukaryota; kingdom Metazoa; phylum Arthropoda; class Insecta; order Lepidoptera; family Crambidae; genus Mecyna; species Mecyna flavalis. The sequence continues at coordinate 15,276,501 of OX439433.1, forward strand.
TTTGTCCTTCTTAACACAACTCCGTCCGAAGTAGACTCTCTCATCTCGTCCCTGAGGCAAGACTGTGCAGTTGGCTGGGATAATATCTCCTCTTCTATCCTTCAGCGTGCAAGGCACTTGCTTGTTCCCTCTATCTGCCATATCTGTAATCTTAGCCTTTCGTCAGGTTGTTTTCCAGATGCCTTCAAAAAAGCCCTAGTCCACCCCATACATAAGAGCGGTGACCGATCCGACCCCAATAACTACCGGCCCATTTCTGTCCTGCCCGCGTTGTCTAAGATTTTGGAACGTATTATTAATACGCAACTGGTTGGTTTCCTAGAGAAAATGAACTTGCTCTCACCTTGTCAGTTTGGGTTTAGATCAGGCAAATCTACCGCTGATGCAGTCCATTCTTTCACGGACCACGTTGTCAGAAACCTGGAAAAGGGGAAGAAATGTCTTTCTGTCTTCTTAGACTTGGCCAAGGCCTTCGACACCGTCTCGATACCCATTCTGTTGACCAAGTTGGAGGGAATAGGTGTTAGAGGCTCTCAACTCTCCCTTTTCCGAAGTTACTTTTCTGGTCGTAGTCAGGCGGTTACAATCAATGGCAATGTAAGCTCTGAGTTGTCCATGGCGTACGGAGTCCCCCAGGGAAGTATCCTCGGCCCCACGCTCTTCTTAGTATATATTAATGATCTTTGTTCCCTTAAAATTCCTGGTTGCAAATTAATTTCTTTCGCAGACGATACCACTCTTGTCTTCTCTGCTAACTCATGGTGCGAGACCTTCCGTCTTGCCCAATCCGGCTTAGACTCTGTTACTCAGTGGCTTCGTACAAACCTACTTACCCTTAACGTCACCAAAACCCAATTTCTAACCTTTTCTCTCAATAGCATTCCACCACGTGAGCTCGAAAATCTTCGCTTAACTGCCCATTCCCATACCAGTTGTTCTTCCTCCCTATGTAACTGTTCACCTCTCGCTTCCACTGAATCCATTAAATATTTAGGTGTTATTATAGATAATAGACTTACCTTCCAGCCTCACATTAATCAAACCGCTTGTCGACTTCGTAAACTTATGTTTATTTTTAAAAATCTTCGTCAAGTCGCTGATCCAGGCCTGGTCAGAACAGTCTATATTGCTTTGTGTCAATCGGTCTTACTTTACTGCTTAACATCTTGGGGTGGTGCATGCAAGACTGTGTTGATGAAGCTCGAAAGAGCCCAAAGGGCTGTACTTAAGGTTTGTACCTTTAAACCCCTGCTGTCACCAACATATGATCTTTACCAATACTGTGAAGTCCTTTCCGTACGCCAACTGTTCATTCTTTTAACAATTTTAAAACAACACAACATATGCAAATATGACTCAACAATTACCACTTCCCGGCGAAACCACCTCGTAGCTCGTTCAACTCCCTTTAAAACGTGGTTTTCACACCGCTTCTTTTGTTTCCTGGGACCATTCTTATACAATAGATTGCATGAAAAACTGAACATCTTTCATCTCACAAAATTCGCCTGCAAATCTAAACTGACCAAATACTTACAAGCTTTGAATTACCCTGATACCGAGTGTTTACTCCTTCCTGACAGGTAAATTAAAAAATTTCCGCTATTCCACTCACTAATACTTACTCACCCACACACACGCACACATACACACACACTCACTCACACACACACACGCACGCACGCACGCACGAACACATACCCACCCACCCACACACACACACACACTCACACACACACACACACACACACACACACACACACACACACACACACACACACACAAATAACAATAATTATGTAAGTTCTTTTTTGTATTTCCTTCTTTAAATTTCCTCACAAATTGTAATATTTTTCTTTCTAACCTTGAGCCATAATTACTGTTATACAACCGTCCCCATCCCGAGAGGAGAGAGCTGGTGCTCTGTAATACAGGCATCTAGCCTAGCTCAGACGCCAGTCTCTCACAATCTTATTTGTGTACCTAGTCCATACCTATTAGAATTAAGAAAGATTGTGGAGAAAATAAAGATATTTATTATATTATTATTATTATTATTTATATTTTATACTAACAAACATTTATTTTATTATTAACACGATTATGGAAATTTTCAGTTTTACTCACCGTAGTTATATTAGGCTTCTTAACTTCTTTGATCCTATAATATCCATAGAAGAAGCTCAGAATGTAAAGGGATGCACTTATTGAGAAGACACCGTATAACCCGATTTTTCGCACTAGTATACCACTGAGAGCGGCTCCCACTGGTACTCCTAATGAGTAAAACAAGTTCACAACACCAATTCGTAACGTCCTTTGTTCCTCAGTTGTGACGTCAGCTATATAACTGAACACTCCCATGAACATAGTAAACCATCCACCAGTTAACGCTGGAAATATTGCCTCAGTCACTGCGGCTACTTCAACCGGCAGTTGGTGGAAGAAGTAAGTATTCACAATCAACCCGATACTGGTCAGGAACTCTCCAACGATAGGAATAAGCATGCAGAACTTCCTCTGTCCTACTCTGTCACTGTACGCTCCAAGAAATATCAATATTCCACATGGCAAGAATGATTGAAGCACTGTCTTCCACCCAGCTACAGACGCCACTAGTGTCTGTACTGCTTCCTCTTCGCTGGTATAGTTAGCAGTATCTCTTCTTGTTAAAGCATCACACACGTGGTGATCGAATCCTAGATTTACTCTACAAGCCTTTTCCAAATACAAGTTTTGCGTTGCAAGCGCGGAGAGTACTGAAGGCATCACGTAGCACGCTAAAATTGGCTCCACAGTTATCATAGACATCATCTTCCTAGTTTTCTGGAAGAAGTCCAGCCCTTTCCAGTCGTCTTCGACATTCTTTTCCAGTTTCTTTTCCTGTATTGGGCTCATTTTTTCTTTTCTAAAACTATTTTTAATTACATTGGTTCCGTTTAAGTCATTGCCGGTTAAATTCTTCTCGAATGGTTTGTTATTGTCTAAATTATACGAATCAGCCTTCATGACTGCTACCTGAAACAAGAAACAATGAATTATTAAGACGAACTTTGTCATTCTATATGAATAATATACATACATATTTTCAACTTTGTCATGAGGAATTTAAATATAACAACTTATTTGACTTGGAGAGATGTGCGTCATTTATGAGCAAAAAATTCCATGTAGTAAAAAAAATTGACTAAGATTTCATTATTTTTTGGAAACATTAAAGAACTCGAATTTATAATGATTTACTCATTATACATACTTTATCATAATGAATATACTAGCCTGAGATTTGTTTTGGAGTTGTGACAATTTTTTGACATATTAAGTTGTTATTATGTTATTTTATTGAGGAAGTGAGTAATTTTTTAACCTGACGGTGACAAAATTAGGTAGTTTGTACTGCACAAAAAATAAAATCATGTTACATTTAGAATATTTCGCTGCCGTTGAAGCATTTCTTACTCAGAAAAGTATCAGGTATTCTGTGTTTGTACATGAGAAATAATTTAAGGTTGCGAAAAGGCCATACTCAATTCTAGCTAGTGCCAGTGGGTCTAAGGTCAATCCGGTATTCAGCCAAAATTACGTCATTTACGTTCTGCTGTGGGAATTAATTTTACGCACTATGGTGTACATGTACTGTTCTCTCTCTCACCTTTCTTTAGATAAACAAGTAAATCCAAAGTCAGTAACATTTTACGGTTGAGTACCATAATTATGGTTTTTACTATTATTGACTATTGTTATTAACGAAATTTGACAACCTGGGTTCGAAAACGATGAGATTGTGGATATGATAGATGACTTGGCTGTGGTGGTACGACTTTATCAGAATCCGACTGAAAGCCACCATTATGGCTTTGACTGTGTTCGGTTAGTATCCATGTGGGTCAGTACAATTGAAATGAAAGGCCAGAAGATCAGAGGAGCCTACATTGATTATATATTTTGCTTAGTAGTCAAGTGTCCCTCAATTTATTTCGTGGTGTAGATTCCCGCACTATCCGCTTATCATCAGGTGTGCTGCGTGCTTGTCTGCCAAGTCATATAAATTTACTAAAATCCTCTTTTCTAGGCATTTTTGGTAACATTTACGAGTATTATTCTGTGTACTTCGCCGATGAATACTGAATTGTTTAGCACTTGTTCATTCATAGGTCACTGATAGTCTTCATACTATCACACACACAATATTGTTGTATCCTCGTGCCTATCAGTGTAAACTTCATATTTCGCTCAATGGGCTTTTGTACCTTTGATTGGTAAATGCAGTACAAACCGGACGCCGTAATCATTTCATGATTGCCTACGTACGTACTTAACGTAATCGCTCACTGTTAGACGGAATTAACTTTACCTAGACACAATGGTTTATCGTTGTTTCTCACTAAGTCACGGAAAATTGTCGTTTCTTTTTATAACACTGTTGTGAGGTGTACAGATGAGAATTTAATCTGTGTTTTAAATACTGTCCAACAAACGTTTGGAACGTGAGTAAGTTTTTTTAAAACGTAGATTAAACACGAATGCTAAACGTTTCCGACGATCATCAGAACTTAATGTTTTAATAAAAATACATTGCAAATTGTTTCGAATTAGATGGCTTTTTTTTTTCTTTTTCCTTTTTGAAAAATGTTGCAGAATATGAGTCCGTTGACTAATTTTATCACATTTTGTTTGTAACTCAGGCAGTGTTATTTGATTCTCCTAATTAACTGAAAAAGACATGACTTCTCTCAGTTCAACATACTTATATTTATACCAGGTTATAATTCATCTGTCAGATATTAACACTGTCTTATTATTTAGGAAACTGACAAAATGGACTGATAAACTTCAGACATTTTTCGGGACATAGACTGAAATTGGTGTAAGTACAATTTGTTGGAAAATCTTAAAATTTTAATATGATAATTATTGGATATGTCACGTACCTCTGTTATGAGTGCTAGTGTTTCGTTTTACAGCTTTGTATATATATTATGGCGAAAAGCAAGGAAATTGAAAAGAAAACTATCCGATAACATTTTTGTTATGGGGCGATAACATTGTGCTCATTTTTCTCAGTCTTCTTGCATTTCATCAGTCAAAAGTTTATTTTCTGAGATCTTTCATTCATGACTTACCTTCATTCATAATTTTAGTTGGTGTTTGGCCTATTTATTGATGATAAGTCATCGCTGTGGCTTGTTTCATAAAAGATTGCCCTACCAGAAAACATCGCTCAATATATTCCCCATAACTAAGAATTTTTTTTCTTCTTCTTTTTTTTATATACTAGGTCAGTTGGCAAACAGGCACGCAGCCCACCTGATGTTAAGCGGCCAATGCGGCCAATTCTAACTTGAAGCATCGCTCAATGTGCTGCCAGACTGTGAGTCTTCTTCATTCGTGTTAAGTGTATCTTATTTTCAGCATTAACTCTTTTTTTAAACTAGGTTTTAAACAGTTAGAACAACAATCATCACAAAATAGTTCTCATAGTAATAATTATGAACGAATTCGTTTTTCATCTTTTATTTACAAACAGATTCATCAAGCATTACAATGCATTCCCAAAGTCTATTATTTCCAAATTGCGTTTACAATGTTTGAGTGGTAACCTTCAACATTTAATCATTCCTTCTTGATCGAATAGACCGAAACCACGTGAATGACAATGCCTAGGCATTATCTGGCCAGACACAATGCTGTGATGATTCCGGTTACACCCAGCCACTAGTACTAAGGTTGCCAACCATACCACCACAGATTTGTAGACGGATTGTTATCATATTCAAATTAAATTTCGAAATCATGCTGTACAATTATATGACCTAATTAACCCTAATTAACAATATCCACTAATTGATCCACACTTTTCTGAGTGTCATCAAATTTAAATTAAACATTTAAATTATGCTATACAAATAGGTCCTTTATCGACATTTATTCATCCACACAAATTTTTGTAACGGGCAGGAATCGCACCCGTGACTTCTTTGGTGTATTAGCCAACTTCTCAAATATTACGCCAAATCGGTCTTCGCTATATAATACGAGTATAATAATATTCTATATTTTTTAAAATTTATAGATATTGAAATTTTATTAAAATAAACACCTTTCTAAACAGGTGAAAGGTCTAGTTTGTTCTAAATGTGAAAGTAGCCTGTCATAAAATGAAACTGCTGAGACATCAAAGCTAGCTATAGATTTTAATTAAGGTCTATTTTTCATACACTTTGATAAAAAAAATTACTTATTTTATACGACATTATATAATTAAACTAGACGCTAGTGGTTCTTCGGCATTATGGACGTGAAGATATCCCACCGGAATGTGATATTTTTCTGGGGAAATAGCCTATAATCACCCCTTTACATACGTTGCTTCATTGCAACGTGCTCTGTGATGGGTGGGTGGAAAGAAGAGCAAAAAACGTTTATTTCTGTTATCCCATAGGAATCTAGCATCAATCCAGATGGAAAAAAGTCTATATTGTCCTGTCCCAACGTCTAGACGATTCTTTTTTTATACCACATCAGTTGGCAGACAGACACGCAGCCCACCTGATGGAAAGCGGTCACTGCGGCCTATTCCATTGAGAGACACTTCATCAGGAAACGTCGCTCAATTTGCTGCCAGACTGGCGGCTCATCTAATCTTCGAGCCTTTAATTTCAAGTATACTGGCTCCCACATTAATATTGCCGGAACACAGCCAGAGCTCTTATGGCGTAATCTGAAAAAATCATCAAAATCTATTATGTGATTTAGGTGTGAAAGCGTGAAATACACAGGTAGAGTTGTCTTCGCATCTCTGATAAAAGTATCTAGACTAATACGGATTTCTGCCTTAAAAACGAACTGGCAACCTTAACCATCCGACACGCGCTTGAACGCCATCGGGACAAAGCGAGCGACACTAAAAAGTAACGCAGTGTCATCACGGCGACCTCGCTACAACTGATTCCGCGTTTCGGATCACGGTCAGAATGCCGCGGCACTTGCATGCTTGTTCTATCCTGTCGATAAAAAGACATAGAATTTGCATACACGTATGACTTAAGGTCTCTCCTATTATGAGGGAAACGGCTAAATTGCTGTATTATATTAGGACTTTACCAATTCTATGGCCATCCAACTCGGCAACACAAACGGAGTTTCAATAGGTGAAAATACTCTTTCAATTACTGGTTGTTAGAGTAGGTTTAAAGATATTTATTTTCTCATAAGAAAATCACTTCACTTACAATAAAACATTAAAAAAAATATGATTAAAGATCATTCACTGGCGCAGCACAGCTAAGATTTTATTTAGCACCAATAATAAATAATATTTACCTACTATAAACCACTCGCAAGTTTCACGTAAAGATACCTCTTCCAACTCAGTGACAATCCAATTTGTAAAAATATTTTAAAAACTTATAGGTTCCTAAAGTTTTTAAAGACACACGCGGGCGGGTTTGCATTTCACAAAACTCGGAAGGATTTGCGGATAGTGAAAGAGAGCCATAAGTAAGAGAGAGAAGAGATAAGATATTAGATGTTCCGTGATAGTTTCAAAATTTCTTCAAGACTATATTTCAAGAATTAAATATCGGCGGTGATTGGACGGTTGGACGGTGTCCTGGGTCGAGCAAAATTGACAAAAATTATTGTGGTCCCGAATCCGGACTTGGCTTAGCTGTGATGATTAAGCCAGTACCTGTCATTGTAACGATAACTTGATTTTAATGACGGAGGTCTTTGCCCTACAGAGGGATATTAAATAGGCTATTAAAATAATTTTAATTTCCATTGACTCCATAATATGCTAAGCCAGCCTGAACATTTTTATTTTCAACTTAAATAAATAGGCCTTCATATAAAAGAAGAATAAATCGATGTTCCTAGTTTCCGTAAATGAAATAGGCCGTAGTTTCGCAACATTAGCTCAGTACTTAAAGTATGTTTACTAATCTTTTATTCTTACATAATATACAATCAAAAATGAATGTTTGCGTATCCTCTTTATGTGATTGTCCTTCAACTTTACGAATGTGTAAATAAACTATTCATGTGTTTGTGATGAAACTTTAGTGTATTCTTGTGCGTAGGTACAACTTGCATATTAAACCTCCCACTCATTTGTTGAACTTTCTTCAGCTAGGATATTACTTTTTTTTATTTTTAGTTCTCTTTTATTACCGATTACTCCGTATTCTTCATTTAATTGCTTTTAAAAATTAAGATTCTGGATGTACCTATTAATAATTATTCTTAGGGGAAACCAGGTGATGCAGAAAATGGCTGTTGCATTTAGTAAGTCATTGCAAGTGATGTTTTGTTTTAGAAGCGTCGTTTTGCGGTTATTATCCTATGAGCGAAACTAGTGGCCTCGTCACAGATATTTTAAAATTGCAACAGAATCTAAGATTATAGAGATATAACAAATTACTTTATGGCATAATAGCAAGTACTATAGACGTAATATACTGTAATCAAAGTAATTATAAATAATAAATAAGATTTATTGAAACTTTAAGCTTCTAATATTATTGCAAGTAAGCATTTTCAAACTTTTAATGGGTTTTTTGAGAGATTTCATGTCTGTTTGTATATACTTTTTAGAAATCATAATAATATGTATCCTTGCTGACTTTGAAACTCGATGGCGCTGTGTTTATCATGCTTGTTATTAATTTATTAACCCTATCCTCCTTCTGAATTTCATCACCGTACTTTGCGCGACAAACCATCAATTTCCATACATTGCCTCGATTCTTGATTCTAAATAGATTTTTTTTCACGTACAGCCAAGCTTTTACATCATTTACTATCAGCAAAAAAATCTTCTTCAAGGGATTGCACCCCGAATTTGATGTTATGTTAAGATTGATACCTTTACGTGTTCTTAAGAAGAAGAGGGCAAGAATCTACAAGGGTTTTGGTTGTCTCTCGAGGTACAGAACTCTAATATGTATGTAATAACTCCAACTGCACGTGTTCAATTCCTTCTGAGAATCGAGGAGACAAAGAAAGATTGTTTTGAAAACAGTTTCACCGACGACTTTCGTGTTCAGTTTAACAACTGGTCATTGGAGTTTGTAAACAATATATTCAAAGGTATTTTAGACTGGCATTCTATTGAGTGGGGCGTGGGTTGAATGCAATGACATTAGTTATTAGTTGATATGTTACGTGCATAGTAATTCGAGTGCTAAAACTGTTTAGGGCCTTAAAATGTGTACTTGTATAGGTGTATGTATACACATGCCACCGATGAGAAAAGAAAAAGAAACGATTTATTACGGAAGAGAAAGAGATAGTTATTTAGAGGTGTCACTAAAGTTACTTTTATTCTAGTGACACTTCTTGACATAGAGAAGTATTATCATAGTTACATTTTTAAATAATACTATCCTTCCGACCACGGTTTCACTCGCGTGAGCTATACGACATTATCTTAAGAATATGATATTTTACCAGGAATTAAAAGAGTCTATTGTACTGTTCAGCTCCCTAACATTTATACACCAAAAAATGGCTACTTCCCATTTGCTAAACCTCCAAAAAATCACGTCGATCCGTTGCTCCACTGCAACTTGAAAGAAGAACAAACAAACACACTTCTATTTCTCTTATCCCTTTAAAAGTGTGCATAAACCTGTAATAAAAAATAGCCTATGACCTTGAACAAGTTCTAGTCCAACTAGATACCTAGTAATTGTGTGCAATGAAATTTTAAACGGAAGATCCACTAGTCAATTCGGCATGGTGTGGAAACGGCCTTGTCATTCAAGTAATAATTTTCAAAGCTATACTTTAAATAAACGCGTCGTTGGTTGGACCTTGGGGTCACAGATTCTATTCCTAAGGGGTCAAAATTTCTATCAATTTTCTAACCTCTCTCTCGGTCTCACAAGTTTGGTGATTTACTTAATATTTTCTCAATTTTAATGGTGTTACCAATGACGTTCAATATACAACTAGACTCCCATTCACGCTCAAATATTGTCCGAAGCAAAAGTCTGCCCACGCAACTATTGGGCAGAGTTTCCGGTTAGTTGTATACATTTGACATTAAACACTAACTGCCACGAGATAAGGTGTTAATTTGAACGAATGTGTTAATGTCATCTGTGTCAACGCCGCTCGGTCGTTTTTTGAGGAATTTTTCTTAGAGATTGGGTGTCTAGTTGTATATTGAACGTCATTGGTTGTTACTGAATAAAATCCTATAAATATTATAAATGCGAAAGTTTGTGAGGATAGAATCCGTATTCTACCTCCGTATGTATGGATGTTTGTTACACTTTCACGTAAAAACTACTGAATGGATTTTAATGAAACTACAATAATACTTACCTATACTTACTTACCTATACATCAGAATAACACATAGGCTACAATTTATAAAAATATTCCAGCAGGATAACGTCCTAGTTCAGATAAAAGAAATATGAGTATTTTTGTTTGCCCTTATTTTCCATAGCACCGTGATTTTTGTCATGCAGATTAATATCGTGTAGTCCAAGCGTCAACGTCGCGCTCGCGTCGCTGCATGCAGGCTTTGACGCCAGGGACCGGAAAACCCCTTTGGGAAACCCTATTGAAATCTTACCCAAATGAAAAGGTAACTTATCGATTTGGAAACCCTTTTGAATAGGGTTAACTACTTTCTGATGCGCTTACCCAATTATACTGGGTTAAATTTAAGCACTTACCGCATCATAGGGTTACCCTATGTTTTTCTCTTTTCACCATTTATGTTTATCTCTTTTTACCTTATTTTTATCTCTTTTCACCTTATGTTTATCTCTTTTCCGCACTCGTACTGTTGATTTCTCTCTACTTCTTCTTTAAGTGCATTGCGCCTTATAAAACCCATATGAATGGGTAAGCTTCAATAGGGTTTTTGAATTCGGCTAGTGCTTCCCGAATTAACTGAATTGTTTTGGTAAGCCTTTAGCTAGACTTAGTCGACGATGTAATTATCGGTTTTTTAGGGTTTTTGAAAACAAGTCTATGAAATACCCAATCAAATACCCCTTTATTGTAAGTGGTTCCGGTCCCTGTTTGACGCTCCGTCGACAGAGTTACATAGTTTTGTATGTAAGCTGCAAGCAGGCGTACACCAAGCGTATAATGACGAATATGCGTCTACGAAGCTACGCCGCCGTGGATAGTAGGCCTTCATAACAAAAGAAAAGCTATTTTTAGCCTTTTGTTTGGCATAATCAAAGAAACGATCTTTTCCTTGCTAATACCAAAAAATTAATACCAATGGTATTTGTTTACTATCGTAATAAATGTTCTATTCCCAACGAATACCACTCATAAACGAATCCCAAAAGAAATCAAATCGTATGAGATACAGTCAGTAATAAAAATGCTTTTAAATGTGTTTTAAGAAGTTTTTGTAGTATTATTAACACAAATTAAAGTGTGTAGCGTTTGAAGAAAATAATCAACTTACTAAACAGCACTAAACTTTTAGTATACAAAAAAAGACTCCCCAGACCCGTGGTACAACTACGATGTTCAACACCTTGTCTTATTAAAACAATTGACGTAAAGTTATTTAAAACATTTTACCCGCTATGAAAGCTATTCTCTTTTACAGGTATTGACCAACCACAATAACAAGTTGCTACTTTTTCAGTGCACACTTGTGTTAAACAAACTAATTTTCTTGTGTGCGTAACAAAAGTGTTAATTTTAAAAACATATGCGAGAGTATAATTATATGGCTTTGAATTTGATAATGCTAATAATGCTACACAAATTTTGTCCGACCCAAGAAGTGAACCCCGAATCCCGAGATCATGACCTACTTTACTTTAACTACTTGACTTGTATATAAAGGCGTTCAAAAAACTAACATAGATCAAATAAAAAAAATAATAATAATACTGAAATGGTTTACTTCATACAAGATTTGTTATTAAAGTTAGTGCCTAACGAAACATAATTATAATATTCATGTGTTTTGTCTTGTCAGAGAGTCATTAAAGTTAAGAAAATGTAAGATTTTCCCAGCAGCCAATTTAATGTAGGTAAACCATTATCTTTCAAACTAAAATAATCCTTAAGCAAACTACATACATACCTACTACATATATGTATTATGTAATGAATTTGGGAATAAAATAAACACATGATTTATGATTATATTATTATCAATTTACATAACATTTGACGCACTTAAACTGACATGATCAGCATTAACACTTTTTGCAATCTATTCAAACTGACACATTTCCTTGAACTTAAATGGTTTTGCTACATTAACATTAAGTTATTAATAGATTGTGCAAGGTTCTATTTGGATAAATAAAAAATTAAACCCAGTCATTAGATAAGTCGAGACTATAAATATATTCTACCCGTCCATCTGAAAGAGCTTCAAATCTAACCGGAGAAGGAGAAGTAGAGTCAGCGTCAAAATTATCTGAGCGTTCAAAACCATCATTTTTTGGTGCGTTTATAAACTATAACCGCAAGCTAGCAAGACCCGCGGCCGTGTGTCCACTAAACTCCCCCGGTTTTCAGTTCACATCGGATTGGGAAAGCCGGTGCCAGCCTTGTGGCGTTAATCAGCCCATCCCCGGGGAGGTCTTACTGTCCTGCAATCATGGTGCATAACGTTTTATCCTCATCATCATCAGCCAAAAGACGTCCACGGTTGGACATTCTCCTTCGTAAAAAAGACCTTCATTGGAATGTATTATAGCGGAGGCAGCTACTGCATTTAAATAAAAAAAAATTGTCGTCAAAAACCAACTTAGATACCTACACTGTTAAATCCCTTCGTAATAATAACTAATAAGGTGAATCTAATGGGACTTTTAGAGGTGCATTTAGTTTGTTTGTGAAACAACTACAATGCATATTAGGTGCATGAATGTACAGATTAGCAACCCTGATTTTCGTTTATTATCAAAGGAATTCGTTACTTTTTTCAAGCAGCAATAAGACCTGTGTGTAGTGCTTAATTACACCTACGACTTTTTTCTAAGGTAAAGTACAAGACAAAAAGAAAACGAAAACGTCATCGCTAAACAGTTAGGTACTAAGTTGTTCCGGCAACAAAAAACATGATACTTGAAATTAAGGAGCTGACGTGCGTGAGCTCGATGGTTCAGATCCCAAAGAGCATCTATACAACGTGTTACGTTAAATGCGCAAAACCTGAAATAAGTTTGATCAGAATAACGAGTAGACTCTATTAAACCAATTTTTAATATACGTCAAACTTATTAAAAAATATTCAGTATAAATGTTGCCCTGTAGGCTGTAGGTTAAGCCATCACGTGCGCAAATCATACCAAACCAAAACCATGCCTACCAACTCGTCCCTCAACATAGAAGCGTCGCAGACGCAAGAAACGATCAGAATTGCCAGTAGAAGTAAAACAGCTCACAAAACCTTTTGATTTTTTAATGTTGTTTTTTGTTCACAATTAGGTCAATGGGAGATTTTCTGACAGGCCATTTAAATAAAAAAGTTTCCAAAAGCTTCACTAGATGGCGTTGAACGAAGTATGTACTTGTCTATGATCTATTTTTACCTCTGGCACAGATAATATAATACTCTGGTTTTTTAACTAGGAGCCATAATCTTACCTCATTCTTCTTCTTCTTCATAATTAATAGCTTGTTTTGTGTTTTCTATTAACAATTCCGCCAATAAGTATTGTGAATATTGTGATCAAATGTCGCTAGCCGCAAAGCGGTAACGCTTCATGCTCTCGGCGTTCATATTTTTTCTACTAAATAATATTGCCCCATTGCCCCCCCTTAATCATAATTATCTGGCGACGCCCTTGCAAGCATCCCTGACTTGACTGGATTGGGAAAAACCGCTCGGAAAGAGGAAACCTAGACATCATTCTTTAAAAAACTGCATTATCATTAACATTATGATCACTTTGACTAAATATACATCTATCAACTAGCTAACTATTTATCATTAAAATTACCTATTGAATACACCCCTTGACATCAGCAAAGTATGTAAAACAACAATGAATGTAACACCTCAATGTAATATATCTGCAAATAAAGAGATTTGATTTGCTTTGACGTGAAATCTAGAAGAGAACACCAAACGAGTAACATTTTGTGTAATGGTCGCGAAGTCGGCTATTACACCAGAGGTCGCGGGTTCGATGCCCGCACGGTACAAACATTTTGTGCATGAACATGTCTGTTTGTATCGGTCTGGGTGTTTCTATGTATAATATTTTTTTGTATAGGTAGTATTTGTATAGTTGTATAGTATTCACAAAAAAAAGTACATTGTTTGTCCGTTGTCTGCCACCCATAGCACAAGCTAATGCTTATTTTGGGGAGAGATGGCGCTGTGTGAATAATGTCCAGAGATATTTATTTATTATTATTATTATTTATTTCAATGATCAAGTCCTGATTAAAAAGGCAACTAGCCGTGTCAACACACATTATATGATAGTTGCTTTAACTACAGGTGTGTGCGTAATAAGACCTTACAGGACAACACAATGAACGCTGTAATTATCCAATGGGTATGTTAAGTTGGGCAACAATGGAATGATAGACTGAGCAAGGTCAAAGATCCATTAGGCCGCATAAGATGCCATCATCTATGGCGTTGCCGCTTTGAGCACATCATTATCAATGTTTGAAAACGTGAATGTCAAATAACACTGGGTGTATAGTGTGTATACAGTGTACTTAGCACACGTGGTGTTTTTAAAGGTTAATTAAAAAATTCATTCACCACCACTTGATATTGGACCACATCAAATAATAATAAATAATAATAATGTCCTCCTAGCCGAGTTTTCGGCCACGGCGGCCAATCTTTTAAGATCAGCCAACTACGCAGGATATATTATAGTGCACAAGTGAGTGCGCAAGCACAGGTGCACTCCCTATTCCCTCACTCCCATAACACGGCGGGACAGCAGTCTGACACGACCGAAGAGAAATCAGGCGCAGGACCAACGGCTTAACGTGCCTTCCGAAGCACGGAATCATCATTCTTTTCAGACATTCGGGTGATTCAAGCCTGCAATGTCCTTACCAAACTGGAAACATTTACACAAAGTGATGCTCCCCGCGGGATTCGAACCCACGACCTCCGGGTTTTAGAGCCCCCCAACGCTCTAACCACTGTACCACGGAGGCAGTTGACACACACCACATCACATACTCTAACCCCAAAGTGAGTAAGTATGGGTATCAAAAATAATTATCTCAGAGTGAGAGTTACTCTTCAGCTTTTCTTTGCCCTTCGGGTGTAGGCCTTCTTCTAATTACGCCATTTTTCACTTTTGGGTTAAAAATACGTAATAAGCTTAAATGGGATTTGAATCCTCGTCCCCTGGAGGGTGCCAATGCGCCCTCCGGACCTATGCGTGATAGCAGCACTACTATCAAATGCGCCATATCGGCAGTCAAATTATTTTATTTGATAATGCATATCTACGTCTGTGATCATTTTATACTATAGGACTAGTAAGAACAATATCAAAAAGGTTGACTTAATAAATAAATAAATATCGGACAACGTCACATACATTGATCTGACTCCAATGAAGCTGTTATGAGTATCAGATTAATAATAAAATAATATGACGGCGTGTTACTTTTCAATTTAGGTTAAGAATATTTGTTTCATTAGAACAACAAACAAGAGAAAGATTAAATCTCAATAGTATTTGAATGATATTTCGATTAAGATTTCTTCATTTGATTAATTTTTCAATTATGCGTTCGTAATGATCGTAAATATAATAATTTTAGAGTAAGCAAGGTTTCTAAGTAAGGGTTGCACTTAGTATTTATCATACAGCGACAAATGACACGTTCGTTTAAAATACATAATAAATTTTACACATATTTTTTAACAATTGCATGTCATCTAATAACAATGTATTACAACAATTCACATGCTTTAAATAAATGTGAATTTTAATGGCTGACACGTTACAGGAAACAATGTTGAGGATTCACGTGAGTTCACCTTTTAATACCGACATTATTTTTTTTATGAAAAAACAGACTTTAAGTTATCTCGTAAGAATGTGATATTTTCTTCATGATTTATTCGCTAGCTCCATAGTTTAATACACATAGGCGGCCCGTACACAGTCAATTTAAAAAGTAACCTTTTTGTAGGAAAAGTAACCTTTCACAATTTTTTTGGTGAGCAAAAAAAAGGTCGGTCGTGATCACGGATCGCGATCAAGAATTCAAAATATCTAGATATTTTGTGATCCTACGTCTCAATCCGTCAATCAACTTCGTACATAAATCGATCTAAATTGACTGTGTACGGGCCGGGCCGCCTATCAATGGCTAGCTCCCAAAAATCATTTGGATTTATTTCATAATCAACAATGCGTTGCTATGGCAACCTGTCACAGACACGTAATCGTGGTGGTTATCATGGTTATAACTCACAAGTGCCCGAAAAAGGCGCCGATTTACGTCTATACTAATATGGCAAATGATCTATTATAGACGTATTTCAGGTGACAGACAAAGCTAGTGGAGTCGCTGTAATGCACTAAAAATGAGGAAACAACTCATTATTTCGTCCAAATTTTCCACACATTACCATACAACCTCACAATTGCGCTTACCTTCCATTTTGCCTATAATTGAAGTTTATTCCAAACATTAGTAACTAAGCGTTAGATACGTCACATGAGCGTACTTTGTAAAATCCAGGAAAATATACCGCAGTACCCATAAAAAGTGTAAGACTATTATTTGTCTTTTCAGTAGCAAAAACATTTAGTAAGTAGTTACATATTTTTTACTATAACATTTTTGTTGTTTCTTGTAATTCCCATATCCTAATACTTAATTCAAAACATTCTTGACCTTGTATTAAGATGTTTGTACTGTCGAAACTTCTGTTTACACCTTTTTAACTACTAGGTATCAGGTACTTATATAGAGGTAAAGTTTGTCAATTTTCACACAAGTACTCGCAATGAATTACCAACTGCGCAAGATATATCAAATTTCACCTGTACAAATATAAACTAACGTAAAGAGTAACTAATTTAAATTGTTGATGTGTGGTAAATGTGGTAATTACAAAAATGTTATTTAAATAGTTGTTCATTATCTTGCCTCTCACATAGCTATTTAGTTAATAGCATAAAAATTAATAGAACATATTAATATTTATGCTATTTTATTTTATTAACTAAATATTATATATAATATTAAGTTACTTTATATTATATGACTTTATATTATATAGCCTAAAGAGGATGGCCCAAAGCCCTGACCCAAAGCCCTTACGTCTGTATTTAAAGAACATTTACAACGAAGGAATGTCCTTGTCCTTTGTTGTAAATATTCTTTAAATACTCAAAGACTTACGAAGAATATATTATGAAATAAAAAAAGCTGAGAGTATTTTTAGTTTTCTGTGCAATACTTTCTTGTGAATGGTCAACGAATGGAAAGGCTTGCAGAAGTAAAGTTGTGCATCTCGCAACTGGTCTATTACATGACATACTAACTGACTGGCGAATACTAGTTGGACCAATAATCCTGTTTTTATTACCCACAGCCATATTTGGCGGCAGTCTGTTGACTAGCGCCAGTGATTTCAACAAGGTTTACGCTTTGCATTTTAAAATTCGATTTGCTAACCCAAGCAGAATGACACCGAGTTTAGTTTATAACGACAAAGCTGTATTTTATTGTCGTTGAATATTAATTTGGTAAAATGTCAAAAAGTCACTTCAAAACACAATGTAACAGTCTTACAAATGGAAAATTTCATAAAATTTCCTCTCAAATCACCTTTTCCGCTCGCTTAGACTATTCCAGCTATACTTAATTACTTAATAATTTATGAATATTTATGTTTAGCTGAGGTTATTGACATTACCGACCAGTTTGCAAATAAGTAAGTACGTGAGACTAAGATTAAGTAAGATCAAGACGCTTTGAGCTTGTCATTGTTTGAGCTAGTAATTTGTAAATATGTATGTCTAGATGAAACAGTGAAACTATGAATCGATCACAGAGCACTTGCGGTTTTCATAAGTGAAATTCAGCCGTAAAGAATTGTTAAATTGTATGCAAGATCTACATCGAATTGGTTATTTTGTAACAAAATAACGAAAAATTACATAACAAGAATTATTTATATGTTTCCCTTTGGAGTACCTACTGATTTTTATGTTTGCGCAAATATCTTCCTCAATTATGATTTCTAAGAAAAATCTATCATTACACTTATAGAAGTTATATCAGCAAAACACATGGTATGTACTTAATGCCATTTGTTTATCTGTTCAGTATTACAAAAAAGTTAAAACATCTCATAAAATAGTTTTATGCATTCCAAGTATTTGCTAACACCATACCGTACACTAGTATTTTCCAATAAAACAAGTAATGGCTACACTTTTACAAATCGTGCAAGGAATTTATTATGGTGCGTCTATGCTTACGAAGCGAACACGAGCGGCGCACGAGCGGAGCACGAGCCGATCCAAAATTCGTGTACTGTGGACGGACTTGGAGCCTCGAACGAGCGCGCTTCGAGCATTCGTTTCGTGCTCGACTGTGCTCCGCCCGTAGACAGAGAAAACTATAGACAAATTGCATACAAATTGATAGTATCTATCGCATTCACACAAGAAAAAGAGGGCGATACGGATAGACCACGTAAAAGAAAGAGATAGAACTACACAATTTTTTGTCTCGCACCGCGTGCCGGTTTTTCGATATTTAGGCTGAAACTATGTTCGAGGAGAGATCGTCGTAGGCTCGTGGCAGGCTCGTAAGTGCGTCCACACTTGTCACGCGAGCAGAACGGTTCGACTCGTGCTCCGCTCGTGCGCCGCTCGTGCTCGCTTCGTAAGCATAGACGCACCATTATACTCTCGTACCCACTAAAAGAAACTACGCGCATTTATCATGTATTTTCTTTGCGCGTTAATAAAACAACATTTCGTAAATGTCAAAACAGACGCCAAGAAGGAAGTGCAATACTGTATTTAGTCTATAATAGCATCGATTGGCGAAGGCAATTACAGTAAATAAAACAAACGTGGAATCCAGTTTCCAGGCAATTGTTCAATTTAAGTAATTTAATGCAGTATACTTGTAGCCTTCAACTTATTCACTTCAAAGAGAACAGAGAGCAGCTAAAGACGCTGGTATTGTCACATGAGATAGTTGTGATTGACATTTGAATTTTTAATTTTGTTTTTATGCAAAATCTCGTGTCGGATTAGGATTATTATTGTAAGAAAGGGTTAAGGATCAAATGTGATAAATAATGGTATACACGATCTGCCTCCTTAAAATCAGCACTCTCACTCACGAATCGAAAGTGTAGCTTAATGTATTTCTTTATCAAATTGTGTCACAAATCAGTTGACAGACAGGACCTGTCAATAAAAAGCGGGAGAGTACACGCGTACGGGCCGCAGAGTTTACGACAACTAACGGCCATGTTGAATCAACGCAAGTTGCTGATTGGCTGGGATGGATTTACCTAAACTTGAAAAAAACTGTCTTATGGAGCTATCGACTTTTGAAATAATTCATTGATTTTAACGGCTGTTTTCTAAAAAGCTATGCGGATTTATACACAACTGGTAAAATTGTGTGAAAGCATTTTTTTACCCTTTCTTTTGATACCAATATCTCAAAAAATCTTAAAATTGGATTTATCCGAGTTTGAAGTTAAGCGACACAGGTACGCAGCTAACTTGATGGTAAGCGGCCACTTCAGCCTATTCCATTAAAAGATACCTAACCAGGAAACATCACCCAATAAGCTGCTACACTGCCAGCCCCTGTGATCTTTGAGCCTTTAATTTCAGGTGTACTGGGTTTAAGTCGAATTGTCTCTTTACCACTAAAAGTCCCGTGGTTTCCACTTCACACCCGAAGAGGGACAAGCCCTTAAATGAGGTTATTTTTTCGTAATATAGACTTATTGACAATTCACAAGTAGGCATTCTAGATCCTGTTCAGAACACCAGGCAAATGAGGAAGTAATTATTCCACATGAAGTCGTATTTCTTTTTTACTAATTCTATTTATAGCGATCATTTTGCATAGCACAAATGTAATAGAGGTAGGTACGAGAATGACATATTTTCCGCTACTTAAACTTAACTAAATGTTAATTAGCAAAGTTACAACCTGATAATGAGATTTTTAACAAATTCCTCATTGTTTATTGTTAATGGAGCTTTACAAAGTTCAGCGATTTAGTTTTTACTAATTGCTACGAAGTTACTACGGGTTTTTTTATATATTTGGACTAAGCCAGCACTTGACCTTTGTATAAAACTGGTAATGAACAGGTACTTATTCCTTTTTACTACACTCATTATAATCATGCTATTTCTGAAATAGAAATTTAACCAGAGATGCCACTGTGAAGGCTTCTCTGATCTTCAGCTCTTTCATTTCAAATACACTCGTTCCCACATTAATGTTGCTGGACAGCCAGCTGTATTAACGGTTTGTGACGATATTGGGGGTAAACAGAGACACCGATTGGTAAACTTTGCAAAGTCGTTAATACTAAAAAGATGGTAAAATTATTATATTATCAATAATAAATCATGAGGATTATTATCAATGAGCCGTTTGGTGTGATGGTTGAGAAGTCGGCTGTTACATCAGAGGTTACGGGATCGATCCCCTCACGGTCGAAACATTTGTGTGCTGGGTGTTTCTATGTTAATATGTATGTATTTACAAAAAAAACTCTACGATCGAAGAACTGAATCAAACTAGAGAAAATCATTCATTTTTCGAACCATTTCTCGTCGTCTGCCTGCCTGCACGCCACCTATTGATTAAATCTCTAACTTTACATACATTACCTGCTGCGTATTGATTATTGTATAGAATATCTAGGCAAAGTATAAAATAAATAATATTTCATACTTTACCTGCACGTTTTAGGCATTCTATACATTGCCTAGGTATTGTAAAGAATACCGGATTATACAGATTTCCGGTAACTAGCTATGCTTAGTTTGGGGCTGGATGGCCTGGATGACGCTGTGTGAATAGTTTTCAGGGATTTATTTATCTCTCTCTTTCTCTTAGTTAGTGTATCGTCGAAAATCTTCTTTTGTAATTCTTTTACACTATTTGTCAGTAAACATGTTTATTCTTAAACTCGGAACTAATTTCGACACAATTTACAAATTACGGCGTAACCATTGTATAAAATATAATTTATTCAAATAATAAATATTCCTACAACTTATAATACAAGGTACCTTTCAAAAATACCAAATAGAATACAGAGATATTTTGTAAACAAAAGCTGCAAAAATGATATTATGACAATTGAACAAATTCTTTATTATTATTCATTTTGAATAATGACAACAAAAAGATTTGTTGTTTAAATATATGTTGAATGTATTTTATTATGTCTCTACGTTAACAATGTGCCGAAGAAAATAAAGAGTATTATTCCACATGCCTACTTCAAAAGTTGCCAAAATAAAACAAGCCCATACTACAATACCATAATTATTATTATTGTCCCTCTATGAGGAAAATGACTCTTTGAGATCTATGCAACCCTAAAACCATAAATATATCTCTGTACTGTTAGGCGAATAATTGGTTTACTCGATTAACACATCACTATGGTCACCGCGTACGGTGCCCCGCACTAGCCGGAGAGATTGACAGATAGATTTACCGCGCTTGCAATGTATAATGCCGAATAATGTAAAAGCTTATTAAATTGTAATTATCAAGAGAAAGGTCTTTATATCTAAAAGCTCAGAAGTGCGATAAATTACTCACGTGCGTAAACAATGTTTGTAATGTACCTACGGATAAACGAAACTGAAAAGTTGCACGGATTGTAATGGCGATGAAAAAGCTTTAAAAGTAATTTTCTGTGAGAATGGACAAGTAAACTATGCTTAAACCAGTTAAGTAAGCTATAACAAGTATTAAGGATTACTTTTAATCAAGATTCGACGTGTATTATTCTAAATTGGAGATTTGGATTCTTGTGCAAAATTGACAAGTTACGACAAGTTTGGTTGGTTGAAAATGATCACATCTGCATTGAAGAGGCATGATAAATTGTGATGGCATTGCGAAATGATGCTTGTTTTATTGATGGAAGTTCAGCGTGATGGTAAACTAAGTGAAATCTTTGGTCTTGGTTGATGAGTCCCAAGGTCAGAAAAAGACTTGCACTTATATGTATTTCTATACCTTGGTATCCTTTTAAATAAGTTGCAGTTTTTGGTAAGCTGTATTATTCTATACTATTACATGTTAGAAATATCTGACTCCTAAGTGCAGTAAGAAATAAAGAAATAATTACAACTAAATTATTAACAGTGTAAATAAATTAAATTAGACTATTGTCATCAAAAGATTACACAAGCAATATAATATAATGATGAATACTTATTATTATATTTAGTTTATTTAATTCATTATTTACCTGAGAATTGGGTCTTGTTTTAATTATGCAATATTTTGGTGGTATAATTATTTACTTTAAAAATAATAATAATAGTTGGTTGAGCTTGAGTGTGATATTGGTTTAATAAGATGTTAATTGTTTATTTGTAAACAGTCAGGTTAAACTTAAATAAGTCATAAACAACTTTATAAAATTATCTTCTTCACAAAGAAGAATATAAAAATATATAATTAAAACTAATGATTATTGATGTTTTGGAAAGTTTGATTACAGAATTGAGGAAGATAAAGCCATTGAGAAGATGGTTGTACCATATAAGAACCCTGTGTATCTCAAATACATTATGACTGGATAAGCGTACATGGATATAAAACTTTACTATGAAGATTATTCGATATGCTAAGAGGTGGCATGATGACATGATTAATAAGCATCATATGAGTTCAGCTGAATAGAGTGAAAGGATAAACTAATTAGAGCATTTCCATTTTCTATCAATTAATTATCACCAATTAAGGAATTAGTGAATTCTGTCAAATTGCCAAGCGCAGATCTCAGAGTTTTATTATAATAAATTTGGCATAGTAATGCCTTGTCAACTAAGTGATGAAGTCATCATTGGTACTCTTAGTACTGGTGGTCATGTTACTAGTTCTCTTTTTCAGCATTTATTTTCAGATACTAACTTTGACAAAGGATGTATTGGCAGTGCACCTTATGATGTGTACTCAAATTAAGATGTTTCTAATGTGGTAATATGAGCATTGTGATCAGAAATTAAATAATTAAGGAAATAAACATTGCCATGTTAAGGCAGATTGTTTTAAAAAGATGGATTCAAATAAGCATTGTTAATTTTGTTATACATCAAATAAGTGCAAGAGGCAATCTAAATCAGTGACACATTATTAATGACTTAATGGTACTATAAAGTGAATGGATCATGATATTATATGAAATAATATTTTAGAGGACAAGATAACCTCAAGAGATGTTAAGTATTATTGAATAAGTAAAATAAGGATTAATATTGTGTTTTAAACAAAAGAGCTGAATATATTGCAAAGGTAGAATACATTGAGGGAAACATGGGCTATATTACTAGTCTAGATGATATGACACACACACCACTAAGATGAATTTCTGGCAAAATATAATCACTGTTATCTGGTAAAGGATGATTGGAAAATGTACATTATGTGCCAAATTTGGACATGTTGAAATAACCTGCTACAAAAAGAAAATAAACACAAGTTTTGTTCTTTCTGAAAGTGTAAAGGGCGTGTCATTGAAGAGGAGAAAGAATCAGTAGAATTACATAAAGTAATCATTGGTGATTACATTTGAGACTTATTAAGCAACATGAAACAAGAGTATGGGTTGTAAGACTTTGATATTCTGATTGGTAAACCATATATGCAGAAGCTGATATTATTGTTGTAAAATTCTGATACAGACAGATATGGCTCTCTGGTGGTGAGTGTGATTTGATAGAAGAGTGAGACTTACACTGCCTTAATTGGCCTAAGATGTACCTGCCGAGAGGGGCTTATTATGTTACACTGCCGTGAGGGGCCTAAGGTGTACCTGCCGTGAGGGGCTTATTATGTGACACTGCCGTGAGGGGCCTAAGGTGTACCTGCCGAGAGGGGCTTATTATGTTACACTGCCGTGAGGGGCCTAAGGTGTACCTGCCGTGAGGGGCTTATTATGTTACACTGCCGTGAGGGGCCTAAGGTGTACCTGCCGTGAGGGGCTTATTATGTTACACTGCCGTGAGGGGCTTAAGGTGTACCTGCCGTGAGGGGCTTGTGTTGTGCATGGCCGTGAGGGGCGCACACTGTATTGCCGACAGGGGCTTGTGCATGGCCGTGAGGGGCGCACACTGTATTGCCGACAGGGGCTTGTGCATGGCCGTGAGGGGCGCACACTGTATTGCCGTCAGGGGCTTGTGCATGGCCGTGAGGGGCGCACACTGTATTGCCGACAGGGGCTTGTGCATGGCCGTGAGGGGCGCACACTGTATTGCCGACAGGGGCTTGTGCATGGCCGTGAGGGGCGCACACTGTATTGCCGTCAGGGGCTTGTGCATGGCCGTGAGGGGCGCACACTATTGCCGACAGGGGCTTGTGCATGGCCGTGAGGGGCGCACACTGTATTGCCGACAGGGGCTTGTGCATGGCCGTGAGGGGCGCACACTGTATTGCCGACAGGGGCTTGTGCATGGCCGTGAGGGGCGCACACTGTATTGCCGTCAGGGGCTTGTGCATGGCCGTGAGGGGCGCACACTATTGCCGACAGGGGCTTGTGCATGGCCGTGAGGGGCGCACACTGTATTGCCGACAGGGGCTTGTGCAAGGCCGTGAGGGGCGCACACTGCATTGCCGTGAGGGGCTTATGATGCTACAATGCCTTGAGGGGCTCTTGCTATACTGCCGTTTGATGACGGTATCTTTATGTAGGTGGATTTTGAAGCCTGGAAGCCTGAAGGAATTTTGCAGAGAGTTGCAGTAAAGCTGTCCGGGAGGAACCTACCACGGAAGAACTTGTAGCAGCATGGACATTTGGAGAATGGAGGATCCTTCGGGGACGAAGGACTTGCAGGATGGCCGACTGTTAGGCGAATAATTGGTTTACTCGATTAACACATCACTATGGTCACCGCGTACGGTGCCCCGCACTAGCCGGAGAGATTGACAGATAGATTTACCGCGCTTGCAATGTTTAATGCCGAATAATGTAAAAGCTTATTAAATTGTAATTATCAAGAGAAAGGTCTTTATATCTAAAAGTACATTATTCACACAGCGCCATCTAGCCCCAAACTAAGCATTAGCTTGTGCTATGGGTGCCAGACAACGGATAAACATTACTTATACAGTATGACAGGTAATGCGAGGGACATATTTAAACCCCAAATAGTTCATGCCTTCATACACAACAACATATAACAAAATAAGTATAAATCAATAAAAACTCTGGTAAATATCTGTAAATAACCTTAATCGAAACATGAAAATCCGCGTAACGTGCAGGCACTCTTTCCTTCACAGTACCTATTTCGTGCACTCGTTCAAGTACGACTCAAATTGTAATCGCGTACAATATGAGTTTCGGGCGTAAACGGCCGCTCAGCACACGGGATTTTAGGTAGTTCATGCATACATAAATTATTAGGATAATTATGAAAAAAATTAATATATTTTTTATAGCGAATTGGACTCTAAATCGGATTCTGAACACTCTCCTTAAATATGTCCCTCGGGTAACCTAACACCTTGTATACTTTTTTTTTTTGTAAATACATACATATTATACATAGAAACACCCAGACCGATACAAACAGACATGTTCATGCACACAAATAATTTGATTAATAGTCATCACTTTTGCCCCAGATGACGGCAAAAAATCGATACATTACATAATGTAGTGCTGGTAATTGAACCAAAGACCCTGATCGTAATTGATCGTATGCCCAGTGGGGTGGACCACCATTGTGTAATTTTGTATAAATAAGATATACCCCCTCTACATGAAGACCCAGGGTAAGAGATGCGTCAACATCATTGAAGAATCTATGCCCAATTATGTTATTTTCAAGTTAAAAAAAAAATATCATTATTATTTATCGTATTAAAATAATAAATTACCGGCTTCCATTCGTGGCTTCGTTTGCTTGGTATGTTAAAATCCTATGTGTTATTCTGATGAGATAGATTCAAGTTTCATTTCAATGCGTTAGGTTTTTGCGTAAAAAAGTACATTCGTCCCGATTGACGGATATTTGTTAGTCCTCACAGACTTTCGAATTTATTATTTATAATTAATTAGTTTATACGGGTAAGTAGACGAATAAAATAATAATAGTTCCCTTGATATACCTTAAAACAAAAAATATCTATTGTCTTGAGATATTCATTTATTGCTTACCTTAATAATCTTTTGAAAGCCGTTTAATTCATTCAATAAAAGAATTTATTTTTGAAATTGTATTTGTTTTGATACCATTGTTTCTTTATAAAGTTAAGAAAAGTTTTCAGAGTATTGGTGAAAAATATTTTAATCATTTCTGGTGTTACTTTTTATAATTTTGGTACCTATAATTTGAGGTTTAAAAACGTATTTTTTTATATATCAAATGCATTGTTATTAACCTATTTTATTTCTTAGAGCCGTTTTATCGTGTGAAATACTAATTTAAAGTTGTGTGTTCTTCATCGTTAGGAACAGTTAATTTTTTGTAAAAATACCTAATGATGAAAGTGCAAAAGATATTCAAAAAAAAATATAATTTATAAAAATTACATGTATTTTTTCTAAATAATAAAACATCAAATCATCAAACTTTTTAGCTCAATTTAATATTATTATTATTTTATTTTAAATGATTATTAACTAATAACTTACCAACTATTCCTATTAAGAACTTATTCACAACCCTCCGTTCATCACTTCACTAAAAATCAAAAATACACTGTTATTTCATCCGTTATCCGTTCGCGGCGTGAATGCGCAGGAGTATACGCGCGCGTTCTGTCACAGCGCTTAGGTGATTGCGTTTAGTCTGCACCGGCTGACATTCTTAACCATTTCGACAACAACGGACGCCTTGCTAGCATTCGTCAATAGCTACCGAAGATTAATGATTCCTTCTCTGTTATTAAATTAGCGATGACAAATTTTGAATATTTTCCACTTCAATTGCAATACTTTAGGCGCTTACCCCTAAAGGATGTATTTTACAACTACATTTTTAGGGATCAATAATTCAATACATTTTTAGGTAGGGCTGGTCAATAGCCACAAGGCTGGCACCGGCTCGTCCCAATTGGGTGTGAAGAGGAAACCGGGGGAGTTTAGTGGGTAGTGGGACTTAGTCTCGAGCCCCACACACGACCGCATGCGTCGCCAGCCTGCGGTTACGGCGCGTAAACACGTTCTCCTCCTTAAAAAAAAGAAGGGATGGGTTGGATCGAATTGCCACACATATGATCGCCTCCTTCGAATAGTGGCTAAGTCGTCGGTTCCCGCCTTGGGTCTGTTGGTAGTATGACTTTTTTATAGTCCGACTGGCTTGCTTCCACCCCCTCAGGTGAAATCTGCCGCCATAATCATAGAAATATTATGTACTGAGCCATAATAGCTCTGGCTATGTTCCGGCAGGTGGGCCGACCTTCTTCGGTTGTGAAAGGAAAACCGGTGGAGACCGTCCCTCACCCGGTTTCCCCTTCAAGTACAAGATTAAACCTATTATTAAACCTCCATTGGCCTTATTGAGCATATTCTGGAAATAGCTCACCAGAAAACTTAAAGCTCAGCAATTAGTTTGTTTCATGGCGCATACCAGTGATTTTGAGCTACAGCCCAGTGACAAGTGATTTCTCCTTTTTTTATCTACTTAAGTCGACTTGGGGCTCTTCAAAGCCAGAATTAACGGGCTCTTTCTAAGCAAGCGCGTCTAAAATAGACTGTTCTTGTTCTTATTATTAGGAAACATAGTTCTTAAGCATCATGTATTCATATTTAATTACCAAAAACAAAGTTGCCAACACAGGTGAATAAAAATGTCCAGTCATTTCAATTGATGTTAAAATTAGAGTGGTAAAACCACGAGGTAAGGGTGTATAATTTTGCCTCAGAGTTAAAAATAGTGATTTTATGACAATTATTAATAGCAATAAGCTTTAGAAAACAGTCACTACAATTTCATACTGTATTATCTGATACATACAGTGCGCGCACTGTAAGTTGGTCGATCTGAACTTTGGACGATTGACTATGCAATAACCGATTTTAAAACTAAAAAGTGACAGGTGTGACGGTGGTATGACTATACAGCAAGGAACGCATCCACCTTTATTTGTCTCAATTGTTTTTTATAGAGTACAATACATATATTAAATTAATAAGTTAGTAATTTACAATGCTTTTAATCACCGTAGCAAATGCTAGCGAAACCTGCAGCTGTTTCAACAACGCCTGACTGGCGTCCTCATTGAATGGAAAACATAAAAATATCTTATCTTCTTTTCAACAAAGTGACGTAGGATTTATTAAACTTTATATTATTATCTACGATATGATTTTAATTAGGGCGCCACTTAGCAAACTTAAGGACTTAAGCTTTAATTGTTTCTGATCATAATGGTCAACAGAGTGAATTAATTAACACACGAATCACGTCCATACTACGAAGGCAACAAATAAAACACTGATTAAATCGGTCGTTAAATTATTTTAATTCAAACTTAATTAAATACATTACACGTGAATTCTCATAATTATCACAAAATTTAAACTTTTTTGACATAATTGGCGTTTATACATTAATATGACACTATTGAATTTAAAAATATTCTGGGCCACTTTCCCCGGTTAAGTTCGTCGTGAGATATCAACTATAATATGCTGTCATTTATTTTCGAGAATGGACCAAAAAGACAACGATGATAGAAATGAAACTGAGAAACTAATTGAACATCATTGTGAGAAACTTAATTTTTTTGTCTCTGTAGGTATTGTTTGGACTTAAAGGATTTTATAATATCATCGATCATCAAAACGAACATTTGTAATTTTAGAGGACCTGTCTATTTAATCTACGATTAGAATGATGCAATTGTTATACCTGTCAATAAGTACAACATAAAATATTTAACCTTATCTAAATAAATCACTCAATTGAAATAATTGGATTCGTCAATGCCTTTAGACAAAGGTCTACATTAACAACATGATCAGATAATGCCCAACTTCCAATGCCGTAGCTAAAATTTAGGTCACATCAAGCACTTAAGAATCGCGCCTTTATTCAACAATCTTTATTTATAATAAATATAAATTATTTAGAATCAATCCAGAGTTTGTGAATTAGAGAGATAAATTAAAAAGTGAACAATACAGAAATCTGTTGATATAAATCACATAAAATTACGATGAATTCATAGACTCGATTTTACTTACGAGTTTGACCCTTTCACGGACTGGAAAAGGATTGAATGGATTTTGTAAAAATAGTTTGGATGCAAAAGGAATGAATGCTGAATTTAGGCAATATCTGCTGTGATATTCTAAATATCTAAAAAGTACTCTTGCTATATTGACCGCCAATGAATTGAGCTTTTTTATTGTGATTACATTACAACCTGTACACTTTAAGATACACTTAATCCTAGTACCTTATAACCTATAATATAGATAAATTAATTATTACTGTCCGTAATACACAATTAATCAAAAATGTACCTAAATTGTACATTGCACAACTTAGCACCTAAATAATTCAATTAAACAAATAAGGGCAGCGATAAAATCAATAATATCATTTTGTTGTATTTTTTATAAATATAAATTATATTAGCATACATAATGTCACTAATTAAAAAATGTTATCAAAATATGATGAAGCGGAGGTTCACACATCAAACATATTTATAAGACGAAAAGGTATCTGCAAATCACAATAACCACTTCCTAAGGATTATCAAAAATGTTATAGATTTAATTACAATTGAAGTGTAATCATTTTCGTTCAATTTACATAATTAATATTGTGAAATACCAAAATATATCAGGTCTATAAATTAATAAGACAAATTGTTTCAGGGCCATATATTATTCAATGATTGACAAATATGTAGTTATGGTCTTTGGTTGGATTGGTGGTAACTTTTTCTTTGCTTACAGACCAATGATTTCTAAATTCTAATACATAACAATCTCATTCACTTCAAAGTCAGTTTTTAATAATAAAATTAATAATTCAGGTCCACTTGCATCGATGTCGATTAAAAACTTTAACCTAATGTGAAGAAAATATATAGGTATTATTGACTGATTTTTTAAAGTAAATATTCATAATTATTATACCTAGGCGTATAAATACAATTTAAAAACGCAATACTTTGATGCGCGATAGTTACTTTTACGCTCCGTATCTTTGAAAAACCAAATAATATAATTTATTTAGGTAAGGAAATAAAACAAGGAATTACGGCGAAATCACAATTTCTTTTTTTATCCCTAAGACAGATTTAAATAAAAATGACATCGATGAAATTGGCCCAAATCATTGCTATAAAGCCTATGCCAGTCTTATGCAAATTAAGAAAATAATCACACCTTTTCTTCACTAATACCTTCCACTTCGTTGGTTTTACCTTGAGGTGGTAAATCATTAGTAGCGATATCCAAAGATCCATTTTTACTAAGACCACACAGTGATAGAAATTTACAACCACAGTTATTCTTCTTTACACAATACAGTATTAAAATTACAGCAGTAAGTAATACTACAACTGCGCCTACTATAAGCGGTGCACTTAGGTCCATATCGGCTACTTCAGTTTTGACAAGTTTGGCATTGTCCTTTCGAAGATAATCCTCGAGTGTCGAGAAATATTCTCGTATGCCTTTAGATGATAATTCTGTTTCGCCCGTCATGACTTGTAGCACTGATCTCCAATCTTCGCTAGCTCCTAATGACATGCCAGCGCTGTAAAGAAAATTTTAATCAATTTTTGGTACTATATAACTCGTTTAGGGAACATCATGTCCATGGCAATTCGAGGTCCATGTTGTTGCCAAGTGGTTTATCCTAATTGGATAAAAAATAAATCATAGCTCATTTTTATGTTTAAAGGGTCGTATATATGTATTTCAGTTGTTTTACGGAGGTTTGTTTTATGGTATAAATGACTTGTACTCTAAAAATCAGTTCCGTGCTACTTCTCCCGCTGGTTTAACATAGAAAACACGATACGGCCCTCTACATACGTACTTATAATTTTCTCTGAGGTTAAATCTAATGTCCGTGTATGTATAATTATGTATCTATGTGTAAATTATCTGATCAAGTTTTTGGTGTAGCTGACAGGTTATTTTTTTATACTAGGTCAATAATTGGCAAACAAGCACGCAGCCCACCTGATGGTGCGGCCACTGAGGCCTATTCCATTGAGGGACGCTTCACCTGAAAGCGTCGCTCAATGTGCTGCCAGGTATGTAGGTTCATCTATTTTTAGAGCCTATGATTTCAAGTGTTTATTAATATTATCCTAATTATTATTACTTGTGTCTCTCCTCCGCGATACTACTATCCTTATTTTTATATTCACAAGTAAAGCCTAAAACTCCGTTTAATTTAATGAGTATAATCTTGTGTGTAGAAAATGCTATGTCACATTTTTTAAATAATTACTTACGTCTCAGTTTTTTTCATATTAAAGTCGGAGTGTCTTATACAGTATTTTGATATAAAAATTGATCCCAAGTGACAAGTGTGCAAAATCATCCGCAATTATTAGTGTGACGTCATAAAGTCGGATAATTATTGTACAAAAATTTACTGTCAACGCAATTCACGTAGCGTAAACTGTTGCATTGAATTTGACGTTGTCACGCAAAGATAACAACAATTTAATGGTAAATTTACAAAAAAACGTCTAAGGTCATTGTGCATGTATTATGCATATGAAATGACCTTTTATGGAATGACTTTATTTAGTATGTAGCCGCTTTCCATGAGGATAGCTATGTGTCTATTTACATATAGTCGACATCTAGTTGATGACTGTATAGCAAAAAACCGTACGTGGCCGATGATAATTTGTTTCTTCTGTCATAAAAGAGGATATTTTTATATATAAATCTTAAAAAAATATCTGTAAAAAAACCAATGCTATTTGGTATATTTAGCATAGTGACATTGTTCATTTGATGGTTTTATAGTGTTGTTTGTAGTTGTATTTTGCATTAAATTTATATTTTCCATATGGAACCTTCACCTTCAGTAATATAATTAACAAGATAAAGTTAGCATTGCCATTCGTTGGTGATGTTTTTAGCTGTAAGTCTGCATGTCCACTTAGTTTGTATGTATATCAAAATTGTGTTTTGTAGAATATAAATTGTAAATGTAGTTTCAATACTGAAAATACGTTTTTCTTTCTAACTTTATTAATTCTTGAAGTTCCTTTTATTTAAAAAATATATTCTAATATATTATTATCAGTTTTATGAATTTTATTAACGGGTCACAAATTAATTAACCCCTAAATTTTCTACCAAACATTTTATTATTTAAGACAAAGGATTCGTCTTTTATGGCAACACATAGTTACAGTGCCTCTAAATGGACTTAGTGACAGTCTCAAAATAGCCATTAAAGCCTCTGTTTCTATGAACACCTGGTATTACCTTAATTATTGTTTCTTTTAAAATATTTCAAGAAATCCTGTTTCAGGGAAAAAAATATCGCACAATTGTAGCATAGCGTAGCTCTCGCCACAACACACCCCAATAGACAGACAGCATAAATCTTTATTTACCTAAGGAGTTTTCCTGCTTCCTTAACTCCGTATATAGAGCACTCATGCAGAGGTCCTGTGTGGTTGGCTCGTCTGCACAATGACGACAGGATCTGGAACTCGAGGACGTGGGATACCAGGTATCTGCGAAAGTAGACTTTATGGTTAATCATTTATGGACGAGAATGGCTTTAAGGATTGAATCTTCATGTAAATATTCCACTGCAAGGAAAAAAAAATCTTTGAAGTCAGTATCAGTCTAATAATATTCTACTGCAGGGAAAAATCCACCGTCTTTGATATCTATATGCCTAATCGCATACAACCCATAGAATTATTATGTACTGATACAACCTCAGTTACCTTTACGACTGGACAGTGCACAATGACATGTACTATGTGTAGACAGGTGAAAATAAAGAAAACAAATCTACTCGATTACGACATATTCAAACTACATACATACACACATGAGTGCCATCCTAAATGAGCGTAATTGATTTTTGAAACGGACTAATAATCTTTAATAACTCAATAAAAAAAATATTAAATTATTTAAATAAGAGCCGGTTAAGTTACAACTTCAACAAGTGTTTATTTAATCTGAAAGTTTAACCTACCCGATAAACTGTGATGTTCCTCAATTCTAGACAACTTGCAAAACCTTAACTTTAATCACAAATACTACATTTATAGTGACAACACCAGACTCAAAACAATTTTGTAAAAAAAGTGACCTGTATTATATTATAAATCAGATATTTTATAAAATCCTTATCAGCCATAATCTGGACTAGAAGCAGGCTTTTGGCTCGCCACGCTGTGTATCATTTCTCTCTTATATCTTTCATATCATATTTCACAATCCACAATAGGAAATGTTTTTATACTTGAAACAACACAAGTCATATCCTTGAACATCTTTGGACATTAATAACACAGCCCTACGTAGCCCCAAACTAAGCAGTAGCTTGTACTATGGGTTAACAACGGACATCCGTATAATATTCAAAAAATAATTAGTAAGAAGGTAAAGATACTCCGGGCCCAAAACTATAAACCTATTATGAATAAGAAACTTTCTCCTTTCTTGATTCGTGATATCTTTACGTGTCTTAATCATGCTCTCGTTGGTTTTTTCTATCATATAAATAAAAATAAACTATAGAAATAATATGGATAATTATTTTTTTATTTCTGGTATTACTTACCAGGAAAAAGTTTTGTTTTCCACACCACGGCGGGCAACTAGTTTACTTCAATAGACATATAATATTTGTAACACATAATTATTATTATAAGGTAACTGTTTATAATTTAAGACAGAGCAAACCATGATCAGTGAAATCAAATTAGTCCTTTTATCACATGCTGACACAAAAGAGCGACTTGAGTGTAAACAACACTAGTCAGTTACATCTACTCATATTACAGGTTACGGTTATTTCAATAGTATAATAACGTAACCGACATAAAACAAGATATTGTACGATAGTGGGCTACTTACGTAATGTACTGCACATGAGACACAACATGGTACTTGGCTGCTGGGTCCAAGTCGCTCTCATTTCTTGGCACAGGTGGCGACACTCCAGTCTCGTTGATCCTGGATTTAAGAAAATAGATTTTATCTTTCTTATTACTGACTTACCTAATATAATAACTCATGGGTTAGGCCTCTGTCTCGAATTACGCGGAAGCGGGAGCGGGTCAGCACGCAAGCGAACGGGCGGTCACCGCACCGCTTGACGCGGACCGTCACGAGCGGTGTCAAATCAAATCAAAATCAAAATATTCTTTATTCATGTAAACTTGTATCAAGTATTTATGAATCTTCAATTACAGAGTGACTCTACCACCGGCTTCGGAATGCAGTCATCTGCCGAGAAGAACCGGCAAGAAACTCGACAGTTACTCTTTTTCATCGCCATGTTTGTTTACAATTTGTTTGTTACAATTACTGATTAGTTTTAGAATACCAAGCCATACAGTATAAAGTATAAGAATGAGACTATAATCGAGAAAAATCCGTGAGCCCTGGAAGACCAGTGCCCATAGGTGGCACCTGCAGCACAAGTATGACGTATGTGCCAGCCATAATTTCACTCAACCATATTAGAGGGAATGTAACCACCCGACATATAACGCCACCACCCCAAGCACATTTTAGCGAGCATGACCGCCAAGGTTACAAACTCTTCAGGATTCTTTGAATGAAAATTAAATTTAATTTTACTGAATTATAACATTTAATGTGTTACTGTATAGCAAAGTTAACATTGTTGATACTATCGGGATTCTATACAATGCAAAGGCGCGAGTCCAAGCTTCCTTCGACGTCAATGGCCTGTTGAGGAAAGAAGTGCCGCGGTGTGATCCTGTCAAGCGGTGACAGCCGTGCGCCTGCTTGCTGGCCCGCTCCCGCTCCCGCAAAATTCGAGACAGAGGTCTTAAATAAATATCCTTGTATATTATTCATACATATTATTCATATGCGTAGTTTGTAGCCATTTCGTTTATACTTTTTGGAAAATACATATTTCCTATGTACAATACAAGCCCCCAGAGCCGTACAAATGATGCGTGGAAACCCGTGACCCCTGACCCCAAAGCTTATAATGAGTCTACAAGAATAATAAACTAAAAAAATCTTCTCATTATTTTAATATCTTAGTAATTAGTAAAGTTAATGAGCATGAATAAATTTTTTTTTATTTTCCTCAAAAATTAGCTTAACCCCAAAAAATTTCTATCAGCATAAAAATATTTTTATAAACAACTTTTATTCGAAAATTTTATGTAAGTACTTATTCCTTAAAATATCTTCTGTAGAATATTGTTAGAACCTGAATTACAAACTAAAATCCACTACACAGCTTTCATCGTCAATATGTTACGAACCAACTGCTCTAGTTTATTAATAAAATATACCTTTATCTTAGCATTATAACTTCATAAATTGGCAAGGTAAAATTATTATTTTTTGCTAACCTATTAGTTCAAGAGGTCAAGACTTAATCTGTTAATCACAATTCGTTAAGAGTCAAGATCATGGCAGGCTGCATGGATTTGGTGACAGTAGTTCCTGTTTACTTTGATGCTAAGCTAACTAATAGTTTTTGCAACTGGTTTTTCGTACACTCAAATGAGGAAGTTTCTCAAGGCCAAACAGATGCTTAGATCGCCGTTATATAATATAATTGAATTATTTTCCTGTTGTTATGTGCATCAATTATGATTATATTAAACGATATATCAAAGAATGAGCCTTTTTTATTTGCCACTTTATTTTTGTCTTTTCTAACATAAAAAAAAGTATCACTGACTGATAAACTATCACAGAAAATCACCCGTGAAACTAAGTGATGTAAATTTTTATTTTTATTCATAGTTGATTAGATATAAGTACATAATATAATTATGTAGACTGTATGGAATGGTCAATCAATGCAAAATGATTCTGACAAATTGTAGTAAAAATCAGAAAAGTCCACAAAAACGTTTACATTGTATAAAACTCTCTCCATTTCTTCAATATTTTCTCCCAAGCTAGACTCGACACTTACCTAAGATCCCACCAATGCTGATTCCAGTTCTCCAGACTGCTATTCCCAAAGACGTCCCACCGCCACTTATCCAGGACATACGCGTAGGCCATCAAGGGGAACTTCTCCAGAGCCACCCACAGGAGGTGGTTGAGGCTCACTTCAGGCCCTGTGTCCATCTTCACCAGGTCAAGGGTCTTCAGATGAGCAGGAGATGTAAGCTGGACTGCCACGATATCAGAAATTGCGTCGTGGAATGCTGAAAGTAAAGGTGGTATTAACAACTAGGTAATTTTTCTTATTAAGTACAGTCAACAGCACATCAGACTACCTTAATATGTTAAATTAATACAACCAATTTTCAGCTTTATTCACTTTACATAGAGTTCTCTTTTAATTGAGAATTTTTGACAGATTAGGGCAGGTTGATCTGCTGTCGTCAATCAATACATCAAGCTGTATATGAAAGATCCCAGTCGACTTTAGACTACAGAATTTGTGCTCCGCCATTTTGGAAGAATTGCGGAGCACAAATTCTACGGCGGCCAATCTTTCGAATCTACGAATTACGCAGAAAAGGTATAAAATGAGTGCGTGAGCATTCCATATTCCCTCACTCTAAAACAAATGTACGACAGTCAGTCTTGCACGACCGAATAGGGATCAAGCGCAGGATTAACAGCTTTACGTGCTGTCCGAGGCCAGGGGGTGTTTCACACCGCTCACTTCCAGACTAACCTATTTACAAACTTTTGGTCCGGCCCGGAATTTGAACCCACTGCTGGCGCGGCCGTTCTTTTAAAGTGCGACCTACTCAACTGCATTTCGACAGTCTAAAGAAAAAGGAATATGCTTGAGGGCGAACATAGCTTAACGCACTTTCATTATGACAGATTTCAGTGTCAACTTTTAGTCTATGCACTTAAGACTTAACATCAGAGAACAGGACAAACATATTTTTTCCCTATCATTGTGTGTCACTAAAAAGGCGTGTACTACGCATAAAATTAAGGTCTACAAAACAACGTAACGTCAATCTTCCGGACATGTCCAGCAAAAATTTGATCTGGGCGTAACAATACTTAAACGCAGTACAAATAATTACCATAAATTACTCAAACGTATATAAACATATTACTATATTTTTTGCCGATAAAATTACTGACAGAAAAAAAAAATTTGGAACGGGCAGTCTTTCCAATGTATTGTGTTGTGTTACACAAATACTAGTTTCTTATTGCGGTGATCTCGGGGTCTTGGGTTCAGTTCCCAATTTGAATAGTCTCACAACTAGAGTTTACAACGCAACGTGCTTTAATAGTCATTTTGTTTCCATGTTACTTGCAACTACATAATGATAAAAATTATAAATCAGTGATAAGTATGGTCTATGGTCCCGCTTTGATTCCCCAGTGTACCAATATTAAGTTATTCTGTAAGGAAATTGTAAGTTACTTTGTAGAGACTTCCCTACACAACTTTTATAGGACAGTAGCACAGTTGTGGGTGTTGCCGCCCGGGGCGGAAGACAATTTTGGCACTAAGGGACACTTCAACTTTTATTTTATTTTATACTACAAATATAGTTAAAATATAGATAAAACCGGACCGGTGTTCCTGGACCAGTGCCTACCGGCCATGCCATGTTAAAATAAAGTACCTGGATTTGGTCCATCTCGATACAAAGGTGGTAAGTACCGATAGTGTTTGAAGTACTGAACGTGTCCCAAAAGTCGGGCCGCACGGGACAGGCCCACCACAACGTCGGTGACCTTCTCACCACACCATTTTATCCTAGGGAGACAAAAAAAAAGTATTTATTTAATTAACATGATATACTCGTACTTAATATTGTAATAGGTGATTGAATTAGAGTATGTCAAACGCGGATTGGTGATCACACAAATCAAGGCTTTGCTCGAAATATCTAACACACCTAAATTTTTTTTCTAACCTCAACGCCTAATAAACACCACTCGAATTCATAGTAAATAGCCAACAGTTCTAAACTAATTAATCAAAATATCAAATCGATACCTATCATAACTTTTCAAGGCTAATTATTAAATGGAAGTTCGCTATATACTTGTTCGGTAATATTTATATATCTTAAAGTTAAAAATACATGCTCAAGAAAACTTATATTTAGGTATCGAGTAATAAATTTTGTTACTGCTGAAATTAAAAGTAGATCTAACCACGTAATGACAGATCAAGGTTCCCCCAATTGAAAGTTGCTCAATGATATAGTTAAAATGTGAACACTTTGCATATAAAATACAAAAAGTATAAATCGCTCCAAGTAAATTGAATCACAAAAGCCAAAACCTTGTAAATATAATTATATCTGCAAAAATATACCATGCTAATGGATTAGCATTGCATGTGTTTGCAGTAATTATGGTAGGTAACTAATATTATAAATGCGTAACACTGTCTGTATGTGAAAGCGTAACAACCCTTTCACGCCTTAACTGCTGAACCAATTTTTATGAAATTTGATACAGCTTTCGTTTTATCTCGGAATAAGATTCGGTTGATAAGGGACATTTGAAAAATATATGTATTTGTTTGCCCTACCTGCACGTCACAACGGAGGAAAAATATCAATTTCCTGCGGGATAATGGATATCCTGAAAGTCAATGATCAACTTATTAAGACTCCCGACTCAATAAGATTATGACGTATGTACAATGAACTCGGAAAACTCGGTACTGAACGTCCCATTTCCCCCTTTACCACCCCGCTTTTCCTTTACATCTGTTTGCCAAATTAAATTGCATATTTTAATATACCTTTTTTACAGAGGGAAATGCATTTACGCGCCATAACTCGCCTGGGGTAGACGAGCCGTATGTGGGACTCACCAAAATACCCACTAAACCCCCCCGCGCTCCTGCATCGCAGTCAGCAGCGTCGCTGGGCCTTGCATCAGCTTACTATAAGACACTGCATGGCGACCTGCCCACCTCTTATAAGGTGGGCCCCGCTTGCCTCCCCCGGCGGAGGGTCGAGGCTGGACAGCAACGGCCGGGAGCGCCTGGTCGTTGCCGCCCGTCAGAAGCGTTGGCCTGGCATTGTGCAATGCAGGGGGAGGTGTGCATTATAATACACCTACTTACTTGTAATTAAGTCCATCACACATATCGTGACTTGACGGTAGACAATTGGCAGTAGCCATCGTGTCTTGAATGTCCTGATAGGAATCCTTCGCAGATTCAAACCCTAAAGACTGATGGAACTTATCAACTGCATCAAAGAGGTCCTTGGAAAGTATAGTTTCGTTCTTTAGGAGTCTTGGCCGGATGTAGTCTGGATATATTGCGACTTTAGGATAGATCGTTTGCCACTCTTGCGCCCATAGATTACCTGAAATGGAAGCAAAAATGTTGCTGTTGTAAATATAAGTGTTGCTGATACAAAAAGTGTAGGCGTTTTCCAGCATTGATATTATGATATTAAATATCATTGTCTTGAGATAAAAGATCTTTGGTTAAAGGCTTGACTTTTGGGGACACAAAAGTAACAGGTTAAAATTTTCAGGTAACTTCTTTGTCTACATGCTATATTAATAAACATTATTACAGCTATATCTACACGTACACATATATTTTGCAATGTTTGTAGGTATATATAGTATCTTCTTCTTATGCTAGCCAACCTCTTCGCCGCTAATTCCTGCATCGATGATTGTGGAGCACAGCCGCCTAAAATTCCTGATTGCGGTACCACAATGCCTGAAATTCGAATCAGGCAATGTGATGTCCGTGCTGAGTTGCAGTCACTCGATGTTAGGAAAGCCAGTGGCCCTGACGGTATTCCAGCGTTGGTTCTTAAAATATGCGCAGCGGAGTTGTCTCCAGTACTCACACGCCTGTACCGCCTCTCGTACGCCTCTGGTATTGTGCCCCAGGCTTGGAAAGAGGCGAATGTTCAACCTGTTCCCAAGAAGGGGGATAGGTCCGACCCTGCTAACTACCGGCCCATAGCTATAACCTCTGTACTTGGAAAGGTGCTTGAGCGGATAATCAACTCCCAACTTGTCCGCTACCTAGAAGATCACTCACTACTACATGACCGACAGTATGGTTTCAGACCAAAACGGTCCACGGGTGATCTTCTAGCGTACGTATCGCACCTCTGGGGGGAGGCTATGGAGAAGCATGGAGAATCTATGGCTGTTAGCCTGGATATTGCCAA
Organism: Mecyna flavalis; assembly: GCA_949319885.1. Lineage (NCBI taxonomy): Eukaryota > Metazoa > Arthropoda > Insecta > Lepidoptera > Crambidae > Mecyna > Mecyna flavalis. Next base: position 15,316,980 of record OX439433.1, read on the forward strand.
GGCTTTTGACCGTGTTTGGCATCGCTCGCTTCTTTCCAAGCTTCCGGCATATGGTCTGCCAACTCGCTTATGCGATTGGATTGCGGGATTTCTGGAGGGTCGCAGGATTCGTGTCCTCTGTGATGGACGCGCTTCTCGCTTCCTTCCAATAAATTCCGGAGTGCCTCAAGGTTCCGTACTGTCGCCGACTTTGTTTCTTCTGCATATCAATGACATGTTATCACTTGGTAATATTCATTGCTATGCGGACGACAGCACTGTCCACGCACGTTATTTCGGAAGACCTGCGGCTAAACAGACCGAAACCGAGGAAAAGAGGAATCTTCTTGTCGCCGAGCTTGACGAGGTCCTGGACTGCATTGCCAAATGGGGTGCCAGCAATCTCGTCGAGTTGAATGCCAAGACAACACAGGTGTGTGTGTTTTCTGCGAAAACTTCTCCTTTCCTTTCCCATCCCACTCTTCAGAGCACGCCCTTACCAATACAGGATAGCCTTAGCATCCTTGGCATCGATGTTCGTAGCAACTTGAACCAACGGGAATATATCGAGAGCGTCATCAGAACAGCTTCCCGTAAACTCGGAATCCTGAACAGAGTGAGACGATTTTTTACTCCGGTGCAGCTTTGTCTCTTATACAAGGCACAGGTTCGCCCGTGTGTGGAATATTGCTCTCATCTCTGGGATGGTTCCGCAAAGTACCTATTGGAGGCTCCACATTTACGCAATCCTACATACTTACTAACTAGCGGTCTTTAAATGTCTGGTCTAGTAGGCACATAATTATTATTATGCAACATGCATCTTGCATTGCTTAGGCACTAAGAATAACCGTCGGGAAGACCATTTAGCATAGTAATAGATGTAAAGAACTAATAAAAATCGTGATTTAATTCTGTACATTTGTCATTATAATAATTAAAGGTAGGTGCTACCTATTTAATATGAATTTTTAATACTTTGAGTATGAAATTATGATTATAAGCCTAAGTACTCAGTTGCCACTGCATGGTACATACAATATAAAATAATTATGTCCATTAAGAAGCATAATATGCGACAATATAAGAAAAATATACTTTGTATTGGTAACTGATGGTACCTAGTTTTATACTAGTATGAAAATAACCTATTTATTGTACTTTAACGTAAATAATGAGCATAGACTATTTTCGTGATCGCGAACATGACCGGATGGTTTTAGTAAAGACATTGTATTATTTACCTACCCTTTTAAAAGTCGATGATACCGCGCTATTATTACAATATATATTTTTATTTTATTTATTTATTTATTCTTAAATAAAATAAAAAAAATATGTAATAGCGCGGTATTATCGGCTTTTAAAAGCCTCCATACCACCATGATACCGCGCCCCATAATTTTCCTAGGCTATTTTTAAATATTATATTTTGCTAATATCCTCTACTAACCACTATCATAGAATAACTAATAGTACTAACTAAGAAAATGTTGTTGGCTTACTTTGTAGCAGTTACCTAAGTTTCTGTGGTTACACGCTATTTCTACCTCGCTGTAATATAACTAAAACCAAAGTAGGTACTCACCTAAAATATGAGCTGGTATGAGATTGTCATTACCGCGTAAGTCTTCCTCATACACACTCTTTAACTTCGCCCTGACGTAATCGTGGAGCAAATCGTACAGTGGTTTAATTTCATGCCAAATTCTATCCACAGTTTTGACGAAATTCTCATCTTCAAAAGCGTACCGCCACATGTCACCAGCGTCTGTGAAGTTTTCTGATTCTGCCACTCTGTTCATTCTGATGACATAGTCTTTGAAGATAGGGCGGATTTTTCTACCAGTAGTATCTCTGTATGCTTTCCAATAATGAGACAATTCTTTGGTGTCGTTGCTCGTTTTGAAAATTGATATTACATCTGAAAAATGCAAAATTATTCATGTAAGGTCTCATCTCAATTATATCAGTTAGTCACTTCACGAAGGGTCACCTATGGATAAATATCCAGATAGAAATCTATGAAATTCTGGACCATGGTGCTAGCGTATCCCAACTAGATGACGAACTAACGAACGTTCGTCCCTATCCCAAATAGATAGGGACGAACGTTTAGAAAAGATGCTACATAAATTAAACCAAATTATGTTTTAAAAACATCAGTACGTGGGTTATGTTGCCATTAAGGTAGTACATATTCCATATCAATTCAATTATAATACAAAGTCACCATGATATTATGATAAAACTAACTAACCACTCATGGTTCGTACCGAGTCTTCCGAGTTGCACGTGGTCACGTTGTAAGCACAGACAGTCACTCTGCTCCAAATTCGCTGCATTGTGTCTATTTCTTCTCTTTGCTGTAATTTGCAAACAATTTTAATTATTAAACTTGCTTATATTACAAAGAAATCCTGAAAGGGTATTACCCATTACTGGCTTGATTTTTTAAGATTTACACACAATTTTTTTGCTGATTTATGCAAAAACACTAGAGATGATTTTAGTGATAGTAGATTGTCATCTACTATTTTTTTATTGGTCAATAAAAACCTCGACGAACGACTGAATGAATTCAGAATAACTTCTATCAATAAATCTTTGTACCACTAGTAAAGTTTACGAAGAGCTCGTTTCAAGCAATAAAAAAATCATAACTAATTTCACGCAGTAAAATGATTCCTAATGTTTAATAATAACCTTGCTTTGGGGCATCTGAACGTTTGTCCCTCGCTCTTTGATAATTCGGAGCTTCCTCTTCAATCTAGGGTTATCCACGATGTGATCTTCATTCAAATATTTCTTCTTCAAAATGTTCCAATATTGTTTCTTGATCTCGTCTTCTTCTGCAGCGATGCGTACCTTTAAAAATATGCATTTTATCATTTTATTTTCATTTGTTCTCTGTATATCTGGGTGGCTTTTTAGGACTTTAGAAATTTTGATATTACAAACTGTTAGAAAATAACTCAACAAAGTTCTTTTTCATTCGGGTCAATGATTTTTGATGAAATAGAGAACAAACAAATTGTTTCCTCGTACAACATTTTTAAGTACAGATAATGTAAAAAACTAAAGTATGAAATGATTTTAATTTTAGAGTAAGATGATTAAATTTGCTACTGCTATGATGATGCAAAATCAAAATATTCTTCAAAATAGGATGCTGTAATATCTCTCAACTTACCATTCTATTTTTCTTTCCCTCATTATTAATGTCAGTCACATAAGACCACAAAGCTTGCTGCGAAGTCTTACAAATATCTAAACTAAGTTTGTCCATCTCCTCCATAAATGTATCCAGTGTTACGTTTTCTTTTTCCAAATCTTCTAATTTTAATTTGAAACTTTCTACTTCGTCATTTTTAACTATGATCGTATTAGGGTCTAGAATCGTCTTCATTGCATCGTCTAGTAACTTTTTGTCTTTTTCTTCCATATCTGTTTCTACTTCATGACCACTTTCGTCTGATTGTTCAATTGTTTTGTTTGCTTTCGGTAAACTTTTGTCGTCTGCCGACATTTCTGATGTTGGGTTTACTGGAAACTGCACGGCCATTGTCACCACCGCAAGCGTCATAATAAACGTTAATTTCTGGAACAATGCGTGTGAAAGATATACAATTTGAGAGCAGGGAATTGCAGGTGGGCTAATGTTTATCAACACGAAGAACCTTATACAATATGCCATTCTTGCTTATCTTTATAACTTATGCTGTTATATTTAACAGCAATTAAAACGATGGCTACTCTGTGCACTTCTTTAATAATTCATTTATCTTTATTTCGAAAAGAAAATAAACAAATACTTAGAAATATCTTGAAGTGTAATGTTAAAAATACACACAAATCATACTAGTACGAGTATAAGCGCAATTCAATTTGAACCTCATTTGCATTAGATAGAGATCATATTTGTCTGCTCAGATTATTAGTAGGCAATGAATAAACGTTTGATGTCAATCACAGCTGAGGTTAAGCATAGATGTCTATCTGACCTGAAACTATACAATAGCAATAACCATTTCTATTTAATAACACTATATAGTATGTGTAATATTCCACTGCAGAGTAAAGGCTTTCATCATTTAAACTAATTCATCGTCACAATGATGGGTATTGGCTTAATCACCACACTTTTCAAAACTGGATTGGTGATTTCAATACCTAGCAATATTAAAAAAGTCTGAGACATATTTTTCGCGACCCGTGACCCTAACTGTACGTGGAACTTAAACCACTTTACCATCGAAGCGTCCATAATCTTTATCTGCAAATTATAGTCGGGTTTCCTTTTAATTATTCATCTCAAAGATAATATATTCTCGTAACAAAAGACGTGTTGATGACAGGATGTTGCATAGATCGTTGGTGTAATATTCGCGATATACCGTTGATAAGGGACAATGACGCTATACATAAGATCCATCTCGAGAATAAAATTTAACAATAGTCATGCCGTCATTAAATAATGGCTGCATCCTCACCGGTTATATTATAGTCCATTCAATGAGCAGTAGACTTGCGGAAATGTTTCGTTGGAGAGTAAAAGGAAATGTATGTTTTGGTTCAGGTGGGTACTTGACTGTTTTTGATTTTTAACAATTTATACAAAACTAACTGACCCGGTGAACTTCGTATCGCATACTTTAGTATTTTTCTCGAAATTTTCCATATTTTCTCATCGTTTGAACCTTCCCTGGACTTACACGAATATTTCAAGACTAAAATTAGTTTAATCGGTTTAGCCGTTCTCGAGTTTTAGCGAGACTAACGAACAGCAAATAATATTTATTGATGTAAAACTTGTGTGTCATTTTCAAAATATTGGGGATACCTTCCATTTCTTTCATACTCGTGCAGCCGTGTACCCAAACGGGCGGCGACGTCACATATTACGCAGTGCATCCTTTTCGGTTACTCCTGATCTTCTTTCTTAACCTATCTATCTTCTATCTTCTTTCACCAGCTTTAAAATACTTGTAATTTAAATACCTTTTTTCTAAGCATATAGCATAAAAATGTTTCTGTTTTCCGCCTTTTTAAAAGAGATAACCCGTGTATCAGCTAATATTATTTGACGGAATTTGATGACTGTTTTGATTAAAAGAAGTTAAGTATTTGTACAGATACACTTCAGTTTGATGAGACACTAGCTAATTGCAAACTCTAATGCAGTTAAGGAATCCTATTAACATTTTATCATGCCTTGTTTTACTGGTGACAGGCAGAAATAATTAGCAATTCTAAATAAAATTATATCCTATTCAAACAAGCCATGCAAGTATGCGGGTAATTAAAATGATGACAAATTAATTTCCTGGAAACTTTGTTATTATTTTCACAATTTCTAAGGATTTGCCTGAGAAGTTGCTGCCGATGAAGAAACCATCCAATATCTTTGTTTTTCGAAGACCCCATAATAAAAGAACATACTAGTTATACTTGGATTATAATTAGTGTTTTTAGTACCATGCGGATAGTTTTGAAATTGGAGGGTTACAGAGACAAATTTTATCCCAGAAAAATATCACATTTCGCGAAAAACGTTAAGTCGTTTTGACAAAAATGAAGTTGTAAAACATAATTATAAGAGTATTTTGAATTGTACTTTTACGTTTGACGTCAGTTACTTTGCTTGCGCGATGTAGGATCACATACTAAATATGAATCTGTGTTCAGAGCACAGAGATAGATAGAATTTCTGTGGTTCAGAGGCATCTATCATCTGTTTGAATTTTTTTTTGTAGCGAGCGGTCACTTAAAGTTCCTTTTTTTAAAGATGAAGTCGTCACATTTTATTCAAAGTTCAAAAATATCCAAAATATTTACAACTGTATTTCTCGTGTTATCGGTTTACATTTCACTTAGGTTAACGATTGTGTAGCAATCTGGGCAAATGGCTAAAGCGTTTGACTTAGTTCAAGCCACTGATAAGTGGTTAGGTTAACGTTGTTTTGTGCTAAACGTTTACCAAACAGTTAGGAGTACTGTTATAAAAGGTTTCCTAAGGTAGCTGATTAGCTCATTTATAGGTATCAATAAAAATTAGAGTGTGAAGCCGCAGCTTTTGTAGTAGTTTTGAGTGGCATAAATAAATGAAGTTATATTTAATATACCACTGAAAGCATATTTAATATGCCACTGCAAGGCAAAGACAGCCATAATTGAAATTAAGTCACCGTCAAAATGACGCGCACTGGCCTTTTCACTACGCCACCCATATGTTTTTCTCTATTCGGGTATTTTTTTTTATCCCAATGGCCCGTTAACAGGCGGGGCACCGGGGTGGTTGGTACCGACTCGGAATCGTAAACAGGATCTCCAGATAAAACCACTAAGGTAGTTAAAAATAATCTTGATAACGCTCAATCATTATGATAAACATACCTAGTAGTCTGTTTATAATCATATATCTATAATTTTAATAATTTTCTTTTTATGTATTTAGTTTACATTTAATTTTGATGCAATAAAATTAAAGTAGGCTGCGATTATTTTATGGAATTGCATGTGAAGTCACGTATGTTATTAAATAATACGTTTGCTAACACCTAGTACCGAGTTACTAGTTACGGTAATAATATAGATTATCAAATAATTTCCTAGTGATTAGAAATTAATAAATATTTCCATGAATGGTAAGATAAAAAGAAGTGCTTGAGATATTCAACAGTTAGCCAACCAACCAACCAACCGTTTGGAGGTCCTTACATTTATTTTTAATTAAGATTCATTAGTTTTAGAACAATATTATGTAAATGTGGTGTTTCTTCGTAACTTGACCGACAGTATAATGTACGCAATAAATATTCCTTATTTTTAGTTTTGCACGTTTCATAAGGCGCTTCCGGTTGCTATGCAATCAATGCTTTACAGGATTTATCCCAAGAATATAAAGCAGTTTTTTTTTGTCGACAATTATCAGTTAGCTATTAGATATAATATTACATATTGTCTTCTAAATACATTTGGCACAGGAAGACCTATATGGAGATTATTATGTCATAGGCCAAGAATTTTGATTTCTGCGTGATTCAAGCTAGACAGAAATAAACTACTATCAAGATAGACTACAATACTGTGTGTATACCTTTGCTCAGATGCCTTCATAAGCCATACTTAACGCACTGATGCACCGGCTCAAATTACCATCGTGTATAAAATGTCCTAGAACTTTTGCCCTTGACTTCTTAATCACATCATTGATTGTGAAGGTAGGATTACAAAATGTGTCCCTCAAGTTTCATGTAACCTTATTTTAAAAAGCAATTATATTATCGATTCAAACATTATAAATACAATATGTAATTAATAAAATAATATTCCACGTGTTAACCAGATACTAAAGGGGTCACATAGATATTATTCTAAGATCAAAACACTGAACCAGATTTATGAATCATAATCTCAAATTAATTGTAAATACATAAACCATAAAAAATACCTACAAACACAGTCATCGTAACACAGGAACTGTCCGAACTATCGCGAACACACCACTACATCTTCAAAAAAAAATCACTCAAAATATTTCTCGGCCTGTACACTCGCGTCCTCTGTTTGTGAATACTAACAACTGTTTGGTCGTTTTGTGGTAGATTTTTCGAATCGCAACAGAATGGGTTGTTTTGAAAACGTATCGGCGTTTGCGGCGGCTCGTTGCGCGCGCGCATACGCGAGTATTGTTGTCGCATCGAAATGCCTCACTCGATTCAATGGTTCGTACTTCGTTCTCGTGCGACCGGACGTGGGTCTAACACCTTATTATCATCCTTTGTTATTAACTCTTTGATTAACAAATTATTGGATGTATCATAATATCTATTGTACGAGTATATGGTTAAGGTCTAAATATGTCATTAATTGCATGGATGAATAGTTTTAATATATGTAACTAGGAACTACACTAGTTTATATAAATTACAATGAATGAAAAATCACGTTTACATGTTGAAATTTTTGATTTACAGCTATAAAGTAGATATAAAATTCTGCTTCTGAAGAAAATAAATCAATACTTACTTTCTTTGAGGAAAACGATTTCCTCAAATGGAGACATAAAAAGAAAAAACATAATTAACATAATCGAATTTTATTCAAATGTTTACCATAAACACCTTATCAATACTAAAATATCAATAACATCCGCGTTTATCAAAAGGTACATTCAGTACGTTAAATCCTCCTTTTTAGGGTTCCGTAGCCAAATGGCAAAAAACGGAACCCTTATGGATTCGTCATGTCTGTCTGTCTGTCTGTCTGTCTGTCTGTCTGTCTGTCTGTCTGTCTGTCTGTCCGTCCGTATGTCACAGCCACTTTTTACCGAAACTTTAAGAGCTATACTGTTGAAAATTAGTAAGTAGATGTATTCTGTAAACCGCATTAAGATTTTCATACAAAAATAGAAAAATAATAATAAATTTTGGGGGCTCTCCATACTTAGAACTGAAACTCAAAAATTTTTTGTTCATCCAATCCTTGCGTGTGGGGTATCTATGGATAGGTCTTTTAAAATGATAATAAGGTTTCTTATATCATTTTTTTCTAAACTGAATAGCTTGCGCGAGAGACACTTCGAAAGTGGTAAAATGTTGGTCCCCCCCCCCTGTAACTTCTAAAATAAGAGAACGATAAATCTAAAAAAAAATATATGATGTACATTATTATGCAAACTTCCATTGAAAATTGGTTTGAACGAGGTCAAGTAATTAGTTTATAAATTTTTGGGGCTTCCCATACTTAGAACTGAAACTCAAAAAAATATTTTTCTTCAAACCCTTACGTGTGGGGTATTTATAGATAGGTCTTTAGAAATGATAATAAGGTTTCTTATATCATTTTTTTCTAAACGGAATAGTTTGCGCGAGAGACACTTCCAAAGTGGTAAAATGTTGGTCACCCCCCCTCTAACTTCTAAAATAAGAGAACGATAAAACTAAAAAATATATATGATGTACATTACCATGCAAACTTCCATTGAAAATTGGTTTGAACGAGATCAAGTAATTAGTTTTTTTTAAAACGTCATAAATCGTAAATCGCAATTTTCCTCTCATTCAATCAACTCAAATATAAAAACGTCGATCAAACTTACAAAGAACTACAAGAACTTTTATATTATGATGATACTTGCTGCTACGGAACCCTTCATGGGCGAGTCCGACTCGCACTTGGCCGGTTTTTTTCATTTAAACAATTCCAAAATAAAACAAATATATATTCAAACATCACAATTTACAATAAAGAATTTATAGACAATTTAATGGCTTTCAAGGGTTTTTGTGCCATTGTTAAGGTTTTTGACTGTTATTAATAAAAATAAAATAATTTGCTGAATTGTGTAAGCGAAATGAGTGAGAAATACCCGTTGAAAGCCCTATGGGTGGGTATATTTTACCTTATCGTGAGAGTTGAGTAAAAGACCTTACGAAAATATTCCGTGATCTACTCAGCCTGGTTTATCTCTTAAAAAAATGTTTTCTATGTAAATATCACATTTCTAAAACAAAGAATGAAACAAAAAATTAATCTCTTCCATTTACATGCCAATATTTGATTTCTTGTTAAGTGATTCAAATAGGAAAATCGTTGAATATTCTTAGTATCCCAATTCAATTTTGACTCCTTACAGTAAAAGACTTTTTAAAGACTTGATCAATTTGTTTGTTTTATTCAATGAGTTATAACCCACAAAGGTAAATATTAAAAAGTACAATCAATTAATTTCAAAAGTAGCCGCGTCATCTTTAACTTAATATCTGTTCAGTATCCCCTAATTATTTGAATGACTCTTCAAGAATGATGCCAGCATTTGTGCTCCAGCTACGTCAATTTCTTCATATCCAAAAGGCCCCAAGGCTTTCTTCATGCGTTCAAACCATTTCGCTACGTTATCGTACTGGCTGAAGTCATAATCGAAGGCCTGGAAAGTAAAAAACAAATCATCAGCAACTAAGAAAATTAATCTTGAAAGATCTTGCTAAAGTTCTCAATTAGGTAGTATACGTTTCCTAAACCAAAATATTTTAAGTAATTTTAAAAACAAGCTATACTTAACTAAATTTAAAGCTTATTTAACACGGAAACTATAACTTAACAGCAATCCAAAAGTAATCACGATTGAAAGTCGTTTTAAGAATTTAGATAACACAAAATTCATCCGTTTGATTTTGTTTTCTCGATTAGTGGCATGGCAATATCGCGTATATTACGAGTATACTCGTACTTTACAATCTAAAAAACAGTATAACTTTAAAATTATTTACCTCCAAACAAGTGAAGGTTACTGTCATAGATATGTCAGCGAGAGTCATATTGTCACCGGCCACAAACGCTTTTCCTTCCAGCATGGTGTTCAGGTACCCTATGGCTTCGTTAAGCTTTTCTGCAAGTTCTTCATCCATCATTGCGCCTTTGGTGATCATGGGTGTCTATGAAAAATACAGAATATATTCTTTTTGAGTTTAAAACAATGACGTTCAATTAAAAAACTAGACTCCCAATCACGCTCAAATATTGTCCGAAGCAAAAGTCTGCCCACCCGACTATTGGGCAGAGTTTTTGTTAAGTTGTATACAATTGACATTAAACACTAACTGCCACGAGATAAGGTGTTAATTTGAACGAATGTGTTAATGTCATTTTGTGTCAACGCCGCTCGGATGTTTTTTGAGGAATTTTTCTTAGATATTGGGTGTCTAGTTTTATATTGAACGTCATTGGTTTAAAAGTAGCATTTACCTACCACAGATAATAATAATATTAGAAGTATGTATAAGTAAAACTTTCATACCTGAGCCACTAAACATATTTTAATGAAATTTTGAATAAGCCTTGGATATAGGCATAGGACAGTCTTTTTATTCCGGGTAAAGCTCAGTTCCCATAGGAAAAGCGAACTAGAAGTGTCTTATGTCCATTTTTTACTTCGCTCCGTTGCGGACGTTGCAAAGGATCAACGTGATTTTTAGAATGGAGATTGTTTGAGAGTTGAAGCATAACAGTGACATTTAACCCGGAAGTAAGTATCACACTGCGGGATGGGAATAATTCCTAACACGGGCGAAATCGCGCCTGCGCGCGCAAGCCCCGGCCTCCTATTTCGCGGCAACGGGAGCGGCAGCGGCGAGATGCTTTGTATGGAATCCGTTACTCGAGGTTCATGAACACAGCGGGGCGGCAGCGGCAGCGCACGCAGGCGCACAGCGCACTGCGTTTGACCGCTTGACAGCCGTATGAGCCGTACCGCTCTTGACGGCCCGCGTCAAGCGGTGAGACCGCAGTGCGCCTGCGTGAGCCGTCGCTCCCGCTACCGCGAAATTCGAGGCCAAGGCCTTATACTTACATAGAGGGTGACATATCTCATGAACAGTGTTCCAATATCGAAGTTCAGTCGTTGGTCCACCACTGCTCTCAGTCGTGGATTCTTGGGATACAGGGAATCATCTTTCCCATACGCATTCGCAAAGTAAGTCATGATTGCTCGACTGGAACATAAATTTATTTAATTTCTTTGAAAATTCTAGTTACACCTTATTTATTATCAAATGGTAGGTTTTAATGATATCTTTAAATATGCAACAACTTATGCTTAAAATATAATCGTACATAAAATGTTATTGTTATCATAAATAACAATTTTATTCAGTACAGTAAATTTATATGTTTAATTATTATGAATAAATGACGTAACGGTTATTTAATACAAGGAAAACGTTTCAAATTTAAATTACGAGTGCAGTCATTGGAATAATAAATAAATGTCTTTCGATATTTTGTAAAATAATATTATAAAGAGAAAAGATTTGATTGTTTGTTTGTATTGAATAGGCTCCGAAAATACTGAACCGATTTGAATAATTCTTACACTGTTCGAAAGCTACACTATCCCCGGTGAACATAGGGTACTTATTATCCCGGAAATGTGTGGGGAAGAGGGGATATTTCAAAAAAGAAATTACTTGATAACTTGGTATATAGACTGCGTAAATAGATAGTCAAGATAAATGAAGAAACGTAATAGCAACGACCTTTTCAAAGAATACCTAGCGGGCACAGTGCCACAGAAAACGCTAGGAAAATTCGAAACGTTATGTATGTAAAAGAAAAACAAAACTTTTAATTTACTTTTTATTACTGTCAAACTTTTGTGGCACTATTGCCAGTGCTACTTTAAAATAACAAAATAACCACGAAGGCTACATCAAATTAATAACCAAGCAGGTTAATTTTTTAAAAAATTTAATGCTGGCTAAATTATTCAGAAAAAATCTAAACGCCATTAAAGAAAAGAAATATTATTTCATTTACTTTTTATTACTGTCAAATTTCAGCAGCACTGTTGCCAGTGCCTTTTTAAAATAAAGAAGATCAACGTCTTTTCAAAACTTTTTGATATTCCTTTAAAAAAAAGATTTGCTTTTTAATTATTGCTGTCAAATTAATCGTAACTCTGATGCCAGTTACATTGAAAAAACCAAGCAGGATGCAAATTTTTCAATTGATGCTGGCTAGATTCTTCAGAAAAAAAAATCTAAACGCCTTTATACTCAGAATAAGGACTATTTATAGTAAAAAGAAACAATTATTTTCTTTTTATTACTGTCAAAATGAAAATTATGCTGCTAGCGTTTTAAATGATCCAAAAAAGGTTGCATGTTATTTGAAAAAAATGATAATGAGATACAAAATAATTACTAAAATAAATTAGTATTTTAATAGTCGTAACAGAATAAATATTTGGTCATCGAAACTACTGAACCGATTTGAAAAATTCTTTCATTGTTGGAATGCTAAACTATTCTCGGGCGACATAGTAGGGTACTTTTTATCCCAGAAATGTGGGGGGAAGGGAAGGGACATTTGAAATCAGTACATAATATTTCTATGATTTGAAAAAGAAATTACGCGCGGGTGAAACCGCGGAGGCGGGCCGCTTAGTTCACAATAAAAACAATACAATCAGTAGAAATAATTTGCATAATAATTATAGTGTAGCAGGTATAAGTACCGATCTATGATCTCGGGGTCTTGGCTTGAATTCCCAAGTTTTTAATGGATTTTAGCTATACATCTCGGGTTTAAATCATCGATCTACATTTGGAAGCGTGCTGATTAAGCCACTATTGTTAAATAGATGACGTGACTTTAATGTTAAAAGTCTTTTCTTTTGGTCTTGCAGTGGAACATACAGGCTGATCATTTTAAATACTTCTCATAATATCTCACCTTTCCCATAAAATAAATCCATTGTCGTCCATTGTTGGAATCGTGTGTGTAGGATTCATCTGGAAATATAAGTATATAAATTACATTCATATTTTAAGTATGTTGCTTAAGGTTTAGGTGTTAACAGCCCCTTTTATATAAAAAAAAATTGAACCTATCATCTGTACAATAAAATAAAGAGGAAAGATTTGATTGTTTGTTTGTTTGTAATGAATAGGCTCCGAAACTACTGAACTGATTTGAATAATTCTTTCACTGTTGTAAAGCTACACTATCCCCGGTGAACAAAAGGTACTTTTGATCCCGGAAATATAGGGGAAAAGGGGGGATATTTGAAAAAAAAATTACGCGCGTCTGAAACCGCGGGCGGAAGTATAGTTGCATATAAAAAAAGACATTGTTTTATCTTTATATTATGTATATGACATAATTTTTATTATGGTGCGATTTCATGCCATAATTTACGAACATAGACAAATAATCTATCAATCTCCCCAACCCGCTTTCACAGATTTCGAATTAACCTTGTCCTCATAATGCTTAACACAAGAAGTTAATAAATTCTTATGGGTGTACAGATTGTAAGGTACCCTTTTTCTTCAGAGGAGAAAAGGGGTATTACTCTACATTTTCTTTTAAGCACCTTAACCGCAGGCTAGCGAGACTTGCGGCGTTGAATGGGACTAGATAAGAAGTGGTCTTTAGCCCCGACCACAGATAACATAACAAAAGTAGTCCTGAATAAAAAGTTTCGTCTCCACTACTTCATCATCAGCCTGTAACAGTCCACTGCTGGAAATAGGCCTCTCCAAATGCTCGCCACACTGATAGATCATCGGCCACTCGCATCCAGCTCCTGCCAGCCAGCTTGCGCAGATCATCGCTCCACCTGGCCTGAGGGCGTCCTACACTACGTTTTCCGAATCGCGGTCTTCACTCTAGAACCCGTTTACCACTACTTACTAAACTTTTTTCCTTCACGCTGCAAAGCTACGCCGGGCCGGCACCTTTGCAATCGTCACCCAATAGATCATAGTGTAACCGTTACCTTGATAAATTCTGGTTTCAAATGCTCCCCTTCCATCAGGTTGGTGACGACCAAGTCCAGTTCTATACCCATGACCCTGGCAGCCATCATGACGGCTCTGCAAGGCGGCGATGGCGGGAGGTAGTACAGCTTGATAGGCTGAGACGGCATTTTGTTCTTCGAGCGGGCTACAGCGTTGCTGAAAAAATAAAGTTAAAGCTGTAGAAGATTTATCTTCGTAAAAGTGAAACATCTTCCTCCAAGCAAAATTGACATTGCTCAAGGGCCAAAGTACAATGTTCCATCTTATCGTAGTGTCCAATGTATCGTAGTGTCGTGTAAAGTAAATATTTTCTTGTCTTATATGTAGGTATGTACTCTTATATGCCTCAATTTTAAGTAAGTATTTGTATATGCTTGCGGGCGACGATTACTCTACTTGCGCGATGCAGGATGCCATCCAGCACCTTCCATCCTTAGAATTACGTACCTAGCCGTTCTAATGCTAACTAACTCTTTTACCTAAGTTTCTAAAGTACATTTATGTGAACACGCACTCTCCCGCCACCTTGTATTGGTAGGTACTTATGTATGTACATACATATATCTACCTACTGACTTACCTATATCAGTCATTTCGATTATACCATTTTTTGCCTGCTTTGCATAGGTATCCTTCTGGACCGACAGGGTTATTGGAATTATTACTCAGATGTCAATGTTCCAACATTGATGCGAACAAATTGATCCAATAAATGAGCTCGGAAATATCAAATTAGTCTCTCTCATCCTGTCAGGAATGTTTAATCACAAAGTGTTTTCAGTTTAAAGATAATTTGTTCACAGTTTTGTTACTTTAACTAAATCTATGAAAATTAATTTACGAGCTGATTTAGATATTCCATGTATTTCAATAGTTTGTTTATTTTAATTACTAACTAATTCGACAATGCTATTCGCTAGGTGTATATTTCTACGAGTATGTAACATGACGGTCTGTATTAAAAAGCATTTAAAATGTGATTTATAATAAATACTAAATTGCAATACCACCATTAAATTTGCCTCAAGAGAAAAGGAGTTAATAAGAAACAATGTTAGTTTAATTTTTGTAAATTTTGTTAAAAACACCTGCCCCAGTATTTGTATCCGCTAATATACGAGTTTGCTATTTAATTTAAGTAGGCGCTTTGTGCACCAAACAAAACAACACACTAATGTTGTTACAATAAAATCTTTGATACTTTTAGGTAATATTACGCCGAAAAACACACACCTTCACCTCCCTTAGATTTCAATTCCATGTATTAATTTTCTGGAATCATTAAATCATACACCTTTTTAAAACTCTAAACCAAAAAGCCTCCACCTCATCATATAACTTAGACTCACCCCAAGTTATTTAATGCAATCAATATGATCGCTGCCAAGGCTATCGTTTTCATTTTTGATGAGCTGATTTATTCAAGGTTGAACGAAAGCAGCTGACGAATATCACAGGACCTGATAGAATTGGTGAAATATGGAATAAATAAGTAAGTACCTAAGTGTACCGATGTTATTTATTTCTGTCAAAATTATGATTACCGCTCGATGGGACTTTTTGTAGTGTTATCGTTGCACGTTGACTAATGTGCAGGGTAATGGGTAGGTTAGAATTCAAACCAGGACGATCAATTTTGTTTTCATTGCATACCGTATAATATTATTATATAACATAAAATATAGGCAAGCGAGACTTGGGTCTCGAAACTGAAGGTTCCTACTATCCTCCAACGGTTTCCCCTAAAAGTAAGTTTGCAAGCATAAACAAGTAGGTACACTGTATAGTGTATACCCTTGTTTAATGGGGTGGTGGGATACCAATCTGACACAACCGAAGAGATATCATGTTCTTAGGTAGGTATAGCACCTCCAGCAGCTACTAAAGGTGTTGAGGCGGTTCACTGCATCAAATCGGGCTCGCCCCTTTTCGGATACAGTACAGTCAAAAGCATGTCAGACGTAACACTTTGGACTTTGTACCGCTCTTATGTCGGGGGCATAAGTGCTATTATCGAACTGCAAGTGTTTACCGTGATGTGCTGTTGACTGTACCTAAAGTGCCAACTAGGGATATTTGGTGGGTAGTGCGAACATCAGTTCCATAATATCTCTTTGGTCTCGCTAGTCTGTGACTTTAGTGATTGAAAATATTTTCCTTTATAAAAAAATACGTTATAGATACCTATGTCATACACTCACAAAGGTTTCAGTAACGCTATATGCACACAATAATAGTAAACCATCCCTCACTGCATGTATCGTATCATTATTTCTTGTTGACCATTACGTGTCGAATGCAATCAGGTAAGAATGTACCATCAATGTTCCTAATGGTATAATTGTTTTATTATGTACATCACGGAGTCTCTGTGATGTAGGTACATGTTTACATGTTTATCTACAGTCACGAGCAAGTTTGAGTAAGTTAAATAAATATTCATTGAATTAAATGCAACCTATTTCCAGTAGTGGACGACATTCGGCTGATGATGATGATGAAAACTACGGTCATTAATAGGCGCTAGAAAAAAATAGAAACATCAGTTACAGTAAAAATTGATGGATCACGAGGTATCATAAATATATTTCAAATGCAGAGAAGTAAAAATATAAGGACTATTTAAATTCCTTTACTCAAATAGTCCACAAAAGATCCTGATGACTTTTCAAATCATTTAATGGATTCCTTTATGGCAGGCATAAATAGGTAGAACAGGTAGGTACTACATATTTTCACCTACAATCAATTACACAAATTGACCCGCTCAAACATTTTCTTTCTTCCTGCTTTACAAAGCTTTTTTGGCTTTTAACTGTATTATTGTAGCAATTCCGCTATACCTATTATTACATAAATAAACATCACACATCACTCAAAGTTTTGCATAGTTTTAATAACGTTATAGCTTGACATTCGTTGCATTTATAGATACAGATTTTATTTCTTCCTTCCGATGTAAAGTATTTATTATTTAAAGAACGTAATGCATTTTATATAATAATAACACATTAGTACGTTACACTTACATTTCTTTAATACACCTTCATTTACATTTTCAATTTAAATTCTATTATCACAAATTAAAATATTGAAAAACTCACTTAGCAGCTTGTATTTTTTCCACAGCGGTTTTGTCCATGCACTGACCCAGTTTGAATTTAGAATACGCAAAAAAATAAAACAAAAAAGAACAATCAAACTTTTTTAAGTTTGAACTGACGTCAAGTTATTTAGGTATTTTTAAAAATTGAGATGACAACTCCAAGGATGCGTTATTGTGCAGCCTTGGAACTTTGGAGTCAGTTATGGTGTATCGGCAGAGAGCTCGGTGTGACGACTGAAAACAGATTTATAACAACAGGCTTATTATTGTGGCGAGGCTGTTATGGCCATCGTGGCCATAGCAACGTTGGGCGGGAACATCAGTCAACCAAGTCACTGTGACACTGCAATCATTGTCATAAGGAATCCTTTCCAGTGCTTTTATATTACAAATATTAACGATTATTAACACACCCAATGGTTTATTGAACTTCAATAAACCTACTTCATACATAGGATTAACTGGCCATAATCTTGGGGTTCTAGGTTCAATTCCCGGTTCGAGAAAATTTTGTGTCGGTTTTTCCAAACACAGCTTGGGTTGTGATTACTATTCCCTATTTGACCAATGGGGAGATTAATTTGTTTTTGTATTTTTATATAATGTTATTAATATGTATGTTAGACTATAAGGTATTTATGATATGAGCCTCTGTTTATATATAATTAACATCTCTGTATGTAAATATTGCCTGAAATAAATGATTATTATTATTATTATTAATCCAGTACGTATTAATCACCACGCTTGCCATGTGGGCCTTGACGGTCCTACCTACCTATTAAAACTTCCATGATGCCCTTTGTGAGAACATCTGGGTTTGTTATCATACCCATCGACCATCTTGGTGTGATTAAGAATTGGATTAAAAAATAAAAATAAAAGAAAAATAGCCAACTAAGATGGTCGTTTCTCTGCAGGACAAAAGTGACTGAAACATTGGCTAATAACCTGTTCTGTGCTAATAACTTTATCTTCTACAAACGGTCGGGTAATATTTCTTCACCCTAATTGCATTTAACAAGGAACGAGCTGAAGCAGACAATGAACCGACACCAAGGATGTACTTCAATTTGTATCTGACTCATACATCCACTTTAAGCGCTCATGCTGTGAATACCTCTGACTCATGTGATAACACCAGACAAACAAGAATTTATAAGATAATAGCTGTCCCCGGCGCTGCAATGATTTTTTGTCAACAACTTTTTTTTTAATACTAACCACAGAGATGGAACTCCGTGATACAAACCATGTCTACAATCTTTCTTCGAGCACTTTGTCCAGATATACTCGTAAGTAGGTCAGGGTATGCTTACACCACGATCCAGGATTAGCATGCCTGGCTATTGCAATGGAGTATCTACCAGTTGACCTCTGTAACCCTTTACAGGGAGAGAACCCAATTGGATCATGGCTAGACAACACTCACAATGTTTTATTTTTATTATTGCAATGTGTAACAAGACGAACTGATCGTACACCTGATGGTAAGCGCTGCACATCTGCCCTTAGGCAGTTCAGTGCCAAACAGTAACTAAGCAGTTACTGTCTGGCACTGCTCTGCGCCCGCTACACCGAGACGACAGTAAATAATGTCTCATATACCCAGTAATTTAACTAGCTTCAGTGCCCTTTCCCCGAAACACAGAAGTGCTTGACACACTTCTATTACACGGGAAAATATCTGACACTGCGGTGGTTAGTAACCACTGTCGCCGTCTAGGTGGGTACCACCGTGGTACCCACCTAGACGGCCCAGTACAGGAACCTACCACCTGTTTTCCGTCACCGCCTTGCTACTGGCAAATACATACCTGCATAGAAAAATCTTTGGCAGCGTGCAGAGATTCTGACCATCGATTTCGCCCTTGATAGGTTTACTTAACCATCAGGTGGGCTGCGAGCTTCTGGTGCCAAGTCACATAAAAAACAACGTAGCCAGGACAATAACATATTTTTTATTACCTATCAAAACACATCAGTCAGCAAAATACGTAGCCAATCTTTATTTAAGGTCGCACTACGCTTCGCACTCTTGTAATCTATTTATTTTTACTTGTTCAAGGTTATCGTTTAAATTGTTGACAGTATCGCATTTCTCGCAGTGGAAACATGCACTGATGTAACTACGTTTGACATGCATTATTATACTCTGTATTCAAGCTCTAGAAGTATAGAGAGAATTTCTGATGATAACTGTTTATGTAACAAGGACAAGTATAAAAACTTATGGTAGTTAAGAAAGAACCTATTAGTTGTAGAACTTTTTCAGTGTCGGACTGCACTGATTGTGCGTTGGCTTAGTAATAAGGGATAGATTTAAAATTAATGGCTCGGAAATCAAAGGATTTTTCAGCGTCCAACTGGCTAGCTAACAAGATCACGTGTAAAATTTGTCATACTAACGTGAGAGCTAGGATACTTGAAATTAAAGATTCGAAGACAAGAGAGATCTTTTTTTTGGAGGAGAATGTGTTTCAAAAATCAAAATCAAAATCAAAATATTCTTTATTCATGTAAACTTGTATCAAGTATTTATGAATCGTCAATTACAGAGTGACTCTACCACCGGTATCGGAATGCAGTCATCTGCAGAGAAGAACCGGCAAGAAACTCGACAGTTACTCTTTTTCATCGCCATGTTTGTTTACAATTTGTTTGTTACAATTACTGATTAGTTTTAGAATACCAAGCCATACAGTATGAAGTATAAGAATGAGACTATAATCGAGAAAAATCCGTGAGCCCTGGAAGACCAGTGCCCAAAGGTGGCACCTGCAGCACAAGTATGACGTATGTGCCAGCCATAATTTCACTCAACCATATTAGAGGGAATGTAACCACCCGACACATAACGTTTAAGTATCAAACCCGGAGGTTGGCGAGACCTACGGCTGTGTGTGAATTCAGGACTCAAAACGTCCATCCCACTAACCGCTTCATCCGAAAAGGAACGAGTAAGTGCGAACTGCGATGTAGTATTATTACCCCTAGATCATTAGTAGATAATAGAAGATTTACACCCCTTAATCTCATGATATAAAAAGGTGGTAAGTAACTATGGTGAAACATCGATAGTCAACTTTCAATCATAAAATTAAGTGGATATAGATAGAACCACATCGTATTTATAGGTATTCGCTTGATTTTACTAGATAAAGATAGCGTGCCGACCGTAAACATTATGAACAAGGTATATTTAGCTGGGTCGTGTTTGAATGTCGCATGATGAAGGCCTACATTTCCCACTGGGGATTTCTGAATGACATAAATGTGATTGTATCCATTTGTAGTCATTAGCTTCTTCTGATTGATCCTCTCTGACCACTATTACCTACTAGATAAACACAGACTACGCATAATCACAGACTTTGCTAGGTCCAATTGTGCTAAATGTAGAGATAAATGCCAACGTATTTAAACATATTTAAACACTTCCTTAAACTAAAACAATCATGTACTTATAAATGGTAATTCTGTCAGCAATCTGTCTTATAGAACTACACTTACTATCAATTTTACTTTCTATGATGGGGCCAACCACTGTATATTTGGTTTGTTACAAACACAATAAGCTTCTCCTGGCATACTTTGCCACGCAGAAGCAAGCTGTGGATTTCGCAATGAAAAACCTTTAGCAGTGTTTCCATGAGTCGGCCCAGCATAAGCGATGCCTCTGGAGTTGCAAATGTCTATGAGCGATGGTGATCACTTACCATTAAGCGATACGTAGCAAACGTATCCTAGGTACCTATATCCTTCTTTCTTCAGAAAAAAAAAGATAAATTTCAGGTAACTTGTTTTTTTACTTCTCTGGATTTTTGCTCCGAGATAACAGTTTTAAGAGTATAATATGCTTTGTTAGTTGTCTTCAATAAATAAATTAATGTCTTGTTTCGTTCACCAGTGAGCTAAACCCTGTGGCTAAACCATAACATTCGTTGCTACAGACAGGATAAAGAACATGTCATGCGTGCATACTATTATTTATAAGAAAAACATTAGTCACACATACTTAACTGAATGAAACATCCATTAGCAACTCAAACTATTAACACGAGAATATCCCTCTCACGCTAACGCTAATTAGGTAATGCCGTATGACGCGTTGAATCTACAAGAAGAAATAAATTGTTAAACAAGTCAAAGCCAGTAAGTACCTACCTGTGTTATTTTTGACCTATGGTTTCTGAAGTCATTAAAAGTGACACAACTAAAAATGATTCCTTAGTAAAACTTTGTTAAGTTTGTATTGTAGTAATTACCTACTTACTTTTTTATGCTAGAGGTATATCAGTTGGCAGACTGACAGGCAAACTTCGTGATAGAAACGGCCATTGCGCGACATTCAACAATGGGCACTGCACACTATAGGTTTCTCTGATATTCTATCCGATGATTGAAAATTACTAGAACTTTATATCTTCTTATGGCACACCCGTAGGAGTTGGTCGCTGGACAATCGTATTCTGTAAAAAGGTAGTACAAAGTACTACCAACCAGACCCGAGGACCAAATTGAACCCACGGTCTCCGAGATACAAATCTCAGAGGCCAGGTACATACAAACCCGGCTAAGTGGCTAAGGCACAGTTCCAGGGCCACTTTAAAAATTACATTACATAATTTAGCACTAATATTTGTTAAAGGTACATACATATTGATTGTCCATCTTTTACGATCAGCCAACTACGCAGGATATATTTAGAGCACAAGTGAGTGCGCAAGCACAGGTGCACTTCCTATCCCCTTACTCCCATAACACGGTGGGACAGCAGTCTGACACGACCGAAGAGAGATAAGGCGCAGACATAATATAATATACATTATTATCTGATAGTTACTAGTTATAAAAGATTTATCTGTATTTTTGCGTCTCTCTAAATACTATAATGAAGAATTTATCGGTAAAAGTCGATCACATAATTAAGGAGGTACTTTCTTAATTGACAATGTCACCTAATTGCACATTTTAAACAAGTGATTTATTCCTACAAATGACTTTGCGGTCATCAAGTGCAATTGTTCAACGCATGCGTTGCGAATGTTGAGATCCCTAAGTACCTACCTAATATGCGTTTATCACATCTCATTAGAAAATGAACAGTTATTTTGGACCTATGATAAAGCAGGTATTAGAAAATGAGGAGTAATTTTTAGACCTATGGCAATGTCCTACGTTGTTGTAATAATTTCTGACGAGCCTACCAACACCAGAGGTTGCGGGTTTGATCCCCGCACGGTACAAACATTTAAGTGCATGAACATTGTCTGTTTGTATCGGGTGTTTTTATGTATAATAATGTATGTATTTACAAAAAAAAAGTATTATAAGTAATGTTTATCCGTTGTCTAGCACACATAGCACAAGCTAATGCTTAGTTTGGGGCTAGATGGCTCTGTGTGAATAATGTCTAGAGATATTTATTTATTTAATTAATTTGCATTTTTATATGATAAGAATAAGTAAATCAGTAACAAAATTTTAGTAACGAGGGCACCAATTGACGACTACTTACATGAGCTTTAAACAATAAATTAACCTTTCTATATAAATTTTTTGGGTTTTTTTATAACTAAACAAAAGTGGTTACGTATACTAAGCTTCATTTAATAATATGTTATTAGTTATTAATATACATTGGGACACTCATAAATATTTTCCTGTTAATGTATGTAGGATTGTAAAGTGGATAGATTTTTTATTTATTCTGTTTGGCAAGCAATGCTAAACCATGTAGATCTGGTTGTGTTGCAGTGATATTTAGGTAGGGTGCGAAAAAATAGGACACAAATCATGAAAAAAACTATTAAGTAATGTGTTAAAATATTTAAGACATTTTATAAGGACATTTCATCATATCCAGTCGTCGCTTCTAAGTTTGTATTGAAAAAAAATTGAATTAAAGTTGTTTGTTACATTTTTATGAGAAAAATGGCACAATTATTCACACTGACTGATTACAATACTGTTACAAAATAAAATAATCTTCCCTTGTGAAAAAAATATTTATTTTCACATCCTGAAAAAAAGTATTAAACTTTATTTAATTATTTACTTTCTGTTGTTCTGCGTTGTTTCTACATACAAATAAGTGGCGTAGACTTAAGCTACTACTAAAAAGATACAACAAATATATTACAAAGAAATAAAAATAATTTATTGAGACATTTTTAAGAGACTTAGACAAAATTAATTTCCGCAGTCTTTGACTGATCGATTACTAAAAGATACTTACATAGTTATTTAAAATTAACTTCTTAAACAGAATATCTGTACCACATTTTACATTCTCGTTCAACTTAATCCAAAAGATAATAATAACAATGGCACTCAACAGTTCATGTCACTTATCGTCCAACACTTCCACCGTAGACGCACTACTAGCATTATCATTTTCTTTTTCCTTCTGTTCTTCTGTTGTATTGATATCTTTCTTTACAGGGGCATCATCAGTTGCCATATCAGTCTTGATCGCATTAATCCTTCCCTGATCTTCTTCATTGTTCTGCGGCTCAGCCTGTGTGATTCTCATCTTTTTACTCTTAGAATTACCCATAGTGTCGTAGTTCTCGCAAAAAATTACCAAACTCAACCGAAGATTTAGATACAATTAAAATAATAGCTTAATCGACCGTGACGGAGTATCGCAGTGAAAGCGAAACAACAACTGACGTGAAGATAGTTAGTCAAAACATATAAATGCAGTCACCTATATGATAAGGCGACAATGACACATTTGCCCGTATGAACGTTACATTGACCGGATGCAAGTTCGTCATACAAGGACCGAGTGTGAGCAGTATAGCAAATTAGTTTCGCACATGAAATGATAACACGAGTCAAAGATGTTGCGTTGACTTCGCTTACAATGTTGACGGGATAATTGGATTCGTGTCTGATGAATATTAATTACTTAACTAAAATAATTCTCAAGGTCACTAACCGATAATTTTTTGCAGTCTAATTGTAACTTCACTTTTCAGACAACCTTCAGTGTTTGGGAAGTAAATTGTTGTTTCCTTCTTCCTTAAATCCTCTATTCATTGTGGTTCAGAAAGATAGATGTGGTTCATTTATGCGGGCCTTCATTGTAACAAATGCCTGCTCGAGATGAAAATTAGTCGCATATAAAATATATAAAAAAAAACTCTTGGAAAGATTTTAGGATTTTTAGGCTATCTCAGCCATAGAGCAAAATGTACTTGGATACATTGTATGCAACAATGTTTTAACTGTGTAATCTATATTATAGTCAATAGTTTTATGTTTCAGTTCAGCTTTACGTGATTTCGGTTATCGTATAGATATTCCATATTTCGCTATAGGAGTTTTAAAACGTTTTTCAATTTGTATTTCCATAATCGAATTGTTTGAATGTAAGTTAATTAACTCGTTTTAGCACTAAACCATACATACATTACACTGTGTATTTAATTTTGTACTTGATATTATGTAGAACTGTTACCATACCTATACTACTTTTTCCTCTTTAACTGTTATGTCTTCCTTAAACTTTATTTTTATCCTAGTAACCATAAATTGATTCATAGCCGACTCAGCCGAGTTTAGTTAATGACATCATCCTTTATTATTCTGAGTAGTTACATAACATCTGTGCAAACTTTAGTACTAACGATATTTCCACAGAAGCATAAAACGTAAGAATGGAAACGTTTACGTAATGTAATTGAATTTATTTAAAATTTCAATGAACAAAAATAACCTACGAAAACAATACTGACGTAATGTTTGAAGATACGGGCTCTGGGAAACTGCCTGCAATAAAATATCATCAGATTAGACTTATCAGTTAGGCGTACAACATAGATAGCATTATCCTAGCTTAATTAAACGGCGGAAATTCATTTAGACGACCAAACGAAAACGGCAACTACCTACTCTGCCCTTAGAGAATTAAATTACTTCTCTAAGACTGCAATCAGTTTTGCTTATAATTATTTTGTTTACAATTGATTTATTTTGTATTTATTTTATTTTAATATTATCACGACGTGAATGCCGGATTATTAGATCACAATCTGGTAAAACAATATATTTTCTAATTACTTTTGAAAAAAAGACAAGCTCATTATACCTACTAATACTCGTAAAATACTTCTATGTTGGATGGTTCATATGTACCTATATAAATGGTGAGATTACAGACAACAACACAATGTTATTCGTTCAATAAACTTCATTTTGATGACAGACCACTGCAATGACCTATTGACATTGAATAAAAAAATGAGGATTCAGGCGACTGGGACCAAATAAAACTGGGACCGCGGTCCCAGTTACCTGATAACATTTTTGAATCGGTCGACTGGGACCATATACCTAATTTCCTTTAATGTACAGTCAACAGAAAAATCAAGTTATAACTCAGGATTTTATTTTATTTAGTATTACGGTGAAGTATTTTTGAAGTGAAAACTTCTGACTACACTTTTTTTATGGGGAAAAAATGTTAAACTCGCGACAGATTAGTAAGATTGATTTGCCATGCTCGTCGAAGTTATAGGCGCCCAGAAACACCAAAGAGAAGTCACACGGAATATCTAATGGCGGAGTAGAATTTCATGGAAATAAAAGCGAGTGATGCAAAACTTCTATTTGAAGTACCAGGCGCCCATAAACACCAAAGAGTAGATCGAAAATTCGTAAGACGGATGGAGAGTAGACAGGCGGTGCGGCGTTGTGTCAGTATGGATTTGTCATAAAAGTGACATTCGGTTGCTAAGTAACATTGTTATGAGGAGATGATTTATCATTGCAAATAAATATTACACCACGATATGTGCTTACTTTATGGAGTAATGAGTACTTACTTTATGGTGTATAAAGTGAAGAGACATTAAGACTGATTTTTATATTATTGTTTTGAGGAGATTTCTGTTGAATGTTTACTTAGAATTACTAGTTAAGTAGGCATTATGAGCCAACGTGATTTTTAAAACATAATTAAGACTGTTATACTGTTTAAGTAGGTAATACAAAAACTAACTTACCTTTGCAAAAATTAACTTTGTTTTATTTGTGACACCTTTTTTGCTAACTGTACTTAATCTTGTATTTCAACAATGGATTTGTGGTTAAAATTACGGGTGGTCCCACTCGCCTGACGAAATAAACAAATAAAAACTAATCAGGCAACTGGGACCGCGGTCCCAGTTATATAGTGGTCCCAGTCGCCTGAATCCTCAAAAAAATATATATCATTGTGAGCGGACTGTATGATAAAACCTTTTGCATATAGTTAATGTAATATTAATAAGTTCTACTCACAAGACTCGCAACAGCCCAGTATTCAGACATTGCAATGACTTTACCGAATAAACAGATCAAGTACCTACTTTATCATTTGTGAAACATCTGGGATGAAATCAAATTCATATTTTGACGAGCCATTTGGTGTAATGGTCGAGAAGTCGGCTATTACACCAGAGGTCGCGGGTTCGATCCCCGCACGGTACAAACTTTGTGTGCATGAACATGTCTGTTTGTATCGGTCTGGGTGTTTCTATGTATAATATGTATGTATTTACAAAAAAAAAAGTATATAAGTAATTTATCCGTTGTCTAGCACCCATAGTACAAGCTAATGCTTAGTTTGGGGCTAGATGGCGCTGAGTGAATAATGTCCAGAGATATTTATTTATTTATTTATATGCGTTGTATGAACCTTCTTATCTTTTCAACAGCTTCTAGTCGTTCAAGTTACAGATCGTTTTGAGGTCCCAAGTCATAAGTTTTTCTAACTGATACTTATCTAACAGACAAGGCCGAAATACTCGTACAGAAAATGTCAGTTTTGCGATTCCTAAGAATTTCCTATGTTGTTTATCGTGATTACAAAATTATATTGCATAGAGAAGTTGATGTCTTCTCAACAAGTTCACGGCTCTAAATTATAAAGAGAAAGAACAGCTTGAGATTGTAAGCTTGTTCAACGGCAATAAAATGATCCAAATGAGAAAGCAAAGAAGTATAAGAGATTACTTCTTGGCTTTCTAATACCTAATAGAGTATTGGTAAATAATTTTCATTTTATACGAACTAAAGTACAAGAAAAAACTTAGCAAATAGTTGCTCAGACATACTATCATGCTTTTACAATTGTGGGATTTTAACTATCTTGATAAAAGGATAAAAATGATCAACATTTAACGCCTAAATCCTTATTATCTGACAGATCTGCAATACGTCCCAAAACTAGTTTTATCAAACAATACACTTGCTATTATGATAATCTCATATTCAATTTATCTGTAAACTTAAGTGTTAATTGCGATGATATAATAATTGATCAACTTAATAAATTGCATGTTAAGTAGGTACATCAAAATTAGAGGGGTCTTATGCTAATTGATGACTTAGTCGTCAACTCGCGGACGCGAAACTCGCGGACATCCGCGAGTTGGCACCTTTCGATTTTACCTATATTTTTCGTCGTCAACTCGCGCGATCATGAAATCTGACGTATTATTGTATAGTCAGCTACAAAAACGTTACAACAAATTCCTTATTAAAATAAGGCCAACTAAATATTTCTTAATGTAGGTATAATGTGTAATATTACTTTAGTAATAAGGTTGATAATACGGATACTGGTTTTATTGTACTAGGGCAACATAACCTTATTGGAGATGTATTTATTTGTCATGCATTTTTTTTTTCATCAAGATTATAATACTGCAGCTTTAAATCTTTTTTTTTTTCTTCTATACACTTGGTTCGTCTTAGTAATCAACTCTTAAAAAACCCCTAAAAAATTAATACATCTCCAATAAAATCATGTTGCCCTAGTACATTGTAAATTATCCTTTGGTGTCAACCTGTTTTTATTTGACTGTACTTTCTATAGACCCGCGAGTTGACGACAAAAAAAGTAGGTAAAATCGAAAGGTGCCAACTCGCGGACGTCCGCGAGTTTTGCGTCCGCGAGTTGACGACTAAGTCTAATTGATGCCCTTAGAGTTCTTAACAAAAGCAAATTGCCTGTCATTATTAATGACCCCGCAAGGACAAAGGTATTTATAGGCATATTTTAGAAACAGTAAATCAAATCTGTAGACTTTCTTGTGTCAGCACAGCACGTCACGCAATCTGATAAACCCACGTCAAGGTAAATTTTCTTTGTTTGATTCTGCATTTTGTCCTTGTATTTCTTTTGTCATTTACTTTTATTCCTTTATTTACTTTCTGCCTTGTTGTGTTCCATACAATTTACGTTTTTATAGTGTTTTTGTTTAAAATTATTTTAAATCAATCTTAATATAAGTTTTATATTAAATCAATATCCTAATCCGAAACTCATGTTTAATATTTCTGATTGAAGATAGAGCTTATCTTCAATTGTATTGTTTACTTATTTATCATCCTCTAAATCTTTATTAATTTATTAACATGTTTTATCAATACAGTAATATAATTTTATGTTTACAAAAATCCTAAAACTCATTCTATCGTTTTAGACAATGTCGAAGTTTGTGATCATCTTTGCACTTGCTGTGATTGCTACAGTCAACGCTCGGGGGATAGGTAGAGATAACATTGATGTTAAAAATGTAAGTAAATACTTTTTCTTCTTGTCTTTAAAAACTTTTTTCATTAATTTTAAAATAATCAATATCATCCGTGATCATATTCTTGCATATCTATCATGTATACATATATTAATATTGTCACGATATCTTGTATTGTATCAAATCACAAAAAATTATTTATGGTCTCTTAATAATCGTTTACTGATTTGTTTTTGTGACTTTTAATTATATGTATATTTTTATCATCAGGAAATCGCTCCTTTAGAAAAAGAAGGCAGATTCTTATTGGAAGTTCCGTAAGTATAATTATTTTAATAATTTAAATTGTTACCTTACCTACTTTGATGGTACCTACATATCTTATTATTACCACAACAAGCTTTAACTGTTAGTTTTGAGATAAAAATTGCGTGAATCTATTCAAAAAATATTTGTTCTAAGCTTTGTTTTTTAATCAACTTACGTTTTTCTTAATTCAAAATCAAAAATCAAAATATTCTTTATTCATGTAGGCCTCAGAGATGCACTTATGAATCGTCAATTTTCAAGGTAACATAGTGACTCTACCACCGGATTCGGAATGTTGTTATCTAACGAGAAGCACCGGCAAGGAACTCGCTCGTTACTCTTTTTTATATCGCCAAAGTTTTACAATAATTACAATTAATTGTTACAGGCTTATTGGCAGCATCGTTCTGAAATCACTGAAGTTTATATGGTTCCTGCTGACCACCGTGTGCTCTGTAGTAGATTATAAGTTGGTAAGTATTTTTATTTACTTCTTAGCTAAAACATTGCTCCCTTCAATATAAAAAACTTCAACTCTTCTTTGGATTCAATACCCTATTTGTATATGGCAAGAAGTTATTATGAATGTCACAAACAGCATAGTTGTCATTAAAAAAAATGTGCAAAATAATTTAAAAGTCGGAAGAAATCCCCAGAATTATGTCACGGTTAATCTACGGCCTATTATCTAAAAGTAATTCATTTTTTTTTTCGCAGGCAGGACTAGCGTTACTAGTGAATGCTGGAATCTGGGCGTTCAGCTTCAAGTTCCCAGTGCTGTTGGGGGCGGCGGCCATGTTCGGCTTCTGCAAGCTCACCGGGCTGTGTTCCTTCAACACCAGACATAGCCTAGAAGAATACGACCATCTAGCCCATGCCGCAGAATATCTAGACATTGGCACGTTGAAATACGGGAAGAGCTCTTAGGAGGCTTTAGGTTAAAATTGTAGTTTAAGGTTTATTTATTTGTAAAAATTTATTCTGATAGGTTTTGACAAAATTGTTATTTATTTGTTTACAATATGAAAATAAAGCACTACCTATAAAAGATTTTATAATTTCATTTAAAATTAAAATCCTATTCAACATATTACTGTTTAAGAAACGTTTAAGAAGTACGGTATGAGATTAATTAATGATAGCAGATTTAGTTACTTTATATTATTTATATTATTCTAGTTTATTGCACTTATTAATAATAAAAACTTTATAACAAGGACGAATTATATTATCTATATCTCAGATGATCATATTAAAAAAGCAAATATTTTTAAAATATAAACTATGTACTCAATTAATTTGGTGTCAGAACTCTCTACAATAGTAATTCATCAATTTGGCAAGTCCATATCTAAGTATTTTACCGGCAACCTGTATAATCCGGTATTCTATACAATACTTAGGCAATGTATAGAATACCTAAAACGTGCAGGTAATGTATGATATATTACTTATTTTATACTTTGCCTAGGTATTCTATTACCATAACCAATTTGCAGCATGTAATGTATGTAATTACGAGAGCAAGTCAAATGGGACGTGGGACAGGCAGGCGACAAAGATGGTTCGGAAAACAAACTATGTTTTTCCTAGTTCGATTCATTACTTCGATCGTTTACCTATATTTATCCGAGTAGATTGGAATGAATGAATGAATGAATGAAATTGTTTATTTCCGCCTCCGATGGTCGAATCAGCGAATACAAACTTTTTTGTTTTTTAAGTAGCACCATTATTGTTAATTTGAATTAAATTGATTTTAGTAAAATATCACATGTTTCATTTGACCGTCATTTTATAGGTAATTAGTATAAAGACCAATATCTATTTTACACATTGCCAGTGGAACAGCAGGTACTCTATACAATCCCTGTAGGTACATACAATCGACTGCGGTCAAACGTCCGATACCTTTAAAAGGGAAATCAGACCAATCCAGCTCCACACGATTGCAATCTGACTCTCTAGGTTTACATGATTTTTTCCGTCACTGCCGAAATACAATAAAGACATTCGTACCACCGGTTCGTTGCATGCACGGTGTACCTCTGTTTTCGAGACTAAATACATAAAATCACATTTTTATTGTGCCCTTAGTAATAAATTGTAAGTGTAAAAATGACACAGTCTACGAGAAACAATCACCTACCTATTTCCGTTATTTTTAGTATGCAATCTTTAATTAGGTTCACACTCACTTTACTAAATATTAAGTTGTTGTTATGTTCTAAACATTATAGTTATTTAGTCAACAATTGCCACACAACATCAAAGCTCAAGTTAACAAGAAATCAGAGCTATGTTCAATATTGAATGATGTGTTGTTCTTTGCAAACAAAAGTATCAAAATCAAAGTAAAAGTCCTTTATTTATAATTATAAAGGCTACAAAAAGCACTATAAATCGCTATGCAATATTAATGCCTATGATCCTACCGACCGATCTGTAGGTCCCAGGATCCCTGTTCGTTCACTGGGGACGTAATTCTTAAAGATTATAAAGAAATTCTAGCTATTATTCAAGAAGGACGTTACTTTCATGCTTTACGGTATTACTACTATCTTACTAATTTTATTTATGCATAAACTATCTGCCTTGCTCTACCAATAGCACAGAATATACAAATAATTATAATACTAACGTACCTACTCGTAGGTATCAATAGGCAGTAACATTCACAATCGTATGCAGTGTTAGAGATATTATAAAACGTTTTTATTAATTACGATTGTCATCCTTGAAGCCTTCACGAACAAAGAATTATTATTCATTTCAGAGAGTTTCGTAAAGGTTTTATTTAGAATCTGTAAATATTTTTTTTTTAGAATGCAATCATTTATAACAATAAAGATCCCACCAAAAACATTTTGATGTAAAATGATGCCAAGACGAGACCATATTAATAATCATTTATTTCAGATCTTAAATCCATATAAGAAACAAAGAAAATGACTCGCACTGTCAAGAAGTTAACAGATCTTTGTAGAGCCAAGCTTTTAACTCTACAAGGCATAACTTCACAAACTCTACAACTTTTAGTCAAAATATGTAGCTGCCCTTGCGCTTCGCTTGGTTCGTCTTGGCGGGGGCAATACCGTGGCCCCAGATTTTTTAAATTTTATCTTACAATACACTTATATTTTATAGATGAATTACGAGCAACTTATGTAACAGCGGCAATGACTTTACTTAGTTGTGTTAAACAAATTGATAAGCATTGTATTGATAAAGTTCTTTTTATTGAATAGTTTTTTTTTTATTTTGGCGGAAAGAACTAGTATGTGTCTTTGTTACATAAACAATATTATAAAATATTGTTAAATTATGTAAATAATACGTACGAAGAAAACTTAGCTTTGTTGTTTCAAGTCAGACAAGTCATAGTTATTACTTATTGATATTATTTTAAGAAAAGGTACACTGACCCAGTTATATTATTTGATAGAATGTATTTTACTTAAAATCTTTTACCGTACCCTTGTTTAAATAGTTAATTTTAAAATTAATCACAAAGATAGAAACTGTCTTTCATTATACTCCTGTCGTGCTTTAAAGCCTTGATTTAGTGGATTCAACTGTTTATTTTTATTTTTTGTAATTACGATCTTTTTCATATCATTATTATAAAATTTTAAGGGGTTTATATTAAGCTTTTCATTAAAAGAAGTAAGTATCTTAGAATGCTTTATTATTAAATAAATAAATATGAAAAATAAATTAACATTAATCTACAATCTTAAGCTAGAGTATCCTAAGAGCTCTTCCCGTATTTCAACGTGCCCATGTCTAGATATTCCGCGGCGTGGGCTAGATGGTCGTATTCTTCTAGGCTATGACTGGTGTTGAAGGAGCACAGGCCGGTGAGCTTGCAGAAACCAAACATGGCCGCCGCCCCCAACAGCACTGGGAACTTGAAGTTGAACGCCCAGATTCCAGCGTTTACTAGTAACGCTAGACCTGCCTGAAACACAAAGGAAGGATTATTTACTGAAAATTAGCTAAACTAACCTAGCATAACTTCATTTGGAATCGTATTAATTTTTTAAAGACTGCAGCCATCATTATTTGACAGCAGGACTAACACTATTATGCATGTAAGGTAATTGAGATAAAACATTATTCACACTGGTATTAAGGTTAAAAAAGTACAATTTTATCAAGAATTTAAAACTTGTCTTTATAATAAGGTACAGTAATAATATTATCATTAAGCAACAACGAGTCTGCTTTGTTCATTTATAAAACTATTCAAAAAAATATTAAAAAGTCAAAGATGAATTTGGCAGTTGCAATATCTTGATTAAAAAATAAGTAGATGAGACAACTTACCAGCTTAAAATCCACAATGGAGCCAAGGGAAGTCACTAGAAACCATACAAACTTCAACGATTTTAAGACAAGGCCAGCGATAATTCTGTAACAAATAAGAAAGTGAATTGAATAAAAATGACAGTATTTTAAAGGTGTATTATATTATTAAACAACTATTACAAGCATCATCTAGTCAATATTAGCTTGATATTAACAAATATTTATAAAACTATACCCGATACAAAAAATAAAAAAGATACTTACGGAACTTCTAACAAAAATCGTCCTTCTTTTTCAAGAGTTGCCACTTCCTATAAATAAAAATAAGTTAATTATTAACTGAATAACCTCTAACAATAACCTCTTCGAAGTTTAATCATTAATCGATGTGATCAAACATATATTATCAAGATACAAAATCAAGATAGCTTAACAAGATTATAGTAACATAGTGGAAGAATATTTATGTACTTACGTTTTTAACATTTTTGTTATCTACATCAATACCTCGTGCATTGGCTGCAGCGAGCACGGCAAGTGCAAAGATGATCACAAACTTCGACATTGTCTGAAACGACACAAGACATTGTAGCAATTTTATAAAAGTAAACTTATTTTATAAATAATTACAGATTATTAAATTTAAGTTAAGATTTCTAAAATGATAAATAAGTAAACAAAGCAATTGAAGATAGAGAATCAAAAACTTTTAAAATGTTTTCAAGGCCTGAGTTTTAGATTACTATACTGGGATTACCATACTTATAAAAGTACTGTGACAAACATGAATTGAACAGACATGTAAAAAAACAAATAAATATAAAAAAATGAAAACTATAATAAAAAGAAAGCAAGTAAATAAAGATAATATCAAAGTCAATGACAAAAGGAATACAAGGACAAATGCAGAAAAAAAGAATAATATTTACCTTGACGTGGGTTTATCAGATTGCGTGACGTGCTGACACAAGAAAGTCTACCGATTTGATTTACTGTTTCAAAAATACGCCTATAAATACCTCTGCCCTTGCGGGGTCATTAATAATGACATTCAATTTGCTATTGTACAAAGTAAGGGCGTCCATTAGAACAAGAATCTCTTCTTGTTAATGGAGTCATCGGTAATGTCATTAAGTATGTCGATCAATTATCTTAATTAACATTTTGAGTTCTTATGAGTAAATAAGAAAAGTGCAAATGTCTAATGAAAGGCAATAATTTAGCTAGTGCGGGTTACCAACTAGCTTTTCGTCCGACTATATGATGTTGTCTCTCAAGAATGTGATATTTTGCAAAATGCAAATGTAGCTAGGTAGATGTCTGTTCGTTGCGTTTTTACACCATAAATCTAAATATTAATGATTTAATTTACTTTTGTAAAGGACACAGGCTACTTTTCAGTTTACATTGGATAACATCTATAAAATGTTTTTGTCTGTCCTTATTTCACGTCAAAACGAATAACGCCATAGATCCTATAATATTAGTGATTAAACTACTACTTCGGCGAGTATTGATTCTTTTACTTATTGCTAATCTCATAAATACATACCTATAAAACATTTTATACATTGTTTTAAGTAAGTAGAAAGAAAAATTAATAATCGAATTGCATGTGTGAGCCTTATCAGAACGGTGGCTTTTTAGTTGTCAGGACTTATGCCTCGCCCAAGGATCTCTAAACTGATCTATCGAGCACCACCCGCATCCAGTGGATTTTATGAGATCATCGATTCACCTAGTAAGGGCTGCCCTGTCACGGCTTCATGTCCCGGTACGTGTCCACCGCTGAGAAACTTTCTGCCTCAACAGCCGTCATTCCTAAGTACATGATTAAAGATTTTTAAATCTCTTTTACCCGAGAAAAGTCAGGACGGGCCTCTGATCCATACGAATACTAAAAATACTACTTTACCAGTACGTCTGTTTGCTTTTACGCCTAAGCCACTAAACTGAATTTGGAGCAAACTTACGTAAGGTCATAGGCTACTTTATATCCGGTATAATGCGAAATTCATTTTAGTACATTTAAATGCTGTAAAGGCTGACCAGCTAGTTAAACTTTGTTCAGGAGAAAAATCATTGAGTATTTGCTGAAAGTAAATTAGGGATTCAGAAAACCCATGGGGTGTAATAACAGCAGCACACCAACCTGTCCCAATAAGTTATAAGATCTCAATTAAAACCTATGTGATTGTTCCAACCAATGTCTATAAATGTAAATAATTTTATACAGTTCCACGTGTTGTAGCTCCCGAAAATGTTCACTCTTAAGATAATGATTTTTATAATTATAGTTTTATGTGTGGTAGAGCCATGGTACAGACAGTTTTTATCTGTCAGTAGATATGAAGAAGATCATCATACCGTTTGGTTACCCTCACATACCCCATTCCCATCTGCAATAACCCATTACCTTCCGCCTCCCACTATATTCCTTTCTCAAATGCCGGCAACGCATCTGAGACCGCAATCGTTAGTTCATACTAGCTCGTTTGCCTACCTCTTTCATAGTTTCAATAATATTGAAGCTTGAGTATGTGGATTTCGTGATGAACGCAACCCAAAGATTTAGACAAACAAAATCACAGAACCACCAAGAGCATTCTGCAACTTCTCTCAAGCCCCATCAAGTGCTTTAGAAGTGCGGTGCCTGCATCAGTTGTATCTAATATTATACAATAAACATAAAATATTGTTTCGAGTAAAAACAAATCCCACCAAAAACATTTTCATGTAAAATGTTGCCAAGACTCGCATGTCAAAAAGTTATCAGATCTCATATAGAGCCAAGCTTCTTACTCCTCACGCCTTAACTCTACAAGGTCTAACATCACAAACTCTACACCTTAGTCAAAATATGCGGCTTGCGGGGTTGTCTGTGTACTAATACTAGTTAGCTTACATACAAAATTTCAGCTTTCTAGGACATTGGGAAGTACCCTAATTTTGAGAAATGATCATCAGTGAGTCAGTGACGAAATTAGGGTTTTTTAGATATTAATAAAATCTAAAGTATTGGAGCTATGCAATTAAAATTTTGTATGTTTATTAAGATTGCAATTTTAATTATCTGGCATAATCCAAACCCAAGTTATAAGAGTTCAAAAATACGACGAAACGTTTCGAGAAAATGTAGGTAAGTGCCCTTGCGCGTCGCTTCGCTTGGCTGGTCTTGGCGGGGGCACTGCCTTGCCCCCAGATTGTGATAATAGCTGCTCATTCATGATTTTCTCAATCTCAATCAATCAAATCATATCTGGGAATAGTCATGACAGGTTTTTCGAATAATTTCTAAATTAAGAGCAGGTAGTTTTTTTTTTATCATAACAGCTTTTCTATTAGCAGGGTATCAATAACAATAAAGAGGATATTACTATAAATAAAAATAATTTATTAAATAAATAAAACTTAAACTAAACTACAACAACTTAATTTAACCACGACTT
The DNA here is from genome assembly GCA_949319885.1 of Mecyna flavalis. Classification (NCBI taxonomy): domain Eukaryota; kingdom Metazoa; phylum Arthropoda; class Insecta; order Lepidoptera; family Crambidae; genus Mecyna; species Mecyna flavalis. Next base: position 15,353,974 of record OX439433.1, read on the forward strand.
ATTCTGAGCAGATCGCGCCTTCTTCTCGGCGTATTTCTCCATAGCATTTAAGAAGAACTTCTCCGCCGTCTCCAAATACTCTGGGGTGACGTAGCTCCTCAAACTAGCCACTGGGATGTAACTTTCATAGTTGAAGTTGCATTTGCCTGTGATCTTGCATAGGCCGATCGCAGCAGCCGCTCCGATGAAGATCACGACTGCGTTTGAGATCAGCCATTCGATGACCAAGACGCCGAGACCGATTGCAGTCTGTAAATGTTAAATAAGATTACATTAGTTATGAATGAGAAATTCAAAACAGAAAATTAACTGGTATAACAATTGAAGGATATTTTGGACATAAATGAATGCATTAAAACATATTGGCGCTAAAGATTCTAAGAAGCTACGATGATGAAGATAGAATACAAATAATGCTGCTATGCAACGAAAAAAAATACTCGTGAAATATAAAACCATGTGTTATGGCTTCTTCTGATTGTATGACTTTAGAACATTTTTAGATTATAAATAAATAGACAGTATGTGTTTAAGAAGTATTACATCTTTAGTAAACAAGAACAATACTTACAAATTTGTATCCTGCAAGGGCACTGACTACGTCGAGTATTAAATGAGAACCTTCTGGAAATAGTCTCTGCATTTCTTGATTCGACACATTTTCATAATTGTCAATGTTTCGTGCTGGCTGACTTAAGCCGGATAATTCCAAATCCTGAAAGAAAAAACAAGATCTTATAGCCAATATTCACACAAGTTAAGAAAATCATATCAAACTGTTGAACAACTGCTATATTTCAAACACCTCTAGAAATAAATCAAGAAAAAAGTCACTGTTGTTATGTCTTAGACAAGAATTCTTTGATGTTGAGTTTCCAGACTTTTAAAGTTAGATTTAATACTTAATATGAATAAAAGAAAAGAAATACTTACATCAGGAATTGGTGAAGCAAGTCTTGCTACAGGCTCAGCAAAAGCTACTCCGAAAACGGCGACCAGGGTAACAATTTTGCACAGCATCTATAAATAAATAATTTTTAAGTAAGTATGTCACATGAGATAAACAGGATTAAGATTATGAACAGTTAAATTACTTCCAACCATCTACTATACTATCATCGATGATGATAAGATAAATGCGATCTTGATAAAACAAGAATGTTTGCTCTTTAAACACAAATGTAATAAATAATAAGAAAAAGTAAAAGTAAAATGCAAGCAGGATACCTTGCACTGCCTAGATTATAATGGTTATCAACCATTAAATACGACAATGATGGACCTACTTAGTTATAAAATTACGATGGACAAGAATTTTTAGATCACACTTGGTTATGTGATACCATGTAAAATAAGTAAAAGAATAATGATGAAAAACTTACCTTTGTTGTTTCTAAGATGTTCCTTGCTGTTCCTCGTTTGATGTCAAGACAGTGATTGATGCAAATCACAATTCTGACACAGTATTTAAACTAGTATAACATTAATTAGAGCTAGAGGGAAAGCCCATTAGCTGAGTAAGCAATTCGCTAATTTTTGTCGTCACATAAAGTTATTAATTACAGGTAATTATCACAAAAGCTCTAAAGTATCCGGTGATATTTTAATGATTTATAATTTATAAATTGCCCTTTTCTCAATTTCGTCAATTGCATGAGTACTTGACGGTGAATCATGAACAATGTACATCTTTTTACGACAATCAGCAATGGAAAGTTAAAATTTTATTTGGGACTTTTATGCAACCCCATTGTATGTACATTTTATGTTCTTAATAACAAATAAATACTCTAGGTCTTTTTGATAGGTGGGTTTGTAGTATTAAATAATTAAAAAAAAACTATTTTAATAAAATTAACCCCTGTGACAGGCAATCACTGCACTGCTGATATTTTATTTTATTGTGTAGAATTTAGGGTATTATTAACCAACGATTTTGTGTGATGGTTGAGCAATCTGCTGCTACACCAGCAACCGCTAACTAGAACGGGTCCGGATGATTCAAACTATTGTATAAAAGGTATTTACAAGAATAGAAAATATTTGAATACATATTTATAAATATATGATACGAATAATAAGGATATTACATACATAAAAATACAAGTGTGGGTTAGATTCGCGCTTTACTCTAGGCCAATGAATTTATTGAATTGCTGGGACACCAAGGTTCATTAGCACTGTAAATCTAGCTCGGAGAAAGATCTTTTTAATCGAACACTGGATGTCATACACTATCAGATTCAGACAAAAAAAAAACTACCTACCAATTAACTCCTCACGTGAAGTATTTTTATACTTTTTTCTGAAGATTTGTGACGATCAGAATTAAAGACGTTTGTCCCACTACCCACTAAACTCCTCCGGTTTCCCCATCAAACCCAAAAGCGATATCCCAGTACCCACCTTATGGCAGTTGATCACTTAACTTTATATCTTCCATCTGTTTACTCGTATATCGGGAAAGTTTTTGGGATATGGAGAGTGACATAGGTACTTTTTATCCTGGAAAATCATCGCACTCCTTCGGGAACACTTGAATAACTCACGTGAGCGATGCCGCGGGCAGAAGGCTAGCATGGTCATAAGAAATAGACTGTATTACTTACTAAATGTGTTCCATATTTCATCGAAATCTGTCTTTTTTCTAAAAGTATATCATTTTTCAACAACAAAAAACAATGTAGGATGTTCTTTTCCTCCGTAGATTTCCCCATATGGATGTGGAAAAAAATGAGTATAATTAATCAATAATATGTAAACATAGTTTCATTCATGCCTCTGTTTTACCATTGAAAGCTTCTAAAAATAATCCAGCCAATGAGGATCTTAGTTAAAAGAAACAGACAGAGAGATCAGAGATATTCTAATTATTGTTTTGTCAGCACATGCCTATGAAAGCATAGCAGTTTAAAATATCAATTTCCAATATGTATAGGATCTGTTGGTAGGAAATATCGTTATTGTTGTGGTTTTATCTCTACTATAAAATTTATTCTGCTGTTTATTATCTTTTGATGATCTTAGATACTCGTATTTATCAAAGATACTTGACAACGAAACTGTTTTCCATCAGACGGGCCGTAAGTTTAAGCGCTACCTTTGTAGTATCAAAAAAGGATAACGTGCAAAAATACATATTAACATATTCTCCATACACTTTGAGGCTTTAGGATGTGGAAGCAGAGTGGTATAAAACGTTACTTCACTTTTTTTCATACCACATCAGTTGGCAGAAAGACACGCAGCCCACCTGATGGTAAGCGGCCACTACGGCCTATTCCATTGAGGGCTTTGAGGGACACTTCAACAGGAAGCTTCGCTCAATGTGCTGCCAGACTGTAGACTCATCTGATCTTTGAGCCTCTGATTTCAAGTGTACTGGCTCCCTTATTAATACTGCCGGAACACAGCCAGAGCTGTTATGGCGGCACATGTGTGGGGTCGATGGTTGGAAACTACCTCGGCGCGCGTCTATGGATTTTTCTATGTGCGTATTTACCACTAGTTTGGCAGTGACGGTAAACATTGTGAAGAAACGTGCACAGAGGAATGTCTGTGTAGCCATTATCCAGATTGGTCTGGTTTCCCTGTTAAGGGTAACGGAGATCATATGACAGTCACTCAAACCTAATATGATCTTTCTTAATCCTGGATCGACTAGTGTCGATCCAGGATTTATTCAGGCATTATATTTTTACTCCCTATAACTATCTAGTCGTGATCATGAACAACAAGTACCGTGGTAGGCCTCCCACAAGGTGGACCGATGATCTCATAAAGATCGCCGGAATCCACTGGATGCGGGTGGCGCAGGACCGATCGGTTTGGAGATCTTTGGGGGAGGCCTATGTCCAGCAGTGGACGTCATTTGGCTGAAATGATGATGATGATGATGATGAATCCTGGATCGTGGTGCTAGCGTACCCTGACTAGTACAGGACAAAAAGCTCGGAGAAAGAAAGAAGATTTTCCCACACTTTTGTGTAAGCTCATAGAAAGTGGTGGCGGTTCTTGGACGCAATCCATTTATTTAATATAGTTTATGTTTCCATTGCCATCTCATTCGAGGCAAATTTTAGTCGCGGAAGGTTTTGAATGTATATTATGGATTTTAGTATTTATTTGAGATAAAGTCGTCGAAATAGAGAATTAACCCAGACGTGATGAAGTAATTTTATAATTTTCTATACACATCCCAATAATGTGTTTAATTTTCTATACACATCCTAATAATGTGTACACATAATTATACAAGATATCAGCAAATAATCATATTTTTTATCGTTTATACGATGTCTCAGCGGTCTATCGTTAACATTTCGTGATTAATTAAATACCTTATTTTGAGTTTTGCCTAAGCAATGTGTTTTATTTATCTAAAAGCGGTACAAATGCCTCAAATACTCATAAGTTTTTAAAGAGTAGAACAATTTATATAAACCTTTATTTTTGTTTGTAACGAAGGTGTATATTTAATTTGCTAGTTGCTACTCTAAAATATATGTGATTTTTATGTATTGTACTTAGGTTTGAATAAGCCTTATTTTCTTTTTAGCGTGTCGATGGCTATATTTTTCCAGATGAAGTAAAAGTTATAGTTATAGGGAGTAAAAATATAATGCCTTTCGAGCGTACCTACATACGTACGTGGTGGTTTATAATAAATAAGTTACAAACCGGTCCCTCTGACTGGCCAAGTTTGGTGAATTAGGCAAACTATTTGACGAAGTGATGAATAACCAAAATGTTTAAGTTAAATAATTTATTTCAGTCAATAAATATTAAATTACATTAAAAATATGATAAATACAATCTACAATTCCTGTTGCAAGGATCTATACTTTCTAATGGCAGTCTTAACAAACTCCGCAGCTCTGTTCAGCCTCTCAGGAGTTGCATAACTTCTAAGTTCCACTGGTACGGCCAGCAAAGACTTGACACTGGTCAGCTTGGCACAGATGGGGGTGAACTTGCAGATCCCGAAGGCAGCCAGAGTACCGATGATAAGGGCTGGGGCATTGGCGATGATGAAACCGAATGCTTTCTTCACTACGGCGATAGCAGTCTGGAAAAGGTAAGGAACAGTCTTAAATCTGTTAACAACACAATTAAGGAAAGATAATCAATTAGTATTATTGGGAATTTTGAACCTCACAATACAACCAACCAGGGACATATAGTATGGCACCATTCATTATGGCAGCACATTGAACTATTTTATTTCTACTAAGATGCAGTCTTTTAATAAAGAAACAAAATGCAAATTTGGGTTACAAACAATATAATAACGTCGAAACATCTGGATGGGATTTATGCTCTACCAATAAAACTTTTTAAAATAAACAACAAATACATAAAACTTAACGGTGCATACAAAAGTGAATTGTCAAAAAGAGAATGCATTACAAAGGACGATTACCTTAAACGGCTGCATAGAAAAAAACATCCTTATCTACTATAGCTATTAATGGAAGAGTAAGATTATGCTCTCTTTGTCTTTAAAATGACAAAAGAAATATTGTGTTTTTTGTTTGTGAGACACGTGTTGTAAATGTATACGTGTTTGTGATACTTACAGAAGCTACTTTTGCAACGATGCCCCATTTCGATAATCCAACTGCTGTCACCACAGGGACTGCTGGAGCTGGTACCAAAACCTTCGGGAATGGATCCACGAGCAATTGTTCAGATGGCTTCTCCTGGTACGGATATGGCATAGCCATAGCCTAAAAAAAATTTACACATATTAACCGGTACCTACTTTAATCAACGACAATAAGAATTTGATTTAAAATGGAAAATAATAATTTTAATTTGTAATATTCAATATTGAGAGCTAGTTAGTTTTCATCTATTTGTTGTTGAGTGACGAATTTACAGTTGATCACAATCTTTTTACTACACTAATATAGAATTGACAAATGAAAAGCAGTTCACAAATCACACATCAACAGTTCGTAAGTAAGCTGTCGGGAAATAATCGGGTCATAATAACAAACAAGAAAATAGAATATTGAAGAAATAATAAAACTTACCCGGTATGGCATTGGCTCATATTCAATGATGTTGTCTATCTGTTCAAAATCGTTGGCAAAGGCCACGGCGACCACAAACGCTCCAAAGAAAAGTGTTTTGAACATCTTGAATGTTGTTAAGAAAATACTGAAGTATTACTGATGTAGATTAATCCTTGAATGGTGTCTTTGAAACGAAGACACAATATAAATACTAAAACGGCTGTATCATTAGCAAATTGGAAGAAATTATTAAGGACCCATTTATTATTCTAAGTGATGCTATGCTAATTATCCCTTACGCTTTAGGTACACGTCAGAAATATGCTTTTAGTAATTAATTATTTTCAAGTTGTGTAACGTGTGTCAATGAATGCTTTTTCTCTTTCTTTCTTTCAAGTTGACCCAATTTTAATGGAAGTTTTAGATAAGATTAAAATATTTTAAAGCAAGATATTCATAAAATCTTGCATTAAATTTGGTAAACGAGCCGTTTGGTGTAATGGTTGAGAAGTCGGCTATTACACCAAGGGTCGCGGGTTCGATCCCCGCACGGTACAAACATTTGTGTGCATGAACATATTTGTTTGTATCGGTCTGGGTGTTTCTATGTATAATATGTATGTATTTACAAAAAAAAAAGGTATATATGTAATGTTTATCCGTTGTCTGGCACCCATAGTACAAGCTATGCTTAGTTTGGGGCTAGATGGCGCTGTGTGAATAATGTCCAGGGATATTTATTTATTTATTTATAAAAATTGACTTCTGTTTACATCTTTTTCAGATAAAATGCTAATATTAACAATATTAGTATTCCACCAGTAAGCAACGTATATTATTATTATAAAACTGGTTGGTAGAGAGACTCTTGTGTTAAGTCGCTTCTACGGCCAATTTCATTTTCGTGCTCTTTAAAAGGAGGCCCCGGCAATAGGCTGGATTTGTCAATCACCTAAAGTTAGCTTGTCCCTTTCGGATGTGAAGAGGAAGTCAGGGAAGTTTAGTAGGTATCAAAAAAGAAGACCTTTGTTCCCTGAACCCAACACACGACCGCAGATCTCGCCAGTCAGCGGTTTTTGTGCTTAAAAGAATTCATTGTTACTATTTTTATAATACAAAAAAAATGCTTGAAGAAATAAATTTGTCTCAACGAGTTAACACGTTCCATGCGTCATGACCAATATAGGGCCATGCTTGACTTTACCAGCGTGCGGTGCAGAAAAATGTGTTTCTCACCACGGTGCGGGGGTGTTTTTCATATGTTGTTCTATGAGTAAGAAAGAAACAAATAGATATTTCCGAGTGTTTTTTTAAAAAGGTTCTAAATTTATCAAAAACAGATATGGCAAAATAATGTTCACGTCGCACAGAGTTGTGTACTTTTGCGCTGTGTGCGGCATGGCCAGTATATGGTCACGCCCCTGCACCTCATGCCGCACCGAATGCGGGCGCGCCATTCTCGCCAGTCGCGCATAGTGATGCACAACGTCCGCACACAAATCAAATCAAACGCAAATGTGATGATCAATATTTCATTGTTGGTTTTAATTTTAGTTCCTTAATTACTGTGATATAAGATACATATTTCATTTAAGTTAACTTTAAATTTAAATAACGTTAAATTTAAGTTATGATGATGATTAGCATTTAATTGTTGATTTTGATTGTAGTTCCTTAATTACTGCGATTTTAGAGACATTTCATTTAAGTTAAGCATACTGGGCTGTTACACTGTAATGATTATGATGAATTGTTGATTTGTATTGTTGGTTTTTATTGCTTGCCCATCACTATTACTCGTTAGGCGTCTCATTAACACAGTGCGGCATGGCTAAATGTTTCTCATGAAATCAGGGTAGTACATTTTCTCCTAAATCTGGGGAAGTACAAATCAGAATTAAAAACGATTTATGCTGTAAAAACTACTACATATTACCTACATTTTAAAAAAAAGAACACACAAAAATGTTTTAATTTCAAATAGTTATGACCTCTTGAATCTATTAACTAATGTGAACAAATGATGTTCATGACGCACCGCAGTGAAGTCCTGCGTGAGAATCATGGAGTTCATGTCGCACCCTGGATAAGTTTAGTAAATTTGGTGCCGCAATCAACGTGTTAAATATCTATGTTTTGTTAATAAGAATTTAAATCGACAATTTAAAAAAAGAAATTACGCGCGGTTGAAACCGCGGGCGAAAGGCTAATAAAAAATAAAGTCGTAGTGTGTTGGTCTCGATCAGTTTTTCAAAGAAGAACGGTTTCCACAGGAGAAGGATAGTCAATTTGAAAAACAAAATAAATACATCCAAAAAAAATTTAACTCTACCGCGTTTTAACGCTTTATTTTAGTTTCCATCATCATTATGAACACCGTTTTTTCTGGTCCTGAAGCTTCGTGTCATCCATCACAGATACAGGGGGTAATGGTATATGATGGTGGACAATTGTCCATCTTGGCGCGCAATCGGGGAGTTGCATAGAAATATGGAAGTTGTCGGTTTTTTGGGCACACTTCAAAAGAATCGTGGCGTAGCGTGGCCTGTGGTGTTTACACAATCGGCCATTGTTTAGTTCTATAATTTAATTGGTAGGCTAAAATGTTCTCAAATGTTTACGAATGTTTTATGCACGGTACCGTGCGAGGTTGAACCCGCGTCCTCTGGGGCAATAGCCAATTTCTCAACCCCTGCACCACATCACATCGGTCGACAAATAACATTTTGGAGGGACAGCTGTCAGACTCCTTGACATAGGAATTAGACAAATTGTATCATGGTTGTTTAACCATCTTAAAGTATAGGTTTGTAATGAAATGAAATGATTTGAAATGAAATGAAATGATTTATTTCTGCAATTGGATTTATAAAAATACTTTTGCACGTCAAGTATTTTTTAACCTAGCCACTTCCGCCACTTCCACATGAATGGCCTGTCGAGAAGAAGTGCCGCAACAAACTCGACAGTCTGCCTCTTTTAAAGAGGATTCAGGAATCAAATTAATATACAATATACCTTAGAATTTATTCTAAGCAATACTTATACTTAATATAAATACTCAATTATTGGTGATAATGTCCATGAGCATGTACTCATGTGCAAGGAAGCAACTTAATGTGTTTTTTATCAATAAAATAATCTTCTATTTTATAATAGCCTTTCTTCATTAGGCATTCTTTAATTTTTAATTTAAAATGTAAAGGCAAGTCTATAAAAGTTTGTGGCAACATAATTATGTATTAAACATTTTTATAATCCTATAAATGAGTTACAAGTTTTACTGAGCCTGAGGCGGAACAGCAAGTTTTTTTTTTATAATAAAGGGGGCAAATGAACAAATTAAGTGATCACCGCCGCCCATAAGCACCCGAGACCCCCTTGGGGTCGCAGTTTTAAGTTTATGTTACTACCTATGCTATTCCGATTTTTTTTCCTGATTATGTACAACTAGTGATACCTATTATGTACTCCATACTAACATTATAAATGCGAAACTGAATTTGTTTGTCTGTTAGGCTTTTATGCCTAAACCACTTAAACGATTTTGATGAATTTTGATGTTGAACAAACATAGACTAGAACTTGGGTTTTCAGAACAGTTTTCATTTATGATAACAAAAATATAAGAGTTTGACTAGTACACGTCGCATTGAAGCAACGGATCGAGTAAAAAAGATAGGAAAAACAAAAAAACCTGTAAAAATAAAAAGCAGTAAATAATTTACTTATCATAAAAATACTATTATTTGTAGTGCTATCTACTGAAAGTTTTGAAGTCGGTGCGGTATTATTTATTAATTTTTGTTTCTGAAGTACATAGGTTTTTTGAAACGGTTTTTTTTTTATTTTAAATTATGCCAGCCAACCACTTCAGCTACATTACTTCAAATAAAATTCTAATTAAAATTATAATTGTATGATATACTTACGAAGAGTTATTCTGGTATAATTTATCAAGTAACAAATTTTATCACAACTAAACTTAATTAATGGTAAACATGCAATTCTGTTAGACGAACACAAAGTTTTCACTTTTTGCCTGAGTAAAAATATCGTTTGTTTCCGCGTTCTTTGATGCTATTGGTAGACAAAACCAAGATGGTGGGTGCATGTTTTGGGCGCTGCCAGAGAAAAATAGATTTTAAGGTGGTAACCCGTCCATTATGCTGATGTCTGATATAACATAAAAGTTTATATCGGTTTGGATGTTTCTTTGTATATTGAGTATGTATTTACAAAAAAGTAATGTTGTCTAGTATCAATAGTACAAGCCATGCTTAGTTTGGGGCTAGACGGCGCGGTGTGAAAAAAAAATCTAAAGATAATTAAAATTATCTATCGGATCTACAAGCCGGGCACCGGATGGTGATCGTAACACCATGGCCCCCCAAGATCTTGTGGCGACAGTGAGATAGTACTGGGAATTTAGTGGGTAGTTCCCTTGCCACTGCCTCATTCAACCTAAGGGCTCGGTGGGGCATTGGGTGATATGGAGAGTCCCACATAATTATCCTTACCAACGGGGTGGGTAGCAATGTATAAATGCATTCTCCCAATATAAAAAAGGGCACCAGATCGTCCTTTTCGGTGTGAAGGGAAACTGAAGGAGTTTAGTGGGTAGTGGGATGATTTAGTCCTGAGTCCCACACACGGCCGTAGATCTCGCTAGCCTACAGTTAAGGTGCATAAACTCATTAAAATACTACCCACAGATAGAAACACCTATTTATTTATTATCGCTTTACTCAATTTACGACGGTTACGGTTACGGTTTGATCATGAACCAAAAACATCCCGATTAGACTGAAACAAAGGGCTTGCAATATAAAAAAATCAAGACGTTAATTCCATAACGCAACCAAAAATAATTAGGTAATTGTAATAGTAACATTAACAAATTATGTACCTACGTCCGATTCTCATTTATCAATAGTACTTGTGATAATCCCATTACTAATGTCTAGTGCTAACAGGTGATTCACCGACGATTCCCATCCTAATTGCAATAATTAAGTAATTCGGTGGATACTTTAAGTCAGTATATTAGATTTGCAATTTTATGATAGGACATCATTCACAAATCAATCACTTGACAGTGAAGAACTATATCGTTAAAGAAGTGAACTAAAATAATTCCATCAAAGGTAAGTCAACCATTTTATTTTAGACTTCTACTAATAACGCAGTGTTTGTTTTCAATTTTTAGTAGGTATGTACTTTTTTCATTCGTTAATGTGTTAGTCAGTATCCATGAATGCTTGTACATGTACAGGCCTTTCATCAAACTTTGTCATCATTGTCTCAATAGACTCTTCTGAAAATTTTCACTTTTGTTCAATTTAATTTAATCATCGACCTACGAAAAAGTAATAAATCCCTCTTACAACATACATAATATTGTTTTTCGATCTTTCAACCATTTTGTTTTATTTCATGTTATTAAGTTCTCAATGTAAAATATTTATTAAATTCATTAATTTTTAGTTACACACATTAATACTATTATTTTTATTTCCAGATGGCACGTTTTCTACTTTTTGTCGCTCTTATCTCCATCATCGGATTTACCTCAGCCATGTCTGCAAAATATCCAGTGTACATTGTACCTGAGCACAGAACCGCGACCCAATTACGGCCACTAAAAGCGCAAGAAGAAATCCCTTACGAGTAAGTTTCAATCCTTTTCGTAGTTCAATTCAATTCATGCTTTAGTTTTGCTTTCTTTTGTTTCATTGTTAAACAAAACATTCTCACACCTTTTAACTTTCATCGTTAAGCAGATAATCTTCGATATTTTTTCCTCTGTTTTTTTTTTACCTTTTGTTAATTTGTTATTTTATTTGCAGGTACCAAATAGTGCCGGCAGATCAGTTCGAATTAGTTGAAGTAGCAACTGATTCTGACTCCGCTGAAACGTCAATTGTGTCGTCAATTATCTCATCGATTTGGGAAGTTCTTCCTATTCCTAGCCCTTTTGTAAGTATCTTTGCACTGTTTCACCTTCTTTGCCATATAAGATACGATTGTAAAAGCAATCAGCCGCAATTTTTTTTTATACTAACTCAGTTGGCAGACATGCTCGCAGCCCACCTGATGGTAAGCGGCCACTGCGGCCTATTCCATTGAGGGACGCTTCACCTAGAAGCGTCGCTCAATGTGCTGCCAGACTGTAGACTCATCTGATCTTCGAGCCTCTGATTTCAAGTGTACTGGCTCCCACATTAATTTTACCGGAACACAGCCAGAGCTGTTATGGCATCAGATTTCACCTGTGGGGGTGGTAGCTAGCCAGTCGGACTCTGAAAAAGCCCTACCACCAACCAGACCCAAGGTAGGAATCGAACCCACGACCTCCGTGATTTTATTACCCGAGCGGCGTAGCCACTGTTCCACGGAGGCAATTATGAGAATACAATAAAATTAATCTCATCCTTTACATTTGAACAGTCACTGTTACCAAATGTATATATAAAAATCTAAGATGGCTTTTATGTTTGTCTCAATGGAATATCTAAATCTTACTTTAAGTTTATTCTAATGTTCAATTTCGTACTAAAAATAATAAGAATTTGTGCGGTTATGAATACGAAGACCTATTGCTGTTTCGTTATTTTTAATTGATGCTTGTTGAATAGTGATTTATAATCAAAATTCTTTTGTTTTCAGACTGCGATCAAGAAGATTGTTTCCTTTGCGCTTAGTGTTGCACAATGGGTGCTCAAGAAAGGCAGCTTCGTGATCCTTGGAGCAGCCTTAGTCATCGGATTCTGTGTTTTGACTCCCTTCTGCACTCTTGTCATCGAGAAGCCTTTCGCCAAACAAATCGAAGGTCTCAAGATTCCCTACCTCGATGACGCAGAGCATTATTTAAGACAGGCTTATGACAAATACCATGAATTGTACTGAACTACTTTTAGTTTGAGTATTATTAATTGTACTATTTTAAGCGATAATTTATTGTAATATTTATTAATAAAAGAATTAAAAATTCAAACTTATTAAGTATTATTAATTTTCCCTTTCAAACTTTTACTATACTACAAAGATAAAGGAGAGTCTATTAGTATTGAATTCAAACCAATTAGTTAATCAAAATTATAAAATAAGTTCGTGTGGATCGTTTTAGTTCACATAAATTCCAACACATTGAATTTACTATCCTGCTTTCCTGTACTTTACTAAACGTTCATTGTAATTATCATTATGTAATTTAATTCCAAAAAACGATTTCTAAACCTAAGCTCCATTGTTGGTGATTTCCAACTTAAGCAAATAATTTAATGATCTGACGAAGTTATAAAAATAAAAATACTTAGTTTTATAAAGTCATATCTATTTATTGCAAGTTTAAAATAAAATCTTACTTAAATTAATACAATATAATTTAATTAAAAATAGCACGACGGCGTCTCCTTGCTGGTTTAACACTGTCCAGTTGTTTCTCCTGGTACGTGTCAATTGCAGTCTTCACCAATTTAGCGGCAGTGCTGATCTTGTCTAACTTCTCGGGAGTCATCAAAGACCTCATCTCTTCATGAATGGGCCCAATACCATTGAAAGCAATAGTACATATGTTCGTATAAGAACAAACTCCAACGGTAAGAAGAGAACCGAGAAAGAGCAAGAACACGCTTCCAAATGTCCAGGACACGAATCTGCCGATATAGCTTACGAATGTCTGAAACGAAAAAGTTAAAAATAACATCAACTCAGACTAACTTAGAATCTGTACAGAAATATTACTAAAAAATGGTAATTAAAAAAGAACTAAGTACACGTAACAATTTTTGACTAAATAAATTGAGCAAGATCTTTGAAAAGTAATGTTGAATCACACACATTACCAACTATGTAAGAAGTTAATAATTTGATAAAAAAATAATTCATTTTATATGATTTAAATAAAATACAGGGATATCTTACAAAATATAAGTAAGATGTAAGAGAAATAGACGTATATCTACAGTTGCTCAATATTTTTAAGGACAGGTAATTAAAAAGATATAAAAATAAACATACCCTTGCATCAGGAACTTGGCTCCAAAGCAAACTGAAAGGCGACGTGTCAGGTTCCATGTAGTAGGTGCTTGGACTGTTTCCATACATATCGTATCTAAAAACAACAACCAAAGTAGAGATACAGATTAAACCAAAAATGATACACAAAATACTTTCATGATGCATGGTAACAATAACGACAATGATCATAATGAGGTAATGGTTAACTCATCGTTGAAATTACTGACTGATTCTATGTGGGGAATTTGGAAAATGTTTCAATCCATTAGGAAAGTCAAAGTGATAAAAATAAAGAGTAAAGATAATATACCTGTTAGAAGGGTATCCGTCATATCCGTAGCCAGGAGCGTATGGGATATCAGGGTAGGCAATTTCTTCTGGACCGGGTGAATATACATATCCAAGATTATCCTGTAAATCAAATTTGAATTATGCTTAACTTACATCAATATCGGCATCCCGTGAAGAATTATAAATGTCTGTCATTATAATTATGCTAAGCTTACAATATAATAAAGTTCACTCTAGAGTAAGTTAAATCTATTTTATTATCTACGCTTATACTATAAAAAGATCAACTACATTCATATTTTTTTAGAATATCAAACTTACATTTGGATTAGCAACAGCGGCTACATCTGCAGGTTGATCAGCTAACATTCGCTCGTGTTTAACAACTGGCCCTGTTGGCTGTACTAATTCGATCTTCGCTCGTCTTTCATTCTTGTACTCTTCAGGTTTGTACACTGGATGATGTTCAGGTTCCGTGACTTCTCTCTTAGGCTTGTCAACCGGCTCAGTTTTCAAATTAGGTTGGAAGTGAGTTTGTTTCTCTAACAGAGCATAGGGAGAGGAGATCTCAGCAGAATACGCTGAGAATGCTATGCTTAAAAGAATTGCTGTTGCTTTGAACATCTGCGAAAAAATTAATAAGTAATTACGATATGAATTTAGGATGTGCTACAAATTATATTTTATGTAAGTATATAAGTTTAAAAGCTTGCTTTAATAATCGAGTAAAACGTAAAACATTAAAACTATTTACAAGTAAGTATTCATAAGTATTCATTAAAGTTTTATACAGCATAAACAATAATAAAACAATGTATTAGCTTTTTGAAAATAACTAGTAAGTTGGTTGCTACACCAAATCAAAATAAGTATTATTTTCAAACCGTAATAGGCAAAATAATAACAAGATAATTATTAGAACTCCACCAAATAGATACAAACTTAAAATATTGGAAACCAAGAAACTGATATATGAACAAATGAACAAATAAGTTTTCTCTGAGTGGATAGCAAGCCTTACTAGGACAGGGTCATACGAACTTAATAGAATTAGAAAACAAATATTTTACTTACCTTGAAAACTTTCGCCAGCAACTACCCCTAAGGAGATTCACAAGGAACTGATGACTTTTTGCAAAACCACCACTATTTATACCATTTTAAAAGCCACCCTTCTTCCCGACTTATCTCTATTGTTTTGGCAATAATAGTAAATCTATTCGTGGAACAATAAGACAAAACTTTGGAATTCTTCAAAAACAATTGGTCCCTTGAATGAGTAATGCACACTCTAAAGAAAGTTTGGCAGATGAAACCTTTTTCAGGTCATAGAAATATTATGTATTTCAGGTAATAATTATTGGGTCGAAATTGTTTAAACGATTTATGTCCAACTTATAAATAAAAGTTTTCATAGGAAATAACTGCGGTATACCTACGTTGTTACTGTTTTTCGCTACAATACATATGAACATACTCATAGACATAAACATCAGTAAAATAAAAATACTAGCTATTTATTTGAATTTAAAAAAGCCTTGTTGATGCACATTTCGGCAGGCCATTTATGTCGAAGGGAAAACTTAACAGATTCTATACCAAATTTTTTTATTTATTTCATTTCGTTTAAGTCTCAACGAAAGAAAATTTTTGCCGATCTAAATTATGTATGGACTGCATTGCATTCAAAGGTGCAGTCGAATCATATCGATTTCAAATTATCGCCCGATAATTTGGAATCGATATGATTGAATATTTAAAACACAAGAAACGAGGATAGCTGGTCACACAGTTCAGTTATGTATGAATAACTTAGTAGGTGAACCAATAGAAACACGATCGATTGAGAATTTTTCCTTGAATTGCGGGGGAAAAGTGTTTAGACAGAAATGGCGTATCATTGATTAAACGTGCTTAAGAATGTAAAATGTCCCGACTATTTTATACGTAGAGGCGATACATAAGGGTCAAAATCACCGAGGTGAGCAATTTGAGTTTTGAAATATCTGAAAAAAATTGTTTCCATTTGAAGAAAATTAACATGAGGAGTCTGTTATGTCATTTGTCATGAAACTCTTCTGTGAATAGGCACGCACAAAAATACATATTTTCGAAACTCTACCAGTTAATAAGAAGAAAGGCAGAGTCGTAAGTCATTTCGGGAACACTTTTAAATATTTTTTATAATAAACATTAACCAACGTATTTAATTAACTACCATTAATAAATAGTAATAAATATCTTGCTAAATAGAAAAATATTGTTATTTTGAATATTATTTCAAATAAAACAGTTATTTTTAAATGACTCTACATAAATTTTCAATCGTCGTGATTTCTAGTACGATACTTTAAGTTAATAGACATGTTCCAGCAATTTGTAGTATATTAACAATTTAAATACCAAAGTTCAAATATAATTTTATCGAATATATCCAGGATTTAATTGTAACGTTACATATAAGTGATTTATTTGCCGTTTTTGTGATGTTCCCGGAAATGATGGGTGTATTCCCAAAATGACAGGCAAGTTTCCGTTCACCTATTACGTTCCTTAAAAGCACGAAATATCCGATTTTTGACACACTTTGCATGAAAACAAAATACATTAGCAATATTTTACCCTTCTTTATCGTAAGACTGAGGAACATGAGTATAAAAATTTAAACTTGTTACTATTTGACAGAAATATGCTATAGCAGTTGACTGCTATAGCGGTTCCGTCATAATCAATATTACTGATTAATTATCGTAATGACACCGAATGTTAGGACAGTTTACTCCTATGTTGGCATCTTCTTGGCTGAGGATTGTGGTAAACGGGCGCAAGTACTTATTATCTAAAATATCAACTCCAGAACTGTTTCCTGATATGAATATTCGGAAGAATCGGAAAAATTAACTAACAAACACGAAGGTATTGAGGAAGGTAGGACTTTAGTTATGGTAGGAGTGAACGTGGATCAGATTCATGACCCGTTAAGTGATATTGAAACAGAATATGGTTCTGATGTCGATTACGATCCGGCAGAAGATGAACAGATGTTAATAGATATTTTAGTCAATACTTGCGCCCAGTTACCATCCTCTTTAGCAAAGAAGATGTACCATCTGCACCAAATAAACAACCACCAAATAAACCGCTATTTGCCTCAGCTCAGGAGCCGTCTACATTTATCAGAGAAAATTTAACAGAGATCTTCTTTGTATTTGTCATCTAAGTCCTATAATGCGTCACTGGAAACCTCCTTAAAGAATTTCTGTCTTTCGAATTCCGTGTCATTCCATCTCATTTTCCGAACAAGGAGGGTTTTAAGCTAAAATATTTGCCTGCATTTTTTTTTGGCCTATACTTTTACTAATTCTTCCTCCACGACTTTCTCTGTTTTGTCTTCTCTCTATCAATCATGTCGCTAACTTTATTTTCAGCTTATTTCTTTGCTAAGATTCCCTATTTTTCAGTTTGGTCATTTCTTTTTTCGTTAAGCTGTCATTTTATCAAAAAACTTGCGCTTCCTCGCATTAGCCTTTAGATGATGTTTTTTTAAAAGCTAAACTGTCCTGTTTTGATTGTTTTTCGACTTCTTTTTTCTTCATTTCTATTGTTATCCATGTTACGCGTTTTAAATGGACCCCTAAAACCAAAATATCGCATGGTTGAGCTTTTTAAAAGCATTTCAGTAACATTTACTATACAGAATTTCATTTCGGGAACGTCGGTCATATCCCAGAACGTTACCGAAATGACAGTTCCCAAAATGATTATTTGATAAACATTTTTAGGTTACACATGATACCGCCATGTTGGATTTTGGTTTTTGACATTGTGAACAAGTACATTTAAATATTTATTATAATTTCATTAAAAATATGCAATTTTTTGAAAAACCAATAACGAAACAGCGTTCACGTAGTGACAGGGTATTAAAGTACGCTTCATACATATCAAATTAAACGGTACTTACCACCAATATCAGTTATTATTTTCCGAAAAACAACATACGGCCGTTTTCTTTGACCAGTGAACTTCACAATGATGCTCCATATCGCAGTCTAGTGTTTGTTGTTTAATATAAAATATTCGTTTATCCTTCGCATTTCCGGAATGATTCGATAAACGTCAGACATCATTTTTATTGTTAAAATATGAAGAAAAGATCATAATTAAATTTTATTTTAAGCATACATTCTTAATTAAATGTTTTTCAAAGCTTATACTTAAATATGAGATTTTAAATTTGTAAATGTAAAATGTTTTTGACGTGTCTGAACTATGAAACATGGAATAAGGACGCGTTCCCGGAGTGATTATTTAGGCCTGTTTTTGTTTATAATAAATTAATAAATTATCATAGAAAATTAAATATGTTAGTGCCTTAAAAACATGCCTGGTACCTTTGTTTTGAAATAAACATTGTATTGATTTCATTTTATTTTATTAAGAAAATCTTTGTCAGAAGCATAATGCTCACCTCGGTGATTTTGACCCATAAAGTGCTGAAATTCTATTTTAGCTGACTGGCTTGGACTGGCTCGATGACGCATTTGGTAAGTAGGTTAGTGCCGTGGGTTCGAATCCCATCCAGGACAAAGATTAATGCAATGAACAATTACGTTCGTTCTGTGTCTGGATGTTTAAATGTATGTATTTAAGTATGTACAAAAAACATAATAATATGTATGTGATACCGTCATTGATTCTGATATCCGTAACACACGTGTTTAATTCGTTCGCTTTTTAATGTTACTTACTACGAGTAAGATTAGATTCATTTGCGATAGGCAGGCAGACCATTTTTACAAAAGTTCAATAAATTCTGCTACCTTTGCAAACACTACTACAAGAGCTTCGTACATACAATAAAATTTGCCCTGCCTTGGCTAATACTATGAGCAACCCTTCAACTGAAGGTTGTCTCGTAGAGTTGATTTATAATGACAGAATTGTATAGATTTCATTGTTATTTCATATTACAATGATAGTGAAAATTGTTATTTGTGTCATAGGATCGATTTTGTAAAAAGCCTTGTCCTAAAAAAACGGTGTACCAAAATTTTGGAAGACTTCGATCGTACACTCGTATCGGTACACTCTTTTTGCATGATTTATTTTATTAATAACTAGCCTTTTCCTTTTTTCAAATATCTCCCTCCTCCCTTCACATTTCCGGAATCAAAAGTACCCTATGTCCCCCGAGGATAGTGTGCTTTCCAACAGTGAAATAATTTTCCAAATCGGTTTAGTAGTTTCGGAGCCTATTCAATACAAGCAAACAAACAATCAAATTTAATTCTTTTGAATTATACTTTTGACACATCGATGCGCCTCCAGTAAATATAAAACGGAGAAGAATTAGAAAACCATTTTGATAGCATAATAAGGGCTATTTCTTTGCGCTCCCTTACCTAGTAAATTAATCATTAACAGGGCAAATTAGCGTAGGACTAGAAGCTTTATATAAATCCTAAATTATTATAACACGTAGTAAGTCATTACACTGAAATACGTTTATCACGTCCTATTAAACGTAGCGACGTCAACTTAGGTAATATTTTTTTTCGTATTATCTACAAATCGTAAAACTTCTTAAATGGAAATTCTTAAACGCATCTTCCTTAGTAAATAACACGTGACCTGAATGAACTCGTAATTTAGTCCCGAAAATATAAAAATATATTTTACAACACGGAAGTGTAGTAAAGTAGGGTCAGTTTGTAGTTCCTATACAAAAACAATACAAAGAACCAATTGTATCAATCCTTCAGGTGCATTTTAGTGCAGTAACAAATTGAAGATTTATGACAAGCTTATTATGATATTTCATTTCAAAATTCTTATACAGAAAAACGAAGGCCAGGTGTTTGCCAGGTACCTTTACGTACCTGGTGAATAATCTAAATGACTTTTATGTATCATCATCATCCCAGCTTATTCCCGATTAATAGTAAGTCTTAACTATCATATAAAGTACCTACAAACTAAATTTTACTTTCGAGGCGGTACAAAAGCTTTTTCTATTTATTTTTGTGCTTTTTACAACTTAAATAAACGTTCCTTAACTTATTGTCAGTACAATCTGGTTTACGTATCGTAATGATTAATAGATTTTTAAAGTGCACCTTTGTAGCCTGTCCAGAAAGAATGTTTGTCATCTGATAAACTTACCGCTTAATGTATTCCCAAAACAGCCTTATCTCTTCTTCCAAACTCATCTTTTATACTCTTCCTCCTTGTAGATACGAAACACAGAGTAAAAAATTCACATAGAGAAAGTTATTATGTCAATCACTTAAAATTAAACATGTTAACACCTCTAATTACTAATTCGAAAACATTGCGTACAGTTATTTACTTATTCCTTGATTGTTTTATTCAGTTTGTTACAGTTCTTGCGTACCGCAACTTTGACCTTTTCGCTCATAATATACGGTACATTATTCATTAACAGCCTGTGTGTTAATTAGTTGTTTACAGCCCTCAACACGCGATCAAACATAGGGGTTCATGTAGTGACTATTCGACCACGACTGCTTCAAACTCATACTCGGTACACATGGAAGTTCAGGGTTAAATACCAATCGATTCCCATTCATATCCGATAACCTACATTCAGTAAAAACTAACAATTATTTCAATCATTTGTAAATTACCATTCAGGACAGATGAACGGAAATGGGTTTTTTCCATAACACTTTCTTGGTGTCAATGTTATCAATAACGTCATACCTACTATCTTTGCAATTCAGAAAAAGCTTTAACCTTGGAATAAGGACTTCTTGACTTTAACTTTTTTCCTTAAAATAATAATATAATAATTCATTTCTGAAGACACAGCTCGGGAGAACGATATGCTGCAAATAGGACTTCAGTGGAGAAAACATTTTTGTCAGTAAATATAGCACAAACAATTATGAATGAGTATGAATAAAATTTTAAAATGAAGAAATATTTACAAATCGTAATTCTATTCAGCCTGTCATATAAAAACCTTTTTGGTTACTCAGTCTTAAAAACAGAGAAGAATGCATTTCTTCTTTTTAGAAATATACTGAGATTAAAACCTCATTGGATAATACAATATCGGCATAAAAAAAACTTTAAAATTTATATTTCAATATAAAATCTTTTTCACATCAAACAAAAAAGAAACAATATTTTTAAGAAAAAAAACTGACTGTGTGACTTGTCAATAATTAGTTAAAGGATATTTAATCGATTGTTATAGGAAACGTTATAATTAATGGCCGTAAAAAAGCTCTCTAACAATATCCAGTCTTTATTTAGCTCTTCAATTAATTTATTTAGTTATAAAAGGGCAGTGGAAGAACTCGTAAGTAAAATAACAGACAAATACAAGTTCTCAGCATTGAGCTACAGTATTAAACGATTCAAATGCTAATTATGCTGCAAATTATGTTTTATGATTAAAAAAAAAAATGCTATTTTTGCTTTTTCTTTTAGACATACCTTATTATATATGCACGTTTCATGTTTGATTTTGATATTTTAGGTTTATAATGCGTTGGATGCAGAGTCTACATCCATTGCAATACGTATTCATATTGAAGAAAACAAAATTCAAGTTGTTGATAATGGAAATGGCATCGTAAAAGAAGATTTTAAATTGCTTGGCCAAAGATACGCCACGAGCAAATTTGTGGACATGTCTCACTTCAAATCGGCTCCTAATTCATATGGTTTTCGCGGTCAAGCTCTTGCTAGTATTGTTGATGTTTCAAAATATGTCAAAATAACGTCTAGACCAAATCGTACCGAAGAAACTTGGACCAAAACTTTTTACAAAGGAAAGGAAAAGGAATCTTGTGAAACAACAGTTCGGCCGTCTAAAGGAACTACCGTAAGTGAAAAAACCAATAGAGCAAGTCAGATTATAAAAAAGTCCTTTCAAATTAACAAAGTCGTGTTGACAACTACGGCCTTCGAGTTCGAACTTGAATGGCGAATTCACTACTCCATAAAGTGTTTACACTTTTGTATTTACAATACAATAGATTTAATATTTTATATCAAGGTAAACTAGAATAGAATGCTTTAGCATTACGTCGTCTGCCTTTTGTACATATCCTAATTTTGTAGTAAATAAAGTTTCATAGAATAAAATAAAAATTATTTTGCCTAAGATAAGTAGAAATCTTAAAAATATATAATGTTATCTATTTTGCAGATCGAAATAAAAGACTTTTTATACAATTTAAAGATTCAAAGTAAATCCATAGATCAAGTGAACGAACTTAACAATATTAAAACGTTGCTAGAACAGCTATCTTTGGTTCACAGTAACGTATCGTTTAGTTTAAGAGACGACGCTAAAAATGAAATTGTTTTCCATGTACACAAGAACAGAGATATCTACCAAACATTGAAATCGTTATATAACATTGACAAAGCCGGTATTCAAGAACTGCAGGTTGAAAAAGGTGAATACAAAGCTAAAGCTTTTATCGCCAAACAATATGATCATCTGAATCGTCACCATTTGCTGTTTTTGAATAAAAAAGTAGTCCATAACAAGAAACTTCATAAAGTAATTCAAGATGGTCTGAAAAAATATTTTCATACGGGCAAGACAAAGATAACGAAATCAAAGGTAACTTCACATCTATTTTTTAATATTATCCTTAACCTCAATTAATATTGGTCCGTTACAGGAACTCTTCAGAATAAGCCTTAAGATTAAAACTTTTGACCGCCTCCGTGGAACAGTGGCTAAGCCGCTCGGGTTACGGGTGTAAAGCCCGGAGGTCGTGGGTTCGATTCCCGCCATGGGTCTGTTTGGTAGTAGGAATTTTTCAGAGTCCACCCCCGTAGGTGAAATCTGCCGCCATAACAGCTCTGGCTGTGTTCCGGCAATATCAATGTGGGAGCCACTATACTTGAATATAAGGCTCGAAGATCAGATGAGCCTACATTCTGGCAGCACATTGAGCGACGTTTCCTGATAAAGCGTCCCTCAATGGAATAGGCTGCAGTGACCGCTTAACATCAGGTGTCTGCGTGTCTGTCTGCCAACTGAAGTGGCTTAAAAAATACAAATTATTCTGCAGACACGAAACCACCAGCAACGTAAGCCTGTGTTGATTTTCCTTCCCTGTTGCCAGGATACAGCAACAATTTCATCAATTTAATTAATCAAGCACGCATTTTATTTACGAAAAATATGTTTGTATTGATGACAGTAAACTTTGTTTAAATTGTTTCAGAACACTGATCATGAGGATGAACGTGATATACACAAAAATCAAATTCCATTTTATTTTGTTTTTATCATATGCCCTTATTATGACTATGAAATCAGTAATACACCAAGACAATCAACACTAGAATTTAAAAATTGGAATCAAATAAACAAACTTTTGGAAAAGATAATCAACTTTTATACAGGTGATTTAGGAGTTAATGCAATTAAATTAAATCAAAACCCCAAAGTTATTGCTAATGAAGAAAATAATGACACAAGGGCAAAGGTCAGAGAAATCATGAAGAAAATTTTAGGCAGCAGTTCAAAAAAGCCGGGAGTTTCACAAATGCAAAATGGTATCAAAGGTCGGTACAAATTTTACTATACTTCATATCAAAACTTTTATGGATGTTATGTGTTCACTTTTATATATTTCAGGAAAGTTAATCAAAAGAAAAGAGAAGAAATCTAAAGTTTTGCTAACAAAAGTTTTACCTCCAAAATGTGTTCAAAATGTTAGCTTAAAAAGAATAACCAATTTTGATAAAAACGACATGAATGAGTCTATAATTGCTGAAAAAATATCTGTTTCAAAAATCAAAGGAACAAAACCCAAACAATCGAATGATCGGAAATATGTAAATTATCAGCATAGTAATAAAATAAAACATAAACAGTCATTTCGTGGCGTACCTAAGAACAAGCACAGACAAGTTTCAAAACCCACTATCAAAGATAAGAAAAGAAAATTTAAAAGTGATGCTTTTGTCAAAGCTTTTGAAAATCAAACAAGTACAGTTGTGAGAAGATGTAATTTGTTAGCTAAAGAGGTAGAAAATTTGATACCACCTCATAAAAATATGAAAAAGCAAAGAGTGTTTGTAAATGAAACTGTAAATTACAGCAGTGTTGTAAAAAACAATCAAAGCATTTCTGTTAGAAAAAGAGTTAAAGAAACTATAATTCATAGGTATATTCCATTAAAACAGTATGACTGTCGTTGTAAGAATTCAGACACGAATGTTAAATCGTCACATGATTTGGTAAAACCAGTATTAGAATATTATCATGAAACTATAAGTCCTCCAAATAATAATCTTACGTTAAAAGAGAACAATAGGGGCAAAAATAATTTGATGTTACCGCAACTGACTTTTGAAAGTCATCATTATATAAACACTTCCAGTCACTATAACAATCTTAATAATTTGTGTCCAATTAATTGCGGCAATAATACACCAGAATACAATAACAATACGAAACTAGATAATTTTACTATAAACCATTGCTTAGAAGAAACACTAGCTAAAACTAAAACATTTAAGCGGCCACCACAAACCATTATTAATACAACTAGTACCCAACATCAACAATTACAAGAAATTGGACATGAGCCTAGAAGGAAAAATACTACTAAATCTAAAAAAGCCACGTTTAATTTTTTCAACTTTTCTAGTAATATTACTTCCTACACGATTGATTTTTCTGATAGTAAATTTGGTTATGATATGACCAATAAAGACAAGTACTCAGCTATAAATACGAATAGCACTTTGGACATTATGACCATTGATAATTGTCCTGTAACTTGCACAGTAACTACAAATATTGGGCTTACTTACACTTTGACTGAATCAAGATCAAAAACTCATTCTGGCAATGATAACATAAGACCAAACTACGAATATACTGTTCATGTTACACAAGACTTCACTGGAAAATCTGTTAAAGAATTTAATGAAAATAACAAAGTAATAACGAATGAGAAGGAATACCGAGAAGACCCATTAAACGTATTTTTTTTGTCAAATTCAAGCGCCTCTGTAGCTAAAGAGAATATCAATGAAACCATACAGCCCTTAAACCTTTGCGAAGTTGTTTTAGAGAGCAGTAACGTACGTGAAATGTCATTTGATTCAAATACTATTGGACAAAATCTTAATGATTCTCTCATAAATTTTGCCTCATCTGAATATTTTTGTACAAAAAACTGTGAAAAAATAGAAAATATGGCACAACAATTGATGCTAACTGAAATTGTAAGTCCACCTAGGCATATTATGGAAGGAGAAATAAATAACATAGTCAGTCAAGATATTACAAATTTAATACCAGAAATATGTAATAATTCAAAGTTAAACCATGTTGATAAAAACAATAAAACGGCCAATAATAACATATTTGGACAAAATGTTATTCATGAAACTGCTGAAATGGATAATTTCAACATAATCAACAGACCTCGATTTGTACCGAAAGGTAACTAGAGTATATAATTATATATTTTTATATCAATATTTTATAGTTATAGAAAGAAACAAATTTGTATTTTTTGCAGGCATGTCTCAAATATTTAAAAATAACAATGACAAAAACGCAATAAGCTTAAGATCAAACATGGATTGCTATGAACAAGTAAGTACAACACCTTTTAAATTCTAACCAGTTACAAATTTTGAAATATTTAACATAAAATTTTGATTTTTAGGAAATCTATAACAGATTCATGGATGATGTACACATGCAAACTGAAATATATGAACCAAGAGTTGAAAATGCAAATGATATTACATCAAAAGCCATTGGTAAAATAAACAATAAATTAAACAAGGAGAACTCGTCTTTGACATTTAGCACACGATCGTTAAAGGAAGCTACTGTAATTGATTTATTTTTTTATTTCATCAAAATGATATTTTAGATACAAACCACTTTTCATTCATCATCATTCATGTGAATAACTTGCTAAATTACATCGTAGATATAGATAGATATAACATTTATTTGCATTATTAGACACACAACAAAAAGTACAAATATATAAAAAGAAAAAATAAAAATAAAAACAAAACAAAAACATTTACACATAAAAAAGACAAAATAATTTTATTGTGAGTGTGTGTGTCACAGTAATGCAAAAGGGCCATAGCTCAGCGATCGTTTACTGTACATATATAAGTAGGTACTTATTTATTGGGTCCCAATGAGTGCGAAAGTTGATAGTTCGATTTTCATTATATCGAACACGCTGTATCGATAATTCAGTAGTACGATGTTTTATTACATCAAAGATTTGTTAGTGCGATGTAACGTTTGTAAGTGCGAAAAATCTTGTTGCGAAAAACCATACAGCGATTGCTCATTAGTTCGATAATTTAAATGTCTTTATAGGCTGCTTTTATGAATTTTCTTAACGTCTATAATGCAAATTAGGCTAATAATTAACACTCTCACCGCCATACGGTCCGCCGGCGGGACGTATGTTTTCGAGTAAGTCACGCCATCTATATAATTGCACTTAGCGACATGAGCAGGCCATACGGGCCGCCGGCGCACCGCATCTTTTGCGCCAAAATCCAAACTAAATGTTCGTTATTAGAAACAATATTTACCGAGTCTGTCACGCCACACCTACAAGCAATCACTAGTCCGCCGGCCGCCCGCACGGCTTGCAACAGTCGCATTTTCGCGCGCTTTTTGTGGAATCTCTCTGCATTCTTGCGCATTTTGGTACTTATACTAAGTTTTTATTATTATGTCGGACTCAGAAGATGACCCAGACTACCAGCCGTCTACAGACGAAGAGTCGGAGTCAGAATGCTTTGCTAACTTCCATTGCACCATTGTAAGGCAGTAGTTATGTCAATTTATGAATAGATATAAGTTCCATTTAATTTTAATTTGCTTTTTTATTTCTGTGATTAATCCCCTAGTAAGTAATCCTCGAAATGAAAAGATACAGCCATAATTTTTTTTTAACCACTCAACGCCGAACCGGCACTCGGGTGCCGCATAACAATAGATTTTCTATTGTGTCTAGTAATCCGGGGCTAGAAGGATTAAATTGTAGGTTACAAAGTAAACTTTGCCTCTAGTAGCTTCTTTTTTCTGTAACAGCAGGCCATGCACTACAAAATTAATAAGAAATTACGAGGTCACAGCGTACCGCACGGCTTGCTGGTAGAAATAAACAGTAAGTCCGCCAGCCGCCCGTATGGCGTGCTAAACTCGTTACAGATTTTACACCGCGGCCTGCACGGGTAGGTAAAGGTGCGACCGCCGGCGGACCGCATGGCCTGTTGTACTGAAAAATTATATATACAGGTGGCAGTGAGAGTGTTAAATCTCAGGGATGATAGGAGCCGTTTTAAAGCCGCATACTTACTATAGAAATAATAAATTATCGAACTAATGAGCAATCGCTGTATGGTTTTTCGAAACAAGATTTTTCGCACAAACGTTACATCGCACTAACAAATTATCGATGTAATAATAATAAAACATCGTACTACTGAATTATCGGCACAGCGGGTTCGATATAATGAAAATCGAACTATCAACTTTCGCACTCGTATAGGGGACCCTATTTATTGAAGCGTTACGTTCTCTCAATACGTATAATAATTTATTATTTTGATTCATGTTTTTAGTCGAGTCCAACTTCCATTCACTATGGTAATAAAATAATAACGATTTTTATTGCCCCAATATTGTAGGTGTTGGGCCAGGTAGACAGAAAATTTATTGCTACAATCATGAAAGGAGAGTCCGATTTATCAGATTTTTTGGTGTTATTTGATCAACATGCAGTACATGAAAGAATTCGTTTGGAAGAACATTTAGCCGGTAAGTTCCTACAATAAGTGATTTAAGTTTTCCTTTCTAATAGTACTTACGTAGTATTATTTTGTAATCTTGATTTGCTAAAAACAATGTTGAATGTCTCAAAAGTTGTCAAAGTTGTAAACTGTTCAATGTTCATTTCCAAATAAGAGGACCATTGAGTTACAAGTATACGCTAGTAATTGTAGTTCAATGAAGAGGACAGAATAATTGAATTTGGCATTTTAAATATCACGCACCTATTTCACATCCTTAAAACTTCAAGTAAGTTTCTACAATGTACAGTAATAGTAATCGCGTAAAGAAACCATTAATACTCATTTTACAAAATAAAACTTGGATATTGAAGCGGTTGCCAAGCAAGGTCTAATGATGGTAAGTAAAGTCTTTATAAGATGATACTGATAAAAGTAAAGTCTATAAAAGTGATACTATATAACATAATATTGAAATAAGTCAAATATACTCTCACAGATTATCACGATGGCAATTCATGGAAGAGTGTGAAACTCGATGATGTCATATTGAAACTACCGAAAGATGATATTCTGTATCTTCATAATTACAAAGATAAGTTCACTCAATTTGGCTTGCAATGGACGGTATTGAACAACCACGAATTGACACTACATGCTGTCCCGGAAGCTATTCTTGGTAAAAATGCAAGACAGGTAATTTATTTTTATTAACTTCGACGGTCTAGTTTTGGTTTATTAGTATCTACCTAGTTATTCATTTAGCAAGAATGGTGATTAAGCCATTGACGATAACTTGACACCAATGATGGAGGCCATTGCTATAAATAAGGCTGATACGGTCCTACTTTTAGTTTACCTGATTTTTTAAAAATTTGGATGTTAGGGGAGCACTTTGGACATGACTGTGTTCGAATATCTTTTGTAACTTTTGGACTAAACAATTATAATTCCAAAACTTTTCTTAGCAATAATTTATATTTCAAAAAAAAATATTATGATGAAAAAAATAACAGTTAAATTACCATAAAATATGTAAAAAAGTGCCCATCTCTCCCCTAGCTCCCCTACTGCACTTCGGCTTAGACTTAAAATAATTATTTGTACATTTTAGGCAGATAAAGTTATCAATGCAGTTAAGAACTTGATATCGGAACAAGTTGATATTATCAAAGCTCAAAAGGGATGTGCTTATTTGTATCCAAAATCAATTATGGATCTGGTGTTTAGCGAAGTAAGTCAAACTAAATCATCACTTAGGCACACATCAGTGAAATTTTTATGCCTGTAATGTTTATTCCTATACATACTTGTAGGACTTTTCGATAGTTGTCCAAACTATCGAAAAGTGTATAAAAATTCTAAATCTCCGCGTCAAAATTCCCATACTAATTTCTGGATTCGAATTACCTACTTTTTCTTTTCAATTTTTGTTGTGCTAGTCCTGCTGATAAGTAACAATATTACAATAGTAAGTATTGCAATGGCAAGAGATTATTTGTTAATAATTTTGAGTGACACCTCTTTAGTTGGCTGACTGAGTTCAATTGACCATTTAGCAGTTTTTTGAAAAATTATGCATTATTAAGTACAGTAGCAAAACATTCTTTCTAGGCTTGCAGATACGCCATTATGTTTGGAGACAGCCTTAGCAAACGTGACTGCTTGGAATTGATTCGTACTTTATCCTCGTGTAAAACACCATTTCAATGTGCACATGGTCGACCTGTGATGGCAGTTATAATGGAGGTCAAATTTGAAAAACGGGATTATAAGGTGAGTCTTTTCTGTCAAAAACAAATAAATTAATCTTTATTATTTTAGCTTAATCAATAAAAATTGCAATGAAACAAATATAATTTTTTCGGATATATTTACAATAAAAGCATCTAGGAATTTATTTTAGGCTAACATTATTATTATTAACCTACTCCTGGGTAATGGTTTAGTCATTCATTTATATAATCCACATTGAAAACTTTACCTTTACCTAACTTTACCTAACCGTTACCTAAGCTGGTACCGTACCTGTTTTGGTTCATAAATAAAATAAAGAAAGTAATATGATTAATTAATTATTTTTTATCAATATTTTCAGATTAAAATGGATAAACTTCGCAAATTCAGGGTACCTTAATAATAAGTACTAATAAGCAATTAAATAATTTATGAAAATAAAATAATTTAATTTAAGTTTATGCTGAACGTAAATAAATGAACTAGTTTAACTTAGAACTTAGTTTGCAATAAAATTGTTGAACTTGTTTGAATTGAGTTTTAATGTTTTATGTAATTATGTTCTAAACAAATAAATAATTTCGTGTACTTGGTATGTATGTAAAAGCGAAAAACAACACTGCTGAACACAGTAAACATAACTTTTACCGCCAAAAATGTTTACCAAATATTTATTATTTTAACGTTCGGTTTTTTTTTTATATAGCACTGGATATTTATTTTATTTTTTATTAATTAAGGTATGTATAAGAAATCCATAAACAAATATAAGATAGACAAATTATGCAAGAAGAAAATGTACCTATTAAACGGCGCTAAAAATGTGCATTTGATAACTTTATGCTTTTCCCTCGTATAAAGTTATATTTTGTTCTCTTATCCAATTAATATAAGGAGTTATCCTGGTATGGACATCTGGAAAACCAACAGCACAAGGTATCCCCCAGGACACGATTCCAACGAGCTCGTTGCCTTTTATTAGAGGTCCACCTGAATCACCCTGTAATTGAAAAAATGAAAGATTCAAACAGTACAGTCTTGTTTTACACGTTTAACAGTTTTTAAACGATAGTCTAAAGTAGTTAAATTAAATAAAAATAAGATCAAAATTCTGAATTTCTTATCAGTAGTTTTGTCTATAAAAGTAGTACCTAGTAGTCTTACAAATTTATTAAATACTGAATTAAGGAACTTACATGGCATGGTCCTTCACCTAATCGCGTAAATGTACAAAACATGCTATCGGTGACATTTCGGGAGTAACGCATGGCAAATTTACATGTTTCTTGGTTGAAAACTGGTAAAACCAAGGTTAACAATATACGGCTGGACTCCCCATTTGGCTAAAAAATAGTACTTTTAATAGAATTTATGAAATTGGAAAAATCGTTTGGTACTAAGGTACTTATTTTTGGACTCAATTAGTATACTTGAAAAACATAGTAGTTGCGAAATGAGCGTTAAACTGGTAGTATACCTACTAAGATTTTCTTAGAAATTTTTGTTAATTCAAATCGTTAATTACCTGTTGTGCTCCAAAACCAGATAAAGTTACTGTGTCTCCTTCTGCCAATTCTTTCTCGTAAAAGTTTATTATTTCAACGTTTTCCAAATCAAACAAACCTACAATTTTGAGGATGGCGATATCATTCGTTCTAAGAGTTTGATTGTATTCATCATGAATTTTTATTGATAAGATATCATACTGTTTTCCTCCAAAATTTAAGTCTGTAGTTCCTACAACCGCTTTAACATACTGAGGTTCCGCCCTAAAATGATAAATTAAACCAGTGATATTTCGGGGGTTAACTAAAATCGCTTGTAAAAATTAGTTGAAGGCTTTTGAAGGATTATTTACTATAATATTTAACTTGAATATTTCTTTAACCATTAACTAGATTGGGAGAAACAGTCGCAGGCAATCGATGAGGGCATAGACATTTTTTAAAAGCTGTAAAGTTACAAATAAATCTTTAAAACTACTTACCCAAACACGCAATGGGCAGCCGTAACAATAAGCTGTTTTGATACAACAACCCCTCCACATACATGATGTCCAGTTACGTTCTGAAGAGAAACATGGTATGTTTTGAATTCCAATGGAGCTGCAGAACCTCCAACCACTCTTGAAGAAGTAGCTGAAACAAGCAATAATTTGAAATTGTCCTACACTTTTAAACCTTTCAACTAAGAACTATAATATAAAGCCATTGGGTACCATTTAACTCTGACACGGATATTATCAGTATTGCGACTGTAAATATAAGTTTGGAAAACATTGTTTAAACCGTTTAAACTCCCTAAAGACACTTCTGTCAGAGCACCAAATCTCAGGTACTTATCGCTGACATTAATTCGTAATTAAAAAATTCAATCAAAGATTCATTTATCAGCTTATCTTTTTTTCAACCTTATTTGATAAGTTAAATATCGCAAGATTACCGTTTATTATACTTTGAATCGCCGTCATACCAATTGCAATACACGTGACGTATGTTCACATGTCCCGATGCCCCGATGTCCTAGTGGTTCAATTCCCGGGCCGAGGGAACTTGAACCCCGAACACAGCTCGGGGTTGTATTCACCAACCCGCATTTGGGAAGCGTAGTGATCAAGGCTCGACCCACCATTATAACGATAACTTGATTGCAAGGATGGGGGCCTTTGCCCTGCAGTGGCACACTAATAAGCTGATAGGTACTTAATTCTGAAAAGCAAAATAAATATGAATAACATTAGCGTCACAGATCTTTAAATGTTTTTTCTTAGTTTTTATATTACGGTGCGTACAGATTAGGAAATGCTATAATAACATGTTACTTAGTAGGTACGCACCGTTATTTATCATGTGTTTTATAACATGTTCAAATTATCTGACATTATTTTTCAACAAAACATTTAGTACTGAAAAATGTTATATAAATTTTTTTTGTTGTTTATAACATTGTTATATAACATTGTTATATGATCTGTTTAAACCTTTAGGTATGCCATAGTACACAATAGGTATTTTATCTGTGTTTAAATATATTTTATCTAGGTAGGTTTGTGTTAAAACCTACTTACCTGGTGGGTGTAACTGTGATCTCGACGTCCTGTATTCAGGTTTCAGTCGGGGCAAGATTATTCGGATTGTCAGCAAGATTGATATTGAAGAGATATATAAAACTCAAATGTGACTGACTGACATAGATAATATCTATCAACGCACAGCCCAAACCACTGGACGGATCGGGCTGAAATTTGGCATGCAGGTAGATGTCATGACGTAGGCATCCGCTAAGAAAGGATTTCGATCAATTCCCACGGGAACGGGAACCACGCGGGTGAAACCGCGGGCGGCCGCTAGTGATATAAATTTTTAAATATCCCCTAGCAGTCAGCCAATTTTAACGATTAACCATCTATGCAACCAAAATTATGCACTCCTTAAGGAGTGTTGTAACTTCTCTCTACAATTTTGCTCTAAGGTCTTAGACCTTACCGGTGGGACAACTATCTGACACTACTCGAGAGAGATCAGACACAGGACCAACGCCTTCACGTGCTTTCCAACTTTTCAGAGGAAAACGGTGTTGTTTTATTCCGCCAACTTACAAACACTGTACTTTTATTATTTTCCAAACCAAGAATCAATAACCTTCAGCATAATAATTATCATGTAATAGTACATGATAATTATTATGGCATGGGTGCCAGACGACGGATAAACATTACTTAATATACTGTTTTTGTAAATTCGTACATTTGTACTTACATAGAATCATCATCGTCTCATCCCTCCTTCTCCCTTCCTCCATAGGAGTACGCGCGCTGCTCTCCGGAGTCACCAATTTAGAGTTTCCGATGTTCCATCACGCACAAAGAAATTCGGTGACTCGTTTCTTTGTCGCACCTCCAAAAAATCGAATAGTCTACCAGCGCATATTGTATTCCCTCCTTCCTATGACATAGGGTCCTTCAAACGAGGCGTGAAGAGGCACTTTGTGGGCCGGCAGAGTGAAGGTGACTGATGCTACATGCTACGTCCTTACGTTGCACCAGTTGTTCTCCCTCGCGTCTGTACTTCGTCAGATGGAGTGGTCATTTGCCGGGCCAAGAAAAAAACAAAAAGAAATTCCCAGACCGATAAAAACAGAAAATACCTATCTTGCACACAAATGTTTGTACTTACTATCCGGGGATCAAACGCGGGACCTCTCGTTGTTATAGCCGACTACGAGTACCTACTTAACTATTACAAAAGTAGGTCGCGCGCGTCAATCTTCAAGCTAAATCCTTAATATACCGCATAAATTCAGTAGGGAAATTCCAAAGAAATATCTTAGAAAATTCACGCTCAGAGTTTTTATTGTAAATACTATTATTAAATAATTATTCTGTGCTCAGAGTACGTTGCATTATACTTTAGGCCGTGGACCCATGTCTACGGTGCGGCGCTGCCGGGCGCTGTGTACGACGTGCGGCGCACCCTTCGCTATAGTTCGTAAAATCTAGGACTTCTTTTTCTTCATTCGTCGTCTCAACAGCAACAATAGCAAAATGCGTTGGCAAAAAAAAAAATTTTTGAATCCAAGTGGACGGAACATTCACTGTTATTTTGAAATGAAGGTTGCCAAGCCAATTACTTTTCTCTATGCCACTCAAAGAGTATATTAATAAAATAATATATGTAGATGCCACTGGTCGTGGTCCACCGCGCACGGTGGCGCCCCGCACGGCGCGGCCGGCACTGCAGACATGGGACCACGGCCTTATAGTGTTTACTTTTTCAAACGAAATCTTAATGAAACGTTCAAATAACTGCTGTCAAATGTCAATGTCAAACAGTTAAAAATTAAAATGTCAGAAATTGCTCCGTGAGTCCGTGTCTTGTTGTTAATTCTTAGCTAGCGTCGAAAATTTTCTTGAAATGGATATTTTAAAAGCAGAAATAGCGAGAAAAAGAAAACTCCTCGAGGAAAAGAATATACTTGTAAGTGTTTATATTTACTTATGTAGGACAATAAAATAATAATGTTCCAATTACATATTTTTAACAGACAAACATTTGTAATAAATCATTGTTTACATTTCAGGACCAAAATAAAAAATATTTCAAGCGAGGAGAATTGTTAGCTAAAGAGCAGGAAGAGTATTTCAAAAAATATGGTCCTCAAAACAGGGAAGAAGAGACAGAAAACACAAATGAAGAAAAGACAGAGAAAGGTTAGGTTATAACATACTGGTATTTTCCAATTGAAGGGTCCACTGCAATCATGATGAATGTCCAAAAGTCTAAAAATAAAACCTAATAACGTCTTTTGATCAATAATTGCAGTTATTATAATAATCTCATTTACAAACTTAGCAAAATAGTGCTTGTCGTTCTGAGATAATTTAGTTTTTAATATTTGGCTACACAGCTAGAACGCTCAACGTCAGAGGTGTTTTTCGTAAGTCTGAGTTTTTTTCACCGTTTACAAACTTAAAACCCGATCATCTAAGAACAATGAAGGAGGGACATTCATCATAATTGCAGTGGACCCTTCAATTATCAATTCCTAAAATGGGACTGTATTTTTTTATTGTTTGGTCAACTATACTTTTAAACATTTGGTTTGAGCTGCTTATGTGACCAATTTCAGTCATTACATGTACTGAAATTAGGGGGATGCTTATCTTATTACACTAACTTTTAAAGTTGACCATTTTAACATTTCTTATTCTTCTTCTTCCTTTCCTTTCTTAAAATTTTAACATTTGGCCCTAATTAATTACCAAGATGTCCTTAGATGTCAGTTTATCTTATCTTTGTTTTTTATTGGATCATCCATTCAAGTTGTACCAGTTACATGAGCATTTCTATAATCATATTACACACAATGACATTTTTTTTTATAATTCTGTAATATTATCAAGTTTAATCTAACCCTGTTCTAGAAATAAAACAACAAGTTAACTTATATCAAACTTAATAACTTCTTAATCCTTCTAGCCCCGGAACACCAGACACAATAGAAAATCTATTGTTAAGCGGCACACGAGTGCCGGTTCGGCGTTGAGTGGTTAAAGTAACAAAACTATTTTCTTGCAGTCACCAGACAAGATAGTAATGAAGTGGAACAAACAGAAACTGTAACTTTACCGAGGACAGAAGTGATCAAAAGGCTGAGGGAAAGAGGACACCCTATATTATTGTTCGCTGAAAGTGAAGCCCAATCTTTCAGAAGACTAAGAAGGATTGAAATTCAAGAACCAGAAGCAAACAGAGTATGTACATTTTAATTTGAATGAATACCCATAGTTTTTTTATTTCTAAGAAACATCACATACATTGATCTGACTCCTAAGTAAGTGAAGGCAGTGGTACCTTCAGAAGTGGAACTACATTCATATATTATACAAACTTCCAAACACAGGATAAACACAAAATATCCATCACATTAATGATTGTAATTCGAACCCATTATATTACATACCATAAGGCCAGTCAATTATAGTCAACATTGACTTTCTGATGTTTAAAAGATCTGTTTTCAACATCATCTAAGCAGTTTTAGTTACATAACAATAGTAAGTGTGTATACCTATAATATAATAATTATGTCTCTTTTTTTACAGGGTCTACGTAATGACTTCCAAGAAGCTATGGACAAGGTGGATCAAGCTTATTTGAATGAAATCTTAGCACTAGGAACTCAGGTATGATTAAAAATAATTTTGGAATAAGTATTCAACAATAATTAGTAAGTTTATATTTATGTATAAAAAAATATTATAATATTGTTAGAGAATGTTAAATAAGTTTCATCATAAAGCACCCATTTTTTTATTTGTTTAATAAGGTCTTGGCAGATGCTTGCATGCACTTGGATACAGATTCAAGTGTAACTTTTAAAATATATTATAAAAATAAAGACTATTAATTTATAAATCATTCGGCCTTTCTAAAAGGGTGATGTACTTTTTTTTAAAGGGCATTTTACAATGATCTCAATGTCACTTAATTTATTTTTCAGAGTGAATCGGACAAATCTGCAAAAGAAGATGCTTTAGATGACTCAATTACATATGATTTCATTCAAGAAATGGCAAAAACTATGGGTCAAGGGGATAGAAACCATGACATGAATGTTATTATGGCATTACTACAGGTATTGTATGTATTTTTAAATGGCTATTCAAAGCTTTACTGCCTCATTGGTTAGTGCCTTGGGTGTATTTAGGCCCCCAAGTATAATATTGTTGGGCAAATTAAGATACAAAGAAATGTGATCAAATATTTTTTACAAAAAGAGACTGTTCATTTTGACAGCTAGTTTTTAAATGAATGAAGCTAAAGCTTACTAATTTCTAAAACAAAAGATGTAAATAATAGGAAATATTTATATTTTTGTCTATTTTCATTTTTCAGTTTCTCTTAACAATGTGGGGCCAACAATTAAACTCTGCAACAGCTGCTGAGAAAACTGCAGTAAAACACAAAATGGCGAGAGCTACATATACACAGACACAAGTGTACTTAAAGCCATTGATGAGGAAGTTAAAGAAGAAAACACTACCGGAAGATATCTGTGACAGTTTAATGGAAATAACAAAATGCTTGTTGGAAAGGAATTACATAATGGTAGGTACATATTTTTAATTTCTATATTCACTTATAATTTAGATTTCATTTATTTTAAACTATTGGCACATGGAAGTTTACGTTTAATTCATTGATGGAATACTGCATACATGCTATCTCTACACCCGCGCGCGCTATTGGTCAGAGGTATGCTTTCTGACCTATAGCGCGCCGGCGAGTCAAATTTCGTGTTCCGCGCAATGCCCAACCGATATTCAAGACGTTTGCCGTTACCTGTAATAAATATTATAATTACTTGCTGCCTAGTTTTTCAGATTTCGCCACTTGGCGCCTCAATGTTGTCAGAAGTCTTAACATTGTTTTATTATTATTTACAGGCTAGTGATGCTTATCTTCAAATGGCAATAGGAAATGCTCCTTGGCCCATCGGAGTGACCATGGTCGGTATCCACGCTCGTACTGGGCGTGAGAAGATCTTCTCCAAAAACGTTGCTCACGTAATGAACGACGAAACCCAGAGAAAGTACATTCAAGCCTTGAAGAGATTGATGACGAAATGCCAAGAATACTTCCCTACAGACCCTTCGAGATGTGTAGAATATACTACTACTACTTAATAAATAGTTTTTAATAATCATATTTGGTTTTTATTTTTTGGCACTATAATGTAATGTAACAGATAAGCCATATTCCTATTGGCTTAGTTTATCAGAAATTTTATAAGTTTATCTACAAGATCAGTTTTGTTAAGTTATGTGACAGGCTCTTGTAACAGTGAATGAGTCTTAAAAACCGGATTGATGGTGGGTTCGATTCCTGCCCTCCAGGACTTTTTCAAAATCCGACTGGTAGAAATAGCTTTGTGTGTGTGGGAGCCAGTAGGTACACTTGGAACGCTAGCAGACCTTACGAGCCCATAGCAGCACTTTGGGCAGCTTCTTGATTTAGTAATTTTTAGTATCGCATCCCTCCCCCACATGTCATGTCTTCTGAAATGACTTCAAATTTAAGAGAGAACTTTCGTAAAAAATTATGAGGGTCAATAACGTTACAAAACTCGACTGTTTGCTAAGGTATTCAGATTGTGTAACATTATTATTCTAGAATTTATTTCTCACAATATGGCTGTATAGTTTAGACTCCTTTGCTTTGTAGGCTTTGGCTCAGGCATGGAAATAATATTGTCTATTATTTATGGGCTCAGGAGACTTTCGACAAGACCACGCTGGCAACACTGGTGTTTCTACTTGTATGGATTTCGTTCGCCCTATTTTGGGGCGCACGCAAGCAAGAGGACTAGAAATTAAGATGATTAGGGTTTGGGGAAAAATAATAACCTACCTATCTATTAGACTAACTACCGAAATTATTTACGGTTAACATCACACAAAATTAGGAATTTAAGCAAACGATTGGTCAATTTGTTCTCAAAATTTCAAAAGTTATTAAATTGATTATGGATGGTTTACACATCTTCTTAATTTTTTTTAATCGCCTTTAATCAAGAATTTTGGTCATGAGACTCATGAGAATTTATGATTTTTAGACTTTACGAAGAATAAGGTAATTCTAAAAGTAGAAAGTGGAAACACTGTTCTGCTCTCTGCTCAGAAAAATGGAAAAATGCTGGTTCGTCAGACCGACAAACTTATCTGTTCCGGTGGCCAAAATTGGAGTTACGTGAAATGCAATGCAAAAACGATATTTATTGCCAGTTCTAAATAGACAGTAGTGACGCCGCCACCGGAACAGATAAGTTTGTCGATAATACCTATGAAGTTAAAAAAAAATAATACCTTAAGGCCGCTCTACACTTAGCCCGCGGATCGCGCGCGATGGCTGCGAAAGGGCGCGAACGCTAAGTGTGGAGCCGTTTCGGTTTCGCATAAAATAGGAGACGGCTCCACACTTAGCGTTCGCGCCCTTTCGCAGCCATCGCGCGCGATTCGCGGGCTAAGTGTAGAGCGGGCTTAATTAATCTGTGGTTCCATAAAAAACAAAAAAATGTAAACAAACCAAACAAACTTGTTGTCTGTTCAGTGTTGTGTTTTATTATTTAATAAAGTTGATTATCCTTTAAACTTTGGTTATTTTTCCGTCTAAAATGATATTGGAATATATTTTAAAGTTTCACCTACAAGATTGTTTACATATCTTGAATGAGGAAGACAATTTGGGTTATTACAATATCAAAATAGAGTAAGTACCTAACCTCAACACAAATAATAATTTTATTTTTACATACGTTTATTTAAATGTATCAATGTTTCTAGTTTTTTAAAACTCTTTGAAACTTATCCTGATGTGGGTGATAAAGTTCTTTGCGCTCCAATTGAAAGTTTGCCGGCGTGTAGCAACGATATAATAAAGGCTCAACAGAATATTTTGGAACAAGATGAGTACAAACAACAAGTGCAGAAACTTAACTACAAATCGCTGAAACGTAATGTGCACGCGAGATTCTTTGGACTACCAGTTTGTCCTGAACTCCATAGAACTGTGTTCCCTAAAAATGTTGATCTGGGATGTTTTCTGAAAGTCACAGGTAATGTATCACATGCTATTAACTTTAATTATATACTTAAATTAACACTATTTATTGAACCTTGGACACTATTAGTCATTGCTAATAATGTCCAGGTACCTACTGGGACTCCAACTAAGCAAACTGGCTGTAATAAGTATACTTATTCTATGAATTGAGCAAACTGTGTTGTGGAAACACTTGATTATATTCAGAACTCATTCTTAGTTAAGTTAATTAATATTATTGTATATTATGCAGGGTATAAGTAGCTAAGCTATAATTGCTCAAAATTCACTTTTATAAACTTAATATTGTTTGCTTAATGTTCAAAACTAGAAATCTTAAATCAAAACTAATATTTAGGTATTATCAATCTTCCTTTCATTCTAGGTACAGTAGTAAGAGTAACTCAGGCAAAAATGTTAGAATATCAAAGGAAGTATGTCTGCTTGAAATGCAAGTATGAAAATGAAATTGTAGCTGACTTTGAAAACAGATACATATTAAAAGCCCCAGGGAAATGTAGGAATGAAGACACTAGGTGTAAAAGTTCTACTTTCACGCAGGTTCACATGGTGTCTAGAGAATACTGTAAGGATTATCAGGAGATAAAAATACAAGTGAGTATATCTTTATATATTTTATCTACATTCACACCATAATATGTCTATTTTATAGTCAGGAGCGATGAGCAAACGCCCTACATTTAGATATAAGTATCTGTGGCTGCATCGTAATGTTTACATTTTAGTATCGGTAACCGATACTTTAATTACGTTCAAATTTCGAACGTCGTCTTAAAAAGTAAAAATTAATGGATTTGAAGCTAACATAATGTAAGCAAAACATCTTGATGTATTTTCAAAGGTACCAAGAGAGCATAACCACAGCGTAACTATTAATTAAATCAAAGAGTTTGAAAGACGCGAGCTAGCCTAGCTTCTTGTTCTTCTCTGCTCTCCTGGTACTACGGATTATATTCCACGCGGTTTCACATCGATCCTGACTTTAAAATAGACGTTTATCGTATGAATGAAGATAAAGTTATGTATGTGACTGTACATAATTAGGCATTAAAATACTCATGTGATCCTTTTATGAAACTCACTTTGTTCGTTTCATAAAACCACATTCGTATTTTAATGACCCTCATTATGCAACAGTCACATAAATAACTATTTTTCCTATAGAAGTAAAGTATCAACCTATTATTGTACCACTGCAGGGCATAGGCCTTCATCATTGAAATAAAGTTATTTGTTATAGCAATAGACTGGCTCAATCACCAGCTTACTAGATGTGTTCCAAATATGTATGTATTTACCTAATATTAGCATGTACCTATTAGGAATTATTTCTTTGTCCGTCTCATCTGCGCTCAGTCTCTCCACTATGAGCAAATGTGTTGTTTCCGGAGCCCTCTCTTGTCAAGTGGGCACTCCACCGAGAACACCACTCACACTTCCCCACGAAACTACATTTTCCTATGCAGTGTTGGGATGTGTATAATTGGGAATTGAACCCTAGGTTCATCCCCATAAAGATCTTAATGGTTTGTCCTTTAAGTGTTATATTAACTGTGATGTCAAAGATTATAATTATTATTATTTTCATATTCATAGGAACTTGTAAATAAATTAAGCATAGGCACCATCCCTGGATCTATGTGGGTGGTGTTAGAGAATGATCTTGTGGATAGCTGTAAACCTGGAGATGATGTTAATATTTGGTAAGTTCTACCCTCTGGTAAATTAATTATATTACTAATTGTAGTAAAAAGTAAAGCAAATAAAAAGAAAGATGAAAGATTTTTACTTTTTTGTTGTATTAAACATTTCAAAATAAGAAAATGAGTGATTTTAGTAAAGTGCATAAACTTCTCAAAATGCTTTAACCACTCAACGCCGAACCGGCACTCGGGTGCCGCATAACAATAGATTTTCTATTGTGTCTAGTAATCCGGGGCTAGAAGGATTAAAGCATTTTTAATTTTTTCCATATAAAACACTACTTATAAGACTTCTAGCTAGTGACCAGTTCGTAGCTTTTATATAATTTAAGTTTGGTAAATAAATAAATAAAAATAAATAAATAAATAATATTTTATATTTTAATGAATAACTTACTTTCTTCTTGTGTAGTGGTACAGTTCGTCGCAGATGGCGGCCCACATCTCAAAATAAAAAGGCAGAAGTGGAACTGGTCCTACAAGCAAACTACGTAGAAGTGTGCAATTCGCAAAGATCAGATGTTGTTTCAACAGCACCTGATGTCAAGGAGTGCTTTAGCGAATTCTGGGAAAAGTTTGAGGGCTGCCCATTAAAGGGAAGAGATCAGATTCTGGCTGCAGTTTGTCCACAGGTATCTATATGTATTTTTTTACTTATTTAAATACTACACAACTTACACAGCAGGTCCCAATAGTATCAGAATCAATTATTTAAACAATAATGCTGTCTTTGGTCAACCCAGTATCCCAGATGGTAAGCGTTTACCATCGCCTATGTGGACGCTTGCAACACCAGAGGCATTTACCCTCGTCCTCCGCCCAGTATTATGAAGGGAAAACGTAACATTGGCATCAAAAAAAGACTCCACTCCACTTGCTGCCTATCGCCCTTCCCATAGTGCCAGATGTTATAGATATGTTTTTTGACCGCCTCCATGGAACAATGGCTAAGCCGCTCGGGTATAAAAACACGGAGGTCGTGGGTTCGATTCCCGCCTTGGGTCTGGTTGGTGGTAGGGCTTTTTCAGAGTCCGACTGGCTAGCTACTACCCCCACAGGTAAAATCTGCCGCCATAACAGCTCTGGCTGTGTTCCGGCAATATTAATGTGGGAGCCAGTACACTTGAAATCAGAGGCTCGAAGATCAGATGAGTCTACAGTCTGGCAGCACATTGAGGGACGATTCCAGGCGAAGCGTCCCTCAATGGAATAGGCCGCAGTGACTGCTTACCATCAGGTGGGCTGCGTGCCAGTCTGCCAACTGACCTAGTATAAAAAAAATGTTACTCAGAGT
Organism: Mecyna flavalis; assembly: GCA_949319885.1. Lineage (NCBI taxonomy): Eukaryota > Metazoa > Arthropoda > Insecta > Lepidoptera > Crambidae > Mecyna > Mecyna flavalis. The sequence goes on from OX439433.1 coordinate 15,396,962, forward strand.
TAGAGACAAAATATTAAGAAGTTGATTTGATTACTCAGTCTTTTTTTTTTATAGGTATATGGCTTACACTTGGTGAAACTAGCAGTATTGCTGACTGTGATCACGGGTTCCAACCACATTGCCGACAGTGAACAAGAAAAAAGACCGTCTCAAGATGACAACCACACCACTAGGGTGCGTGGCCAGTGCCACCTGCTATTAGTAGGAGACCCAGGTATTTTTCCAACATAATATATTATTACATTTATTTTGAATTCTCAGTTCTTAAAAAAGGGCATATTAAAATTGCTATGGCTTATAGTTAATAGAAGACAAAAAATTTACAATTTTTTTATCACACACAACAGTATCCAAAGGTTCCTGTTTAACAGAATCCATGGACGGTCAAAAGCACGTCAGACGTAACACTTTGGACTTTATACCGCTCTTATGTCGGGGGCATAAGCGCTATTATCGAACTGCAAGTGTATACCGTGATGTGCTGTTGACCGGACATGACAGCACAGAGTCAAATTATTATGATGCAAACAACTCATACATAACCCAGTTTTACGGTTCATGGCTACGGATTGGTAGCAAAATATAGTATCTCTTGTCTTGTAAATACCTCTAATTCTATTCTATGTTCCAGGGACGGGTAAATCTCAGCTGTTAAGAACTGGTGCAGATCTTACGGCGCGGTCCGTGTTCACGTCTGGTGCGGGCAGTACGCGCGCTGGTCTCACTTGCGCTGCTCTTAGGGTAAGGACCCCCATATAATAACAGACTACGAGCCATTGGTGCAAAAAAACAGCTTAATAGGGTATTTGACTGTAGTTGAAATTTTAATATTTTGTGACTGTATTCGATAATACAACACAGAAGTATAATTGAAAAAATATTTAAAATCGGTTAAAAATCAAGTGAGTTACAAAGCAATTTATTTTCAGTATATCTGTCTCTTTCTAAAACAACATTTTATAAGGCGCGTGTATGGAGCTACTTGCATGTGACGTCACATACAAGTAGCGCTCTCCTTGTCTAATCGTGAAGTTTACAACTCTGTAACTCCGAAAATACAAAAGATATTTCAAAATTTTAAAAAGCTTAGTGCTATTTATTAAATAAATTGTATAAAAAGCAAATAAAAAAATTATAGTCCAATACCCTATTCCATATCAGCACATGACATAGAAGTTAAGGCTTCTTCTAGTTTTAGTATGCATCATTACTCGACATTCCTTTCAAGAAACTGGTCTCTCTACTACTCTAGTCCGACTGGCTAGCTACTATCGCGCAGGTAAAATTTGCCGCCATAACAGCTTCCTGTATTCCGCCAACAATAATGTGGGAGCTAGTACATTTAAAATCAAAAGGCTTGAAGATCAGAGGAGTCTATAGACCCACAAACTTATCTGTTCCGGTGGCCAAAATTGGAACTACGTGAAATGTCAGTTAGTCAACGATATTTAATGACAATACTAAAACGACAGTAGCGACCTCGCCACCGGAACAGATAAGTTTGTTAGTCTATACAATGTAGCACATTGAGCTCTTCCTGGCACCCCTCAATGGAATAGGTTGCAGTTGCCACTTACTATAACGGTGATGCCACACGGGCGCGTTGCGCTGCGCTGCGTCGACGCACCGCAAGCGCTCGACGGAATGGGTGCCACACGATCCGATGCGTCGTCGCAACGCGCTGCGTTGTTTAAGCGTCGTCGTGCGTTGATTTTAGGTTTAGTTTGTGATTTTTATCCCATAAAAGAGGTCTTTCCTCAACTAATGAGATAAGGTAGTCAATGTCATTGATAGTGATACTCATTATGATGATTTATGTACTTGGGGCGCACCGCTATCTCGACTGCATAAACCATACTGCGACGCGTGCGTCGTCGCTCCGGTGTCGGAGCGCTGCACCACTCCCCCCGCTTCGTCGCTCGGCTACGGGTCCGTTGCGCACGCGTTACGGCGACGCGCGTCGCCACAACCGCCCGTGTGGCATGCCGTTCAATTTGTATGAAATATAACGCATCGACGACGCTCCGTCACCGCAGCGCAGCGCAACGCGCCCGTGTGGCATCACCGTAAGGTGGGCTGCGTTCCAATCTGCCAACCGATCTATCATATTCCTTTGCTCATTTAAATGACACCTCATGTTTGAACTGTTTTCTTCCAGGAAGACGGTGAATGGCAGCTAGAGGCAGGTGCATTGGTGCTGTCGGACGGCGGCGTGTGCTGCATCGACGAGATCTCGCAGCTGCGCGACCACGACCGCACCGCCATACACGAGGCCATGGAGCAGCAGACCATCTCTATCGCTAAGGTCAGCTTGTCTGAGAGACCATACTCTTATGCTCGGGGCGGGGGGAGGACCTATTTAGGGATGGCGATCTGAGATCGATTAATCGAAGAATCGATTTTTCGAGTCAAAAAGATCGATTTTTTAAATCGATATATGTAGTACTGAATCGATTCAGTGAATCGTTTAATCACCCTTGAAAATCGACGTTCGATTTTTTTGGTTTATTTTTGGTATTATTACCATACAATTATTTGCAATTAGTTGAATGGGACCCGTATTATTGACTGGACCAGTATAATAACCGGTTCAAGAGTTAATAACTCAAAAACTCCCTTTCAAAAAATGTTACGTTTCTAATCTTTGACTTTTCGTATCAGTGTGACTGATATTGCGATTTATCGTTTTTATTTGATTAACTTATACTACGTTAGTACTATTATATATTCTGTGCTTATACTAATATATACTTACATTGTTAACGCAAACTCAAAAAACAATATTTTTAAAAAAAAAAATAGTAAAAAGATCGATTTTTTGGAAATCGATCTTTTAGAGCTCGATTTTTTTGTGAATCGATTCATTGGGTTACGATTCGAATCGATCTGAAAATCGATCTTTTTAGGAAAGAATCGCCATCCCTAGACCTATTTCCCATGTTTGAACTCTATAACCACCGAACACCTCAAAAAGTGCTTATGATCTGTCTGATCTGTGCTAATTAATGATTTGATGATTTTATAAAGTTTGTCCTGATTTGTGAGTAACTGGATTATGGCTCCTAGCTAAAATGGTGACGCAAAGAATAAATTACTGATAATTTATTTTCACTCATCACTTACTCAAATTAAGCCAATTTGAAACTTAAAACAAATATACATACAGGGGGCTTCCAAAAAAATTATTAATGCATAAAAAAAGGCAATGCATGAATATCAACAACGCAATCCTAATCATGCCTATTCCAGGCTTAAGAAAAAATACAAGATTATGCAGAATATCTTACTTCATAACTTAAATCTATATATAAAGGAAAGTAGTGTTAGTTACACTATTTATAACTCCAGAACGGATGAACCGATTTGGTTGAAAATTGGTGAAGAGATAGCTTAGAACCAGGAGACGGACATAGGTTACTTTAATGGGGGAAGGGGGGGGGATAGGATGGGGGAAGGAGGGGGACAGTTGAAAAAAATAATTACGCCGCTAGTATTACTTAAATAATAATATATTTTATACACATTATTTGTTATTTTATTTATATCCAGGCTGGCATAGTATGCAAGCTGAACACCCGCTGCGCAGTGATAGCAGCCTGCAACCCCAAGGGCCACTACCAGACCGACCAGCCTCTCAGCGTCAACGTGTCGCTTGGAACACCTTTGTTGAGTAGGTAAATAACTTTCTTATACCAGTAATAAATTGATATTGAGAAACAACATTCGAGAGGTAAAGTAACAAATTTTATTAATAAACTAGTGGTCGCCCTCGCGGTTTCACCCTAGCGTAATTTCCTTTTTAACTATCCCCCCCCTTCCGGGATAAGAAGTATCCTATGTCTATCTCCTGCTTCTAAGCTACCTCTCCACCAATTTTCAGCCAAATCGGTTCATCCGTTTTTGAGTTATAAATAGTGTAACTTACACCACTTTGTACATGTATTTGGTCCTTAGAGTCCTTACTGATTTAAATAAAAAGCAACTGTTCATTGACTTTTAGAATCTTTATCGCAATAAACGTTGTAACATATCTAGAAACAACATTTGCAGAAGCATCATTTGCGCTACATTTTGTATTTTGAAAGAAAAATGTAACACAGCAAAAAATATTCTTTCCACTGCCAACACTGACTTTCAGTATATTTATACAGAGTACTCTGTGACACTGACATAAACATAAAATCACAGTAATGAAGTGCTATTTTATTGTGGTCCCGTAAATTTGTGGTATTTCTCCAGGCAATCCATTTTTTGATGTGTAATTTTTTTGATATGAATAAAGTTCTAATAAAAAGTAATATTCTATACCTTTAAAAATTTACAGTAGTTAAGTAGCGATTTCCAATACTTTTAAAATAGGGATTTTTATATTTATTTCAGGTTTGACTTAATATTCATCCTCTTGGACTCTAAAAACAAAGCTTGGGATAAGCTTGTTTCTTCATACATTTTATTTGGCGGTTCCAGTTCCAATTCGAAGAAAGAATGGAGCCTTGAAAAGATACAGGTTGGTTACTTTTACTAATTTCAAAAGTATTTTTCTATTGAACATTGACTTATACTGATTATTATTATAATTGAACGGGTTATTTTGTAAAAATGTGAAAAACATTGATCTATTCATAATATAGTTTCACTTGTGTCATGGATATCTGAATCTCGAAATCTTGTGTGTTTCACAATAATAACAACTATATCTTTATCAACAACAAAATTATTGCTTTCAGATGTACATAAGCTTGGTGGGACCAAAACCAACGAATATGACAAAATCTGCGAACATGATACTCCAATCTTACTACATGATGCAGAGAAAGTCAGAATACAGAGATCCGTCCCGCACTACCGTTAGAATGTTGGACAGCCTTGTGAGGTAATATGGCGTGCCGTTTTTGCGAAAAAATAGACTGTTATCATTCCAAATGCTTGCCAGATGGACTATGTTCTTATATTGAATGTTATGTACAATATCAGTTGGTTAGCGTGGATTACCGGCTTGGATTTAGTTGGAGGCAGGACTATTTAAGAGTTTTTAAAAAAAAAACTATTTAAGAGTCAGACTCCGAAATTTGCAGCCATAATAGCTTTGGTTGTGTGCCGGCAATAATATTAACTGATGGACTGGCTCCGTACACCTGATTGAGTGTTGCTTTTTGGTTAAGCATCCAGACATGGAATTCCTCGCAGTGATTACCATCAGGTTGGCTGCGTGCTATTAACGGCAGACCAAATGAAATGAGACATAATTAACTAAGAATTAACCAGTTCTTTTGTAAAACTAAGTCTTTCTTTGTGTAGTTGTAATGTCTTTAATTTGATATGCTTTTCTTTTCAGATTATCTCAAGCCCATTGTCGCCTTATGTACCGCACAACAATACTGCCAATGGATGCTGTTGTTTCTGTATCTTTAGTAGACTTATCAATGCAGGATTGCACTTTGAGTGACACAGTTGACGCATTGCATTCCACTTTCCAAAAGTACCCAGATTTTGACTATCTGTGTACAGCAAAAAAACTTTTAACAAGACTAGGTTTAGACGATACATGGAAAAATGAATTATTATACTATGGAAAACTTTTACAAGTTGATCATAAAACTTTAGAAAATGATGTAAATAGAGGAAGTACTCATCTCTTCGCAAAGTTTGATGACGTTACTGACGATAATATACCGCTCTCGTCGTCTTTAGTCACAAGCTCTTATTTCAATAATAAGAAGCCAAAAGAAAACGAAAATGAAATGAAGGAATTGGAAGAAAAGGAGAACAACAATGATAAAAATAATTTTGGAGATGCAGGTGTTAGTAAAAAGCTTGCAGCAACTTTGAAGAAACATGAAACACTAAATAAAGCGGAAAAAAAGATCCCAGAGGTACAAAAGAAAAAAAATAGTAAAAGAAAGAGGAAAGAGGTGACTATTGATGTAAAATTATTAAAAAAGAATGTCAAAAAAGCTAGAAAATCTAAAAATAAAGAAGTCACATGTAGTGGTGACACAAGTGATAGTGGTGAAGAGATATTTGATGAAAGAAATATTTTGAATGCTGTTCCAAGTGTTAATGATATATTTACAGATTTAGGGATAGATTTTAAATTAGAGAGTAGTGATCATTGTGATGATGTAGAACATCAGGAACTAGATAATGACAAAGAATGTCATAGTAGGGTAAACCATCAGAATGAAAATCAAGAAGATAAATCTACAAAAAAATATTTGAACACTCCAATTCATAAGTCTAACGACTTAAAAAGTAGCGATAGTGAAAAGGATTCAATTAATCATGGATCACAAATTAATAAAAAATCAGCACAAGAATCAAGTCATAAAGAAATTTTAAGTCATGATAATAAGTCGCTAAAGAATAATCTCAATAAAACCCCTAATAAAACTATTGATAAATTAAAACAGTTTCAGTTTACAAAAAATCATGATCTTAGCAAATTTTATGATGAAAAACCGAAGAAAGAATCAAGTGATACATTTATGTCTATATCTAAGTTAGATAATCCTAAAGGTAGTTCTAATAGCAAAGAAAAAACATCAATTTCTAGATCACAAATATCAATATTTGAAACATCAGACTGTGACATTCATTTTGAAGAGCCTGATACAAATATTAAAGTCAATGAAAAATCAAAAGATAATATTTTAGAAAGTGATTTGAAGAATATCACAAGGGAAAACTCATCCAAGCCTAGCTCTCAAATATCAATATTTGAAACATCAGATTGTGATATTGTTTTTACACAGGAGAATGATTCTGAAAATAAAAGATCAAGAAATCAACCAGTTGTAAAGTTAGAAGACACTAAAAGTAATGTAAATAGCAATACTGAGAAGAAGTCAACAATTGCTAATTCCCAATTATCAATATTTGAAGCCTCAGAAGACTGTGATATAGATTTAGATATCTAATATAAAACAAAAATCATGGCTGTTATTTTTCTTAACCACTCAATCCCGAACCGGCACTCGGGTGCCGCGTAACAATAGATTTTCTATTGTGTCTGGTGATCCGGGGCTGGAAAGATTAATAAAATCATGTCTAGTAAAAATTCATATATTTTATATTATTTGCTTCTCAACATAGTGTATTTTTTATTAGACTGTTAAATAGATATTACATTGGAAAGACTTACCCTTGACAGGGAAACAGCCATTCAACTGCAGGTTAGCACCAGTGCAGTGGTAAATGCACTTAAAAATAACCTATAGAAGCAGAGATTTTGACACAATTCATCACAATCAACCACATGCATGAATCAACATTTCATACCATTTAGCTACACCAGCTCTAAGAAAAAAAATACAAATAATTATTCTATTTTCATTATTACTGTACAATTATTGCTCTACTATATCATCTTAATAACTATGATTCACTTTCTGCAGCAGCTGCTTTGTAAGGTTCATTTTCATAATTTTCAATAAGTAAAGTTTTAAATCTTCGCGTAGTCACTGTGATGCTTTCTTCTTTAGGAGTAACATTTAGTATTTCCACTCTTGATACATAAATATGATCAGGATTTGTTGGACTTACTGATTTGATTACATCGATTTCATCACCAACTTTGACCTGCATAAAAAAATAAAAAAAATATAGTGGTTTCATTAATGAAATAATTGTTTTTTGTATTAATACAATCTTGCTTTGTGAGTTTTGATTGTGTAATTAGGATTTTCTTCAAAAGTGATGATAACTACAAAAAAAATTGGCTTGCTGTGTAGGCCTCAAGACTATAAAAATTGTGATGATTAAAATACCTGATTAGTAGTATATTTAAACATAATGTATATGACCTTTTTATTTTTAGTAATTTATAATTAATTTTACTTACTGATGCACTTTTCTTCAACACTTTCTTCCCATTTAGTCTTATTTTACTCTCATAAAATACTTGTTCTATTTTGCTGCAAAAACAAGAAAACTATTTTATTATAGTATTTCAAATACAAAGTACAGTCAAAAGCACGTCAGACGTAACACTTTGGACTTTGTACCGCTCTTATGTCGGGGGCATAAGTGCTATTATCGAACTGCAAGTGTTTACCGTGATGTGCTGTTGACTGTACATTTTCATTCAAAAAGTGACTATAAAAAATGGTTTCAGATACTTTACTTACTTTCTAGCAACTCCTAGAGCTGATTTTAGTATAACATCTGTGCGCATTGAAGTTGTACTGAATTTTAGAACCTTTGAGTCTCGTGCCAAAGATTTATCGTCAAGAAATTGTCCTTCATCTTCATCGTCAGAGTCAAGTTCTGTTTCACGCTAGAAACAAAAGGGCATACTTTTTAAACTTTTTACTGGAATGCATTTTATTAAATTCACAATTTCTTTCTGATCTGTCTGATCGTTGGCTGGCAAACTTATTCAAGTTCTCAATACAAACCTTTTTAGATTTAAAACGTATGGAATTGTAATTATTCGCTGGAAGATGCACAAGCGTTGAGGTTATGTTTACGTTTTTAAAAACTAAATTGTGAATGTATCTCTGTCCATGTCCTTGTTGTACGATGCCGCAGATAAAGGAAGGCGTAATTAGACGCCTCCATACAGAGTTCATCGTCTTTATCGGCAGAAAAACAATAAATACGATTACACAACTCTAAGGAAAAACTTGAAAATTTGTCAATTTTGACATTGACATGTCAGTGTCACTGACAGTGACTATCTGTGCAGTGACAATGGCAGATGTTTTGCAAAGGCCGTTCAGAAATGAAATTCTGCATAAAAGTATAAAGTAAAATATTATCCAGATTCCAGTAAAAATACAGCAGGCAAAAAATTACTAAATAGTCAGTAATTGACTGGTTGGTCTAATTAAATGTTAATGTAAGCGTAAGTTTTCTGGTATCTGGAAACGCTGCACTCTGTGGACTGAGTTTTCTCAGGTTGTATCGTAAATTCGTGATTTAAGATAAAGTGATAATATTTCAAAGCGTTTGCTGGAAAACGATCCAAAAACAGGCCTGTGTACCAAAGGGCAAGTTCGGCAACTTGCCAGGTGTCCTAAGCAGGGACCTTTCTTTCACATGAACAGAGACACACACACAACACAGGCAATCTTTTTGCTTATAGTACATAGGTACATTCACCTTTTTTTCTTTTAGTTAATAAATTAATATTAATATTAGGTAGTAACAGTGGGTGGATACGGGCTGAATAGATAGTAGGCCTGCTTGCTCAGACCAAATAAAAAACCAAAACAGAACCTCCCAAACAACGTCCTGAAGCCATTTTTTTGCATTCGATGTGTGCGTGCCGGTGATGCCATGTGACCCTCGTGCTCTGTGATTGGCTGTGTGACACGCACACACATGTAACAAAACTACGTCAGTTTTACGCCACGCTGTGTTGTACATACCTACATCCGCGTGACGTAAACTGATGTAGTTTTTATTGGCTTCAGTGCGTTGTTCGGGAGGTTCCGTCTTGGTTTTTTATTTGGTCTGAGCCTGCTTGTATTAAATTTTAGGCCTTGTTATTAGTATGGGGAAAACAACCGTTTACGGTTTACTTATATTTTTGGCAGTAAAAGGCATGTAAAATGAAAAGTCAGTCAGAAAACACCTTGATGAGAACCAACCAACTGCACTCCATGCAATACAAATTATTTGGGAACACAGCGTATAGGTGCGAGGCCCACGAAAAGCTAATGATGGAAAGACCAAAAATAAAACAGAAGAAGTTATTAAGTAACTTTTGGATTTATTTTGTAGGTAGGTCGACATCCAACAATATTTGATGTAACTTCGTACTTGTTATCCTTTTTAAATACCCTCAAGCTTGCATCCGTCTGCTATTGTAAATCCTAAATAAACCCTTGAGTGTTCAAAAATAATCCGTTTGTGTACATTACGGGCAAAAATAATAAATTTTACGATCCGTCGTCGATTCTCACCGCAATGAACGTTCGGTCGTAACGGACCACCCTTGGCCGGGACTAAACACTTCATATTTGTTTACCACATTTGGTTCACGTCAAACGTACGTGGTGAATGAAAGGGTTACACACGTGATAGTAATTACGCTTTGATGTATCGTACGGCATAATATGACATAGGTACCACTTGGACTGAGTACTTATTTCGTACGTTTGAATATGATTTCTTTTGTTTCGAGTAACATAAGTAGTTTTGTAATTAATTATTTAATGTTTACCTTAAGCTTTAAAAGTTATAGACATGATCCATCCTCAGTCGCAACACTTACCATCAGGTGAGATGCGACCAAAAACTATTTCCTTAATAAAGCTTTCTATCCGGTAAGTAATTGAGGGATCACCCCAACCATTACCTCATCAATTCCCCACTTAACACTTTGTGGTATGCCTTTAAAACAGGTTCATGCTTTTAAATACCTTGGCCACTGGGTTACAGAGGATTTACAAGACAATGACGACATAGAGAGGGAACGCAGGGCACTGTCAGTGCGTTGTAATATGTTGGCACGTCGGTTTGCGCGTTGTAACGACAAGGTGAAAATTACGCTCTTCAAAGCCTACTGCCAGTCTCTTTACACGTGCAGCCTATGGGTCTGCTTCACGCAGCGCGCTTACAGCGCACTGAGAGTGCAATACAACAATGCGTTCAGGATGCTGCTTGGACTTCCGCGATATTGTAGCGCGTCGACTATGTTCGCAGAAGCGCGCACGGACGGCTTTCACACGCTGATTCGAAAGCGGTGCGCCTCACTCCTAGACCGTCTCCGCAACAGCACAAACAGCATCCTGAAGGTATTGGCTGACAGGTGGGACTCGCCGATGCTGGAGCGCTGGATAAAGTTGCACGCCAACTTATAACCTGGTCCTACTAGTCCTTTTACTCTTTATTCTATTTTATTTTATTATTATTATTTATTTTTATTATTACTGATATTAATAATTATTGTATCTTTTTTGTTTTATTTGATTCAGTTTTATCTTGATTTTCTTAATTTTATGATTATATTTGATTTTGATTTTATGATTTTATTTGATTGTATTTTATTTAGATTTTATGATTTTATTTGATTGATGATTGATTGTATTTTAGTTAGATTTTATGATTTTATTTGATTGATTGTATTTTATTTTGATTTAATGATGTTATTAATTTGTATTTTAATTGTATTTTAATTGTATTTTATTTTGATATTATGATTGTATTTAATTGAAGTTTACTAACATAGGCTAAGGTAAAAATGTTACTAACATGAATATGGACCTCGGTCTGAAATAAATTCTTTCATTCATTCATTCATTCATTACCAACCAATCCAATACCAATCTTTGCAAGATTAATTTTATCTGAAACCTATCTACTTACCTAGATTATAACATTATTTAGAAAAGAATTGTGCGTAAATAATTAGTAAATTGTTTGCGCACAATTCTATTCTAAATGAAACTTTACCCGGATAAGAAAAATGAAAATATCGATAACTTTAATAAAAGTAGTAGTAAAAAATAAAACATAAATCATTCAATTAATAAACACGAACCAACTCAGTCATTCGGCTGCGCAAACTCATTGCTTTACCTAAAAAAATAAACATAGGGTAGTCTCGTCAGTCGAAAGAAAACAACTCGGTACCAGGAATATTGACACAGATACCCGGGGCGCGTGTCCCGAGCCGTGGGAGACACTCCACTCGAGTGGACGTCTGTACCCCGCGTTATCTTAGTACAGTAGGGCTGGCTGTACAAGTCAGAATAATACTAGGCGCCAGCAGATTACTGACACGCAATTTTGGTGTAATTATAGAATACAGCTCGGTACCAGGAATATTGACAAAGATACCCGGGGCGCGTGTCCCAGGCTGTGGGAGACACTCCACTCGAGTGGACGTCTGTACCTCGCGTTATCTTAGTACAGTAGGTAGGGCTGGCTGTAAAAAGTCAGAATAATACGAGTACTAGGCGCCAGCAGATAAGTGACACGCAATTTTGGTGTAATTATTTCCAAGTCTTAAAGTCCAAAGAATACAGCTCGGTACCAGGAATATTGACACAGATACCTAGGACGAGTGGCCGTGGCAGTGGGAGACACTCCTTGAGTGGACTTCTGTCTTTACCCCGCGTTATCTTAGTAGGTACAGTCAGCATAATACAAGTGCCAGCAGACGATTGACGCGTACTAATAATATAATATTAAGGTCTGAAACTAAAGAAACTTCTAGTATCAACCTATTCCGTTTGCAAGCCTCTAGCATTGAACACTATCTAGATCAGACAGCTTACAAACATAAAGTGATACCTTTGGTCAGTGTTAAGTACCAAAATACCGCCTCACATACTTTACACCTTTAGTTTTATTTTTGCTCGCCTTAGCCAGCCGCAGACTACAGTCCGTTCACGATAATTTGTCCCCTAGCCGTTATACCTATTGGCAGCATCCGGTTTTGCTTTTTCGCAATATTTCCGCATCTTCAACACAAGCTCCCTTGAACTGCTTTTAAATACTTTTGGAATGATTTATCTTATTAATATAACCAAACAAACAGAGCTTTACGCTTTGTTAATCTGACAACAACAGATTGACAGTTTTGGCAAACAATAGTACCATTAAGCGGCTAGGGAACAACAACTTATGGTGAACAGACTTTGATATTTGCAGCCGTGTGTGTAGGGCTCCTACCAAACTGCGCCCGGTTTCCCTTTCCACTCGATTGGAAGGAGCTGGTTCCAGGCTTGTGCATTGCATGTTGGACACCTGAGAACTTAAAGTAAAACTGGTGGAGAGGCGGGAGGATAAATTGGTAATTCGAGCCGCCAGCACTTGCATAATTACCAAACGAAACGCAAAAGCACAGTCCACAGCATGACTCTTCCATGATAATGATTGTCCACTAGAGCCATGCTGTTTGACATAATAGTGACTACTATTGTGTGTCGTCTGGGTTGTGAGAGTGCCGGAGGACCATCGACCACCTCCCTCTCCCTTAAAATGCTGGCAACGCATCAGCGATCCCTCTGGTGTTGCAGATGTCCATTGGGCGGCGGTGATTGCTTACCATCAGACGACCCGTTGGCTCGTTTGCCGCCTTTGACATAAAAATAATAAAAATGATAATATATCGCAGCCCTACACAAGCCAGACACATCAGAGCAAACACACCTCTCGCATCAATAATATGACTGGATTTCCGTGAGTGTATTTTTATCGTTCGTTTTGCATGCAGTCTATTGCGCTTTCTGTACCGCGACGCGACCTCGGGCTCGTAAAAATATTCCGATGGATATTGCAGTTATTGGCAGTGCACTATTCGCGTATTGTCGGAATTTCCAATTAAAGTTTAAATATTTTATTGACTACTTTCAGTCCCGTTTTTGCTGTCGCGGGACTGGGGAATAAAAGGGGGAAGGTCAAATTTAAATTCCGAATTGTTGGATATATAAAAATCTTTATTCTAAAAAGCTTTTTTATCTACATCCATACCCTAATATGTCTATTTTATAGTCAGGATCGATGAGCAAACGCCCTACATTTAGATATGAGTATATGTGGCTGCATCTTAATGTTGACATTTTAGTATCGGTAACCAATACCTTAATTACGTTCAAATTTCGAACGGTTTATAGTCAGGATCGATGAGCAAACGCCCTATATTTAGATATGAGTATCTGTGGCTGCATCTTAATGTTTACATTTTAGTATCGGTAACTGATACCTTAATTACGTTCAAATTTCGAACGTCTTCTTAAAATGTATTTTATTCAAATTGACCTACAAATTATGACATAATTTTGTACTAAGTACTAACTTTGCTCATCGATCCTGACTATAAAATAGACATATTATCGTATGAATGAAGATAAAGTTATGTATGTGACTGTACATAATTAGGCATTAAATGACCCTCATTATGCAACAGCCACATAAATAACTATTTACGTTTATTACGACTAGCCAGAAGTCTTATATGGAAGAGTTACAGTAAGCAACACATCAACCTATGTGTTGTAAAAAAAATAATTATGATCAGCGATCATCAAAACTCCGTTTGCTCGTTGGCCTCCTTTGACCAAACGAGCAAACGAATCACCTGATTGAAAGTAATCTCCGTCGCCCATGCACTTTTCATCTTGCAAACACCGAAGGCATCCCAAATTTCCAAATGCGCCAATGTCCCTCCCTAATCTCCATTTCATCCGAAAACACAATGCAATTCTGTTACGCTTAAACGTGCTTATTAAGACAAATTAATATTCATGACATTTGTGAGACGCGACTTGAGTCTTGACCCTTATCTCCATTTTGACACATTGTTTCTTATGGTGCGTCTATGCTTACGAAGCGAACACGAGCGGCGCACGAGCGGAGCACGAGCCGATCCAAAATTCGTGTACTGTGGACGGACTTGGAGCCTCGAACGAGCGCGCTTCGAGCATTCGTTTCGTGCTCGACTGTGCTCCGCCCGTAGACAGAGAAAACTATAGACAAATTGCATACAAATTGATAGTATCTATCGCATTCACACAAGAAAAAGAGGGCGATACGGATAGACCACGTAAGAGAAAGAGATAGAACTACACAATTTTTTGTCTCGCACCGCGTGCCGGTTTTTCGATATTTAGGCTGAAACTATGTTCGAGGAGAGATCGTCGTAGGCTCGTGGCAGGCTCGTAAGTGCGTCCACACTTGTCACGCGAGCAGAACGGTTCGACTCGTGCTCCGCTCGTGCGCCGCTCGTGCTCGCTTCGTAAGCATAGACGCACCATTAAATATTAATGACATCGAACGCCGGAGGGTACCTAACTAATTACAGGCCGTCGTCTTTTGTTCTTATGACAACAAAAGGAGTTCTTAGAGCAGGGGTTTTCAATCTTTCCTAAGATATCCATGACGTCACGCATTAGAAGTATAACTATTGAGTCAAATGTGAATTATTGAAAATACTCCTACCTAATCTGCCGATAAGGTATTAACTATAAAAGCATTCTTTTATTGCGCAAAATAGAATTTTTAAAAAGTTATGCAGGCCCGGCAGACGCATGTAGTAGGCTCGGCATGCATAATCTTGAATAATAAAATTGTAGAGGTACAAACTTAATCAGGTTGACAAGTTGATCATATTTAATTTTACAGTAATTTATCTTAATTACGGTATGGTGCCCTCCGTAGCAACGCTACTGTTAGTAAAATTTGAGCCTGCTAGCCAATGTTTGAGGACCCCTGTAGATGAGGCAAAAAATAGTGAGCTATTAAGAATACAATCACGCCTGCAACACAGCGCCCTGGGACTATTTAAAAATACAACTCTCACTTTCAAAGCAATAATTAAGGAGTTTGTCATACATGACACACGGCAGTAAGGAACCAGAAACTTGAGCCTTCTCGTTTTTTAATCATTTATCATACTCTCTGCCAGTCTGTCTGTCTGTTACGGTTTAACACTTAAACGATTAACCCTTAGCCACTTACCACTAGTTTTGCTCCCGTAATAACTTACCACCGGTCTAGGAGACCGCGCACTTTAAATGGCTCAGTTATGATTAATATTTGGAGTTGGATTAAATAAAATAAAAAAAGCAATTCTAATGTATACTAGTATTTATTGAAAGAAAAAAAACTCGAAATAAAATCAACCTTAATGAAAATACAACCAAATTTCTTGTTAGACTCTAAATTATAACAAAAATAACGCCCTATTTGAAAAATGAGATAAAAAAAAATTTACCGTCTAAATTATATTTTTTTTTCACTTATTTTCTAAAGTTTACTAATTGAATAACACAAAAAAAATATATTGGTACCACTATTGTTTTTATTTTGACAAAATTGCAACCTTGTGATTAACCGTTTTTCGCGGCATTGAATGCACAGCTTGTTGGAACATTCGAGACATATTGGGGATTTAAACTCAAAACACAGGTACTGCGTCTTGCGTTTTTTTCTTTGTATCACAAGTGAGACATGTTTTACGTATTTCCAGGTTATAGCAGAAGAATTTTTTGCCAAAAAATTTTTCTTTCTGTGGCGGAACTGCAACTCTGACAACGGCACTTCTTCGTTTGATGAGGTTTGAACAGACGATACAGAAGGAGTGTTTCTAGTATGAAAATTAGCTCCCCTCCGCTGTTCCTCTCCGGCGTAGACGGCCAGCCAAGTCTGAGGGTCACGTTTTTACTCGGATGGCCCTCCCTAGGCGCCACCCCGACTTAAGGCCTCTCAAGTCGGGGTACCCGGGGATGGGCTGATCAATAGCTAACGCTGGCACCGGCTCGTCCCAATCGGGTCTGAAGGGGAACCGGGGGAGTTTAGTGGGTAGTGAGCGCTTTAGTCTCGAGTCCCACACACGGCCACAGGATTAGCTAGCCTGCGGTTATGTTGCATAAACGCATTCTCCTCCGGAAAAAAAAAGAAAAAAAAAGATCTTCCGCTTGGTGATGTAGATACTTCCTCGTCTTCAATTTCAGAATCGGATCCGCTGGTTTCTTCTAGGATGTGGTCGTCACCAATATCATCTTCGACATCACTAAAAACTTCATTTAAGTACTATGTCCTCTTCATCTGTCGGAACTTCTTCTAGCCATCTAGCAATAAGTTCGTTATCAGCAGCCATTATTCACTATAAACGTCACTATAAACGTTAAAAATAAAAATATTAATAATTACGTAACCACTTACCACCGGTCTTACAGACCGCTGACGATGTTTGGGACCTCACCGTGGACAAACGCGGGCACCTGTGACGTCGTTAGTGGCCCACGTGGTACAGACGAGAGTGGGGGGAAGGTACATGGACGCACTAAAGTGGACGATGCACTTACGCCGAAATATTAACAAAAAATACTTCAACGGTGTCTGAGAGACCGGTGGTAAGTGGTTATGGGTTAAACAGAATTTCGAACAGACTTGGATTAGACCTTGGGCTTGGAATAAAAAGTAGCTTGAGTTGAGACGTAGGTAGGTAGGTAGGTATCTAAGCTACTTTGTATTTCGAAATTCGGATTAGGATAAATGGGAATGTTCGTCCTGCTTTCACATCCTATCGATGTTATTCTTGGTACAGAGTTTTGAAGCTGAAGAGTGACATAGGCTCCTTATTATCCCGAAAATAGTCACATTCCTGCGTGATGAAAGAATTCACACAGAGAACGCCGAGACCAAGTATCAAATTTATACTAGATGACTTTTTTACCGTCAGGAAAATTTGCGTGTGAGATAGGTAAATGATATAGATGACTACAGCATGATTAGTTTAATTTTTTTTTAATTATTTTTGCGCGTTTACTATGGCGACCGCGTAAATCTCGAACGGATTCGGCCATAGTAAATGCGCAAAAATATTTTAAAATTAAATTAAACTAATCATGCTATCGTCACATATATCATTTACCTATCGCACACGCAAATTTTCCTGACGGTAAAAAAGTCACCCAGTATATAAACGAGTATATCGCCTATAAACGTCGAATTAGCCAACTTCCTAAGAATTATCCCGATTTCGTTAATTTCAGTTTCTTTTTATCAAGCGTACACTGTGACACATACGCCACGTCCACACTTTATCACATTATACACGGTCCTTCTCTCAGCATGTGGACACATGTCTTCCATTTGAAACGATCTTTTTATTTTAGTATTACGATTATGTTTACGGCGAGTTCAAAGGGGTTTCTAATTTGACACAGTTTACGGCTGTCCCGTTTTGATGGCTATAGCGGAATAGATGGAAGTGGGGTGTTAATTAAATTATAGCGATAGTAGACGAGTTACTGATGCTACCGGTATGAATAAAAAATACTTTAATGGAACTGCTATTTTTATTAGAGCTACTGAATTATACTGTCGGGTCATTTTTTATGACAAAATTTTACGAAATAATAATATAATCTATTAGGTCTAATCAGGTTTATGGGTGTTATCTATGGTAATTGTGTGTGTATTTTCAAAATACAGTATTGCTTGCTAATGTTTATCCGTTGTCTGGCACCCATAGTAGGTACAAGCTATGCTTAGTTAGGGACTAGATGCCGCTGCAGTGTGAATATTGTAATCTATCTATACTAATATTATAAAGAGGAAAGATTTGATTGATTGTTTGTTTGTATTGAATAGGCTCCGAAACTACTAAACCTGTTTGAAAAATTTTATTACTGTTTAAAAGCTACACTATCCCCGGGTGACATCGGGTACCTACTTTGATCACGGAAATGTGGGGGGAAGGGGGTGATAATTGACAAAGAAATTACGCTCGAGTGAAACCGCGGGCAGAAGGCTAGTAATGTAAAAAAAGTAACTATTTTCACATTACCAATAGACGCTTACTAAATAAAGTGTAAAGACGGTCGATTCCACTCCGTACTTTAGGTGCAATAAGAATCTGAAGTGCGTAAAATCAAAACATTTTAGTGAGTACTTCAGCCCGAGGGTTGGAGTCTAAGTTGTAACGACGCTTTCAAACTTGAACAACTGTTCTACTTTGCGGTAAATGGGGTTTCTTTGTATTGCCGGTTTATTTATTTGCGCCCCTCTTCTTTTATTTACTAGTCGAACTATTGTCGTGTGTACTTTTAAACTTAGTTGCTTTATCGATTGCTTTGGTAGTTTAAAAGGTATTTCTGTTTTGTAGCCATTACAACAGCCATGTTATGATTTCGTGGTCCAATAAAGAGGTCACTATGCTTTAAATTTCAAAATATATCAACACTGACATACCTATAAGTTCGTGATAATTTATGTGATAGCTATAGACAGACAAACTAATCTGTTCCGGTGGCGGCGTTGCTACTGTCGTTTTAGTACTGTCATTAAATATCGTTTTTGCGGTTTTTGCCAAGTTTTTGCATTGCAAAAACTGACATTTCACGTAGTGCCAATTTTGGCCGCCGGAACAGATAAGTTTGTCGGTCTTTATGATGCTGTTCTTGTTGTCAATTACCAAAAATAAGACAGAGAGAGCATTGTTGTTATCTGACAGATGACAGAAAAATGCCATTAATTCTCTGTATTCTCTTTGCTATTCTTTTATTTTAAATACTTGCAACTCATACCTATTACATTATTGCTACTTCTATGATCAATTCAAGGCCGCACAGCTTTAAGTAGTCTTCGAACGCGAGTTAATTAAACGTCTCTAATAGTTTAATAACAGTTCGGAAATCCTTTTAGCCTACTCGATAGCCATCCCTCATCCGAGACTGACGCGTCAGTAATTGGGGTCCAGAAGTTGGCGTCACAGCCCAATGACCTCACAAAGGAGGCTGGCATGATGAAGTGTCACTCCCACAATGATAAACGATAAGTTATCCTCACCGGCAAATGGGGAATTTAATTTGTCGCTTGCGTTGTTTTCTACGTGAGCTCATATTTCGGGAATGAATCGGCGGGTTGAGACTATTTTGTCTAATATGACTATTTGATGCTTCCAACACTTCCGAGTAAAGCTACACTTAATGGAATAAGCTTCTCACATTTAAAGTAGAGAATAGAAGATCTGCCAGTGATCCAGTATGAATATACTATGGGACTTTGTGTCCTAGATCATTTTGCTATGTTAATAACCACGCTTGCCAAATGAGGATTGGTGAGAGGCGTTAGTATGGCTATTATCAAAATTATAAGGATGTAGTTAGTTCGCTCAAGATAAAAAAAGATTATTAATCATAATTATTATGCCAGCGGGCTACAATAACTTTGCTTCCGCGATGCAGGTGATATGAATAATTGTACCTACTGGAATTGATGATACTGGGGTTAGAAGATGTATGTTTCTTGGATCATGATCCAATCATTTTTTCGTTTGTTGATTCTGATACTCATAATACAAGACAGAGCTTACGCTATTTACTCTGGGGTCAGATCAATTTATGTGATGTTGTCCAATATTTATTTATTTGATAATCATGTTAATTAGGTCAAATTATAGCGTTCGGAGTGGCGAGCATTTGGAGAGGCCTATGTCCAGCAGTGGACTGTCACAGGCTGATGATGATGATGATGATGATAGCGTTCGGAAAATTGTTTAATTCAACTCCTGCGATCTGCAGAAACACTTGATAGTTTCACATAAAGAATCCATTATCATTCGCAGTCAATGTGTTGTGAACAGCATGTTAAGCCGATTGCTTCCGGATGTGGTCGCCACTAGGCAGTCGTAAAACAAGCTCGGCTTAAATGATCAGCAAGAAAATAAGTACCGCTGCCACAAAAGTTCTTATTTTGTTTTATAATATTAAATTAATAAATATCTCTTGACATTTTTAACACAGCGCCATCTAGCTTCAAACATTACTTATATACTTTTTTTTGTAAATACATACAAATATTATACATTAAAACACCCAGACCAATACAAACAGACATGTTCATGCACACAAATGTTTGTACCGTGCGGAGATCGAACCCGCGACCTCCGGTGTAATAGCCGACTTCTCGACCATTATACCAAATGGCTCGTCAACATTATAATATTTAAAGGAACTATCAAATTAGGTGAGAGTTTTTTTGGACAAGTATATTTTATGCTTTGATTTTGTAAGCGTCATATCCCTATATGTATGAGGCGAGCTGTATGCTTAATAGCCTTTTTACCCGGGCAATGCATGCATTAAGGCACCGTCACCTTCCGTCAAGGGTAGATGGTGGTCTGTGGGATTTAACGAGGATTACTCACTCAAGCCATTAATTCTATTCAAAACCCCAGTAAGCCCAAACCATGTAAAGGCACTATCTATGGTGGTTCGGCTAAAGTCTCAATTACCACAGCTTCATCCAAAAACGATACCTAAGAGAGAGACCAGCTTTACTGGTCCTCTTCTATTATGGGAGATGGCCGTCTGGCAATTTGACACTCAGCGAAGCTTCCTAAAGAATAGCTCGTCAATGAAGTACATAAATATTAGCTTACCTAGTAGACCACATCAGTCTGTCAATGCATAAACGCCTTTAGTGAATTTTCCTGACTGTACCTACTTCATTCGTGTCGCTAGTAGGTAATGATGGACGATATGTTATCTGTGGGGACAAAATGAGAAATCTAATTTCTCGCTCCCGTTCACTCGAGCCTGGTAGCAGAGATCCAATCGGATCTTATAGACAAGACATGATGTCTTAAGATTTTTATTTATATCTAATGTATTTGTGTAGACTTAATCTGTGATACACATAATACGATAAAAACGTAGTATTAATGTAATTTATCTCCTGGATGGGATAAGAGTATAGCGCATTGGATAGGTCTAAAATAAAATAGGCCGCCTAATATAGGTAAGTAGTTAACTGGATAAATGAGTAATTATTGTGCTCTCTTTGAAGTTTGAACAGGTGGTACCAACATTTTACCACTTTGGAAGTGTTTCTCGCGCAAACTATTCAGTTTAGAAAAAAATGATATAAGAAACCTTATTATCATTTTTAAAGACCTATCCATAGATACCCCACACGTAAGGGTTGGATGAATTTTTTTTTTTTGAGTTTCAATTCTAAGTATGGAGAGCCCCCAAAATTTATTATTATTTTTCTATTTTTGTATGAAAATCTTAATGCGGTTCACAGAATACATCTACTTACTAATTTTCAACAGTATAGCTCTTATAGTTTCGGTAAAAAGTGGCTGTGACATTCGGACGGACGGACAGACAGACAGACAGACAGACATGACGAATCCATAAGGGTTCCGTTTTTTGCCATTTGGCTACGGAACCCTAAAAACACAAATACATAGTAAAGCATTTGACTGGACAAATGGAACAAAGTACTGGAACAGAACACTGCATTTTAATCGAAAACCAATTCCAGCCCAAACCTATTGTTTGCGTACCGCTGAATTTTTAATAAAGCCAGAACTACCTGTAGGTAATTTATTAGAACAGCTAGCGGTGTTCGGTTGGCATGTTAACATTTACACCGAAACCGGAGCGCGGTGTATTCATAACTTCCGTAGTTAAGTCGTAAACGGGTATTGTTCTAGCTTGTGATTATAATAATGTCTCCTTATCGCGACACACTACACTTTGAAGACTTGCAAACAACACAAGAAGGTAGGTACCTTCTTCATCTACGTAGGTACGTTGATGATATGATGTGAAAAGATGGCTGACACATTCTATACTCGTGATCAGGTGCCATCTTTAAGGATTGGTCGGCTGCATGGGACACGGTCGGCTGGGACACATTTTTTTTAAATATATTTACATAATATTCAGAAAACTTAATGACTTAGTAATGTAGTTCTAAATACAAATGGCGATTGTACCTACCTATAATAATAATGGAAAAATATTGGCGATGGAAATGAGTAATTATCGAGTTTCTTGCCGGTTCTTCTCAAAAGATATCAATGTTCGGTGGTAGAGTATTCTGTACAATTTTTAATAATGCATTTACTCTTTTTAAGTGCGTCTTTGAAGAATATTTTATTTTGTTATATTCATGACGCGACCAGCGCCGATAGAATAGGTAACAATCCTCTTTTTATCAACATCCTTGAATACAAGAGGCAAACGTTTCTCTAGTGTCATTTGTGTCCTTAGTTAGGATAGAAGCCATTTTCCGGGCCTTTTGTTCCAATCTTGTCCGGGTACGCAAGATTTGGCTACTCACATGGGAGTGACTGATGACAGACCGCCATAACTCTTTATAGAGAAACAAGAATACTTGGATTATGGTTGTTTATTGTGAGGGTCTGTCAATAGCCACAAGGCGGGCACCGTTTCGTCACTTTGGGTGCGTAGGGAAAACCGGGGGAATGTAGTGTATAGGTATTTGCACAGATAGGTAGGTAAGAATAAATACTAGTAGTATTGGGTGAGTTTAGTGTCGAGTCCCACACACCACACGGTACCAGGTGTCGCTAGTCTGCGGTCAATCATTAATATCTGCAAATTAAAATTGATGCATGCGGGCAGGGTATTTAAATGAAGTGGTTTGTTTGCAGCTTTTAAAAGCACTCAACTAATGTAGAGAAAATTACTATTTAAGGCTTAAGTAATTTAAGAAGTTTAATTATGGAGCAAGTGATATATCAAAGTATATTTATTGTCTTTTAATGGAATAGGATCTAATGACTAAAGGCAAAAAATACTCTTTAAAGTAAATTTATATTTAAAAAGAAAAATAAACTTAAATTCCTCCACGCTTTCATTTCAACAATGTTCCCGTAATGAAATCAAGTGGGTATAAAACGAAATGATAATAAAAATGAGTGATCTTTGCAGCTGTGGCAGGGCAAAGAAAATGTCAATAAAGTTAATGACAATATAAAAAAGTACCCGCTATCAATAATCTCAATTTAGACTTTTATATCTCTGAGACGAAAGAGCTTCTTCATATTTTAGAGATCCATCTATAAATTAATTAATGGATGAATGGATAACATTGAAATCTAGCAAAAATGTATGTGTGGAAGACTTTTTCAAATATGCTTAATGGCTCCCTTATAATAAAATTCTAATACAGAGTCAGAGCAAAGTGAAGTATATAAGTAATGTTTATCCGTTGTCTGGCACCCATACACCGTTTGTCCACCGCCGCCGTCACCGGACCGGACCGTCCACCGAGAAAGAGATGTCGGCGCCGAGGTAGCGGTACATAGGTCATCATCTTGAAATAAAATTGGTCAGAAATAAACTCGGTTCTCGGCATTCAACTCCGTGGTTCTCGGTGACGGCCCACTGACGGCGGCGGTGGACAAACGCTCATAGCCCCATTATTATTATACATAATAAATATAATATGTACTTATGTGAGTTTGTAAGGTATTTTTAATAAAGTAGTTCTTGTAATTCTGTTGCCTGAATTAAACGTAATATTATTATTATTATAGCACAAACTCATGCTTATTTTGGGGCTAGATGGCGCTGTGTTAATAATGTCTACAGATTTATTTATTATTATTATTATTTATTTAGAAACAATTCATGACTTAACACAAACGATGCCTCTTCACGAACCAATATAAACTATCCCAACTCGCGCTTGTCATATTTTTCCACAACACTGTTTAGCTTTACGAGTGGACCACATGGGCCAAGGGTTTTATTAACTGCTCACTAATGCAAGTTTTACGAGTAATTTCACGGCTATTCATTCAGCCGGTAGGGAGCGCTGATAATAATTTGCCTTATGACGACCATTCGCCCCGTTTTCGCTTTTAATGAAACACATCCTTCTTAAGTTTCTTGCCTCGGTCGTTTATAGAGACTTATTACGGTTATGGAGTATGGAGTGTTATGAAGAACAGCTGTTTTGTTTTAATAGAGCAGGTTTAGTTTAATACATTTTGGGTGAATACAACAATATTTATAATGTATTTTTATGTAATGCTTGTATAATTGTGTAATAATGTCATAATTTACCTATATTTCTATATTTGTCGTAGAACCTATGTACCTACTTACGTCAATTCTGATACCCGAAAACGTAAAATAGTTCTCGGTTTTATTGTGGTCTTAAAATGTAAATGGCTACTGGCTAGCTACCACCCCCACAGGTGAAATCTGCCGCCATAACAGCTCTGGCCGTGTTCCGGCAATAGGAAAATTTAGGAAAATTAAAAGGATCGAAGATCAGATGAGCCTACAGTCTGGCTGGCAGCACATTGAGCTACGCTTCCAGCTGAAGAGAATACCTAGGCCGCAGTGACCGCTTACCATCAGGTGGGCTGCGTGTCTGTCTGCCAACTGATGTGGTATAAAAAAAACTTTTATTTTATTTGGCAAATAGCATAAAATCAATAGAAGCGACAGTCCCAAGTGTGTCTGAGTCTAGTCTCGAGCCATCATAGCCCATCTCGAGCCAACAGGTTGACGCGGGTTTAATTAAAACACGCACCATCATCCATCACCGCAGTATTGATTTTGTGTCGCGCGCATTTGGCATACGCGTCCGTTATCAATTACCTTTTGATCGTCTGACAGCGGCGCCACTGGGTATACAAGTCAAGGGTGAGAGGAGTTGATATCATAAATAATAAATAAATATTGGACAACAGCGCAAACATTGATTTGAACCCATCAGAGTAGGCGGGACATCCCTTTTTTAGCTGAGGAGAACGCATTATGTGCCATAACCGCAGTCTAGTGACGCCTGCGACCATTTGTGGGCCTGAGGACTAAAGGCTTACGTTCCATTAATCGCTAAACTACCCCCGTCTTCCCCGTTCCACCCGATTGGGACGAGCTGGTTCCAGCATTGTGGCTAATAACCATGCCCAGGTAGGAAATCCCTGAGTATAGACCCAACTGAGATATAACCGCAGGTTAGTGGGACTTACGGCCATGTGTGAGAATTGGGACCACAGATACCTACCTAATAGGAATAAAGGCTCAACCAAAATCCCACTACCCAGTATTACTCCTCCGGTTTTCCCTTCACACCTGAAGAGGAACAAGCCGTGCACGCTTTGTGGCGATTAACCAAGTCCTGGGTATGACTGCAATATAAATACCTATAACTTACTTGGTTTTCCAAGATGTCGTGATTAATACAACCCCCAGTCCTTTGTTTCATTATGTCGCGAAGATTCAACAAATTATTTCGCGTTGTCACTGTCATAATACAATAACAAATGCTTAAAGGAAACGAGACCCATTTAAGAATTGGTCAGGCCATCAAAACGCCACAAGTAAACCAAGATAAGTAACAACAGGATCTTAATACGATAAACGGTTTAAACAATAAAACTAAACAAGTTAAGCGGGCAGCCAATAAGCGAGTGGTTGATGCACCAATACGCCTATTTGTAGGACATGATAATAATAAAAGTGGATACAGGAATAGCAGAAACTAATTTGAATCATTTGTTTAGAAATAATCTATGATGTCGATTGGATCAATAATATCGATACGATCGATAGTCCTATGGATTTATGTCTTTGGGGTGGCAATAAAATCGATAGTGATAAATCCATCATTTTGAAATGATAATGGAAAATGAAGTTAGCAAAACTGTTGGCGGTTAGGTCAAATTTAATTTAATATAAATGTCGTTGAGTGTCGAAAACATTAAACATTTTTTTATTATCAGCATTGCAATTTCATTTAGTAACACTAAATCTTAAAAAATTTAAAATCATAAGAATTAACCCCTATATTATTAGTGTGAAATTATTATTTTGGCCACTTGTTTCTATTCCATAGTATATAATATGAGCTATGTTATCCAGAGGATTTCTAACCTGTTTAATTACCTACGAAGTGTCAAAAACTTTTCCATTGCATCAACTTTAGTGTGTGTATCAAAAATCTATTTATTCGTCTATCCTTACGTATCCTTATTTTCGCTTTTATCTTTTATTTTGTTGTATTCAGTGAGGTAAAAATTTGCCGCAGTATATCCCTTCTACTTTCTAAGATCCATGTTCCTACTTCGCGCTTTAAACAAAGTGGCCTCAACGCGATGAGTAATGTAGATTCTCCACACGCACCCCTGGACATAAACAGTATTAAACAGACATGTATGCAATAAATCCAGTCAGGTTATATCATTCGCTTTTGAGTAATGGCTAAGAATTGCTCGTCTGTTGTGAGCTATCTGATTGCGGCGTCGTGCGGCCTTTCAATGCGTTTTCAGGGTTGCTACGCTTTTTATTCGGTTTTAAAATTTTGCACTGGCATAGGTGGTTACATTGCAAGGAGGACTGACGGCCGTTGGGGCGGAAAGGTCCTCGAGTGGTGGCCACGTACCGGGAAACGCAGCCGTGGTAGGCCTCCCACAAGGTGGACCGATGATCTCATAAAGATCGCCGGAATCCACTGGATGCGGGTGGCGCAGGCAGGACCGATCGGTTTGGAGATCCTTGGGGGAGGCCTATGTCCAGCAGTGGACGTCGTTTGGCTGAAATGATGATGATGATGATAGGCGGTTAAGAGTAAACGCGGTATCAAATTATGATTTCTTGTCTAAATCAGAATCGCTAATGCGCTGCCACAATAAAAGTAGGCTCATCTTAATTTTGCTTGCAATTAGGTACATAAAATGCTTATACAAGATTTTTTACACTATCGCATAGTGGGTTTACTGTATCACGAAGTAAGGAATGGATGTAACTTTAGAAATCACTTTTCTATCTTGATCTCTATTCATACGAAATACGTAAACTTTTTGTATGTTAATAAAAGTAGTTCAGTTTAAAATAACAACACCAAGAAAAGTAAATAGATTGCAATGTTATTACGAAAAAAAAATTCAGATTTGTTTATTAAATAATTAATATCACGTAATAGCCCTCTGCTGCAGAAGCTGCGCGCAAATTCTCTCTTACAATCAACTAGAACAATTTTCAAAGATTAAACCGCATTAAAAAGTCGTAGTAAAACGTAGTCGGCGAGTTCAAACGGGTTCAACGGCGTCTATAGTGGGCCTAGGTGCTCTGCTTCATTAGGACGCCATGACTACGTAGTTGGCTGCCTGCGGATGACCTGCGCGCGGGGGTAGCCCCCCAACGTGCGCATTGCACAGGTCATCCAAGCTAAGTCTGGGGATCAGCTCGTTTCTCGGGTGGTCCTTCTCAGGCGCAAAACCCGGCTTACTGCACCAGGCTGAGGTACCCGGGGATGGCCAGGTCAATCGCCACAGGGCGGGCACCGGCTTGTCCTCTTCGGGTGTGAAGGGGAACCGGGGAAGTTTAGTGGGTAGTGAGACGCTTGGGTCCCGAGTCTCACACACGGAAGCAGGTCTCGCTAACCTGCGGTTAAGGTGCACAAACGCATTCTCCTCCAAAAAAGAAAAAATGGCGACGTAGCTGGCTACCGTAGCCAAGCCTATTGAAATGTATGAGACCTACTTCACTTGGCGACGGTATTGCAACATTGTCAATTTTGGCATTTTCATACTATCTGACAGAATACAGTAGCCGGCGATGTCGTTATGGATCCTAGTGAGGTAGGACTAAAGGACGCGCAAGGTTCTTAAAACGGAATTTCCTTGCCTTACGTCTTGCGATAAACACTATCTCGCAGTCTAAGCCGGCTGGATGTCGGAGTAATTCCTAAAACAATCTGGGAGCTGGACGGGGGCCAGCCACTTGGTGCATTGCGGGTTGCAAAAACTTCAAAACATAATAACTTTGAATTTACTGATAATGTGAAATTCTGTCGTAAGCCGAAAGTTTTCTTCGAACTGTGATTGGATTTGGTGTTCGAGAAGTTTTTGGGTTACTTTTATGACTGAAATTTATTTCAATTGTCAATTTCGTTAAGTCATTGTACAACTTATGCTTAGTTTTGTGGCTGGACTGCACTTAATATAAATGAAATACGGTCATACGATAGCTTTAAATTCTATAATTTTGCGGTCATTTGTTATTTCACACTCACTTCATGTAAGTGAAGCACAATTTGAAATCATTCGTATAGTAGCCGAGTAGATACCATACCATTCATTTTAATATCCCAACTAAATTCATGTTAAAACTCATGAAGAATTTATAGCTACCGAGCGTTAAACTGACACGAATGAAAATAAAACAGCCATTTTATTGACACTGGAACATTAAAAATACACCTTTTTTATTGCTATGACCCGTGTCCGTTCGAATAACTTCGTAATTGCCATACATGAACTTTGTACATATTAATAAAACCTTTAAGAATACTCGAGGTATATCTATGAGTGTCCGAGACAGTTGAGTGAGATACGACTGATACGTGAGCAGAGCAGTGTGTCTTTGTGGTCATCTTTTTTAGGCATTTCAAATTAAAGTATGGTCACATGCTAAATTATTGTAATAGGCATAGCATTGAGTATATTTGGTGAATAAAATATGCCCTTTAGTACCCGAAGAACACCGTTCGTTTCATCGACTCTGAAAGATCGTTGAAGAAGGTTTTTGTTTTAGAATATGTTGAATAGTGTAGAATTGGTGTCCTCGGTTTGTACTCGTTGCAGTAGAAAATTCGAATAATACAAAAAACCATAACCACATAAAAAGAGCTTATAGACCAATGATATTTAAAAAAAAAACATGTTAAATTCAAAGCAAATTGTGTCGGAATCTGTGACGAGTGATTATCATCACATTGCCACCGTCATATAATAAATTTAATATTACTTAATTTCACAACAACACAATATGTCCTCGTTGTTTATTTATAAAAAAAAGACGTAAGATATATTGCTGTACCGCATCACAATGATACAAATCTGAGCGCAATAGACACACTCTATCCATTCACTCCAATGACCCGTCTTAACGTCAACTCGTAGGGCAGAGGTCAGGATATCATGACTATTATATCGCGTGGGCGGTTTACTGCACATTTAGTGGGCACAGTAAAATAACTCGGAACATCCTGGGATGTTCCCGTCATTGTTATGGTTCCCGGCTCTCTTTATAGCCGCTTTGGCTGAACTGTTTGACTTCTTTCTATGTATTGCGGGTTGAATCGTTTGTTCGGTTTCGCTTTGTCGATCTCTTTGTGTGGTTGTAAAATAGAATGGAAGTGAGCTTAGTTGTTCTATGAACAATGATTGTATAAATCATGTTGTATGATTGTGGAAATTCACAAGTGAAAGGAGACCGGCCAGTTTTTCCATTAACCACTCAACGCCGAACCGGCACTCGGGTGCCGCATAACAATAGATTTTCTATTGTGTCTAGTAATCCGGGGCTAGAAGGATTAATAAGATTGTTCTGTATATAAACAATTATAAGATCATGGTTCAAAAAAGTACTTATTTGTAGAATATTTCAAACAACGAAATTACTTAATAAATGAAGACAAAAGTATCACTCTATGATGTCCCATACTACAGGCAAGGCAACCATCATTACCACACATATGTGACTACTCCTATAACTTTTTTTTTAACTTTAAAACTTAAAACGTGACGAGCCATTTGGTGTAATGGTCGAGAAGTCGGCTATTACACCAGAGGTCGCGGGTTCGATCCCCGTACGGTACAAACATTTGTGTGCATGAACATGTCTGTTTGTATCGGTCTGGGTGTTTCTATGTGTAATATGTATGTATTTACAAAAAAAAAGTATATAAGTAATGTGTATCCGTTGTCCGGCACCCATAGTACAAGCTAATGCTTAGTTTGGGGCTAGATGGCGCTCTGTGTGAATAATGTCCAGAGATATTTATTTATTTATTAAAAAGGAGCTTAATTATCATAAAAGATATATATCTTCATTTCCCAATTTTATGTTATGTTTGTTAATGGATATTTATGTATGTATCCATCGAATCTCTCGCAATAAAAGAATAAAACATTCCATTACATTACTTTAAGTTCCATAATTATTATTTGATCTAGTTCATAAGTTCTACCAACACCCCAACTATGATTGTGCAACGTTACTAATTTAGTAACTTCATCCGCTAAATTTCAATTTGAGTTATTGAATTAGCACCGCTATTTCTGTTTCTAGACCATTAAAATTTTAAATTAGAATAACTAATCACTCGCTTGAGTCGCCCTCCAATAAAATTTAACGTATCGCTTCCTCTATTAGTTATAATGATTAGTGGTTGTGCTAATTCAATTTTTGGTCCGAAAATAGTGGTAGTCATTCATTTTGTCACTTTTAGGGGACAATCTGCGGGTCCATAGGGACTGATCTTTATCAGGGAGTGTAATTTATTCCTTAGGGATCTGGTGGCGGTTATGTGCGATTATTGGAAAAAGATTGCGTTCCGTTCACACTTTTTTTGCAGTTCTAGGAAGCACCTAGTTTTATGGTCGGCCATCTTGGATCTTTTGACGTTGTTTTTTTTTAATTTTGAGTAACGGCTTTGACACGTTTTGTTCACAAAAACAAGGTGGTAAATGTTCACCAGGTTTTAAAGGTTTTTGTTACAATAAGAAGTTTTTTATAATGTTTTGGTTCATAAAAATGTCAGTTGATTTACGTTTATGGGAGTAACTATTATTGTGATATTATTAGTGTGAATAGACTTTTTTATGTAATTTTATTTTTTCGTGTAGGAGATATTGATATCAAAATGGACTTTTGTATTACGAAATAAAATTATGTACATAAATGAATAGGTATATTTTTTTTTAAATTTAAGATAACCTACACAATAACAATACCACCTACTTATTTGATTTGACATTTCCAGAGATTGGATAACATTTTTATTCACAAATGATTCCTAAGTGTGTAAATAGGCAATGATTTCGAATGATGCGTAGGAGTAGATGAGTTGCATACTTAGTAAGGCAATGCATATTTTGTAACTCTGTGATAGCATGACTTGCATATAAAGGGCAAGCGATCATCCAGGGCGTTGGCATTTACCATAGACGATTTAATAAACTTCTGAGATCATGGTGTTTTTATCTATGATAGTGACTTATCCTTATCGAATCTGGTTAAATTATATTTATTTACCTATACATATTGATTGATACAAGTATGTTTATCAATTTTATACACATTGATCTCACTCTTTTTTTTTGTGGCGGATAATGTGTTAAGGCTAAGGTTTTCGGATTAAAGCGTCCTAACTACCCATGAAACTGCTTCGTTTTCCCCTTCAAACCCGGAAAGGAAGAGTCTCCACTGGCTTAAAAGCTGAAGGAACGCATTCTCCTCTACATAAAACGGGTTAACTCCACAAAATCACAGATAACGTTAAACAAACTTACATCTTTGGTCATGATCAAATTAGCATCAATTTTAAATAAATAAACCCTTCGAAAACCAAAGCGTTGTAGAGCTTCTGTCCTCATCAGGTACTGATGTCAAAATCCTGTAAAAGCCCTTGCAGTAGATGTAACTTTACGTGAACATAACAATTCGAAAGATAACCTAATTAACAGAACAGAGCCAATAACACACGGAACGATATGTGTAACTCAATTAGCAGTTCATAGCTCGATGCAGGCGATTGGGTCATCACGTCATCACATTACCCCTAATAGCGAATTAGGCAAATCTGACCTTTATTACATTAGTGTTAAGGTTGAATTAAAATTCCCGAACTGCAGTAAGGCGGAGTGCACACGAGTGGATTGCGGTTAATCGGTCGCTCGGCGGGTCAGTGCAGATTTGATTTGGTTAGGATTGGACAGATTGGATATGTAAACTACTTCTTGGATTTGGGATTTAGTTCTTTAAATCTCGTAGCTTTAAGTTTTAACTGATATCTATTTTCGAGATTATATAATATATCTACTTTAAAACTAAAAACATAACTAAAGCCAATCGTTCAAACTGAATTTTTAGCTAATCATCACTCTAAGTTGTATTGCTAAGGCAGTCTTATTAATACTGGTGCATGGTGCATGGTGTGCGCATAAATTATTTAATTGATTGGACATGTTTTATGCACCGGCTCGTCCCAATCAGGTGTAAAGGGGAAACCGGAGGCGTTAAGTGGGTAGTGGACGGTTTAGTCTCGAGTCCCACACACGGCCGCAGGTCTAGCTAGCCTGCGTTTAAAGTGCATAAACGCATTCTCCTCCGTTGTGCTGATTATAATTCTTTACTATTTTTTTATTTTTTTTCCATTGATGTCTATAATAGTTTCATTGTAAAAGTTTAGTTTAGTATGTGGTTCTATTTAGAGACAAAAGTAGAGATGAACAACAAAAATAAAAATGTAAATTAAATAACCGCGACTGCATTCATTTCAAATTAATTATTTTAATAAAAATTATTTACGAATTATCAGAAAACAATATTGCTATTACCCGGAAATATAAAAACTATAAAAAGTTCCAAGTTCTGCGTGTGTACTGCGCCTAAAATTTCACTATACTCTGTGGGCGTGCGTTAATTACCGCAACGCCCGCATGTGTGTAACAGGCTTAGTAATGGCGTTATTTTTGCAGTGATAAGTGTATGGAGACGCGGGCTTAGGGGCTACTGAGTGTCTGTCAGAAGATAATTTACTTATTTGGTACCCTTATGGGGTGCTTAAATGGAAAGGAAATGGATGAGGTTAATATTAATTCACACCTACATTGTTTTTTGTGAGCCTACAGTCTGCAGCACATTGAGCGACGCTTCCTGGAGAAGAGTCCCTCAATGGAATAGGCCGCAGTGACCGCTTACCATCAGATGGGTTGCGTGCCTGTCTGCCAAAAGTGTTAAAAAAAGATAATCTATGACCATGGTTTCGATCTTCGTCTTGTTGGGTTGTAGGACAAACAAAGTCCCAGTCTAGCTACCAGAATGGCTCACAAAAGAGCTAGAACTCAAAGACGAGGGTAACACACTAAGTTATTTTAGAACCAAGTGGGTTTCATACTATACCGCTTTTTTTTATTAGCCCAACTGGTAGTAGTTAAGTAAGCGGCCACTGCGGCCTATCCCACAGAAGACAATTTAGAGACACCTAATTAAAAACATCGCTAAATGGATCTTTGAATCTGATTTCAAGCGGACCAGCCCCCACACAAATATCGATGGAACAAAGCCTCAGGTTGTTATGGCGGAAGATTTCGTCTGGAGCTACCCAGGTCACAGATTATTAAATAGCCCAGGTGGACTCAGAAAATTTCTTACCACCAACTAAACTTCTACTATAATGTAACAATCTGACTATTACTAATTTAATTACACTGTATAATCAATACCTTCACCCAAACCCTCCAAAAAATACGATTCGTCACCACATACCCTGTTTTGGTTTCGCCGGTTTTTTGATAAGAAATCTAATCTTCCCCGAACCCTCGCTAGTATTGTGGAGTCCATTAAAGAAGTCCCATTTGCTAAATAATACACGGGGGCTATTAGCGACGAAACAAAGACCGGTGGAGTACCGGAACCGACCGCGGTACTGCCGTAGGGAATAGACTAGGTTGCGGGGAGGTACGTAGCTGGGAACGGATGATTAGGTTGAAACGGATTAGGGTAATTTTGCATTGATATACCACAAATAAAATAATGGTTAGGTATACCAAACTAAATAGGTAAAAAAACTTTGGGGTCTTTACAAAATATAGGAACGGGATGGACTCAAGAAACATTATACGATAAACAAATAAAATAGATAAGTAAAAGAGTAACATTATCTAATAAAAAGATTTCCCGTTTTAATTTTAAGTATGATTAAATATAATTGACGTTTCAAGACATATGATTATCTGTAACTTTTCTCGTTGTTTAATTAAAATACCTTAGTGAGATTTTCGATATTATCACAATAACAAGAGCTGTAGCAAGGCGTATCATTGACAGTTTGCTGTTGATAAGTATTACGTAATATTGTGATGCAAGTTGCATATCAAACGTTGACACTTTATTTCCCTATCAGTCACATATTATCTGTTACCTAATAGATAAAAAAGTAGGTCATAATTTAACGAATTTACATACATGTCACTAGTTTGATCAATATGTCAGTGATAGTAATAATCTGATTTAATATTGTTGCATGACTGGTTTATTAAGCTTGCATTTTGTACACTGCACATTCTGCACAACTACTAAAATACATTAATAAAAAACTGGTTTTATGTAAGACGTATAAGTATATATTATAAAGAAAATGTTCAAAGCAACACAAAAATAATTTTGACAGACTCGATAGCCCGTTTGGTATTGACTCTGAACCTGTAAGGTATCAGGACAGACTAGAACAAACATTTAAGTTGTCAAGAATTCTGTTTATTTGGAAGTTAATACCTACCTATATTATTTGTGATACATTGTTATTCCATTCCACCACAGTTAGCTGTGTGCCCAACCAACTAACCCACTTGGTAGTGTGGTGTATATTGCCACAACAGTTGTATGTGATATCTGTGGTCTGTGTGTGGTGGGAGCATATGTGTGGTGGTATAATTGTGGTGGTGGTGGTGTGTGCATACTATATCTGTGGTCCACCACTAAAACTAGGAGTGCGAATGTATTTTTTTTCCGTGCTGAAATGGCAGTAACGTACCACACCGCGATCGGCTCACAGCAGATGTGCGGGGTGACTCACGACGACTCAATTACACATTCGATAGTTTTTGTGGTGCCAGTGCCCCGCCGATCCGAAAACTATTCCGTTTTATGGGGACGATGAACTATTTGTATGGACACTTTGTTCTGCGTCCGTCTGTTTGATGAACAACTGCCGGTATTGTTTGTGCAATCTGATAGCTTACTAGAAAACAAATAATTAAAAAGCTCCATTTTAGTTTTCTACCGATTTAGGATGCATTTATTATTGTTATAAATCAGTGGTAAAGCTTGAGCAGAGAAGATCACGAATTGAAACTGAAAAATTGTGAAATTGAAACTCAGTACATAATTCACGTAGGTACTTAAGTATAATATTTATAAAAGCGAAAGGGTGGGCTGTGTTCCTACTTTAATAAGGGATAATACACTAATTATTGAGTAGTTTTTAGTGAAGAAAAATAATTGATTTATTCTATTCAAAAACTACGAAGTCATCACAAATATAATATATATATAGAACTCTGACACCCAATAATGCACCCCGCGTTAACCTTGCACAATTTCAACTACCTTATTCTACGATCTACGCCCTATGTTTTCTTAAACACGTTTTAAAATTCATGAAATGTTGTCTAAAAATTCCCCAGCAAGATACACCTTCTAATTTTATATCCCACAAGGCGCTTGTCTCTGGTCCGAGCTAAAGTAATCACCGTAATATAGCACGGTCTCGGCGAACAACACTTATCTAGAGATTCCTTGTTTTGTCTTACACCAGTCGCTAAAAGGAAATGCTTGTAGGAATAAATAAACAACGGTTTAAACGCTTGTCATTGTCAATCCGTGCGTTGATTCAGAGCTTTTTTTAGCTGGTGCATTGCTAGAGAATAATAACCCGGGTTTACTACAAATATTCCCGGGATTTGAGAGTTTTGCGCGATACCGGGATGCCGTGACTGTCTCGGGATTGTATACAAATGGCAAATACATATATAGATATTGATGGTCTTGTTTGAAAATAAAATATCATTAAAATTGTTTGTCTTTAATGGTGCATGATAGCACGATATTAAAATTATAATAAAGAAATGGATATCGTCATTCTCACAGGGACCCCAGACTACTTAAATAAGTAGATATTCATTTTTTTAATCAATTTCGAAAATCTCTCATAAATATTATAAATCGCCGGGATTGATAGGCGACTAAAATCCCGGAATCAAGAGGCAGAATCCGAGATCGAAATCTCTAACTGCAACGCGTATTCTCGAAAATGAGCCTTATCTTTTGTAATTTTTTTGTCGCATATGTTATGGATTAGCGCTTCACGGAACGAAAGTTACGATTTGTTCTCCTTGAAAATACTCTCACTATCCACCTCGATGTATCATTTCAAAATCAATTCTATTTTGTAAGTTTAAAGTTCAATTTTACTTGCGTATATAGACAAAATATGGTAAGGATCTGTTGTCGGGTTCGTTTCGACCTACCGCAGGACCAAATAATAACATTAATAACTTTCAGCTAAATCCCGTGTAATTCCTAAATATTTTTATGAGATGCAGCTGATCTCATACACAGCATTGAACGGGAAAAGAAATTGGATTTTACAGGGTTTCGGTGAGATATTGATATTGTTAACAAGGATTTAGACTGTTCGGTCTATTTATACTAAGGCAGTATTTTGTGATAATGGGTACGTATAAATAGTAAGTGGTGTGTAGAATAAGTTTTTAATCGTCTGATTTACCACATTGTTAATCTAATGTCGTTATTTCAAAAGTAAGGCACATGGAGTCTACATGATTGACTGTAAAAACCAAAGGATTCCCGGGCATAAAACGAACACAATAGTTTATTGCATCATAATTTGGCATGGGATTTTGAACCACACCTTTTTTTTTTCTCGGAGGAGAATGCGTTTATGCACCATAACCGCAGGCTAGCTAGACCCGCGGCCGCGTGGGACTCGAGACTGAAGCGTCCACTACCCACTAAACTCCCCCGGTTTCTCCTTCACACCCGATTAGGACGAGCCGGTGCAAGCCTTATGGCTATTGACCTAATCCAATTCAAATGCTATTAGGAAATACATATACCTTTTGGAATTAAGCGAAAAATTACGTCAACTGCGCTTGTCCGTAACGTTAGCAACCAATAGCAACGCATAATTTATCTGTGTGTGTGTGTGTGTGTGCGTGTAAGTCATCACTGTCGCGTAACGCAATTCAAAAAGGTCGCATCCTAATAGCATTTGAAACAGATAGTAATAGAAAACAATTTCTATTTATCAACACTTAGTCCACTTAAATGTTCACAGCCAGCTCGTGGCTTTAAACTTGGTCTTCCTATTCGCAGAGTAGTCATAAATATTCCCTAAGCTGACATTTTATACCACGTGTTTAATGTAGGAGGACAAATTCTCAGACTTGTAATAAGTCCTGTTCTAAACCGTGTGTGCGGAATATTGTAAATTGTCACCTGTTGGGCTCGTAAACTTTCTCACTGAATTTCAACAATGAAGTATGATATGAAAATGAAAGGAGTGAATGTAAAATTGACGGCTAATAGGATTGTGTGGAAGGAAAAAACATGTTGCGCCGACCCTACCTAGCGTGGGATAAGGGCAGGGAAATGATGAAGCGAAGCAGTTTGGCAAATAAGGGGTTAAGCTTACGCTTCAGTGCAGGATATGAGTTTTAGAAAATACAGTCAATAATATAACATGCATCGTCCTATTTTTTTCTCTCTCTTCGAGCGTTTTTTCTCAAATCTTGTAAGGGTACGCCTTGCACCATGATCCAGGAATTGCCAAGTTCAGTTATTACATTAGAACGACTGCTATCTGATCTCCGTAACTGTTAAGAAGATGGGGATCAAGACCAATTGGACATTGGATCATGGCCACTGCCATTCGACTGAGCAGGTTTCTTCATGATTCGGTGACCGCTATTCAATTTAGGCACATAAATAGCACGCATATTAACGTCAAAATTCACGTATTGTATTTCAAAACATTCAAATAATAAGTCATCCAATATACCAAATCACAAAAGCACACGGGCCCTGTGGGATGTGATGAAAAAATGCAACTGAGAATAATATTGCGGTCGAAAGTTTTATCATTTCGTTAAATGGCTTTGTGTCTGTGGAATTTGGGCTGCACTGCAGCGGGCCACGTTGACACATCGCAAACTAATGTGACCCTATTTAGCTTCACATAAAGGTTAAATTCCTATAGGTGGAGGATCGCACTTTACGTCGGATGGCATTAACAGTTCCTTCGCTGTTGACATTTGCAGCCTGTGTCATATAACATCCTATACTGCAGAGGCTCCACCTTATTAGAATAGTGAGATGAAAATGAAATACGTATGTACAAAAAATATTAAAGTAGAAAACAACCTTAGAGAACCTTTTATTTAACGATTTTTTACAAAACACTTTTACATTAGAAGATGAGACTGTTTTAGCAGTTGTTTCTTTTCGTTTAACCGTAGTTAAGGCGAAACTTACTTTAAGTTTATTTACTTTAATCTTTTTATTTTATTTATTTGTGCTTCATTGCACAACTGAAATTGATGGATTCAATTTCATGGAATTTTCTACCGGTCGACCATCGGAAGATGCAGAATTAATTTTTAACCAAACCAGTCGTCTAAATTAGTTTGCTTATATCAAAAGCCGCGTCTGATAATTTTTACTCTTTGACTGTGCAAAATAATAATTGTTTGTTGTTTGTCATTAGTCTCTCTGTATCACGTCTCCGTATTCCTTTATCTGGGAACGCCAAAATGGCTGGCGTTTCTACTTTTTCCACGTGCCATATTGTTGCGACGTGATCGTCATGTTTTTGTTTGTGCTCCTCTGTTAGCATTGCATTCGATTCATGCGCCGCTCCAAATGTTTGTTTTACTCGATGCTGCGCTGTTCATGTTTCTTATTTGTTAATAGTTTGATGACCTCTTTCGTGTAATAATGAATGCTTTGAGTCCTAGGTGCAATTAAGTATTTGTGTCGGACTTTTAGAAGCACTGCTCAGGTTTCGAGATCGCCTATTCGTATTTGGCATATGTCGTGATTAAGCCAGTTCCTATCGGCATGACGAGGCCTTTTCCCGACAACAGGATATTCATAGACTGATACTGTACTTTTTTTACTTTAAATGTAATTTGCTTTTATTTCGTTCCAGGCTCGTTGATTGTTTGTTAGTGTTTCTGATAGGCCTAACCATAATTAAGTGCTTAAGTTTACGTCTTAACAAAGAAAAGGCTAGTTCTTTCATATAAATGTAAATGTTTAAACATTGGTCATCCGAATTGTCAATATTTCATCTATTTTACGGATTATTTAAAGTGTTTCTTACCCTTTGCTTGTTACAAGCTGATATTTATCACCAAACAATCGAATTTACGACTTCCATTTCCTCAAATCTTTAAGAAGTTGCCGATAGCAAAAGCAAAGATCCAACATTTGTTATTCAAAAACAATGAAAGTTTACAAGATCTACAGAACAATGTACACTCCTACACAAAGCTAACGAGAGATGTCGCTAGAATTCCTGTTCATTTATCAAACCAGGCCAAATATTTGTCGGATTCAAAAACAAACGGTCGTCGGAACAACTAAACATCGCATATATTAGGGCCTTGCTGTTTGTACACTCGATGTTGCGGTGAAACA
Organism: Mecyna flavalis; assembly: GCA_949319885.1. Taxonomy (NCBI): domain Eukaryota; kingdom Metazoa; phylum Arthropoda; class Insecta; order Lepidoptera; family Crambidae; genus Mecyna; species Mecyna flavalis. Next base: position 15,436,429 of record OX439433.1, read on the forward strand.
GTACAATCTGGAACGTTACAAATTGTACTGTCACTTCATTAAACTTCTAGGCTGAATACAGTTCGTTCGCGCACGTAGAAAGAAAATAAATATTTCATACTTTGATTGTTTTCGGTTCCCAAAAAACTGTCATGAGCTGTTTATTTTAAAAAATAATTATTTGCCTCATTTTATTTTTACAATCTTTTTTACTCTTGAAAGTACTGTTAAAGTTCGGGTCAACTTATATTTTCCTTTTATTAACACTTAAACTACAGACTACAGTATATAGGAGCTTATGGTATCTTCTGGTATCTTAGAGAGAAGTGAAAATGCTCCACCGACAAGAGCGATGCCCTTAAATTAAATGAATAGACACTAAACGTGAAACCTAACGTAAAACGTAAACGATGCGTCTAATTTCCAATTCGTCAGCGACATACAAATTTCTTCTCTGACGAGGTACAGCTGGCGGCCACAGCTGCTTCGAGAGACCACTCGAGACTTGCTCTCAACAGCCGACAATACCGATTACAATCATAGACCCTATCGCCATCACAATAAAGACCAATGTATCCGCAATTATTACAGCCAACTGTTCGCAAGTAATACCTCTTGTGCAAACTGGAGGCACTCGTCAACTCTCGACGGGAGTATTTTTCTTTCGAATTCTTAACGGGCCTTCAAAGCTTGTTCGTTAAATGTTGTTTTGTTATGTTAATGTTTGATTTGTTTTCATACATCGTTAGCGGAAACAATTTGCTTCGTTCGGATTTCCCTTTATTATGAGGACGTGTGAAATTATGCTTTTTCAATTGAATAAAAGATTGAAAGTTGATTTTGTATTTACATTTAAAAAAATGTTGAATCATCTTAGAAAACATTGTTTTTGTTTCAATTATTGAATTCCAGAAGAGAATTATTTTCGGCAATGGGCTATCAAATTCCTATACGAAATTCGCTTCATGATAATTATTGTAACACTATAATATATTTACTACTCAATCATAAAATTACACACTTTTTTACGTTAACAGTCAAGTCAAGAAGTTAGATAAGGTAAGCGTTAATCGTCATATAGACGCTTGAGGCGTCAGAGACATCTCTCGAAAACTGTAAATGAATATTGCATTTGTTCAAAAAACTTAATTAAAATATATGGAAGTGTTTCCCATGAACTTCTACAGTGAATTGCTCCCACGTGAAACTCGGACGTATTTCATTCATCCACTGCCAGTCGGGCGGCATGTTCGTCTGGACCATCGAGTTTAACGGGTCCCATGTTAGTCCATCGACTGTATTCGTATATTGATAAACTTTGGTGTTAATGTTTTTTCTAATTATCTCTAAAACCGTAACTAAATTTCTTTCTTTTTATATTATAACAAGAAGATGTTCAACAATTAATACAATAAATACTTTATGAACTAAATTAAATAAAGGACCACTTCCTTCGGAACCATATCAACACAGATCAAAATCCGAGCAAAATTTCTAATACCTGAATTCTACGAGTAATGCACGTTGCATTGACAAAGTCCTACCTACCTCAGCCACCGATCGCAATAAACCCGTATCCCGCCGACGTCAATCCGCAAATGCTTTTAATCTAGCCTGTCTGTGTAATACTGTAGTGATAGTGATGCCTTTGAAGCTTTTGGCGCCAAAACAGAATGGCGTTAGCGTACTTACTTGCAGACACGAAAATGGAAATTGCATAAATTGTATCACCTAGTCTAGTGATCAGAAAAGCGGGGTTAGAACAAAGTTTTCACTTCCAAGACGGGAAAAGTTTGTTACAATTATAATTATAATTGATACGATAACGATAAGTTCAACAAAATTCTAATAATTATTGAAATTACGAGTATGTGGAACTTATCGTTCTAACTGCAGAGTAGAGCAATATTTGATGTTTTAACCCGAAAAAACAAATACCAGAACCGCTAAAATGGCGCTGCTGTGGTATACCATGACACCAACACTAGTACCTACCTATAGGGAACAAGGGACCATAATTGCTCGTTAAAGTATATGGAGCATAGCAGGGAGAAGGGGGGTCTCGAAAATGTACCACGCACGGAAATGACGATAGTACGTAATACTCATCAACCGAATTGTTATTGATATGCGAGTGATATGTGAACTCGAATCCGTGCTACCGTTCGAGTGGCTCTAGATATTGGGGATGTGTAGATAAGGAAGGTTTATTTTGGTTTGAATTTCTTTCGCGTAATGTGCATTTTGATGGACGGCGTTGAGTAACTGAAATACATACCTACGTGTGTAAATCATTCGTGTTTCCGTGGGTATGGTGTTGCGGTGCAAAACTTTAGGATAGGATCTTAAAAATAAATCTGCAGCGAAGCAAACTGCGATGAAGATTTTTCTAGCAGAATTTCGGTCACAAGGTGTATGCAGAATTTTATAATATAGTGACATCTAGTGTGCAAAAAACGAATACGCTCTTACAACATTTGCAGTTTTGTGCAAGAACATTATTAGCACGTTATAAGACTAAAATAGCCATTAATACAATATGGTCTTAAAGCTATAGACATTTCAATAATCTTCCCCATTCCATACTTTAAGCCTGGTATCAATTCACGACAGGCAACCCAGTCACAGAATATAATAATATACTCCCCAGTTGCAGTTTCGACCTGTGGTCAGCACTCAGCAGTCACGTTATGTCTAAAAGACAGAGAACAACTGGACTCTTAAAATGAAACGTTACAAGATACCTTTTTCCTACAGTCGTATAAAAGTGTAATATTTCGACCAAGTTAATTTAAAAATAAAAAAAGAGCAGGAATATTCCCAACACCCCGCCGTAATACACGCGGGAATGACTGTAAAAACAATTGCGGGTCTGCCATCACACGGCAAATATTTTGTAAAAGCCGCGACGCGTATTGAGCTATTTTATTGTTTTAATACGAGATTAAACAGCGCTGCGAGCCTCCGTCGAAAATTTCCGAATGCACGGCAGAACCGCAGAGGGGGTTGCCATGGCGACCGGCGAATTTTGACGGCGAAGGTGTGTTTACAAATTGCGATACAGCCCAGTGCTTTACACATGGAACCATGGAGCTTTATCTCATGTGAAACCTTAGAGATGTTGCGAATATTCGGCTAGTATTCGATAATCTGTCAGCTTTGCGTACCGACTGTTCGGCTATATCATCATAAATATGCATAATTATAGCTTTCTCTACTCATCAAATATTCCGAAATTATTTCTTATATTTCATAATAATTGGTGACTAATGAAAACGATCACAGGAAAAGCCAGTCGGATATTAGGACAATGAAATGGCATCTTTTCCATAAATTATTCTTAGTTTTATTATTCATTAACAAAAGTTGACAGGAAGTGATATTGTATAACCCTATAATATATTGTCCCTGTCTGAAAATAGCATTTCAAGTTAGATTACTGAGGCAGGCGCACGTTCGCCGCAAAGAGACTTGTAACGTGACACTCGCGAAAAGGTCCTAATCGTGCCGGACATTTTCCCAACAAGTTTCTGTTAGAAAATTGATTATTTAACAAATGTTTTATTTTAAAACTACCATTGCAGCAGTCAGTTTATTTATTTATGTTATGTCATCTTAGTCAAGTTTAGTCTGTTGTGATTTAAAAGAATTTTTAAAGTTCCTTGTGGGTAATTATAATTTTTTCCTTTCACGGATTTTTTTAAATTCTTTTAGTTTTTTTTTAAACACGTAACTCATTATACTGCGTGTTATTTTAGTCGTTGTTTTCCCGCAGCAGAATGCTTCACCTTCAGTAGTACTATCGATTTATGCATGTGGTTTTTCTTATTTTATTTAAAAAAAAAATTTAAACTCTTTTTTATTTTTTTTAAAGTTTGATGGGAAAATGGAAACCAAATGTGAGTAAATAGTAAATAATCATTTTTTTGATAAACGCAAGGGCAATGACCCCGGCAGTTGACCGTCCGTGACGCAGCTAGTACTATTGGTTCGAGTTTCGTCTATCATAAATTGTAAAACTTTTGATTTCACTTAAAAAATAACCTTATTAATCTATTTTACTACTAAGATAGAATCATTTTACTGCGGGAAAACAACGACTAAAATTGCACGCTGTATATTATATTCAGCCTTTCGGCCAAAAGCACAGCCAATTCGATATCCAGCTAAATAACTATTCGTCGCATCTCTAGAAGATTATGATAGAACCTCCGTGAGACACGAGTATTTTACGACCGTAACGTATGTACTCGGGTCAAGAGGGGCTGAAATTATGAGTCTTTATTTTAAATTTTATTCAGCCCAACGTAACGTATGGCGCGCCTTAGGCCATTCGCGTTCGTTCAACAAACGTAACAAATGACGCTGTGCTCACCCATTGTTTTGACTAAGTGAGACGTTTGTTTTTTTAGACTTACGAGACGCCACCATGCTTGGATAATAATAACAATAATCTATACTTCTATACTAATATTATAAAGAGGAAAGATTTGATTGTTTGTTTGTTTGTTTGTTTGAATTGAATAGGCTCCGAAACTACTGAACCGATTTGAATAATTCTTTGCCTGTTGGATAGATACACTATCCCCAGTGAACATAGGGTACTTTTGATCCCGGAAATGTGGGGGGAAGGGGGGATATTTGAAAAAAGAAATTACGCACGGGTGAAACCGCGGGCGGACGGCTAATGATGTTCACACTGCGTCATCTAGTCTGAACTAAACATAGCATTGGTATCAAAAAACGGATAAACATTAATAAAACCTTTTTTTTTGTGATTGAAACTGTAATTTTGCACTAGTCTTCTTATGTAGCTGTTTCACTAGTTTTAGAGAGAAAAACAACCTTATTGATATCTGAAAGAATAAATAATTACGAGGAACCTCTCAGGCATCGAGCCATAAACTATGAACTAGTGAGTTTGACGGTTTTATCGGTAAAAAATGCCTTGTTTCAAAATTACTCCGTAACATATTTTATCTAAATCAACGTTTTAATTGTGAAAAGTTGCTATTGAATGGAATCCATTAAGTTAACAAAACATATAGCGTGCCTCAGGCCATTCCCGTACATTCAACAACACGTAACAAATGATCGCTCACCCATTGTTTTGACTAAGTGAGAAGTTTATGTTAATTTTGTTTTACAGAATGCGCAGACTCCATAAATACTTATCTGAATTGTCTTTCTAAGAAGCACATGAGGCAAAAAGACTAACGGGACCGATTGGCGCTGCAACGAGTTTAACTCAACGCTAATGTGGTCGATTCTTCAGCGCTTAATTCGAGATCTCTTGACTTAAGTAAGAGCTATAGAATTGCGAGCGTTGAAGATGGTCATTCTATTAAAGCGAGGTACGACTTCGGTGAGAATGGGGACTGGTTAAATATTATGATTGGATATTCACATTGGTTCGGTATGTCAATTTATTGTCGATACATTCCGTTACAACTGTTACAAGTATTGCGTTTGGATGAAGTGCACTTAGAGTTTAGGAATATGCTTAATCGAACGGACAAAATTATTGAAGAGGATGTATAAATAAATAAATCGGAACCGAATGAATTGTACATTATTATTCTGTGCGCACATGTTGGCTTTTATATTTAAACTTTTCAATTTTAATCTAAATATTGCTCGAGTGATTTGAAAATAATAGTGCGATTTGTATTTTGCCGATATGACTCCATCATATTTCACAAAATATTTATTGAGTGTAAAGATACTCGTAAGTGGTTCAATTGTACATTTTTAAGTTCCTTTATAAAGTGTTCAAAATCAGGATTACAATAAATCATATTTTAATCATTCAAAATGACATGTTTTTTCCAATCGTATCAAAAACTAAAGAGCGCTTTGAATATATTCCAGATTCTTGTGAAAACTACGTCATTCATCTCACGTAAGAACAATGAAAGGAAACTGATAAGTAACAAGACTTAACACTTTAAAGAAAAGGACTTGCTACGTCTAATAAAAATAATGAGGTACATCAAGTTTTACGAGATACTCAACTACTTAACGTTATTGACTAAGTTCAAGAAACCACACCGAAATAAGAAGATCTTAATAGTATTTTTATCGTAAGAAAATATAGTGTTCCTGATAAACAATGGACCCATCCATTCTGAACTTAATACGTAACAGAATAAGGTTAAAATTGTACTTTAAAGAGGAAGTTACAAGCGGAGGAGGCTTTTGAAATAAAACGGGAAAGTTTAAATAGGAAAAAGTGAGTGCAGCACCGAAGATAGTGAAAAAAGAAGGGAACAATTTAAACTTTTGCACAGCGGTATACTTGTATTTAGGGCTGACAAATAAAACTCGAGTAAAGGTTGGAGAGAGAATTTAAGACTAACTTATATAGGGGTCAGTAGTTGTAAAAGTGTGTTATTGTGTTTAGTTTTACCGGTCTCTGGATAGGTACTTAGAGCGTTTGTCCACCGCAGCCGTCACCGGGCCGTCACGTCACCGAGAACCGAGTTTATTTCTGACCAATTTCAAGATAACGGCGCTCGGGTGACGGCCGTGCGGTGGACAAACCACTCTAGTAAATGTATGTACCGCTACCTCGGAGCCGGCATCTCTTTCTCGGTGACGGTCCGGTGACGGCGGCGGTGGACAAACGGCCTTAGACTAACTACCATAAGTGTTGGAATTTTTGCGTAACTTACTTGCATGCACTTAAATCTACGGATAATTTAGATTTAGACTTAAGAAGTAGTCTTTCTTGATTCTTTAAGCTTGCAATTCATACTATCCAAAACATTTCCTTCGCATAAGTGCATAATATACGAGTATAACTACAATTTAACTCGTATGTTATATTTTAAAAGATTTTTGATATCAATTATGTTTCATCATTTTTGTTGGTTTTGTATTGAGCATTACATTGGTTTGCTTAAACTTTGCCTTGCTTGTAAATCTTGTAATGCTTTGGTGCTACTTTTATATTTTTGGAATTATGACTCCATTTTTTTTGTTAAAACTATTTTAATATTCTAAGCATGGATGCCTGTCGTGCCAGTGGCTTCCCTAAGTAAAGGGAGGTAGCCCGTTTATAAGTTGGCTAGAGGAAAATTACACGAGTGGTAACTTCGCAGCGTCGGAAAGTTCCTGCATCATGTTGCTAATTCCGCACCCGCGGGAGAGGATGATGAATCTGAAAGTTAAAAAAAAGTTGCAGATTAAAAAAGTTCTGTTAATCTCCGACGAATAAGCATTGTCAGGTTTTAAGTCTTTCGAAACCATTAATAGTGAAAATGGAAGGTCCAGAACTTTTTTCCGTCCTTCTTTTGTTCATTCAGGGAAGATAGTAGGTACTTGTTGTTTAATATGAGAGATTACTACTACTTAGTAACTTTTGTTATAATTATGTAGAATAGTTGGTATTAGGGTTTTCACTTCTTAATAATCCCTACAAGTGAAATCGGTCCTCGACTGTGATCTAATAATATTAAAGTCGGCACACTTGATAATGACGGCCTTATTTTTTACAGAAGCTCAGTACAATGGCCCCACTTAGCCTGATGGTAAGCAATAAGGGAGCCTAAAGATTTTAATTTGGCTCCTGTAACCAAAGAGATATTAGTAGACATAAATGGGAAAGTTAAAACGGAATACTACCAGGGAGGTCACCAGTCTGCCAATTGGAATCATACAAGTACTTATTATTTCCTAGCGTGTATGCAACCCGCTAGTACTGCACAAACCACGTGTTTTCGTAGACTGTTACTACAATATCAGATAGTAAACAAAACAACATTGTAAGGCCCGAGCGGCCCGTATCGGCCATCGAAGAACAATGGCAGACAATGCAGCATTTTAATTTCCTACAGCCCCCACAATGCGTCGTAATAGGTGCAGACGACGAGAACCCATCTTTGTTGCACTAAACAATACCTGGACGAAGCGCATTATCACCGGCCTAATAGTCTAAGATCCCACAGCTCGATTCTGCAGGTCTGTTATTTTTATGAAATAAATTTTAAATTATTGTTGAAGAAGTATAAAACGAATTAATTGTCCGATATACCTTTAAAAAATACCGCAAATTTATTTTTGTAAAACTAAGTTAAAAATGCAGCTATATGTTTTCTTAATCAGTTTTGCGTCATTATATATGAAGCGATTTAAAAAAATAACAAAAGAAGAAACGGATGAGTCCAAATAATCAGCAATATTACACCTGGCAATCCTAACATCGCGGCTGACTGAGAGCTGGCAACTTTTCCATTAGAATGACGTAAAATTTATAAAAAAAACATACATTTAATTATGTAGCTGCGATTTATATTAGCATAAATATAAAAAAACCTATCGCTAATCCGTTCTTTACTAATTCTTCAACATTGATTTATTTATTTCATCCGAACCAACCTGCAGAATCAAGCAATGGGATCTTGGACTATAATGGTCCGTCTGTCCATGCGGGGGGCAGGAATGAAACTGCTCGCCCAAATGGTCGTTTATATTTTTCCCACGACTAATCTACGGGTGTTGGATATTAGCTTCGCTTTTAAAATTGCTATATTTATAGTGCAACTTTGTCATGCGTGTGATCTTTAAGTTATAAAATTTATCAGACTCCATAATGGCTGGTTATTTCTATCTCTAACTTTTTCTTTTCTTATTTTTACTTTGGACACCGGGCTTGAACAGCGGGTTGCTAAGTTGGGTGTTTTTTAATTTACTGCTACTATAGTTTCCCCTGTTGTTTAGCCGAGCAAAATGCTTTCCTCTCAATCACTCTTCACTTCTATATACATCTTTGACATATTTTATCTATCGTTAGGAAATTTGAAGTACTTAGATACAATATACATTCTTACCGCTTTCAAATAAGCTACAAAATTAATTACCGAAAATTAAATCTATTAAATTGCTGCCTACTTATTTAGGCTACTTTTCCTTCTGATATTCTTATAATCATATAAGAATATCAGAAGGAAAAGTAGCCTAAATATAACAAATAGAATTTTATTAAATTCTTATAATCTATATAAATAAAAATGAATTGCTGTTCGTTAATCTCGCTAAAACTGGAGAACGACTGAACCGTTTTGATTAAGTTTAGTCTTGAAATATTCGTGGAAGTCCAGGGAAGGTTTATACAATGAAAAAATATGGATAAATTGCAAGGAAAATACTTAATACATAATAGGGTTTAAATTAATATGGTTTATATTAAGAGGTAAGTGCTACGAAGTTTACCGGGTCAGCTAGTATTAAATAGTCTTGTTACTGCATTCAAATAGGTTTGATTCAGCCGCAATTGGTAAATAACCGTCTTTTAATAATAAGCCTAGTAATTTCTTTACCTGGTCGATTGTATAGAGTGCCTACGACATACAAATGATTACAATTTCTGTGGGCGGCCCGTCTGCAGGTTCCTTTGAAGCAGACAATATTGCAGTATAACTTAGTCATTCCTTATTAACTTATGCATAAGAAGTGCACTTTAATTAAACTAGTCGTAATGTTATATGATGAGATACCTCTGTAAAACCTGTACAGGTCGTCCACGCTGTATTGAAGTATTTATGGATGTTTTTAATAGTTTTTCCCATAAAAATATGATATTTACGGCTTAAGTAGCATCAGGCTATTTCAATTATCTGGCAAGTACCGTTCAATGGGCTGCCATATTGGAAACTCCTCATCCAAGCAGATTATACCGGTGTTTTTAGTACCTAACCGCTATTTAAGGAATCATAATATATAGTTACACATATCCACAGACTCAAGATTCATACTATCATGCATAACAGAAGTGGGAGATTTCTTCTTAGACCTCATTGACCTCATTCACTCTATTTGACGATTCGCGTTTTTTGAAGAATAGTCATTCTTCACGAATCGTTATTTTGATTTGATGGGCAGCTATACATTTTAATTGTCCGTGTTCACACTGTCCATGATTTTCACGATTCCGTGATTGTGTGAACTTTGAGGTAGATAGTTGAATGTTAGTGGCGTAAACTCGTCCGAACTGGCTCAAAATAGGTAAGAGCACGCACAGGTAAGGAGTGACGTCTTGTTGTGTCGAAGGCCATGTTCCTTCAGCTATCCCTGAGCCAGTGGGTAAATAAGTACATAACACATAATAAACGCAAATGCTCAACATCCTTATCCAAGGTAGGATAGCCATACACATTTTTTTTTCGGAGGAGAATGCGTTTATGCACCATAACCACAGGCTAGGTAGACCTGTGGCCGTGTGTGGGACTCGAGACTTAAGCGTCCACAATCCCCTAAACTCCCCCGGCTTCTCCCTCACACCCGATTGGGACAAGCCGGTGCCAGCCTTGTGGCTATTATACACCTGGCTGTGCCACTACCAAATGCGCCAACCAACTGTAAATATATCTACATCTTGTAACCTTATGGAATGTTTCTAACAATGTTCTCAGTTTCGTAACATTTGTTTACGAGTCGAGTACTTAGTATCTATTACCTTATCTCGCGATTACCTAGTTAGCCTAAATGGGCTGGGAGTTTATCACCTGCTTTTAAGTTAAGTAACGCAGGTTATCTGCGGTACTGATTTCCACTTTCACACCTCGCGTGGTTATGCAACGATTTGTCTGTCGGTACGTTGTTTGGTGTAGCATTTAGTGATTCAGTGTCCGCCCACGTTCGGCTTTCTAAGGGACATAGGATAGGCAAAGTGTTGTAATTGCGAAGAGCGATGGTTAGAATGGCGCGTCCACGCGTGGGTTACTTCAATTGTACTTAAATGACATTTACACAAAACTAATATAATTGAAGACCTTACGTGGATGCAATTAGCGAGAGATCATGCAATCTTATTGATTCGAAGTAATATTAATGTTATGATGCTTCTAAGAGATGTGACTTATTTGATTTACGAGATATCTTAAAGATTTTTTAAGTAAGTGTCGGATTCCTTAGAACACGTCATCTTAAGCTTGTGATCAACACTCCGCATTTGACAAGCGTGGTGATTAAGTCAGTACCCATTATTGTGACGCTGACTTGATCGTTGGACATTGAATATAGTAATTTTTATAATATTTATTATAATTTAAACAAATATTTAGGCTTGCATTTGGCCGTTATCTCACCTGATGATAAATGATGAAGCGTCCTACGTTGTTAGATGCCTGCCTAGAAGATACCTGTTAACTCAAGACTTGAAGACTCCTAAATAACCATTGAAAAATACAGCATTTTCCATATATGTTACTAATCTGATGTTTGAACCATATCTTGTATTTATACATATCTTCTTATTTTAGAATAACTTAATTTACTTATTAGATGCATATTTTCAGACAAAACTGACGATCATCTTGCTTGTTATTCTTGTAAAAAACATAATTACAAGGTGACGTAAGCTATAAAATTACCATAGTGGGCGCAAAGATCCCCGAACATTAGTCTCGGCGGCACATAAAGTGTCGCGGCGTCGTCAGAGGCGTGTTCCAGAGTTTTATGGCGAGAGTGACGCGTCCGCTGCGCAAGCGCACGGTTAATTACCGTGCTTAGGGCTGTTAGATCTTTAAGTGCAATGTCGATAGTTAGTTTTTACATTTACTTCCTATCTATCGCATTAGGCTAGCCTGTAAGGATAGATATACGATTATTATGATAAATAAATAAATAAAGAAGATCTATACTAATATTATAAAGAGGAAATATTTGGTTGTTTGTTTGTTTGTTTGTATTGAATAGGCTCCGAAACTATTGAACTGATTTGATATATTCACTGTTGGAAAGCTTCATTATTCCCGGGTAACATGCATGGGGTACTTTTTATCCTGTGGCAATGAGAAACCGCGGAGGCGACCGCTAGTAATTTTATATTACGAAAGAAACTAAGTTCTTTCATAGTACCTGAAAGTTTTGAAAGCGTTTGTTTTTTTTAGTGGGTTTTTCGTCATTATTATCGATGATTTTAGTTGTAGGTTTGTTGGAAGAAATTATTTATTTATGAAATTATAAGTACACAGAACACTTCATTCTACATGCAATACGATTTCATAATCTAAACTATTTTTGTTTTATTTCCTTTCATAGAGTCCACCTAAAGTAAGGTCTAAAATAGAAACTAACAGATGGCTTGACATTGCCTTGACAGTAAAATTTTCGTTTATCCTCGGCAATACCCATATTAACACTCGTATAGAACTTATATAAAACCAAGACGAAAAAAGTTCTTATCGAGTCGACAAACCGTGGCCCATCACTAGTTTCGTGTGAATGCGAGGACGTGCGGGGGTGTGCGCGTGATTCATTGCGCCGTGTCTGGGGGTTTATTTTTAACACGAGGTGTCGAATATTGGCCCTCTCGAACTTACATTATAATTAAAGTAAGTTAATGTAAAATGTATGCAAGCTGTCTTTTCCCACGTACCTTCGAAATATAATTTAATGAACATTTTTCATTTTTGTTTGCAATTTTTTTTTAATGTACAATGTGTGCTTAATCTAAACATCATTTTCATTTTGCGTAAAGATAAGGCGATGTAAGGTGGCTAAGGAACTGAGGAAAAGTTGCTTTGTGTACCTAAGTCTATCTTAAATTTTTTGTTGATTTACCAATTCATTTTTTACTTTATTATTTAGTGTCAAAGTTTCCTCTTGTTGGCTTCATAAATTATGTTAATCTTCTCTATAATTAAATGACATAAAAATGTATTAAACGAAACTATTTCGATATGTTATAAAGTGTGCAGACAGGCCAATGTCCAATTTATTAAAAAAAAAACAAGAGAATACTTTAAAACAAGTATATAACGTGTTTGAATTTTATTTGCGTAAAATAATTGTGCGTCAGTTCTTTTAAAAGATATTATAATACATAGTTATTATTCCTTAATAAAATTAACACTAAGCACTTTCCACATTGTATAATATTGCCAGTATAATAAATTAAAAATAAATTCTCTTCTTTACAACTAAGCAATTTCATTCATTGAGTTTATCTTAATCGTTCCGACCTTAATAAAACTGTCAGCTGATTCTTAACCCGTCCTATCTTACAATAAATAAGGAAACAATATCTTCCTACATAAAGTCTTATTACTTCCATTACTTCAACCTCTGGTAGTTTATTGGAAAATAATTAACCCTACAAAGATCAAAATATATCGCTTCCTCTATTACTTACCTTATCGTGAGTTAAAAGGGGCGCGCTCAGTCTAATAAATCACCGGGTTACGAACTTTTTTTAGAATTCCATTAAAGTAAAGATAGGGAATGAAATGAATTAGTGACAGCAATAATTCTTTGATATCAGTCCGACTATTGATCAAAGTTTCTTTGTTTTTTTTTTTAGTGCGTTTGGTTGATAATGTTACGGTGAGTTTACCGTTTCTACGATAGTCCTAGAAAATTAAGCTAGGAATAGTTTTCATGGATTTTTTTAATATTTAACTAGTATGTTTCTGGCAGTTTTTTATTATTGTCTTTCTATTAAAAACTTTGTCGAAGTCAACAAATGACAAAAAAAACCTGATTTGGTTTTGACAATTTTGGCAACAAGTGGGAAAAATAATTCCCATTTGTTACCATGCAGAGGAAATAAGCACCACGAACAGCGGTCACAGCTAAGTTGTCGATATGTGGGGCGGAACTCAACCACAAACCCATAGATGGTCGAAAACTTTTGTTGCAAAACAAGACAGAGGGCTCAGATTGTCAAACACCGCAAGCCTGCGGTTGCGCTTGTGGCGAACTTTCAGCAGACTATTCGCGTTCCAACGATTAGAAATTTCAAGGATTTTTCATCGTCAGATCAATTAATAGTTCTGACTGTGTTCTAGTAATTTACATGGTTTTTTATGGATATCGAGTGGTTTCAAACGTCTTTTCAATTTAAGAGGTACATCGTTCAAATCTCGGATTGCACCGATTGGAATAATGTGTCCCTGAATGTGAGAGATGTTGGCCGAATGCATATCCCAGCTAAAGCAGTATCATCATCATCATGACCACTATTGAACATAGGTTTCCTTCAAATTAGCATAAAAAGAAAAGTTTTATAATAGAAGAATAGTTAAGTTAAGTATATCTACTCCCTGGAGCTTTATAAAGTTGTAAGCTGAAAGTTTATTTCTGGAGAAAAGATTAGACGATAACTAAAGAAGCCCCATTTCCCTAGAAGCTTAAAATAAAGAGACTTTTGATTTTAAATTATGAAGTTTTACCTTAAGCTTCCATTACTAAACTTCAAAACATTGTAACTTACATAATAAACTTGTGAGTTCGTGACTTTAAAATAAGCATTTCACAAGTTGCCACAAAGTCTTTTTAATGCCGGCGTATCAGTTTTAGCTTTATTTAAACTTGTCTGATGAATAATGTTTGCAACTATGTAGGTTTCTCGGTTATTCTTTTGAATTTTAACATTCCTAAACAAAATTGTTCATATAACAATATTCGGATGTGCATAAATCTAAAGAAACATTTTAATAATATATTTGTATGGCTTGATGAGTCTTTTTGAAGAACAGTACCGAAGTTTATGAACTGTGTACAAGAAATGTAAAGTCAAACTATACATTTATAAATCATTTAGTTGCACTAGTGTCGTATAAACACATCTCATTAGGTTCGAAAGTCAGACAGTTGTACTCTAAGTAATTAAGGTGCAGACAGACTACGCAATGTTCGTAGCAATTCGACGCGGCGTTAGTCCGTAGCATAATTACACGTTCCTAGTTTGCGTTTGTGCTGAAATACTTTCGGTCTTTTCATACGAGGAGTTTAGTGGATAATATCTGTTTGCTATGTTATAGAAGGTTTTCACCTAATGTTAGTTGGTGTTATATAGAAGAGAGTCCAGCTGGTTAGCTCACAGGCACAGGTGAAATCCACCGTCACAATATCTGTGACAATGTTCTGGTTTAAATGTAGCAGCCAGCAGGTACATTATAATTAAAGCCTTTAAGGTTTGATGAGTCTTTAGTATGGCAAGCGTCGTAGAGCGTCTGCTTTTAATATGTCTAGCTGTACCCTAAGTAATTAAGGCGCAGACAGACTAGGCATGTTCGTAGCAGTTCGACGCGGTGTTAGTACGTAGCGTAATTACACGTCCCTAGTTTGCGTTCCTGTTGAAATTGTTTCAGCCTTTCATTTGTGGCTGTAAATACGGTGAGGTATTGTTTTAACAGTCTGTTGCCCAAAGGTTTCGTGTAAGGTAAATGTTTACTGAGTTGTACAAGTGTACTGACCTTAATGTTAGTTGGTGCCATTAGGATTATGTAGTTACAATTATTATTCTATACTGTGAAATCTTGTTAATTTACGAAAATGCCAGATCGAGACGCCGCGCCGTGAGTTTATTCAGACCAAACATTAATAAGCTCGGTATAAATTCTGCCACTAGTGACAACTTAGGTTTTTAATGTGAATTATAATTTATTACACGACTTACATATACTTTTCCCGCACTATTTTCATCTGATGTTTTCGATATTCGTAGTTTATATGGCAAAATATGAAGTTCCAATACGACCTGAAAGTTTCTAACCATCATTCTTCGACCCCACCACAAAAAAGGACGTTCAATAGTCGAACTTTTACTAGCGTAAGCAGCCTTTCATAAGTTAGACACAGTTAGACACGTCACAGACGGAGCGCGGCGACACGTCGCGTGACGCCGCCGCGGGTATTTATGAGCGCCACCAGTTGCTGCCCCAAGGAATACGTGCACAACTTGACTGTATACAGGGTGGATTTGTACCATGAAGCGAATGCTAAGTAGGGTTGGTCTATGCAATGTAGTCTACATTTATTGTGGTCTTGATGTCATTTCGGGGTACTTTATTAAACAATTTACTAGTACAGTCAACAGCACATCACGGTATACACTTGCAGTTCGATAATAGCACTTATGCCCCCGACATAAGAGCGGTACAAAGTCCAAAGTGTTACGTCTGATGTGCTTTTGACTGTACTTTTTTAAACAATTTATAAGTACATTAACTGTAAACTATATAAGTTCCAGATGACAGAAATAATGTAAACAAAGAGAAAAGTGTGTAATAATTTCACATTCGACTTGTTCTAATAGCGGTTCGCTTGAAACACCAGGATCAGCATTACTATTTAAAGCCGCCCCAGTTATTTAAAAGGAAAACGTCATGCTGGCTGCAAAAATCATTTTTTTATACTAGTTCAGTTGGCAAACAGGCACGCAGCCCACCTAATGGTAAGCGGTCAATACGGCTTATTCCATTGAGGGACACTTCGCCTAGAAGCGTCGCTCAATGTGCTGCCAGACTGTAGGCTCATCTGATCTTCGAGCCACTTATTTCAAGTGTACTGGCTCCCACATTAATATTGTCGGAACACAGCCAGAGCAGTCGGACTCTGAAAAAACCCTACCACCAACCAGACCCAAGGCGGGAATCTAACACACGACCTCCGCGTTTTTATACCCGAGCGGCTTAGCCAAATTCTTCCCGCAGCCAATTCCATGCCATCTTTTGACCTCAGGAGACTTTGCTCACCGACAGGAACACGGCACAACATTTATAAAGTGCTTCTTCACTGGACTTATAAGCATATTTATCATTCATCGTAATTATTATTTTATGATTGCTTCAAATATGCACGATCCATTACGCCACCCTGTATCACGCTTCCTAAGGGTGGAAGTAATTGGATTTAGATTGGTAAGAATTAGAAATTTTCTTGATGCCTTTTGTTTTCATGGGAAATTACTTTTTGATGAAACGTATCAAAATCGAGTTTGGTGAGGGCTGTTTGAATTTGTTTTGGTTGGGTATAGCGGGAAGATGAGAGTTTCAAAATCTCTTCTTTGCGGTATTGCTGGCAGAGCAGGCAGGACAACTAAGTAGTAATACTCGTAGTAAGTAAGTAAGTAAACTAAAATAATTTAGTGCTTTTTGTGTAGCTTCAAGAAACAATCAGTTCCTACGGCTAACGCACCAAATGATAGTGAAGACAAATGATCATTGCAAGTGATGGTATAGAAGAAATTGTTTAATGATTTGACGCTTAACAACGAATGAATCCAAACCTCGGGGATTAAAATAATGTATATTTAGAAGGCCGAGTTAGTAATCTGTAAGTTTGTTTCATATAGGTAATGTAAACTTTGTACCGATGTAAATTATGTACCAACAGCATACATAAAATGATCCTAGCTAACAGTTTACTGAATTTAAGGATTAAAATAAAAATATAACAGCCATTTCCGCGGTTAAACAGACAATAATGGCGTCATTATGTACCTCGAATTAAACGTTACTCAGGAAATGTGACCGAAACAAGCACAGGCTGCTTTTAAGGTTAATGCTAGCAATTTATTAAAGTAACGAGTAAATTAGGCCGTTCTGTTTATTTTATTATGCGGGTACGTAGGACATTTTTATGAATTGCCCTTACATTCGGTACTTTGTTACCATTTAATTATACAAGATACAGAATTAAAACATCAAGGTAAAATTTTAATTATTTATGTCTTACTGCGAGGTCCTCTACCTTCGTCATTAAAATAAAATGTTACAACAAAAACAGACACTGGAAGGCAGCGAATTTTTCAGAAATTTCAAAACTACTTGACGAGCCATTTGGTGTAATGGTCGAGAAGTCGGCTATTACACCAAAGGTCGCGGGTTCGATCCCCGCACGGTACAAACATTTGTGTGCATGAACATGTCTGTTTGTATCGGTCTGGGTGTTTCTATGTATAATATGTATGTATTTACAAAAAAAAAGTATATAAGTAATGTTTAGGTATACGTTGTCTGGCACCCATAGCACAAGCTAATGCTTAGTTTGGGGCTAGATGGCGCTGTGTGAATAATGTCCAGAGATATTTATTACTGCCATACCTACTATAAGCCCTTCTTTTCAACTAGTCGATCTAAAATCCTAATCTTAAGTGTGGGTCTAATCACTTTTGGTTCTTTTATAACGTACAAATATGGAATGAACAGATGTTTCATACCATTAAAATAACTAGAGCAAAAACTTTAACCACAATACTCCACAGACATATGTACATTTCAATTTCCCCGTGCACTAGATGTATGCGGTTTATGAAAACTGGTAAATATTTTATGAGAACGCGCAGAGTGCACCAAGAGCATGTTTTATTTATCCATTTGTGTCTGCGGCGGAAATGGCTTAGTTTTAGAGTCAAACTTACTTTTTACGGAAATTATATATCGCAATATAATATTCTTATGGATTTTCGGTATTGATCAACGCTTTGGGTTTGATTCCAGTATGGGGCAAACTACATAGTTTGAGACGGAGCGGAGATGAGTATTGAAAGTTGTGATAGTATTCCGAAACTGTGCGAAAAGATATTGACGGCCTTAATTCCGCCTCGTGTCTCTTATACAAGTATGGTAAGAATTTACAAATAATCAAGGTAAAAAATGATATTCACACAGAACACGTCATGATCAATTGGCAATCATGTACATAATGTATGATGATGAATTATCAAAATATCAAATTAACATTTTGATCGCTTTTTGCACAAAAGGACAATAAAATAATTTATATTCCCAAAAGTGCAAAAACGATATTTAATGGCAATACCGACAATAGCGACGCCGCCACCAGAACGGATAAGTTTGTCGGACAATACTATGATTGAATCACCTGTTTACATTTGGCCACATCAGACACAAGCATGCTGAATAAAAACAGCAAATATTTGATTCCGCATAATATTAAAACGGGTAAATATTTGATGGCAACGCTGATGCCGAGTGTGTCGTCTGCATGTTTTATTTATCCGTCTGTGTCTGTGGCGGCCGATGTAAGAGGTTTTCCCATCTGTACGAACCTTACTTTAATGCCATCTTCAGTTTAATCGAATCGGAGCGAACCTGTGGTAAAAGTTAATACTCTCTGGCTGAGTTTCGACTAATAGTAATTTTAAATTATGATTGGAAATATTGGAATATACCAATGGTGTATAAATAAATGAAAGAAAACTTAGATGACCAATTTGATACTCCTGACGATCTCCGTGCGGTACAAATACACATTTTTTGTGCATGAAAATGTCTGTTTGTATCGTT
This sequence comes from Mecyna flavalis, assembly GCA_949319885.1. Lineage (NCBI taxonomy): Eukaryota > Metazoa > Arthropoda > Insecta > Lepidoptera > Crambidae > Mecyna > Mecyna flavalis. The sequence continues at coordinate 15,455,445 of OX439433.1, forward strand.
GTGACTTTTTGTATATACATACTTACAAAAATAAGTATATAAGTTATGTTTATTCGTTGTATGATACCCTAGTACAAGCAATGCTTCGTTAGTATATACCTAAGTAAGCTTTTTCGTTTTATGATTTTCTAGTACAAATTAACATTGTTGGAGTTGACGAGTTTAACGACACACCCAAAGATATATTTTATTAACGGTTTTCTTAGACCTAATATCCGGGTACTGTCGCCCGTTACTACTTATACATAGTAGACTGAAAACACAACAACAGACACGTCCAAAAAACCAAACAAAGCAAGAAACATCGCCCTACCTCCCTCCAAAAACGCACCAGGGCCGACAAAACAGAATTATCAGTCCACACAAACATGGCCCCTCGCACAAATCAATTTCGGCGATTCGCCTGCATGCATCGTGTTTAAACTGAGGGCGCGCTAATGGAGACACGCGCATTAAACTGAGCCTCGTGCTGCGACAACATTGACACAGGCCGGGGGGCCTAATTAGTTTAAGCCTGTGGCTGGCGCCCTGGAGATCTGATACGTTGATGTGACGTCACTGGAATAGGTATGACTTTTTTACCAACTAGGATTATTGGTCAAGAGACTCTTGAGTCCGTGGAAGTTGTGAATCCAATTGCCGCTTGCGTCTTGATTAGTGGTAGGACTTGTTCAAAGACCAACTTGTAAACTTAAGTATATCTCGCTCTGGATGTTCAAGTCTTTACTTGAACATCCAGCATCCATCCAACATTCATAGGCTGATACTTTTATCAGCCTATGAATGTTCCATTGCAGTGAAGTCAAGTCTGAGTTACAATGATAGGTACTGGCATAATCACTTACTAAGTACGGGTTGGTTATCAGAAACCCAAGTTATGTTCAAAAAAAAGGACACAACGACAACGCAGGTTTGTTTACTGCAAGAATTCAAGGCAGCTTTTCTCTTAAGTTTCCTATTTACATGCGAAAAGTGTATACGGTTCCCGTTTGGCAATTGGCCGGCCTCTTTGAATCCGCACTGAGAAAAAATTATTGTCAATTAGACAAGAAAACATTAACCACACACAACCCTTTAAATAACTTATTCAATAAGTCAACGTTTTTATTGTCAGATTTTTGTTGCCGAATTAACAACATTCATCGACAACGTTATACTTGGTCAGAAGTACATAGTTTACAAACAATGTTTAACGTTGTCATAAAGTCACAGCGTAACGTTGTTAATCTGAAAACTTTAATATTGTCCCATTGACAATTGTGCGTTGTCTCTGTAGCAATGTAACCTTACCTATCTAACAACTCTTATTTTTTCCTTTTGACGACTGAGCTTTGTCTCTGTAGCAATATAACTTAACGAAACCTTCTCTTAAACGTTGTTAATCTGAAAACTCTAATATTGTCCCATTGACAATTGTGCGTTGTCTCTGTAGCAATGTAACCTTGCCTATCCAACTATTTAATGTGGGCAATCTAACAACTCTTTTATTGTCATTTTGACGACTGAGCTTTGTCTCTGGAGCAATGTTCCTCCAATGTTGTTAAACGAACAACTCTAAACGAGCAAATTTCTTTTTAATGATATTTGCGAAATTATTGTTTTTGTCAGAAAATTTAAACAACAGTGTAGTTGTTGTTGTTTAAATTTTCTGACAACAACAATAATTTCGCAAATATCATTAAAAAGAAATTTGCTCTTTTAGAGAGTTGTCCGTTTAACAACATTGGAGGTTTGATTAATACTGTTAGCAGTTGAGGGGTTTTAAATATTAAATAAAACACTTGATTTATTATTACACATCATATTATAATAAAGAACTAAGTATTAACACAGAGAAAAAAAAATGGTTGCCTTCTTGCCTTGGCACTTGTCATCCCTTGACAACCTACATACTTTCTTTTTCGGTACAGCTATGATGGGCATCTGTCGGAGTAGGGCAACGATCCCCAGCAACGCGGCTACGTTTGCTTGTTCTTCGCCAACTGTATAACAAACACATAGACTATATTGATTTGGCTAGTCGATTGGTACGATAGGTAGCGACCCTGATTGTAAAATCAGCAAAGGAGATATCTGGGCAGGCCCGCTCGAAACGGATGAAATTATTTCATGAAATTACTATTTTTAAAAAAACATTGTCAGGTTGGCGCGCTTGGCAACACAAGAAACCTACAACATATCTACTGAGACTAAAGAACTTTGTTGGTAGTACCAAGTAACATTGTGATAGTGAGGGTCTGCCAGACAGAAGGCCACGCCGCCGCAGCGCGCAATCGACAACCGTTAGGTATTTTCTATAAAGACACACAAACAGTACTAATTTATAGCGATAGATAGAACCTACTTTAAGGCAAATAGAATAGAAATAATAATGGGAAACTATACTTACATGCACACACATAAAACAACAGAAGTAAAACTTTATACGAAACAACACAGATTTACCTCGTTAATCTAGTAGGTATAAAGAGGTGAACTTACCCGACATATTGTCTATGAGGTGGGCCAACCTCGCCTTAGCCAGAAATTCCTCTATTTTAATATCACACTGCGCAGTGCGCACACGTTCACTTGTCGCGATACTGTTAATAGGTTTACTGGTATGGTATTACAAAGAAAGGCAATGTCCAATGGGACGGAGCCGCGGGCCCGCGGCGCGTGCGTGCAGTTCGCCCGGTGGTCGGATGCAGGGCTGCCAGATGAAATAAAGGCATGATCGTACGTCAACTACGAAAGAATCGTATTCCAGGGAAATTTTGAAATGAAAAGATCGTACAACTTAGAAGTGCAAAGTTTTTATTAAATATGACAATAATTCGTTCAGAATGAGAAAAATAATGAATACCAGGGCCTAGCCAGTCCTTAAACAAATCCAATTTTTTCCAATCGGGACGATATTTCTGTGATCTGTGTTTTATTCCCTCTCTGATGCAGAAAGCTCCCCTCTTTTAGCTAATTTCTTTTTTGGAGTACCTGGCGCAGGTCGCTCTTCTTCACTTTCACTATCCATTCACACAACTCGTTACAAGAGAAAAATAATAAGTTTCGTAACAATGCACACAAATACAGACTTTTCAGCATTGTAAAAAGGTCTTCTTTCAAGTAAAAGATCTAGGCATAAGTAACGTTGATATGGGATTCCCCGAACATAAAGCTGCCGGAGGAACACTTTCGTTTCATTATGAAATGTTGCCAGGTGCAGGAAAATCGTACACTTTCCGTACGATCGTGGTCTAGCGATCGTACATGAGGAGAAATGCCAAAAAATCGTAGGAGTACGATTTAAATCGTACATCTGGCAGCCCTGGTCGGATGGGGAAGAGGGCGATGCGAGCGCTCGGCGCGGCGCGTGGGCTCCCTGCCCCCGCGCCCCGCGCGGGATAGACAGTCGTCATCCCCCCTCACGCCTCATACCCCGCGTATTGTGCCTCTATTAATATTCAGTAGTAAACTTTGTCAATTTATTAAGTTTGTTGTACAAGTACAATTTCTTCTTCTGTCAATTTCTATATGTTTACTTTGTTAACTTGTTTTTTTTTTCGACACAACGTTAAACATTAACGAATTAACAATGTTTTTTGCTTGAACGGCAATATGGTAAAGTTCTCTTGAAATTGACAACATTCAAATTGAGTGTAGCACAACATTAGTCTGACAACATTAGAATTGACACTATAACTATGTAAATATTGACTCACAAACAATCGACAACGCTTATTTTGTACGTTGTGGGCTATATTTTTTCTCAGTGCGAACAGCATATGCCAAAAATATTAATATGTGCTGTTCGTGTATGTGCTGTTCAGTCCAGTGCTCTAAGGGACTACAGCATTAACAAAGGCATCCTAATTATTAAACTGTCTCTTCCAGTAACTCTATCAATGTCCGTCCCACTGTCCAGTAGGGCGCCGTACCTTTTACATTTTAACCAGGGATCAAAAGCGGTGGTTATTACAATTTCCTCGTATTACAATAATACGTAAGTAATTTCATTTCGTGTCCGTCGGCTGTTTCCGTACGTCCATTCGTTAATGCAGTATAATTAATGCCCTACCGCATACAAATTGAATTAACCACGTACAGATTTACATTTGCTGGATAATTAGGTGCAAGAGGTGATAGTGCTTTCATTAGTATTGTTACAAATTAATTGGATTGTCGTGTATTTTATTCAATTGACTATGTTTTGGTGTGTGGTGAAAATCTAATTCTAAGTTCATGGATTTATATTAGTGTCAGATGGTTTGCAACTATGATTTATAAAATATTAAATATATTTTTGCCTTGGGTCTGGTTGGTGGTAGGGCTTTTTCAGAGTCCGACTGGCTAGCTACCACCCCCACAAGTGAAATCTGCCGCCATAACAGCTCTCATCTGGCTGTGTTTCGGCAACATTATGTGGGAGCCAGTACACTTGAAATCAAAGGTTCGAAGATCAGATGAGCCTACAGTCTGGCAGCACATTGAGCGACGCTGGTGAAGTGTCCCTCAATGGAATAGGCCGCAGTGACCGCTTACCATCAGAGGGGCTGCGTGCCTGTCTGCCAACTGAACTAGTATAAAAAGATATGTATGTACAAGTAAAACTTTATATCTGTGGTTCAATTGGCACAAAGAATGTCTGTCCTGCGTGGGATTTGTACCTATGACTCCTGGCGCCTTCTATCGTACTAGTCATTTGGCACTTATTCACGATGCTTCCTAGTAGATAAAATATGTATATCTTAAGAAAATAGGTCGCTGCGGTCGTTTACTATTAGGTAAGCTACATAGCTTACCTAATACGAACGTATTAGATTAGCTAAAACTGAACAGTTTGGGCTGAACGATGCAGCCTATAATTCCATTCGTAAAATATAAAGTGATTCATTTTTCACACAAAAATCAACCGTTTACAATATAATACGAGTAGACAGATTTATATTTATTTTTTCGGAAGAGAATACGTTTATGCACCATTACCACAGATTAGCTAGACCTGCGGCCGTGTGTGGGACACGAGACTGAAGCGTCCACTACCCACTAAACTCCCCCGGTTTCCCCTTTAAACCCGATTGGGACAAGCCGGTGCCAACCTTGTGGTTATTGACCAGCCCATCCCCGGCGAAGGGGTCTTACTTAGCCAATTGGATTCTTCAAAACCTCTTCTATCAATCAGAGGCAGGGTCAACCTAACCTACAGATCTTTAAAACGCATAATCACTGTTCTACTGATTTGATTAGGTCAAAAAAGTTAAGTATTGAGCCTATTGGGTGTCTTTACCAGTGCAGGGCAAAGGTTTTCATATTTGAAATCGAGTTATCGTTGCAATGATGGGTACTGGCTAATCACCACGCTTCGAATTAAGAAACAAACTTACAGATTTCACTTTATCTAAAATCTGACGTTTTAATTATTTATTGAACAGATAAATGCCCTGTAGCTTCCCACGCAGGATCGAATGTTGATATTAAAGTTATGCTAATAATAGACGGTAAACAAACGCCAGTTCAAGCTTGAAGTGATTGGAATGACGTCAGACGGCCTAGATGCCAATCGGAGGTTTCATCACCATTCGGCATGGCAAATGATACGTCTACCATGATTGTCATGGTGTCATAGAGTGCAGTTTTATTGTGCAAGTTGCTGCGTGGGACGCAATACTAAAATTTATTTAATTGTCCTTTGTAGATGGAAGGAATCATGTATCCAACTAACATGTTTATGTTTGTGTAGATTTAATAATGATAACTGATCCTAAAATCTTTACAAAAATCAAATTTGAGCTTATAATAAAGATCCAATCTATAATATATATAAAACTCAAAGGTGACTGACTGACTGACTGACTGACATAGATATCTATCAACGCACAGCCCAAACCACTGGACGGATCGGGCTGAAATTTGGCATGCAGGTAGATGTTAATGACGTAGGCATCCGCTAAGAAGGGATTCAGTTCATTCGTCCAGTTGATTTCTGCGTCTATCTGTCCGATGATATTATACAAAAATAAATGAAAATTAATTTAATGAACAGATACGAATTTTAATGAAGACAAAAGTAAACGTATCTATCTTTCAAAATGTCCAGATGTAAAATTGGTAAATAATGCAGTAAATTATTGTTTAATCGAAAGTAATAGTCCTTATAAAACATAAATACGAAATCAAATTAAGAATTGTAATTTGTATTAGGATTTATGACCGTTCCAGGAAACATGGCGCCAATGTGATATTAATTCAGTTTAAAATTGCGAAATGTAAAATATCGCCTTAGCAATGATCATGTAACTTTGGAGACTGCTTAGATTTGTGATGAGTAGAACTGGTATAGCTTTAGATTCGATTTTACACCTAGCATCGTCTGCTTGTTAGAATCCTTGCTTCTTCTCGATAACACGCCCAAAATATTAGTAATGGGTAATTCGTCATCAGTGTTTATCTCTCCCCGTGGAATAATGGTTTAGCTGAGCCCCAACCATTAAAGTGTTAACCAGTATATTTAAGTCAAACGCTCGAAGATCAGCAGACTCTATCATTGAGTGGTGATTATTAATTAATTCTCCCACAATGTAATAGACCGCAGTTGCCGCTTAACATCAGGTAGGCTGTGTGCTTGACTGCCAAATGAAGTAAAATGAAAAAAACATAAGGGGGCGGGTAGTCCCATGTAACTAAGATAATGTCAAAAATAATATATGCAAATGATGAGTACTTGTTTTCATTAATACGTTAGGTATGTATCATGTATTGTGTATGCCATGGGTTCCCTAGATAATCGCTAAGTTTATATTAATTATTGCGAAAATTTTGCCACCAAACAAACACAGGTGCTAACTAAAAATGTTAGCTATACTGTCACGTTCTGTAAGGATAGGAATCTGATACGACCGAAGAGATATCAGGTGTACAACAAACGTGTAAACGTGCTTTCTGAAGTTCGAGTTAACACCGCAAACTTCCACATTACTATAACTACTAAAACTACCTATAACTTCCTATTCGGAAAGTCCAAGTTTATAATATATTTAATTAAGTTAAGTTCACTGGGATTTGAAGGTGGAACCTGGGTGCTTCTATCGTCATGTCATAGACTGTTGATTCAGAGCTTAATAGTGTGGTAGAGCCGTGCTGAAGACAGTTCCTGTCTGTCCGTCACAATAGGCAAACTCGAACGGGAAAGGACCATCCATAACAGAAGACCGACGTATGAGTAGTTTTGTGGGTAAGAACTACAGATAGTAAGATCCCCCTTTTACCCCTGCTCTTCATGTCCAATTGTCCATAGCTTTTCCCTTTCCTTCTCTATCTGTCTCTTTATTTTTTTCATCCACCCATCGGCGGTAGTAATCACTTTCTTTACTGTCTGGTGTCCTACGTGCTCGTTTATCCCCCTCTTCTATAAAAAGAGTCACTTACCTTCTGCACTACTGAGGTGGCTACACAGGCCATATAGAATAGCTATGCTTTAGAGTTTATGACTTTAACGCAATAGATTATATGCAATGGTCCGTATAAATTAAATGGCTCCTATCATTGTGGATAGGGGAAATTTATAGCCTAGTGTAATCAAGCACTAATTTCATTAGGATATGCAGAGGTGTGATATAAATTGACCGTATCAATTCAGCTTTGTCATTTATGCCTGAACAGGTAGCCTAGCGTGGGCAGAATGTCATGGTATGAAATGTTTCCAGAAGTTTCAAAATACTTAAACTACTATATCACTTGGTAGACAGACATACATCCCGTCTAATAGTAAGCCGTTTCTGCAATTAACTAGGAGGTGACGCTCATGTGCTGCCACACCGTAAATTCCCCTGATCTTTGATTTACAAGTAAAGCACGGTGTTTAAAATAAAATAAAAAACGACGGGTTGCACTCCGGGAGTGCCGGCAGAAGTGAAAACCTGAATATTAACGTTGTGCATTTTTGATATGTATTTTGGAATGGTTAGGGATTTAATTGATTGGTAGAGGTATAAAAGTACTATCATTTATATGGTAAAATACAATATTTATTTATTGCGCTATCGTACACAAACATGACAATTTATATTACATTAAAAAGTTTATCTCTCAGAATTAATGAAATCAGAAACTTTTTCAGAGTTATCAGAAACTCCTTGCTGTGACACTGAAACGCCATGTAATAAATGATGATAAAATGATTGACAACCGTCAATGTCATACTTTTTTGATTGACAACTATTTATTTTCTAAACAACGAAAACAAAGTTTGGAATTTACAACTAATTGCATACTGGAATCTGCGGATAAACTTTTGAATTTGGAGCAATCGGCCAAGAAATAATTCCCTTTACAGAATCCGCAGACTCCCGAATCGTTAATAACACGAGTGGTGTTACAGTAATCAACATGTCGCTTTCGAGGATGTTCACTGGGAATTTGGCAATGATATTAGAATAAAAAAAGAGGTAGATAGGTTACTTGTAGTAAAATAATGGCACCCGATATGAAGGCTAATTCGGCCTACCTGAGCTCAGTCTCTTGACAGAGTTGACAGTTTGAGTTGCTCCCGAGAAACATAATAAAAATGCCGTCCTATGCTATGCGAAACTGCAGAAACTACACAAGTAAGACTTCCAAAAGTCTAGGGATCACCTATCATGCGTAAGTATTATATTTTAATTGATTTTCGTTCATATTTTAATGAGAAATACAAAATGTCAGTTTTGTATACTATAGACCGACAAACTTATCTGTTCCGGTGGCGGCGTCACTACTGTCTATTTAGAACTGTCATTAAATATCGTTTTTGAATTGCATTTCACGTAGTTCCAATTTTGGCCACCGGAACAGATAAGTTTGTCGAAGATCGAGTGCGACAGCAAATACTCCGATGACTAAGTGTGAAAGAGATGTCTGCCATAGATTATAAATGTACAGAACGGCCAATGCCGTGACAGTAAGCATGAAACTGTTCATGAAAAGCAGGTGAAAAATCGGTTCATTCCCGTTCGCCCACCAAGCTTCGTCCCACCAGTAGAACGAACGGGAAGTGAAAATAAGCATTCCCGTTTGCCCCACCAAATGTAATGGAAACAATTTGGTATGGGTAGTAAGAAATTACGCGTTGTTCTAGGTGAAACACAAACGCTACTTGTCGCGACGCAACGCGAAAATATCAAGTAGTCATTGTGTTGTGTATGATAGTATAAATTTAATAATTTGTGTGAAAAATTCGGAAAACAAATGATTGTCGGAAAAACAAATGATTGTCGAGAAAACATTGTTTATTGATCTGAAGTTAAAAAAACAGGTGCAAGCGATTTTCGACCTTATCGACATTTACCAAAATAACGGATTTTAATGAACCAGCAAAGATAGTCAACAAGCGTTTGCGAAAAAGCAACAAAATTTTAAATGCCAATAAGTTTGAAAATCGCTTGCACCTGTTTTTTTAACTTCAAATCATTAAACAAACAAAAACAAAAGATGCAAGCACAAATTATGCAAAAAATACCTTTTTCAGGAGATCATGTAGTTTCTATAATAAGTTTTTAAATGAAAACGAAATAGATATTTTTCTAATTCACTAAATAAATAAATAAAATTCATTTATTTCAGACCATGTCTATATTTGCATATTTTTAACATTTCAATTTCTCACACAAATCAAATTAAATGCTTTCAAACGAAAAGTGGGTGAAAATTTGGTTCATTCCCGTTCAGACATCATCATTGTTACTCATAGGCATCAAACCATCTAATGTATCTTCTGTGACCCATTTAACGATATTCTATGATTAGTATCGTGACATACGAGACGACAGCCGTGGACAATTTTTGACTTCGCGTTAGTACTGACATAACCTATCTACCTCTTTTTTAATTATAATATCATTGGAATTTGGGGTAACAAGCAAGCCAAAATGTGTGTGAGAACGAGCCTCTTGTCGCAGGAAATCGGACAGCATTTCCAACTTCATACGACCTGATGCATGCTCCGCAGCATAGCGGATCCAAAGACTGCGGAGAAGTGGTGTTAATTTCCATAAAATACTGTTATATAATTCCGGCGAATAAAGATATTCCAAACTTTTTAAATGTTTTATTACGGCAATGAAATTTTGAATTTTGCAGGATATCAAATTAAGGTCGTTGTGGTCACTTTGTAGCATAGGAAGCATATAGGAAGCGACCGCACTGCGGCTATAATAGTAGAAGAGGTCACACTTGACAGTTCATTCATGCAAAGAAAAATATACCTTACGCTAAAGGAATAAAACTCAAGAAAACAACATCAGTTCTTATTAATACAATTATTTACTCTACTCCTGATGTACATAAGAAGCACTTTTCTTTGCATTTAATAAATGAGCTGTCAAATTGAACAAAAAACCATTATTGTCTATAGACCGACAAATTATCTGTTCCGGTGGCGGCGTCGCTACTGTCTATTTAAAACTGTCATTAAATATCGTTTTTGCATTGCATTTCACGTAGTTCCAATTTTGGCCACCGGAACAGATAAGTTTGTAGAAAACACGTGTCCGGACTTCAAATTTTATATGGATTTTCGATCAGGTCACGTGACACATAAATCCTGTCGCGAGTTTAAAAATTTTTTTCCCCATACAAAAAAAGTGCACAACGCCGCTAAAGAAGTTTTCACTTCAAAAATTTGATGGTGGCCATTTTATTTTCATTTTATTTATCAATCGGACTATAAAAGACCTACCACCTATTGGTGGGAAGTGAACTCCGTTCCGGCGAAGGTAATTAAAATTTTAATTTCCTACTGCAAACCTAAGGTCTTCATCATTCAAAGAAAGTCGTCGTTGCAATGAAAAAAATAAAGATTTCAATTATAGAAATAGAAATGGAAATATAGAAATAGAAAAACGTTTATTAGGTATAAGTATGTACAATTTTGTATAGCTATGACTTAAATTAACACGGACTTATACCTAATAGGTCTCCGCTCAGCATGTGCCGTAGTAAATACTTACCAAGGCGCTGGTATTCTGCGGATACCTAGGGGCTAATAGTTACATTAAAACTACTTATAAACTAATATAATTATCGGGTTAATATCAAGAAACACTTTATTTTAAATCAGGTGCTACTAGATACAAAGTAAACTAAATGTTCTTACCTTCTTGAGCAATGGATTGGCGCTGCATTTAAAATAATTTACTATCAATTCACCTGGAGGATAGCACAAGACCTAAGAGAATTTAAAGTAGGGAGGGGAAATACAATAATAGGTTTTTATTTGGTCGGCAATGCGCACGTGATACCCCTGGTGTTGCAGGCGTTTATAGGCTACGGTAACCGCTTACCATCAGGTGGGCCGTATGCTTGATTGCCAACTTTATGGCATAAAAAAAATAGCTTTGTAGAAATACTAGCACGAGGTATCTCAAACATTAATGTTAATACTTTTGTCAAAATATTTTTTTCCGTGTATTCGTAACCTAATAACTATGCTGACGCATTCAATCTGACAAGATTTAAGAGTGTAGCCTATATCTACCATTTTGTAATTCCTTAAATTTTTATCAAATTTTACGTGAGATCTAGAGTTTGTTAACCAGTTTGATAAATTCGTAAAACTAACACATATTACCTATTATAACTATTTATCACACAGGAAACTGTCATCATTCATGAATCATTCATCCAGACATGTATTAATGTACTGTGACAAAAGTATAGTGATTTTGTAACAGATATCGCGTAACTGTGATATCATACTAGTTAAATCTACTCACTATTACATAAATAATTCACTGCCTCTGGCGACTGATGGGCAGTGCTACCGTCTCCCATATTGAGATTAACATCTACCTGCTACTTTAATGCGGTATCTAGTAGCGTTCCGAATGAATTTAAAACGCATTTGGATTCATTAAGCTCCCAGATGCATCTACGAGGTATTTTTATAGCTTAATCGATGTGAATAGTTGATGTTGACTATTTCCTTTTAATTCTAGGAATTGGAAAGTGTCTTTTGTGTAATTAATACATAATTTAGGATTTATTTTAATGTATTCGTTCCCGTGTCTCGTTAGATGTTGACTTTAGAAGTTTTGCTTTCTTATTGCGCCTAAATAGTATCTATATTGAAAAAAGTTTTTGGCATAGGAATTTAAAATGACAGTAGCAAAGTTTTCGTATTATTTGATCAATGTAGTGGCAAAATCACATTTTAAAGAAATAGAGTGCCATTTAACAAGGAGATTGAGTAATCTCAAACCAATTAACATTGTCACAGTGAAAAATATTTTAATTTTTGATATCACTGGCTGCGATTCGTATTACCTATAATTAGTTACTACGTTAAGCATTTGGTAGTAATCCATACCTGCCTTTCTGAACGTCAGAGATTGTAGGTTCGAATAAATGTCAACTATAGGGAGACAGACGATACGTGTCCGGCGGAACAAACCACATAGTTTGCTGCCAGTCCGCTTGGGACCACAGTTAATGACTCTGCATTACAATAGGTACCTACATATTCATATACTATAATATATCACTGTATAAATTCAGTTGTATTCGAGTTATGAATGTCATCATGCAACGTCAATCAAGAATGTACTTGTAAAAGTCTAATAAGTATACTAATTTAGTATAACTACTAAAAAGTACACCACAGATCCTGAAATCTGAATTGATTTCTTTGTCTGACATTTCCAGTTTTGAATATAATATGTGTAGCTTCTTTTTTCAATAGCTATCCGTTGCGATATCTGAAAGGGATTATATGAATACATAACTAATTGCCAAACATTGACACCAAGAAACATGAAACAGATAACATGTCACGGATGAATAAGAATAACAAGACGTCCAATGACGTAGCCAGATCTAAAATCAACTACAAGACACGAGTTTTTAAAGGCAGCACACAAACTACACCCAGTAACAATGATTAACGATTTTCCATTTAACTTTAATGAAGCCAGAGCGATGTTGAATTGCAATAATGGCGGATATAAAAGTGTCTAACGAAGTTTACAATAGAATGCCGAATGACTTTGCACTTTCACATAAATGCTCTTTAACTACTGCATTGTCTCCATATTTATGCTAACTCTATGGCAGTCATTACTTACGTCTCAACAGCCGAGGGTACAACACTACTCGAAAATAAATCATGCCCGTATTATCGCGTACACTGCTGTGTTCGTATGCGGAAGTTGGCGTGTACGGTAAGCGGGCGCCCGTTGTATATCGAATGGAAAGTAAAGCGCAAGTGTCGTTAGTGGTTTGCGGTTTTGCGTCTGCGAATACGTCCTGTGGTCAGGGCTGGCAGTTTAATAAGGATGCGTATTAAAATATTAATTACAGTCTTAGTGTGTGCGATATGAATATTTTTAATAATGGACGGGTCTCTTGGTGCCCATCGAACTAGTACAGCACATTAAATGGACCCGATTTTATTTAATCATCTGTATTGCAATATTTATACATTGCCTACATTCAATTAAAGGAAGGTACATTTGAATTAAAACTGATGCTGTGCTGGCATATAAATCAACACCAGACAAAGTCACATTATATCGATCCGATTTCAAAGACCAAGTATCATAATCAATGAACATAGTGAGTTTTCATAATTATCGACCGATTCACTTGTATTTAATTTTACTACAAAATAACTAACAAAAGCACCATGGAGTGAATGTTTTTTTTGTTAATGTCTATCTTATTATGTATTCTGTGTTTCAAATTAGTATTCAAATGGTTTTTATAAATAAAAAAGGTGCAACACCACCCCTAACTCATCTGGATGTTATTTCAGACTCACGCGCCACGTCATCCTTTGATCTTCCCTCGACTTTTTGCCGAGCACTTGTTTAATGCGACGACAAATAACTCAAACAGGAACGCGGGTTCCTTTTTGATTTTATCAAAAAGCGCATAAGTACACGATGTTTTTGCATTTCAACCGCACACTTCATTAGTGAGATCACCGAAACGTGTTCCAGTGATGATGTGTGCGTTCCTTTGTCAATATTGGAAACTTGAGTGCCCGGGGCCTTTTTAAATATTTGACTATATGTTATGGCTAAGTACCGACTTATAATCCTTGCTCTTTGATGTAATTTTACGGTAAATATTGTTTCAACGGCACATTTATATCTTGATGGATGAGGTTGGAGAAATATTTGTGGTGTCAATTTACCGAATGGCCGTTTTTTCTTATTTACTCTTTTGTTACAATATAACGTTTTACTTTAGTTACTGTTATAATTTTATAGTCAGGTGTAGTTATGTCTCCTTTTCGAAGAAGAGAAGGAAGGGCATCTATACAACTGTAGCGGAGTTTTAAGCTAGAAGATGCCAACAAAATTCTTTTATTACACATTGTTTACGAAATGATAAATAAATAGACGGCTGCACAAAATATTTTTTTAAAACAAGACAAACCTTTTTTACTTATTTTGCACTAGCACTTAAGTTCATTTGAGTTTCATCCAACGTTTACGTATATATGGCAACTCAGTAGCATAACAACCGCAATTTTACACTAAGTAGTACCACATGCTGCAGACAGCATGGACGCATATTATGAGCGACTAGAATGAACCAATTTGTAAGTTAATATGTTTATATTCGCCCATTCGAACATAACAGCCAGTATTTCCATACATAACTGGCCTGTACGGGGCTATTTCCGAACCCTATGTCTCTATCGAGGCGGAATCGGAATGTAAAATCGACTAAAACGCATCACTTACGGGAAATATTCCCCGTTCGATTATCGCTCTTATGATGTTGTAGTTAAGAACGAAGATGGAAGGAGTGGATGTATTTTCGGATGCCCATTTGGCATGATTGAGCCGGGACACAATAGACCGATGCCCGTCACAGCGCTACGAGATATCGGATAAATTGCGGATATGTACGGGATAAATTGGCGCAGATTTTCTGGAGCCGGCATGGATTTTCCACGGCGTACGTGAAACGTCGAAGGAGGAAAGGAAAATTCTCGAGATTTAGGAAGCTGAATGTCGCTTCGCTTGCTCACTTTGCATCTTGAGAGACGTGTACGTTTTACTCAATATTGTTTCTTCAGACGAGTACGGAGTTTGCTTAAGGATTATCTTTCGTATTCTCTCTAGTTTTATTCGGTGGAGTCTGAAGTGTTTTCTTTTGGGTTAAGTTTAGTAAAAGTTTTAAGTAACTTTTTGTTGCGGTTCATGTGGTTTTATTTGAAGAAAGCTTAAATATTTTCTAGAATAAGGTATAATACGTTAATTATTACACAAATGATTGCATTAGATAAAAAAAAACTTCTAAATCTAAAGAAAAAAATTGATAAAATGGCTTTTTTTAACATGTTCAGTTAGTATTTAGTCTCGATTAAAAATTAAACTCAATTAACATAGCCAGCCAACTATTAAACTTGTTACCATTACTCTTCTACTAAAAACCGTTCCACACCATTGCATTTTAACATCACAATCTCCCATAACCAGATGCACAAAAACCTGTCATCCCATCATTTGATAATGCGTAACCAGTCAATTAGCTCAAACAATGACTGACGCCAGGAAATGCAATTAACTATGTATATATTGTGTATGTCGGGAAGAGGAAATATCAATTCGTTGCTGAGGGGAGCGGCTAGCGCGTTTGAAACGGACCTGGCAAGTCAATTATACCGTATCAATATTATATCACATTCGCTGGGGTCATTGGATGATCGATTTTATTAAATAATGAGCAGGTTAACGGTTAAGTACGTCGCATACTCATCTCAGGTTATTGTTTTCCTACCTATGTATTTATTTCAGGCTTAGAACTTTTCACAGGTGATTTTTGTACAGTTTTGACAACGTAAAAAGTAAAGTTCTTACAGTACAAATAAATGAAATCGATACTATTTTTTTAAATGCGACAGTAACTCTGTCTGTTACACTTTCAGCCTAAATCACTAATATATTTAGATGAAATTTAGTAAAGACTTAGACTAGACCTTAGGAAAGGACTTTCTGTTTCGGGACAACGCTCTGTTGACTCAGTTTGGTATAGGAATCGTTTGGCAACTGGAGAGTCCGGGACAATACGATGGTATACAAGACCTACAAGAAAACACAATGTTTTAAAAGCAAGCAATCTCTTGCTTATAGAATAGACTGACAACTAAATAATGCACCCAATAAAATGTTAGGAAAAACGAAATCACCTCGAAAATGTCAATTCCCGCTCATTATGAAAGCCGGTAGCCACGTGCTTCTGAATAACCCTGCACCCGATAGAGTCGTATTATTTAACGACAGTCCGCCTCTGGTTACCGGTAAATGTACGCAATTGAGTGTCATTATAGTGCGGCTGCGGACCGAATTGTCCGGTTGTGTGTAATTTACGAAATCGATGTATTAAATGTTAGGCATAAAGCGAAATATGTGTTATTTTAATGGGGATTGAACATCGTTTTGATATTGGGTAAGGCGTTTATTGTTTTGTTCCGATTTAAAAAAGGAGAAGGTTATGAAATTGGCTGTATTTTTTTTGTGTTACTTTGTAACTTTTACTGTTGAACTTTTTGATGTTTTTTTTTTATTTGGCAGCTAGTCCTTGTGTTGTAGTCCTATTTAAAATGAAAGAGATTGCAGAACTAGTTTTTACCGACCTGTAGAAAGGCTATGGAGTAAACCCTAAAAAAGTGTATTTTGTAAATTTCTATGTTGATGATGATATTTATTACGTAATGTTTCATAAAGTTTCTACCCATATGCACAAAAATAAAATTAGTTATCGAACATCTTGTATCTGGATTCTAAAAAAAGGACAATATTAAACGAAATACCGTGTGGAAAAAGTCAGCTACCTACACTTCCTTAGTACAAAATAAGGGGCATCATTATGAATTAATTAGACACATTTACAACATCACTTTCGTTAACAAGTCATTGACCTTTAATTTTTATTTACCTTGTAATGAAAAATAATCATAACATTGAGCTTTTGTCACATCGCGTGTGTAGAATAGCGGGGGGTATTTTAAATACCGCTTTTAATATTACTACGTGTTTGCGATAACGGGTGACTTGTGAAATTATATAGGTAAGCCCTTTTTAATATACAGGGTGGAAAGTTTCAATGGGGCAGCCAAGGGAGGTACCTTAATCGTTGCAGCTACAAGAAATTGGTCTTAGGAGACTATCAATAATTTTTCAAAAAAATTACATTCCCATTCACAGATTTTAAAAAAAATGTACGGTTAGCAAGAAAATTACCATTTTTCACAAAAAAACTTTTTGATGCTAATCGGTCCAATTTTGTACGCTGATCAAAATCTTGTATGGGACCAACTGAGGTTTCAGTACTAGAAAAGTCACAAATCAAAAAAAAACTTTTCCCATACATTAGTCAATTAATTTGTTTCAATTGGAACTTACTTAACCTCGATAGTTTTCTAAAAAAGATTTAGTTACCTACCTAGTTCAAATTCAAATAAGATTTAAATTTCGAACTTTGTTTTCTTTTTATAATGCGTATGTACTTCTTTTGCTGCTTATATCAAAATCGGATTGCGTGTGGTGTGCTTTTGCGAGTAGATGCTTTTAGTTATTCTTTTTTTGCAAAAATGAGCTTGATTTCTTTCTGTGGGGCTATTAAAAAAATGAAATTTATGAAAAGAAATATGACAGTGTCGAAGAATTAAAAAACTCGCTCTGTACAATTTTATATGGAATTCATCCAAATAATTATTGGCCGCCACGCGGTCAGTACAAAAACGAATACATTTATGCATTAATCAAAATGGAGAACATTTTGAGCACCTTATATCATAAAGTAAAATTACTTAATAAAAATAATTATTATTTTTTAAATAATTTTATTGTTTGATTGCATATGAATCTTCTTAATTATTTTTTTGTAGCTACAACAAAAAGTTACCTCTTCTTTTGGCCTCACAAAAAATCTAAGTACTATAAAATGTATGGGAAAAGTTTTTTTGATTTGTGACTTTTCTAGTACTGAAACCTCAGTTGGTCCCATACAAGATTTTGATCAGCGTATAAAATTGGACCGATTAGCATCAAAAAGTTTTTTTGTGAAAAATGGTAATTTTCTTGCTAACCGTACATTTTTTTTAAAATCTGTGCATGGGAATGTAATTTTTTTGAAAAATTATGGATAGTCTTCTAAGACCAATTTCTTGTAGCTGCAACGATTAAGGTACCTCCCTTGGCTGCCCCATTGAAACTTTCCACCCTGTATATCATGCTCGCTTCGGTAAACATGATATAACCTAGATTGTAACATAATTTAATTTTTGACCGCCTCCGTAAAATGAAGATTCTGTCTGTCAAGCATAACCTTCTTGCTGTGTTCCGTTTATATGAATTACGTTAGTAAGTATGTACCATAGAATAAATAATTACTATTATTATATTCTGTGGTCGCAGTCAGTTTTAATAAGAACAGATCATAGGCTTAATTAAGAGCTCATTGTTACAGTGGCCCGGCTCTGCCTCTGTTATACGAATTGTGAAAAATGTTTATTGCCGAATGGACAGGTCAATTATGCCATTTTATTTTAACGATCGGTTAAGCGCCATTGGATTTTTGTAAATGGAATGTACATTGAAAATAATGCTTGTTACATCAAATTTTAATGTAAATAGATCCAGCCGAATGGTTTAGTCTTAATTTCTGCTATGCTGTTTTGACTAGAAAGAAACACGTGTTGTCATGAAAAAAATGTTTAACTACTTGCAAAGAGTTTGAACCATTGTTTTCAACGGAAATAATATATGTAATACTTACTGCAATAGCAACCGTAATACAGAGTCAAGCAAGCTTAGGTAATTATTATTGAATTTAGTGACATTACCTTACTGCCAAATAACTTCGCACTTCTTCTGAGAAATTTAGAATTTCGTAATAGAAAATAAGCAAAAACTTAAATGATGTACTGTAATTTCAATGCAAAACTGTGCTGGAAAATTGGGAAGGAATCATGTTCATGCAAAACAAAATGAAACTATATCGAATGTTCATTTTCAACTTTTCAGTGCAGACACTGTCGTTGTTGAGGAGAAATATTTGAAAAATTGTAACTTCAGTCTTACAGACAATCCATAGGGGATTGAAAAGGCTTCTACGAACAGTGGTGTTCACCCCCTTGGGCTAGCGATGTTATGAAATACAATAGCAGAATAAAACCGCTAGACGGATAAGAATATGGATTTTTGCAGCAACTTCGAAATACAATATGCACAGCTAAGGGCCAATTTTCTCACAAGTAGATCAGTTTTTGATTATTTATCTGTCGCAAAAGCCGTTTGTTTTATCAGTTCAAAAAAAAAAAAAAAACTAACCGAAGCGCTTATGATGTTTGACAGATAAATTATCAGGAACTATGACAATGGGAAACTCGATCTAAATAATTCAAACTTTTTTATATTGAGTACAAAGTTTTTTACATAATTAAATAAATAAACTATTATATTTCCATAATAGGCCTGTGTCCCAGCAGTGGGAACGTATATAGGCTGATGATGATGATAATTTCCATATTACATATTTCAATAACAGCATTCTTTTTATTTTAATTATTAAACTCCTGGTGTATCAAGTCCCAAAAACAGAATTAAAAATGTCTTTCAAAATCAAAATATTCTTGATTCATATAGTCTTCAAAGATGATCACATGAATTTCACATAAGTGTTTAACGAACTGCCAACTCAATGACTCAAGCTTACCTCGTTACAAACCGCAACTGGTTAACCAATACGCTGACGTGTAAATGTAAACAAAACAATGAGTTGCTAATTCACCCCGTGACGTCACGAGGTGTGGTCCGGTCCCGTAATTACAAGAGAACAAAGGAGGGAAGCGAAGATAAACAATGGTCCGATAACGCGAACATTTCTACCAGCAAAACATTTCTGCGACGTCGCGAAGGAACTCAAAGGATTGCGCGTATAAATAAAGGTAGATAGTATAAACAAAGCGGATTTGTGGGCCAAGATTCAACGTTTACAATGCATTTGTTTCATTGCGGTCTGTGCTGCCAGGATTAATTTTGTTTTGAGATGTTTTTGAATTGGAAAAGACGCGGTAGAGCACAGCACAATAAGTGCTGTAATTAAAAATGTGACCTGGGTCATTACTTGAAGATTTAATATTTAGAATAACATTATTGTCTAATAAGGCAAATCTTTTTTTGCGTGATGTAATTGTTGTGGAAATTAGTACCTGATAATTTGCCTCTCTGGTAGGTAGTACCTCAGATTTGATTTTCTACCAATAGCAAGCCCAATGTTTTCAAAACGAAACAATTGAAGTTTTTGGCTGAACTTTAGATTTGCTGTTTAAAAAAATGGGAATCGGTTGACATTTTTTGCAATGACACATTCATATTTGATTTTAAATGCATATCTAAACCACCCTAAGCTAAAGATCCGATTATGTAAAAACTTTGATGAACTACATAGATTTAGCAGCAGTATTACGCCAACAAATAATATATTTTTAATAAGCGAAGTTAGTACATAAATAAAAAGGCATAACTCACGGAAGCATAAATAATTAACCCGTCGTGCACTGCATTCATTTTCTATGAACCATCGATTAAGTAATTTCTTTCAGCACGGCGAAAATATAATTTTCCATGGTTGCGTGTCCTCTTTGTCGTGCGCCCATTATACCGATACTTCGCGTGTCGTTCTATTGTATATGATTTTATAACAGAGCCATAATGATATTACAATAGGCTTAAGTTCCAGCCGAAATGTATACTTCTAATTTTGGGTACAGTAAAACAATGATTCAGTGGTATTGTGGTAAAAGTCGTTTGGGCGATTATTTTTTTGGAAAAATCTCTAAGTACTAAATGCAGGATTCGGCCAGTTTAGGTAATAAATTGGAGAAAAAAGCCACCAATTGCATAACTAGAAAATTTAAACCTATTTAAAAATATAGTCGTACATAATAGGCATATAGTAGAAGGCACTTAAGAATCGACAAAAGTGATATGAAACGGTTTTTTACAACAAAAAAAATTTAACTGCCACTTTCTGTGTCTTTTTAAATGATACTTCAGTTAATGTTGGCATAGAAATATGATCTTTTTTATTTAAACCAGCGTGATTTATTTAATAAATCGAGATATTCTGCAAATTCGGGAAAACATAACCTAAAGGGTAAACCCAATATTTTTCCTAGTCATCCAATAACCGACCAGACTTTTATAAGCTCGTGACTGTTAGCCATTCCTTTGGTAGCGTTAAGTGAATTTCCGGGATCCCTTAAGAAGTAAGAAATATTGCCGCATCCGCTGTCGAAGTGCCAATATGATATAGTGGAGCCCTCTATCGGGAAGAGGTCCGATGATGGGAAGAGGGTAGATATAGGTTTGGGTACTCATATTAGTATAAAGGTTGACTCGCGTTTTACTATCCTAGTAATGTTATAACGTTTAAATCGTGGAAGAAGAGCGGTATAATTTTTAGTTTCTTCTTCACAAAAAAAGGTTAAGATGGAATCAATAATATCTCTCATAAAACAAAGATAACAAGAAAGGACTTTTTAAATTATAATAGGAGATTTACAATTTAATTAATTTTTTTTATAATTTTTTAAAGTAAAACCGGTCTTAAATGTATTCATCTCATAAATAAGTTTTTAAATTCAATTGAAATTATTATATTTTACTTTAAGACAACATTGAACTTAAAATTAACTTATGCAATGTAATGAATTAATTAAAAACTATAATTAATGATTTAACCATTATATGGCACCCAAAGTAGACGCTATGCTTATACAGCGCTATCTGAATAACGTCCAAGGATTATACATGTAGTTATTTTAGTAAAATGAATAAAGAAGGACTACAGATCGTCGTCAACCTGTAAAGGCGCGTGAAATTTTGCACATCCCTGCTTGCAATGGACAGGGATCATCCGATAATGCATGGGCACGGAGCCCTAAAGTTTTGTTGACTATGGGATGCGGGATTTTATGTATTCGACCATCGGCTCTCTGAGTGGGTTGAAAAATTATGTAGGCAATGCGATTTACGTCATGTCGAGTAGCCGAATATGTTTAACTGTTCAGTTATTGTGTGGTTCAGGCTGTGATGGACGATTTATATTCGGCTATTCACCAAGTAGCGGTTTTGTAATGGATTAGCTGGCCCGACGAACTTTGTACTGCCTCAATTTGGTAACATACTGGCAGCAACGCTACTTAGCAATCCAATTGTGTTTTAAAACTATCCTTGGATCTAGTGGTAAACGCATACAAACGTTCAATCTATTCGGTTCAATCACTTAGGAACAACGACAAACACACGTACCTACAAAATATTAATAATATAATTATAATTTATATCAGAATAAATATTTTGACACGATTTCAAGAAAATAAGTCTCAGTGGTCACCGAACTAGGACATACTATAAGTGTGACTGACAGTCTGTGTTTTTACTCAAAACATAAATATAACATGTTGTTATCAACGCTTTCATTTTGAATGACGAATAATTGTCTAAAATTATAAGTAAAATCACATAAGATGCAAGATCACATTTTAGTCGTCCCAAGATTTCCAAATTTTTATTTAAATTGTTTAAGACAATTCTATATTCAATATAAATACTGAGCCAATAAATAAAACGCTACAATTAAATTATTTATTTTATTTTGCAATAGAAAACGCAAATATACTCGTAAAGACACATCACCCCAAAACCAAATACAAATAGTAATAAATAGACACTGTAAAATTGGCCGAATTTATTACTTCATATTCATTTGAGACAAATAAATTGACATTGAAAAAGCTGTGTTTGCTCCCTATTTTCCCTAGAGACGAACAGGGGTCCCACCGACCCCCAAATGCACCAATTAGTGGTAAAAGTGTACAGCGGAACCACGCATTACCTCACGGGATTAGGGGTCTGTTGGTCCCACGTGGGTTCTAATGGTCTTTCTTTGCATTGAGGGTTGAGAGTTTTACTTGCATATGGACTGCTTGTTAAGCCAATAAGCGAGGATAGTGAAGATGTTTGTAAGTTTTTGCACAGCTGTCTACGGATAAGGAAGGTAACTTTATTTGACAAAGTAAGCTCCATTTAGAAATTATTTGACTGGCGCATTTAAAAGTGCTATATCGATGCACTAAGAGGGAATCGTAAGTTCAGATTCAGATCCCTCCCAGGTGTAAAGTTGATAAATAACTATTTGAGTTTGGTTTCCGGATGTTTAAATGCAGATGCTAATACGTATTTTATATAAATTTGTTGCATATTGTGGAAGATAAAGCTACTTACTTTTTTGCTCTCTCTGAATGTCTCTGAATATTTATGATAGGTTTAAAATTTCGAATGTGAAAATATGAGGTCTACACTGTCTTAACTTTTTTTTTATTTAATGGTTACAATAATAGTGTCAAGCAATTTTTTTTAAAAACTCCATTTTGGATTTTCTTTAATCAAGATGTGTTGTCATACCGATACGCAGTCTACCTAATAGCACAGAATAAGTAATAGTACTGATAGTAAGCGGCCATTGCAGTCTGTTCTATTGAGGGATTCTTTACCAAGCAGCGTCTCTTAATTTGCTAGCTAACCAGTCTCTATGAAAGACCTACTACCAACCAAGGCGGGAATCGAATCAAGGATCTCCTAGTTTAATACGAGTTGAGCGATATCAAATGAATTAATTCTGGTATACTTCGGTATCAAGCTAAACATTTTTCGTAGGGGTACAAATTTTCCCCTTCGTCTACTGAACGAAAAACGATCTTACCAAAACGATAACAGGTCATAAAAATTCGTATTCAAGATTAATTGGTTTTAAGACAGATTACGTTTCACGGTACAAGTACTTAAGTAAATAAATTTGGTATCTATCATTAATCTTTTGAATTTATAGGTAAGGACAGTGTTTCTCAATATTTCCGAATTGTATGAAGAAACGATAATCGCTGTTTCTAAATTGAAGTATTTCAAATTACAGACACAATATCTGAGTGACTGCGAAACATCTTACTTATTAACCTATCTTACTAATATTTAAGACAGGTGGATTGTTCTGGTCTTTCAAGCAAAAACACTAGACATATTTGGACAAAAATCTACAAGAATATAAAGCCTAGATGGTCTAGACTCTAGTAATACCAGAACCTTTGGGTTCTGGATTCAATTCCCGGGTCAGCCTATATTTGTATAGGATTTTTCGAAGGCTAGGTAACGCATATCGCAGGCCTTTATGTGATTTGTTTCGTGATAATTATTTTCTCGAAGCATCGGGGCTTAGACAGGATTTTGTCGTGTGTAATATTTAAGTAATTAGTAAACTTTTTCATTAAAAATATTCTTTGAACTTTTACTTAACTGCAACTTTGACCCACCCCACAAGATGGAGGGTAATAGCAGAGTCATTTTTACCCCAAGGGGGCTGCGACCCGCATTTTGAAATACACTGACTTAAAGGTAGAACTTCGGTTGGAATTTTACTAACGCGTGCGAGGGCGGCGGACATATTTATTACCTACAAAGATAAAAAGAAAAAAGATAAAAAAGAAACGAAAGTGTGACTAGTTTTTTACGTTTCGGGAAAGATATTTGAATGGTTGATTTTATTAGTTTTTTGAATCAAGTTGTTGAAAGGAACGCAGTTATCCTGTCATCGATGCGTGTTATATTTGTATACGTCTTGTGTTAGAATGTCTTTTAATTTCTTTATAGATATTTTTTATATATATTAGTTTTTATTATAAACTATTTTTAGGTGCGCTCGTAGGTGATATAATTATGTAACTGTCAAAGGCATATTAGGATACTTATATTACTTATTCTTGATTGACGTGTGTTCTTTAATTTAATTATCAATTGACAGAGACGCAGCTCACCTGGTAGTAAGCGACCACATGCGGCATATTCCTCTAAAGTACACTTCACCAGATAGCATCGCTCAATGTGTTGTTACTAATATACGTAATAAAATCAGCTTTTTATTACTGAAGCAATTACAAGTAGGAAAAACCCTCAAAGAGGGTGTTGGTACTCTTTTTGTTAAACCCAATCAAATACAAATTGTAAAGAAAAATGTATAAAACAAAACCGTTTAAAGAAAGTAATTCAAGTCACAATCGACATCATCTTTATGCAAAAAATTTAGATAAAGTAATTTCTTGCAAAGTTACTCAGATCAGGTTACAAGTTTCCATCTCCAGTTTAATTAAAGCGCGAACCTCTGGTGCGAGTAGATGGCTATCATTGACGTTTCTTATTAGTCATTTTCTCTGGCGATGGCTGAAGAAAACTTCGCAATACTTGACCGAACAAGGAAGGGGAGATGCGCCGTAAAGTAAAAAAGATCCCGAGTAATGAGAATATTTCGAAATGAGACCATTTCCGCGAGCATCCTTTTAGAAAGGGGAGGTAGATTTCGATATTGATATTTCAGGCATTGTCCAATCCTGGCTATAGAAGTCGTTTCAATAAAAAGAAAAGGTTATTTGAACATTGGATTTTTGTGAAATACTGAGTTGCAACTCGTTGGTCCATTTGGTGATGAGTGTGCCTATGTGTATGTATAATCTGAGGCACACTATTGACTGCTTTCATGGTGCAGTGGCTAGAAGGTCGTACTTTAAGGCGCCGTTCACTCCAGGGGTCGTGAGTTCAAATCCTGGGTCGGATCATAGTCAAAGTAGAAGAAGCACTGTCCCTTTAGTCTTTTTAATAAATAGATAAAGTTATTTAAGGGTTGTTTTCGTGAAGAATTGACAGGCAGAAGCCTCGCAGAAGAGATTGCATAGACGCATTAGCAATTGCATTATCACAGAAGTCTTTTGAACAAAAGATAGTTGGGTACATACTAAAGTAAATCTATTGAGCGTCGTATTTGCGAGTACCCACGGTCAAAGCCATCAACTCGGAACCGAACTGTCGGCGGCGCGTCGTCTGACAGAGAGCATTTACTGCACTCGGGGGAAATCCAGCGATTCCGCCGTAAAGCCGCGCTGTGAGTGCTGCATGCAACAACAATGAGCCTAGTTCTGTGTCCGTGCACGGAGTTGCGTTTGTGCTCTTACGAACCTTTGAACAGATTTACACGCTGTCCTGCGTTTGTAGCATTTGTTTTATTCGAAACAACATCCAGTCTGTCGTTGACTATTTTAAAAGTGTTCCTAGAAGGGCCCTTTTACGAGACAAGGTTCCAAAGACATAATTGATAACTGCATATTTACAATACCTGTTTCTACAAGGTTTAGAATTTCTAAATATTCTCTAACACACAAAAAAAATGTGCCAGAAAATGTACTGATGGAAGAAAGCATGTACTTGAAACAAAAGAATCTTATCTCAATATGATTGCTTATTAAGCAATTCTTCAATGTCCTATGAGAATAGTTTGCTTACTAAGCAGCATATCAACCTACCCCTTAGAGCCTTAAACCAACATCTTCTACTAATTTTCAGCTTAATGTCAATACATAGCATACTTCATTGGAGACTTTTAGACAAATAAGTGAATGTGCATGTCTGCCAAATATCTGGCTAAATAGTAAAATAAACTCGTTAAGCCTAACTAGTAAAAATCCCGAAAGGATAAACTTCGTCATATACCAAAGCGTCCTGGAAGAAGTACAAGTTGACCCTGCCCATGAACTAGCGGTCTCAAAAGTCGTAAAGAACACAACATTACAGCTTAAAGCACGCGTACAGACTGCCGACATGTCCGACCGTTCCGTTTAATGTATAGACATAAGGATAGCCTTATCGATGAGGGCGAGTTGCTCGATGGGGTATCAGATCGTCTGATTTGAATTTTAATTTACCTTGATGATTGTGGGCATTAACTTGTTCTAGAACAAATATGGGATGGTTTCGTTGGAAGGAATTACATCGATGAGGTTTGATACTGCTGTAGTTTTTTTTGTTTCCGGTGATTTTCTCTTGCAGATAACTCAACAAGAGGCTTATGCTTCAAATTTTGTGCCCGTGTTATTTGATACGATGAGCAATATAAGCAAAGTAGACAGAAAGCAAAAGTTTAACAACATTTTATGTGTGTTTTATACAATGTTTTCGAATGTGATAATTATGTCAAAATGAATTCTTATTGTTCCTCTTTTATTCAACTATAGAATTTCTTCAAGAAAACTTGTACTTCTATTTGATGATGGAATATCCTTCTATTTCCGCTTACTAAACCATTTAAGAATAACCCTACCTTTTGTAGTTTTAGTTTATTATTATTTGTGCTACCATTTTAATAAATTTATATTTATAAGTTATTTAACCTAGTGTTCGCAAGCACTTTTTGAATGCTGAAAATCTTCCCACATTTTTGTAAAACGTTTACTGTGCATTATTGTACAACCAAGAAGAGATGTTATATCACAGCGACATGATTTGTTTCGTTGCGTCTGAACACAATACTTGCACTCGGCAAACGTATCGCACCAAATATTTTACGTAAAAATATCTTGGTACAAAAATTACGCGGGAAGTGGAGTCTCCAAACAATCACAGAGATAGATGCTGGGATGCACAAACTGTGGATGCGGCGGGTTGGATCCGTTTGGTCATCTATAATAATATTTTTGGGTAGTACTAACTAACCCAACATTTTGTTTCTGCGCGGAGCAACATGTAACTAAACACTAACCTAAAAATTTCAACCCAACAAAGGCACGGACCCAAGAGTTTGTGGCAAAAACTATTTTATAAAAAAAAAAATTGGGTGCACCAGTAGGCTTGGAATGAAAAGCCCGAATATCAGAGAAACCAGAGTAGAGCAGGTCACCGATGAAATACTAACAATAACAATAACTAACTTCTAGAGTATTTGCTTTAGACTATGCTTCTTGGTAAGGTGTCCCTTTGTCAGGAAGGCCGCAGCAGCGTGCCAGGAGGGACTTAATTTTATGCCGGTTTTCCCTTCTTGAAACTCTACCAGCAGATTCTCCCGATATGAACTGTGAAAGACCAAGAATGCTTTTCAAATTTAAAAAATACTAGATAAAAGTTATGTGGTTCATAAAATATTTATAATTTACTAACTCGAATTTTGCCCTTAACTTTTTGCCACCAATATTAAGCCCCGAGGGATAATCACGTTCCACAAATTTAACCAAACTCCCTGATAGACGATGGCTGTCTGCCCATTTCGCTATCCATCACTGTCACCGTCACTTACCCCAACTTTATAATCACAGTGAATGATTGACCCTAATCCAGAGTGTATTCTAATCAAGACTAGTTTAAAAATGTTCTTTTAACTCAAATGCGTTAAGGCTGGATGGCTGTTTATTTGTATTTATTTAAAAGACTGACCTGAAAAGATAAAATGTTCTAAATTTGTGGTTTTGATTTAGGAACAGCAAAAACATTTACTTTTATCTTAAAATTTGCTTTTCTCCTTATCTTAAAAAAGGAATTACAAAGCGTTATCTTTTACAGGAAAACAAGTTTCGTGCAAGTTTTATAAAAGTAATTACAAATTACGTCAATAACAACGACACACTGTTTGTGAGTGCGAACTGCGAGTAAGAGTTTTTTGTAGTCCACCAATAACTTATTAAATCTTAAATTTTTGCATGCTTTTTTAATTTTTTTCTGGTATATAATTCTGTAATATGGTATACTTTTGCTCCAATAAGATAGGTTTAAAGTATCGTGTCCCGAAAATCGAGAGACATACGAAACGGGCCCAACCCGCTCCCGTGACAGCGGGTATTTTTCATTCTTTTTAACTTTTGTGTCGCGCGGCGGGAGTGTACACAACCGTTTTATATTCGGGGCCCAATTCAATCGGTTTTTTCATCGGTAGTCATAAGTTTCTGTCAGTATCGGCACTATGACGTGATTCAAGTTATTTTATTATTTCGTTGTTCTTATGTTTACTATTTCGTTGTTCTTATGTTTACTGTATGTATGGGAAGTATTTTTGTGTTATAGGTATTGTGTATAAGTTTGACTGGCTCGATAGCGCATTTGCAAATGATTCGGTCGTATGATGCAGGGATTTATTTATGTATATCCCTTACATCATACGATCTGGGCACAAATTTTTTTTTGTTAACCGTCCAGTGTGCCAGCACCGGCTTATACATTTTTGGATGAGAAGGAAAATCGGGGGAGTTTAGCGGGTAGTAGAACGAACTTCTCTATTTTCTAGTTTCACACACACGGTCGCACGTCTCGCTAGCTTGCTTTTATGATGCCAAAAAGCATTTTAATCTGAAAAAATAGATAGATATGCATCACAAGCGTCTATAATATAAATTAACGTAAGCAAACGATCTATGGCCCTAGCATCTGCCCTTTAAACTGGCTCATAGTCTTGGAATATCTATATTTCGAATGGTGATCTAACATTTCAATAAAAACATATAGTAGCTCGTAAATAGCAAGGAAGAACACTGC
Organism: Mecyna flavalis; assembly: GCA_949319885.1. NCBI lineage: Eukaryota > Metazoa > Arthropoda > Insecta > Lepidoptera > Crambidae > Mecyna > Mecyna flavalis. The sequence continues at coordinate 15,484,811 of OX439433.1, forward strand.
TACTTAAACATAAAATTCGAAAGAGTCCAGCAGTTTCAGACCTCCTGAGAGATGGCCATCGACCACACGTAGCAGAGCTGCTACAAAGCCATCACGGTTGTTTACGACCTCTATACTATCGTACAACATTATGTGAGAAATAATTTAACTTTATACCTACCGTATACTTTTTAACGGCGCAACTAGAAAATTCAATTCTACCGTGCGCTCGGCATGGGGCATGCTGTGGTACTGAGTTATGTGTGCTGGCTGGATGGTTGCATCCGCTCTTATTTGTCAGGGAGCACGGTAGTGATGTGTCAAGTGCAATGTTTTAAGTTTCTTGTTCGAAAATGGCTACTTTGTATTTTCTTCCATTTTAAATATTGTACAAAAAGCTTTAAGCTTTTTGTACAAAACGCACATTTGACATAAATAATATTTTTATCATTGTATATAGGAATAATGTTTGCGAAAAACTTCATTTTATATTAATTAATATGAATTTAAATTACCTAGTATAAACTTAAATGTAGTGTTTTGAGTTTGCACGTCCAATTAGTTTGTTAGAAATGTAATGAATCGTAAGAAATAATCTCCATGCCTTCAATGACTTTGGCTTTTGAAATATATTTTTTTACATATATAATTTGACGAATTTACTAAGTGCGACGGGATGAATAGATAAATATTTATTAAATAAATTTAATACAAATGATATCTTTACGACAGGTACCTAATTAATGTTGTTTTTATAGGCACCTAATTATCGAGCAACAGAGTTTACAAATAAAATAAAATAAAATAACAAAAATATTTTGTGTGAAGAGCTTGGTCTTTGTTTCGCGCCTGTTTTCTATATTCTACAGATATTTCGATAATATTTCAAATACAAACTTTGATTCTGTTTAATAATGTTTTTGATAGGATTTTATTGTTCGCTTGCACGTTCGCTTGCTCAACTCTTTGTAGGTTGTTTTATTTACGATACTATTCTTTATAAAAATGAGTAGTTTAGATTGCCATAGTGGATAGTGTAATAGTCTATCGTTAAAATATTGTATACTAGACTTTTGTTGGAGATATTTTATAAACGAAAATGTTTGGATGTTATTTAAATTTTGATCTAAATTGATTTTAACATATTCTTTTGTAGAAGTTATCTCAATACTTCATATCTGACAGTTTGTGTTTTCCGAATTGTTAACAAAAATGAGGTCTGTTTTGTTCCGATGTAGGTACCTATATTAAATTAAATTTTTATCTAAATTGATTTTAACATATTTTGTAGAAGTTATCTCAATGGTTTATTTATCTGACAGTTTGTTTTTTCGAAATGTGAACAGAAAATGAGGTCTGTTTTGTTCCGATGTAGGTACCTATATTAAAACATTAATAAAAATCTTAAAATTATTTGTGACTGGTTTTACAGCATTGAACGTTAGAAGGTGACCGGTAATCAATATATTTATATTGGAAATAAAATTATTCCACGAAAAGAAAAAATATTTTTTATTAAGAAAGTACCAGTTTATGACACCATGACTTAGTTTGAAATGGAGCCATTCACCTTCTAGTTGGACATAAATCGGCTGATACTTTACATTTTACATATTCAGTATTAGCCGTTCACTTCATTTACAAACTTTTGATCAAACCGATACGTCCAAACGTTTATAATAAACATCAGAAAATATAACATTTTATAATATTTATTACGGAAATTAAGCTAGGCAACATCTGCTAGAGCCTATAAAAGCGCTATCATAAATCAGATTTCCCAAAAATTTAAGCTTATTTACGCTACACATACAGTATACGTGTTTTTAATTCACGAGCTGCATAATAAATTGTTCAGTCATAATTAATTCGTTAGCGAGACGATGTTAATCTGTGGGGGTCCTTTGTCATATGACAGTGGCGCCCCGCTGCGGCGGCTCACTCAAACTGTTCGTCTCATTAAAACACACTTATGGATTGCTTCATTATCATAATATGATTACTTGCATCTGTCTTATACAGGCTGTGCATAAACACTTTCTAAACGAAAGGAGTTAATTTCTTTATTATGGGTTCAGTTGAGAATTTATTTAGAAAGATATTATAATTCCTAGTATTTACATATAAAAAGTTCAGTATTAGCGAGTGAATGTCGGTGTAAAAACCATACCTAAATATCTTTAAAAGTTACGTATGACCAGTTTAGAAAAAAACCGAAATAGATCTAAGAATTTAAATCATATATTTGGCCATTTCAAAAAGTGACCTCGACACCACGCTTGTAGCCACATGCATATAGGAGATCATATAAACCCCAGCCAGAGTAATATTAAAAAGAAAAACATGACACAAACGAAAATTGAAACCCCACGTGAGTATTTTGGTGCATTTTAGATTATTTATAACTTATATTATAAGGGGAAAAGCATAGGATAATAAAAAGATAATCTCTTATTCCAGAAAATTATTCCTTTTCCCATAAAAAAATATTTCAAACAGCCTGTACACTGTACCCAATAATATTTAAATTCGAAATTCGTGAATCGGCCATTTCTTGTAATTAGATGGTCGTAAAACACAATTTCATTATTTTTACGATTGTGTGATGTCTGTTAGCAAGTCGTAGAGAATTAACTTGAATAGATTATTTCTGGAAGCATGGCAACACAACATTAAATTTCAATTTAATTGGGTACCTATATAATATAGCTTTTTCGATGAAAGCAATTATTATCTTCCTACACTCTACGTAGTAAAATATGTGTCGAGATAATATGTCTCTTAGACCGGCGATTTAGCGATTATTACTTACCAAGTTAAGGTTTTCGGTATTTTCTATTAAAAGCAAACGTATTTATAAAAATACTGCCATAAATACATTATATATTTAATACGTGCGTATCATACGCCAAATCCCAGGGAAATCCCTCAAACATTTATTTTGAAAGTAAAATCAATCTACATTACGCAGAGATTCAGTTACTGATTGCATAATTACGTAATTTACGCGTTGCATCCGCCCGCTCGCCGAATTAATTAATCTAACAGCAGTATTTAACCGAGCGCGTAATGGAATCTGAACCAAATTAACTAAAGGCCGTACACAAAGTTCCGGTCAATCGAACTCTGTTGGTATGAGACACATCAATTGCGTAATCGAATTATGGTTCGCGTTTATTGCGGTCCGGAATCTATTATTTTATTAGAGGTATGCAGATACGGTTTATGCAGCCTTCGTGAAACATTGTTTCAGCAACTGCGGTCAAAATACCCGAAGTAGGTTTTCGACTTTGTATTGTTAATTTTTAAAAGTCCGATTACCGCGGACGCGCTTGGTTTACTAGCCCGCATTTGCCCATTTTTAAAGATTCTTTATCGAAGAAAAGAAAATAAATTGTACTTTTCGTTGCCTTAATCCGTTTAAAAACTTAAGACGCTTCAAACTCCAAGTCCGTATCTATTGTCCGTCGAGCGTCGAATTATCGCCTCCTTAACTCGGCAAACACGATGAATTGTACAGAGTGGAAGTTAGCAAAGCGAGAAAACATCTCTTTAGCAAAACAACAGTAGTAAAAACTCGTATTTCCACTGTATTCCAGTCTTCATCCTCGGCTTTGTTACAACGGACCTCTATCACGGACCGGCATTCCACGAGCGCAAACGAGACGATAGTGATGTTCCTTATCTTTTTGCAGTTTATCGAGTGCTTATTGAACGTTAATTCTGCGCTGGAAGATTGCTTCTATATCGGACTGCAATATGGAGTGGGTAAATTCTACTTGATCGCAATGCATAGTGTGGTTTAGTGATGAAGGCATACACGTAGTGAAGTTTTAAAAAATACTTATTTAACTTATTGGGAAAATATCTCGATTGAGTTAGTACATTCTGATAACACTGATTCTTGTCTCAAGGATCAGCAAAAACGACCAATATTTGCTCCAAGGTAACAAACCTCAAATCAGTTCTTAAATCATGTTGTTTGGTTATTGGTAAAAAGGTTATTAGGAATAAACATTTTACTCATATTATGAAAATATGTAAAAAAGGCATATAAAACATAGCAAAAATTTTATCATATTACATAAAAAACTACTCTATTATTGATTTTGTTTACCCATTACGATCGAAAACCTTACCTATTAGCTTTGAAACATTGCTAAACCTTGCGTATATATCAAATAGTATAATCAATAACTTGTGAAAAGCTTGAGTTCATCGATAACACTGCGGCAGCCCTACCAGCTTTATTTTGCTTCGTTGGTCCACACTACACTAAAATTTTCGAGGAAACTGCGATGTTATTAGGGTAGGTGGCGCTCGCAGCCTCGACTGGGCCGGTATGAATTCAACTAGGAAGGCAATTTCCTCTTTATGGCCTGCCGTGAGAGCCAAGTGGGCAAGTAAGGTGCCCATGATAACAAGTTTCTTAATTAGGTAGTTGATAAAAAGTTTTAAGCTTACGCGGTTATTTAGCTATTGTTTTGTTCAAATACTAGCTTTCGGGTTTCGCAAGTTGGTGGTTGGTGGAGAGTAGTAGATTACGTGGTAATACATAACATAATTTATGCATAAATTTTATAAAAACAAACCTTGGACCTTATTTATGTAAACTTAATTGGACAAACAAATTAAGTACATAATATTATGGAATTCTGTGGGAATATGCTTTATGATTTACATGGTTGTTCTACATTTCACAAACTTAGTACGCCCTAAAAGGAAGTCAAATTATGTGCACGAAATAAAGAATAGTTAGAAAAGAAGTACAAGCAACTAAGTCCGAAGAAAAAATAATCACAAAAAAATCCACCCGTCTCAGGAATTCTCAAAAGCGTAGTCATTGAAAATTCAGCAGATTAAATATTTCTTTATTCGTCTGAAGCTCGTGAGATATAGCGGGTGAAGGTAATATTTTAATACCGACTTTAGCACAGGTGTCTAGGACATTTTGCCTAGACGTAACACTTAACTTTAGTTATGGATTGTAACAGGTGACCATGTCGTAAAATTAAATTTTATGTTATGATCAAGACGTTCTTGTCAAGCATAAATTCAGTGGTGTCTGTATGGATTTAGAATCCATCTAAACATGAGGTTATGGGTTTAATTCTTGATCAGCTAAATTCTGATTGGATAGATTAAACATGGATAGTAGTGATATCACAGGCAAAAATTGCTACCGTAATAGATCTAGCTGTGTTTCGTGGTAATAAGTCCACTTCTCGATACACATGTGCAGAGAAAAACCAAATGTTTTTCATTTTATACCTAAAAAATCAACTGTAAACTTTTGTTAATTCTTTCGTTAGAAAATTCATTGGCCCTTATGGTAAGCCCGTGTATGACATGCGTCTTATACCCCCCTCAAATATTGTACTCTACATTTCCCTCTCAGCCTTTCTTCATATTCATACGCTCTCAATTTAAGCCTTCCATTTGTGTATCTTTACGCTTCACCTCCCCCGATATTTTTAATATCAAGGTAGCCAAACAGAGAACACAACAGCATGTTTAAATAAAGCATTATTATCTTGCAGACGGGGATTGTTACGAGTCTAGCAATAAGGGGGTATTACGACACCTGCAAACATAAAGGGGACGGGAGCTATGACAGAAGGCACGCTGCCATTTAATGAAAGGATTACGTGATTAATTGTCACGTGTCAAGATAACGAAGTTTTCTGAGCTGTCGGAATAATGCGGTAACAGTCAAAACAAATTAAATATAATGTTGAATAGATACCCTATTTATGTAAAGACGTATACTTATTTCATTTCAATTGGCAGACAGACACGTAGCCCACCTGGGCCACTTAAACTTGACCAGAAAGCATCGCTCAATGAGCTGCCACACTTTAACAGGTACTTGCTGTAGGCTTCATTGATCTTCAAGCCTTTGGTATGAAGTGTTCTGGTTCCCATATGATTATTGCCGGAACACAGCTAAAGTACTACTATCGCGGCAGATTTCACCTGTGGCACCCCCACACTCAATAGGACTAAAAAAGTTCTACTACCAACCAGACACAAGCCACGAACCTATGACCTCTTACTCTTTTATCTAGTAATAAATACTCTTAAGTCTAGTAATCACATTGTACCTAAGTTATCGTTTTCTTAAAGTTGCTAAAAATTCGATGAGTGTGTTCAATCAAAAGAATTGAAGGAGAACAATCTCAGTGAGAATTTAAAGCGAATAGTTTGTATTCTGCAATAAAAAGGAATAGATAGCTTTAAGTCAAAACTACTAAAACCCGAAACGTAAATTCATCAGAGCAGTTTTATAGCAAACTATAAAAACTTGCTTAAACAGAACGTTGAAGGTTCTGAGAAAGATGACATAAAATAAGAAGCATTGTTTCTGAGAAGGGTGGCAAAAAGTGGAGGAAAAATTGGTAGCATTTTTTAAACATTATAGGCTCGCCCTTTGTATTACCCAAAGAGGGTAGTCGGGCAGGGAGTTTTATAACTGAAAGCAAAAATCTGGTACCGAAACAATGTAAGCCACTACTACAGACGCTTAGGAAGAAAGTTATAAGTGATCTGACGAATAACAAATGAGATTAAGGCATAAAAATTAAATTCTTCATTTTTTTTTTATACGAGGTCAGTTGGCAGACAGGCACGCAGCCCACCTGATGGTAAGCAGCCACTGCGGCCTATACCACTGAGGGACGCTTCACCTGGAAACGTCCCTCAATGTGCTGCCAGACTGTAGACTCATCTGATCTTCGAGCCTCTGATTTCAAGTGTACTGGCTCCCACATTAATATTGCCGGAACACAGCCAGAGCTGTTATGGCGGCAGATTTCACCTGTGGGGGTGGTAGCTAGCCAGTCGGACTCTGAAAAAGCCCTACCACCAACCAGACCCAAGGCGGGAATCGAACCCACGACCTCCGTGTTTTTATACCCGAGCGGCTTAGCCACTGTTCCACGGAGGCGGTCATTTTCTACCAGACAAAATATTCTATTTAGTAAAGGATTTCCTTTTATGAATTAACTTATATTAAGAGAGTCCTACTCCTTCCCTTCGCTTGATGCACTTGTAATAACTTTATTTAATTTAAATCAAATTAAAAACATCTTGACACTTTTTATAAATGTCTTGAATTCAGTAATAAATGCTCCATTTTTTTTTATTGCAATGTGTAACAAGACGAGCAAATCGTACACCTGATGGTAAGCTCCACGTCTGCCCTTAGACAGTTCTACATTTTGAAACTACGAGATAAAATATTAAATAGGTTAACTTGAATCTACTACATTAAAAATTATGCATCGTTCGGTTATACCTACTTCAATCTGTTTTATCAACATGCATTTGATAAAAGGTGATTTATTGATTAAAAGGCTTGATTACAACGATAGAAATATTTGCCCTGCAGTAGGGTTTTAATTGGAATCTCGACGCGGTTTACATACATAACGATGTCGTTTTCTTGGGTGTTTGAACATGTCATTTAACAACTTTGTATAAAACTGCTTACAATGTAAATCTTATAGACTGGCGACATTGCGCCACAACGTATGTATATTTTCGTTATTTAACAAAATTTAAATAATGAAAATATACTTATTTTTTAAGATCAATTTGAGACAAGCAACCCACCTGATGATAAAAAGGCATTTTCCTTCGTAATTTCTCGCCAAAAGTTGATAGATACAAAAATAATAGGAAACACGATAGTTTTTTTTTTTATTTATGCTATTACTATACTTGTCTTGTATACAATAACAATTAAAATTAAGTCGTTGTATTAAACGAGAAAATACCGTCGCAAATAAATATTATAGATATAGAATGAAAAGTTGCGTGAAATTATCTTTTTAGTACGTAGGTTTTGCTTCTAAAGTAAAAATATAAAAATATTATATTATATTTTTACTTTAGAAGCAAAACCTACGTACTAAAAAGATAATTTCACGCAACTTTTCATTCTTCACAGTCCACGTAAAATTATTCTCCTTGGAAAATTATGCAAAAGAAACGTGTTTCGAGTACAATCAAAGAAATCGCTCAAGAAATTGGGCTCATTAGAGAGCGGGCGACGCTGCGTACCCGGCGTGCCGTTTTCTTTACAAGAAAAAGAAAGGAATATCAGTAAGAAATCTCCAGAAATGTGTAGAGGACACGCTGTTCAAAAATTAGTTAGTGAAATTTAACCACTCAACGCCGAACCGGCACTCGCGTGCCGCTTAACAATAGATTTTCTATTGTGTCTGGTGTTCCGGGGCTAGAAGGATTAAGAACAACAGCACACTTGAAACCAAAGGCTCGAATATCAGCCCTCCCTGCGCAGACGACTTTTTGTGTTTATTTAATTTGGTACGAAGCCCACCTAGTGGTAAGTGGCCACTGCGGCATATTCCACTGAAGGACACATCACCAGATTCACCAGGCGTCGCTCAATGTGCTAGCTACCACACCGTATGCTCATCTGTTCTTGGAGCCTTTGATTTAAAGTGTACCAACTGGCTCCCACATTTATATTGCTGGAACACAGCCAGAGCTGTCATAGCGATAGATTTCACCTGTGAGGTGAGCTAGCCAGTTGGACAGAATAATAATTAATTTTAATGTGGCCTTCGGGACCACCAGTCCCGGTCCCGAATGCCGCATCAAAATATGTTACTAAAATCAAAACGGATTTTTGGGACCGCGGTCCCGGTCCCAAAAGCTTCCCGACTCAAAAAGCTGTACCACCAACCAGATTGTGGGAATCGAACAGAGGATTTATAACCAAGCGGTTATTCTACAGAGGCTGTCGAAATTACATTTGTTACATAGAGTGGTGTGTCGAAAAAAAAACTAAAAGGCTAAAAAAAGCCGTTACTGAGTTCCAGCTACACTGTATTTTAAGGGTGATTCCCTGAATCGCTTCGAGTGCTGAGAGGAGTGAACGAGGTCATTACGTCATACTTTCCCGCCGATGGCGGGATTAGATTGAAATTGAATGGTGCTCTTAACGGGAAATGGGAGACGGCGAAGATCGAGAGCCTGGGCGCTGGGATATATTTGGCAGGTTTTGTGAGATATGTCCATTTTGAAAAGGTATCGAGAGTTTAACTGAAGCTTGAAGGTCGTGATCGGAATTTTCATAACCTTCTTAAGTTTAAGAAACGACTTCAAAATTAAAAAAAATATATATATAAAATTTCCTATTTTTAATAACGTATTTTTTATACATTATTATGTAAATAAAAGCCAGTCTTGTCTTTATCAGTCATAGATTTTTCTTAATCAAAATTAGTTAAAAAGAAAACATTTTTACCAAAAAGTTGTACAATAAATGGACAAAGAAATCAAAAATTGTAACTAAAGAACATTATTTATAATCGTACTTCAATTCACTTCTAACTAAAGTACCTACATATCTACATATAGTGTTATAGCAACAAAACATTTCCCGACCATATTTTAATAAAGCAATAAGTTAAAGAAAATATAACGGCCCAAAATAAGAACACAAACGTTAACCGTCAGACAGCAGCCAGACCTCCATATCACACATCCTCACCGCTCAATAAACAGCAAGACACTGACAAGACCTTAAGGAAAATAAACTTAATACCGCGATCAGTCTTCCTAAGACCGTGTCCACAATTCAGCGAAGTTACGGCGTATTTACCCTCGGAGCTTATGGCTACTGTCAGCGGGGCAATATCAGGTAATGCGACGTCCAGGTATGGCCAATGTTGGGCCAACTTTTGGCGTTTGTTTTAGTTGGGCGAATGATAATTTGGCTGGCATTTATCGTTCCGCGCTGTGTTTTTCTAGTGTAAAGGTTTATTTAAATCCATTCAGTTGTTTTTCCATAAAAGCATTATAAACTTCTATATCGATTAATGTAAATTTTTTCTTAGGTTTGTATTTAAAAATTACCCGAGCATTGGTTTATTGGGTGCGAAAAAAAAGAATCAAGATCAAGATTTAGATATTTTTGTCCATTCATTAATTTAAAAATATTATAAAATCTAATATTAATAGTAACTATACTTTTTTCAACTGGTTTTAAAAAGGGCAAAATATTTCAAAACAAATATTTATCACACATTTCTTTATAACTAAAAAAGAAGCTATTTTTTTAATGTACAAAGAAAATATTGGAATAAGTAGTCTTTCTTTTCGTAGAACAATCGTTATGATTATAACCCCAAAAATCTGTGTCTATAAAGTTGCTATACAAAGAAATGTAATAAACATACACTCAGTTGTACCAATAAACACGCCAGAACAAATCACTTTCGAATGTAGCCATTTACATGACAAACGCTCCTAACACAAGTTTCTGAACAAACATTTGCAGAAGCGGGCAAACGCAATGAAAGTAAATCTGGACTATTTGTCAGGCGAAGTACGGGTACGGCCATGGACATTAGGTCGATAGGACCCCGTCCGCCGGCTGTCGGATTCGTCTAACTTCGACAGAGTAACAAAAACAGCCAAGTTCTCCTTTTAAATGACTGTCATGACATCCCTATCCTTGAATGTTCATTAAAATCAAAGGCTAAAAGATCGGAGAAGCCTAGAGTGGGACAGTATATTAAGCGAATTTTCCTGACTAAGAGTCCCTCAATGGGCCACAGTGGCCACTTCCTTCTAAATTAGGTGGGTTGCGTGTCTATCCGTTTTGGCAAAGCATTTTTACTAAAATGCAAATTTAATTCAATTACAAATTATTAAATAAGTGAAGGCTCACCGGTGGGTCCTGTGGCCTTTGGAAACACTCAATGATACACATGGCGTATATAGAGTTAAAAAGAAGAAAAGATGTTTCGTAGTTAAATAATTACGATCATAACACAAGCGCTTAAGTTACATGGCTTAGAACATCACAACGTTAACTATAAAGAACTTGGAGGGAAACACTACCATATGTCGTAATAGGTAACTAACTTCCCGCTGACTGGAAAAAATGCTTATTTTGCCTCTTTCGCTTTCGTGGCTCGGGTCGGCTCGGTTAGTGGCCATAGAGGTATATTATGTGTTTTGTTATTGCCACTCTTACTTTGCCAAATTCTGTGTTAGCAACAAATGAAGTACATAATATATGTAATTTGCATGAATATTTATTTAATTTGGATACTGGTTCTCACATAAATATCGCTGAAACATATAGTAACCGCAGAGTTCGACTGAAACAGCCATCAACGAGACAACCAGACAAGAATAGACTTTCAGATTCACGGTGGTCTATTTTTTTGTCCACTGGTTATTGCCGCCCAGAGGGATATTGTTAAAGTAATATTCTTTAAACATAAAGCCTTGTTGGTTGCTAACTGTTCAAGTATTATCTATTATGGGGAGCATGTATAGATGGGGGAACGCTAAAACCCATGTCTAATACACATGTCAAACAGCATTACCATCACTGTCTCATCTGTCAGTTGTTTGCCCCTGGGGTAAAGCAAGAGCGAAGGAGTGTTTCCTTCACTCATGGCATTTGAGTAGCGATGGATGAATTATTTAAGCATAAATGCTTTTGTTCACACATGACCAGTACGTATCCGTTGTATCTAATAGTCCAAAATAAAATTAATTATTTTAAAACATTTTTGTATATAAAGTTGGCAGAGACATTCCATAGAGTAGAGAGATTGGCAGATTATGCTAAGGAAGGCACCAAAAAATAATTAAACTTTTCTGAAACCTTTGGTCAATAACGCGGTAACCTTGTTCCTTTAATTGGCACAATATTCCATACATTGTTAAAAAAAGTAATTATTAACTTTTCTTTCTACAATCACAAACATTTGTATCAAGAAAGACGGTAACACCTACATTTCTAACCAACGTTCAATTTTAAGACGCGATTCACCATATCGGCGGGTACACACAAGCGTATATACATATTAAGTATAAAACGACCCGCTATGGGGTGCCATAATTCAATACGTATTTTCGGCTGTTTGTAATACGGGCCCACATTTTATTCGTACGAAGGGTTAGCATTATTGTTTACGTTATGCGAGCCTCCGGGCACAATTCAGCTGAGTTATTGCTGGTCACCCCTGGACGCGCAGGTGTGTGTGCGCCTTTATTTATTTATTGCTGATTTTATTAGGCTGCGTTTAGGCGTAGTTCAGGAAGGGTGTCAGTGAAGTATACTGTCAGTGCGTTGTTGGCTGAATTTGGTATTGGAATAATTAAAATTTATGGTTTTATAGTATTATTGTATTGAGATTCAAGCTGAGAGCCTGAGACCTGTAAACATAATATTTGAAAATGACATAAAGTGATTTGTTTTGCGAAATGTATTAGTAACCATTTTTTTCCATTAGGCTCAGGACATAGTGTCTTGTGATTAAAAATTTATCTACGATTTATATTCGATCATAATATTTACGGCAAGTAGTTTACTGTGTTATTTTTTTTTCTAATTGGTCGACACGAATAGTCTTTATCTATAAAACAAATGCCGAATAATTCAATAGTGGCAAAATTTAAAAACATTTTTTTTGCAGTGTAAGTAAATTATTTCTTTTTCCTTTTTCCAGTATTCTGAGTAAAAATATTAAAACAGTCTGTACGTGCAGACATATCGATTGAGCGAGGTGAGCATCAGATAACACCGCCATTTGAGTCGGGCGGACATTACCGCACTTTGCGTCTCGCTACGCCATCATACCGGAATTGTGTAAACCTAATAACATATTTTGTTAAAAAACATAATCTTTTTTTGGCATGTCATTAGGTTATAAACTCTGACTTCTTTCGAATAAAAATAAAACCCTTGAATATTTTAAGTCAGCTCTTGGTCAAAAACTTGGTTCCTGAAATGAACCATAAATACCGTATTGACATTACATACATGTATTTATATTTTCGCTATAATCACCTAAATTATCAAATTTAACCTAAAACTACTTTATTTATTGTTCAGTTAGGTAAACAGAGAATAATAAACCAAATGTTAAAAAAAGAAAATATTAATAAAACATCACAAAGTTTTTATGTATATCTCTATATAAAAACGTACAGGTATGTTAGGAAGCTCCCTACAGGAGCAACTGAGTTCAGTCTTTCTTTTTTTGCGTTGGTAACTCTAACATTAGGGCGGCGATGGACATTACCACCCTCCGTCTCGCCGTCTCCGGTAATGGCGGAACAGTGTAGAGCGCGCTTAGTGGTATCGAAACACCTAACTTGTGTGGAAATATTGCGAAGTAAGTTACTTGTTATTATTTTAGCTCCTTTAATTATTTATTATTTTGTTTACGAATACTTACACATTAATTTATAATATTGGACAGTGTGTACTGTCAACAAAGTAACACTTTGTTGACATTGCTATTTATTTGGGTAGCGATTTTCTTTAATAAAATGTATTTATTTATATAAAAAAGTAGTAAATAGGTTTTTGTTTATAAATAATGGCCTTTAAATCCTTTAACAATTTTATTATGATGGTTATAATGAAATTCTTAGAGAATAACATTTTAATTCACACTTGGATTAAAAATGTATGAAGATCGAATGTCTCTTATATTCAATTACAGCATGTATATCAAATGAGGGCAGCTCAAACTATTTTTAAAGTAGAGATCTGAAACATAATTAATTTTTGATACTTAACTTATAACACTTTGTAATATTTGTATGAAAATTTAACTCCTCTATTACGGTTAACGAAACAATAGGATTTCAATTTAATTGTACTAACATCATGTGGGTGTGCTCCTGCAAATTAACTTCAGCATTAAGAAAGCGATATAGTTGAATAACTACTCCATAAAATTCAACAAGCCATAAACCACATAAACAGTTTACTCCTTGGTGCCATTAAATTATTACTTGAACGTAATAAAAGCACCATCAATGGCACTTTCGTCACTTACTACCGTCTGTGATAGTCAGGGCTGTCTCAAATTGAGTTTGAAAGGACTCGAGTTCTATGTCTCGAACCAAAACACAATACTCGACTTAAATGGATGGTATGTTTCTTTCACACAAAATATTTAGATGGTCTTATTTGTATAACTTTGTTTTGTCAAATTTTAAAGAAAGGCACACCTTGTCTTTATTTTTGTGATTCTCGTAAGCCTTAGGGCCGGTATTTCAATGTAACCTTATCTTATTGCTTAAGTTAAGTATAACATTTAAGATAAGTATTACTTTTGACAGGTAAAAGTGTATGACTTTAGTGCCGCTTAACTTTAATCCTATAATGAAATACACTTAAGTCATACTTATTATCAATCCCGGATTAAGATCAAGATAAGTATCTATTGAAATACCGGCCCTTATTAACCAAATCTCATTTTTAAAATGTGCTCTAGTTTCATGCATAAACCTTTATTTTTAAATTACGAGTATACAGTCGACTATGAGGTGGTAGGTAAAAGTGAAGGTATACCTATCAAGTACAAACATTGTGTAAAATGTTCGAAGATATAGTAACCTTTTTCTGGCTTATCCTCCTTCCTTATCCTTAAACTAAGCAAATTTTAAATGCTAGACAACGGGTATCCATACTTATTTTGATAGGAAAATAAATGAATAAAGGAAACTTAAAACTGTCAGGCACACAAATATTTGTACAGTGCCAGGAACAAATCTGCGACTTAGCCTTAAACGATACACACCTTATTAGTCGTGATACCCCTGTAGTTTTTTTAATACTAGGTAAGTTGACAGACAGACATGATGCCAAGTCGTAAAGTCGACGGCCACTGTGGCTATTAGATTACATGTTAAAATTAATCATAAAACCGTCTGGATAGACTCGATTCAACATTGCCAACCCCACGAGTGCTAGCCAGTATTTATGACCGTAAGATAAAGGACGAAAACTTGTTCATTGGTTTCCCATTATCCTTAATAAGTATGGATTAGAGGGAGGCCGAAGACCGCGCCATAAATTTGTAGGAAAAGGTCTTTATAATGGGCTTCATTATCTCACTTTATGAATCGGGTTTCGCTTGTATTCTGATAAAGTATGTTTTACGGTCCCAAGGTTCATATATTATGGTGTAATTACTTTCGAGAGATATAGTACACTGTTTGCGTAAGTACATAGCTGTGTCAACATTGCGGTGTTACAAAATGTTTAAGGAATTGTACGAGTTGATAGGGACAATAATTTTAAGTGATTTATTGCTATCAACACTTACAAATTTATATTCAGATATTTTACTAAATATTTTATTTGAATGATTTAATAATCTGCATACATAAAAATGAAGATGAAGATAAATGAAATGGTGGGCCGAAATCGCCATAAGGAGGTCACCAGCTTGTGTTCGTGTATGAAGGGTACACTGGTGGAGTTAAGATAGTAGTGGCACTTCAGTTCCAGTCCCTGCCCAAAACACATAGTACCAGGTCTCGCAAGCTAGACGGCGTAATTTTCTCCGCAAAAAAAGAATAATCTGGCACCGAGAGTGCAAAAATGATCTAAAGCATTGTTTCCTAATTGATACTTGAATCCAAACGTTTGCACGAGATAGAACGGGGCTTAATAATGGCTTGCAGACAATAATAAGTGTCAACTATGTCGTAGTATACCTTCGTTCATAAAACAGATTTTTGAAAGTTTCATTAAAAATAACAAGCATTTACGATGAAAGATACCTTCCATATAAACTGGACGACACGGAATTCCTCACGTGAGCCAATTAAATCACTGCCACCTACAATGACGGCAAAGACAAATGAAAATATTGCTCGCATTCTTCCTCATATTACATTTTTCCTCAACGTCGCACGGCGTTTTCGCCAACGTCAGGATATGACATTCCTGCTTTGTCGTCGCGAAAAGGAAAATATAAGGGAAATTCCTAATTTGATCAGGGGTAATCCAATTATTTCAGCGTAGGGCCGTTCATTCCGTGTGATATAAGATTTAATTACGAAAAGGAAATTATCTCGAAAGGTTACTTTGCGCGATCAGTGTATTTTTTGTGATGTATTTCTTTTCGATTAAGATATTAATAGAAGAAATATTTTTTCTTTTGTTTTCTGCCTTTGTAATATTTATTATTGTAAGATGATTAGTTGTGCATGTCTTTTAAAGTACATACTTGTGATGACTAAATCCTAAATGCTTGTGTGAGTATTTAATCAATTAACATCAAAATCAGTACATATATTGGTTTATATATTTAAATGGCAATACATAGTAATAATGATTACATAATATTATCTAGTGGAAGTATAATTATTTATTGAATACTTAATTTGGTTGGGTCTATTACCCAGAATGCTAGTGTTTGAATTAAGTATTTATTGTGCAAACATCTATTAGATGCGTTACAAGTTATTATTCCATTGTCTTAACCAAAGTCTCTACAAATCAACGATTCTAAGACTCTAATAGCGTTTGTCCACCGCCGCCGTCACCGGGCCTTCACCGAGATCGAGATGACGGCGCCGAGGTAGCGGTACATACATTTACGTTTTACACATTTTACAATTACGTTTGTCCACTGCACGTCTGTCACCCGAGCGCCGTCATCTTGAAATTGGTCAGAAATAAACTCGGTTCTCGGTGACGGCCCGGTGACGGCGGCGTTGGACAAACGCTCTAAGGCTTTCATAATGAACCTGCCAGTATTACTTCTGCCTATATGGCTCAAACATTAAGTCTTTGAAAGGTCTAAATTGGAGGGTGTGTCTTGACCTTAATACAACATAATATCTGTAACTGCGAAAGCGGATCAGTGACTGTGGACCCTTATTATGGGTGTCAGTTATCATTAGTTGCGTTCAAACAAATGTTACGGTCGGGGAGGGCGACTCGCCTAAATTACTAACAGAATTCTTTATGAATGACAATTTCCTCGTCACTCTGACGTATTTCTTGGAATCGTAAATTGGTGGTTTGTATTTTTTTGTGAGTTGTTGTTTGTGCATTCTCCGAAATATGTATTTACTAAGTCAAGGATTTTAATAATTATTTTCATGCATAATATTATGTATATCGTGATCGTTTTTTGCAAGCTTATTTTTTAATTCAATTATACTTTTTGTATGGTATTAGCGATTGAAAAAAGACGAGCTCTTTGTCAGCTTTTCTTAGAACTCCTTAAAATTCTCCGAGGCCTTTGTTCCAATCTAGGATTTGGCAAGTTCAGTTATTATCATTGGAGCGACTGCCATCTGACTTTTGGAACTGTTAATAGCGGAACCAAACCAATAGGATTTTGGCTACGCAGCAGCGTTACCAGTTTTTATTTTTGCCAAGTCGGGACTTTGGTACTTTTTGAGTGAAAATAGCGGGATTCTTCTGTCAAAAGCGGGACATGGTAAAAAACGTAATCAAAAGTTTTCAAATATTTCTCTTTTTATTTGACTTAAATTACGTTTACGTGACAATAGATAGCAAAAGTAGCCATCTCAAGTAGCCTCTCTCTCCCACACTCTTATCTTCATTACGCGCCTTTCTTTCTCAGCACTGCACGTACGAGTACTATTATATATTCTGTGACGTACGGTCGAGTTCTCCCCGAAAAGCGGGACATTTAATTTTGATTTAAAAATCGGGACGTCCCGCCAAAATCGGGACGTCTGGCAACGCTGCTACTGTCGAGTCCGTCCCCGCCGAGCTAGTAGTAACTCATAGAAAAATCCATACATGATCGCTGAGATTTTGCCAACCATTACCCAACGCATGTTAAGTAAGTGGCGTTTGAAAACACTTTGCTACTTCAGCACTTAACACAAAGCCTAATCAGCATAAACGTTTAATTACTACTGATTTATAACAAACCAACAATAGAACAACTCAATTAACTGAGAATTATGCAAATACACACCCACACTTTATGACATAGTCATAACGGGAATGACTATAGTTGGTTGTAATTTATGGCACTGCGCACCGAAGCGGCCATCAAAGCAATATGTCAGAGGCGTCCGCCGGGAAACCGCGTATGTCACACAGGTATTAGTCAAAACTCATTGGAGCTGCCCTGTATTCGAGCTAGTGCTTCCCTTTTATCGATAGTTTTCTTATCGAGGTTTTTAATTTGCTATTGGGTGTATTTGATTTATAACTTAGTACCTATTTACCTGAGGGTAAAAGACAATCTTCGTCTAATAATACTAAATAATTTAAAATCGAGGGGAGTCACAATTTCCTTTTAAGATAATTCTGTTGACAAACTACTTACCCACCTGAAGGAAAAGAAGGTAAGCACTATGGCCTATTATATTGATAAACGCTTAGATATGAAAGACCTTTCAATGAGCTGCCACATTGTGGGCTCTGATTTTCAAGCTTCACATTGATATTTCCGAAATACAGCCAAACTTGGTATAACAACAGCTTTCTCCTGTGGGTAAGCTAGGCAGTCCGACTCTGACTTACTGCTACGACAAAAAAAAATTATAAGGGTCAAGTATGTTAATGCAATTAAAATGGTTCCTAGGCTGATAAAAGAGAGTGGTCACATCTTTGGCACTTTTTTATTTAAGTAAAGTATTGAAGTCTTTGGCAGTCTGATCCATCCTTTTATATTAAAATCTCGAAACCTGTCGATAGTTGACAGTGATTGAGCAACACTTTCCGGGATACCTGCTTTCACAGAAATTTTGATCTTATATCTAAAGCCACACGTCATATTTTATGCAGAAATTCTATTAGAAATTTGGCGTAACCAGAGACATATCAATACGCACAACCTTTCAAATGCGTGGAAACTTGGATTTATTGCCAAAGTTTCACGCAGACAGTATTGAGAGTTTCAAACTCGATTTGAGATGTGGAAACTGTATCAGCTGTAAGTATTTGAATAGAGGTTTGATATATTATTCTTGTTTTCAACTAACCTGGGAAAAGCAATTTGTTACCGTTGCAAACAGTTTGATACGCAGTTGGTGAATTTATGTTTAATTCAGTTTGAGACTTAGTTGGGAAGGGGAGCTCTAAGTTTGTGGACTGATTGTTTTATCTAGTAAGACAAAACACAACATAATAATCATACTAAACTATTTATGTACATAGCTTGGTGTTTTTTGAACCATATAATATAAAAGTGTAAGAATATTTTAGTTGACTGGGGCCTGAAAAACTATGTGAGATGCATAATTTGTAGTCCTCTATGAGTTTTGAGCCTTAAATGTCAAGTGTAAAATATCCAAAGCTCACATATTATTTTGGCGGGACTAAACGCGATATGTAGGTAGTTGATTTACTTATTTCAGCTTGCCTAACGTGAAAACCATAATCGTAACCCGAAGTTATTACGGCGGTTGTTGTAATAGGTTAAAAAAATATATGCCTACAACTTTCCTTCGCAAACTTTCTTAGTGCTCACCGCAGGCACATTTTGTGTGCGATTTCTGTCAAGGCATTCCTTATTGCTAATAAGGCAGCAAAGTTACGACCGAGTGCCGCGCATAATATAATTTAATCTACTATCTTACTGGGCTTGAACACGCAACGGATGTCATATCCAGCCATGAAATTATTCACGGTTTACTTAATGTGACTCTAATGTGTTTAGTCTCGGGAGTCTAAAACTGTAAGTGTATGGAAACTGACGTATTACGTGGTATTACACTTATTCCGTGGACTTTCGCTAGGTTCGGATTAAATTGGAAGTTGTATTGTATGAAAGCCTTTGCGTATGAATTCTTATTTATTCACCTTGGTCAGTTTTCTTTTTCCTATTAGTTAAATAAAATTGTTATATTAAAGAATTTATAAATATGCAAGCAATTAAATCAATACGATCGTTCTGATAGAATTATTGTTCTATTATTTATTCTTTATATAGGTACTTTGTTTGTATTGTTTGGTCACTTGATCTCATAATAGAAGTATTGCTTAGTTTGATTTTGTAACGTTGTTCAAAATGTAGAGACCGAAAAACGTATCTGTTCCGGTGGTCAAAATGGAACTATGTGAAATGCAATGCAAAAACGATAGGTATTTAATGACAGTTCTAAATCAACAGTAGCGACGCCGTCACCGGAACAGATAAGTTTGTCGGTCTATAAGTTTATGTTTACAGTTATCGAAACCAAAAACAAACAGTCATTTTTTATAATAAATGGTTAAAGAAAATGATTAGTGTTAAAAAGTTTGTATTGTTGAGGATTTCACCGAAAATTTGACGCGCAGAGCCCAGTACACCTTCGGCCAGTTCAACTATAACTTACAACACCGCCATCATAAAACAAAACCAATCAGCCGAACCTCCCCGAACTGCGGCGGGCACCTTAAATCGCAATTGGATCACGTAGTCACTTCATTTCCCGGGATCCTCATAGTGTTTCCAAGCACCTCGCAGGTACCGAGGGTGCCAGGATAATTTATGACCCAAGATAACGAGGGCGAGTGGTCTTATCGACTTCCCCGCTCTTTTTACCAGTTTTCTCCTTTTTTTTACCGGCAAATCGGCTATTACAGCCGCGCTATCGAGCGGAGACAATCGTTGATTAGATGGTCTGGCTTTTCTACGGCTCGGAAAATAGGAATTGATACAGAATTAGAAGTCGTCTGCTCATTAGGGAGGCCATTTTCGGTTTGCTGATTCGTGGGTGATTAGGAAATTGTAACAGTCAGTTGTAAAGATGCCGAATAATGTTATACTTTTTATTTTTTATTTTATGGAACAGTTTTTAAGAATAAGGACTGCCCGAATCAAACTTTATGTAATTAAACTTTACGAGCAACTGTTTTTTTATTTGGTAAGATTCGGCTCGTCATCGTGAACCCTCTGAAATACTTGATTTTCCAAATATTTTAAATTATCCTCTATTTTCCATCCTATACGATAATTGCTTGAAATCTAATTCTCTTCTCTTATTCGCGATGTATTTAATAAAATACCAGCTTAATAAGATATCCATAAGATACGTTTGATGAAGACAAAGATAAAAGAAGTATTTGTATCTTTCCTACAAAAATATCTACAAGGCTTAGAATAATCTACATCTAAGCAACCTTCCGAATCCGCGTTAGTTCCAGTCTACAACACCGGTTTATCTCTCAAGGTTCGTTGGAGACAAATAGTGGCTGATTTTCTTCTCCTATACATAATGTGCAGTCGTTTGCGCTAGTTTTATTGGTGCCATTTATTATTTTTTCGACTGTGAAAGTAAATAATGAGCCGGGGTCGCTTCTCGCGGAAGGCGTGTCGTCCGGGAAATGGCGGTGATTCTTCAGGCTAACGCTACGTCCCCAGTAGGCAAACTGTTAGCGGCAGACTAACAGTTTGACAGTCTGCAGCTTATCGATTTAGTACGCCTTTCCATATATAACAAATGAAGTGTCCACAGTTTGCAGGTTTTGCGCTCACTGTACGCAGTTGCAGCGCTACGTAAACTGGCTATCTAAGTGAGCGGCAGACTTCCAGCAACACCAGTTGCGACGTTTGAAATTAAAACTTCAGTTCGCTACTTTGCGGCTCACTCAGTCTGCCGGTAACAGTTTGCGTACTGGGGACGCAGCCTAAGACTGATTGGCGCCCTGTGCTGTGTCTTCTGTGTTACGAATTGTTGTTCTGTATCACATATTTTTTGTACGATTGTTGTATCCTGTCATGTTTATCAGTAGCAGGACAGCTTCTAGGCCCCTTTTTTAGGATATAGCGGCAAATTCTTTAGGCAATTTCCTTTCTTTATCCCATTAGGGTTGATTGGCGCTCTATGTTGTATCTACTGTGTTACGGTTTTTTTTTGTATTACATTTTTAAGTAATTCTGCTGTGTTATTTTAAACTGAATTTTAATAGCAAAAATAAATTTTGCAATTATTATAGATTAAATTAAGTGACAACAACAGTAGATTATGTTGACCTGGCCTAATTAATTTTAATATTTTATAGCTTTTAAAAGACGGTTGTATATTTTGGTACTTTTGAGTGAGAAAGTGAATAATGGACTGAGGTCGCTTCTTGCAGAAGGCCCGTCGTTCGAGAAATGGCGGCGATCCTTCAGGCGACCGCGACGAGGCTTGATGGGCGCTCTGTGCCTGCTGTTGGTGTTCTCTAGTGATTTAGATGTGTTTGTATGTCTTTCCATTTGTTTCAAATGTCTGGGGTAATATGTAAATGCAGCCGTCTGTCTTTACGTTACTCTGTAATTACCTAAATAATAAAAAAATACTAAGGAAGATTTTTTTACGATTTAGTTTTTAGATGTGCTGTAAGTCTGCCAGCTAATCTAGTATAAAAAATACATTGTTTTTTAATGTAATCCACCTTAGAGACATATAAAGCAAATCTATTTGGTACTTAATATATATAAGCTCTTAAAGAAATTAGCTTCAATCAACTCTCTTAGCTACGCTTTAATCAGACAGCTACAAAAGCTTATTTTTTTAGAACATGACATTTTACATAGTACCTTCATAGATATCCAAATATAGTATTACAATAAGTGTTTCATTTAACCTTCATAATGTACAAAATGCCAAACAATAATCACAATGACCGTCTCAAGGAAGACGTTCACAGCCCGTTCTAAGTCAAAGCACATCGGTTGTCTCAAACAAAGGACCGTCGATCCGCTTCCGCCGTCGCACTATGTGACGAAAGGCCGATCTAGATCATAGAAATATAGCTCAATGATCTAGATGGACAAAAAGGGTTGATTCAAATCTATAATAATACTAGCAAAAGCGATAGTCGACAATCTGGAGGTCACGATTCTGGTGATAATTTTGTGCTAGTACCCTCCAATAAATTAATAAATATTTTTAAAGTGTCATTACGGGTGGAATTCATAATGAAATCATTCACTTTTCTGCATTTGGTCTGTCGCCATTTCAAAGTGCTTATAAAATTAATTGTGCTAAAGTTAGTGATGGATCGTGAAGTTGATGGTAAGAACTACTATTTTTATTCATTCACATTGCAAATAACTTTACAGTTGCCGAAAATATAGCTGTTGGATGTGATCGATATAACATTTTTAATGCGAACTTTGTGTTTGTTGGACCAGAAACTACATTTTACTTAATGCACCATGGCTGCAACTTATTAATGTAGTAGTCTCATTCATATTATATTGCTCAAAGTAAATTAGAAAGTGCGGACTGGTGCGGAACCTTGTCAATATTTTTAGTAAAGCTGATGCCAAGATTTTCTTTATTTTTTTTTTTCAGAAACCGTAATATTTATATCCCGAAGGGAGTTTTACGAACAATGGGTAAAATATCACAAAAATGAAAAAATAAGCGCTTGTATGAATATATTTCGATGAAATACGAAACTTACGACGTAACGGAGGAGTCTAAATGAATGAATGCAAGTTGTGTCATGGGTTAAGTTAATGTCATTATATTTCTATAAAAAAATATCATTCTGTATTTTTATTTACTCATCCTTTATTTATTTTTAATCGCCATACAGAATTCAACTTTGTTTTTCTTCTTAGAAAATTGTCTATTTTAAGCTGACCTCCTATCAGGTAGTAAATCTTTATAACCGTGTATCAACGTATACTGGTTTTTGTATTATAGCGTTAAATGTACTAAAACTAAATGCAATTATGACTGTTTTTGCTATATATAGTCAAATCATCAATAGATACCGCCTTTAGAGCTAATTAACATTGTCAAATAATATTGTCCATCTAGATCGGCCTTTCAACACATAGTGCGTCGATGGATAGAGCAGTAAAACGGCGGCAGGTGTGCCGAATGAATCCCGTACGTGATGTGACGAGACGTATGAAATATTAATGCATCAAAATAATTATTAAAATTAAGAAGATACCAAAAATAATCTCAATGCCCGCCCCAAAGAAGACGTTTTCTTTTGCAGCCCATCTTAAGTCGAAGCACATCGGTTGTCTCAAACAAAGGACCGTCGATCCGCTTCAGCCGTCGATGGATAGAGCAGTAAAACGGCGGCAGGTGTGCCGAATGAGTCCCGTACGTGACGTGACGAGACGTATGAAATCTTAATGCATCACTGAAAAGTTCTGACGGGAATTTGGAGCGAACTCTAAAATATACGGAAGGGGAATAAATATGATGGCAACTGGACTGGTCTGGTGTAATAATTAGATGCAATTTTTTGCCAATTCTTAAAGAAGACAGCATTATTTTTTTCTGTCAGAAAAACATCACGAACTTATCTGTAAGTAGTGAAACTAGGCCTTGATTTTTTCTAAATTCCCTACTGGTAAATATAGTAGGAGGTCTAATCTAATTTTCTTAAAAAGTGAAATACTTTTAGACTTAAAAAAGTTTTTTAAAAGTTAAAAATCTTTTTCCAAGGTAGGTAGACTGTGTTAAGGGTCTACCATCTTTTGTGTTTCGGAAGTAATATGCTTGCGGGCGACCATTACATTGCTTGCGCGATGCAAAATTCCATCATAAGTTATTATGTTCAGAACTTTGTATAACTGTTTGAGGCGATAATTGACGTTTGCTGATCAAGTTAGAGGTCTAAATTCACAAAGAAAATGCATATAAAATAAAGACCTTCGAAAGCACTCTAAAATAACAAGCACTTGATCTCAAACAAAGAACCCTTGGCTTTATTCTTGATGTGTTGAAAAAGAGAGTAGTAAAATAGTTCGCCAGGTGCCACGAAAATTTCATCAGAACGTGACGTGATAAGACGTGTGGCTTGACTCGAAAGGATTTGACTTGAATATTTTTAAAGAAATTCTTTAACACCTTCATGTTACAACCTGATAAATCTTGCAGGTGTTATCACGTAGTCAACTCGGAAAGGATTAATCCTTCAGATTTTATGACGTAGCCAAGTTGGAGTTAAGGAACTAGTAATTTTTATTGACCGAATATCTAACTTATTTTATCTGTCCAGTACATAACAGTATTAAAGTCGCACCTTGGCAAGTTTGCTAATTTAACATTTTATCATTTTTTAAGCGTCTTGAACCTTCTTTATCAAATTGGATATCAATTTTGATGAAAGGCACTTTTTATAATCTAAATAAGCGCCCACGGTAAATACGCAAAATTGCTTTAATTTCCTTTCCAAAAATTACCCCAGCAAAAGATCCTGAGGGTATATTTGCATTTAATTTGTTATAAACCAGTAAGTGGATACTGAACAGGTCTTTAAGGGTTAACGGAAACATCAGCCGCTGCAAAAATCACAACATTCTGTTCGCACTTCATTATCATATTAAAACCTTATTTAATCGCAAATTTCACACGTCCACACGATCTCAGGTAGTCAGATTAAATTTCTTTTTATCCTTATTCCAATTGGAAAGATGGCGCGTCAAACTTGAGGCGAGATTTTATACCCTCAGGGCGTCATTTAGATGGAGTCTGAACGAAACGGCAGCTGGTATTCGAAGGCTCATTACGATAGATCCTCCAAGTGATTGCTGAGAGAGATGTTTGATAAACAGGCTATTATCAATTTGCCAGAGGCGTATTGCTTCAATGCAGCATAAATTTTATTACGTTTCAAGTGAATTGACGGTGTTGGAGGCATTAGTTTATCTCTGAATATCAGTACTGATTATGGATGCTGTGAAACGCCTTTTTGATAGGATCACAGTTGTTCTTTATAATAAAATTTAAGTGTCAAAACAGCATTTATTTTTTGAATATGAAAATATACGAATACTGAAAATACATGCTTGAAGGCAATTCATCTAAGGCGTAGTCTTAACTTCATTCAATAATTAAATGGGTGCAATACTACATAGTACTACATAGAATAATATTTTTTTACAAATAGCCTTAAGCAGATTCCTAAGGCATTTAAGCAATCGTTTGATTAAGTTGTCGTACCTCTTTGTAACATTAAATTACACGTTTTTAAATAAAAAATAAAAAATACGGAAATCAAATTATTAAATAAAAAATTTCGACAGTACTTAATACGTCCTAGACGACCTCATTTACATTGAAATTTAACTGTCCCGTATCTAGCAGAGTACCGTGTATCTAGCAGAGCTTAACGTTAAATAAACACATCACGTCCAGTTTTTAACAATTTAACAATGCGTTGAGAATTGTGCACGCCCAAAATTATACGCATCGCTCTTATCCGGACCGTAATTCAAAATCCAATTTGTGTGAAATCCGATTTCAGTGGGAATATATTCGATATTCCGTTTGTTGTGGTGCTTATGATTTATCTACGGGTTTGCATTGAATTCCGCTAAATGTGTTGTTTTGATAAACGTTCGTTCGTTGTTTCAAATTCCGGTTCAACTTTTGGTAAACAAATAATTTTTGGCATTCCTGGTTGGAGTTAGGATTTTGAACGGGAGTAACAATAGCACGTTCACGTAAACACTTTTGTTTTGTTTATAACTGGTTAAGTTTATAGAACTAATTTTATTAATTCCATGGGTTTGAATCCCTTCTAGGATAAACATTATGTACATCATTTGTCTTTGTTTTTAATAGTTCCTATGCACTTAAGTCAAACGCCTTGATGGTCTAATGGTTCAAGTATCATTCCCAGAATGGGTAAAATTCTTTTTTTTTTCGAAAATAATTTTTCGCTTTGTATTATATTGTTAAAGTAGTAGTCGCCTTAAATCCGTAGTCTTCCGATTTTAGTCTCTACATCCAAAACTACACTAAATTTTATCTAAATGAAACGTGAAAGGATCTTAGTTTCAACTTCTTAAGAAATTAACTAATTACTTAAAAGCTTAAATCATCCCTGCAAAGCAAAAGTCTTGCCGTAAACAGATTTTACGATTCATCTTTTGAGTTATATCCAAAAGTTAGTAAGTAGCAAGTTTTAAAAAGTATTTCAACGTGATTATGTTTTTGATGAAGAAATGTAGCGATGGAAGGGTTGTAAATTACTCGAAGACTCTCGGCTTAATTATGAGAAAAAAAAATGGCGGGGAAATTTCCGACATTAGCCCGACACGAGATTTCTTGAAGGGTTCACCATTAATCAAACGGGGTTTGCGAAAACGCCTTTCATAAAAATATATTAAAAGTTCTCGTCACTGCCAGTTTTTGGGCTATGTTAATTCGAGGCCGTAAAAATTTTGTTATTTTCCTCTTTATGTCATGAGGCCAATTCAGAATGACCGTAAAATGAGGATTTTGTATTTTATTGTCACCGAAGCAATGAATAAGATATCATTGCTTAATCCGGAGAAGCTATTTGAAAAATGGTGGCGTAAAATGGATTAATGTTCGGGAAAGGAATTAGGGTCAGTGACAGTTTAAATCTTATCACCATTCGAATTGAGGAAATGAATAATTATAATTAATTTTCACTAAAGTTGTAATCCTGCGTTGCGTTTCTTACTAATCCTATAATTTGTACCATTCCTTGAAGTTATTATATATTGAACAAAAATAATGCCATGACATCAATGACGTTCAATTAAACAACTAGACACCCAAAATTCTTCAAAAAACGTCCGAGCGCCGTTGACACAGATGACATTAACACATTCGTTCAAATTAACACCTTATCTCGTGGCAGTTAGTGTTTAATGTCAATTATTGTATACAACTAAACGGAAACTCTGCCCAATAGTTGGGTGGGCAGACTTTTGCTTGGGACAATATTTGAGCGTGAATGGGAGTCTGGTTGTATATTGAACGTCATTTTATGACATAATTTTATGCCTTAAAAATATTGGAACAACGTTCATAAAATTTATAATAAATTCAACAAGAGCAAAAACAGTTTGCACCTTTCGCCCCGAGTGTATACCAACGTCTATAAATCCGTATTAGAAAACAGAACTGTAAATTAGCATCTCTAGAGTGCCATAAATACTGCACCCAGGGGATGGCTGTGGTTCCGCTCCTTCTGCTATCGAAAATTAATTCATCCCGGGGGAACGTTAGGCGGGAACTATCAATTTGATCCAGTATTGATGTATCGAGACTCTGATGTTTTTACGTCGGATTTTTGATTTAGATTAGCGAGGCAAACTAGTGAATTGGTTTATGCTAAAGTGTGTTGTTTATCTTGAGATAGCCTTCCGCCCGCGGTTTCACCCGCGTGTAATTTCTTTTTTCAAATATCCCCCGCTTCCCCCCACATTTCCGGGATCAAAAGTTACCTATGTTCACCGGGGATAGTGTAGCTTTCCAACAGTAAAAGAATTATTCAAGTCAAGTCAAGTCAAAGCATTTATTTGCAAAGAATAGGTACAAAATAATGATCTTATATTAAACTCTCGTGCCAGTTGCAGAGAGATACAGTGCTTACTATTCTGCTTACAATGTTAGCATGCAAAATGTGTGTTATTGAGAAATTCGTCAATGGAGTATATACAGCAGTCTATTAGCCATTCCCTCAACCTACGTATTAATGCAGGTAATGGCCCTACTACTACTAAACTATTCAAATCGGTTCACTAGTTTCGGAGCCTATTTAATACAAACAAACAATCAAATTTTTCCTCTAATTATATTAGTATAGACTGACTTGGTGTAATGGTTGTGAAGTTGGCTACTACTCGTACATGGTTGCGGGTTCGATCTTCTGACGGTACTTACAAACATTTTTGTGTATTGTGTATGAATATGTGTTTTCTATGGATAATAATTATGTATGAATTGACAAGGTTTAAAAATATAAGTAATGTGATAAACATTGCCCTTACTTTTTCTTTGTTGTCTAGCAACCATTTCTATTGGCTATGCTTAGTTTGGGGTAAGATGACGCTGTGTTAATCATGTCCTGAAATATTTTATTTACTTTCAAAATATGCATAGTAAAGTCCATAGGTGCAATGGAGATTTGAACCATCGACCTCATGCATATGAACGTTTGAAACCTCTCGGTAACAACGGCCAAACTATCACCTATGAGAAATTAAATATGTATATATAAAGGCAGGCGGATAAACACAAAGTATATTTACTTTCCACGTCACGTCCTTTCCTGGGTTATATGGACTGTCCCTTCCGGTCATCAACTGATAGGCTCTTTCGTGTTCGTTTCCTTTACGGAAGTATGGGCCATTGGGATAGTTTTGCCGAATGGTTGTAGCTAAAAAAGCAATTTAAGCAATGTAAGCAAAAGGATTAATTTTGGATTCCCAGAAATTCTTTATTAAAACATTATTTTGCCAACTACCAAATAGTTATCAACTACTATCAAGTGTGACCTGATAGTAATTGATTACTACCATTCATGGACACTAAGAATTTGGAACGATAAGTTTTTGTTTTGTAAATAGAACCGCGCGCTTTTGATTTTATGTTCTTTTTTTTTTGCCAGCTATTCAAAAAAGGTCGCAAGAGATGAGACATCCCCGTTCAAAGAGTTCCTGGCAGATATCTAAATACTATTATTTTTTAATTATTCTTGTATATTTAGGTATACAGATTGGAGCCATTAATTAAAACGCCCAACTTTCTTGAAATGATTATAATGAGCAGCTAGGTCTTTACAAGGCAAGGATGAGAGATGGAATGTACGATACAATGCAAATTGCTTAAAAGTGTTGACATATCGATGACAGATGGGACACAATCTTCTTCCGTGTGTTATTGCCATTAGTAGTCGGGTAGGCGTTGTACGCCGGAACATCCTCCCCACCGTTGAAAGCACACTTTCAACATTTGAGATCTTCAGCCGTAGGCAGTGGACAAAGACGAGTCAAAGCACGCCGCACGCAGCCTCGAACGGTGTGAACATCCGCCACTCTTGATACGCCATCTGGTCCCGGGAAGAGCCGAACGACGCGTCCCATGCGCCAGCATAAGGGCGGCGCATTATCCTCAGCTAAGAGTACCAGATCTCCGACGTTAAGTAGACCGGTGTTTCTGCGCCATTTCGTTCTTTGTTGAAGTTCGGACAGGTACTCCTTGCTCCATCTGCGCCAAAAGTGTTGCCTGATCGCTTCCAGCCGTTGATAGCGATTCCTCAATGAATTATTGTCTTGATCTTCTAGTGATGGCATAGGCAGTGCATTCAGAGGTCTGCCAATGATGAAGTGTCCTGGGGATAAGGAGAGGAGGTCGTTAGGACATGCGGACATGGGACACAAGGGACGGCTATTAAGAATTGCCTCCACCTGTGCAAATAAAGTGGAAATCTCTTCATAGGTTAAATTGCTATTTCCCATGACACGTTTTAAGTGGTGCTTGGCTGATTTAACACCAGCTTCCCATATCCCACCGAAATGAGGAGCGTAAGTAGGTATAAATTTAAACGTAATGCCTTGTTGACTTGCAAAATCACATATTTGTTCATTATTTTGTTTAATAAAATTGCCTATGTCTTTGGCTGCCGCTACAAAATTGCGCCCGTTATCGCAAAATACCTCCGCTGGCTTGCCTCTGCGGGCGATAAAACGTCTAAGGGTCATAATAAACGCATCTTTAGTCAGATCACTTACGGCCTCTAAATGAATACACTTGTACCGTAAACATACGAAAAGACATAGATAACATTTAATTAAGCGACTTCCGCGACCCTTGCGATTGAGTATTAAGAATGGTCCAGCAAAGTCTAAACCGACGGACAAGAATGGGAAGTCTGCAGTTATGCGCTGGCTAGGTAAATTTCCCATCTTAGGACATAATGTTTTGCCTCGTAGCCGGCGGCAGATAACGCATTTGTTGATGGTGCGTCTGGCGAGGAGACGCCCGTTGACTGGCCAAACTACTTCTCTAACGTTAGCTAGTAGCAACTGCGGGCCTGCATGCATATTATTCACATGCTCCCTTTCAAAATATAATTTAGTTAACCTATGGTTAGCATGTAGTAATATTGGGTGTTTTTTCTCAAAGGAACAGGCAGAGGCATCTATGCGTCCACCTATTCTAATTAACCCGTTATCTAAAAACGGTGACAACGATAAAATTTTAGTTTTATTGGAAAGTTGTTTTGATTTTAAAAGCAAATTGTAGGTATTCAATTGAAAATGATTCTCGCTGCGCGATAACGCACAATGCATGGAATGACTCACGCAGCTCCTCGGCGGACAATATACCTACTCGTTTGTTGTTTTTATTTTTTAGATTAAATATAAACCGCATAACATATGCTAAGGATCGTTGCAATCTATTCAGTGACGAGTATCTATCGAAGTTAATAAATTGATCGTTTATTGTTACGGTATGCACTTTGGATTCAGGTAATATGTTTACATTATTTTCTTTTAAACGGGGCCAGCGTGACTCATCATATTGTAGATAGCTAGGGCCGTGCCACCACAGACTTGACTCAATTAAATTCTTAGCATTCACGCCTCTAGATATTAAATCAGCGGGATTTAAATCTGTGGGCACATATCGCCACGACGATGATTCAGTCAATTCTAATATTTCACTGGCAAGATTGGCTACGAATATTTTTAGTTTAGTTAGATCACTGTTTATCCAGCTAACTACAACACTTGAATCGCACCAATGTACAATTTTATCCGGCCACAAACAATAAAAATGATCTGGTTGGCTAGTGGCAAGAGATAAGTGGCCTAATTCTGAGTATTCTTTAATAAAATTACTGTATTCTAACTTTAGTAACGAATTTTTTTCTAAATCTTTTTTCTAAATGATATAAACGTTTTTTAGCTAAGTTATATGTATCACCTAGACAATCAGGGGTGTCGACTAATGGCAGTTTGACACAAAACCTATCTTTATTTCTATGTGTGTGAGTAACGAAGTGTTTTTCGCATTCCCTTTCTTCGTCACTCAACAGACATTTTGTTGGTACCTCTTCTAAGGACCAAAATTTCGTTAAAATATTATCTAATTTATTCTCTATGGTAACTGGAGTAATAAGAGCATGATTACAGTAAGTATTAGTTTTATTTAAACCTGTTTTGAAAGAACCTGATATTATCCAACCAAGATGTGAACTTATTAGTTTAGGATCTTGAGGACCAAGAGAAACTTGCTCGTTTCTTACGATGTCCCAAAACAAATCAGCTCCTATTAATAGATCTATAGGGGCTGGCTCATAGAATTTAGGATCAGCTAGTAATATATTGTTTGGTAATTTAATTGACTCGATATTGACGGGATACTTTGGTAGACGCCCGGTCAATTCATTTAGAACGAGACATGAAAAAGATACTTTAAAATTGCTATTTAGAGAATTCATTTGTATGTTACAACTTTCAGTAATGTTTATTGAATTGTTTGAATTGTTACCTATTCCTATGACCTTTAGTGAGTCAATGAAAATAGGATTTAGTGATATTTTATCTTTTAAGTTTTTGGAAATAAAAGATGACTGACTACCACAGTCCAATAGGGCACGAACCTTGACCTTTTGCTGGTTCAATGGATTCAATACCTCAACTATAGCGGTAGATAAAAGTATTTGATTTGATCTTTGTTTGGAAAAGTATGAACCAGATTCATTGGATTCAATTAAATCATAACTCGGCTCATCCACGCTTGCATGATTATTCGCTAAGGATGCCGACTCATGAAGTAAACTATTATGCCTAGCATTACACTCGCGACATGGTCCCATTCGGCATTCACTTACCGGGTGACCCTGTCTAAGACAATTTGAACAAAGACGATATTTAGCCACATCGTTTAATCTTTGCTTTATATCCTTGGCCTTGAAATTAGGGCAATCATATATTTTGTGATTGTCGTTACAAATGACACACGTGTAATTATAGTTATTAAACCTAACAACTTTCTTTTGCGGCTTACTGTTAGAACTCGCAAATGATTTTACGTATGAAGTATGATTTTGTTTATTATTTGGCACTGAGTTATTATTACGCGCAGCCATAGCTGGAGGCTTGACAATGCTATTTTGAGTATCGTAAACCTTATTTCTTGCAAGTGATTCTAATACATTCGCGCGCTCAATAATAAAATTGAAAAACTGTTCCAAAGTGGTGGTATCGCCGCTTAAGGTACTACGGTGTTCTTCCCACTTGGCTAAAGTAGTACTGTCTAACTTGGACGACAGCATAAATATGATTAATACGTCCCACTTGTCCGTGGGTTGATCTAAGCTGGCAAGAGCACGTAAATTCTTTGTTACGTGGTCGACTATAAATCTAAGGGACCGTTCAGACTCGCGCGGAAGTGGCTTCACATTAAAAAGAGCATTTAAATGGTGATTGATTAATACGCGTTTATTATTGTACCTATTGCATAACAATTTCCAAGCCTCATCGTAATTTTTAGATGACACTTCGAGATTAGATATAACCCTGGCGGCATCTCCTTCCAGATATGAAATTAGGTAATGAAACTTATGGATGGGTGAAATGCGTAAATTATTGTGAATTAAGTTTTCAAAGGTATCCCGAAACTCAAGCCAGCGGAAATATGCGCCATCAAATTTTGATATTTGGATTTGCGGAAGTTTAAAACCATAATTCTCTTGCGCATCGCAAAAAGATGAATCATGCATTGAAGCACGCCTGCTTTCACATTCTATTTTTATAGTAAAGCTTTCTAATAAGGTTTTGGCTGTAGCGATACTGCTAATAATATCGCGTTCTATGTTTTCACGTTCATCAATTTCATCTTCAATGTTATCCGAGTTTAAAACCTCTATGTCACTTTGCAAGTCATCCACCTTAACCGATAATGCTTCGAATTTTGCAAGTTTAAGTTTTAATTCTGTTAATTCTATGTTCGTTAAATCTTTACTTTTTATAATACTGTTCAGATAATTTTTAAATTTAGTTATTTGCCCTTTAGCAGATGAACGCCTTGTTAATAATTTGCTTAACGCGAGGGTATCTTCTGCATTAGGCATGTTTGGAAAAAATTATAAAAAATAGGCAAACTAATGAAAAGGAACTTTAACAATAAATGAGAGATAAAACGCTCACGCTCCTCGTTTCGGTGACACGCCGTCCCAGGACCGGTATTCGCACAGCTGACTGTCGCTTGTGTAGGTATGGGATGTCTGCTAATTATCCACGCATCTATTGGTATTGCGCAATGCAGCGTCAATTGCACCCTGAAAATGTTAGCGAAATACTCTAATTCTTGTTTTATAAAGATGGGAACAAGGTCACCTTGAATGAGGAGGTAGGATTCTCAAAAAAAATCTAAGTTTGGCAATTACTTAATATAAATTGGGAAAATAATAATTAAATGATAACTTGACTCTTTTAAATTATTAATATGATGCAATTAGTTGATATTTGTTACACAGCAAAGAGTTAATTATTTTTTATTTTAAATTGGCGGTAGGTGTAACGGACCTACTCATAAAAATCGCACTAAAACTGTAGAAATTCCACTTTAATTCACACAAATGGCTGCAAATTCTTAATGGATGAAGTTCTAGGATGGGTTTAGATATGGGATGGTTAAGGAAGGACACTTATCTGTTTGCAGAACCGCCGCGTGATATGGCACTTTCGTTTCGCTGCACCACTGGTCTCGCTGGCCGGCGTATTTTACGTTATTCGATTATTTTGCTTCTTAGTTCCCCTCATGGGCCACCATCATGTATATTTAGGTATACAGATTGGAGCCATTAATTAAAACGCCCAACTTTCTTGAAATGATTATAATGAGCAGCTAGGTCTTTACAAGGCAAGGATGAGAGATGGAATGTACGATACAATGCAAATTGCTTAAAAGTGTTGACATATCGATGACAGATGGGACACAATCTTCTTCCGTGTGTTATTGCCATTAGTAGTCGGGTAGGCGTTGTACGCCGGAACAATTCTAAGTAACGTCCGCTGCATTGACTACATTTCAATGCTTCTAGCTGTTACAGTTGCTTTGCAATCGGGCATTAACAGGTGTATACTTTGCTTTTTAATTTAAAAGTACGAAGATGTAAATATTCTTATTCTATTTCAGAATCGGAACACGTTTGAAATGCATTCTTATCTAATTCATTAGAACACACACATGTCCCGCCTAATCGTATCCGATTCATTACAATAAACACATACACTTCCTAACGTTGACCGAAACAAAAAGCGTTATTTATTACCACTTTCCCCACGTGGCAAAAACAGGACAATAGACATGACACAACTCATGTGCCACAGTAATGAGCTTCGGTGCGATTTATTGTACTCATTAATCGTGCTATATCAAAGCAAGTTCCCGAGGGTATCAAGTCGGCTCACATATTTGCCCGATTTTTCCCCGTCTCGTATGTTACATGTCCAAACTTCTACGTATTACGTTTAGGCTTGTGACACGCTTGCGTATGTATTATGGTAAAAAGTTTATTATTAATATTGCGAGGAAGTAATGCGCCTATAGAACAAGCTATGTATAGGGCTGGATGGCGCTGTATGAATAGGATCACAGATAATAGGACAAAATATTGCCTAAGTTATTTTATCCGTGAGATAACTTAGATATTGTCTGTTTTTTTTTAAAAGAAAGACAGCATGAATGTTATCTGTCAGTAAAATTATCTAGAAATTATCTAACTGTAGTGAAACCGGCCAATAATACTACCTTAACGGTCAAGCCCCACGTTGGGCGCCATTTTAATAAAAAAATATCTTTATATAAATCTATTTCATAGCTTCAAAAGAAATGTGTTTGCTTTATGATAATGTGTTTTGCAATTATTGTCATCTGTGGGTCTAAAAGTAGCAAGGAAATGGGTGTTTAAAAAAGCACAATATTGATCCATTGTCGACTAACTCAGTTTATGTAGTATTGAATCCGAGCTTATGCACTTTAAAAACCTTAGATCAGATGCGAGATTGCATTCGGCCTTATCCTAGAGCGCAGTGGAGTTTTCATGCAGTTCGGGTGGAAGCGAATCGAGATCGCCAGTGTAGATACCATCGACTTCGGAGGCTTTGGACCCTTTCCATTTGATTATGAATGCCGCACGGGAATTTTAAAGCAGCTCTTTAAATTCAGCGAAATGCTGCTGGTTTCCTAATCCTGAGAAAGTAATCATGAGAATGAAACGAAAAATTTTATAATGTTTAGTTTAGTTCAGTTCGACTTATTTGTTTATATGTGGCCGATGATAGAAGGAATTTATAACAAGATTATAGTGAGACTTTTGCACAATTTTTAATTTTACACATTAAGCAGCAATTCTAATATTTTATCGTCTTAAGATTACGATCAAAATAAAGCATTAATTACAATACCAAAAGTACTATAATATTTATTATTTATTTTTTAATATGATAAAATGTCTCGCTCAGACTTTGCATATACGATCCGAATTTCCGAATTTTCTCAGTGGATTTTCCGACTACTTAATTTTTAGCACCACTCCGTTTATGTTTACTAAAAAGAAAAAGGGATTGTACCACTATCATCAAATCTTAAGAATTATTGTTTGCTTAAAAAGTCTATCCGACACAAATGTTACCATTAGGACGATTTTTAGGACGTACAAACTCATTCCACGAGCTAGCTTCCGTTTACGATCGTCTGTCCCATTGTCCCATCTGCTGAGTTCGATTATCGCCCCCGTTACGAGATAAGAATCCTCCACAATCGAATAAAACACAAATCGATTTAGGAAAATAACAAAGACCATTGAATTTCGTCATAACGAGTAGATTTTGTTCGGGATAAATTGTTTTTGGGACTATCCGGATCTAGCACAGTGAAATGTGTGTACGTGTGAGGTCTTACGCGAATAAAATAAAGTTCATATTTGAGTGTACTCGATGTTCATAGATGCCGAATAAACGTGTTTTGAATGAAATTATACAGTAGAAATCTTTCGAGGTCGGAGCATTTTTTATTTTGGAATTCTTATAAAAGTGAAATAACTGTCTATGCATTGAAAGTTATGATTTCCTATTATGTACCTACAT
The DNA here is from genome assembly GCA_949319885.1 of Mecyna flavalis. NCBI lineage: Eukaryota > Metazoa > Arthropoda > Insecta > Lepidoptera > Crambidae > Mecyna > Mecyna flavalis. The sequence continues at coordinate 15,521,389 of OX439433.1, forward strand.
ACATATGTGTACCTATATCAAAACAGTAAAATCGTAACCACAAAAATATGACCATAACTGGTCTACACTAGTCTGCGGTAGAAATACTCTACCTATAATATTGATAATTGACGATTCATAATCATCATTCAGCATCTTTGAAGTCGTAAGCTGTCGATTAAAGAATATTTTGATTTTGGTGGTTAAATCCTGTTAATGACCATCTGCAGTGTAGGTCTCCATCATTGCAATGAATTAATCATCATTTCAATTATTGTTTCGTCCAAAGATATTATGTAACTAATAATATCGGCACGCCTAATTAGGAAACCCAAGGGCTTAGAATAAATACTCTCGCATCGCAAATCCCTCGTTAATTTATTCAGTTTCCTCATTATCTTTTCCTACATTATTCAAAATGGCTACAGCAGTCACGCATTCAGGCAATTAATTTGAAATCTCCAGAGTCCATAAAGGAGGTTTAATTAAAAAGAAAAGTAGGAGGATCCTGGTTGCAAATCCGGCTTAGTCTGCATCGGGATGGCCGGGAACTTTTTCCTTAGAAATTCGTTTTTCATGTTACAGTGAGCCGTTAAGCCGATATTAAAATTTAGGTTTACGATACTTCCTCGCTCCCGATTGTGCGATACTGGAGTGAAGTTTATGTGTATGGCGATAAATACGTGTAAACGAGGTAGAAATTGTTATTAAAATAATAAAATAGAATATTTAATTTGGATTTGTAAATAATAGCATAAATGTTGTTTTTCTTTATTACAGGTGAGGTTTGCGTTTTTGTTTGTTATTTTAGTAAAATGTAAATATTGTTATTTTATTTATTAAAAAATATATTTCTTTATTACAGAACAACACATTGTCTATTATTACAATAAATTAACATTATAAAACACACTTTGAAAATTTTAATCTAAAACCTTCTTTTGAAATTGCTTCCAACAACAAGGATAAATGTTTAATGTGGTCTGTAAATGTTTCAGAAAAAACCAGAATATCGTCGATATAATTGACAGTAAAGTCTGTCAATTTATGCTTCCGTATTATGCTGCTTAGTATTCTCTGAAAGATTGCTGGAGAAGTTTTTAAACCAAATGGTAAACAAGTCCATTGGTAGTGCCCTTCTTGAGTAACAAATCCTGTTTTGTGCCTGTCTTCAATTTTTAATGGAATAGCCCAAAATGCAGAATTTATATCCAGGGTTGAGAAATATTTACATTTTCTCGTCTTCACCATCAAATCCTCAATTAGTGGGAATGGTTGAGATTGCGGAACTACAATTTTATTTAAATCGCGAAAATATAATATTTCTTTATTACAGAACAACACATTGTCTATTATTACAATAAATTAACATTATATACATAATAAGCTATTGTAATAAGATTATGCTCATGTGAATATGATACGATGTATTCTTTATACTGGCACAATATAAAAAGTTGTTGACGTGATGAATCCACATAAAAATATGCCGCTCTAAGCTGGAGGATCATCTTTGACTTTTAGCCGAAAGACGTCCACTGTTAGTCATAGGCCTCCCCCAAGGCTCTCCATACCGATCGGTTATGCGCCACTCGCATCCAGTGGATTCCTGGAGAACAGATATTTCTGAATGTTTTAAAATACAGGGTGTTAGGTAACCCGAGGGACATATTTAAGGAGAGTGTTCAGAATCCGATTTAGAGTCCAATTCGCTATAAAAATATATCCTTAATTTTTTTCATAATTATCCTAATAATTTATGTATGCATGAACTACCTAAGAATCCCTGAGTGCTGAGCGGCCGGTTACGCCGCAAACTCAAATTGTACGCGAATACAATTTCAGTCGTACTTGAACGAGTGCACGAAATACTCGTAGGTACTGTGAAGGGAAGAATGCCCGCACGTTATGCGGATTTTCAGGTTTCGACTAATGTTATGGGCAGATACTTACCAGAGTATTTATTGATTTATATTTATTTTGTTATATGGAAGCATGAACTATTTGGGGTTTAAATATGTCCCTCGCATTTCCTGTCATACTGTATATCTGTCAGCTTAATAAAACATGTGCGCAGTTGTGAATGATATAACGTCGTGCACTTACAATGATAACGACATACGGCGAAATGCTGTCCAAAACGCTAAAAGTTGATCAGACAAAAAATGTCTCGCAAATGATGCTTTCAATCATCAACCCGCAGCAAGTTAATTAAGCCGGGGACTCATTGTTGACGATGTTTAGATGATTGAACGATTTCAGTGATGGATGCTTTTGCCATGAAATGGCTTATTAATAGGTCTATATTTGGCTTGACATTTTGGCAATCATTTGCAGAATGATTTGTGTGTTTGATCAAAGTACGTTTGAATATTTCACCGATTAATATACCGGTGACATATTCAATATTTTGTCAATAGTGTAAGCCGCAAAACTAGAAACTATCTTCTGAAATTCTAATATCCCTATCTATATCTATATTTCACCCGCGCGTAATTTCTTTTTTCAAATATCCCTCCTTCCCCCCATAGTGTAGCTTCCCAACGAATGAAAGAAGTTTTCAAATCGGTTCAGAAGTTTCGGAGCCTATTCAATACAAACAAAGAAACAAATCTTTCTTCTTTATAATTATTATATAGAGATATTATTTAATTTTGGCAGACAGGTACGCAACCCGCTGTTGTTATTTATTTATTTATTATTAAATAATATATTGTTTGAGTACTAGTAAATAAATACACATATTTGGCTATAACCCGTCCTTTATAACGCCAGCAAGAAGTAATATCTTTAAGTACTGCCTAGGCCTGCCTATTCTAAAATGCAAGTGGGACATTCACACCTACTAAGACATTAGGCTATTTTTATAAAATTTTGTTGTAGTTTAATAAATAACATACCCATCTTAGGTATCGTTGTTAATGTCTATGTGATATTTTGGAAAATAAATTATTTACTATTTATTATTGTTTTTTAAATTCATACATAAAAATATAGGTACCGTATTAATGCACACTACGTTACTCATTCATAACATCATATTTACTTATGTCATCAGACAATAATCTGTCCCATTAATATTAATTTGTCTTAGATTTCGAATTCGGTAGCATTTTGTAATAAACTAAGGCAAAAGTTAGCGCTACCAAGCCTGTCTAAAATATCTTTGTGATTATGCGTTCAAATTGGGACAAATAAATCAAACGTGTCCCAATACACTAGAACGTGTAACAGCCATAAGGTTCAGAGAACGCAGCCTCCGCTCCCTTATACAGGGCTAATAAATAGCTCACTCCACCTAGCCCTTTGTGGCCCATTGTTTTCTAACTACGGGGCTAAGTATTGTTCGCGATAAACGTATTGTCGGCCATGTGCTCACCTGACGGCGGGTATTTATGTGGGTGATTGTGTGAGAACATTGCTTTGTTACAGGCGTGAAATTAAGGTATATGATTGTGCCGAAAATTTAGCTGGTTTCATTGCAAATAGAGAAATTCTATGGAGGTAAGCATATTACTATGTAATGTAGCACAGGTTATAACTACTTATTATTGTATTATTAAAGCAGCGATTTGGTTTTGTTTTGGTTATTTTTATTTTGTAGTAGATTTAGTAGGTAGAGCAAGAGAATGCTCTAGCTAAGTGTTTGGAACAACCAATAGAGGAGAAAATGCAGTTTTGCCTTGCATATATTTTGATTGATTGTTTTTGTTTGTTGTTTAACGCCTTTGTGTTAATACCAACATAAATTATATCGAAGCCGAAATGAGCCAGAGAGGGCTCTAGCTAAGCGTTTGCAACTACCAATGAAGGAGATAATGCATGTTTTCATTGCATATATTTTGATTTATTGCATTTGTTTTTATGTACCGCCAATATCTTAATACCTACAATATATCGTGGCCGACATGGTCAATGTATTAACAGATCCTATCAATAACCTAGCGCCCAAGTGACAGTTTGAATTTAGATTCTCAAAGGAACTCGGAAGCTTAAGAAGGAGTAAAGTCATTCATGCATTTCAGGAACGTATGAATGCCGTCTATATAGGTGGGAAAACGTTATCTAGAGATACGCCTCACGAAAAAGGATTCAACATATTTCAATACTCAGTAGGCGGGTTAATTAACAATTCCAACTGGCTCTGAATTCCTAACTTCTCAGTAATTACTCGCAGTTATCTGGTTTAGGTAATAACAGTCCGCTAGACAAGGCGCGATCGTAAATAAACCGAAACAGATGGAGATCTCGCTAAATCGCTAATTTAGTGGCGACTTTCACGCGATATGTGGTGAGCGATTTTGATCTTTAATATGCTAATGATAAGGTCTTGTTGGGTTCTATTTTTATTGCTAAAATTGCTTCCGTAATAGGGGTATGCCTATAATTTGGGACTACTTAAAATTATAGAACATCAGCACATTGGTAAAAATAATCGTTTAAACTCTACATTTAAGTTCTAGTTTGAATAATCATGATTTGTAAAATACACATTTACCTACCTATGTTAAATTTATATGTTTTATGTCTTATCAGATCGCAGATCGCGGCACACTTGGGAAACATCGTTCAATGTAATACCACACTATAGGTTCCTCTTATCCTAGAACCTGATTTCAACTGTGCCCTTAGTTATCATTTAAAGAAAAGCATTAAAATATAATTAACATTATTATGGGTACTTATAAACAATAGAAATTAAAACTTTACTGCTAACCTTTACATATTGTACTGAAAAGACAGCAATTTAGTAAAGTTACTTAAGTTCTATTACATAACTTATTTTTTTTTATTTCCTAATCCTATAAAAAAAAATTCAGTTAAAAATATATTTTTAAATTCTGACTCAACAAATGTACCCTAAGTCTTCTACAAAATGACTTAAGATGTATCTGTGTAAATTGTGAAACTTGCCAGACACAGTAAAAGTGTTGTGGAACAAAATACGGTAGTGACGAAGTTCATGGTTCTTTCACCCATTAAAACTATTCTGGTGTCTGAAAAGAAAGTTCGTTTCTTAGTTGGAGTTAGTTAGGACACGAGTATACATAGTACTACGGTACCTAACAGCGTGCCCTATCGCTTTTTTGTATCCATCCAATATTATAAAAAGTTTATTTTCTGCCACAGATGAGTGGCAATGAGTACCACTTTTAAAACATAAATATACACTCCAATAGCCAAATTATGAAAGTAGAACAGTATATAAATTTTAAACGAACGTTGTAAGCCATTTTTCCATAAGCGTAGCTTGGTGTATAAGGTTAAGGTGCTCTAAGTTAAGGCCAAGTTAACTTGTGTATTGTCGTATAATAATCAATGTTATCGCACTTTTTTCATAAGCATAGCCCCTTTAATTTTACGAATAATTTATTAATATTTTTATAAATTGAAGTCATCATCATCATCATTTTAGCCAAACGACGTCCACTGCTGGACATAGGCCTCCCCCAAGACTCCCAAGACCACCCAAGAGTGGATTGAAGTGCTTACAATAAAATTCTATGGAGAGATTATATTCATGGACAATGTTACAGTACGATATCGAAAATATTTGGACGAAAATAATATTATGTAATAGGTTAAAGGGTATCCGCCAAAATTGCCCCAGTCCCGGCGCAAAAGAATTGTATCTCAGATTTTAGATAATTATTAGTAGAAACAATATCAGGTGTCGCTATTTCCTGATTCGGTGGCTAACATGGTTTTTTTGCCCAGAGAAGTTTCATAGGCGCTACATGCAAACATGACACATTTTAGGAAAAACTTCATTTTACTGTACTAATTGACATTGAATTGGCAAAAAATGAATTAAACACATGATATAAACACATTATCACATAAGTAATATAATGTACCTATACATATACCATTTTTTGAAAAACTTAATTTTACTGTATTAATTCACTCATTAACAACACAAACGTGTGGGTAATTGCAAAAAATGAATATAAATGCGTACACACTGATATGTAAAGCCTGCATCATAATTATATACCTTTTTTTGTTGTCTTTATTTTATAAGGAAAAGATTATGCGCATACCTATTATTATTATTATTTTGGTTTACCTGAATGATCTTTCATCTCTTGGCCTGGACGCCGAAGTTATCAATTACGCGGACGACACGGCCATTTTATTTCGTGATAAGTCATGGACTGGGGTCTTCCAGAAGGCTCAAGCTGGTCTCGGTCGTGTCGCATCATGGCTCAACAACAATTTACTCACCCTCAACACAGCCAAGACCAACTTCGTCTGCTTTCACAAAACCACGGCATCGTCTCCACCATCTTATCTAAAAATATTTATTCATACTTGTTCAGCGACCTTAGGTACAGATGGTACACAAAACTGTAACTGTGCAGAAATAAAACGAACACCAAAGACTAAATATCTAGGAGTCGTTTTGGACGAGAGACTGTGTTTCAGGGATCACATACTAGCCACCTCTGGAAGAATTAGAAAACTAATTTACGTTTTTAAACTCCTTCGTGATGTGGCCCCTCTGAGCTTGTTAAAGACCGTGTATATCACTTTATGCCAATCTATCCTGACGTACTGCATCTCGGCTTGGGGAGGTGCTGGAACTTCCCACCTCATAACCTTGGAAAGAGCTCAACGCGCAGTGTTAAAGACCATGCTTAACAAACCCTACCGTTTCTCTACAGAATTGTTATACAAGGAGGCTCAGACTCTCAGTGTTAGGCGATTGTTTCTCACAAAAATTACCTTGATGGCTCATAAAGAGGTTTTATCATCGAAGTACAAGTGCCTGGCGGATCGTCGTGTTTTCAAACTTCCTGTACCTCCTGTAAAAACTACATTTGCCAAGCGTTTTCAAGCGTACTTAATACCGTTCATATATAATAAAGTAAACAAAATGTGTAATATCCATACCCTTGATTATCGTGAGGCAAAAACAGCGATCTCCGATTTGTTTCTGAACATGACCTACCAGCATTCAGAGGACCTGTTGCAAACTCTTAGCTGATGTTTTTATAAAATCATTAATATTTTTTATTTGTTTGTTTCTTTTCTTCTTTTAAATTAATGATAAGAATATGCGAGTGTCAAATTAATATGAAGTGAGTCTAGTTCTGCTTAATTATTCATTAGCTTGCATAGTTAAGCAGAACTATTCAGTTGATCTATTCACAGTGCTGCGACAATCCACTAGATAAACCTGTTTTCAAGATTTTCACAGGACAGGCTATCATAGCCTAGTGTGAAAATTTTTTAAAAACCTTCACAAGCACAACTTAGAACAAAAGTCAGAAAATTGTAATTTGTAACCTGTTTTTAATGCTTGTTATTCTGTATTTTTGGTAATAAAGTTTTATTTATTTATTATTTATTTATTTATACCTGTCCTGCCGCCTTTAGTAACTATTACAATAGGTTGTTCTTATTGAGATTTGTATAAAATACACATAACATACACTTGAAAAAATGATAGTGGTATTATTTTATCTCTCTTGGTACACCAAATAATAACATTAGGACTATATATATATACCTCACACAATTACATAAGAAGATGATTAACTAGCAGGATTTATTATTTTTATTTACATTACATTCGATATAAACATGTCCCTCAAACAACACAGAAACACAACATAACAACAATAAACTCAATAACAACATTATGTACTAGGGTTTACGTGTGTTTTTTATTGATTTTTTGCCAATTCAATGAAAATTAGTACAGCAACATGAAGTTTTTCTTAAAAAGTGTCATGTTTGCATGTAGCGCCTATGAAACTTCTCTGGGCAAAATAACCATGTTAGCCACCGAATCAGGAAATAGTGACTCTTGATATTGTTTCTACTAATAATGATCTATAATCTGAGATACAATTCTTTTGCGCCGGGACTGGGGTTTTTTTCTATGGGATTTGGCGGAAACCCTTTGTAAAAATCATCATCATGCATCTTTGGCTAACGGTACGAAAACAAAATACTAAGCAGTATCAAATCAAGACATATTTTAATTTTTTATAAACACTACATTAACATTAGAAAATACCTAATTACCGCCAAAGTCAAAATTTAATTATCACATTTATTTCAAAGATAATTTACAATTATTATCTTTATTGTCTTCATAAATAATAACTATATCTAATCATTACCAAAACATAGAAATATTTTTTGTATTCAACTTGGCCGCTTGAGAATTTCATGATAACGATGACTTACGGGACATTGTAGAGATAATATCCCATTAAAGCACGGAAATAAGGAACATTACTTACATTTGAAAGAACAAAAGCATAAAGTATCACAGTTTATTCCCGGCACGTGCGAAGTAGTTAACAATTTCGAGTAAAAAACTCGCCAGCGTGCGCTAGGAAAATTAAAATAAAGCCTTAAACTTGGAACAAGTTTAGTACGTCTAGTGTACTTGAGCCCCATAAAAACTTCCCGACAACTCGACGTATCGCAGACGGTTTTATTCTTGGCCAAACTCGAAAAAAATTGCGGAAACTTCCCCTGAATTTTTCTTTTTCGTTTCGTCTACAAGAATTGTTGCGATGGAAGTTTTCACAACTTCGGCCAGCTATTTGTTACAATGTCGCGAATTGATTTAAATGTTGGACGCGGTGGTTTGTGTCTGTATTTAGTGTTTTGAAACTAGAGAACGCAATCTTGAAACTCGTATCTCTGTCAATGCTCGGTGGGCGACGATAGCTGGTTTTGATTGATTTTGATCACCTTTCAACATCATTGAAAGGTGTTATTGTAAGTCATGCTGTTATATGCAACCACTGAACTCTAAATTATGGTTTGTACTGTCAGTTATTTTGAACACATTGTGTACAATGATATTTTTTTATTCTAATATCATTGATTGTGTAATTTATCCCAATGCGCCATGGATAGTAAAATGAACGTGCATAAGATAATATGTATCACGTCTATTAGAACTGAATGACTGCATATTAAAGAACATTTGATATTGTATTCTGTGTCGAAACACGATTGTAATGGCTGTTTATGGCAAGCTATTATTGAGAATACTTTAATTTTAGGTCCTTCAACATGAGCCAACGTTCCGAGTCAACGATGAAATAACTAAAATTAATGATTGTGATACCATGTAACTGAGTGTAGTGGGGGATTAAATTTAGAATGTAATTTTCGCTCGTGTAGGGAACTAAAATAGTTCTGAGAACTGGAATTGTTAGAATTATTGAATGGCTGGATAGCGCATAATATTACGAGTATTTAGTAAACCCTAGTTAGGGGGGTAGAGGAAGCCTCTTCTTATTTGGTTAATACTGTCAAGTATTTGTTTTTACTTTGTCTGTCTGTCTGTTACGCTTTCGCATAAAAATTCTATCAGAAATAGAAAAGCGACGTTGGCCGCTTTCAATCCCATAACAAAAAAAAACTTAGTTTTTTTTTTTTTTTTTTTTTTTTCGTTTGATGCTTATATTAAGATTTTATAATGTTATTATCATAAGGTCCATGAATTTGATTTTATTAAAAGAAGCGGTAAGTTTGAGCCTTTCGCTATTGGATACGAAGAGGCTGATTAAGACAAAATTTATAAGACTAGTCGTAGTATGATTTTTATAATGGAATATTATAGTTTGAACGAGAAAATGATAAGATGAACTCCAAAGTAAATGAAGATTATTATTGTAAATTATCCTATATAATAAATGTATTTTTCTTTTTAAATATATTTTTACGATTGATTATATTCTTTTAATGTGTCTATTATATATTTACAAAAAGCATCAAATGAGACTATGGCCTGTTCCTTGGTAGCAAATTATGAAAGGTACATACTATAAACATAACTAAAAATCTTTATATGCTTCTGTTTAGATGTCGTAATTTCTAATCCTTTCCGGCATTACAAAGTATAAGATAGCAGAGATGCCAAGCAGATCGTAAAGCCCTAACTAGCCATATCTTTGGATCTAGCTAATTCCTAGGTTTTACAATGTACTGTGAAAGGTTGACTACCTACGCGCACCGTTACTCTTTGATGTTATAGCATAAAATATTTAATAAGATACTGTATTTTTGTAACACGAATAAAGGGCCAGGTTCATTGGTGTCAAATAAGTTCCTGCTAATTTATCTGGCAGATAACAATGATACAGTCCTTTTGTAATTTAAAAAAAAAAGAAAATTATCAGGATGTTATCTGCCAACTGTGTAACTGGAGCGAATAATGCTAAAGACTGATTTATTAATCTTAAAATGACTACTTTTGAAAATTAAAACCCCTGCAGGTGAAATCTGCCACCAGAATAGCTCAGTCTGTGTTCCGGCGTTATTAACGTAGGAGTCAATATACTTGAAATTAAAGGCTTGAAAACCTAAGTTTCCTACAGTGTGGCAGCACATTTAGCGATAATTCTTAGAGAAGTATCTAAACTTTAATGACATAGGCTTGGCTACTTATCATCAGTAACCCTGATGGGGGCATGAAGTAAAGTAAAAATAATAATAATCAAAGTTTTTATTTCTTCAAATCGGAGTTTAATAGGAAATGTTTAAGGATAAATATAAGAATTACTACTACTTCCCTTTAATTGGTGGTTCTAAATTGGCGGCCGCTAAGACCTCGGGAACAGCTAGTTTAAGCAGCTAATTAGGAAGCTTGTAAGTCTCTTTGCCTAAAGCCTTATTTTCCAAAGTTGTCCAGGTGGGCCCCAAGTGTCCTATTTTCTACCTTATTAAAATGGATATGTATATAAAATGGATAGGTCAACTAGAACATGCCAAAATAATATAAAAATATGAGGCAAATACTGCCACTACGTCCCCAATGAAGCTATGAAACTTTTCGGCATTTTACAAAGTATAAAACAGAGCGGACACGCCAGACAGATCGTAAAGTGTTAACTGGCTGTATCTGGATCCAGCCAATTCCCACGTTATACATTGTAGTGTTAACTTTGCAAATACTGTTACTGTTTTAGCTCTGTAATCTGTGAATAGGAATTAGGATATGAAATGAGATTACTTTTGACGATGAGAGATCGTTGCAGGGGTTTTAGTGGTGCCTCTGAGCAGCTCTTCTGTGAATCATACCAGATGGAGAGCCCCACATAACCCTTCCGACCCACGACGACGGGCTATGCCAAAAGGTGGCGGCCCATTACACTTTAGACCGGCCGTCTAAAAAGAGACGAAACTATCTTTTTTTTTATATTTGGACTAAGCTAGCACTTGACCACAAAGTTGCCTGATATTATACAACTATTCGGTCTACGATGGAGCGCGCTTGCTTAGGAAAACCATTCAACGAAGCGCGAAATCTACTACTCGTAAGATACTAAAAGATAATTTTGTAAACGAAGAAAATATTGGTTACAGTCAACTTGATAAACTTAATTGATTTATGCAGTCTTACGGTTTAAGTATTGCGTACGTCTACTTAGTAAATATATTTTATAGGAGGAACATTATTAAAATGAACTGAATATTTGCATACGGCAGACAAAGGTTTGACAGACTTTACAATAATCTGATCTGATCTTAACAAAGGCATAATATAATAAATGCAACTATGTAATTTGAGTTACTGAGGTTTAAATCTGTTTATCTGACTTACAAAAGCGGGTGCATTAATCCAATATTACTGAAGTACATTTTAAGAGCTTTGTAAATTTCGATACATTGTTCTGTTTTCGACGTTTTAAGTAATGAGGTTCACTATATGGCACTAATATGTGATTAAACCTTACACTGAAACATAAATTCTCTAAAATAATACGAAAGCACTAAAATAGGTAATTCTCTTCAGGAAAATGTTTTAGTTATAGAAAATTATAAATAATACTACTGTTTTTTATAAGTTACCATTGTTATACGAATAAGGGCGGATAGCAAGTATTTTTATTCTACGGTCCTGTTTAGTATTCGAACCAATAAATCGTGTCTCTTAGAGCATTAGTAAATACGTCATCTAATAGAAGATTTAATAAATACAAGTAAATCAACGTCACGTCTACTCTATAAGACTAATTCGCATCTCCTTCCACGTACATAATTCACACACATCAATTCGTAAGGTTCATAACTTGCACCGCGCGCTGTTTCAAGATAGCTATTAGCAGGTTGCAAATTATGCGCGGTCTGCGGAGACTGCGCTGGCGCGTGGGCGATGGCGCCGGCGCGCGCATGCGCCACTTCCCACCACCAAGCCTTAGAGTAAATAATAACATAGAGAGAGGAAGAAAATATAGAGAATCAAGAGAGAACAAACAAGGTGAATTTAGAAAACGTTTACGTAATACATTTTGCCTCTGTTTTACTTATTGTAAAAAACGCGCGAGTTAAATTAGAAAACCTTCTCACAGGTTTTATGTTACTTTTCCATCGCAAAGACACAAGTGGCAGCGTTTGAAAAAAAAAAACATTTATTATGGCCAAGTTATATTTTTACCTTTAGCCCGGTCATAATAAATATTTTATCATCAATATCAATAGCCTGTCACCGACCTGTTGCATTTGGCTACGCCTTTGGATTTGGTTGACTGTACTGCTATCGGTCGGTCGCCAGAGCCTCGTTCGGGCTTCAACAGGATGCACCTACGACAGTAGAGGCTCTCTTTGAGCGAAACGATTCACTCCCTTACATCCCTGTAATCTTTAAAAATGATAAGGAAGCATAGGATAAATATATATGTAGTTGTAGTTATCTATTTTAGTTCTTAATCTGAGGTGCCACTTCGTGCTATTCCGCGCCACGCTGTGCCAATATAGACTTTAATTAGGAAAGTAATTGTAACGAGCCGGCCCGAGATCTTGACGGCAATAAGTGGATGATTAATAGTTTAAATCATGATGTAATCGAAGTTGGTACCTATAGGTTAAATCTATTTATATGGTGTAATTTCTATGACATCAAATGACGGCTTGACATGCATTTTAATGGACATGTCAATTTATTTCAATAACTATATTAGTGTGAGTTCAATTAATTACAGAATTTTATCCATTTAGGCCTTATGGATGGCTCTGAGTTTAAAAGTTTGTGGGTTTGAATTCCATTCAAAAATAACATTCATTTGATGATCAATTAGATTTCTGTATTTGGATGTCTATAATTTGTGTTTGATTAATTGTAAATTTATCAATTGAAATGAACAACTCATTCATACAATATTCTAGGGTACCTATGTTTACTTGGTAGTTACTGCTGTTTGAATTAAATTCGATCTGAATATCTTTTTACATGTGGCAAATGTTTTTGCTCTTTGAAACTCATAAGACAGAAGAACATTTATTATTTTTATTCATATAGATATAGAACTCCAGAGTAAATAGCCAAAAGGCGGACGGTTGTCCCTCACAGCTGTGATAAAAACCGAGGGATTTCTGTGGATAATGCGACGAATGCCTGAAGTCCGGAGACACACAGCTGCAGATCTGGCTAGCATGTGGTTATGGCGCTTAAACGCATTCTTCTCCGCACAGAAAAAAACAAACCAAAATGTTCGAGCATACTTTAAGATAAACAGCACTTACTCAATTTACCCCAGGCATTTTAACGAGGTCAGTAGTTACCAACTTTTCAATTACTCACTGGTCAGTGAAAAATGAAACAGTTTCTCTTAGCATTGTTAAGGATACACGCCATACACACCAATCACAGGTGGCTGACAGGGCAATTTCCCCGTAATTGTAAGACATGACGCCACCGAGTTCTAAACAAAACGATCGATTGCCACAGAGCGTATTCTAATAGGCTGTTTTACATGAGGAGCGTGGAACAAACGAACTAGTTGCTAGACTGGGAGGTGTTGGTATTTTTTACTGGGTTTTAGTGTGTTCGATTTTTTTAAGTTTCCTAGAGAGCGAGCCTGATTTAAAACAAACAAACACACACACACACAAAAGCATGCTCTGCCGGAGTGAATGTGTCTTGCACCTTTTATGTCATCTTCCATCTCCGAATGTACTTATCCTTTTTGTGAAATAATAACTACTGTAATGTTATCTATTCTCAGTAGCCAAATTGTAATAGAATTTATTTAGTGATCAGTATGTAGTTACTTATTCGTCTTTCGTTTAATTTAATTGGTTATTGTAAATATTAACTAGCTTTCCGCCCGCGGTTTCACCCGCGCGTACTTTCTTTTTTCAAATATCCCGCGGGAATGAGACATTTCCCGTAGGAATTTTATAGCCTATGTCCTAATCTGGGTTATAAACTATACGTGTGCCAAATTTCATCTAAATCCGTTTAGCCGTTTAGTCGTGATTGAGTAACAAACATCCAAACATCCACACTTTCGCATTTATAATATTAGTAGAAGTAGGATAAATTGCATTTAATTTTATATTGAACAATACATACTCGTACATTTGATTACAATAACATGTTTGTCAACATCAATTACTAGTAATTTAAGTTAAAAAAAATGTAGCAAGTCTTAAATTACACTTTTTGTTTTAATGAGAAAATCGATGGTCTCCTCCTAGACTAGCCAGTTCGACGGTTGATTGATGAGCGGACAACTGGCGCGTTTTGCATTCAGCTATTTACGGGCATTTCCTCAGCTTAACCCGTCCCCGCCAGTGATTAATAGCGGCCACCGGTGCGCTGTCTCTGGATCTGCGCTTACGCTCCGCTGAAAGTGAGGAAGCGACTAACCTTTTGCATGGATCCTGGTGACAAATTTTTGGTCGGGGTACATTTTGTCGGGTCCCCTATAAGGGTGCGAAAGTTGATAGTTCGATTTTCATTATATCGAACACGCTGTGTCGATAATTCAGTAGTACGATGTTTTATTACATCGATGATTTGTTAGTGCGATGTAACGTTTGTGCGAAACATCTTTTTGCGAAAAACCATACAGCGATTGCTCATTAGTTCGATAATTTAAATGTCTTTATAGGCTGCTTTTATGAATTTTCTTAACGTCTATAATGCAAAATTAGGCTAATAATTAAATCTCAGGGATGATAGTCCCGTTTTAAAGCCGCATACTTACTATAGAAATAATAAATGTTATCGAACTAATGAGCAATCGCTGTATGGTTTTTCGCAACAAGATTTTTCGCACAAACGTTACATCGCACTAACAAATCATCGATGTAATAAAACATCGTACTACTGAATTATCGACACAGCGTGTTCGATATAATGAAAATCGAACTATCAACTTTCGCACTCATATAGGGGACCCCATTTTGTCCCTTAGATGTGATTTAATATAACTTAAGCTCATTCAGCGTCATGGCTTTGATAAATATGATTAAATAACGCGACTTACCTAAAATTCTTGTTTACTTTCAATCAACGATATTAAATTCGTTGCTTTCAATACTAAAAACTGTCATTAAGGCTACTAAAGTAATGAATCTTATCTATACGAATATTTTATGTATTATAAAGAGGAAAGATTTGATTGTTTGTTTGTATTGAATAGGCTCCGAAATTACTGAACAGATTTGAATAATTCTTTCACTATTGGAAAGCTACACTATCCCCGGGTGACATAGGGTACTTTTAATACCGGAAATGGGAGGGGGGAAGGCGGGGAAGGCGCGGAAATTGCGCGCGGGTGAAACCGCGGGCGGAATACTAGTACTAGATAAAACAACAAATAAATAATTTCGTGGGATTTAGTAAGGCTCATAATACTCGTAATAATATTATGTAAGTTTTGTTGCGGTTAAATCTACGGAAATAGCACACAGTGAAACTTGACTGGAACTAATGGTGCAAAAACAACTCAAGGGGTTTCTACACCGTTTGCATGATGTTGAGGGTTAAGCTTAGTCGGACTTAAGGAAGTCACGTCACTTCCTAATGTGGTGCGATTGCATGCATTTACTACAAATACGGTATTTTAATGGTTCGGTTTGTAATAATCCCTTAAGACAATGTACGTGGTTGGGTTGAGTTTAGTAAAAAGGAGGGATAATTTGTGGGGACTCTTTTTATTTATGGTGCATTTAAAATAACATTGTCACACTTAATCTATAGTTATTTATCATGATAAATATTGTTTAAAATTTAAAAAAAATATTTTACGCAACTCGGGTTTGTAATTGCCAATCCGCATCTAACAAACATCGTAAATAAGCCATTGTTGTATGATATGTTTTCAAATACGGAAACATTGCCCTGGAGAGACATTAAATAAGCTGATACTACGATTTGATTTTTTCATTGCAATTATTTTGACAGTATTCCATCAGATATTTTTCTCTCAGCTAGCCAACAAAACGAGACAAAGAGGAGCACAACAAAGAAACGGCATTCATTTGTTTAGTAGAAAATCAATCTTCATCGCACTTTTTAACGAGCGTCGAAATAAAAACTCGTGTTGACAAAACAGATTCTGCGAATGCCCCATTTATCTTTCTCGGTATCAAAGTGGAAAGATCTGGCATAGTAGAAAGAGTATAGAGTACGCTATCTCCGGCCTAAGGCTGCCCACCCACGTCAGACTTTTTGTAGGACCGATAATCGGGCCGATTTTATTTCTTTTCTTTCGTTACGGTATTTCTGACCTACTTTTTGTAGGACGTGTGCGTTGCTCCATTGCTATCAGTACGTTCTATTTTCTCCCACGTCCGACAATCGGTCACCGATTGTCGGACGTGGGCGAGCAGCCTTACCCACTATATAATTACCTACTCTACCTAGCTGCCTCAAGGTTGTCATTTGTGGCGAAACTTTAATTCAGTGCCGCGTTAGCGGTACCGAAAGCCGTGATGCGCGGGCCTTGTGCGGTGTTAGCCCCGACTGGTGCAGTGGAAACGGGTCGAGGTTTTTCTTTGAGTATGTGTGCGGCGACGCATAGACACTATGGCGAGGGGCTTGTATGTATAAATAAGACACACGCAGTGTTTTTGTATAAAGATAACGTACTTTGTACTCATTCTACTATGGATCTGGCATCGGTGACGGCGTCGAGTCGGACAGAGAAATAACTGTCCTCGGGACGGTCGATTAACGAGTGACTGAAGACCACCTCATGTTCTGGGAAGCCTAGAATACTTAGAAGTGTTTGCTTGTTATTTTTTCTCTTAATTTTTATTTATAAATAGTTTTTTAAAGACTTTGCGCCTCAATAGCTCTCAATGGCTCTTTTAGGGCAATCACTAGACCGTACCTGCGAACCAGACGTCGTCAACACTTATAATAACTAAATCAAAACAATCTTGGAGAAAATAACCAGGAATCTACCTGGTACTCTATTTAGTACTTTCCACGGTGTGTAGAAGATAAAAAAAATATGATTGTGACGAGTGATGGAAACCTACCTCATATTCTGAGCCTACTACAAGGTCATGCTGCTTGATTATTAACACTTCGCGTTTGGCAAGCGTGGTGATTAAGCCAATACCCACAACGATGACTTGATTTTAATAAAGGAGGCCTTTGTTTTGCAAAGTAAAACAATTAGGTATTAAATTAAATTTATTTGCGTAATAAAACACGGTTAATAATACAATTAATAAAATTGTAATTTATACAAAACTGTGGGTTAGTAGTCGATTCGCACGAAAATAATTCGCACTAAAGTGCGAATCGACCACTTTCAAAAATAATATTATTTTTAGTAGTCGATTCGCCCGAACGAATTTTAATCGCGTGCGAGTCGACCCCTTTAAGAATTGATAGTAGGCGATTCGCACTTTTGCAGTATGTGGATAAAAAACAATCAAAGTACAGTCGTGTACAGGAAATCTTTATAATATTTATAATATTAAAAATTGAATATAATAATTAAATAAAAATTGTTGTAATCAATATGTAAGTTATGTTTTCTAATAATTAACGCGAACTTTAGAACGATGTAAGATACATGTATATTCTTATTGGAAAAATTATAGAAATAAGCAAATAATGTCAACTTGCATATAGTCCGTGCCAGATAAATTTGCGATAAAGGTCATTCTACCACTAAACTTCATTTCAGGTGAAAAATGAATCCAAAATGAATCAAACGTATGGAGCCTATCGCTAAACGACCCTAATCGGGCGTATCGTGGTACAGGCCGTCCGGCCTTGACATTTATAACAAACCTTTTTTGTGTGCACTGAACACGAGTAAAATGCGTAAGCAAACGGGTATGTTTTATCAATGGATAAATTAACTAATTTGTATTAAATAATATGTTTAACTACTTTTAAAATAGTAAAAATTCATTTTAAAGGGGTATCGACTTAATATGTTAAAAAATGAAACTGCATAAAATTTAATAATTTTTATTTCCGCAATAATTTTAATAATTAATTATCATTCGCCGAATCAAATTCGATGAGCGAATCATCTGATTCTGACATATCACTTTTAGAACTGGACTGGAACTTTCTGTTTAATGAATAATTAAACTGTCCACAACAAACTTATAACAATAACAAACTTAAAACAATATCAAACTAAATAAATGGTATAGCGTTCTGTGGGAATGACACACAAGTCGAACAAATCATTTTAAAATGGCGGCGGTAGCCACATGTGACGCATCCCTGCTGAGCGCGTGACGGCACACTATGCAAGAGAGTAAGATGAAATATTTCATTTTTGTTTACAGAATTTTAAATTCAATATTGTGGAATAATTAGGAGCTTGTGTTTATTGGGTTTATTAAATCTGTTTATTTAATGGCTAGTCATGTTATTTTAAAGAACAATAAAACGTTAAAAGTAGGAAAATAAAAAAAAGAACGGAAATTGTGTTGACTAAATTTTTACGTACATAAACAATAAACACATCATATTTACAGTGGTGGACATATAATTAAAGACACTGAGGAGATATTAAGTTTTCAGAGTTTACCTACCCTTTATACTTTTATTGTATTACATTTATTATCTTGCAATATTACTTAAATTGTTGTTAGGGTTATCGTAAAATGTTTGAAGTAAAATAAAGATACTTAAGATGTTCTATAATTTTTTTTTGTTGGTAAAGTTTATTGCAAGCAGTACGAACGAATACAAAGACCTGGCCAACTAATTAAAGACAGACTCATTAAGTAACTATAAAAAAATCAACTTAGTAAATTTTGAAACGAACTAGATTTTAATACATTTTGGACGTATTTTAAAAACATAAAAACACGACATTAATATTTTGTCGCATGTCCTTTAGCAGCAATAAAAGTCCAACCCCGCCTAGGCATTGATGCCTTCAAATTATTGCAGGTTTGAATCGAAATCTGCACCCATGCCGTTTTAAACGTCGAGTAAAGTTGATGAACATTACTTGTATGTTTATTTCCTTTAATTTTCTTCACATTAGATCACATGTTTTCGATCGGGTTAGTGTCGGGACAGTACAGTGGCCAATCTAAAACTGTTACTTATTGGCTCCTTAGCAATTCTTTGACTCCTGCTGAAGTGTTTATGGGATCGTTATCGTGTTAAAAAGTCTATATCACCGGCAAATGTTCATTGGCGTAAGGAACAAGACTTTTTCTAAAATACTCCTTTAATAAATTTATTCCTGCTACCTTGTATTTTTTTTTATTAGGTCCCACATCTTTATCAGGAAAATATCCTCAAATTTTTGTATTACCACCTCAACGTTCGACTGTTATCTTTGTGTACTTTGGATGCATTTTTTTATTTGGGGGACGCCTAACGTAAACTTTTCCTTTAGAGTTAACCATATTAATTAAAGTTCTTCGGAAATAAACACATTTTTTCTCAGTCTTTCTGTCCCGATGTGAATATTTTTGGGCAAATCGTAATTTTGCTCCTATTTTTTTATTCCTTCAAACGAAGGATCTTAGAAAAAATCTTTCAAAAAAGGGTGACTTCCATAATTTCCTTCTAATCGTTCTGTTAGATACTACTTTAGACCCCTCTACACCAAATACTTCATAACGCATGCCTTTTGAGCCATTTGATAGGTCTTTTTTAATCAAATGATGCTATTTTTGAGGTGGTTGTTTTTCTCGGTCAAAATTTCCTAGGCATCAGAACCGTATAAAACTTCTTAAAATTCCGGATATCGTCTATAACCATATTTTAGAGCATCGTTAGTGATCTTTTAATGTACTGTCCGACCAACCTTTGATATAATTTTTTTTTAATTTTCTTCCTTTACTAGGGAGAATCGCAACTTTTTCCCTTTCCCATACTAATTCATTTTTATCACAATAAATACTTAAAGCAAGTTTAAAACTAAACTAGTTTTTGCTTGTCAGGATAAAATCTGCATAATAGAAAAAGTTAAAGTGCTCCTTTTATGGTTATGTTAACTTTAGAACATGAAATACGCACTGTCTTTAATTAGCTGACCAGCGAAAAATGTATCGACAAAGTTTGTGTTACATTTAAAAAAGGAAATAAGACTAAAATATTACTTTTAAAAACGTTTTTCCTGTCCGCATTTTAAAAATACGACAACAGTGTACTTATGAAAACCAATAAATATGGAATTAATACTTATCTGGGTCTCTAAATACCGTTTATTTTGTTGTACTTAGTCAACATCAAGAGTGTCTTTAATTATATGTCCACCACTGTATCTCTCTACGCGATTTTAAAAAGGATTTAAAAGCAAAGTCATTATTCATGTTTCATTTTATTCATTTTTGGGCTTAGGTTAGTTTTCTTCGACGTCGTGGTTTTATGAAATCGGGTCGATGTCACATTAGCGACAGTTTTGTATGAGTAGCGATCTGTATCGCTTAGTTTGGTGAAATCCTGGTACAGGTCACGGTTCAATTTACGCTGGTTGGTTTCAATTTAAGGTTATAGGTAACTGACCTTTATCGCACATTTATCTGGCACGAAATATAGTGAAAATGCAAGCGAAATCGTGTAAGTTTAACGGGGCTCTCTTTAAGGTATTGCTCCGAGGTACTTAAGCGATATGGGTTGGTCAAAAAATCATTCCTTGTTCCTGTACAACCATCAAGATAGGATTAAGAAGAAGAATAAAGGAACCTTCTTGGAAAAAACCTGTGTTTCCTTCAGTCCCCAACAAAACAAATATGTATTGCTTATCTGTTTTTTTTTTTTACAACTTATCTAGCTAACAGCTAAGGGGGGTGAGGAGCAGAGTATTTCGTGGCACCCCGCACCCTGCAGTGTAATAAGCGTGAGAGCGCTATTTATTACACGCTTTACGTAATACGTTTATACATATTCGTTTCAAATTTTTGGTGCCATTTTAATATTAAAGTTACCAAACAGAATTTAACGCTTAATGATATTAGTTTATAATTTAACATGTTTCCTGTCCGAAAAAATATATCATTTGAAAAATTGATTCTGTATGCTGTAAAGTATATAGACAGCGAATAGGTTAATATTATTATAAAGATTTTCTGTACACGACTGTACTTTGTTTTTTTTTTATGCACATAATATTGCAAAAGTGCGAATCGCCTACTATCAATTCTTAAAGGGGTCGACTCGCACGCGATCAAAATTCATTCGGGCGAATCGACTACTAAAATTAATGTTGTTAAAACTAAATAATCTAATATTTATTATGTTCTTACATCACAGAAAGATGTTTGATTAACCTTTTACTGCCATTCAAAGATGTCTTACAGAAGCATCACTCCAAAAAGATTGTGTTAAAAGTACAAGAGGCTTTAATGCATATATCAAGTGGGCTAGTGACGAACAAATTTATAGACATGGAGTCTTTGTTTGTATTCCTTCATGGTATCGCATCTGAAAGTATACCAGAGTTTGTATTAGGAGCGCCGAAAAGAGAAATAACTGAAGCTCAAAAAGAAAAGATGTTAAGAGCAAAACCAGATTGTTTTATTATTCCTGAAACACCTAAGCGTAATAGAGAAGCTCAAGCTAGAAACGTAAAAACATCGGGCAAAGCTAACTCTCATGTTTTAGTAGAATTCAGTTTGAATATCCTTTATGTGATACTTAAAGGAGAAAAAGCTGCGTGTTTAATTTTATAATTTTTCCACAACATGTGCGAATCGACTACTAACCCAAAACTGTGAGTTGGAAAGGTTTCTTCACTTCCTATTTTAGGCAATTTAAGATATGGCATGGTGGGTGACTGACAAAACAAGATGATATAACATCCCATAAGGATGTTTTTATAGCTCACAACGAATTAAAATCTATTAGTATTATGTTTCACAATGGCCATTTGGACAGCTTGTCATAAATAATTACGATCATCGTATACAAACTTTATATTTATTAATTTACATTTTAAATATTAAAATTAATTACACTGTCATTTAAGTATTTTAATGGCAAGCATTTGCATGTCTCCTATTTGACCAAGGTCTGTTAGAATCTTTGCTGATGTTTTAAGTAAATTTAATGCAACTGTGTCAACATTATTATTGGCTGACCTCGAAAACAATCTTGTAAATTTTGAGTAGAGAACTGGTCATCACGTAGTAGTAGTTTGATATTAGTAAGTCAGTACCCAGTGACTGTTTACCATTTTGGTGTGCCGTCTGCTAACCGAGAAAGCATAAAAAAGCGAGAAGTTTTCATTAGATACTCCCTATAAAGTTAGTCTCTACCTTATCCGTATTTAATATCATAAATATGTCAAAGTACTACTCTAACTGTTACGCTTGCATGCCTAAACCTATTTTGATATTTGTTACATAAATAGATTATAAACTTTGGAAAATGACAAAAGCATTTTTTTATTATGGTATAATGCTTCATTCCCGTGGGATAACAGGAAAAATAAAAAAAAACTTTCTATCATGACACTCCAAAAAATAAAAATTATTTAGTCATAAACCAATAAAAACAATTGCCGAAACTTCAAATTAATAGATGTAAATAAATTATAACTCCATTTCTGCACGTACGTAAGTGTGCAGGAATAGAAATTATATTAATTTATATTCAAAGCATCCATTCCATGATTAAAATTCTATCACAATGTTTCAAATATATTCTTTAGCTACGTTCTTAAAGAATTTTATGTGCCAAACATTCATTATTTCTAACTGTACAAAGAAAAATTTAAATACAAATGTCCGTAATTGTTTTCTCTTCGTTCACACCGTCCTTACAAATTGATGAAACCTTATCCTATTTATTAATGCGAAGCCAGTTCATTTTATAGACTTGTGTTGGTGGCAATAAATATTTAAATTCCACTGTAGTATGACCTCTCGTACCAGAGGACAAATAGGAATGAAAGTTTAGTTTGGGTGATATGGAGAGGTCAGCCAATAGTGGGGGGTTTCTCATCCCTATTGAAAGTACAGTCACGTCCTTTGTAGGCGACGCCCGTATGGCTACTGTTTTTCCGCAGATTACAAATGCACTGAATTTAGTTCATGTTCTGATGTCGAAATAAAATACAAACATTTCGTGTACTGGTTTCGTTGTGTATTGAGATACTCGTATGAATAGGGCTGCTGACATTTTCTAGATTCGTAGCTTAATTTTGGTGTCATATCATTTACTTTTTGTACCAACATATTCGTTTTAGTTCTTTTAGTTCTTAGTGACACGGTTTGATACTACTATGTAAATCGCATTTTAACATTAGGTACCTAGAACTACGATCCCGAGGTCAGACTGACCGTGTTATAGTTGGGTTATTTCTGTTAGAACATTTTAAGTAAAAATAAAAGTAGTACACGATAACATCCAATACCTACGCTATCGAGCAAATTAAGACAGTCGATTCAAGTTAAAGTCATATTCATTGCCCTTTTGAGAAAATAATGTAGAGATCTTAGATTATATATAGATTGTTTAACTTGTTTGGGTCACCTTGTTTCAAACTGTTTTCCGTAAATACTACTCAATTAAAAACTTAAAAAATACGTAACAAATTCGCTTTAACATTTCACGTTTAACATGAAACAATTTTGACATCCATACCTCTCCGATAATTTCGTCAAATTTATCGACTGAGACGAATCAAACAATTTGCATATCAATAATGACAGATAATTTTAATACCTACACTGCAAGAAGAACCTGTTCAACAATTATCTGATACCTTTAATTAAAGAGACAACTTTCAGATGGGAGTTCCATTAGCCTGTCTTTATTTAAAATATTTAATGCGATATGACGCAATTATCTTTTAATCTCCGCCGCGCCGTCGATTTCCCTTCAAAATGTAAATTCTACGGCTTGACAATTTCCTCGCATTTTGTAGACTTGTTCCAATCAGTGTTCCGTTTTATATTTCTGTCTAATTTTTAAACTGGTGTTTACGTTGAATCTTTGGAGTAGATTAATTTATATAGCGTTCGAATTTATTCACGGAGAAATACACTATAATTATTATATTGTTGCATGACGACCAATTGATGTGGTGACCAACATTTGTGTGCATGAAAATGATTGTCTGTAGGTCTTGGTGTTTCATAGTGTAAAAAAAAAAACTTCGACGGCGCTGCTGTGTGAATAATGTCTAAAGATATTCATTAAATGACAACAGGCCCGAATGGTAATTAACGTATATTCTAATCCGCAAATAAATATTTTAATATCTTGTTCCAATAAAAATATTCTTAATATTTTTAATGGTTTTATTTCTTTTATTTTTTATTACTTCCAATCGTTTTATATCCTAAGAGTTTGTCTTTGCCTGCGAGTAATATAGTTACTATCGTGTTATTATTTAAGTAAATGGTTACGTTACCGCTGGCGGAAGGCTAGCAAGACATATTTAATTACAATTTTAATGAGATTCCTAGTTAGGAAATTTGATCCAGTGTAACAAATGACTCTTAAGTATTTTCATGACAGCATAATGTTAATTGAATATTCTCGACGTATCATTAAATACACTTGAATTTAATTAAGAACATGACAGTAATTATCTTGTGTTTACCTATAAGATATTATAATTTTGTCATTTAACTATTTTGCAATCTATGTAGTGGTTCTTACTTATGTAATATAAGTGTATACTTGTGGTGCATTACACTCTGTTACCCGTCATAACGCAAGTGCGGTTGCAAACTGCTGATTAATTTGGATTTAGAAAAAAGTGTGTAATATTGTCTTATATTTTTCTTTATATTAGATAAGTTGGTACACAGGTCACCTGATAACAACGGTCACTTCTTGTTCCATTCAGGAATTCCTACTTAATAATCAGGTAGAGTCGCTCAATCCGCTGTCACACTGTATGCTTCTCTGATCTTCGAAACTTTTATTTATAGTGTGCCGGCTCCCAAATTAACATTGATTTTTATTTCGCCAACAATATTGAAAAAACTTACTAAAGATAGTAGTAATAAGCTTTAACAATTCTAACTGCTTTTTTCGTTGGATATTTTCCTAATCCGGTTTTGATAATAAAAAGATGATTATCTACCAAAAAAAGGTTTACTTCGTCCTCATAAAGTTAATTTGGCATTTAATGTACATAGTTATACTTTTAAATTGCACTGGTACATGCATTATATTTAAAATATTTTGTGTTTGAAATTCTAAGTGTTCTCTACTTTAAATGGTTCGAAAGTTTAAAAAAGGGGTTCGGTCTACCTATTAGTAGACCGGTGTGTGCGAGGTATTGTGCGAACTGTGAATGACCTCTCGGGGCAATAATGGGCGACGGGATGCGCAGGAGCGCGTGCGGTGGGCCGACCGGTTTCAAATTAGAACATTGGCGTTCCGTTTTAAAATTTTTGAACGAATTGCTATTGCAAATAGGAAAGAACAAAGTAAGAACCTTCTAATTCTTATTTCGAAAAAGAAGTCGCCTTTAATAGTTATTTATGTGTCTGCTGCATAATGAGGGTCATTAAAATACGAATGTGGTTTTATGAAACGAACGAAGTGAGTTTCATAAAAGAATCACATGAGTATTTTAATGACTAATTATGTACAGTCACATACATAACTTTATCTTCATTCATACGATAATATGTCTATTTTATAGTCAGGATTGATGAGCAAACGCCCTAGTTACCAACTTAATCTGTATGTAAAAGTTAGTACTGACATAATGACTGACGTTTGTAGTTTTTAAAATCCATAAACAATCTAGACTCGAGTTGATTTCGATTCTCAAATCGATTGTTATAATTTCAGCATCGAATTAAATGTATAGGAATGGAACATAAAATTACTAATCGACTAATTCGATAATCGAAAACCTATTAATTTTTACTTTTAAAGAAGACGTTCGAAATTTGAACTTAATTAAAGTGTCGGTTACCGACACTAAAATGTAAACATTTCAATGCAGCCACAGATACTTATATCTAAAGGTAGGGCGTTTGCTCATCGCTCTTGAATATAAAATAGTCATATTATGGTATGGATGTAGATAAAAAAAAATTGAAGACGTGTTTATAGATCTTTTTTACAAAAAAAGCCGACATTATGGGTATTTCTTTAATGTTTTAGTAAGATTCTATTTCCTTCATGACTGTTTAATGACATATCCATAAACGTTGTTGTTCAGCCGTAAAGAATGTTCTTTACGATTGAAACAAATGTTTCTACGGCAACTCTACGTCAAACAAATGACTCTACGGCTGAAATTTACAAATAAAATGTTAAAATTAAGTACATTTTCTTTAGGATTATGTAATATAAGCACAGACGTGCAATCAAAACTCGTCAAGAGTATGAGTAAAATAAAAACATTAACTTAACAAAGTATGGTATGAGACCTTTCGTATGTCTTGTATGATTTAAAATACGAAAAAAAGAATATACAGAATTCTAATCATACGAGTCAAAGTTGAAATCTGTACAAGCATAACCCATGTTTTTTATCCCGCTTTTGTGAGCCCGCCCGGTGCGCGAGCGCTAACTCGACAAATGCGTCAAACGGAATAAGCCGTATTTTGTTTCCTTTTCACTCGGCCTTTCAAAGTTCTGGGGGTTGGGCAAAAACTTATTATCGATTTCGATTTGGGTGCCCACGTGTGCGCCTCTATTGCGCTTTGTTAAAAGATTTTTTTTTTTCAAATCTAAACGGAAACAGAATTTTTGGTGCGGTCGTATTTTGTTTTTGGTTGAAGGGTTTAAAATTCAAAAGGTGTAATTTATAGACCGTCAACGTCGTGCTGGCCGCTCCTGCGGGGTACAGGGGTAGGCAGGGACGCGGTAAGAGGGTCTCAGAGGGGAAGAGACAAGTGTGGCGGGAGGGGAGCGAGCACGACGCGTGCAACGGAGCGCCAGTCGCCTGTGGTCGCTTGTCTCGGTCACTTGAATCTTAGGAGCAGACGAGGTTACGATCGAAGATGAATCCGAAGATAAAACCAATTGGACGTCAAGCAAAGGAAATTGTTTATAGCGTATATATTTTTGACATATTATTTCCAATTATTGCACTATGTAGGTACTTACTGAAATGTTGTTTGTTTGCAGGATGATTATTAACTTAGATGAAGACACAGATTATGATTGCAACGATGAGGAAACAGATATGGATGGCGATGATAAAATTAAAGTTGTTGTTAATCGTGTGACATTCAGTTTAGGACGATTATGTAAAATATGTTAAATTTAAAATTTCTTTTACTAATACACTTTCTTATTTACTTGTTTTTACCCTGAACCGTCAATCCGATGAACACTGAGCCACAAAGATCTAAATTTGTATTTCGTATCATTTAAAATCTTAAGATTTATCTAAATCGCAAATCGTTACATGTGTAGCGGGGGGCGTGGCCTTGCGCACGAGCCGCGTGCTGCCCCGTCCCCGCCTTCCCCTGTACCCCGCAGGAGCGGCCAGCACGACGTTGACGGACTATAGGCAGTTTATTGTACGCTTACATTCAATCTTTATTCTTTGGTTTTTTTGAGTCTTTTGTCGATCAACTATATTTTTTTAAAAGAGATACTACATTCACACGAAGAACTCTACTTTTTGGTGATACTTTTATGTTGCAGTTTAAAGGTCATGAGAAAATAAATTATTGTTTAAAATTCTCGAAAGTTAAGAAATAATCCAAAATAGTATGTAATAGTCTAGCAACAGTTACTGGCTGAAATCAAAAGCAAAAATTACAGTTATTTTTGCACTAAAAACAGATTATAGCAACGCAACTTTATTCAATTTTATAGCGCAAGGTACACACAGTTGATTGTCTAAAAAAAAAAAATTGTTTATAATATGCCTACACTCGTACGCAAACCAGAATCGCATTGCAAAGCTATGACATAATTATCTCTATTATATTCAAATACAAGAAGTCTTAAAATCTAAAACTAAAACAACCGCGCACGTCTCCCCATGTGACGCTACAAACACGACATGATTTAATAAGGTCATTAACAGCGAGTTAAAAAAGCTCTCACAAGCCGACTCCATATCTCACAATTGGTACATCTGTTTACAACGCCCGAAGACTGAGGCGCCTATCCCCCCATCCGAGAGTACACAGAATAGGGAGGGATCCGATAGTACGGTGTAAGACTCTGAACCGGTTGGTCGCGCGACGCGCCACAATGCGTACGATGTTGCGTGTGTTTACCGAACTTTTTCAACTTCGAATTTCGAACGACGTTCGATATTAATGCAACATATGACAATCTGTGAGTGCGATGACGGCGGGGATTTATCGATACGGTTTTGTTAACACGTGAATTATCGAAAACTCCAAAATTATATTTGGGAAATCTTTTCGTCAACGTTCCAAATCCGTTGATGACATTTGAACGTTTAGAACTGGATGATGCTGCTTTTAATGCAAATATTTATTAGAATAACTTCTTCAAGTATGTGAGTGACTGCAAATTTAAATTCATCATTCAAATATTTGAATAAATAAATACAAATGATTCTAAGTGGGTGACGTTTTGAAGTTGCAAGCAAGTGATTCCATGCACAATTAATAAGTGGTAAACATGTGAATTTTCGGAACGGTGTAAATTGTGTTCAATTCGGTGGCAGCATGGTGGATGTCGGTGTTAATAAGTGTGATAACACCGTCAATGGGAAGAACCAATTCGTGTGTCTCGTGTTGGTGCATTTGCTCCTTATTGGACTAAACGGGACTAATGGTAATATTTACTTTGAATATTATATTCTTTAGTTTGTATGTTTAGAACGTTAAACTTATTTCTAAATGTGTATATGAGAACGTTTTAACTTTGAACATTGAAGTTTGGATTATTCTATTGGAATGTTTGTAAACATTTTTACTGACCAAAATTTTCATTTTTTAAATGTACGTGTTCATTTGTCTCCTCAACACTCTGAACATTTGGAATTTGATTTTCCTTGCAAATAAATAATGTATAATTCATTCAGTTTCAGGCATTCGGTTTTATAATTTTTATAAATACTATAAATTTTCGTTGTTATTTATTTATTCACATATGGCTTTAATCAAAACGATTTGTTTTAATATTCATGCCATAAAAATAAATTGAAATTCTTAGGTAATTATGTAAATAGAGTCAGAGATATGACTAGTGCTAAGTATCAAAAGGAGGCTGTTGTTTTTTTTAAAGAGACGAATCTGAAATTTAATAACGCATTACGTAAATTAAGTCATCAATGATTGTTATTCCGTAATTTGTCAATATCTCGCTTCAAGGGAACGGTTTCAAACATTTATTAATGCTCATCTTATCAAAATTTAATGAGTCCTTTTGAAAAGTTTAAAAACGAAAATTACGTCAAATTAAACAAATAAGTTGAGTCTCTTACGTGATTGAGTGCTAAATAAGCATTGGTAATTTTTCCGATCCCAAAAAATTTGGCCGGTATGAAATACTAAGATTTGGCCCGTTACTTAATATTGTTAGACCAGTTATAAGTAAACATCTGTCTAGGTACCAACTGTTATTGCTACTGGTGAAATCCACCGACATAGAAGCTTCGACTTCGGTGATATCAACGTGGGAGCGAGTACACTTGAAATGAAAGGCTCGTAGATCAGGAGTGCCTACACTACTTCCTACTGAAAGATAATTCATTGTGTCCTACTCAGAATAATCACTGTCAAAAGTAAATATCAGCATATTTAATGTTTATGCAAGGCCTTCATACTGAAATTTAGTTGTCGTCACAATAAGAGGTAGGTACTGTAGGTACTGGACTAATTATCACGCTTGTTAAGTGCGCATTGGTGATCCTTACTAAGCTGTCCGTTTTGTGTACTTACATTTGCCGGGTTTTATCTCCCAAAAACAAAAACAATCTGACAGAGTCAAGAACCAAAGCAACAATTAAATAAGTAATTTTTTCTCGGAATACCTGAATGGTCTAATGAGTAACATGCCAACTATGATCAAAGGGACCTGGATTAAATTTCCGGGTTTTGAAAAATTTATGCCGAATATTTTCAAACACAGATTTGCGATCAACAATTCGTACAACATGCGCATAAGCTAAATGATTAACTTTATTTAATTGGTAGTTCACTTTGCTAGTACGATTTTTATTAGTAATATTTAGGACACTCTCATGCTTGCTTACCCCCTTTAATATTTATTTATTTATTTTTTTAAGCTTCATTGCACAAATCAAGTACAAAAGGCGGACTTAATGCCTCATGGCATTCTCTCCCAGTCAACCTTTAGGCCAAGCAGAAAGAAACAGTGGGTAGTGCCAATTAACCTAAAACTTAAAAAGAAAAAGAAATAAACGAAATAAAATATGATAAATAAATACTTATATATATAAAATATAAAATTACAAAATTAAAATTAATATAAAAAGACAACAACCGTAAAAAAGTTACTTAATGTCACTTAGGTGAGTTCATTTCACATGGCAGTCGACAATTAGAAGCACTTTTAGAAATTTATCCATTAGAAGGATAGTGAAGTTTTTTTATTAGATCGGTGGCGTATCGTGTAATTAAAGTACATCGGAGCCAATTAACAAAATGTGCTTCCGTAGAACGTTGCGATGAAACAATGAAGCCTCTTTTTTACCAAAGTCGGTTAATTGAAGTTAATAGCCAACGGAACAGAAGCGTAATAAATTCAGTTTAGGAACAGAGCCACTTTTATGTATGTACCTTTGTATGGTAGGAAATTTGAATGTCGGTTTATTCAATCGTAAATTAGTTTTTATTGCCGACTGTACTTACGAAGTTAGAATATAAAGTTAGTATGGCACGCTGCGATGGACAGTCAAAATGTAGTAAGTTTACGCAGTTTAATAAGTTTTGTTGAAACTTTTTATGAATAAAATCTCGGTTTAAATCACAACGCAAATGAATTTTAAGTTACCCTATTGTGTTTTGTTTGTTACGTAATGTACTGATTGAATGCCAAATTTAATATTTAATGTTAAATGTAGAAATGAACATTATACAGGGTGGAAAGTTTCAATGGGGCAGCCAAGGGAGGTACCTTAATCGTTGCAGCTACAAGAAATTGGTCTTAGGAAACTATCAATAATTTTTCAAAAAAATTACATTCCCATTCACAGATTTAAAAAAAAATGTACGGTTAGCAAGAAAATTACCATTTTTCACAAAAAAACTTTTTGATGCTAATCGGTCCAATTTTGTGCGCTGATCAAAATCTTGTATGAGACCAACTGAGGTTTCAGTACTAGAAAACTCACAAATCAAAAAAAACTTTTCCCATACATCAGTCAATTAATTTTGTTTCAATTGGAACTTACGTAACCTCGATAGTTTTCTGAAAAAAGATTTAGTTACCTACCTAGTTCAAATTCAAATAAGATTTAAATTTCGAACTTTGTTTTCTTTTTATAATGCGTAGGTACTTCTTTTGCTGCTTATATCAAAATCTGATTGCGTGTGGTGTGCTTTTGCGAGTAGATGCTTTTAGTTATTCTTTTTTTGCAAAAATGAGCTTGATTTCTTTCTGTGGGGCTATTTAAAAAATGAAATTTATGAAAAGAAATATGACAGTGTCGAAGAATTAAAAAACTCGCTCTGTACAATTTTATATGGAATTCATCCAAATAATTATTGGCCGCCACGCGGTCAGTACACGAATACATTTATGCATTAATCATAAAATGGAGAACATTTTGAGCACCTTATATCATAAAGTAAAATTACTTAATAAAAATAATTATTATTTTTTAAATAATTTTATTGTTTGATTGCATATGCATCTTCTTAATTATTTTTTTGTAGCTACAACAAAGAGTTACCTCTTCTTATGGCCTCACAAAAAATGTAAGTACTATAAAATGTATGGGAAAAGTTTTTTTTGATTTGTGACTTTTCTAGTACTGAAACCTCAGTTGGTCCCATAGAAGATTTTGATCAGCGTACAAAATTGGACCGATTAGCATCAAAAAGTTTTTTTGTGAAAAATTGTAATTTTCTTGCCAACCGTACATCTTTTTAAAAATCTGTGAATGGGAATGTAATTTTTTTGAAAAATTATGGATAGTCTCATAAGACCAATTTCTTGTAGCTGCAACGATTAAGGTACCTCCCTTGGCTGCCCCATTGAAACTTTCCACCCTGTATATTTTTTATTTATAATCATTATTTCTGACGTCTATGTATGTACAGTTTTTCCTCTTTAGTCTTCCAAAATGTCGTCGGAATTACATTGAAGGAAATTAGCCTACATTTTATACATTAATTTTACTTTTATGTTAGCTTGAAGTTAGAGGTTTTGTGCACAATTTCAATCAACAAAATAATGTCTAAAATAAAATAAAAACTATATTGGTATCTTACATGCGATTGTTTATTTTGATTTATATCTCTTTATATAAAAACTTGGTTTACTTGGGCCCAGATTCGTTCTAAGTTCAACTCCAGGCTTTCCCTAAAATCGATAGGTATTATGAATGACAAGTAAATAGGTAAAACACTTGGAAATCGTAAATTTGGACGAGTAAAGGTGCAAACTGACCAATGTGTCATGGTGTAATCTCGCTTAACAGAGTAAGCCCCAATGGACATAAAACATTTGTACTGTTTTTAAAACTATAATATATTATCGGGATCGCGTTACCTTTTATATTGTAGTTTTTTTTTTATACCACATCAGTTGGCAGGCAGACACTGCGGCCTATTCCAATGGGGGACACTTCATCAGAAAGCGTCGTTCAATGTGTTGCCAGACTGTAGGCTCAACTGATCTTCGAGCCTTTTATTTCAAGTGTACTGGCTCCCACATTTATATTGCCGGAACACAGACAAAGCTATTATGGCGGCAGATTTTACCTGTGGGGCGGGTAGCTAGCTGGTGGTTTTATACCCGAGCGGCTTAGCCACTGTTCCACGGAGGCGGTCAAAAATATAGTATTCTAGTTAGGCATTATAAAAAATCTGTGACTGACGTTGTGGTTGTCTTTCAACTAAGTTGTCATAGTTCTTGGCTTCGATTCACTTGTGGCTTTCTATTTAATTGTAACTTAAGAAATAAAGTTAATTTAAATAGTTAATACTTAATATTAATATTCCATTTAATTACTTAACCAGCATATTAATTTCCTACAGTCCATATTTGTATACTTTTACCGTCGCAGATATAGTGCAATGCGAAAGTCTTCAATCATATTATTAGGTGTTAGTATTTATCATACCTATCTGTCATCAAGAATAGTACAAAAACATACTTATAAAATTATACCACTCTGGTCCAAGCATAAATCAACCTCACAACTGCATACATCAATCCAAAACAAGCTTTATTGATAAACATCACGGCATCATTTTACTCAAGTTTCCACCGCTACTTAACTTCACATAAATCATAATATTCAAAGTCCATAATGCGCAGACAAAAAGTCCCGTTGGCGGCATAATGCACTTTTTTGTATAAATCAAGCGGACAAAATCAATTTATTCGAGCCTGCGCCCACGCACCGCAATAACAAAAAGACAAACATGTCAAGATAACAGCATTGTGCCGGGCTATCAGTGACAGAGACATGTATTAATAAAGGACAACTACCGTGCTTGGGAACGAAATAAATACTGGCAAGCGTGAATTGTACTCTTGGACTTGGGATTAAAAATATGTTTCACATTTGAAAAATTTTATTTAACAATTACTTTTTTTTATAAAAGAGAGAGTCAAGCTGGGTAACTGCAGCTAGGTTCTTATTTTCCCCGCCTTTTAAAAAATATGGAAGGAGGGAGAAGGTAAAGGGCCATAAAAATAAAAAATGATACGATGATAATAATAATAAAAAAAATAATTGATGAGTTTGTTTGGTCTACCCATCTATGTCTCACTGCAGAAAAAAAGAGTAATTGTTACAATAATGTAATTAGTTTAATCTCAACACTTGAAAAGCGCGGGAGATGGTTAGCTTTAGTAGTCGAAAATTAAATTTTATCTGAGTTTTAATTTAATATACCAACGAGACGATAAAGTCATAATAATTTTATTTAAAGAATAAACATACAACTAACCCTACGTGTAAAAACAAACTAAATTGGCAAAGATCTGTTTATAACAATTTATTGTAATCAAAACCTCACTTCGGATAAATGAAACTACACTAAAAACCAAAACCAATCTTTTAATTTTTTGTGAAGTTTTGTGCAAATATGTTTACTTAGCAAATATTTATTTCTATCAGGAACTTGCCACCAGTTAATGTTTATTTAAATAAAGTAAAAACTGATATTAGTACAAGTATCCGGGCAGTCTGAAGTATCATAATCGATGTCAAACTGTCAACCCCGTTCTTCAAGCGCGTAACCCTAGCTGTCAAGTTACAAGGGTAAAACTTCCCTATCAGTGTAATACTAAATGATAAATAAAATATTAGTGTCATGTCAGTCAAAGATGTGGGTTAGTTCCATACGATGGGCAACAAATCGATCCCTCATCAATACGTAATGACTTGGAAAGTTGTAATCGCAGACATGTTTACAACTGTTGTGATGCTTCTAAAATTGAAAGTAAACGTAAGATTAAATAGTCCATGTTAGGCGATGTTTAATGCGCTGTGTTTAAGATGTCGTTATGAATGGAAATATAATGAGCAAATTATTATAGTGCACGTTTTCTTGAAAGGAGAAATTAATATATTGGTGAAATTTTTAAATCCTAATAAAATTGCTACAAGCTTTTGCAATGATGAAATATTATATTTTTAAAGGGGATTGGATAAGTAGTAACTGTTTTACGTAAAATACTAACTTAACCCTTTCAGACCTGAAAAATTTTTTTGATCCGATGGATTTGGTAAATTCCATGCACCTAAAGCATAGCAGGTATAGAGAATTATTTCCATTTTTATTTTATGTCTACAATTATTGTGCAAATGTGCACGCCAGTTTTGAAAGGGTTAAAACATGCATCGGTCTAATACGTACCTACCTATAAACTCGCCCATCTGTCTGTCATGATACCGAAAGCAAGAAGAAGCTACACTCAGTTGCCTTAGTGGATTGACTCCACCCTTTCCATTGCGTAGGAGTCCCATACACCACCTTCCAACTCCGATGGAGGTTGACTTTACGTAACGTATTCCCGTAGTACGTAACGTTACGTGTTCCATAAATAAAACAAATCTGATATCCAAAACCTGTAAGCCGACAGATTGACCAAAAACACTTATAAATCAAACCTTGAACCAAATGCTTAAAACATTTGACAACTAGCTCGTATAGTTTCTGTAATAATTAAAAATACTGAGACTTTAAATACGTTGAAATAGGAATAAGTACAGTTCTGTTAGCTCTACATAATTATTCTCATACAAAATATAGGCATGGAGTTGCATCGCTCGTAAGAATTAGGACGTTGCATCACTTGCATCTGAAGTGGATCAGTATGAATGTCTGTCAATTACTATGCAAGACGCCGCCATAGTGGGTCTGCATTTCACATTCTTAGACGATAATATAATTATAATATTATATTGTCTTTGACATGTATGTATACATTTTATACGTGAAATATTGAACTGATAGAACATACACACTAATAAATTGACATACAGAACATGCTGCAAATAGCTAGATTTGAAACCTTAAAGTTTGATGTAAGTACTCAGCTATCCCAATTTCTGCTAATCATCTTAATGAAACAGACATAGAGTAATTGCGAAGGGACCCTTGGGAAGGGAATTTTATACACCGGCATAGTGCTCAAATAAAAAAAGACCCATTTAGGCTTATTGTTCGTGTTTCATATTGTAATAAATTAAAATTAAAATTAAATTCGTTTGTTATCAGATGTCATAGATCCATTTTTTTAGGTTAGTAACAATGCGTACTTAATAAGTAAAGTTGATTGAAACAATATTATAATCTCTACTTCTTTCAATGAGGGCCCGACTTCAATTCGCTTTTTTATTCTTTTATTTAACAGTATTTTTAGTGCATTAACTGTTAAAGCTTCTAAGATGGCTGAAATATTGGAAATTAATAAAAGAAAATAAAAATATTTAACCCACTTACTTTAAACGTTATTATTTAAAAAAAATTGGCATTGGCGCGTTAGCCTTCTATGCGATGATCAAAAGAAAACACGATACGGCAACTCTACTTAGAAATTATTCTGTGAGCGTACCAATCATTACAATATCACAAAACAAATCTCCAAACCAACCAAACAAACCAAATCTCTTTAGGGACACATTGGCTAAATCTTGGTTCGACGGTTCATCAGCTGTATAATTTAGGTGTAGATCTTAACTCTCGTGTAAGCGAATTGACTTTCGTTATTTAATAATATTGTTAAACGAAAACATGTAACAAAGTGTATTGTTTCTTAAGCAGTGTTTATTATTCTGTTATTGTTTCACTGTATGTTTTCCGAACCAAATAAAATAAACAATATGAAGAGACCTTTAGTGACCTTCGATAGGGAACTCTAATAAATAGGAATTATTACAATGAGACGTGTGTCGGTTTATCAGGACGTCGATCAGAGAGCGGAACAAACGGGATACAGAGATGCATAGATTTGTTCTTCGATTTTTCAAAGACTTTATTAAATGCGCCTTGGTCAGTCTTTTATGTGTAGGCGGCAATGTAATAACTTAATAAAAATAAATTAAAAAAAGAAAATGATTGTTGTCAGGTATTTTTTATTTTTATTTTAAGAATGTTAACTCTGAAGTCCTTGCTTGTATTTCGAGTCTAGCACAATCTAAACTCCACATTGAGCGATGCTTCATACTAAAGTGTCCTTTAAAAAAAACTTAGTAATTGCTAACCCTTGAAACTACATTGAATCTAAATAAAAGTCGATTTTAAACAGGGCCCAAAAACCTTTTACTCTGCATTCTCCTTCTCTAAGCCATTCCTATTCCATCTCTCTTTATTTGTTTCTCATAGGCGAGTAACGCATCTGAGATTCCAGTAAAAAGTTTCTTTGAGCGGTAGTGATTATAAGTAACCATCAGGCGTTATATT
This sequence comes from Mecyna flavalis, assembly GCA_949319885.1. Lineage (NCBI taxonomy): Eukaryota > Metazoa > Arthropoda > Insecta > Lepidoptera > Crambidae > Mecyna > Mecyna flavalis. The sequence goes on from OX439433.1 coordinate 15,558,541, forward strand.
AGTTTGCCTCCCACTTTCACGAATTAGATAAATGACTGAAAACTCATCAATGTCTAGATTTTTTTTGTTATAACACTGTTAGTCTGTAAGTGTGCTAGTTTCAATTTAGTACAAACTTTCTACGCCATTCAGCTATCTTGAACAAACAGAAAATCCGTGAATGCCAAACAAAGCTGACGAACGAAACCAACAGTTTTACAGCATTTTGCGCAATTGGAGCCATGCGTTATATTGTTTAACTCATTTCTGACGTTTCTGGGGTAAAAGCAATCGTGGGAAACATAAATAAACATGTGCGTTTTGTTATCCGGAGATATTTCACTGACAACGCCGTCACTGTATTTCACGTGTATGTAAACTACCTTTATTCCGAAAAAGGACGTTTGAATTAGCTATTGTAAAGTGGTCTGGTGGACGGTTTGTAGTTCCTTGACCTTTTGCAGGTAGTAAAGTATCACTGATCGTGGTTTCTACTTTGTAGTAAGTAGTTCAGAACAGACCGTGACTAATTTTTGGTTCAGTTCGAACATGGATTAGATTTTGTTTCATTAGTTTGAACTAATGCGTGCCTGAATGTCACAATCTTCTTTTATCAAACATAGCTTTTCGGGATAACGTAAACTTTTTAAATAACTTTACTAAAGGTCATGGTGTCCTATTATACCCCTGGATGTTGTCTGTTTACTTAACATGCGTTCTATTGTTTGTTCAAACTTACTTGAAACTAAATGCTTTATTTCTTTCTTTTTAGCTCAAAACCGTGCACCCCGGATCAAGGAGCACCCATCCAACACAGTGTCAGGGAGAAGCGAACCTGCGACCCTGCGGTGCGTGGTGGAAGGTCGGCCCAAGCCAGTGGTCCAGTGGTTCAAGGATGGATCTTTGTTGCCCCCGGCAGAAGATGGCCATCGAGTTTTGTTGGAAGACGGGTTGTTATTTCTAAGGTAAGATTAACACAGAATAGAGTTAAAAATTAATTCTTAAGCTTTATGTACCGTTCCGTGATCTAGGGATCCTAAGTTAAATTATCGAATCGGGCAAAAATTGTGTCGGATCTCTCGAATTGATAACAGACCCGATTGATCACTAATCCGGTTTTGGCAAGAGTGGTGATTAAGTTAGCCATCATTGTAACGATCTAAATTTAATAGTAATTATGGAGGTCTTGACCCGTAGTACGACATTAAATAGACTGATGCCAACTTTTTTTAACTAAATTAAAAATGCAGTGAGACGTCGCCTTCCTTGTTTCTTGTAAAGCACCTTCTATTTGTTATTTGCTGAGCATATTATGGAGGTGGCTATTGAAAGCTAGACGGTATTGCTTCTAGACACACAGAATGTCTCGTTATACAAATAACATCAACTTTATTATGTTTGCTGTTCTCAATAACTTTAGCGGTAGTAATAGCGGCTTGGAAAACGTTGAGTCAACTCATTGTTATGGTTGAAGCGATTAGTTAAAATTATACAATGAAGAAGAATCCGTGAAACTGTAGAAGAAGATAATGATCACCTCCTGGAATAGTGGCTAAGCCGCTGGGATATAAAACCCGGAAGGATTCCTGCCCTTGGGAATACTTCTTATTTTTATTGGAGATAGGCAAGACAAGAGAGGAGATATTTCAAATCCGGCCTACACATAGTACACACTTTACAAAATTGAGAAAAATTATAGAAATAATGTAAAAATAGCCTGCGTATCTAATAAAGTTGATCAAGTTGTAATAATACCGCGCTGTACTAACGACGAGTTGTTGATTGCTCCATTTGTTGCTGTTACATACTGCAAATAACTAAAATAAAAAAAACGACGGGTTGCACTCCGGGAGTGCCGGCAGAAGTGAAAACTTGAATATTAACGTTGTGCATTTTTGATATGTATTTTGGAATGGTTAGGGATTTAATTGATTGGTAGAGGTATAAAAGTACTATCATTTATGTGGTAAAATACAATATTTATTTGTTGCGCTATCGTACACAAACATGACAATTTATATTACATTAAAAAGTTTATCTCTCAGAATTAATGTAATCAGAAACTTTTTCAGACTTATCAGAAACTCCTTGCTGTGACACTGAAACGCCATGTAATAAACGATGATAAAATGATTGACAACCGTCAATGTCATACTTTTTTGATTGACAACTATTTATTTTCTAAACAACGAAAACAAAGTTTGGAATTTACAACTAATTGCATACTGGAATCTGCGGATAAACTTTTGAATTTGGAGCAATCGGCCAAGAAATGATTCCCTTTACAGAATCCGCAGACTCCCGAATCGTTAATAACACGAGTGGTGTTACAGTAATCAACATGTCGCTTTCGAGGATGTTCACTGGGAATTTGGGGTAACAAGTCAAACTGTGTGTGAGAACGAGCCTCTTGTCGCAGGAAATCGGACAGCATTTCCAACTTCATACGACCTGATGCATGCTCCGCAGCATAGCGGATCCAAAGACTGCGGAGAATTGGTGTTAATTTCCACAAAATACTGTAATTCCGGCGAATAAAGATATTCCAAACGTTTTAAATGTTTTATTACGGCAATTAAATTTTGAATTTTGCAGGGTATCAAATTAAGGTCTTTTTTGTGGTCACTTTGTAGCATAGGAAGCATATAGGAAGCGACCGCACTGCGGCTATAATAGTAGAAGAGGTCACACTTAACAGTTCATTTATGCAAAGAAATATATACCTTACGCTAAAGGAATAAAACTCAATAAAACAACATCAGTTCTTATTAATACAATTATTTACTCTACTCCTGATGTACATAAGAAGCACTTTTCTTTGCATAAATGAGCTGTCAAATTGAACAAAAAACCATTATTGTCTATAGACCGACAAACTATCTGTTCCGGTGGCGGCGTCGCTACTGTCTATTTAAAACTGTCATTAAATATCGTTTTTGCATTGCATTTCACGTAGTTACAATTTTGGCCACCGGAACAGATAAGTTTGTAGAAAACACGTGTCCGGACTTCAAATTTTATATGGATTTTCGATCAGGTCACGTGACACATAAATCCTGACGCGAGTTTAACATTTTTTCCCCATACAAAAAAAGTGCACAACGCCGCTAAAGAAGTTTTCACTTCAAAAAAACAATAACAAAACGACAAAATTCTATTATTGTCGCCACTACTACACGAAGTTTGCAAACAAAACTTATGAATTTATATCAAAGGAATTCTTTAAACACTGCCGACAATGTCATGGCCCAGATGGTTTTAGATATACCTCGTAAATTAGTTTATGCTTGCAACCCAGTTTGATATCTCATTTGATATGCGGAAAGCGTGTAAGCGAGCGATGTATAGAATTTGTTTACACACCATACTTTAGCTACCATGTGTATAATCCATTCATGAAATATTGATGAGCTCCAAATTCAATTTATTCTAATGTATGTAGTGTTAAATTATTACCTTGAATTTCGTGGGTTTCTGTTTTTACTTCATATTTTGTCGCTTATCTAGGTGGTCTAGATACTGAGCAGTGATCGAATCTTGGGTTTGATACCCGGCTGGAACATTTTGCATAGAATTTTTTTCACATAATCTTAGATTCTTGTTCTCTAACCCTCACTTGGCAACTTGCAATTTTAACGATAACTCATTTCCATGATGGATGCTAATCACGCTGTAGTTGAGGAATTAATAGGCGATACTTTCTTATTTTTGTAGTGAATCCTATCTCTTTTACTCATAGTAAGTTTGTGGTCCCAGGGTGAACCGGGGTAAGAAAGAAAGCGACGAAGGAGTCTACTGGTGTGTTGCACGGAACTTAGCAGGCGAGGCAGTCAGCCATAATGCATCTTTGAATGTAGCTAGTAAGTATTTTACCATGATATATTACATTTAGCATTTTTCCCATCGAAAAGTATAATATAATGGACATAGAATGGTCTAAATTAAGTGACCTATATTGTTTTTTCCAATCAAAACATTTAAAAAAGAACTCAATTGCTCTAATAACATAAATTCGTTGCCTCACCTTTTTATTACCAAAAGGTAGATAAAAAAAACATTTTTTAGTGCTCCGAGATGACTTCAGGGCTGAGCCTACGGACGTTGTAGTGGCAGCAGGAGAACCTGCCATGCTAGAATGCTCGCCACCTCGAGGCGTTCCCGAACCTTCAGTACACTGGTTGAAGGACGGACAACCTTACGACGTAGAGGTTAATGGCAGGTAAACACGCACTACAAGTATTCGGGAAGGAATTTTATTGTGCAGTCGCTGTTTTACATTTTAACGCTAACAACCTAGAAAAGAAAACGTTTGACGACTTTGAAATGGGATCGTTAAATTTTAGAGATCTTGGCACTGATTAATTTTTACTAAGTAATAATAAGGTTAAATTTTTGCTTTATAGTTTGTCCATTTGGAAGCTTATAAATATATTGTTTTAAAACAAATCATGTTAAATTTTCCGCTTTCTAAATTCAACAATGGTCAATTATTTTATTAATCGACGAGTTATTAATTCAACTTAACATTTTAGGGTAACAGTAACGGAAACTGGAAATTTGAAAATTTTGGAAACGCTGCCAACCGACAGCGGGCTATTCAGATGCGTAGCATCGAACATCGCCGGCGAAAGGCAATCAAGAGCCGCCGGACTAATTGTTTTACGACGGCCACATTTCGTCGTTAAGCCTAGCAACATCACCGCGCTAGTCGGACAGACCGTAGAATTTAATTGCCAGGTAAATTCACCATATGCCCTTTCACTATTCCACATGCGAGGGCGTTGTCCGAGTTCTTATCTTGATCGGTTTTATTTTAGAGCTACGATACGAATGTAAAAATAACTTGGGTCAAAGAGGATGGTGCATTGCCGTCCCATGCTACAATTATTCGAGGACTGTTGCGATTGGAACATGTATCTGCCGCCGACGCAGGAGTCTATTCTTGTCGAGCTGATAGCCAAACTGGTTCAAGTATCACAAGCGCAAGTCTCACCGTTTACTGTAAGTTCGATTCTGTTTCGACTGATTTTATTACACTCATAATGTCCGCATCTATTTTAACACGGCCATCTGTTTCAGCTTTACCGCACTTCACGCAGATACCGTCAAATTTGACCGCATGGGAGGGTGATGTGGTATCGATACCATGTGAAGCTAAAGGCTTACCGACGCCTACGACGTTTTGGATACTAGAAGGAAACCAAGATTCGCTGCTTTTCCCAGAGTGTATGAAAAGCAATTCGAGTTTGTTGTATCTGGACGGAGCAAAGACTGAGCACAGCGGCCGGGTAATTTGCACAGCGGTCAACGCAGCAGGCAGTATTATGCAAGAAGCTTATCTCACAGTTCTCAAGAAAGGGAATAATGAATTAAAGGAACCCTCGTTGGACCAAGAATTAACTATGTTATATGAACGAGAGGCGCATATGACGCAATATGAACTTGTTCAAGCGAGGAAATATCTGCAGCAAAATGTCTTAGTTATGCGAAGGGTCGAAGCATTATCGTCTACTTCTCTGAAAGTTGTTTGGGATGTACGTATGTCGTATATGTGTCCTTACGTTTACAACTCTTGTATTTGTGATGCTAATAAAAACCTTCCCTTTTAGGTGTTAACTGATTATAATGAATACTTAGAAGGTGTGAAAATATGGTACAATGGAACAACATTGAACTGGGAAAACGCAATAAACGAAGAATTTGCAACGTTAAATGCGTCTCATCCTGGTGCGACTTTATGTTCAAATGGTTCTTTAACAAACGTGGATAACAGTGGAACATCCAGTTACGTTCTATCTGGGTTGATGGCTTACAACCAATACGATATATTTCTGATGCCATTTTACAAAATGTTGCTTGGAAAGCCTTCCAATTTGATGACCGGTTACACAGATGAGGATGGTAAGTTTAAATTCACAAAACCTCCTAACATACAAGTATATTTATATGTATTCTGTTAACGCAGGTAGTTGTGATATTCCTTCAGTACTTAAGCTGGATATTAACCCTTTACTATATTTCTACAATATCGTTTTCCAAAGATTTTATTTTCTTCAAAATGAGCGTATGCGTATGTAATCAGTCTAACCACATTATTATAAAACATTCTGTCTCAATTAGTTCCAAACAATATTTCCCTAGCTAACTAATTGTTTAATTTGTAGGTAAGGTTTAATTGTAAACCATTTAACATTGATGATTATTTTAGTTCCATCGGCGCCGCCCCAAAGTGTGACAGCGGGCGTAATAAATGCCACTTCAGCGTGGATTCGATGGGAACCACCACCTGCAAATACTTGGAACGGGGAAATCACAGGCTATTTGGTCAGTATTTCCATTTTATTAATTATATTCTTCCGTTTATTTGGAATTTAAAGAGTCAATTTTGACGCCGAACAATTTATTTTCCCAATTTGGGCTGTAAATGAAAGAGTTTGGAAAGTTGAATCCATAGTTAAAGTTTTGGAAGGTTTCAATTTTAATATTAAATTAAGGAACGATAATGAAAGGGCTACTTCTAAATGTTTCCTACATCTACAGTAGAAGTATCCCCTTCAAAGTTATTCTTTTCATTAAAACAAATTGATAGACGTAAGCACAAACTTTGATAACTACTGATATACATAATATTATGTCAAGAGAATTATGCGTCTGAGCTGTTATAATAATCAAAACTTGAAAGAATGTTAAAAGGATTTCACATCTCATTAATAAGTCAAATGGAAATAGTGAAATGAGGGTGTCATAGGCACGCTTTTTGCTCAAAATAGATCAAATGTCAAAGTGTTGTCATATGCCACACGTAAGATGCTGAGATGGCGATCGGCCAACTCCTATAAACTAGGTTCTTCCTGCTAGCTTTCAGTTGTTAGTTGGTATAATTTATTGGTCTAGTGGGTTTTGATCTAAGCATTTGCGTGCAGACAAAATTTACAAGTCGTGAAGTCGTTACTGGTCTCGCATTTCATCTAGTAAATATTAGACATTATTAAGTTACGATTACATAAATACGATTTGTAGGAGTAATAATAACATGTAAATTAGTTGAAGGTAACTTAACTTGGGTAGGCTCAATTCCGCATTTATCTTTCCCTTTGGCGATTTCAGGACAAACTACATTAATAATTTTATGAACATTGCCATTGTATTATTTACATTTCGTAATTATGGTGTTCATTGAGCGTACTTAAAGTTTGTGATCAGTGCGCGATTTTTTAAACTTGTTGAATAACGTGTGTAACGATACATTGTTTGACACGTTTCATTTGTCATTAGTGACATAGTCTAATTCTTAGGGTGCCATCAGACGGACTGCACCGCAGCGACTGCGCGCAGTCGATATATTCAACTGCATACAGTTGCTATATACAACTGCTTACAGTCATGATATCAACTGCACGCAGTCGGCTACAGTCGGCTGCAGTCGGCTGCAGTCGTGTGAAGTCAATATCAACTGCATGCAGTCGTTCCTTCAAGCCGACTGCGTGCAGTTGATATCATGACTGTAAGCAGTTGAATATAGCAACTGCATGCAGTTGAATATATCGACTGCACGCAGTCACTGCGGTGCAGTCCGTCTGATGGCACCCTAAGAGTCAACATGTCAAATTGACCAAATTTTAACTACTTCATCATCCATCCAGATCGAAATCAGAGTAAGCGGCAGCAATGGAGGCCGTGTAGTCGGTCAGATGTCTCTCGGAGCTCGTACCAGAGCGGCAGCGGCCAGCTCGCTACGAGCGGGCGGGCGGTACAGCGCTCGCGCTGCCGCCGTCACGAGGAAAGGACACGGGCCCTTCAGCGCGCCGGTGCAGATACACATGTCTCCGCAGTCACAGAGGCATTATGTGCAGTAAGTGTTTCTTTCGTGATTTAGGCAGCAATGATGGCCGTGAAGTCGGTTATAGGTCACTCTCACTCCGAACGGGCGGACGGCTTTTTATTCATTCGCTAAAAGTCTGTATGAGCGGTGATAAGCTGCAGATGTTTCTTTGAGATAAACGCTGATTTCAAAATTATTAGTGTCCATAACTTGATGGTAACATTTACCGTCAAACGTTTAATATATGATTCTTTTTTTGTAGGACTGAACCACCAAACGACTCAAACATATCACACATATTTCAAGAAACGTGGCTCGTCGCGCTCTGCCTCACTCTGTTCTCCGTAATAGCCATCGGAGTATTCAGTATCTATTACATCAAGCGCCGGAATGGCACGCAGAGAAAGAAGTCAACTGGTCAGTTGCCGTCACATCCATTACTTTAATATTTATGTGCGTTTCGAATTGAACTAATTGAAACATTGAACTCAATTGTAGGTCAGTCGATTGTGACAGCGCAGCAGTGTTTATTGAATAAGGATACGATATGGTTACGCGACCGACCCGTATTCGCTGCGCCTAATAACCCGAGCTTGGATGTAAGCAGTTGCCATCAAAGCCTCTTACACGGTTAGTATGCTAGCTCTAATATTAGCGCAACCATATACGTAAGGAAACCGTGTGCTCTCGGGGTTATCTCGTAATTTACAACATGTTTATTCAGCGTAAAACGTAGCATCCGAGCATTGTTCCCTGGATTTTCTTGTGTCTAAGATGGTTTGTATCCCGTAGGTGGACAGTCGACGAGCATTCTTAGCGTGGAACCAGAATACAGTCTGCCTCAGAATTCTATCCAGGGATTGGACGCGTCAAGCGTTGACAGGATGAGACGGGGCCCACCGGAACCCTACGCTTCTAGCGCTATTTACACCGAACTCAATTTCAAGGTATGTTCCGATAAGCGGTATGAGAACTTTATTGTTGACATTAGATTAGATTAGCCATTCACATGTTTAGTTTGCGTAACTCAACATCATCGTTGGCACGTCAAATCAAACAAGTTATAAATTTCAATGGCCGTAACAATACACTTCACTTTCCAGGACGATATTGGTGACATGAGGAATTGCCCAGAAAGACGATCGCATAACAATAGCATTGTTAGATCGTGTAACGGAAGCATTCAGTACTCCAATGGCGAATGTTCGACGTGTTGCCATAGCACTTCGAGTAGATCGACTAAAGATTATAGAGAGCCAAGGCAAGAGGTTGTGCATAACGAAATAAATGTTATGGACGATGACTGTGGGTCCTGCCACACGAATAGATCTGGATCCAGGAGCAGACAGGACAAAAGCAAAGTGTGTCCGACGAATGATTTAGAGTATGACTATCCACAGTGGCATTGGCTCGGTAGGGAGAACAGTTTCAAAATTCCCATACAAGCGGGCAGACATTCGAACGTAGCCCGTTCCGAGCAGGGCTGTCAAATAAATCTATGTGATATACTGCCGCCGCCCCCGTATGAGGTAAATTGAAGTGGATTTTAAAAATCACGATATATTTCAAAGTTTTGTTGATTTTTTGAGTGTAATCCGACATTATCTTTTGCAGAGTCCAGAAAACAAGAACAATTAGGAAGAAGTGAGTGTATCGTTTAAATGTTAATAGTCTAATATCAAACTTCGCAAAGCAATAATCAATTAGTTTGACTTCTATGTAAGTTAGATCTCTTCGTTTACACAATTTTATGTTCAGAATGTTCTAAAAGACATTATTAATCAAAAATGTAATGTAGTTTAATGTAAACTTCAGGTAATTGATAGAATCCAGATGTAGCGCTTGTAATTGTAACACGTAGGTACTGAACTTTTGATACTTGTAACTTATTCCTATTAATATTCTAGTCACACTATATAGGACTAGTTTTACAATTTGATAAAACGCATTATTGAGAGTTTTCCCAGTATTTATAAATTTTGTATACTTACCACTCAAGAATTCAAAGGTTGTTTACTTGACTGCAAGCATAGGATTATCACGGCCCTGCATTTCACTGCCATATTAATGTTTTAGAGTTACATAATTAGTTGTATAATCTTTGACTGTGATACTTATATTAAATTTGTGTATTAGAAATAAATGTAATCCTAGATTAAAAAATAATAGTTGTATCATTAGCACAAAGATTGTTTATATATTAATAATACAATTGAATTGTTTAACAGTGAATCCTGTAATATATTTATCTATTAGGTTTATATTCTTGCGGCAATATAAAAAAAAGAAATTGAGAGGGAAAGTATAGTTTAAGACGACATAAAAAGTATGTGTAAATTATTAACAACTTTTCTTTGTGTTAATGATAAAAATAATTTTAAAAGTAAGTACTTGCAATATTTCTCGAATTTTAACCCTAGGCCATTCAAGTTCATGAGGAATTTGAAACAAACCTTTAACAATATTTTCAGAACGAACAGTGTTGTAATCTATAAAATCTCCGAATATAGCAAATTTATAGAAATTACTTATTTTGTTTTATTTTCTACTTAGTGTATAATTATAATAATTATGAATGGATGGAACATTAAGAAAATTCTGCCAGAACTGTGGACCACCAAGGGGAAAACTTATTACCAAACTGTGGGACCGTGCGAGAGGTTCTTCGAGACTTAATAGTGGTGCTAAATCTCTGGCTAAAATAGTTTCAATACTTTATATCAGTACTTTAAACCCTAACCGTTAAAATATCACAAAGGCCCTTTGGAGACAAATTTTCACTGGCTACGTGGCGCAAAGTGATGAGTCCTTTGCGTCAGGGGTCATGGATCAGAAGTCCCACCTAGGACGAATGTAAAAAACATTTCTGTTTCTTTAATGTCTAGATGTCTATTTGACATATTTATTATTTTATTCTTACCTTCATTTAGTCTAATTCCCGTAACACAATTTCTTTTAGGGCACACACAAAACACAAGTTCTTTTTGAAATAATTTAGTATTTAAAGTGCGGAAAATTTTGCCGTTTGTCGAATTATCTCGTTTCGATCAGACCCTAATAGTTACCATAATTGCTTCAGGTAGAAGTCTGAATAGCTCCATCGATCGCCAAGCTACTTTGTAAGCTAGTGTATAATAAGCGAACTTATAATGTACTTAAACAATTTTAATGCTTGTTCAACATTTATTTTTCTAGTTTTATTGTTAACGTGTCGCACAATCTTTATAGTGGCATTAAAATTATTAAAGCCGATATAAATAACAGTGAACTATGTAGCAAAGCACGTCGTTACCTAGCTTACAGCTCTTTTGCGCTGTCGTTAACCCAATGAGCAGTAGTTAAACAATACAGGTCTCCTACAATGGTATTATGGAAGTAATACAACATTGATGATGTTTTACTATAGGTCAGGTTGCAACTTATTCTGGTTACAACATAAGTTGTTCAATGATGGCTGTATTAATTAGCTGTAAAGGTTTTTTCATTATTGAAGGTTCACCTTTTATTACCTTTGCAACCTAAACCTCTTGACTTCAGATTATTCCCATGTTATCATGGAGTCAGAATCTACAATAATTTATGTTTAATTCTCAGAAAAAAGAACCTATTTTTACTATTTCAGCTATTTGACTTTGCAAGTTTCATTACGATGTTTTTCGTCACCGCCGAGGAAGTGGTAAATATCCACATAAAAATATCCATAGATTTGAAGAATACCATGTTTCCGAGTCAGGAAAAGACTGAATGACGCGATGTTTTTCAAGTAGGTACGTTAAATATTGAATAAAAATGTGTGCGTTATAATAAATAATAATATAATTATCGCTTAAGTAGGCATCTCTTCCAGATATTTCTTGTTGTGAATAAATCTTAATAAATTTAATACAATGTTTTCATTATACAATTCTTTCGAAGTGAGTTTATCTAAGATCGTAAATTTTAAACACCCATCGGCTTTAATAACCAGGTTACGTAACCAACTGTCCAAACATGAATCAATGTCTCATTATGAACAAGTTATCGTCTACTTGCACTTCGGTTTGATAAGCAAATAGATTAAAAATTACAACCCGTGTGGTTCCAACATATTTTATGAAGTTTCTTTCATTTTAAAGTATTTAGTTCTTAATTATACTACAATAGAATCATCACATTTCCTTTTATTTTAAATATCGGTTTTAATCGCGCGTAATTTCTTTTGTCAATTATCCCCCCTTCCCCCACATTTCCAGGATCAAAAGTACCGTAAGTCACCCGGGGATAGTGTAGCTTTCCAACAGTGAAAGAATTTTCCAAATCGGTTCAGTAGTTTCGGAGCCTATTCAATACAAACAAACAAACAACCAACAAATCTTTCCTCTTTCTAATATTAGTATGTGTAGAAGAGATCAGTTGTCCAACTTGTACCTAAAAGAAAAGATATTTTTTCATTCTGACAGACTTTTGTTAAAACGTTTTTTTTTTAATCTTTTAGTAAGCACTTTTCCACTTTTGTTGTCCAGTAATAAAATGACAAAGTTTGTAAAAAATATATCAGCCTTCTCGCTATTTATTAATTTAATTGGCACATATTATAGAATAACACCATTATAAGAATTGCTTAACAATTTTCCTAGCTGTTCCAATAAACTAAGCATTCAAGTTAGTAAATCAAAAAAAGTTGCAATAATTTTTAAACCACTAACACCAACTAGGCGTTAATAATAAAGTTTCCTCAAAATAATTATACTTAAAATGAGATGCGATAGAAATAATATTCTTCTCTGGCAGATAAAATAACAACAATTACTTATCCCTTTCTATTCAAACAAATGGCTGCATTAATCAAACTAATCTATTACCGAGATTCGGGTTTTGTAATAAAATGAAAAATCTTGCGACGGCAGTCTACGGGTTAAGAGCATTTGGCAATAAATCGTCGAGCCCAATTTATTCCTGTCTTGCTTACGTATCGGTCACAGTAAGGCTAAAAACAGACGGAGCGGTTTTTAACCGCACCTACCGCAAACCGTTTTATTTCCAATCCACACTTACGCTTTACACTTTCGAGACTGAGCCATAATATACATTATTCGTTTATATTTCCGTTCTACAAGTGCAGGTCCCAATATTATTTTTTGTGTAAAAAAAAAACATTGTGGATTACGCCAAAGTTTACAACCCTAGTGCGACCGCTGAGTGTAGGTATGAAAAGTGAAATACATAGGTACATACCTACATTGTGATTGACTTTTGTACCTAACAGATGCCGGAGCTCTTCTGCAGTTACACAGCCGCTGCGGTCGCGAATGTTATCGCAAGTTCGGTCACCCACCAATCAATCGCAGAGCGAGCGCTTGCAATCGGTTGAGACTACGGATGACCGCGGCCCGCGCGATTCTCGCACTAAAACGCATCGTGCCTCGTGCTTTTATTTTTTAATTAACAAATCAATATTTTTCAAAAGCTACGAGCCCACAACCGCGGCCTGTGCGGGCGAAAACCGCTCCGTGAGTGTTAGGCCTTATAAACACATTTTCCGTACGAAATGAGATTTCCTTTATACCTTTATCAGTTATAGGTTTTGGTAAAGGGACAAAGAGCCATTCGATTCAAATTACTGTTCGGGCCATTTGCGGCAAATTCTATGCAAGTGGTCCCAGCGGTCTTCTAATTATTTTTACTTTAAATAGCGTTAGGTGCGTTCGGTTACAAGGCAGTCCAGGAAGGGACAGTTGTGCTCTCGACTTTCCTTAAGAGTACGTAAGTTGTTTACAATGCTTACCTCATTAGCTTGGAATTAAATTTTATTAATCAATAAACTCTTGGTGGTTACTTCCGCGTACGTCTTCGAATGTAAAATTTTAGATAAACTTTGAATACATTGATTACAATACCGTAAATAAGACGTTATTTTGAAGACCGGACTTGATGCGACATTTAAGTAGTGGCTTTATACCAGGGATCAAACCCGAAGCGGGGGTGTTTCTGTATTTTCTGTGCTGAGATATCATTATTATTGTTTTAGTTTGATTTTTGAATTTTCTGATTCATTCAATGGCACGATAATTCATTTGACACGATCAAATTTAGTAAAGTTGACAGACTATGTACTTGAAAATTACCATAAAAGTACAGGGTATTTGTCCAAATTCAACCAAAAGAGGTATTTTTAAACGCTATTTACGTACACCAGCATTAAATAACACATGCGTGATAACCAGTAACCACAATATGAATAATGAGGTCGCAATAAAAACAAAGCGATTGTGGTTGAAAAAGGGCTAATAAACAGTATAAACACATCGTTGTTATTCCCAAGAGCGATACGTAAATATTTGCAAACTTCATTCTGATAATTTTAAACGAAAAAGCGTCCATTCCTAGACACATAGATCTCCAAACCGATCGGTCCTGCGCCACCCACATCCAGTGGATTCCCGCGATCTTCATGAGATCGTCGGTTCTCCTTGTGGAAGTCTACCACAGCTGCGTCTCTAGGTAAGTATCCACCACTCTAGGACCTTAATCAGTAATAGTCAATAGTTTAATATTTGTACCAGGATATCCATAACAGAGAGGCTTGCAGAAGACCTGGATAAACTCTATTTAAAGAGTAAGATTCTATTGACAGGATGAAGTTAGAAATGTTTGTACTATTAAATATCCCGAATGAAATTAACGAAAAAGGATTTCTAGAAAAAATCACCAGCTCTTGAAATGCAAGACAGCATAATTTTGTCCTAATTTATATCACCAAGGAGGTACACAATTAAAATACGCAAGTAAACAGCGCAATGAAATAACAATTTCCAGCGCTGGCACAGAGCCAATTCATTATGAGATTCCTGAGGCTTCAACACTTTAATTTAATAAATTGCCTACCTACCTTTAATTTAATATGAGCCAATTTGGAGATATACGCGTACTTCGGCGTATAGCGGGGAGTTTTATAATATCGGCACATAAAGTATGCCGTGATGAAATGAAAAAAGTTTTTTTTTGCTTGCTTACTTTTTAGCACCTCTGCAGTCGTATGTAGAACTCAGGACTGAATACATTCGTTCCACTAAAATCCCCCGAATTCATTCTTATTTTACAAAAAATATTGGCTTTAACTTCAACAGTTAAAGGTTTATTCTGGCTGTAACTATAAAGCTGGACTCAAAACTTATAGAAAGAAATATATCCTAGAATGTACTAATTTCAATACATTTTATAACACCTCTATTATATAGTTAGTAACAATGTCTTGATAAGTACATAATATTTCAGTAATGAATTTTCTAAGATATTTCCGTCTTCGCCCGTTCGACGTCTTACAGAACTCGTAGCTACATTTTAATCCGCGTATTGCTCAAAGCCTCATCGAAAAATCAGAAAAAAAATATATTATGCTATGCATAAGCACAGAGGAGAGGATTTCTCTTTCATTTATCAGAAACATAGACCAGAAGCTCTCGAAAAAATTACTATGAAATATTAATACATTCACTAAAAGTAGTGTCTGTAGTTTACGAGCATCAAACGCAAGAGCGTTTATGAGAGTTACGGTGACGTTGTTTTACGACGGTCTACACGTCTGGTCATAATAAAATGGTCATAATTTTTATGTTTCATCGAAAAACATAAACAGGAAAAGTGACACTTCTAGTGAATAATACGAATGGTGCAGTAAACTTTTTGTAGCCAATGAATATTTTGGTTCAAAATTATATTTGATACCGATTTATTTCACTCTTCTTATATTATTACCGTGATCTGGATATCGATTTGGCGTAGTTTGAAGGCCGATAGCACATGTGACTCCCCTTGTATTGAAAATCATTTAACCCACATTTAAGTACAATAACTTTGTATTAAGCACTCATACACCGCACCAGTTAGAAGAATACGGCAGGGATATAACGATTAAAATAATAATTTACCTAATTAAAGCATACACTTTTGCTCTAAATCTTAACCTTCATATCGGTATCTTATACCTTTCTAAGAAATAAATGCTGCAGAAATTAATCTCCTATTGTAATTTATGCTAATACATGGCTTATATTTGTAACAAAGGCATTTATTTAAGAGAATTGCAAATTATCAGATTTCTGGCTACTGGCACCTAGTCTAGGGGTGACACTATGACCATTTACTCAGTAGATAAAGTTACTATTTAAAACATATAAGTAAATAACCTTATTTCCAAATGCCAAAATATCTGCATGATTAATTTATTTGACGATTCGTGAGTGCTTTAGTGAATGCCTATATAAATAAAGATATTTTTGATTTTGGTTTTTGATTTTGATTGCTACCGGCTTCTCCTACGTTGGCTTAATAACCAGAGTTGTAGCACTGGGGACAGCTGGAAGCTCATATCATTAGTAACCAATAAGAAAGGTAATTTACAGCGACTCCCCTTTTTGTCGTCACGAAGGGAAAACGCATTTGCACGTACGAGTACCAACTTCGCCCCGAAAAGTCGTCTGTGTGTCTGGGAGGTAAGTTATGTTAACAGTTCTAAAGGGAGGTGGAAACTGAATTTAAGTATTTTATAAGATAAGGTATTTAAAGGGATATTATTAAGTGTAAATCAATAAAAATACTAAAATGTACATCAAAATAACTGATTGCACACCAAAGGTTAGGTTAGGTTAGAAATTCAGTATTTTTTGATGCACAATCAGTATTTTTGATAAGCAGTTAAATACAACCCGTATTTAAAATCATCAGAATCTAGAGGGACTACCAAATGATCTTTTAATTAAACACGAACACGCAATACTATTGAGAGGGACATATTTTTTTTATGAATAAAATGTAACACTATAAATCAGATAAGAAGCATCGCAGTAATTTTTTAACTATTATACTAACAGTGGCCATCACATCATTAGGTAGCTTATATTATATAAGACAAGAGAGCTTAATTAAAACATGTAAATATCTCCACCATGACAATATTAATCAATCCACTGGGATTAGAAAAGATTTCTCAAAAAGTTGGTATAATGAAGAATGTTCATTTGACAACCCTATCTCATTCCTACATTTGTTTGAATGTATTGCAAGGGACTCATAAATTATGTTAAGTTGTGTGAGCAGTCCACGTTGGTTAATCAAATTCTCCTGAGTAAAGTCAACCGTAGACATCAGCTTGAATGATGAATTTACGGGATTGTAAATTGAATATGTTTTGTAGTGACAAACATGTTAAACAATATTCTGACTAACGAATTAACGAAAAGAAATGTTAGATAAAGTAAGAGCTAACACCACTGAAATAATTTCATGGGTGCCGAAATGGGAATGCCGAAACGAAACTAAACCGAAATTTCATCTATCAGAGACAATAATACTGTCTTCTTTTTATGGAGGTTTAAAAAAAAAGGATCATTGTTATCTAACAGACATATTATCACGATCTTATCTGACAGTGGTGAAAAGGCCCTTTTAGTATTTTTTTCCTTCAGAATTATTTTTATTAGATATTGTTCTCTTAAAGTTACATAAAGCAAAAGATGTGCTAAGATACTGAAATCCGATTGTCTTAAAATTTTCAATGAATACTAATACTAAAAAAATACTAGAAGGTAAACAAAACAATAATTGTTTTGTTTACCTTCTAGTACTAAGAATGTTCTATGTATATTGTTACCCGTCTGTACCCGCCTGTACCTACCAGTAGTTGGTACGACTGTTGTGAAATAGGGCTACACCCCAGGCACCGAGAGTGTCAGAGTGCTCCGTAATACCTGTCCAACTGTTTTATTTACGCTTTTATATTAACTTTTCATGTAACACTAATGGATTAAGTGCAGTTGCATTGGGGCGGTCAGAGTGCTACGTTTCTGATGCACCTACTGTTATATGGTATTACTAATACAATAATGTTTTAATTCGTAACTTTGGTATAATATCCCTCATATGCTTTGCTGTTCGCGCAAAAATGTTTTTGTTTTATTATGGAATTTTTTTACTTAATACTATCACACATTCTATATCTCCTACGGTTAACTCTAAATTGTGTAAAATTAATGGTGCTATTTTGACTATATAACCGCAGCTTAGCGATACCTGCGGCCGTGTGTGGAACTTGGAACTAAATAATATTATGATCTTTCAACTATCCACTAAACTTCTCGGGTTGCCACTTCACACCGGCCCTGTGGCGATTGACCAGCCTAAACCTTAAGGTTTCTGCGATATAAGCACTAAGTCTACGAGTAGTAGCGTAGCCGCTGTGTCAACTCTTTTGCTTCAAAAATAAAGATAGAATATAAATAAATGCGAATAGCATTTTTATATCTCTGGACACTATTCACGCAGCGCCATCTAGCCCCAAACTCAGCATTAGCTTGTGCTATGGGTGCCAACGGATAAACATTACTTATATAATTTTTTTTGGAAATACATAGGTACATAATTAATATTATACATAGAAACACCCAGACCGATACAAACAGACATGTTCATGCACACAAATGTTTGTACCGTGCGGGGATCGAACCCGCGACCTCCGGTGTAATAGCCGACTTCTCGACCATTACACCATTTACACCAAATGGCTCGTCAAATTTATTTATATAAGTAAGATTTTATAAATTGAAACAGTAAAAGCAACAATACAATTCTCCTCCATCGAGATACCGTAGCCTCATAACTACGGGAAGGCATAAACCCAGCAATGGCGTCGGTTATGTAAATCGTTTCCGCCAGGATTTTCCCAGATTTATGTCTCCCCGTCAACAACAATTAAATTTAGACTGTGATTCAAATGGAATATATTAACTGGGTAACATTATAATAACATGGTAACAAAGTTTTCGTCAGATTTGTAGATTAACTACAGGAAAGATAATTTAAACTTACCCCAATCTAAATAGGAACGCCTTGATGGTTTAGTGGTTTAAGTACCGGGCCTCGGGGTCCTGGGTTCGATTCCCGGGTCGAGCTAATCAGAGAGCGAAGAGGAAAGGTAAGGGCTATAGGGACGACAAGGAAGTATGGAATTGAGGGTTCGGGCCTCTTGCACTCTCACTACTTAGGTACGGCTAAGGCGCATAAATATCGTCCTAGAAAAATGACATCTATAAAAAAGTTGAAACAACTTGATTAAAATTGATAAAGAACTTTGGTGTAATATTTAAGTAAAGTACCTACCTTATATCCAGCTTTAAATTTTTAACTTATTTCAAAGACGGAAATCTTTATTCGAGAGCTTTAAAATATCTTCGATAGTATGACAAACAGACATTGTCCATGGGTAACGGAAACTAGGATTATCTCTGGTAAAAGGTAATGAACTAAGTAGGAAATTAACGTCATATTGTGTGGTCGGCCACGTTCATTAGGAAAAGCCGAAATAAGCCCGCGACGAAATAGTGCAATGTTGCGTAACGCCATCCAAGACAAAGCTCTGGCAGGGTTGAACAGTTGAAAATACTCATTAACATTTTAAATTAAACATAAATGTATTTAATTCATTCCAATATCTCTTGAATTATCATTTTTAAGATTTTTTTAACCATTTTATTTTGATATCTTTTTGATTTAAGATCTAAATATGCCATAACACCATTATATTCTTTTACAGAAAACCCAATAAAATTATCGATGTGACATACCCATAAATTCCAAATCTTTTTACTTTTATTATTAGTTTTCTCCATGTAATTATTTATTAATTTAACAGACTCGACGCGAGGATTGGGTAAATGATCTCTGAGATTTTATAAAATAAATGTTGAGAAGTTTGACACCTGGTTAGGCTACCAAAACGTTCCACGAAGGCAGAGAAAATTATTGGAGTAATTTAGAGAATTTAAATATAAAAGAAGTTGTTTACAGAAAAAGTAACCAAACCTGGAATCAAACTACCGCCAGCCCTAGGCGAGTGTAGCGGAGTGTGAACCGGCCTCGGCCTTCGGGTCGCAATTACACGAGGCGTTTAATTACGGAATTCACGGTAACCATGAGGCTTCACCTCCCCTCGTCTTTCATGGGATTCCTGTGAGGCAGTGCTGTTAGTGATAGGAGGAGCGTTCCAAGGAGCGATTTTGCGTTCTTTAATTAGGAATGCGCTCGCACAAATAAAGCCAAAATATTATTCTTGTGATTTTTTTAAAAGCAATGTAACATTTAAATGCATCACTGTAGATTTTTACTGAATCGGTATTGCGCCTTGATGTTTCAAAAATTGGTCGGAAATTTGGTGATATTAGATTAAACGATGGGTTGGAGTGGCTAGTAGTGCTGTGCCAGGGCTCTTGCAATCTAATCCCGGTCGGACTATTGTGATTCGGTTTTTCGGTTCAGAAAATATTCGTCCGGAGTTTGGCAGTAATAAAAATACTACCATGCTTCGGAACTACATATTAAGTAATAATCAAAAAAACGTACAAAACAGCCCTTATGTGGCAGATACATGACTTTAAAACTTTTTTATCATATTCCAACATTAAAAAAAAACACAATCACCAACAAAAAAAAATACCACTTCGGATACACTTAACCCTAAAACGCTACATCCAACGCAATACATTTAACCCTAATCACCTCAAGCTAGGGTTGCTGTAATAGTATATCAGTATCGTCATCAAACTAAATTGTTAGGTCGAAATCCGCGTAGGCGGAACGAAGGTTAAGTATCATCAAGTGGACGCACCAGGGGTATGTTACACAGAAACTTTATACTTGGATTATCTAAATACTTGAAAATACCCGTTCTGTACTAATACGGTGTCGTCTGGCCCGTGTCACTTAATCTAGATTTTGGTTGGGAGACAGGTACTTAGAAAAGCATATTTTATTTATAAATATTGATTTACTTATCTAAAAAAAACTACAAAAATAAATGGTACAAAAGGCAGATTTACTGCTAAAAGTCTATTGTTGGAGAAAATTTAAATGCGTCGAAAATTTAAACGTGATAATTTAAAGATTGATCAATTGGATTCAGTTTAACTACTAATATAGAAGTTATAATAATAATTCATCGGTAAAAGAACAAAAACGCTGTCTCTTTTGTCAACAAAAAAAAAGTCAGCATCAGAGTTATTTGACGGATAAATAATCACAAACTTATCTGTCAGTGGTAAGGGTACCTATTACTTGAGATTTCACTTCTACACATAGAGATTTCCAATGGGAGGTACGCCGCCACTAAGCTACAACTGCCGAATAACTAAATTAAAAAGTAATAGCGAGTTACTACATTAAACTTTAGTGTGTGATAAAATTTGATAGTCCCATGTTTATATTTTAATTAACATTAATAGAAGCGATTAAGCGAATCTAGCTTTTACCGCCATAAATAGAGGATTAACACTTTAAGTATCATTTAAAACATCCGTTAAATAACTATAAAAATATTTTTTACATAAACACCTGTATAAAGAAAGTTACCTACTTATTGTGACATTTTCCGGACATTAGGTTATAATAAAATATTAAAAACATAACCTAATATTGCATAACTCATTTCTATATTGGCTGGAATATTACATTTATAAGTTGTCTTGTTTTTTTCTTAATTCCTTCTATCCTGATAAATTGTGGATTTGCTAATAATTTTGCCAATATCTATTTTATTAGAATACCAGTTTTCGCCCTGAATTTCAAGCGTACTGGTTCCTACATTAGGAATATACCTAAAGCTACTAAGGTTCAGAATCAACCTGTTAGAAGGCAACTTATCATTCTGACTTGCAAAAATTTATCCTAAGGCAGGAATCGAACCGACGACCCCTTTATATAATTATTCCATATTGGATTTAGTAATAAAATCATATTTACATAAACACACGTTTAATTCTGATTGATAGAGCAATTTGCCGCAGCTGCATTCTTCTACCAAACGCCACAATTTCACAATATTAATGATAGATTAAAGACTAAATTGCCTTTTAATAAAAGCTCGGAAAGCGATTTATACGTGAACGGCTATTATGTGGATTGCCGTAGTTTGTAACGCTAGTTAGAGATTAAACTGGGGTAAAAAACAAAGTGTTTATTCTGCAATTTGATTTATGAGTCAGCCATTAGTTTGCTCTTAAGGCTTCACTGACTCAAGACACAAAACATTAAACGTTTTACTTCAAGATTGCGTTAACCATGTTATGTAGGGAATTCTACGAAATCTTTTTTTGTATCACAATCACTTTAACAAATAAGATGGAATGGAAGCACTTATAAACTGTTTTACATGATTAGATTTGGTTTAGATAACCTAGGTATGTAGAAATCCATGTTCCTCTTTCTCATTCACTCAGGTAGTTCGAATAAGCTGTGTAAAAACTTGTAGTCAAGCACAAAAAAAGGTTCACATTTTTATCATTTTCGTTGGTATAGCTTAATAGTCCACCTCTTTTGCGTACCATTAAGTTCAAATATAGTAATCAGTAAGTATATTAACAAGTCACCCAATACACAGAACACACTTTTTTTTGATTTGGTTAAAAGTTAACTACGAGTTTTGATTCGTCACAGATTTAAGTATGCACACATATTTTTAAGGCTAGTCCAACATAGCAAAGTAAACCAGTGTAATTAATACTCGTATTAAAGTTGAAACCCAATATTATGGGTTTCTGCAATCCTTCAAACTCTTCGTGTGTGGTGCGGTTGATTTAAAAAACATGTTTTTGTGAGTCAATTTTGTGAACAAAGATAACGCTTTGCACTCATGTATTCACATGTGTTCCACTTATCATAAAATTGCATAAAGATGGGGACACCAAATGGCTGGCAACATAACTTGGCACAGTTCAGAACGCGCGGCTTGTTGGGATATTTGAAAAGGAATTTTAGAATTATATACGCATCAACTTGGAGCATGTCTGCAACTATTGGTATGATTGGAAATGCAGTGGTTAGACTTATCTTATTTATTTTATAGATGGTTTTTGTTTTGATACCTACTATTTTTGTTGGGTCTGCTGCGACTGCTTCTGTTATAATGAAATGACGTTTATGGTATATAAAAAGTATTTCCTATTTGTAAATTAAAATATAACATGTGGGGTGGATAGTAAATCGCTAGGTTTATATAATTATGATGGTTTAGCAATTCGGGTAGAGTAAAAATTAGTTT
The DNA here is from genome assembly GCA_949319885.1 of Mecyna flavalis. Taxonomy (NCBI): domain Eukaryota; kingdom Metazoa; phylum Arthropoda; class Insecta; order Lepidoptera; family Crambidae; genus Mecyna; species Mecyna flavalis. The sequence continues at coordinate 15,581,406 of OX439433.1, forward strand.
TACAACCTATTTTAGTTTAATTTTACGACAGATTTGATGACGTGATGAAATAGGGATTTCATTTCCACACGCGGTGTAAACACATACGTAAATTATGTCCAAAGATTTTTATTTAATGACAATAAAATGTTTTACTCATTAAAATGCCCCTACACTCATTAAAAAAAAGTGCCACATTTTACGAACGACGTCAAAGTAATACGCTAAAGATGCCAGTAATAAATCATCGCCTTTTAATTTCGTAGGAGACTCCATCGCATTTAAACTTCGTGACAGAATTCCTTCCCCTTTTATTTCCATTTTGTTTCCCCCGTCGTCATAAAACGTGGTGCTTTGGAGTAGGTGATTCTGATATCTTTTCCTTCTCGATAATACGTAAGTTTCGGGAGAAAAACGAACTACTATTATATTATACTAGCCTTCCGCCCGCGGTTTCATTCTATTTTTTGCAATTTCTTTTTTCAAATATCCCCCCTTCCCCCCACATTTCCGGGATCAAAAGTACCCTATGCTCACCGGGTATAGTGTAGCTTTCCAACAGTGAATTTTTTTTATTAATGCGGTAAATATACTTAGCAATCTTAGTATACTATAAAAATTTTATGAACTTGTATATTTTGTAATCAATACTATGTTGCGATTGTCGAGAGAATTGCAATGACTCAATGATTGAGGCCTTTGACCTGTGACGATAGTATGATAATATATCAAGTACTACGCTTGATAAAAATACAATCAACCTATTTTTCATGCATGCCAATTGTTTAAACAACTACAATTTTTGAGGGGAATGCCTTGCCTTTATTAATTATCCGATAGAATGCTATCAAAGCCTCGTCGATGGTCTCAGTGCAGTGGTACTGATTATTGTGGTGGTTTATGATACTTAAGATTTTTCTTGACATAATAATTTGAATCTAAATATTATTATTATTCATAGAAAAAATACCACTCGTATATAATGTGGGCCGGTTATTTACTACAAGGTAGGCACTAGCTTGTCCCTTTCGGATGTAAAGGGGAAGCCGGGAGATTTTAGTGGATAGTGGGTCAAGTCTCGGCATAAGGAAACACTAGACACAGATTTCTATTTTAATTGGTAATTTTTCAAAAGTCTTAAATATCCTGTTGTTCGTCTTGAAGATTTCCCCGTTATCAGCTGTTGCGGTGCAGCAACGGTAACAAATTACCGCTTTGGAGATACCGCCAGCCGCCTGTTATCTATGCGCCGCCCACGCGTCCCCAGTTTCACCGCGCTTTTTAGGGTTCCGAGGTAAGGAAGGTGCATTTGAATAAATATTCTTAGACATTATTCACGCAGCGCCTTGAAGCCCCACGTGTCCTATGGGTGCAAGACAATAAATAAACATTATCTAAGTATTATGTTTTTTTAAGAACAAAAACAGAAACACCTTGACCGATACAAATAGACATGTTCCTACACCCAAAAATTGTACCGTGAGGAGAAGAATGCGAAATTATAATGCCAATATAGATACTAGTAGGTGAGGAGAGTACTGAAAAGTAAGCTTGATGTTAATGTTTCTGACGTTATCACAGATTACTTGACGCGTTTATGCGAGAACAGAGGCGTTTTTATTTTATCCTCAGGTCAGTAGTTGCTGATCACCATAGGTTCTAGAATAATTCTGCTGATCTGTAACTGTTTGATATCCGGCTCAATTTTTCGAATAATCCAGGCTTTTAATTAAAACCAGACGATCGTGACAATAGGAAAAAATGTACGGAACCAAGCAAAGTATTTTAATTTTCACTTGACAGATTTTACTATCTTGGCACATTGGCTCCGCTGAAAATAAACTGCTCTGCACCCCTGCCTCGTGGCATCGACAGTTTGAAATTTTTCAAACACAACTCAAGGGGGTTCGCCACGTAACAAGATCGTAGATAGGGACACTTGGAACTTTGTAGACACGACGAGGGTTAGATTTGCATTGATATGCTTGACATATGGTGTGGTTTAGCATATTTACGTGTAAAGAACACATGGCAAGTGTAAAGTATGAGCTACTTCTGTGCATAACATAGACATTGCCTGCATAACTTTGTCATTGTAAGTATTTGTGTGCACAGAATGGTATACATGTATATTTATATATAGTAGAGAAGGTTCAAAGATTAGGGAAATACTACATAAACAGGTATGAAAAATTACATTGAAGTAAGTTTACAGGTGAAGTCTCTAAAAACGGTAGCTGCTTAATAATACAGACGATTTGAAACATATTAAAAAGTACACAATTTACAAAGATCCTACAATATTAATATTAATATATTAAACAACCCTACACAAGCACGTGATAAGATGCGAAACGGCTCGACGTTCTTATTATAGACCAAAGAATCTCTGCCCACAAAGGATCATAATTGAAATACACAATGGAGAAAACAAGACCAAATAAAGACAGCCCTTAGACGTTCCCGAAAATATTCAGTGCGCTATCCGACCGCCGACTGAAATGCGGTTCGCAAAAAGAGAATGCGACATCAAAGCTCGCGGCGATCCGGTCCGACGTGATGCGAGTTAGAAATAGCTGTGGCAGTGCCGGGGCAGTCGGAAGCCACTGGACGATGTGGCTGCATTAGATTTGTCTTTCATTGCATTACAACCAATACACGTCATTGCCTGTGATAATTAAGGAACTTCTCCACTCCTTTTTTGGGTATTTTTTATAAGTTTTTACGGATTATGGTCAATGTTGTGTACGCCTATTATTAGGCATTCATACAAGGCTACAAGCATATATGTTTTTTATACATTTGTTATCACATTTTTACTGTGTGCTATGCTGTTGGTGTACCTTTTGAAATAAATAAATAAATGCTACGTCAGTTGACAGACATACACGTAAACCACCTGATAGTAAGCGGCCTTTGCGGCCTACTCCATTAAGGGTCACTTCACCAAGAAGAAGGTCTATTTAAAATGATGATAGAATATAAAGTATCATCATATCGATAAATATCGCTACCGCTATTATTGAAAATGCAAATTGTACGTAAAAATTATTTAATAAAATCTTAATATTATACGAATTAACTAGGCTCTAATCGGTCTTAGTAAGCAAACGAGAAATTCACACTGCCATGACAATTGACGGGAGGCCGAACGATCATAATATTGGCCCCCAAAAATTTCAAAAATAGAAACTATATTAAAAAGTATATTTTTATTACATAATATAATACAACAGATACAAAACCTCGACATACACCACACTAATCAAGCATTTGAAGACACTCTCTCGCCGCGTCGAATCAAGTGTGAATTATTTCAGAGGCTTGTACATTTCAGTAAGCATGCCCGTCTGCGCTTGCGCCAATAATTCACTGGTACAGCTCGGTTGTCTACATAAATTTGTTCATTATAGCCACTCTCTCATAATGGGAAAGCCGTTTTTTATTCGACAATGCGTCAATTTTGCTTTTTATCAATATTTTTTGTTGTTGACATTGGGGATTTTACGATCACTACAGCGCAATTAGATTATTCCAACACTTGATGGGAGAAATAGTTTATCAAGTTAATTAAACCATACAAACAAAAACCTACCATACCTTCAAGTGATGTTTTTCTTGAAGGTATAGTAGGTATATTGAGGATTTAGGGACCGCGGTCCCAGTTGCCTGATTAGTTTTTGCGTCACTCTTTTTTTACACTTGCGCGTTTTACCCATACGAAGAAGTAAGACTTCGAAAATATATGCTATAAAAGCAATACGGAGTAATTTACCTCTTGCTATTGATCAAAACCACTCAACTGCTACGCTCGTAACGCGAACATTACGGTAATTTCCCATTAATTTTTAGAACATCCACAAAGCATTTGCGTGAAAATTGGCATTTCCCGTTTTTAACATTCAAAGTTATGACGTTATTTAAAGGTCCGGCGTATAAATGCGTTGCGGTTGCGTTATTGACGCCCTCTCTGAAATAATTATACGCTGCCGAGTTCCGAAAATTACACGAATCCCCCCGAAGCTTGGGAATGGCTCGTTAAAGTTGATGAGAGCTCCGCCTCGCTGGCTTGCCTCGCACCGTCGCGCTGACAAGCCTTTCTTTCAGACATATTGTGATATTCTGTGTGCTTGAATTATGCTGTGTCAGAGAAGTCAAACATTTGGTGCGAAATACATGGGCGGGAATTTTGACACGTTTTTGTATTATAGTGTTGAACTACATAGACTTTGTTTACGCCTTCGCCTTGTGTGTTGAATAAAAATGGCACATAAATATTATTATGCTTCTTAGAATAACCAACATTAAGTGGTGTTGATGAGATCTATCTTCATAATTTAAATTAAAAGTTATTCGATTTGACAAAACTTAAGCCTTCTGTGTTAAAATTACGTAGAAATTGTTAGAATCATGTAGAAATAACAATTACGAATAGCTTCATCACTATAACTATTCAAGTCGAGTCAAGTAACAGTAAAAATGATTTTTTAAAGTATGTTTGAAATCCAATTATGATCTTAAGTGCTTATACTAAGAAATAATTCAACACATTTATGTGCACAAACAGTAAAGATTTAGTCAGCTGTTTTGTAGAATATCCCAGTATTATTTCTAAAGAACTTTTAAAGCACATTAACAAACTAAAGCTATAGAGCTAAGTGAATGAAAGCACAAATAGTCGCAAAGTTTTAAACTCCCTTATTACCTGATAAAAATAATCCATTCAGTATTTTAGCAAACAATCTAGCAACAAAGAAAGACGGAACATTTTCATTCATACTCCATTACCGAAGAAAGGGAACAATGTCATAGCGGTGCGAATCAAAGCCCGGATCTATCGCGAAAACGTGCGCCGCTTACAAATACAAAGTAACCAAGAGTATATTCAGGTTTCAATTGAAATAATTTCTGTATGCGAGTGTTACTTCAGTAAGGCAATACATTTTAGGAGAATGAGTTTTAGCATCATAATAGCTTGTGCCAGCTTGATGTGCGGCCGCCGGCCGTGTTAATCTGAGACATTAAGTCGATTCCGGATTATGCGAACACCGATTTTGAATAGTAAAAATTTTTTTTACCGTTTCTCAATCAAATATGATTTTATTGTTTGTAAAATCTAGGATGATACCTGCAACATGTCGATACCAGAAATATGAATTAACGTAAGGGACATTTTGGCGAAAATGAGTTATATATATCATTGGATTCAGAATTTTCTGCTCTATCGATTGGTGTTATTGAAAGAGTTCTATCGTTAAAAAAATGTCCCTTACAGTAAGATTTTTCGGCCTGCGTAAAACGTTTTATGCAAAAAAAAATGATGTAACAGACGTTTACATTTTTTTAATAATAATTTACACCCTTACCTTAAATCTCAAATTAGTCGACTCAAATAACATGTCCCTTACTTTAATTCGTGATTAGAGAACGGATGAACCGATTTGGCTGAAAATTGGTGAAGAGGTAGCTTCAAACCAGGATACGGGCATAGGATACTTTGATGGGGGAAAGGGGGGGATAATTGAAAAAAAAATACGCGCGAGTGAAACCGCGAGGACGACCCTAGTAATATAATATATTTCTAATATTAATTTTATTTTATTTATTTTATTTATTTTATTTTATTTTACAAGGAAAACAATACAGTGTATAAACTATGTAGATAAACATTTTGGGAAACTTTTAACCATTTACATGTTTTCACCTATAGAGCCTGAGTAATGCTTGTTTATCAATAACAAAAATACAAAAGCAAAGTTACAGTGTAATACGGCGCGCTCCTTTTGTTTACATCGAGCGGCCAGCACCGAGATGCCTACTACGCGCCTACGTCACAGCGGGAACTACGCAACGCATCGACGCACCGGCCTCCGCACCACACCACGCCCCCCAAGCCCCGCTCTCGCCTGCCGACCGTATATAAGACGGCTGCGCAGGCCTACTAGCCAGTTCATTTCGCGTCCCGCCGCGTTTCCGTAACACGGAACACGACTCGAACGAAATTGAACGCGCTATCAACGCGATAAAACAGTTTGTTTCCGTAGCACGGAAGGAACCGAGTTATCGTGTTGTATCATTCCCAACCGCGACCCGTATTCATATTATTGCTTAGCTTTTGTTTAAAATTTATTTAGAGTCACCCGCTTATTAAAAATATCACGCATAATCATTAATGTTCATATTCATAAGCCGATCCTTGTTTTAGGCTTTTCATGTTAACTTCCTTTGCCTATATTTGCTTTGATCACATGAAGTGCCATATGCATAGCCCAATCCTAGCTTTGATCATTTAATTATTTTATCAAGTAGCTTTTATGCACTAATTTATATAGCAATCCTAGTATTATTAGATTAACATAATTAGAGGTTGTCTGTTATTGTTATTTAGATATGTATCTAGCTTTAGGTATTTACTTGCAATAAATGCGAGATACAAACATAAATATTGGTCTTGGTCATTTATCTCTTTTATAAGTAGGTTACCCCTCTTACAAACTGGCGTCCCAACTCGAGGCCCGAACTTATAATTTAAGACCAAGACCTCACAGACAACCTTCCTTAAACGTATCGCGTGCTAGGGTATTTATTAACAAGCGTGATATCCATACAGTACAAAAGAAAATGAGTCTCACGGATAAACAATTTGAAAAATTGTTGGAGAAGATGGGAGAAACCCGTCGTTCAGGGACATTGGCTCAGTGTTCGGCAAGATATGCTGGAAGCAAATCGGCCAGCGATGTAGAAGCATTCCTATCGGCCCTAAATGTCTACATTAAGTTGGAACATATATCCGAGGAAGATGCCCTGACTGGGTTACCGTTGGTGCTGACCGATGCTGCTGCTACTTGGTATCAAGGTGTCAAGGCGCAAGTTAAGTCATGGACTGATTTTGAGGCAGGCTTACGGCACATGTTTGCACCAAAGAAACTCCCCTACGTGATTTACCAGGAGATTGTGCAAACAAGTCAAGATAGCCAGAGCACGGAGACGTTTATTGCCGGAAAACGCGCACTGATAGCCCAGCTGCCGGAAACCCATAGATTGGTTGAGGACCAGCTCATAGATTTAGTGTATGGCCAACTAAGACTTGACATCAGAGAGAGGGTAGCCAGAGACCACGTGACAACGTTTGATGAATTGCTGGAGAAGACTAGAGAGGTGGAGAGGCACATGACAGAGAAAGCGAATCTGTACCAGCGCCCACCTGCCCCAGCCTCAAGAGGCAAACGTTGCAACTTCTGCCGTATCCCTGGTCACTCGACTAAGACTTGTTGGAAAATGGCCAAAGCGGAACAAAACGAAGCTCCTAAGGTCGTTCCGATTACTGTCACACGTACAGCAGATAAGCCCAAGTTCTCTTGCTATGGATGTGGAGAGCCTGGCGTGATCCGTAGCCGCTGCACAAAGTGCTCAACTCCAAGGCCAAATACGTCTGAAGATGCTAGCTTTTGTGGAGTTAATATCGCAGGAATAGACTTAAGGCCAGTGGTGAGGATTAAGGTAGGGCACATAAAAGGGACTGCACAGATCGATACAGGAGCTAGGTCGAACATAGCATCATACTCATTGTATATGCAACTTCAAAGGAACGGGTACGTATTTGAAGAAAAGGAAATGAGCATAACACTCGCTGATGGCATTCCGAAAAAACAGATGGCTCTTACAGTAAGGGCCCCAATAACATTATTCGGCAGAGTAATACCGTCAGAATTCACTATTTTACCGCAGGCTACCAACAATGTAACTTTATTGGGAGTAGGGTTCATCATGGATGCCTTGCTAGTGTTAAATGTACCACAACGAACCTGCCGCTTCCTGGATGACCCCTCAGTTGTGTACGAGCTGGAGGCTGAGTCTATACAGGACATTGTAGCAGAGAAGCTGAAGGAGGAGTTTACCCTTCCGCGAATGATTTCCCCTATGGCAATCACACCAGACTCGAAAAGGTCGCCGCAACCTTCCATGGATATTTCGGAAGTTGTGAGTAAATGTGAGGTGCTGCCAGTACCAGGGATGAGCGTTTACGCTGAAGAGGCAGTTCAACCAATGGAAGCTGAAATTCCGTTATCGAACATGCCTGAAGTGCACGAAGCTGCCAATATCGCCCATGCATCCACGCCGCCGAGGCAATATGGCCCGTTGATACCGCTGGACCTATCAACACCGCCTAATAAAAAGCCCAAACTTTTGTTCGATGGCCACTCGCCCGTCTTAGATGCACTTTATTACGACGCGCAGAATAGTTTGGCAGAATATTATGACGAGGAAACAGATTTGTCCCCTGAGCTGAATTTTCTTTTTGAACCCTCGAATGATATCGCCTCAATTAATGTGTTGTGTAAGAGTGACCAGCGACTACTAGAAGACCTGCTGCAACGCAATGAAGACGTTTTTATTGCTAATGGTAAGCCAACTTCTCAAATTGAACACGTCATTGATACAGGTAATCATAAACCAATTTCTGTAGCCCCTTACAGGTTATCAGCTGCAAGAACCCACATTCTGAGACAAGAAGTAAAAAAGATGCTGGTATCAGGTGTTATTCAACCTTGCCAATCACCGTGGACATCGCCGGTTGTCATGGTACCCAAGAAAGATGGAGGAACACGAGTTTGCGTGGACTATAGACAGTTGAACGCTATTACAACTCCAGATATGTATCCATTACCAAGAATTGACGATTTGTTACATGGTGCAAAGCCTACACCTTATATGAGCACCATAGACTTACAATCAGGCTACTGGCAGATAAAGGTCCAAGAGCAGGATCAAGAGAAAACATGCTTTGTGACACCGTTCGGAACTTATAAGTTCCTGAGAATGCCGTTTGGATTGCGTAATGCTCCGGCCACTTTCCAGCGACTAATGGACAGATTCCGAATCTCGCTGAGTCACATAAAGATGCTTATATATATCGATGACGTCATAGTCCTATCAGAGAGTTACGAACGACACTTAAAGCACTTACAAGAGGTATTTGACCGTTTACGAGAATATAATTTAACGGTCAACAAAGCCAAGTGCAATTTTTGTTGCTCACGTGTAAAATACCTTGGTCATTACATAACGCCAAGTGGATTAGAGGTGGACCCAGAAAAGGTCACTGCAATCACAAGACAAGTCGAACCTAAGAATGTGAAACATCTGCTATCTTTTCTTCAAATGTGTTCTTGGTACCGAAGGTTCATATCGAATTTCGCCAAGAAATCTGAGCCGCTAACTCGTTTAACACGAAAGAACGTTGAATGGCGTTGGGAAAAGGAACAACAAAATGCGTTTGAATCCTTGAAGAATGATATGGTGTCAGCTCCAGTCCTAAGACAAGCTGACGAGAACAAAACATTTATAATAAAGACAGATGCAAGTAGTTATGCCATCGGAGCTGTTTTAGTGCAGGGGGAGAGGGAAGATGAACATCCCGTAGAGTATGCGAGCAGACTCCTGACTGAAGCCGAGAAAAACTACAGTACTACAGAAAGAGAGGCACTTGCAGTCGTTTGGGCTATCAACAAATTCCGAGGTTATATAGAAGGCACACCTATAACGGTGCTAACAGATCATCAAGCACTCAAATGGCTTATGACACTGAAGTCACCGACTGGAAGATTAGCGAGATGGGCACTACAATTACAAGCTTACGACATAAATATTAAATACATCACAGGTAAAACAAATGTCGTAGCCGATGCATTGTCTCGTCCTACCTGCAGTCTAGAAGTTGAAGAAAGCTGTGAAATCTGCAACATTATTATAGACATGCCAAGAAGGAGTGCCAAAGAAATAAGAGCAGCCCAATTAGAAGATGAAACCATTAAAAAGATAATATCGGCCCTAGAAGATAACACCAATGAAGAAAACGGTCAATATTGGAGCAGGAAAGGATATCTTACAGATAATGGGTTACTATACCGCTACAACCCAGATCGTGACACTGATGACTGCCAATTAGTAGTACCAAAGTCCGAGCAAGATACAATAATTTCGGCATATCACGACGATCCTATTGCTGGTCATTACGGAGTCGAGAAGACAATCGAAAGAATTTCGAGAAGATACTTTTGGAAGGGAATGAGGAAACAAATAGAAAGCTACATTAAAGTTTGCATCAACTGTCAAAGATACAAACCAAGTAATATGAAGCCAACTGGACTGTTGCAAACTACTGCTCTGAATCAGCGTTTTGAAGTAATATCCTTCGATTTGTTTGGACCGTTGCCTAAAAGCGAAGATAATATGTCATGGATATTCATAGTAGAGGACTATGCAACCAGATGGGTGGAATTATTTGCATTACAGCAAGCAACAGCAAAAGAATGCGCTAAGACACTACTCGATGAAATCATCTTACGATATGGCACGCCTCGACGATTCATAAGTGACAACGGAAGCCAATTCGTCAGTAATGTAATGCAGCAGTTGAGTTACTGCCTAAACATAAAACAAGGTTTTACTCCACTCTATCACCCTGAAACGAACCCAGTTGAAAGAAGAAACAGAGACCTTAAAACGCAACTTGCTATCTTAGTCGGAGATGATCACACGTTGTGGCCCGACATGTTACCAAGCATCAGATTTGCTATGAACACAGCCATTTCGGCATCAACTGGATACAGCCCTGCTTATCTAACTTTTGGAAGAAACTTAAGAACTCCTGATGATGTTAATCATGACTTAAAAGCTATAATAGAAAAAGAGAATTTTATACCAGAAATAACACCTAAACTTATACAACTAGCAAACACACTTAAAAAGGCAAGAGAAACACAAGAAATAAAAGAAGAACAAAGAAAAGACTATGTCGATAAGAAAAGAAATGAATGTCCTCAATATAAACCCGGTGATCATGTTATGGTAGATTCACATGTCCTTAGCAATTCTTCAAAGGGGTTCAGCGCCAAGTTCGCCCCAAGGCGTGATGGACCCTACATAATATTACGGAATCATGGACCTAGTTCTTTTGAAATTGCAGATCTTAATGTTCCTGACCAGTCCCTGGGCCTGTACCACTCGTCAGCGCTGCGCCCTTTCCAGGGCCCTGAGTCAGCACCCCTGCCCAGTCCAGCCGTGCCACTCCGAAAGCGTGGTCGGCCAAAGAAGGTGGCCTCTCCTGCAGCCACCGCCTCAGCCGCGCCACTGCGCAAGCGCGGACGCCCTAAGAAGGTGGAGCCTGAAGCCACCTCAGTCTCGCCACGAACCCGTGGTCTGACGAAGAAGAAGACATCACCCACACCTATCCTGGCTACCTCGTCGAGACGTCTTCGGAGCCAGAGGGGGAGCCTGTAATACGGCGCGCTCCTTTTGTTTACATCGAGCGGCCAGCACCGAGATGCCTACTACGCGCCTACGTCACAGCGGGAACTACGCAACGCATCGACGCACCGGCCTCCGCACCACACCACGCCCCCCAAGCCCCGCTCTCGCCTGCCGACCGTATATAAGACGGCTGCGCAGGCCTACTAGCCAGTTCATTTCGCGTCCCGCCGCGTTTCCGTAACACGGAACACGACTCGAACGAAATTGAACGCGCTATCAACGCGATAAAACAGTTTGTTTCCGTAGCACGGAAGGAACCGAGTTATCGTGTTGTATCATTCCCAACCGCGACCCGTATTCATATTATTGCTTAGCTTTTGTTTAAAATTTATTTAGAGTCACCCGCTTATTAAAAATATCACGCATAATCATTAATGTTCATATTCATAAGCCGATCCTTGTTTTAGGCTTTTCATGTTAACTTCCTTTGCCTATATTTGCTTTGATCACATGAAGTGCCATATGCATAGCCCAATCCTAGCTTTGATCATTTAATTATTTTATCAAGTAGCTTTTATGCACTAATTTATATAGCAATCCTAGTATTATTAGATTAACATAATTAGAGGTTGTCTGTTATTGTTATTTAGATATGTATCTAGCTTTAGGTATTTACTTGCAATAAATGCGAGATACAAACATAAATATTGGTCTTGGTCATTTATCTCTTTTATAAGTAGGTTACCCCTCTTACAACAGTTAAATATTTAAATTAAAGTTTAATACAAAAAAAAGCACTTTTCAAGAGCTCATATAGAGAGCTAATATCACTTATATTTTTTTATTCATTCATCTTTCAGACAAATAATATTTTTTCATCTTTCTTTCGTTTTCAGTACATTTATTCAGTTAGTTAATAAATAAGACTGTTTGATTAAGTCTAAGATTTTTTTTATATTTAATTTCTGATTTTAAAGCCAATGAAACGATATTATTAAAACTACAGAGTTTGATAAAGGAATCCTAATTAAACGAGATCATAAAGTCAAATACATAATTATTATTTTTAATTGATAAGTAAAAGGTGTCTAAGACTGTTAATAACTTAGAACATTTATTTAAACATTGTTACTTTTAGAACATTTATTTAAACTCAACAAAAAGTTTAATAGACTGATTAGTGTGTTGAATTTATAATAATTACGCAGACATAAAGGTCGAACATAAAAAGAAATATTAAATAACCTACTTACATGGTATTAAAATATTATAAATTTAGTAGATAATCTATAGATACATTAAATTGCAACACTGTAAAAGTCCTTTACAATAGAATTTCGTATAATTTTTTATTTCTCTTGCTGCTTACGTTATGCTTGACGGTTTACAAATAAAATATTAGCGACGTAAGGTACAACAAAACGTATTTTTTTAATGTAAGGGACATGCTATTTCTTAAACCACTGGTTATTTCTAAATTTTTCGTTCATAGCATGAAAGAAGAGAAAATTCTAAGAAACTTTGCTCTAGACACAATTAAAATTGGAGCAGACAGTAAAAAGTTATAGAGAGATTTAAAAATTTTTTATCGTATTTTGGCTCTCCTGAAAAACAGTGTTTTGTCCCTTACGTTAATTCATATTTCTGGTATCGATGTGTCACAGTGACATTTCTATCGACGTCCCATTGAGCTATTATCAGTACATAATATTTCTATGCGACGTCCATTTATCATAAACTAATAGTTAAAAATCGAAAAGTACCTAATCGATTCTTCAATCGACCTTTACTGCAAAATTTAGTACCTTTAATAAAGTATTTTTATTTGGATTTTTTATCCAAGATAATTTTTTCCAAAATACTCGGTTACAATCGATAATTATCGATTGTAACCGAGTAATTTTGGAAGCGAAAGATGACAGCAGTGAAACATACTCGTAAATCCTGTAAATCCGATGACATATTCTGTCGTAGGCATCATGTTTTTTTGAGATGATAATAGTTATAGAACTGGAGCATATTTTATTAAATTTAATAAAACTAATGAAAGTAAGAAGCATCTTAACTTGGTCAATATAATAATTAAACGTTCTGAGATAATTTCGCCCTTAACCCCCTAGTATAAGGTCATTGGTCTGACTCTCTTATGTATTTTGATTCAAATTAAATAAAATCTGAAGAAGTTGTCTTTCCTATTATAAAATAATATTATAATAAACTTAAGTACGTAACTCTTTGACCCAGTTGAGATAATGTCAAGAACTTCACAAGCAGTCCTTATAAATCACTCGTCGTTTTAAGATCTGTTCCGTGATTGTTTACACAGCCGAGTAAGACATTACCGGGGACCGGCTAATTGTCGACGTTATTGATATTAAAATGTATTTATGAACGAGTGATAAAATGACATTTCGCCGCTGAGAAGTTGTTTGTCGACGGATTCTGCGAACGTCTTCAATTAATTATGAGCGATGTCACTGCAGCCGTGTTGGGACAACTCTTTTGTTTTTGCAGTCCAATCTTGGAACAATGCGAGCGAGTTTTATCTCGGCTTGAGAGTCCCGTCTATTTTTTTTTGTTCAATAAACTCTTCCTACTTGTACAGTCAACAGCACGTCAGACGTAACACTTTGGACTTTGTACCGCTCTTATGTCGGGGGCATAAGCGCTATTATCGAACTGCAAGTGTATACCGTGATGTGCTGTTGACTGTACTTACTTATTTTATTTCTGGAGCGTCGCAAGATCTATTACTAAAATTTAAGTTAGGCGCACCGGTAAATTATAAATAGTTAAGTGGCTTGTCAGCTCAAAGTCAAGAGCACCTTAATTATATTTATTAATAACCGATTAACCTGATTTTTCAATTACCTACTAACTAGCAGATTTTTTTTACTTCTGCAGTAGCAAGTTTCAGTTTGAATTATAATGTTAATAGTATTGCTGTTTGCAGCCGTGTTGGTACAACTCTTTTGTTTTTGCAGTCCACTCTTGGAACAATGCGAGCGAGTTTTATCTCGACTCGAGAGTCTCGTCTACTTTTTGTTGTTCTAGCCGGGTTGTTCTTCGCAATTTTGTTGCGGATATTCCAAAACGTTGCGACATAATTCCATTTTATCGGATAGTGTTAGCTTGAGTCTTTTCCTAGATATGACAATTTACATAAATATTCCGGGATTGTTATTGGGGTGTTTTATGAAAATGTTTTTTACTTTCATAGATATAACGTAATCGCACACTTAAAAAATTAAAAACTCCGATCTCGTCCTAATTTATGCTTATAGTGAAATCGCGAAAACTTCTGTACAAAAAATTTCCTAAAGCTGTTACCATTTTTATTGTGATAAAATCTTTTTGGTGAAAAAAAAAACAAATCGGATCGGATACAAAACATCTTAAGTAAATAAAAAAAAATACTTCCAGTACCTACTTAAAATTTACCAGTCCCACACTAAACAAAATAATAGACAAAATCCCTATTGAGTAAGACTGATAGCTCCTCCCAATATCATCACCCTACATAGTCTGCAACACGATTGACTCATTACGGTACTGTTTTTATTAGTTCTATATTTACAGCGTGCCCTAATGGAAAGATCAAAGTGTGCGCAGTTAATTTTAATGTCTCCCTGTAAACGTTCCGTCCCGGTCGGTATAATTAGAGACATCAGTAAGGAGCTTGCATCGCACCGCATTTGATCCGTGCATTTATTATGTCACCGACGATGGTGCGGTACCGGGCACTAGAAGGTAATGGTGTCTATAAATTTGAGTGTTTTAATGAGGAGCATAAGTCGAAAGAGAGAGTCTGTACCGCTAGATTAAGGTTTGTATTTAAGTATTCACGATAACTTATCCAGCGCCAATTTGATTTTTTGTTTATTGTGGGCTCTTCTTGGCTAAAATATGAGACACTTGCTTACCATCAGATGACTCGCTTGCTCGTTTGCCCCTAAAATATAGTAAATACTCCTAAGGATTAGGTATTTGTTTTAAAAACAGATAAAGAGTGACATAATACCTATTATAATTAAGTTGCGAATTTGAATCTCACATAATATCTTATCTGTACTACAGGTGTCAAATTAGAATTCAGCATTAAAAACAAACGTTTGCCTGCATTATGCCTTTATGGGGAACATGACTGCAACTTAACAATCCGTCTAACGTTAGCAATGGTACAGTATTACGTAAAAGTGCACTTATCAAAAATGCACAAACACAATTCACTACAAACGGTTCGAAGAAAAGCTCGCGTTTCGAAAATAAAAGGTAACAATTTGCCCGACTCAACATTTAAAAGGCGAACTAAAACGCTATTGTGCAAGTTGTTACCAGGCGAGTAAGACAGAGTATATGAAAATAGTTTTAATTTATTCGATAGTAAGGTTGAACCTTTAAATAATGTTGCAGGATATGATTCGTTTCAAAAAAAAAGCAGGTAATACTAGGTCTTATTTCTGTGACAGACATCTTAAACACATTTTTTTAGGTTTCAGTAAATTATAAAATAACAGTTTAGACTCTAACAACTAGATTTTAAATGCCAATTCCAAAATAAATAAGGTAACAAAAACTGTCAAAACTGATATGTACTATAATAGTGCCGGCAAAGCTTGGCTCCATAACAATTGAGCCAATAAAACACTCAGAGAGGAACCGGCAATTCACTCAGCTCTGTTTGAAGTTGACTTGTCACTACTTGGGAGTGATCCACACTGAATTGAATTATAAATACTTGATTGAAATCATATTTTCTTCTATGGGATTGGAGTGATGATTTGTTCAAGATGACTGTCAGGAGGTGAATGCGAGTAGCCGAGGATCGAGCAAAGTGGAGATGCCTAATGATGGTGATGATGCAATCAATAAAAATTTATTAACATCAAATTTATATAAGTTTGATAAAATGTGTAACAACGTAATGATAAAGGTCTTAAGCCGTCCATAGGCAAAAAAAAGGTAAAAGTTAAGTCAACCAAAAATTCATGATTTTAAGTTAAAACTTAATTGGTTGGCTTTACACAGTCGAAAATCTTTATGAATGTACGGTAACTAATCGGTTTTGATATTATAAAATACTTAATAATAACACTCGAAGAATAAAAACATTTAAATGAGAAGAGTTCAAACCATTGACTCAAAATTTCATTCATTAAAATTTAAATCATTTGGACTACGTGCATTTGCTTTAACTGCTCGTAGCTATTTATTTATATTAAATAAAATCTCCAAATGCTCTGGTATCTGGCAACAACCGGCACTTCACTATTGGCGGCGCAATCTCGGCTCGACAACAATTGAGCCAATAAAACACATCGCGGAGGAACCGGCGATCCTCTGAACTCGAACTAATGCCCGGTGCACACTGACCTATCCATTTTGCTCGCTCTTCCCGCACGTCCGACTTCGAAATTTATTTTTTCCTGTTTTGTATTCTAGGGTTAAAAGTTTGTTGGTATTTCTCAAGCTTGGCTGTTGTAAGATTTAGATCATTGTGTTGAACTTTGTTTTGGTTTTCTTCTTATCAAACTAGAGTTGCCTTGCCGTCGTCTATCACTGGTCACAAGCAGGCTTATTTTATCTATTGATAGGGCTGTGTGAATCATGTCCAAGGATTTTTATATTTATTTTATGAGGTTTTTTATGCTATTTCAGTTGACAGACAGGCACGCAGCCCACCTGATAGTAAGCGGTCACTGCGGCCTATTACATTGAGGGACACTTCACCAGAAAGCGTCGCTCAATGTGCTGATCATCTGATCTTCGAGCCTAAATTCTTTACTGGCTAGTATAAAGTATTTAACATCAGTTCGTAACTGCCGAATTGTAAAGTTAATAGTAGATTGTTAACCAAGGGCTGTATGACATCAATTGCATACGAGGTTTTTGGTGCCCGAGCGCAGCGAGGGCGCTAATTAGCCCGAGTATGCAATTGATGCTTACACCCGAGGTAAACACTCTGCTTTACATATCGATTGTGAGGTAAGTAAAAAACTTAACTTTTAAGAAAGAACTCCAAAACACGAAAAATAAAATTACTTTCGCGCCTAGCTAGTCGACTGCCTTTTCTACTCTTCACGATTTTATGGCACGCAAGCGCGTCAAATCGTGCTGGCCAGTTTGATTTTTAATAACATACAACGTGACTGCGAAACAAATCGTTCGATATTTAAAATAAAATCTTCATAAATTCTAATATAATTAATTGTCTTGATTCCGAATCGAGAGAAAAAAAAAAAACCTAACTTTTTAAAAATATTCTTCTTGCAGTATGAGTATGACAGTTCTTTTTTCAAATTCAAAAACCTATGCTGTAAAGATATCCATACACCCCGGCATTCAGGGAAGTAAGTGACTACTTACAGAGCAAGAGATATGTAAATAATATTAGATAAATTCGAATGTTTATGAAATCTTAACACCATACACCGTTACACCTTATTAGTCTATTATCAACTTAAACACAATCGTTTCCAAATATCGACCCACAAATTGCACAAAAGAATAAATTTCAAAATATAACTTTTGTCGGTGAATTATATGCAGTAAATAACTGTATAAGTAGGCACTAAAGACAGCTATGAATCGTTTTATTGCGTTTTGAAATCATTTCTCACCTACTCGGAAGAATTGCTTATTTATGGCACAAATATCACTCCAAAAACTCTTGAGGCCAGGTCCACTGCTAACAGAACAGTTCGTGATAATGTATCCGTCAGATAGATATTAAACTAAACTGCTGTTTTTTTTGTAAATTTCAAAAAAATAAAACAGTATCACCACACAACGATTATATTCTGACATTATAACGAGGAATAATATAAATAATATTTCAACATCAATATGACTTGATTCTAATGAAACAAAAAGTCAATAAATAAAAAACTTTACTTAGTAAAACTTCCGTAGTAAAGTGAATATTTTAGCCGTTCACTTAGTATGAAACTGAAAATATCAAATTCAATAGACGAAGCGTTGCAGCTGCGATATTTATGGGCCCTCCAAGGATTAATACATCTTTCTTATTGTCTCCCTTAATGTGCATCTTGCCAAGGTAGAGGAAAATTTTGCATATTTTTATATCCCTATTTCAAATAGAGGTTGAAATTCAAGTTTGGTTTTGTTCGAGAACTTGAAATTAGGTTGAGTAGGTATGTAAAGTCTAGATCAGATGGATAATTATTAATACTTATGATTCAGACGACCATTCATTTTTTCTTCAATACAGGGATGGCCTTTTTTATAACTTCTGTTGGGACCTTTTATTAAGTGGTCACCACGCCCGATCTTTGTCCAAGCAATGTCACTCAATTTGCCATATTACAGACTCTTCTGATTCTGAAGTTTTATTATCCAAGAATATAGCCGGAACACAGCCAGAGCCATTTTAGTGGCTAATTCCATTTGCAGAGAAGGAAGTTAGCCAGCGTCCTCCAAAGTCCAGAAATCCATTTAAAAAAAAACACAGTGGATCCTACTCTGAACCGTGTTGTAGATAAAAATCCATTGCCAATCCAGACAAGTACGATATTCATCGAATTTACTGACCGCCAGTTCCGGCGTTGAGCCAATGAAAATCGCACGACCTCCTTAAGTGCTCCGATAGACCAGAACTCGGATGATAGCGAAGTGCATGTTAATTTTTGTAAGTGGCTATTGTGTTGCCGATGGTTGCAGAAATGGCATCGCATCGGAAGATAGTGCACTATACGTGATAGTTTTGCTGAGTGGAAGCTGTAGCTAAAGTTTTTGCCGTCAGAATGTTCAATTTCATATTTTGCTTTACTGCCCCGTAAGATGTAATCGCTAGTATTTGTTGGATATTTGTTTCTAGATGCATGAAAATATTCAAAAGTTTGTGTCCAATGTTTTGGCTGCAGATTATAATCTTCAATATGTATTATAATATAACATAGAACCTATTTGTATTAATTGCAGTGAATATGATTTTTCTTTGCTGAATGCTTATATAAATTCATATTTCTAGTCTAACTAACTTTACCTACATAGATAATCTTTAGTGAAATGGTTTAATTACGAGACGTTCTAAAGCTCAAATTATAATCGGCCCGGAAATCTTCCAGTGTATATATGTCGCAGTATCATAGTTAGAGCCGTATTATAGTTATATCCCAGGGGTTATAATTATATAACGTAAGATGGTTGTAAGGAAGCGATTTATAACTATCGTACGGCCACAATCTAGTAATATGGTTATCTGACTAAACTAATCTAGTTCCATAGTTATAAATCTACCTAACAATAAAATAAAACAATAAGCTGGTCTTTATTTTTATTCTATCAACATTTTGTAACCTACAATTAGTTACATTCAATACTTTTTAGTAATTAAACGTGTTAGTCCGTATACGTAATTTAAAATAGATTTAATCGTTAATTTAGGGAATATGTGTTAAAAAAAAAATAGCCACGAAGTCTAAGGCGGGAGCGGAGCGTAGCGGAGCTCCCGCCTTAGCCTTCTAACCTATGTCCATCCGAGTCGATTTCCGCCTCCGGCCGTTTATACAATGTTTATTACCTCACTAATAATATTAGTCGCCAAGTTATAATTTATTACACTATAATTCCATACTACAAAATATTTAGACGCCCGTTAATTTCTTAGTCGCCCCAGTCGATTTATAACTATAAAACTAGATTAGTCTAGTCAGATAACCATATTACTAGATTGTATACGTACGATAGTTATAAATCGCTCCTTATAACTATCTTACGTTATATAATTATAACCCTCGGTACATAACTATATTACGGCTCTAACTAACTTACTGCGACATATATACCACCATTAAAGCTATAGTCATATTCGGCAATCAATATTCAACATGGGAGCCAGGACACTTCAAATTAAAAGCTCTAAGATCAGAGGAGCCCACAATGTGGCATGCAGTGATGCTTTTTGGCTAAGTGTCCCTCAAAGGTAAAGGTCGCATTGACCGCTTATCATAACAACTGAAATAATATTTTTTATCTTAATAATTATCCATTTGGAAGAAACAAATACATAAGGTTTATAGCAATTTGTCGACAAAATCACAATTTCTCTGCACCAAAGTAATATAGTGCTACAAATATCAGAATTTAAAAAGAACTAACGTCTAGTATAGCCTCTTTACTACACTTATAAAGAACTCAAGCCAATGTAACATGTCGTAACCAAAGATCTTATTATAGAGGTAGTATCTTGGTCGTAACACGTAAAGAAAATTATTTTCTAGTCGAACAGGTTATTGCAGATAAAAAGTGTCTTTAACAGAAAATACACTAATCGTGTTATTAGCACAAAGCGTGTAAATAATAAATAAATGTTCAAGATTTCCTTTATCACTCTGCGCCCACGCGAGTACAATTATCTCGGAAATATGTTGCAAATAACACAACCCGGTCGGGCACTAATTAACGGCTCTAATAAAGATACTCCATAACAAGTTCTTATTAAATGTGTTATTTTAGCCCCTGTAATGAGGTGTAGGGATGGCAACCATAAAATTACGATGCAAGTAAATCCTTGCGAAATGTAAGACCGGGAATATTTTGCACCAATGTGGTTGGTGTAAACGAAGTAGCAACCAAATGGGAATTATTAAAAATACGGTTTATAATCATTATTTTTCATACGTAATTATTTTCTGCTTTAGAGTAAGTTAATGTTGATATTTTGAAAATTATTGAATGTAATAAGACTAATATGTTAATGATAGGTACTAAAAACAAAGAAAAAGTGACAGAAAATAAACAGGTTCTAAACAGAATACAAAAAAGTAACAAAGCTTAGATAAAGCTACTTATTTATTTTTCTCGAATATTTATGTTTATTTAAAGTTATACTGTCAAGACTGACCTGCGTTAATACGAAAAGTACCTGGTCTATTATATACCTGTGAGTAACGCTCCCTAAATTTCCTAAAAAAATTCTTCACCCCAAAACTTCTATTCCTGGTTTAATTCGATTCAGATCTCTATCTGGCACCCCTAATATGCAACCGACTGTACCGTCGAATGAATATACAACGGCCCTGAAAGTTTTATAACCTCGCTTACGAGGTTATAATAACTTGGCTTATTTGACCGCTAATACCCTGCTGGCGAAATACTGGTAATGTCTTCATAAATAATAATACTTCGTATTTCTTGTAAAGTGGGCTTTGTGTTCGTTGAGGGGTTAAGGGTAAATTATGTTATGTGCATTTCTAGCTTTTATGTCTATAGTACGAACGTCTCGTTGGTCGAGTGCTTTAAATACCTGGGCGTGATCTCGGAGACCTGGGTTGAATTCTCGGGTCGAGCAAAATTTGTGTCGGTTTTTTCGTACAGTGCTTATTACCAATCCGTAATTCGCAAGATTTGCAACAAATTATTTTAGGGTTAGAAAACGTGAAAAAATCTTAAACATATAAATAATCACAGTAATTTTTTTTTTACAAAATAGTCGTGAATCATATTCCATAATAACCCTATTATAAGACTATCTTGCCTTTACATTGTAAAAACGTGACTATATGTCCTGTGGCAAAGTATTTAACTACACTCTGTTCACTATAAGTTGTCCTTTAGCCGCTATATTGGCAGCATTGCCTACGCTTTGTAAATCTGTCAAAAAAACAGATTATTGAAAAACAATAGTACCAATATAGCGGCTAAGGGACTTCTGATCGTGAACGTAGTGTAATCGTAAATAACATAATGACAGATAATGACAAAACGCACCAAAACAAATTAGATACAAAAATAGAACAGAAAAGAATTATTATGAATATGCAATGAATATGTCATTTCCAAACGATATGAACAAGGAAAATAATGTCAATAAACAAAGGAGAGTGACTGACATTTTTTATAGCTTTGACCCGGTTTTGTCAGAATGTCACATGACTTGTACAAAAAAGCAATGTATCATTAATATGACTGAGCTATTTATCATCGTGGCACAATGCACGTCGTCCTCATGAGGGGACACCACAACGGAAGGCTTGAGCCATTACCCTGCAACGTAGTGTAGGGCCCAGGAGGGTGCCTTGCGTGACTCCGGCAGGATGTGATAACTTAAATTTACTGCCAATCTAATGTGACGTATGTCTGTCCTTTTGCATGCGTCACCGTTAATACATTGAGTGCTATCGTATCGTATATCGGTTTTAGAGGTGTTTTTGTTGAAGTTGTATTCTTCCCCACATTTTTTATCTCCTTTTCTATCTTGTGATTAACAACTTTGTTAATCTGATGTTAGACTTCTTCTGAAGTTGGTTTGTGATTCACGTCTATCTTTTGAAATAAAAAGTTTGACATTTTATTACTTTTGAAAATATTGGTAGCGTAATCGAAATAATGAAAGTTATTTACCTTATAGTGATAGAGTTATGCAACACGATGTAATGAAATCATTAAAATTTCCTATGTTTAAATTTTACAAAATCAAAATCAAAATATTCTATTTTCATGTAAACTTGTATCAAGTATTTATGAATCGTCGATTACAGTGTGACTCTACCACCGGCTTCGGAACGCAGTCATCTGTCGAGAAGAACCGGCAAGAAACTCGACAGTTACTCTTTTTAATCGCCAAAGAAATTTATACAACATTGATAATAAATCTATATATACTAAGCCATACAGTTTTTCGTGTAAATGTAGAAATACAAACTACGCAAAGGAATATAAAGGGTAGCAACCAGCGAACACATAAAATAAAATTTAAAAAAAATAATGTCGAACAGTTGATATAGAAGTTCGTGCCAAAAGTTAATTAAAACTGCATCGACGGAAAAGTTGAAGCTATTTTATTCTGTTCATATTTAAAATACACTGAGCTGCAAGTGCAAATAGTTGCTGTGTGAATGCGATAATAGCTTTGCCTTATCAAAATACCTTATTACTGCAATGGGTACTAACAAGTTTCTTTTTTAACGAATCTTTTTAAACGCGGTAATCACTAGCCTGATGCGAGATTCAAGACGTTGTCCCACTACCCACTAAACTCCCCCTTCCGTGGGTAGTGTGGCTTGTTAATTATTATACTAAACCCAATGTTTCCCCTTGAAAAAGTAGGAGTTCTATAAGAAGAACAAGATTCTTCCATGGCACCACCAAACCATTCATTTTAGATGGATGGGTTTGACTGGAAAATTGGGCCATACACAAACGTACTGGCCGAAACTTCCACAAACTCTGGCGACCAACATTGTTCGTCTAAGTTCACATTTGAAGTGCGTTTCCACTGTCATTGGCATGTATTGACAAACATTTGCCAATTACTGCAAACTAAGGAAATGTCCCATTACCATTACTTGCTTTAATAGACTCTGGCACATCGCCTTCGACAGGTTCGAACCATTGTAAAGACATGTAAAACAGCGCATTATACATGTCGCCGACACTGCAACAACTCAATTATGTGCGGACCTAAAATAACAGCCGTCCTGTGGGTGGTCTTCAATACCAGGAATAGAACCGCACTTGAACATATTCCTTATTTCAATATCACCCTTAACACGCCCACTTAAAGTCCATGAATATGAAAAGAAATTAGCGTACATCCTCGTGTTAAGAAAGAGTTCCTGTCATTATATATCTTATTCTGACCTGATCAATTTTGAATGACGTGACTTTAAAATAAGTTTGTAGTTTAAAATTATATGGGCCAACTATGAAATTGGACCCGCTCTTTAGGAATGTTGATATAATTTTGAAAAGATTTTGTAATAACTATTGAAAATATTGTGATAACTGTTACAAAATCATTTGTACAGTACTGGTCTACTCGCAGCCTATTAGCGTTGTTATAAAATGTTGATTTAAACGATAACTTTAAAACTGATCAATATACTCTGTAGTTTGAAGTAGTTCTTTATTTAACAACTATAAAAAACTTCTATGTTTCACTTAGTTATAATAATTTCAATTAAGGAGGACTATTCCCTGCAGTGGGACATTATGAAGACTGGTATTATATTATATGTTACGCTCAAAGATCAAAAACGCTCATTGAGCGGAAAACAGCTCACAACGCGTTGTGGTCACAGTAAAACATCCAACGTACTGACGTCTGACACACAGAGAAGACTACCTATATTTTGAGAACGTCGGAGGCGAAAATCGACTTTGATTGATATGGGTTAGAAGCAACGCGTTGTGAGCTATTTTACCGCTCAATGAGCGTTTTCGATCTTTACATTTTGCATGATAATAAATACAATTGAAAATTGAAATTACACATCAGACTTTCACCAAAAGTTGACACAATAATATTCTTCTTGAGAACTATTGAGAAGACAGTAAAGCGTAGTATAATTTAATTATCTTTTGTCATGATATATGTTTATGTGGCATTAACTATTAATAGACATTGTTATTTTCCATTATTTTTTTTACAACGTTCAAGCGTTGTTAACATTTCAATCTTTCTCTGCTAATACACGTTGTTGACTTTGTCAAGACTTGAGATGAGCATCCTGTCGCAGTCCGCACTTTGTTTATTTAGTTCACCAATTGTTTATTGTGTATAAAAAATGTTTAAACATTTTGTGGTCCCTTTACGCAAGTCATAATAACATCCCTTTGGAATCTTTTTGCGTCAATTCTCAGTCCAGTAACGAATAATGACATTTAAGAAATAAACAACTACTCTCGGAGTAGCCAAAGACATTTAAAACCAGCAAAGATGCAAAGCAAGCAAATATACGAACGCAATTTATGACTGATCTAAACGAAACCAATCACCATCCGATCCAATCCTGAACCGTCATAAATCCTTCCCATAAACAATACAAGATAACAAGGCATCATAAAATAATTTAGCTAAACAAATCTATAGGATTTCTCCCACAGTGATAGTAATAAAATAAAATCAGTTGGCGATCGCTAGGCTGGAGCGCGATCCAACCGCAATTTATGTGCCACTGATTCATTCCACCGTTGACAGTTATAGCCCAGTCCTCGGATATTGCACTTTTGCACCGCATTCCCTCTCCTGAATTATGCTTTATAATAACCGAAGACGGCTACCGCGTTTAATATATGCCGCGAGTTATGTCCTCCAGTTGGCGAGGTTGCAGAATTGCGTGTTTTCCTAATTCATAATACTTTGTAGGAGTTTGAAAATTGCTAATAGATTTTCTTTTATCTTAGTTTTTTTTTTTTTATAAAGAGGCTGTCAGGATGACCACACTCCACCTGATGGTAAGCGGAAGTGAGGTCCAATATAGTTTGTAAAGTTAACAGTGATCAAACAACAAACAAACAACGATCAAATGAATAATTTGATCCGTGAAATCTTTAAAACTTTAATGTTGATTACACTAATCTATACGCTGAAGTTTAAAATTATATTACCGATTAGGTATATAGTATTCATTTTGAACTTGCAATCTGTTTGGAAACAACAGTTAAGTTGTTTCTTAATAATATATAACAGCTTCCGATGGATTTTAAGGAACACCAAAATAATAAAAAAAGCAATTTTACTTATTGTTTGAGAATTCTTCGTAAGCTATAATTATATTCAAATATTAATTTACGAGTATTTGTATAGTTGTCTCATTAGTTTCCGTAGTTTTAATATTTGATCGGACAGTTTTTAAAATTTGTATTTGTAACAATTAAAGTAAAGCAAAAATCGTAATCCCTTACAACTTCCATGAAACTCGTTATCAAACCTTAAAAGAACAATTTAAGTCCAGTTGGCAACAAACTAACAACTTACCCGACTTTCATAGACGCAGTAAACGTTATTTACAACCAAACCGTTGTTTTTATATTTATTTATCCTTCGTTTAGTTCCAATGTTAGTCACATAAAAGTTCCGTAAATTTCTATCTGAGCGGACAGTTCTGGGACTGATCTCTCATCCGGTCCATATTTATAGCTCTTTGATTTATTTTGTTATCTCTTTATTGCCCTTCTAACGACAAGCATTCTCCTCCGAAGATTAATCACAGACGTCAGTGTGATTTAGCAGAGTAACCGATACTTAACGTGCGCCGTTTAGGTAGAATACGATGCTTATTTTAGAGTTAAATAGCTGATCGTTTAACATCTTCGTGCCTATTTCAATTATTATTTTTTTGTTTATAATAACTTTAATGACCACCATAATTAGGGTACAAAAGGTGATTTAACTTTAAAAGCATTCTTTACCAGTAAACCTTTGGGAAAAAGGAAATGCTTGAAAAAGGAAATGGAATATTGGCTTGGAGTATTTAAAAAAAAATGTGGATTTTTGTCAATTTTGAATCTAAAGAGTTCCAAGGTATTATAATGTTTTTCAAATATTTTTTTTTGTTATCGGTGCAAAATCTTTTTTTCTACATAACAAAATTATTTTAAGAGTATGACAGCCACGCAATAACTGCGTTTGCCAAATCTTCAATCACGGTCTAAGATACCGTCTGATGCCAACGAGATAAAACGAGATAAGTATAACGAGATTTACTACTTAAATAGTAAGTCAGTAGTAAACTAAAATAGATTGACAACCTAATAAAAAGAAAAGACTTCCGTGGAGCATGGGGCGTCACAAACTGATTTATACGTATACATTTTTCGATAAATAAAATAAAGAAAATAAACAGATAAGAACCTATTTTAGTCCTTTTACGACCGAGTCAATAAAAAGCGTACCTAAATACGTTAATACGAAATTATAGCCTTAAAAGTTTTTATTACAAATGAAGTATAGAATAAAAAGGCGCCTAGCAAAGGGTTGGCCGCGCCCACACACTGGATCGAGTTACTAAGCCGCTCGTTTACAAGTCAGAAGAGCAGAACTGTGAACCTGCTTTGACGTGCGTAGGACGGCACTTGATAGCCTTTTAATTTCCCGCACAGCCATCACCGGGAATAGTGTAGTAATGCCCCGTAATACGATACGTATACACCGCTTCTGAAATGAAATTTAAAACCGATGAGAAGTTTTCTCGCAAAATTTGCATGAACTAAGGTGGGCGGCGAGTCTTGTCCGCTAAATGGTTCTACATGTGTTTGACAACTCGTATTTACTCGAGTTTAGCGGACTGATGACGCAGGGTTCGATGTACTTTCGCATATGTCATACTTTAGCAGCGTTGAGATGACGAATCGTTTGTATTTTTAGCCGTTTGAAGTTATGACATTTGTTACAAAAGGCAATCCAGAGTGGCAGCAGTAATCCTGAACAAACATGAGCGAATGTTTTATTTAAATGACAACATCGTCACTCATGCGAGTCAAAATTTGAGCTCCTTTTTCAACCTGTCACCGTTTTATTCAGGCTAAGACTAAGTGGTATTTATAATTTTTATTTATTTACTTTTACCACAAAAATATGTTATACTCGTATTTGCAATTATTCTTCGGCATTTTTCATTCAAGCCTCAAACTATCTATGATTAATAATATTTATGTAAGTTCATTTGAGTTATTCGTCATCTCGCCCGAAAAAAACTGGCCCGATCGGGCGACTTGGCACCTTTAAAATTTACCTAATATTTCTGTCGTCAACTCGCACGCTCATACAAAGTACAGCCAGGTAAAAAACTTTAACATTATATTTGGAAACTACTTCGAATAAGTATTAAATTTTAAAATAAAGCTACAGACTTACTACAGTTGTTGTTTTATATATGAGAAAGATTACATTATTAAGTATATCTATAAAAATAAAATATTTCGGCTGTACACTTCAAAGAAAATTCTGACGCGAAGAGAATAGCGCTCTTCTACACTACCGGGCTAAACAGGTTATGCTCACAAAAGGATAGCGCTATCTCTTTCTTTTTATCTAACCCTTTATCTCAATCTTGGCGCATCTTAGTGACGTGAACGTCAGTCAGAGTCATCCCTTAAGCGTCCTTTAATGCGCCCGCGCATATAAAACTGCGACATGCATTAAGTAATTTATTGTCAAAATGTGGGTGTTTTTAGTGTTTTTCATGTACGTTGGAGGTAAGTTTATTAATATAGTGTTATTTATTATGTCTTAATCAAATCGAAAAAGGGTGCCTATTAGTGCCTAATACAGTGTGTTCGGAAGAACGTTGAACATACGATAATGGGGGTAGTTGGGGTGGTTTGTTAACTAACTAGCTCAAAAGATTTCACCTAGGCCTCAAGATTTTTTTTTTATTATTTTTTTTCAAATTACAAAAATTTTTCGCTTTTGTACTTACCGGTCTTTGCCTTGTAAACCCGTCTTACTTTTTTTAATGTCCAGATCCAATTTTTTTTTTCATTATTAGAATCTCAGTGGTTGGTAGGTTCCTTAAATAAAAAGGTGTAAATTGCACATTGCTAGAAACAAAGTTATGGACCCTCAAACATGAAATAAGAATTAAAATAAATTTTGAAACTCAACTTCGCGTAGCATTTAAAAAATAAACAAAGTGATGGATGACTTCTGATTTGTTAAAAACATCTCCAAAGTGTGAGCTTTCTAACGATATGTCGTTTATTTTGATATCTTTAAATGTTTCTTAAATTATTTTTATTTTTAAACGTTTCTTAAAAAGGATTTTTGTAGCTGACTGTACATAGTTACCTCACATTTTTATGGTCGGGCGAGTTGACGACAGAAATTTTAATAAATTCTAAAGGTGCCAAGTCACCCGATCGGGCCAGTTTAATTCGGGCGAGATGACGAATAACTCGTTCATTTTCAATAATGACAAAATCCGAAAAATGAACATTACCCTTGACTCTCATGGGTGTACGTTAACGCATTTCTAATTGTAAAATTTATAATTTTAAAAAAAATCTGACCACTAAAACGACATAATTATACGAGTATAAAACTATGCAAATAATATGTAGATGCCTACTAACTAAAATCCAAACAAAACGTGTTCATAAGTAAATACAACTTTAACGCTATGGGTGGACCCATCTGACCCGTACGTAACACGGGAGCCCTTTAGTGGTAATGTAGCCATCTAATAGTTGGCTGTTGGTTGAACGAGGATCATTTCACCGTGTTTACGATAGTTTGCACCTTTGCTCATACCAGCCATTTTGTTTAGGGTTACAGTTATCATTTTGTTTTTACCTAGGTAGCGATGTTAGAAAATGTAAGTTAGAAATAAGTTGGGCAATTAGTATTGCCTCTTACTTTTTATAGTTTGGTGGTGCCTTTCCGTGTGGGACACCTAGGACAAACATTCATTAGGACTTTGCTTCAATGAAAAAACATGCCTCATAGTAAGCATCGACAAACAGTTACGATAACGTGTACGCATGATAAGGAATTCACACGACTCTTTAACCTAGTAGACGTGTGTTAAATAAATATTGACTGATATCACATCAATGAATCACTTTAGATTGCAGAATTTTATTTTTGAAATTTCTTGTTTTGTGTGGAAGATTTTATACTGTAGACAGTTCCATTTTGTCAGTCAAAATATGGCCAGTGCGACAGAAGAAGTCGGTTATAGGCCGTTATTCTGCGTTTGGTAAGCGTGGTAATCAAGCCAGTAGCCAACATAATTCATCTCGAGTGTGAATTTATTTCAATGATAAAAGTATTATCGCTGCGTTGAGACACGAAGTAAGCCGATATTACTTACCTTGTATCTACAAACTTGATCAATTTATTAGTTACACGGCGTAGAAATGCTATGATATTACATGAAAAATATATACACAATTTACTATCTCCGCGTTCATTAGTCTACTTCAAGAAGTTTCCCTGATACTAGCAGACATTAATCACAACGCTAGCCACGAGAACTGTATAGTTAGCAAGACTGTAGGAGTCGAGATTGCGAGGGTTTGCCGTGGGCGGCGGCGCCAGTCGCCTGGTGTCTTTGGCGATCGACTACAACTCTGATTACTAGGCCTGATGTAAATACAAATAATTACTGCCTTGCTCTTATTGGCAGTATCTCAAAAGGCTTTATCGTGAGAACAGTTTGTAGATCGGGGTAACTTCAATGAAGATGACATAACGACAACCGATTTGGTAAAAATTACACAAAAACTATTGCGAAGTCGGATGTCACACCAAAGGTCGTTAAGTAAAAATTTTTGTGTTCATGGACATAATGATTTGCTTGTTTAGTCTTGGTGTAAAATTCTGAGATCCAAAAAATCTTCTAAATGCAAGTCCTTCTACTTTGACATTAAGTCAGTAAAACTTTACTAATTCAATGACTAAAATACCTACTCGTACTACATAAATACAGACTTACACTTCACTACAATTAATTTGTAAACCCTTTTTTATCCCCTCAATTGATGGCCTGCCTTCTAAAGGCAGCGCCATGATGGTCGAGGGTTATGGAAGAGAGAGATCAACAAGCGTGTGTGACAGCTGATCGTAAATGGTCACTAATTTCCAGAGACACCAGCGACTATTTTCTCAGATTCGTTGTCCGTCTTGGAAAAAAAAAATAGGGGGTGGGGGACGGAGAATAGAGAGGGAAAAGATCATTCCAAAATCACCACCTAAATAGGTAAAGCGCGATCCTAATGGCCATTATACTCGAACATTCGTGGATAATGCGTGTTGTCCATTATGTGCTAACAAGGAAAATGAGTTAATGTAGGAAAACCAACGTAATAAATAAGTGGGATGTCTTTCTGCATTTGCGCTTCATTTTCATAATCTTACTAATCTTACTAATATTATAAATGCGAAAGTCTGGATGTTTGGATGTTTAGATGTTTGGATATTTGGATGTTTGTTACTCAATCACGCCTAAACGGCTGAACGGATTAAGATGAAATTTGGCACACGTATATTTTATAACCCGGAATAGGACATAGGCTATAAAATTTCTACGGGAAACGTCTCATTCCCGCGGAAATAACAATTTTGAAACTACTGAACCGATTTGAATAATTCTTTCACTGTTGGAAAGCTACACTATCCCGGTGAACATAGGGTACTTTTGATCCTGGAAATGTGGGGGGAGAGGGGGTATATTTGAAAAAAGAGATTACGCGCGGGTGAAACCGCGGGCGGTAGGCTAGTGAACAATAAGATCATGTCCATTATCTTGAATCAAAATACATGAGGTGGTAGTAACATTTTATATAAAAGTTTAGTAGAAATTTTGCTTGATACGAAGGGACTTTTTAAAAGTTCACATAAATATATTATATCAGCCTATTTCATGTTCACTGCAAAACAAAACCACACAAACCAATACGGTTTGCAAAGAAGAACGGCAAAATTGGGCCTGATTTTAGGTGTTCGTTACACAATTAAAAATATATTTAATATTCGTCACAAATTTTAAAAGAGTTAAATACAATTTTAATATATTTTTTTACCAAGGGATAAAAAATAATCTAATAAATGAAAATACTATTGTTTTTGTAGTACATCCGGTGTGTTGTGTGCATAGTGCATAATATGTCCGGTAGAATATCGTAGAATAATAATAGTGTTGCTACTTAAGATACTTAAATACTGATTTTCTGATCAGATCCCATACAAATGACAGCTAGAATAGAGGCACGATAATTTTTCTGAAAACATTATGGCAACAGAAAAGTAAAAAAAAATCAAATGTCAAACAGCGTCTGTCAATCATTCGTTTCTGTTTTGAATAACTTTATTATGTGAATTCTATTTCTTTGGTGTTTCGAATGCTTGGTTTATATTTGACGTCTTTCACTACGTTTAAAGAACGGTTTCAGCTAAAACAAACGACCTAAGCTTATCTCACAACGCGCAACGGACCTAGTGAACTCGACAATATGGGGTTATTTTGTAGAAATCAAAATCATCCTATAACTATATTTTTCCATGGAGGAGATCTATAAATTGTAGTGTATTTGAAATATTACTTTATTATCTACATTATAAGAGTAAATATGTAAGTGTAATCCATAAAAAATCTAGGCCCAACTTTCTATGGAATTTCGCCCGTCTTCTTTGAAAATTGCGATACAAGTTTTTTCTTGAGTCGAGAATTGAACACTGGACCCCGAGATCACGACCCGGTACTAACCACAAGTCGATAGAGGTGTCACAAAATACAAAAATATCATTTAAAACGGGTTCCAAATGGTCATTAAGTATTTTTTTATACTAGGTTAGTTGGCAGACAGACACGCAGCCCACCTAATGGTAAGCGGGCACTGCGGCCTATTCAACTTAGAGACACTTCGCCTGGAAGCGTCACTTAATGTGCTGCCAGACTGTAGGCTCATCTGATCTTCGAGCCTCTGATTTCAAGTGTAGGTACTGGCTCCCACATTGATATTGCCGGAACACAGCCAGAGCTGTTATGGCGGCAGATTTCGCCTATGGGGGTGGTAGCTAGCCAGTCGGACTCTAAAAAATGCCTTACCACCAACCAGACCCAAGGCGAGAATCGAACCCACGACCTCCGTGTTTTTATACCCGAGCGGCTTAGCCACTGTTCCACGGCGGCGGTCAAT
Organism: Mecyna flavalis; assembly: GCA_949319885.1. Taxonomy (NCBI): domain Eukaryota; kingdom Metazoa; phylum Arthropoda; class Insecta; order Lepidoptera; family Crambidae; genus Mecyna; species Mecyna flavalis. The sequence goes on from OX439433.1 coordinate 15,614,022, forward strand.
AGTATATTCAAACATTCGTGGATAATGCTTGTTCCTCTAGGTGTTAAAACGGAAAGTTAGTTAATAAAGGTAAGCAAGCGTAACAAATCAATGGACGTCCGTGGACGTCCATATTTCACACGGCTTTTACCTCACCGTTGTTTATTAAAATGAATATTTAATTTCCGTGTCGTAATGATGAGATACGGTATTTATTTCAACCGATTGTGTGGATTTATTTCGTTTTTGTTCCAACATTAATTATCACGTCAGAAGTACTCAACTCCAAAGATATAATACGTTGTTCAGATAAAGCTTTATTTATGAACCCAGTTGTAATTTTATGACGTTTAAATTTAAGGTATTTTTACATCAATGGAATAGTTTTGAATTTTACCTGCGGGATAAGGTTCGTAGCTAACCAATATTAGGAAGCTCACAAATCCTACCACCAACCAAACCCAAGGTGGAAATTGAACCCACGACCTATGTGTTTAATGACTCAAGGGACTTGACAACTGCTCAAAGAAGGCGGTCAAATATTCTTGATAAAAACAATATAGTTTTCCTCAAAACTTAAAAAAAATATAAATTACAGAACATGTCACTCAACCTCATGGCTGTATAAGCTGATCGACATAGCTCGCCGGATTAGCCAGCTGAAGTGGCAGTGGGCTGGCCATATCAGCCGTAGAACCGATAACCGTTGGGGTAAACGGGTTCTAGAGTGGGGACCGCGTCTCGGTAAACGTAGTGTAGGACGCCCTCAGGCCAGGTGGAGCGATGATCTGCGCAAGACGGCTGGCAGGAGCTGGATGCGAGTGGCCGAGGACCGATCGGCGTGGCGAGCATTTGGAGAGGCCTATGTCCAGCAGTGGACTATCACAGGCTGATGATGATGATGATAAGCTGATCGAGCTTTCAACTATAATAAAGTCATTATCATACTCAACTCAGAAAAATGTACCTACACATAAAAAGGCTTTAATAAATAATCGCTAAGTAATGAAGGCATTTATGAAACCATTCATTACTAACACCACAACTGAACAACGCTCAATAGTGCCATACAAAACGCTCATTAAAGCAATATTACCGGTACCATTCATCACTTCGCTTCCTAGAAAGCACTAAGGCATTCCATCTGTCGACACTTGACAGAACATCAGGCTTTGAAACGCCCACTACATCGTGAAATTAGCCGTAAATATTTATAAGTGTAATAACGGCTTAATACCTATTCATAAGTGAAAATTATTATGCAATGAAGCTAGGGATGTAAATCATGGTTGGTGGTTTACAACAAGTTCTTTGTTGTTTTCCCTAAGGTTCTAGATTTAAGGCGGCGGTGGGGCGTTAGTATCCGTGAATAGTTAAGACGATAATCATAAAAATCTAAAGAGGGACTGAAAATAGAGTGAGGATAATGTTATTATTTATCTGTTCTTAAAGCTTTCAAATGTGGCTGCATACATATTTTTGGAACACAGACAAAGCTATTAAGGCAGCGATTTCAAATATAGGGGTAGTAGTAGTAGCCAGTCGGTTACTTAAAAAGACCTCACACCAACCAGACCCAAAGAGGGAATCGATCCCTAGACTCCTTTTTATAACTCAAGCGCCTTAACAACGAATTTACGGAGGAGGTCAAGAGTTTTAAATACACTTATATAAAAATTATAGGTATACGCCGAGATTTGAAACAGTTACTTTTGAAGTGAAGTTTGAAACCATTAGACTACCATAACTCGTAGTGTCTACCATAACATATTGTATAAAAATCAATATAAAGAAAGTGCTTTCGCGTAAAGTCTATTCCTGTATGATTTACAAACTGATTTGTCATCAGTTTCCCTTTTACGATTACACGCCAGTAAATCATTCGTATGATCAGTACTTTATTCATGGTCTGCCATAACTAATGCTAGAACTACCCAATAAATATCCAGCAAATTCGCATTGATGGTATGTAAGTTGGACATTGATTTGCTTGATTTGCGTTGAACTGCGGTAGCGTTTGCATAACTAGACACCTAGTCTGTCAAGTTTGAGTTAGCGTTTGGTATTGCAAATTTAGAATACAATGTGGGATAGATAGATGGCTTGTTTTGACGGGTAAACAAACTGGTACGCAAATTAGGGAGTCTGGTTTGTGGAAACAATACGGATTGCGAAAGCGCCCATGTTATTATAATGACAAAGTGGTACAATTTACACTAAAGATTTTGCGATGAATGGGTCTTGTCTGTCTGGGATATTTTATTATTTTGCTTTATCTAATTACTAAGTTATGGATTTTATGACTCCTGATGGAAGCGGTTATCATTGCCTAAGGACGCTTGTAACACCAACAAAGGCATCATTCGCGCGTTGCATGGTCTGAAAGTCGATGAGCAAATTATCGAATTTGAAGGCAAAAGAAAAGTTTCTCTTCTAGCTGCCAACACCATGCTCTCCACAAAGTTCTGAAAACTTTACTCACCAACAGAAAAAAGCATAAAAGTTAAGTATACGGGGTTACTGGTAATGTACCGATCCTTTTAAGGGAATGTAGAGGAGGTCCCCAGCTAACAATTGACCCATGAGAATGCAGGTAAAAAAAGCAATATTTAGTTACCCTTCTGTGTTTTATTATGTACTAGACTGAGCTCTAACTTGATAATAAATAATTACATTAAAATATCTTGTAGTTTTTTTAAATATTTTTTTATTGCAATACTCCAATTTTCCAAAAAAATATATAAAAAAATATATCATTATTGACTCACTTTTGACCTTCATTCCCATTGGTCAATTGTTAGCTGAGGTCCTCCTCTATATTCCCTTTAAAGGATCGGTACACATTACCTACCAGTAACCCTGTATAAATATGTACAAATACAAAATCTACATCCAGTTCGTTCATGCATTATTACTGAACGCATGAGATTATTTGCTCCGCAAAACGCAGTTCCGTTCGTTACCAGAAACAAATGTATGTCAATTGTCGATATTGATTTTCCGATAGACTAATAGCCGAACATTACCCATCATTGCAGGCATGTCCAATTCCACTGACAACACTCATTCGAGATTGCCAGACGTAATAAATATGGATTCTCTATTATTGAATTCGTGTTCAATGATTTGCGAACAATTCTGGGAGGTTTTTGTTAGTACAGCTGGTATTTTTAGTAAGCAAAAGAGAGGAAAGGTAATTAAATTGGCGATTATTGGGAGGGTTTGTTTAGGTAAAAAGAAAAGATAAAATGAGAAATGTGATTAAATAATTGTCATATTGTTTGTTGAAACTATTCATTGGTTAGATATAAATCCTATTTAGTCCTATATAAGAATTTACGTCGAAGTGCTAATAGGATAAAAAAGCTTTGACGTGCAAAATAATTTCATTGTAGATAAAGTTGCAAAATAACTATCCTTGACTTTGGCTTTGAGACTAATATTACAGAATGGTAAAGTTTCAATTTTTCGGACACGCTTGAGTTGGTGATTTACAATCCGCATTTGGCAAGGATGGTGATTAAGAGGAAAGGCAGGAGCCATTTTTCCATACAAACGCTGTCCCCTGTTTTCTCCCTGGATAATGCCATTAGTGAAATATTTTTTTTTTCCAAAACTCTATGACCACTATTTGCATGTCCCTATGTTTTCCTTTTTTCATAAATTAATAATTACGAGAGATATGAACCTTCAAAAATGTAAAAAAATGGCCAGATTTTCCGCTGTGTTTAAACATCCAGAAAACAAATTTAACTAGATTTAATTAAAAAAAGGAAAACATAGGAACACGGTCAAAGCCTTTCTTTAATTTTTGATGAAAAAAATAGTTAAATCGGTCAAGTTTTGGAGGAGAAATCAGGGGACTACGAAACGTTGATTTTCCGTACTTTTAATAGGTATTTTCGGTCCAAGCTGCAGTTGTCTCTATCGCGCTCTGCGGGGGAGGCTTGAGGTTGGGGAGACGCGGACTAATACGTATACTCTCTATGACGTGACGTAGTCGATAGTTATATCGATATCCTAGTGTTGTTCATCGATATCGATATTTCCAGTTAGAATATTTTGCGTGAAGTGCATTTAGCAAATTGTTGTGATGTTTTATTGTTGGAAGGTATTATGTAACTGATAAACTTTTTCTTGACAATTTTTTATGAATTATATACTTAAACGCCTCGACTAGGCCGTCGGATTTAGACAAAAAAAGAAGCTAAATTCGCAAAGCGTGATGTAGTTCTGCATTTTAAGTATATTGTATCTGTTAGAGTAATGTGATTTCAAATTTGCAACTTCGAAAAACCTGTGGAAACTGAGAAAATCGAGAAAATCTTCGAAATTTTGGGACTTTTTTCTACTATTTGCTCTCCAGGGCCAAAACTATGTTTTTTTGTGAACGACACACTACACTAATAAACTGTATTAAAGTACCTACAACTGGAGGCAGCTCTATTTGACTTCATAGAAGCCAAGCTATGGAACTTTGAAGATGACCAATATTTCTCGAAAATAGAAAAATTACTTTCTCCTGAAAATCTCGAAAACTAACAAAAATATAAGAAAAAGTTTCAGACAAAAAATGTAGAGAATTACTTTTTCTACAGAAAAGGTTATTATCAATTTGCGTGTATCGCGCACCGTTTCCTAGGAAATCGCGTACAAAATGCGAAAATTCGCACAATGTTTTTCGTTTCAATAGAATTTTTACAAATTTTTCAATTAAAAATTATTTTTATGCATTCTTCGATATCCCCAGACATTTCCGTCTTATTTTTATTGATTTGGTTCAACATCAATAAGTACACTATATACTCGATTTCCTAGCAAACGGTGCGCGATAAGCGTAAATTGATAATGACCTTTTCTGTAGAAAAAGTAATTTTCTACATCTTTTGTCTGAAACATTTTCTCATATTTTTGTTAGTTTCCGAGATTTTTAGGAAAAAGTAATTTTTACACCCTTTTCCATTTTTTTTCCAATGACCCCGGTGACTCACGACCCTGCATTTTTAGTATGTTATTACGGAGTCTTTAACAAAAATTTTGGCACCAGTTTCAGCTTTTCATCTAAAATGGCTAAGTTAGAGCTTCGTTGACTGGACTAATATAACATTTAAAAATATATACAAAAAAGAACTAAACATTTATAACTTTAGGTACTCGTGGAAAGTCCCTATTAACAAATGCGAATAAATTCACAAAAAGCGATAGGGGTACTCGTCGGATCCGATCCACGGACCTATCAGTGACGACGCAGTACGTAGCCACTGTACCAGCAAGACTTAATACTATCTGTCGAAATTAGTGACCTGTTTTTTCCTTTGCATTGTCCGTGAACATAATAGATAGATAGATAGATATACTCTTTATTGCACAAAATTATAAAAGAAAATATGTTACAAAAATGGGTGATACAATGTAGGCGGACTTATTGCTAATAGCAATCTCTTCCAGTCAACCTTAAGGTAGAGGAAAATTCTAAATTAATTTTAAAAAGTAGGCAGTGCAAAACTCAAGAACAAGAAATGAATACAAGTAGAACACAATTCAAACTTCTCAAAAAAGTAAGAGAAAAAAAAATAATACAAAAAAATAAAATATAACATATACTTACTTATATAGGCATACACACACACATACTTATACATACATACATACATACCGACTTAGTAAAATAAATACATAGAAAATAATAACCATGGATTTCACACAAAAGAAACAGCTGACAAAAGTAAACCATGAAGATGGAATTAGAAAAAAAAGAAAGAAAACAATTGAGTTACCTAGTCTCGCGGAAGTTAACGGAGGGAAAGAAAATAGGATTTGACACGGGATTTAAAAATGTGAGGTGTCTGGGATTCACGGATAGATAGATAGGGGCAGAGAGTTCCAAAGGTGAATAGATTTGACAGTGAAAGATTGAGAGTAAAACTGTGTGGAGTGGGATGGACAATTTAGATGCAGCTTACGGGAAGAACGCAAATCATGACCTCTGGTGGATTGCAAGAAATTGAAACGTTCTTTTAGATAAGGAGGAGATAAAGGGTTAAATAGTATAGAAAAAAGTAGACTGAGAACGTGTAAGTCACGGCGACGCCGTATAGGAAGCCAACCAAGCTGTGCTCGGTACTCAGACACATGATCATATTTACGAAGGCCAAAAATAATGCGAATGCAGAAGTTTTGCAGTCGTTCCAGCTTATCAAGAGATGATTCGCAAAGATCGACATAGCAACAGTCTGCGTAATCGAGTATCGGCAGCAAAAGGGCCTGCACAAGCACAATTTTGGTGGGTACTGGTAAAAAATTGCGAAGTCTGTTTACAGAACGAGCCGAAGCAAACACCCTCCTGCTCACCTCCCCAATTTGCTTATCCCAAGACAGAGTGCTGTCTACATAAACACCCAGGTTTTTAACCACTTGGCTTAAAGCTATATGGACACCGTCAAGTAAAATTGGTGGTAAAGAACCATAGTCAACCCGTTTGATCATCCCTGATTCACCAACTAGTATTACTTGCGTTTTTGCAGGATTGACTTTAAGCCCAAAAGACTTGCTCCAAACCGAAATACGATCTAAATCGTCATTAATTGCCCCAATAATACTCGAAAGCTCATCACGATCACCGTGGGAGTAAAGTTGAAGGTCGTCTGCATAAAGATGGTAGGAAGAAGATAGTCTAAGGGTGATACCATTGATAAAAGTAGAAAAAAGAAGAGGAGACAAGACGCCACCCTGAGGTACACCAGCATTGACATCATTCCATGCTGAAAAGGAAAGGTTTTGTTATAGAGAACATAATTTTTATCGTTTATAAATAGGTAAGCAGAAATCTTTTCTTTTGTTCTATTCCTTCTTAGCTGTGTGCAGGCGGGCGCGGGGCGTGGCCGTGGGGGCGGCGTGGCACGCAAACATTGACAGTCTCACTCACACATTGATAGCTCGGTTGTTCTGGCACTGCGCGACAGCAATAGATTTTAGAAAAACCCAATTTTCAATTTTCTCACCCTTAGTATGTCCTCTTAAGAACTGCCATAATAATACAATGATACCCATCATTATAATGAAAGCTTGAATGAATAATGATACCTTTGTCCTGTAGATGACCATTAAATACGCAGATACTTTTCTAAATGTTAAAAGGAACGTTTTTCTAACTTATCCTGGTTCTGTAAAAAAGGAACATGCAATTGGTCACGGAGGGATTAGAGTTGACGAAGGCCGACATGAGAAGGGCTTTAGAGGAAAGGACCAGGTCGAGGGGGCACGACCCAACCCATGTCTGTGAAATTGCAAGTAGTAAGAACACTAAGGAGGATTTAATCGGTAAATCGGTATGCCGCATGCTCGTCGTCTCGTCTGCCCGCAATACCATTAAAAAAAAACCTTTACAATTTTTATGTAACTGCCTACTATGTAGTATCGATAGGATTAAAATACAACTTTCTAACGACGGATTAAGTCACAATTAAACATAAGCTTCAAAGGAAGACCGAGACTTGAAAAAAAGAAGGGAATAATAGACGGTAGAAAGTTTTACATAAAATATTTTAAATCGTCATATATTAGTATTGATTTGTTGTGTGGTGAAACACGGGTCTGTATTAAATGTTTGCATGCATTATGATTATTACCATTTTTTTATTAAAAGTAGTTTCACTATGTCTTACTATGCAAACCGTCAGGGAAGTAAGTGACTGTGACTACTTAAAGGGAAAACACGATAAATCATTGTACCTATTAAGACTTTTGGAAATAAAGGATTTTTTTAAATAGATAATATACAATCATTTTATGTAAAAAGAGGTATATACAAATTCCACAGCCGAATCATTTTATAATTACAACTAAGAAATTAATCAAATGTTGTTAACTATCATGCGTTGCGGTCCGATGAATATAAAAGCGCGTCTTACCTTTGGGTTATTTCGTGCTGCTGTTGTGTACCTAGAAAAATAAATAATAAAGCAATCTATTATCAGACAATCCACCCATACGATAAAAGCCGAAAATATATCTACGAATATACGAAAAATTCCAAACGAATTTCTTCCAGACTTTAAAAATAACGAGATCGCGTGTTATTAGAGTCGGATCGCTTCATTCCATTCCGTACGTTTAAAACAGTGGGGTTTTAACGACGCAAGTTTCCCTGGCTTCCGATGCCTGCAGGTATCGGCTTTCCCTAACTGTGATAAAGTTATAAAATCGCTTTCCTCCCTGCGTGACCGCACTCCCGAGCGGAGTTGTCTGTAGTCTTGGAGATAGTGAGCCAAAGTATGGATATTTCTATTATTTGACTAGCCCGAGGACGCATTTGATAGTGACTTTACCCTATGCATGTGGTCGTAGGTTCAAATTCCACCCAACAGGAACATTAGTTGTATTTGTTCTGTGTCTGAATGTTTATTGTTTATTTTGTATTTTTATAAACGGTCATACTAAATAATGAGTAGTACGGTATTGGTTTGATATTTTTAGTGTTTATGTTGTAAGAAGACATTTAAAATAAATAAAAATCTATCAAATGCCCAATACCTTACGTATACTGTGTTATTAATAAAATGTAAAATACAGATCTAATTTATAATTATTTATTACACATGAGATTTGCTTCTCAATGTTAAAATGAGGCGTCTCTCATCTTTTATAATAGTAAACATTTCACATAATAAAATACTTATATAATTTCTTAACTTTCTCGTGTTGCACTTTAGTTTCTCGTGTCGTCTATTATCGTCTTTTTCCTAAGTAAGTTTTGTTATAGTAGTATGTATTCTAATTTGTCATACATTTGCTCACTACAATCCCCTAGACTACAACGGGGGAGTTTTATTGAAAAAGTTGAAGTCGTGAGTAGACTGCGTGAGGGCACGAATACCGCCGTAAAATATGAATAATAATGATCATTGACCTCTCCAGTGCTCCCTGTACCTGCAGCGGAACCAGGGGTAGGATACTGCAGGGTTTTCCTGCTCTATGGTTTTCTCTTCCGTCCTCAAAAGGGCCGAGTTCTTAACAAACTAAAAGGTCCTTCTAAAAGTTATGAACATCTAATGATCCCTTTAATCAGGAAGGAAGTTTTTGACTTGAGTGATTGACTGTATTCAGGAACCATGGTCCAACCTTTGCTTTGTCGTACTTATATGCTGGCAAATTACGATTACTTTGCTTGCGTGCTGCAGAATTCCACCCTTATTCGTAACCGAAAGTGAGCACCTTCTATCATACGTTTGTAGAACTGTTTTTGGTAATCGGGTACATAAATTAATCTAATTCTCTGATCAAGCTTAAGGTCAGAACAAGCTAAAAATTAAATTACTCTTAGATACACGACGTATCTATATTTTTCTATTATTTTGGTATCGGCAATATTATTGTGACTTGAATTTTCTTAATTTATGTATATTCATTGTGTTTATTTATTACGTGTGCGTGTATAAATGTCTATATTATACTAATAATATAAGGTAGGAAACAAGACACATTGTATTACATAAAACATGCATAAAGGATCTTTTTAATTTTATGTTTCGAAAAATATTTAGCATGAAAATATTGTCATCGTTGCTTTTCCTGAGAAAATGTTTAAAAGTAATTACTCTGAATTTTGTAAGCTCTCTAAGTTAACAAAATTCAGAGCTACAAAATCAGCGATTAGATTAAGATAATTGTATTTTGTATGCAGAAGACCAAAATGTATGTATCGGCATAGAGAGAATGGCATTTAAAATGTTTTAAACAAGACACATACATAAAACATGCATAAAGGATCTTTTTAATTATATGTTTCGTAAAATATTTAGCATGAAAATGTCATTTTTTTGCTGAGAAATTTGCTTTTCCTGAGAAAATGTTTAAAAGTAATTACTCTGAATTTTGTAAGCTCTTGTTAACAAAATTCAGAGCTACAAAATCAGCGATTAGATTAAGATAATTGTATTTTGTATGTAGAAGACCAGAAGGTATGTACTTAACAGCATAGAGAGAATGGCATTTTTAATAAATATAAAATATAACCTTCCAAGACTAAGTGTATCTAAATGAATTACGTAGCAGTAGTCGCTTACCATCAGTTGGGGTGTGCGCGAAAAAAAATAATAAGAGCTACACCAAAATATTCTTGCTCTTTCTATTTTTTACTGTTTCTCTTTCTGACTTAATAGCTTGACGGATGACACGGGTGGCATAAACGCTACGCTTGCAAGACGTCACCGCGTGATAGACGGAGGTTATGAATACGTGATTAATGGGTCATTATGCTAAAGTTACGTGTCTCTAAATGAATTCGCTTACCATCTAAATGGAGTGCAAGTGTGTCTACCGACTTTAGTACTAAAAAATAGAGAGAGCAATATTGCTAATTCCTTCTCTCTCTGACTTCATAGCCCGACGCATGACACGGGTGGCATAAACGCTACGCTTGCAAGACGTCACCGCGTGACTGACGGAGGTTATGAATACGTGATTAATGGTTACACAAGCCTTGGCTTCGGATAAAACTGTGTCCCCGCGACCTACATACACGTGATAAATAGATCCGATGGTGACAGTTTTGAAATACATAAGTTTGCTAGAGAAATGAATGGTAAATTGTTTTAAGATGTTGCCAATTTTGCTAAACTTTTTTTTTTAGATATTTTGATGACACAGGCTGAGCTTAATTATTTAAGATGAGAGACTTACTTTGTTTAGTAAATTGAGTAAACTTATTGTCTCAAATAGTAAATAAATTAAAAATGGTGTTTCTAACATGTTCTGTTGTCACAATAGTAAGTGAATCGCGTTCGTGTGCTTAGAATAGATGTATGTATGGTATATCCTCGAAAGTTTCTTCATGATAAATTATTTTATGTTACCTTATATCGCACACCCCGTACAATAAAGGCGTATATGAACTCACGCAATTTTTTTTTTATTTCAGATAATGATAGAAAATGCTTTGTTACGTGTGCTCAATTTTTTTCGTATTTTTTTCTTCAAAAACCAAAGAAATATGTTGGAAAAAACAAAAAGCTACTCCATCATAAAGTGCGTTCATTCCGTAGCAATTAACACTTAAATTGAGTTACTACACACACATTTTGTTAAAACCCGTACCAATAAGTGCGTAATTACAAATCCGACCTTGTTGCCTCTTAGGTTGAAGACGTATTTTTCGCGTAAGTCACTTACTCCTTTATTGCACTACAGATTTTCAGATAAAATCTTCGTAACTTTACATGTGTATGAATGTTACATATTGTTTCATGCGTAACTACATTAACATCATAAGAATTTTTAAAATTGTTTCTTAAGTCAAATAATCCTTTAATGCAAGATATCTACTTTCTTCATTTCGATTCTTATTTAGATGTACAGTAAATGTTAATGTCAAGTGTTTAAATGTATCTCTAGTTACATTATTATAATAGTCGGTTTTAAAAGCATTTAGGCTTAAAACTTAGGTTAATTAAAACTAATAAAAAAAAATGTGTTGCATGTTTGTATTCTGCGTTGAATTGACTTCCTATGTTGGCTACACAGTAGAGGCCCAAGGGTTGTGGGTTCAGTTTACCAGCGCCACAATTTTGAATTGCTTTTGAAAAAAATGTGTGTGGTGTTTGATTCATCTTTGTTTTTCTTTGGACATCCTAGTGGTGCTATGGTTGAGAAGTTGGCTATAACTCCAATAGCTCGCGGGTTCGATTTCCGTACGTGTGTAACGTTTGTGTGCATGTTTGAACATGTTTGTTCGTATCCGGTTATTTGCCGTTCTTCCCTGCGCATCGGCTGCCCAAGCGGAGTCATGGCCATGGGTATGGCATGGTGAAATTGCAGTGGGCCCAAATTCTTAGGCCGTGCTGATTCTTATGTTACTTTAAGGAATATTTTATTATCATTTTTTTTACTACCACGTGTATAGTATATACAGCTTTATCAGGTTACATGTTTTTGGGTTTTTCTATTTATTTTTGTGCGATAAAGAATATCAATCTATTTATCTATAATTGTAATACCTTCTTGTATCTGCGGCAGCAATTTTTCATCGCATAAATGGTAATTTTGGTTGGGATTCGAACCCACAAGCCCTGGCGGAACTAAAAAAACAACTAACTTTAGCATTTCTTAACAGTGAATACATCTGATCTGGCACGAATAGCACTTGATGCTTTTTATTCTTATCAATAACAAATTGCATTGAATCACCCTCATTTTGTGTGTCCTTTTTGTAAGTAACGATGTTTGATTTTAATTTGTAATTATTATGAGGCATGCAAATACACACCAAACTCAAATCGGTTTCTAATTTGTCCCGAGCAATTATCAGAATATAAGGAAACCTCTTGAATACCTTATTTGCTCTTTCATTTTGCAAAAATATCCATAGGCAACTGGCTATTTCATTAGCGCCACGATTACCTATTTCCGCATGCCACATGTAATAATTAAATTCAATCTGGTATTGAATATGTGTATGTTATAGCAGTCCTCAATTTCACGGTGTATGACATTCTTTTAAAACAAGGATACTGTAACATGTGGCATGCGCAAATAGGTAATCGTGGCGCTAATGAAATAGCCAGTTTTTTATGTATATTTTTTCAAAATGAAAGAGCAAAAGGTATTCAAGAGGTTTCCTTATATTCTGATAATTGCTCGGGACAAAATAGAAACCGATTTGTGTTTGGTATGTATTTGTATGCCTCAAAAGAAATACAAATTTAAATTACACATCGTTTCTTACAAAAAGGACATACACAAAATGAAAGTGATTCAATGCACTCTGATATTGAAAAGAAAAAAAAGCGTCAAGTGCTTTTCGTACCAGATCAGATGTATTCACTGGTAAGAAATGCTAAAGTAACTGGGATAATAAATATAGGTATTGTAAAAGAAATGACACGTGAGGACTTCTTTAACTTTATACTACAAGTAGACGGTACAAAAATTGGTCTCATGATTCGGAAAATCGTAAAATAAATTGGAGTAAGATTAAAGAAGTTTCTGTTACTCCCAACAATCCCGGAATTTTTTTCATAAAGTATGGATGTGAATCGGATCCTATTTTTGTTGACACTAATGCTTAATCCAGAAGTTTGACACGAAATTAAAAAAAAACATTAGCCATTAACATTATACCCGTACCATAGACGTAATTAGATGTTTTGTATGGGAAATTTGTTATTTGTTTATATGACCATGGTGATTATTTTTATGACAGCTGTTACTATTTTTTTGATAGTAAGAGTCTATTATTGTATTTGATTATCTAGGTTTAACCATAAAGTACCTGCCGTATGTCTTAGTTTTATAACTAACGTTAGAGGTAGCGTAAAAGTTGTTTCTCGATATGTCCTTTGTAAATAGCGCGAGACAACTTTAGCGCTACCTTTAACAAGTACAATTTAGTCTTTTTTGATCTCGTGACGGTGAAATTATGTTAAGTTAAATTCATTTTGTTGATTATGACAGAAAACTACTCTAATCGATATTGATTTTGTTAAGAAATGAGAAATATTATCAAAAGAAATATTTTTTATTTTTTTTACAATTGTATTTTATTTTAGCATAATATATTCACTATTTTTTACATTAAAATACAGAAAAATATTAAGAAAAATATAAGAAATTACCCACACTTATTACTTACATTAAAATGTTTACTTTAATTTTGTGATTATCAAAATGTACAAAAATACTTAAGTCTGTGAAAATATTTCCGTAATGCAATAAATAAGTAAATTACATACTCTGATAAGGATTTGCAAAATGCCCCTGCAATAAACATTTGATTCAATTTACTTCATAACAAATATTAAGATATGACGTGCAATAAGTGCGTATTAGATAAATACTTCTAAATATTTCATCAAAAAATCCGTGCAATAAAGGCGTATGTGTAAATAATTCACTTCTTTTTTGGCAGGTGAATAGCAAAATAGGAGTAAATCCATTGACTTACAGTAATTTATAAATAACCCCCGTACAATAAAAACGTAAACGTTTCTTTTCTCTCTAGTGATTGAACAAGCAATCTCTCTTTAATGCTAATACCTCAGAAATTAAGAGCGTATTCAGAGGTTTCTAATGATATAAAATACATCTAAGTAGCATGAATAGTTTTGATGTTATAATGAAAATAAACTGTTTTTTTGCTCTCCTGTAAAGTTGGTGTTTTTGAGTTACGCCTTTATTGCACGGGGTGTGCGATATATACTTTTTAAAAACATAAACTCATAAGGTAGTTAAAGAAAGCTTTCTATTCAGGAATTTGGTCAACCTGACATGCCGTCCTCCCATAACCCTAAAGCTCCAAAACAAAGAAAATTTCCATCAGAAATATTCCATATAATTAGTTTCTTGTTGTTCATGATATTATTTTAATTGGAACAGTTAGACGTCACGAATAACGCCACGGTTCGCGTGAATAATACAAATAAAGAATATCTCAAACGCAATGGTAAATGGTAAAATACATGTTTGTGATACGGAGACGATAAATTACACAGTAATTATATCGTTCAGGCTGTGTTTACCATAATGAGCGAGATAAAGTGGGTCAGAGTTATTTCTCTTCTGAATTTACGTTAGGTGGTTGGGCCTTTCACAGCAGTTATGGGGTAGGTCCATTGTAGGAGAATTTCTGTATTAGCACAGTAGCGCCTAGTGTATTGATAAAAAAAGTGTAATAGAAACATTACTTTAATACTTATTCTTATCATGTGCGGCTTGCTTCGTACAATAACATTGACAGCAAATGGCAACACTTTCGTGATCGTGAAGAAAAACTATTTCCCTATGTAATGACGAAATATACTAAACCTTATTACTACTCCTAGCTTGAGTTTACAAGCTAGCGAATTCCTTAAATTAAGACTTAAATTCATGAACCAGTAAAACACCGGTCATAAGAGCGGGGCAAGATCAGGTACAGGACATTAGCCAAAGTAAATGTAAAGGTTTAGTCTTTACGTGCTTTCCAAACTTGGCATAGCCACTCGTTTGGGACAGTTCATACAAAAAAGTAAACAATAAATGAAATTCTGTTGGTAAATACATTTTACAGCACTCATTAAACATAGCCCCTAAACTCTTACAAAGGCGTAATATGTAACCTTATTTACAAGACAGTTTCAGAGTCGACAAGCCTACTCCGTATATGTATAGGCGTGTCTCGGCATGTCAGCCGGCTGTGATTCCAGCAGTAATCGTAAAATAAACTCGTACACGTTGTCAGCTAAATACGAAGTACGTTTGTTAGAGATTTATGTGTGTAATCTTAAAAGTTGGTAAGCAAAGCGCTCGTACTTGGGAACTGTTTTGCGAATATACGAGGAGACAGATGGTTTTTGTCGCATAAAACATGTTGCCTAAGTTACTTTTGTCTTTTATATTCAGTAAACGTTTTGGTAGGAATCCTTGGAGCTCCTTGATTAAATGCTACAGAGACATTTTATGACCTATCTGTTTGAAAATGTCACGATAACTTTATTTGAATGATGGCAGTCTTTTTTATGCAATAAAATAAATGGGGTAATTTGTTAGGAACGTAATTTATATCTTTCTATTTCCGGACGGTCTCGATCTATTAAAAGAACGCTTGCAGCATGATCCAGGATAATGAAATAGAACTCATTATTTATTTGCTATTTTGAGTACCTCTAACATTATACCTACCAACATATTCTTCTAAAGTTCTATCAAGAGCATTTCCAGTTACAATGCTTGCCCTGGTTCATATTATTTCTACACACGTTTACTATTAAGATTTCAACGATAGAAAAAGTGCAATTACAACGTTGATACAACCGCATACAAATAGTTTGAGCACATAACAGTTTGAAATTAAAACTGTTCTTACTCGCAGCGCGGTCGCCGGCTAATTACAGAGCCACTGCCGTGTAAAGCTTATGGAAAAATAAAAACAAATAATGTGCCCTGATCCACTGGAATGAGACCTTACGGTCCCTGTCTCAGTATGATGCTGATATTCGAGCTCATTAAATATTATGTTTTTAGTTATTAGATTACGCCTTGATGGTCTAGTGGTTAAAGTACCGGGCCGAGATCTCGGGGTCCTGGGTTCAATTCCCGGGTCGAGCTAACATTGTGTCGGTTTTTTCGGACACAGCCCGGGTTTGTGATCACCAATCCGCATTTGGCAAGCGTGGTGATTAAGCCAGTAGGTACCCATCATTGTAGCGATAACTTGATTTCAAGGATGGAGGCCTTTGCCCTGCAGTGGGACATTAATAGGCTGATACTTTTTTTTTTTAGTTATTAGATTGGTTTCATGTAATTAGCCGATTAGTTTTACGCGTCGCTAGACGTTCATGTATAATAATGGTGGTCGATGGTGCGAATATCGGGCTGGACCTTTGGATTTTTCTATGTGCATATTTACCAGTAGCCAACATCGCATCGTAAGGAAACCTGCATAGTAAAATAGCTGTGTAGCCTTGACTTGGTTCTTCTAGTTCCCCTGTTAATAGTTGCGAATTACAGATAACAGTCGCTCCAGCAGTGTAGTAACTGGAAGTGCCAAATCTTGGATCATAATTCAAGCTAACTAACTAGATCGGGAAAAAACCTCGCAGAAGAAAGATTTCTTTCATGTCAAATTCTTATGTTGAATTTTTCAATAGACTCAGGAAAGATTAGCATTCTAGTGAGAACAATCCCTTACCGTGTTTCTTTTAAAATAATTTGGAGCAACGCCAACTGCCGTGCGGACGGCAACTGGTGGCGGATCCGCCGTTAATGCTCCAGAATTAAAAGCTTCCTATTCTATTTACTTGCGCTGCGAAAAAGGGGGATTTTGCAGCACCAGGTACGTAGAGGTCATTAACCCTTGGGCATAATGCGGGCTGTAAATTGACCTTTGTATCAGAACCTACCTAATACGATGATTTATAGACGATGATTATTTATATTCTTAGGTGATAATAACTATCGGTGGAAGTTTTTCACACAACGCGATTTTGCTCCAATCTAAGCAAAGCTATGGATAAAAATACTAGGTACTTTTTTGAATACATTCATTTTTTTGTGAATTATATACATAGGAGATAAAACACATAAATATACATTTTCATGTTCATATTTTCTTCTGGGCGAAGACCGAACCAGCGATCATCAACTGCATTCTAAACCAAAATGTACCTAGTTTTCTCTTGGCGACGAGATGTATCTAACATTTTTCTTTTTTATTACTTCCAAATCGTTTGATAGATCTTCAAGTTTAACGTTGAAAATATTCTGCACAAGTTTTCGATTTTACCATGTACCTGAACACAACCTTTGGAAGGTTATGGTTGAGGTGTCTGCATGTAAAACAGATAGCAAAGAAACTTGCAACCTTAAAGTCAGCACTATTTACTGCATTGTACCAAACTTCGTTAACGTAGAAACCGTATCGGAAGAACTTGTCAAAAACTGTATCACTTCTGAACTATCGGTGACTTTGAAGCTATCAATGGTACTGTATGTTTTTCACAAATAATCTTGTAGATATTGTTATTTATCCAAAAGTAGGCTAGCGAGCAAATGGATCACCTGATGGCAAGTAATTAATGGCACCCATAAACATTTATTATGGGTAACAAAAAAACAAAGGTAGGTAAATAATAAAATAAAATACAAATAAACATGCAGACCTAGGACAAAACATTTTCTTTAATTCGAATCTATGACTCCTGGTGCACAGGGAAGGGTCACTACCAAATACCCAATCGAGTCCGATATTAGAGAAATAATTTATTTCATGTGTTAGATAGGTAATAAAAATAAGGTTTTACAAGAGCACAAGAAAACCAAGAGCTATTTACCAAAACAAGAATTTATGTAAAGCGAAGTGATCACTTGCAGCTGTTATTTCGGAAATAGGTACAGACTCGAACGTAGAGAAGAGACACTTAAAAAGTCACATTATATTTTATTAACTTGCACACTGTAATATTGTTACCAAACTGCAGTTTGGTCGGCGGGGCTTAAAAAGTTACTCTGTTGACCCTCTCTCCGTCTTTTATAGGATCGTGGTCGGACGTCAGTGGTTTATGACCAATAAATTTTGCACAAAAAACGTACACTTTTTTTGCTATACGAAAACTTTTCACTATCTAGGAAGGGGCCGCGTGCAATTACTTTGTAGAACTTTATTGACACCATACATCCTTTTTTACTATTTCCTCAGTCGTCAATAAGTCAGGAAACGTCAATACTTTATTGGTTTGGTCGAATTTTGTTTCACGCGTTTAAATTAAACATGCCCATTTTGGTTATTTGGCAAAATAAAAAAAGTTTTGCAATGGAGCCTTAATTTATCCACCTAAATAGCATTGCGCTTACTGCCCTTTGCTCCTTAATAATGTGGTATAATTATATTAAAACATGGTGCCCGTTTACCGCCTAGAGATGTGCCGGTCAGTCGCCACAAGACGGGCGCCAGCTTGTCCTTGAAGTATGTAAGTAGTGATTATTTATCTTTCATATTATAAATAACACATACTATGTCTCTATTAAAAAGATCACAGTTGTGTGGCAAATTAAATATCTCGAACTTAGTTGTCAGTGGCATAACTGACTCTAAATCTAGTTCATTCAACTTTTGCAGAACAATTTACCGTACTCCATACATGTTTACTTACTAGGTAGTGCATTAATACTCGCTGATACAGCAAATAAAGCCGATATATTCCACTCAGGGCTCACGTGCCGTCTCAATTCGATTGTCTGTATGCCGATTGGATTCTCATTCCCCGCATCGATATGCCCCGATATGTTTTATTGCATGCAATATTTCGGAAACGAAAGCCATCCGGATTAGGTATTGTGATCTCGTGCGGAGATTGTCGACGTATGTATTGTTGTTTGATTGCACCGTGATATATTTGTTGAGCTAGAGATGTCAGAAATAGGGATAATGAGAGGCTGAATAATAATGATTTTAATTTGTCTACCGTTCTGGTACACGAGTTTGGCTCAGTGGCTTCTTGTCCGTTATTAGAATAACATGAACTAAGCTACTACATATCACGCAAAATTTTACGCCAACTCTTAGACTTGTTCAGGAAAAAATTATTTAGGAACTTCCTTCCTGACTTCAAATCCAAACTTCAAAGATTAGAAAAACACAGTTCGAAAGGGCATTAAGCGATGAGTTCAGTTAAATTTACTCTCAATAAATAAACCGCTTTTTAAATAAAAAACTAGTAATCGAAACACCTGATAGCAAGTGACCGTAACCGTTGCCCATAGACATTTGCAACACCGGAGGCATCGCGTAATGGGTCCTCGATCACTGTCATCATCATCATCATCATTTCAGCCGGAAGACGTCCACTGCTGGACATAGGCCTCCCCCAAGGATCTCCAAGCCGATCGGTCCTGCGCCACCCGCATCCAGTGGATTCCGGCGACCTTTACAAGATCATCGGTCCATCTTGTAGGAGGCCTACCACGGCTGCGTTTCCCAATACGTGGCCACCACTCGAGGACCTTTCCGCCCCAACGGCCGTCAGTCCTCCTTGCAATGTGCCCTGCCCACTGCCACTTAAGGCTCGCAATTCTTCGGGCAATGTCGGTGACCTTGGTCCTCCTGCGGATCTCATCATTTCTGATGCGATCGCGCAGGGAGACTCCAAGCATGGCCCTCTCCATTGCCCTCTGCGCGATTTTTAGCCTTCTAATGCGGCACATTGTAAGTGGCCACGTTTCTGTTCCATATGTCATCGCTGGCAACACACACGTATTAAAGACTTTCGTCTTGAGACATTGCGGTAAACGGGCCGAGAATACACTGCGAAGCTTCCCGAACGCTGCCCAGCCGAGTTGGATTCGTCGATCACTGTGATTAACCTTAAATCAATTGCTGATTAAAGCTCTGAAGAGTTAAACATTAAGTTTATCCAAAAACTCGCCAGGCTTAAAATCCACAGCTAAAAATTAAATTAATAAAATGAAAGATAATAAAATAGCACGCATGGATTAATTCAGTAGCAGACTGAATAGAACGATCCCTATATCCCGATTCCCGATACGGACGGATGGCTTCTATCCCGCCGTGAATGGGAACGTAGGACGTATTGGACGTCCATTGTGTACGTTGATTACACGATGGGGAATATGCAGCATAATATTTTACCTAGTTGAAATCGTGTTTCCGATATTTTTAAGAATGGTAATGTTTATCAGTCAATGTCCTGCTAGTTTAAGTATCGAACCGTAATCTTGAGGTTCGATTCTCGGATTAGAAAAAACAACAAAGTCGCATCTGGCAAGCGTGGTTCATAAGTTAGAAGCTGTTGGAAAATGTTGATGGGTACATCGAGAAGAACCGACAAAAAAATCATAGATATAACTATATTTTTTTTCATTATATTTTTATCAGCAAGTATTTATCAAAACATCCATTTTGTCATTATAGTTTTTGATTCAAAAATGGACATTAAATATATTTAAGAATAGATTAGGTTCCATTAAAGTAAAGTATTTTTGGAAGTGATCGCAGGGTCACTAGCAAAAGTGCGTTTGAGCCAACAATCCAAAATAGCTAAGGTCGTACGAAATCTGAAACCATTTAAAAAATCCTTTGTTCCATATAGTCCATATTTCAATTTTCACATATTTCAATGTCCATCTCGCCTTCGAATGGAATATTGGCGTAGAATTCGGCAGCGATAAAATTGAATTATATTTCCGACGAGTTGTTTCTACCAGTGTAGAGTTAACGCCTAGCATGGGCCAGCTTTCAAGAGTGGAAATAAAGTTTAATTTTGCGTGCTACTATTCAATTGACATATAATTATATTATTAACTTTTTAACGCTTCATTAAAGAATTAATATTGTACTCAAATAATTTAAACACGGTAAGGGTTGCAATATGCATACTATGCTTCCAAAAATGTAAGTAAATCTCAAAACCTTTGCTTATAAATCGTTATAGGTACCTAAATGAATTTGTAATATGATACTATTACCAACAATATGAAGCTTGTGTAACTAGAGTCATAACCATACTCATGTAATCCCAGTAGGATAAAAAGCAGTAAATGACATTACCGTAGCTTCAAAACCGAACGTAACGCAATTACAGACGAAAGGCAGGCACACTCGCGCAACTAGCGGATAGCTTGGATAGGTGAAACTGATGGATATATTCGTGTTCAGATAAGCCCGGCTTGCGAATTGCGACTGGATGCGTTTTTTACTCGCATTTCCTTCGCTCTTGTACTGATGTATCGACGTTTATTTCAAACAGCATTCGAATATAAGAAAGTTTAGTGAAGTTTCATAATTTTGGTACGAGTTTTGATTATAACTTTTTCAAATATTCAGTTATAAAACTATATTATGTGTTTTTTATAAGAATATATTGGCGATCAATAAAAGTTCTTTCGAGTTTTTAAATTAAATAATTTTTGTTTGTCATCTGCTTCGTATAAGAGTCATTATATTTTTTTTCTAATTATAAATCGAACACATACAAAAAGGTATAAGTAAAAATAATTTATAAAACATCAAGGAAAACTCGTAATTTCTTGTATTTTAAAATTAAAGACTTCGAAGAAAGATTTAATCATTTTTTTACACGAAATAACTACAATAACAAACGAATAAACTTAGGTACTGGTCAATTGGGGTGAACCGTGAATAACACTATGGCCCCCCATGATCCCGTGGCGACGGTGAGGAAGTACTGGGAGTTTAGTGGGTAGTTCCCCTGCCGGTGCCTCATCCAACCTAAGGCTGGATGGGGCAGCGGGAGAGACGGAGAGTCCCAC
This sequence comes from Mecyna flavalis, assembly GCA_949319885.1. NCBI lineage: Eukaryota > Metazoa > Arthropoda > Insecta > Lepidoptera > Crambidae > Mecyna > Mecyna flavalis. Next base: position 15,635,760 of record OX439433.1, read on the forward strand.
ATATCCCCACCCCAACCACCAAAGGAGTGGGTAGTAATGTGTAAACGCATTCTCCCAGTATAAAAAAAAAAAAAAGGTACTGGTCACCGTAGCTGCCCAGAATATTTCTGTAGATTCTAAGTTTACAATACGCTCTAGAGAAATCGCATGCCACCGTTGTCTGCAAACACCTCTTGCTTGCATTGCCGGTTGTCAGCGTAACCTAATTGCATCATTGAGGCGACGACCGCGAGCCCACACGGATATCGTTCCCTCTGGGGAAATCAGCCGCCACTGCGAGGATTTTTGTGTTTTAGTTTCTTGTATAGATAGTTTAGATTTGGAAAAATTGTAAAATATAATAGAATTGAAAAAGGAAAGTATTATTTTTATCTGATTTTTTCATACTTATTTACTGTTGGTGTATCTATGCTGTGATTCAGAGTATGGCTAATAAATGCTTTATTTCTTCCATTCTTATACAATTGTTGGGCTAAGGAGGTTGTTAATGACTAGCCCTGCGGATTGTGTTGTTTAAAAATAGTTAATAATATGACATTTTTAAACAACATGTTTGAAAAGTTGAACGCAACTGACATGAACATTTCCATGACGGCATATCCCATTTAGAAACATTTCATGACTATTCTATGATTAGGTATTGGTGGAGTCCTTTTCTTTGTCACAAATGTAAAGGATTTTAGAAGGACAGATTTTTTTTTTTAGCTATATATTAATAATATACTTTTTGTACAGAGAATTGCCAAAGCGCCAATTGGCGAAATATTTAAACCATTTGACACTGACAGAATTAATTATTAACTACAGAAGTTTTAACAATACAACACTGTATAATTTCTGAAACCCAGATTGCAGTACCTCAGTTGCGACAACAATCGAAGAATCCCCGTCGATACCCTCCTCGGGGAAATTACCCTCCGACCGCGACCACGCAGAGCGCCCGAGTTGGCTTAAGTTTGCTAAGAGGTTATTAGGAAATAATATGTAGTTGTATGCAGTGGTTCGTGGTGTATGCATTAAATAAACAAATAAATACATAATAAATTTAATAAATAAATTCTTTATTCAGTATAAGGATTTTTACATTTCTATGGCATGATTGAGGATTTGTTTTCCTACAAATATTAGGTATAAATGCGAAAGTCTGGATGTTTGTTACTAAATCACGCCTATGGCTCACAATTTGACGGATGTTATTTTTCGTTGGATTATTATTTCTTGTCTGTCGTTATTTTAATTATATCAACTGTCAAAATGCTGTTCTTGATAAATTGGTTAAGATATTAAATTGTTAAAAATTAAATAATGAAAAACTATTTAAATTGAAGTTCTACGCAGACATAGGTATACATAATTGCAAAATATACCACAAACACACTACTTTCATCCCTCTTCCCGTATCAAAATAAGCCAAGATAGAGTATCTCTCTGCACTCGCTTCACAAAATTTATCTTTTAATCGCACACGAGAGTAAGTATCATAAACTTTTATCATCGCGGCCATGTAAATGCTTCTCAGTGTAAATTTCGAGGAGTCGAGATGAGAACAGTATTCAAATTTCGTTACGTTTCTTATTATTCCTACCGTATGAAATGAAAATGGGATGCAGTAATATTGTTTATGTTTTCCATATCTGAATTAAACGAGTTATGGCTGCTGGTGAAAATTGAATTTTATTTTTTATTATCTTATGTGTCTGACTGTACTATAAAGCTAAATTGGGTCTAGGGTCAAAGGGCTATAATATCATTTCATAACGTTTGTGTGTTGTTATTTTATTTTTAAACTAGCGGCCGCCATCGCGGTTTCACCCGCGCGTAATTTCTTTTTTCAAATATCCCCTCCTTTCCCCACATTTTCGTAATAAATAGTTTCATTTATGTATGTCACCTGGGTATAGTGTAGCTTTCCAACTGTAAAATAATTTTCCAAATCGGTTCCGTAGTTTCGGAGCCTATTCAATACAAACAAACAAATTTATAATTTTCCTCTTTATAATTATTAGTATAGATTTATCGAGGCCCATGTTAGTCGCCTTTTAAAAGCATAAGCATCGACAAACTAAATGAAATTATTTATACAACAAAAAGTATCCATTCCCTTCATTGGTGGCCCTAAATCTTACTCGAACAAAGCCGTTGGCCCAGCTTGTGATCTAAAAGATGGAACCATTTGGTCCCCCATTCAAGTCGTTACTTTTTGTGCTAACTAAATCAATGTAAAGACTCCTGGATTCCCGAGGTCAACTGCGCCATAGTTTTCTCATTCCGCCACAGAATTATCATGATAAAGAAATATGGAATAACATAGAAAAAAATAAAACCGTAAAAAAGAAAATGCTCCATTAAGTGTACTCTTCACATCTTCGCTGATTCATCGAAAGTTTTATTTTATACAGTCAGACCCAAACTCACGTTTCAATTTGGATTCCATTACTAGGATTGCTGACTGTACAATATAAGCATTAGGGTTGTAAAGGATATGAGTTTTCTGAATCCGAGGATATAGGTGCTTGGGATCTTTTATCGGTTTTGGTATCATTTGGCTGGCCGAGTTATTTCGGTTATACTATAAATCTTGAGTATGATTGCGGCTGTAAAATTATTAGTTCGAGACAGTAAAATATAATCATAAAACGCTTTTGAGGCTTCATGTCTATATGAATATCTGCTCACGGTTTTGCACCTGGGTGATTTGGGATCACTAATGCAGAAAATCTAGGTATTACATACTTGTAAGTTCTTGAATTGAACCATGTCACCACATTGTGATGCTGTTTGATGATTCTAATGTTCCTTTAACAGTGAGGAGATCTTCTTATGTGCTGAAGACCATGGTTCAATATACCTCCATTATTGTTCATCATCCTCACATTAATTATGTGTACTGGGACCAACCATAGCTATGTTCAAAAAACCAAATTTTGCCCAACTCGGGAATTGAACTTAGGTTCCCGAGATCACGGTCCGGTACAAACCATTACACCATCGAAGTGAAAATTTTAGATCATCAAAAACAATATTATATTGGATATAGATGACCTACAAAAAAGGACATAATTGATAAAGGCTTTGGGACACGCAGTTATAAAGAAACTGACAAAAAGTTTGCAACACTGCTGGGGCTTTCACTAAATCAAATAAGCCCAATAAATTTTGTTTCCTAAATTGGCAGGGACAGCGTCTCGGGTATCAAAATAGGTTGTCGTTTCTTTTACTGTGTTATATGTAAAATGATGTTACAGGGTATAATGGGGTAGACGTCATTTTACAAATATAAAGGGTTAAGTTCTGGATGTTTTGTGCCTTTTCTAAAAGGTTCAAAAAAATGAAACGGTAATAATATTATGTAAATGCGAATATTGTTCGAGTATAATTAACATGTTTCCTATTATACGGATGATCGAAATCATAACAAATTATAAAACACATTCGGGTTGAATAACATCCTCTGCTCTTCCCAAAGTCTCGAAGTTTATATTTTTTTTTTTCATTTAAATTCACATAAATCGGATCAACAGTTTCTATGTGTACGCGCACACTGTAGCATTTATAAAATGTATAATTTAAAGTCGTTTTAAAACATATTTTTTCCTTAAAACATCCAATTTCATTTTTATTTCAGCTACAGTAACGAAACTCCGTAACAGCCCTGGCGAAATTGTGCGAACGCAAATTGAATGAACTGAAAATTCCCTTGTGTGTCCAGCCCGGCAAATTAGGTTTTTTATTATATTATCGCCGGGAAAGTTAAAATTGATTGTGGTTGGCTGGGGGCCATCGGAAATTATGGAAAGGTTTCTTACTTTATTATCAGTTTCAGACTTTGATGGTTATGGGTCACGTTTAAATTTTATTGGCTAATGAATTTAAAATATTATTTCTGCAAGAACTTTGTCCCAATATAGTTGATACTGCTTTGATTCAGAATACGCTAAAAATTAGAATATTTTACTGTCATCATCACTGTCATTGTACCTTGGAAAAAAGTTTAAGCATTTATAATTTCTGACGGCTCATGGATCGAAACCTAAGGCTTCGAGCGAGACCATAATAAATATTATAACAAATTCTATTTACTGCGCTACCAACACGTTGTTAAAATGGCTATTAATACAGGAACGTTTTCTGCTAAAATAAAAAGACAAGCTTCGCTTTGAAGAAAACTGACATGCAGTAATTTAGTAATAACCGTAATAAAAACCTGTTACAGAATATTGCTTGTAAACGATTGAAATAGCCCAAGCATCGTTTACGAAGTAATTGCACTATTATCACTATTATATCGGACACATAGTGTTGAGTAATCATTTTAATGTACATTATAACCTTTATGGGTAGATTACTAAATTTAATTTAGGTACGATATCTTGCGATGTACCTAAATTATTACACTTCCTAGTGTGTCGATAATAATGTCATATTAAAAAAATGCTTTTAAGCACCGTTACTGCAAGATTGCGAGTCTTGCGGCCATGTGTGGGACTCAGGGACTGAAGACGTCCGTCCGACTACCCACAACTCCCCCGGTTTCCCCTTCACATGCGAAACTGACAACCCGGTGCCTGCCTTGGCGCGACTGATCGGCCCATCACTGAGCATCCCAGCCTGATGCGGAAGTGCTTTTATTTTTTTTGACGGCAAATTACGCCATGTATTTATACCTCACAAAATAATATCAATAAACTCTATCCACTTCCAAGCTACCCATCCATTCATACCACCTGCACTTAATTCATAGTATTAGCGCAAAGCTAAACCGAGCTCCAAACATCCACTGTAATCTCACAGCAATTTATTAACTCCATAATCCGAGATCTGTTTCTAATCGATACTTCATACTGCCGGCTGAAATAACACAGCTTACGTATGTAGAACAATAATTATTTAAGTCGGCACCAGCATAAACAATAGTAATTCTACAAATCCCGGGGCAGGGGAAGCAGGGGAAGGCAGGGGAAGGCAAATTAATGAGTTGCACGCGCTCTACCGCGTTACTCACACCGGATTACTACGTGGGCGCGGTGTAAACTTACTTTATTAGACGGCTAATACAGCTAGCTGTGTTATTGGACAAGTTGTTTGCTATTGTTTCCTCTTGTCTTATGAATAAACTGTAAACTAAACTTCTTTGTTTAAGTTTTGGTACAAGCATTTAAATTACTAAAAAAAGTTCCCTGTAGTGACCCTGCTCTATGCGCCAGGAGTCACAAACATTCATGTAGTGAACATTTTGTGTTTGAACTATGTCTGCATGTTTATAAATTAATATAAGTATTTTTTTGTGGTGATTTCGTTAATTCCCATAAGCTTCTTATTTCGGGATCAAATCAAAGTATATTTTGTTGTATGTATATGTCGCAAAAAGATACATAAATCCGTCATAATTAGATGAATATCATTATTGAGTATTATAATTATAAGGTATTACAAATTTAAAGCCAGGGTAAGTTTAGGATCGAGCTGCAATGTTATAAAACTGTATACCTGTAATGTAAAAACCCGCTTTTTTAGATCATAACTTACGCAGTAGATACTAAGTTCATTTGAGTGCAGGTCCTTTTAAATTACCAATAATATTAATATCCTCAATGCATGTAACAATACAATTTCCGAACCATAACTCACATTATAACAGCAGGTGCAACAATAGTTTCAATTTAATAACAAAGACCCGATCTGTATTTACCGTCCGCCATCTTCCCGTTAACGCAGCAACTTACCATTCAGTTTTTTTTCTGTATTGTTATTATGAAAATGAAGTAGGTTATTGTCGTTGTAATGTATTTTTTTATTCCTTTTTCTCTTTTTGTTGTAATAAGTTTTTCACACTAAACTAGGGGGTTTATCTTCACACCCGGTGTCCGCCTTATGACGACTGCATAGACTTAATCGAAATTCACATTAATTTTAATGTCAACAACATACAATTTCTGATACGTATCTCATATCATATTAGCAGCAACAAATAGTTTCATCTTCCCGGCATTACCGCCACGCAGTTATTGGCATTCGTCGATGGCGTTCGCCAAAACCCTGTCGAAGCGATGATAAAATTTGATGGCCGCTCCTCGCGGCAACGTCACTCGTGTTACTGTCGCGGCTGATAGAATCTTAAGTGCTCTCCTCCGGGCTGAGCGGCGATCAAATTTAGATTGATAGTTTTATCAGGAGTCTTCTTAAATTGCTGTTTTATGTCTTAAAAGGTTTATTTTAACTTGTT